>JALAZF010000252.1:2612142-3918214 GCA_022829125.1 Lathyrus tuberosus
AAGAAGAAAGACGGGAGTATGAGGTTGTCTATTGATTATCGGCAGTAGAATAAAGTGACTATCAAGAATAAGTATCCGCTACCGAGAATCGACGATTTGATGGATCAATTAGTAGGTGCCTGTGTGTTCAGCAAGATTGATTTGAGGTCGGGTTATCATCAGATTCGTGTTAAGCCTGACGATATTCCGAAGACGGCTTTCAGGACGAGGCATGATCACTATGAATACACTGTGATGCCGTTTGGTGTCCAATGAACCTGGTGTGTTCATGGAGTACATGAATCGGATTTTCCATGAGTATTTGTATAAGTTTGTAGTGGTGTTTATCGATGATATCTTGATATATTCTAAATCTGAAGAAGAACATGCCGAGCATTTGAGGACTGTGTTGCAAGTGTTGAAGGAGAAGAAGTTGTTTGCAAAGCTGTCGAAGTGTGAGTTCTGGTTGAAGGAAGTGAGTTTCCTTGGTCATGTGATTTCAAGTGGAGGGATTGTTGTTGATCCTTCTAAGATTGATGTCGTGTTATAGTGGGAGACTCCAAAGTCTGCTACTGAAATACAGAGTTTTCTGGGATTAGTGGGTTATTACCGTAAGTTTATTGAAGCTTTTCTAAGTTGGCGTTATCTTTGACTCAGTTGACTCGAAAGGGTCAAGCTTTTGTGTGGGATGTAGCTTGTGAAGAGGGTTTTGTGGAATTAAAGAAGAAGTTGACGACTGCTCCAGTGTTGACTTTGCCTAATCTGAGCGAATCTTTTGTGGTGTATTGTGATGCGTCGAAGATGGGTCTTGGTGGAGTATTGATGCAGAATGGATAATTTGTTGCCTATGCTTCGAGACAATTGCGAGTTCATGAGAGGAATTATCCTACACATGACTTGGAATTAGCCGCGGTGGTGTTTGTGTTGAAAATTTGGAGGCATTATCAATTTGGCTCTAAATTTGAGGTGTTCAGTGATCATAAAAGTCTGAAGTATTTATTAGAAGAATGAAGGGTAGAGTGGACATTTAAGGAGAATTAGTGAGGGTATAATGGGAAGAGCACATTTAGGGGTATTTTAAGAGAGAATAATAAAATGAACTCATTGTTCGTATTATTTTGAGGAAAAGGCAAAGGTGCTCTGAAGAACAAGTGAGAAGGAGGCTAGGGCATAGAAGAATTCCGGCGAAACTTCAAGAGAGGTCGAAAGAGACAATATTCTAAGGTATGAGGAGTATCAGTTTGCAATATGTTGATATAAATATTAGGAGTTGGTGGGTGATTGGGGTTTTGGGGGAAAACCATGGGTTTGAATGAGGGTTTTAGGAAGATTTTGTGATAATATGATTGGAATTGATGAATTGGTCTTGTTTGATTTGTTTGGTTGAATTGCAAATGTTAGATGTAGGTTATTGGTGCAAAATCTATAAAAAAATTACTATCAAAAATCGAGTTTAGTGCAGAAAATCGCAGATGGAGAAGTGTTGTTATCGCAGGGGTTTGCTGCCAAAATCACAGGGCCCGCTTAGCACGGTCTGGAGAAATTTTGCCTCCTCGAGGCAGTGAGTAGTGCGCTTAGCGCGGATGGGCCCCGCTTGGCGCGACCTGGGACTAAAAAATATTATTTTTTATTAATTAAAATTCATGGAAAATATCTGTTTTATATTATAGTGATGCTATGATGTTGTTGTAAATTGCTGCTATGTGTTAACGTGTTATAAGATGATGTTTTGATGATTAATTGACGAATATGTGATGACATGACGTATATGAGAATTTGTGAATGATGATGCACATTATGAGGTTTAATTGATGATGATTGATGTTGTGTATCATACATTCATATGCATACTCTGTGACGATGCTTCATTCCCATTGTGCGGATATGAGGTAATTATGACGTGCTCTGGTTCCAATTTCAGAATCGATCCTATTGACGGAGATCTTTGGAGGGTTGATGGCCTAGTGTCCATTATTATGACGATTTGGTACCACATGCATGTTTATGATAATGCATTTCATTCTCGGTGTCATTGCATGATTGCATATGAGTGATATTGGTGATGTGATGTTTTATATGATGTTTTGGGTGAGTCATTGAAGTAATTGTTAAAAAAACTGTTGCCCTGTTAATGTTTTTTCTTTATATGATTTATATTGAATTGTGATTAGTCACCCTGCCTGTTTGAATGTTGCCTCCACGTGGGTAACGTGCATGTGATCAGGCTTAGCCGTTGATGCTTTCGAGGACTTGAAGTTATTTGCTTTTGGTCGTTTTAGAGGGTCTTGCTCTGTTAGTGTAACATCGGGTTGGGGTCCTTTGAGTCGAACTATGTTGTTTCTTCATTTTTTTGTCATGCGATGATGTGGTTTTATTTTGATTATTAATACGTTTGTGGAAAACCTTTTAATTGAGAATTTTGAGTTCCGCTGCCATGTGAAGGCTTTTTGTGAAACTTTGGAAAAAAAAAACCCTTTTTGTTTATAGGGTAATTGTGATATTTTGATTTAATGAGAAATGTGCACCCTTCGAGGGAATTTTTATGCTTTACTCATATATTTGAGTTGTTTTTGCTACAACATTATTTGGGGGTAGAAAAGGGTGCTACAGTCAAGGCTTACGTGGCGTAGGAAAGACCACCACGTGGTCTTCGCCCTGGGTCAACTGTCCCTTGATCTTCAGAAGGTGGGCTGACCAGTTCTTTCGGAAGTGGGTAGTTTCTTGAGGACGTGTCCCCGCGTGGGGGGCACGTGGAGTACATGGGGGAGGCATGTGAGAACTCCCCGAGGATGCAGATGGGCTGGACCTCAATTGGTGTCCTTCTTCAAGAATGCTCTTCTTAATGTCTAGAACATCTGGAACACACACTCTATCTCAAAACCTCATCGCACCATTCTCATCGATCCAGAAGTCATCTCCGTTACCTTGGTTAATCAAAGTCAATTGGTCAACCAACTTTAAGTCAGATTGTTGTCCCACTCTGATTTCTTCCAGAATACTACAAGTCAACCTCAACATTCCTAATTTCACACTGTCAGAGGTCTCTTCACATACCAAACTCAAATATCTGAATTGTTTAATTAGTTCCAACTCCTTCACCATAAGCATCGACATATGCAATGAATTTCTACTCAACTCATCGGCCACTACATTTGCCTTGTCCGGATGATAACTCAAATCGAAATCTAAATCCTTCAACAGCTCTAACCACCTTCTCTACCTCATATTCAGTTCCTTCTGATCGAATAAATACTTCAGACTCATATGATCACTGAACACTTCAAATTTAAAGCCAAATAGATAATGTCTCCAAATCTTCAACATAAACACCACCGCGGCCAATTCCAAGTCTTGTGTAGGATAATTTCTCTCATGAACTCGCAATTGTCTCGAGGGTTAGGCAACAACTTGTCCATTATGCATCAATACTCCACCAAGACCCATCTTCGACGCATCACAATACACCACAAAAGATTTGCTCGGATTAGGCAAAATAAACACTGGAGCAGTCATCAGCTTCTTCTTTAATTCCACAAAACGCTCTTCACACGCTACATCCCATACAAAAGCTTGACCCTTTCGAGTCAACTGAGTCAAAGGTAACGCCAACTTAGAAAAGCCTTCAATAAACTTGTGGTAGTAACCCGCTAATCCCATAAAACTCTGTATTTCAGTAGCAGACTTCGGAGTCTCCCACTGTAACACGACATCAATCTTAGAAGGATCAACAACAATCCTGCCACTTGAAATCACATGGCCAAGGAAACTCACTTCCTTCAACCATAACTCACACTTCGACAACTTTGCATACAACTTCTTCTCCTTCAACACTTGCAACACTGTCCTCAAATGCTCAACATGTTCTTAGGATCTAGAATATATCAAGATATCATCGATAAACACCACCACAAACTTATCCAAATACTCATGAAAAATTCGATTCATGTACTACATGAACACACCAGATGCATTAGATACACCAAACGGCATCACAGTGTATTCATAGTGTCCATACCTCATTCTGAAAGCCGTCTTCGGAATATCGTCAGGCTTAACACGAATCTGATGATAACCCGACCTCAAATCAATCTTGCTGAACACACAGGTACCTACTAATTGATCCATCAAATCGTCGATTCTCGGTAGCGGATACTTATTCTTGATAGTCACTTTATTCAGCTGTCGATAATCAACACACAACCTCATACTCCCGTCCTTCTTCTTCACTAACAACACAGGAGCACCCCACGGAGAAACACTTGGTCGAACAAACCTCTTCTCGAGCAATTCTTCCAACTGTTTCTTCAACTCACTTAGCTCAGAAGCTTACATCCGATAAGGAGCCATCGACACTGGGCTTGTACCTGGTATTAAGTCCATAGCAAACTATACCTCACGCTCTGGAGGTAAATCACTGATGTCATCTGGAAACACATCTGGGAATTCACAGACAATCGGCAACTCCACACCCGCAGCTTCACGATCAATTTGCAACGATGCAAACATAGCAAACCCCAAAGCTTCATCCTCCACAACTTCGTCTACTTGCTTAGCAGATAAGAACATCAACTCCCCACTGGCATCAATTTCAGGAAACTCTACATCCTTGGTATAACAATTAATGTGAACCCGGTTGAACTCTAACCATTTCATTCCAAAGATCACATCGATCTGGTGCAAGGGTAAGCACACCAAATCCATCACAAAACTCTTCTCAAAAATCGTCACAGGACATCTCAAACACACAAGGGTAGTAGTAACAGAACCATTAGCTGGAGTTTCTATTACCATATTACCATTCATATCAGATAACTTCAAACCCAATCTATTAGCACATTCGAGCGAGATAAAAGAATGAGTAGCACCAGTATCAATAATAGCAACCAACTCGATATTATTAATAAAACAAGTATCTCGAATCAGGTTGTCCTTCTCTGGAACTTCTGCACCACTCAAAGCAAACACACGGCCACTGGTCTGGGCAGCAGTCGCGGTCTTCTTTAGCTTCTGACATTGAGTACTGATATGACCTTTCTCACCACAATTGAAATAGGTCGGACCTTCATCTTTGCAGTCAGTAGCTTTATGCCCCTTTTTACCACATCGATAGCACCTCACTACATTGTTGGTGCACGCATCAGCACGCTGACCTTGCTCACCACACTTATGACACTTTCCAGAAGCGGGAGCTGCTCCCCCACTTTGTCTTTTTCCCATCTGAAGTCTTCTGCTTCCCTTTGTCAGCTGAAGTTGTATAAGGCTTACCCCTATACTGCCCTTTCTTCTCACTCAACTACTTGTAGTGAGCAGATCGAGCTCGGCTGTCCTCGTCGTAGATTCTGCTCGTGTCAACCAACTCAGCATACCTGCGGATCTGCTGATACCCAATACCCTACTTAATCTCTGGTCTTAGCCCATTCTCGAACTTGAGGCATTTGGACATCTCAACATCAGCACGATTGTAGTGCAGACAAAACTTCACCAACTTCTCAAACTTCGTGGCATACTCTGCCACAGTCATATCTGCTTATTTCAGCTCAAGGAATTCCACTTCTCTTTTGCCACGATCATCCTCTAGAAAATACTTCCCCAGAAACTCCTGCTTAAACACAGCCCAAGTTATCACAGTACCAACATCCGTGAGTCTCTGACGGGTGTTATCCCACCAGTCCTCATCCTCTTCTTCCAGCATATGCGTTCCGAACTGAACCTGTTGCTCATCAGAACACCCCATCACTCGGAAGATCTTCACGATCGCCTTCAGCCACTTGTGTTCACTTGCTGGATCATGCGTACCCACAAAAGTTGGTGGATTGTTCCTTTGAAACTTCCCCAAAGCACGAAACTCATCAGGAGCTCCACCATTCGTATTCAGCTGTGCCACCACATTAGCAACCGATTCCAACGCATTAGTAATTACACGATCATTTCTTCCTGCCATCCTGTACACCACCAAAATTGTTAGAAGAACTAAAACATCGACAGTATACACACACTCGTCGACTGACAGGGACAGACATCAAGTAAAAAAAACTGGCCGGACGGACCAACCTTCTCTGATACCACTAACTTAACACCCTTTTCTACCCCCAAATAATGTTGCAGTAGAACCAACTCAAATATCAAATTAAAGCATAAAAATTCCCTCGAAGGGTGCGCATTTCTCATTAATTCAAAATAACACCATTACCTTGTAAACAAAAAGGGTTTTTTCCTCAAAGTTTCACAAAAAGCCTTCACATGGCAGCAGAACTCAAAATTCTCAATAAAAAGGTTTTTCCACAAATGTCGTAATAATCAAAAATAAAACCACATCATCGCATGACAACAAAATAAAGAAACAACATAGTTCGACTCAAAGGACCCCAACCCTATGTTACACTATCAGAGCAAGACCCTCTAAATCGACCAAAGCAAATAAACTTCAAGTCCTCGAAAGCATCCAAAGCTAAGCCTGATCACCTGCACGTTACCCACGTGGAGGCAACATTCAAACAGGCAGGGTGAGTAATCACAATTCAATATAATCATATAAAGGAAAGACATTAACAGGGCAATAGTTGGTTTTATCTATTACTTCAACGACTCGCCCAAAACGTCATATAAAACATCACATCACCAATATCACTCATATCCAATCATGCAATGCCACCAAGAATGAAATGCAACATCATAAGAATGCATGTGGTACCAAATCCTCATAATAATGGACACTAGGCCATCAACCCTCCACAAGAGAGCATGTCACAAACACCTCAATCCACACAATGGGATTGAAGCCACCACTGGACCAAAGTCCTAACACATCGATAGACCGAAGTCTAAATGCTATGAATGTATGATGCACAACGTCAATATCATCATCATTAACAAAAGTTATTACGTGCATCAATATTCATCAAAATCTCATGTTAATCCATGTCATCATTTAATCATCAAAACATCATGAATCGTCATCCCATAATCATCAATATACTCATGGTACTTCACATCGTCATTCTATCCTCAACCATCACATATAAACATCTAATAATCATCAATAACATAATATCATCACCTAATCCTCAAAACATCATTTTCATCACTAAATAATTCATCATATAACACGAAAACACATAGCAGAAATTCACAGCAACATCACCGCATTAATATAATATAAAATAGATATTTTTTATGAATTTTCAATCAATAAAAATAATATTTTTCAGTCCCAGGTCGCGCTAAGAGCACCCCACCCGCGCTAAGCGTGCTACTCACTACCTCAAAGAGGCGAATTTCTTCAGACCGCGCTAAGCGGGCTCTGCGATTTCTGCAGAAAAACCCTGCGATAACATCACTCCTCCTCCTGCGATTTTCTGCACTAAACTCGATTTTTAACAGTAATTTTTCACAGATTAAGTTATTATTATCACCTGTAGCTATCACATATACATCAATAACAACAACCATCACATAGCAAATCATCAAAATCCATCATCCCTAACCTCCAATTTCTAGGTTTTCCCCCAAGACCCCAATTACCCACTAACACCTAATCTTTATATCAAAATATTGCAAAGTGATACTCCCCATACCTTAGAATATTATCTCCTTCGACCTCTCTTGAAGTTTCGCCGGAATTCTTCTATGCCCTAGCCTCCTTCTCACTTGTTCTTCAGAGCACCTTTGCCTTTTCCTCAAAATAATACGAATAATGAGTTTCTTTCACTATTCTCTCTTAAAATACCCCTAAATGTGCTCTTCCCATTGTACCCTCACTTATTCTCCTCAAATGTCCACTTTACCCTTAATTCTTCTAATATTATTTAAAATAAATAATAATATAAATATATTCATATCATATACTATTATTTAATTAAAATAACCAAAACTTCACAAAATCACCGACCTCGACCCGAAACACCAAAATTCACAAAAGTCCACGAATATAATATTTAAATAAATTAAATAAATATTCTACGAAATTTGGGGCATTACACTTTCACTTGATTTACAGTGGAAGGGTGGATTTGATCTTGGAAGTCGAATTCACCGTTTTCTCCTGCTTTTCAGGTAAAATGGCCATATGGATCGAGGGTGTCATTCATATCGACGACGAAGCCGAGTCCGACACAACCGTCGAGCAAGTTGGAGTCGACCGAGCTCGCACACCCGGAGACTGGGTCGGGCAAGAACCTCTTAGCATCGCGTCACACTTTGCCGTCAACGACACGGATGCCTTCGCCACTGTCGAGGATCTTGTCGTGGGCTCTTCTTCGAGTTGGATGGTCTACAAGCCTAAAGAAAAGCATCGTATTTTCTCGAGTTTCAGGGGGATGAAGTTCCCGATGTACGAGTTCATGTTTCGGGACTCGGGAATCTGTCTCCCCTACAGTGATTTTCAGAAGGGGGTGTTCCAGTGGTTGCGTCTGGCACCTTCACAGCTTCACCCTAACACGGTAGCATTCGTACGGGTATTGGAACTTGTGTGTGAACATCTCCGTATCGGGGACAGGCTTCCTCTGTTCTTCCGTACTTTTCACCTACAACGGGCATCTGCTCATGGTCGGCATAGCTGGGTATCCCTGAAGCTGCCGAGGAAGCTGTTCTGGGCGTACCAAGATTTTGTCCGCACCTTCAACGAAAAGTTTTATGTCGTCAAGCCCGTCTCGCATGTGGCCGTTGACTCCCTATACAATCTCGTGGTCACAGAGGAAGATGGGCGGCGCGAGGAGACATTGGTGTCAAATTTTCCCCTCGAGTGGAAGGAAGACCACTTCTTAAAGGGCACGGATAGCTACATTGTGAAGCACGGCGACCTGGACGCCGACGACAATCAATCTTAATAGAAGATAGTAGAATTCATCTTTGGTTTCACTCCCGCCAAATGTGTCTATAAGGATGGGAATTTTATCCTCGCCGAGCGCGGGGAAGTTCGCCGTGAGGCTCGATTGATTAATACCAAGGCCCTCCTCGAGTGCGGGTCGCACGAGAAAGCCTTGAGGTTCTTAGGTAGTGAACGTTTGCTTTACTCGGGCGCCTCCCCTTTTCTCTTTTTTGTTCTGACTTATTTTTCTTTGTTCTCTATCGCATGCGAGATGTCGAACATGCAGGAATGTATCATGAAGCTCGCGGCAACCAAGGGTGCGAAGAAGGCTACCAAGGGTAGAGTCATCCAGGTCCAGCAAATCCTGAAGCCCGACCAAGGGGCATGTGGTTCCTCTTCCCCCCAATGTAGCGAGTCTCCTCCCCTGGAGGAGACCTCAATTAAAAGACAGCGCACTGAGGAGACCATACTTGTCAACCACGAGGAGAGCACGACCGTAGAGAAGTTTGTGCTGCCCCCTTGTCACCTCCATTGGGACTTCTTCTCCGGGGACAATTCCTTGACTGTGGTCGAAGCTGAAACCAAGGCGATCACGGGGATCGAGAGGGTGGCCAGAAGGAAGGCGTTAATCGAGGATATGGCCGGCATGATGAGCATCTTTGAAACGACCTTGGTCCTTAATGATGAAACTAGCCCGACCTCTGAGCTGAAAAAGCTGCAGGACGAGAACGTCATCCTTGAGGCGGAGAAAAACAAGGCGGAGAACAATCTGCTCGAGGCTTAGACGAGGTATGAAGCCCAGGTGCGCCTCCTCTGAGAGATGACTGAAATGAGGGAAGAGCTGAAGGGAACCAGGGAGGAACGGGATCGCCTTCTGACCAAGGTTGTTGAGTTGAAGGCCGATGCTAGGCTTACTAAGGATGAAATGGAGGAGGAGAGAGCCCTTGCCGCCCAGGGTGCCCTGGTCGCCTGGATCCGGGAGCTCGAGCAGGACTGCTTGGAGGCTCTCGAGGTGGGATTCGACAATGCTTTGGAGCAGGTCTAGATCGTGAATCCTGGGGCTCAGCTTGTCTTCGAGGAGATTGGCCTTTTCCACTGGGTGGTTTATTGTAGGGTGGTTTTCCCCAAGGAGTCCGACGAGGGAGCTGGTCGGGGTGATGGGGACCTAGGCCCGAGGAGGAAGCCGCTGCTTGATTTCTTTTCTTGTTTAGCTATTTGGCATGCGCGCCATTTCAATTTTTTTGTCCGGCCTGCATGCCGTAGTTAGTAGTTGACTTTGCCCGGGCTGCGTGCCAGGGGTTTTAACTTGTAATTTTTGAACATGGGAATTGCCCGACATAATGCATTGTGCTCTATCTTTTGGTATGTTTATATTTTGTGTGTGCTGCTTGTATGTCAAATACGTGTTTTATATTTATGTGTTTTTGTTGAAGTATTTGGGGCCTTTGCTCAATGTTATTGGTCTTCGACAGTGTAGGGAACTGGTCGAGTGGTCGAAGTCGGATTCCTATCTTCGACGAAGCTAAGAGCTCGATCGAGGTTTTTGCTCTGAAGCGTGAACTTCCCATCGTGAGCTAGGCATTCTGCCTAGTTGGTACCACAACAGTGGAGCTCGATTGAGGTGTCCCCGTTGGATCAAGAGTTCGTTCACATGCACAAGAGCGGGCTCTTGTCTTCTTGTCTCGAGTTTAGGAGTCGCGCTTGTACCTTAGTGCGCCCCTGCGGTCATGACGCGAATAGGTCGCGGGCAGTGTTTAACTGTAGTACTGTTTAGGCTTTTCAGTGTTCCATGATCGAGCAAGTTCCTCCCTGTGCAGGTTTTCGAGGTAGTAGGCTCCGGTCCCTATTTTTCGCACGGACGCGATAGGGGCCCTCCTAGTTCGCGGCGTGCTTGCCTTCGCGCGAATCTTTTTGTTTCCTCTGTAGGACTAGGGTGCCCACCTAAAATTTGTGCTTGATGACTTTGTTGTCATGTCACAAAGTTATCTTCTGTTTGAGCGAGGCTTCGCGGAGGGATGCCCCTAACCGAATCTCTTCGACTAGGTCGAGCTCCTCCCTTACGGCCTCGTCGTTGGTCTCCTCGTCGAAGGGGGACTCGGTCCATCTTAAGGGTTCCCTTATTTCTACCGGAATCATTTCCTCGGTTCCATTGGTCAGCCGGAACTGGGTCTCCCCTGTGGTCGAGTGTGGGGTCGTTATGTAGGCGCAGAGCACGTTGTGCAACTCCTCGACCCACCTTTTCTTGGAGTCGCCCAATCTTCATTTCAGCCCTCGTAGGATCACTCTGTTCGTGGCTTCGGCCTTCCCGTTCGTTTTCGGGTGCTCGACTGATGTGAAGTGTTGCTTCATGCCCAACTTGGTAACGAAGTCCTGGAAGCTCTTGTCGGTGAATTGTGTCCCATTGTCGGTGACGATTGCTTGGGGTACGCCGAACCGGGAAAGTGTATTCCTTTTGTAGAAATGGAGTATGTTGTGTACCGTGATTTTGGCTAAGGCTTCAGCCTCTATCCACTTAGTGAAGTAGTCGACACCGACTATCAAATATTTGTTTTGGTATGACCCTATGGTGAAGGGCCCGAGGATGTCCATCCCCCACCAGGCAAATGGCCATGGGGGTGAGAACGTTTTGAGCTCATTGGGTGGGGTCATGTGCATGTCCCCGTGTCGCTGGAACTTGTCACACTTCTTGGCATGCTCTTTGGCGTCTTACTTCATGGTGGGCCAGTAGTACCTCGCCCCCAACGCTTTACTGGCTAGGGACCGTCCTCCGAGGTATTGTGCGTTGATCCCTTCGTAGATCTCCTGGAATATGCTGAGGACCTTGGACTCCTCGACACATTTGAGGAGTGGAATGGAGAAACCCCACTGGTATAACTTGTCCTCGACGATGACGTACGAGCAGGTACATCGCCTGACTACGCTAGCCTCCTTGGAGTCGTTGGGTAGTTTCCCCGTGCTGAGGTATTCGTATACCGGGGTCATCCAGTAGTGGCCGTCACCGATGGCGTTTACGTAGATGGTCGAGGTGGGCTTCTCGATACTTGGTTGTAGAAGCACTTCTTGAATGACGGACTTGTTCCTGCCTTTTTTCTTCATGCTCGCCAGATTAGATAGGATGTCCTCCTGGGTATTATGTTCGCGCAGGACGTGAGTTACTTCCGCCGAGGCAAATTTTTTCATCTTCTCTTTCACTAGGGCCAAGTACTCGATGAGGCTGTCGTTATTGGCTTGGTACTCTCCCCGCACCTGGTGTTAGAACAAGGTTTGGTTCTGCAATAATACCTCTGAGTTTTGATGATAACAAACAAGTATGTTTGTATGAACAATTTTGGTATTCTAATGTTTGTATTTTTGAGAATTTAACAAACAGCTTCTGCTTTTGATAAATAGCGTGTCTAAGTTATTAGAAGAGAATTGTTCCGCCTCTGCGCTACATTTGTTCTGCTGAACGGTAGAATTTGCTTCAGAAGACTCTGAAGCTGTATGAATTTGATACGATGTCTAAAGAAAACAAGTTCTGAAGATCTGAAGACAGAAGTTCTGATGAACAAGTCCAGATGCTGAAGACTTATGCTTCTTAGACAACGGGTTCTGAAGACCAAGTGCTGAAGACTCTGAAGATGTAGCTTTGCAGACTCTGAAGGCTTGAAGATCTTAAGACCCAAGTTACGTTTTCCCTTCTTCAAACTCATGCTCTCAGAAGCCTCTGAAGTCAGGAAGTTGAGAAGACAACAGTACAACAGTACGAAGGACACTTTACTCCACTCCGACAAGGGCGGACGTAAATGTACTATTTGTCTCCCACGTTCTTTCAAGCTGCCATAATTCTGAAATGTCATAAATATCCTTCAACGGTCATATCATGCATGGCTATATAAAGGCTTGAAGACTTCAAGAATGAGTAGCTAACAAGACTAATTTTCACTGTTAATTCGCTCTATTGTTCATATCATTCTTAAGTCATTTTGTTCTTAAATCTGTTTACATATCAGCTTGTGTAGAAGCAATTTTTTTGTAAACACATTGTATTTTCAAACAGTTGTTTGATTTCCTTAATAGACCGGTTAGGTCAGAATTCTTGAGAAGTCTAGGACTAGTGTGTCTTAGAGATTGTTGTTAGTCACTTGTAGTTTGGCTTGTGCATTGTATTTTCAAACAGTTGTTTGATTTCCTTAAGAGACCGGTTAGGTCAGAATTCTTGAGAAGTCTAGGACTAGTGTGTCTTAGAGATTGTTCTTAGTCACTTGCAGTTTAGCTTGTCCATTGTATTAATCAGTTTGATTAGTGGATTAAGACCTCACTTGAGAAAGGAAAAATCACCTTGGCGGGTGGACTAGACTAACTTGAGGATTTCTCAAGTGAACTAGTATAAACATACTGTGTTCTTTCTTTTCAGTTTCTCTTGCTTTATTATCACGAAGTGAAGATTATTTGTAAAGGGGATTATTTTTAAAGAATAGTTTTTATGCTAAAAACTAAATTCAAACCCCCCTTTCTTGTGTTTTTCACACCTTCAATTGGCAACAGAGCTCCGGTTCTGAGAAGATAAAAAGATTGATTTTTTATCAAGCACCTAACAGTGTTCAGTACCGATCCAAAGTGTGAAAAACAATGGCTGCTTATAATGTCACTTCTGATAATAATGAAAGAGACTCATATAGTGCAAAACCTCCTATCTTTGATGGCGAGAAATTTGACTATTGGAAAGACAGAATCGAAAGTTACTTTCTGGGATTTGATTTAGATCTATGGGATCTGGTAGTTGATGGCTACAAATATCCAGTAGACTCTGAAGGCAAAAAGATAGCCAGAAGCTCATTTACAGAGGCTCAAAAGAAAACCTACAAGAATCATCACAGAGCGAGAACGATTCTGCTAAATGCTATTTCACATACGGAGTATGAAAATATTTCATATAGAGAGACTGCAAAGTCCATCTTTGACTTTCTTCAGATGACTCATGAAGGCAACGCTCAAGTCAAGGAGACAAAGGCTCTGGCCCTAATCCAGAAGTATGAGGCCTTCAAAATGGAAGACAACGAATCTGTGGAAACTATGTTTTCAAGATTCCAGATGCTTGTTGCAGGACTCAGAGTTCTGGACAAAGGTTATTCTACTGCTGATCATGTCAAGAAGATTATCAGGAGTCTGCCTATAAAATGGAGACCAATGGTAACTGCTTTGAAATTGGCAAAGGATCTGAACAATACGAGTCTTGAGGAACTGCTTAGTTCTTTAAGAAGTCATGAGATAGAACTTCAAGAAGATGAACCTCATAGAAGAGGTAAGTCTGTTGCTCTGAAGTCTAAGTCTGAAAAGACAAAGGCTTACCAAGCAGAGGAGAACTCAGAAGAATCTGAAGAAGATTCAGACGAAGATGAACTGTCTCTCATATCAAGAAAGATAAATCAGTTATGGAAACAAAGAAAGAGCAAGTTCAGAGGGCCAAGAAGAAAAGGTAGACCTGAGTCTACATCTGGTCAAAGGAAAGCTTCTGAAAAGGAAGTTACTTGTTACGAATGCAAGGAGCCTGGACATTATAAGAACGAGTGTCCAAAGCTCAAGAAAGATGGAAAACCTAAGAAGTTTTTCAAAGCTAAAAAGGGTCTTATGGCAACATGGGACGATTCAGAGTCACAAGAAGAAGATTATGAGGAAGAACATGCCAACGTGGCACTCATGGCAAAGACCAGCATGAGCGAAGCCTTATCCGAGGATGAACTGACACTTGATGAAGAATCAGACTTTGATGATGACAAAGAGGTACTTTCTTCCTTATCTCGTTCTGAACTTGAATTTGGTTTATCAGAACTTATGAAAAGGTATTAACTTCTTCTAAGTAAACACAAAACCCTGAAAAAGACTTTTGTGGTTGTTTCTGAGAACTCTACTAAGAGCGAGCCAAATATTTCTGATTTAAATAAAAGAAAAATTCTTTAGAAAAATCTAATGCTGCTCTAAAAAGTAAAGTCTCTAAGCTAGAAGAAGAGATTACTTCTAACATATCTATTACTGATGAAGTAATCAGATATGATAGAGCTTTTTAGCACTTCCTTGCTAAAAGCATAGATAGAAGCAAGATGGCTTCAATGATCTATGGAGTTAGCAGAAACGGAAGTAGAGGTCTGGGATGTTCAGGACCATCAAAACCATTTGATGAGACTCTGAGTATCAAACTAAAACCTCTGTCTGAACATTTTGTGCCTGATGGCACCGAACTGAAATGTTCAGAAGGTTCTGATCCTATTGCACCACAATCACAGACACAAAAGTAAACTTCTAAGCCTAAATATCATGCCCAAATTCCACTTGATTACCCTGTTGCACATAAATCCAAAGGTTTAAGAACCTCTGGAAAGACTAAAAAGAAAGGACCCAGAAAATGTGTACCTAAGAGTGAGATAATCTATGTTGCAGACATCCTTGATGGCGCCATTAATACACCAGTCATGGTACCTGGACAGTGGATGCTTGTGACACATGACTGGAGAAAGGCATATGTTCCAAGATTTGGAACTTAAGTCTGGAGGTGTCGTTGATTTCAGAGGAAACCAGAAGGGAAAGATCATTGGCTCTGGAACTATTGGTAATGGTAAACTTCCTTCCATCAACAGCTTTCTTTTAGTTGAGGGTCTAATGCATAACTTATTGACAATTAGCCAACTTAGTGACAATGGTTATGACGTTATCTTTAATCAAACGTCCTGTAAGGCTGTTAGTCAGAAGGACGGGTCAGTTCTGTTCAATGGTAAGAGGAAAAATATTACTTACAAAATCAGACTATCAGATTTGAAAAATCAGAATGTAAAATGTCTTACGTCAGTTAATGAAGAGCAATGGGTCTGGCACAGACGTCTGGGTCATGTTAGCTTTAGAAGAATTTCTCAGCTGAACAAGCTAGGACTTGTCAGGGGCTTGCCCAATCTGAAGTATTCTTCAGATGCTCTTTGTGAAGCATGTCAGAAAGGCAAGTTTTCAGAAAGTTCCTTTAAAGCAAAAAGGACTGTTTCTACCTCTAAACCATTAGAACTTCTTCACATTAACTTATTTGGACCAGTGAAAACTGCTTCATTCAATGGAAAGAAATATGGACTAGTCATCGTTGATGATTACAATCGTTGGACATGGGTAAAATTCTTAAGACACAAGGATGAGTCACATTCTGTGTTTGCTTCCTTCTACACTCAAGTGCAAAATGAAAAGAATTACAAAATTGTCAGAGTCAGAAGTGATCATGGTGGAGAATTTGAACACAAAGATTTTGAAAAACTTTTTGATTCTTATGGCATATCCCATGATTTCTCTTGTCCTAGAACTCCACAGCAGAATGGGGTTGTAGAAAGAAAGAATATGACATTGCAAGAAATGGCTCGCACCATGATCCAAGAAACTGACATGGCTAAGCACTTTTGGGCAGAGGCAGTTAACACAACATGTTATATTCAAAATAGAATCTCAATAAGACCTATTATGGGTAAGACTCCTTATGAATTGTGGAAGAATAGAAAGCCCAACATTTCTTATTTTCATCCTTTTGGATGTGTCTGCTTTATGTTGAACACTAAAGAGAATCTGGGCAAGTTTGATTCCAAAGCACAGAAGTGTCTGTTGTTAGGATATTCTAAACGCTCAAAAGGCTACAGAGTCTATAACACGGAATCACGAATTATGGAAGAATCAATTCATGTCAGATTCGATGATAAGCTTGACTCTAAAAAGTCAAATCTAGTTGAAAAGTTTGCAAATTTGGAGGTCAGTTTTATAGAACCTAAAGAAAAGGCAGAAGAAATCAAAGATTCAGAAGCACCTACTTCTGATATTGCTGTTACTCCTACTGATCCTCCACAACAAAAGAAAACAGAGTTGCAACTTCACACCCTGAAGAATTGATTCTGGGAAATAAGGACACTCATATCAGAACCAGATCAGCCTTCAAACCTTTTGAAGAAACACTTCTGGGTTTGGTGTTCTTGATCGAGCCAACATCTGTTGATGAAGCTTTACTGGACAAAGACTGGATTCTGGCGATGGAAGAAGAACTTAACCAGTTTTCAAAGAATGATGTTTGGGATCTTGTTCAGAAGCCTAAAGGTGTCCATGTTATTGGAACTAAATGGGTGTTCAGAAACAAGCTCAATGAGAAGGGTGAAGTTGTCAGAAACAAGGCACGACTGGTTGCACAAGGATATAGTCAATAAGAAGGAATATACTATACAGAAACCTTTGCTCCAGTCGCCAGGTTAGAAGCCATACGCCTATTAATTTCCTTTTCTGTAAATCATAACATCATCTTATATCAGATGGATGTTAAGAGTGCATTTTTGAATGGTTATATTTCAGAAGAAGTTTATGTCAAACAACCTCCTGGATTTGAAAATTCTGAGAAGTTAGATTTTGTTTTTAAACTTAAAAAAATCTCTCTATGGTCTGAAACAAGCTCCCAGAGCTTGGTATGACAGATTGAGTAATTTTCTTTTAGAAAATAACTTTACCAGAGGCAAGGTTGACACCACCGTCTTCTGTAAAATGTTCAAAAATGATATGTTTATAGTTCAGATTTACGTTGATGATATTATTTTTGGTCTCGCTAATCCCTCTCTTTGTGAAGATTTTTCTAAGCTAATGCAGGAAGAATTCGAGATGAGTCTGATGGATGAATTGAAGTTCTTCTGGGAATTCAAATTGACCAAAAATCAGAGGCTACTTACATTCATCAAAGTAAGTACACCAAAGAACTTCTTAAGAATTCAATATGATGGATTGTACACTAGCTAAGACTTTAATGCATCCAACATGTATTTTGGAAAAGGAAGAGGTAAGTGGAAAGGTTTGTCAGAAGCTCTATCGTGGTATGATAGGCTCTCTTCTGTACTTAACTGCTTCTAGACCTGATATTCTTTTCAGTGTTCATTTGTGTGCTAGATTTCAATCAGATCCTAGAGAATCTCATTTAACTGCTGTTAAAAGAATTCTAAGGTATCCGAAAGGAACTACTAACCTTGGCTTGATGTCTGAGAAAACATCAGATACTCTCTTTCTGGTTATTGTGATGCAGATTACGCAGGAGACAGATTGGAAAGAAAAAGCACTTTTGGAAACTGTCAATTTCTCGGGAAGAATCTGATCCCATGGTCAAGCAAGAGGCAATCAACAATTGCTCTCTCAACAGCAGAATCAGAGTATATATCCACGTCTCTATGTAGTACGCAGATGTTGTGGATGAAGAACCAGCTAAAAGATTATCAGATACATGAGAGTAGCATTCCTATCTTTTGTGATAATACTGCTGCTATCTGTTTAAGTAAAAATCCAATCTTACATTCTAATGCTAAGCACATAGAAATTAAACATCATTTTATTAGAGATTATGTTCAGAAGTGAATCTTATGTTTAAAATTTATAGATACAGACCATCAATGGGCTGATATTTTTACAAAACCCTTGGCTGAATATAGATTTCTATTTATTCTGAAGCATCTGAAAATGGACTACTGTCCAGAGTAAGATCTCATCAGAATCAGATGTGTTTAGTCAGAGTCTGAAGAAATCAGATTTTCATTTAAACTAAGAAGCATTTGTTTTTAACCTTAGTCATCAGAAGATGCTTTTGTCAGAAGTGTCTCTGATCAGACGGAAACCTTTTGGTTTTCCAGACTCTGAGGATATCAAAACGTGTCACTTAATTAAAAGGTGATTAATGCGTGAGCAGTACTTTTCTTAGAATTGGTTAAATCATGATTACGTTCATTTATTAATCCCCATTATTATGTTTAATTCTTCACTCCACTCACACGTTATATACCCGCTCACACCACTTCACTCCTCTTTCACACTTTTATCTTAGAAACCTTAAAATCCCTTCAGTTCTCTGCAACTCCATCATCTTCATCAATGGCGGAATCATCTCAAATTATCTCCAAAGCTAAGCTAATTGAATATCAGTGTACTATTCCTGAAGAATGTCCTATCTCTCTTGACACGCCTGTAAATGAACTTCGAGTTCTTAGAGAATCCATGGTTAACTTCACAAACCTCAGAGATAATGGATGTGATCTTACTCAAACACTCAATTTTCAAGGATGGGATGGTTACTTTAACAGACTGCAAGGATCCTCACTTCCAAACTTGGTTAAATATTTCTGGATTCATTCAATCGCTAGTAGAAATGTAATTGTTTTTACGGTGTTTGGAAGACGAATCATCATCACAGAAAAGACTATCAGCGACTTAATCTCTCATGATGGAAAGGGACTAAGAATCTTCAATGTTCAACCAATTAAGCAAAGGGAAGCTAAGGTTACATCCTCTATTTTTAAAGAAGAAACTGCTCTAGACACTAAAAAGGATCCACCATCATCGCTCTTGAAAGATACTTTAAGAGTTTGGTTCAAAATCATGTTGGGAACTACGTATCATCGTCCATCCACTCATTCATCGGATTACATTAATTTATCACAGAAGTATGTTTTATACTTCCTGTTGAAAGGAACTAAAATACATCTCTCCTGCATTTTGTTCAACTTTCTGAGAGAATCTATAGTTAACTCAAGAACTGGCTCCACCAAGAAGGGAAATCATATCCCTTATGGCAGACTCCTGCCTGATATTTTCATTGAGTCAGGCTTAGTTGAAGATTTATTGGTTGCTGGGTTCATTAAGGAACTTGACAAATCTTCTGGATAGACTTTTTGGGCAAAGAACTTAAAGAATATGAAGATTCTTAAGAAGATCACTCATCGACCTGCTATTCCAAACCAGTTTGAACTTACCTTTGTTCGATTTCCAATCTCTGGATTTCCACCTTTTTCAAATCACTATAATCCAAAAGAACTAGCAAACTATTTGCTGGATGTGAAGAGGAACCATTAGATGCATGGATTAATCTGGAAAATCTACTGGATACTCTCCCTGAAATTGTTCAGAAAAAGGGGAAAGGCAAGAAAAAGAAAAGTGATGATGATGACGGACCATCAGCAAAGAAGGTGAAGATGGCATCTACATCTACTTCCTCCGCTCTAGAACAAAGTAAGTCTTTTGAATCGCCCTCTATAACTGCATTTGTTTCTATTGATAGAAATTTGTCTTCATCTCTTCCCATCTCATCACCACCACTTACAACCCAACCATTTTTATCCATTCATCCACCAATATTCTCTACTGTTGTCACCACCTCTCCAACACCCATTTCTGAATCTTCTACTGAAATAATCACTACTTCACCTCCATCCTTACAGTTAACTCCACCAATGCTTGAAATTATCTCATCTCAACCAACTTCCACCATTTTTATCCATCCAACTCTTGTCACATCTGTTCCACCATCTCCAATTATTCAAACCACTGAAGAAATTCTCACTGAACATCCACAAACAACCATCTCACCTTCACCAACTTCAATTACTGCTCCACAACCTATTCCAGAATCAATAATTGATAATCCTGAATCTTCTCTAAACAATGATACCATCATTCTTAATGACTCTGTTGAAGATGATCAACGCTTAACTGAAAATTAAACCTCTGACCTTCCTCTCAACCTAGATGAAGCAATATCTATTTTTAAGGATAGTGTGGTTACAAGGTTCAAGACACTTTCTAATGAATCAAATTCTAGTAAATACCCCTCTGATTTGGGTGCTTCAAGGGATATGTTCAATCAGTGGATGGCTGAGAAATTTCAGAAGATTCAAGATCTTTCTGTTTAGACAAAGGGTTATTTCGTTCAAGAAGCTGAAAAGAGGTTGCAAGAGAAGAAGGAAGCCGAAGCTAAGCTAGCTGCAGAAAAGGAACTGGCAGAAAAGTTAGCCAAAGAAGAGGCTGAAAGATTAGATAAGGAGGCTAATGATCAAGCAGAAGAAGAAACTAGAAATGCTAAAGCTGTCAACACCTCTGAACCTGCTTCCTCCTCTGAACCTGTTCATGTACGTTTGGAAAATGCAATTAAAGAAATCAAAGAAGATCATCAGGCAATGAAAGAAGAACAAAAGAGCTTCAGAGAAAGCATTGCTAAGCAAAAGGTTGTCAACAACTCTCTTCAGGATATGCTTCAACAGATTCTGAACAAGCTGTCTACAAATCCTTCATCCTCTAGAACATAGGAACTTAGGCACTTAGGTACTTGGACTTTTCTTTTTCCTTTTGGCTCTGAACCTTAGGATTCTGATTTGTTTTGATCTTCTGATCTTTTTTATTTAATGAAATTTCAACTTTTTGATTTTGACAAAAAGGGGGGGAAGTATAATGAACGTGATATTTTGATTCTCATAATGAATTTCTGAAAAACATGCTGCTTACATTCTAACCAATAAACTTCTATTTCTGTTAGATTTGTCTTCTTGTTTTCTTTTTCAGGAGATATGGAATCTGAATGTTTTCGGCTCTGATATTTCAAGATCTCAATTAGTACAATTGACTTCTGGAAACTGAATCAAGAATCTAAAGATCTCAATATCTGACCTATTACAACAAGAGGGAGTTCACCCAGAAGGTTCACGAGTCAGGATATTTGATCTTTATCCAGTCTGAGATTCAGGGGGAGATTCTCATCTGAAGGATAAGTATTCCTTAACCTTCTTATTTCGGTTACCTTTTTATGCTATGTACAAAATTGTGTCATCAAAATACATAGTTTTGTCATCATAAAAAATGGGGGAGATTGTTAGAACAAGGTTTGTTTCGGCAATAATACCTCTGAGTTTTGATGATAACAAACAAGTATATTTGTATGAACAATTTTGGTATTCTAATGTTTGTTATTTTTGAGAATTTAACAAACAGGTTCTGCTTCTGATAAATAGCGTGGCTAAGTTATTAGAAGAGAATTGTTCCGCCTCTGCGCTACATTTGTTCTGCTGAACAGTAGCATTTGCTTTAGAAGACTCTGAAGTTGTATGACTCTAATACGATGTCTAAAGAAAACAAGTTCGGAAGATCAGAAGACAAAAGTTCTGATGAACAAGTCCAGATGGTGAAGACTTATGCTTCTTAGACAACGGGTTCTGAAGACCAAGTTCTGAAGACTCTGAAGATGTAGTTCTGCAGACTCTGAAGGGTTGAAGATCTTAAGACCCAAGTTACGTTTTCCCTTCATCTAACTCATGCTCTCAGAAGCCTCTGAATTCAGTAAGTTGAGAAGGCTAAGCAATGTGGTACAACAGTACGACAAGGACCCTTTGCTCCACTCCGGATAGGGCGAATGCAAATGTACTATTTGTCTCCCAATTTCTTTCAAGCCGCCATAATTCTGAAATTTCAGAAATATCCTTCAACGGTTATATCACGCATGGCTATATAAAGGCCTGAAGACTTCAAGAATAAGTAGCTAACAAGACTAATTTTGAATGTTAATTCTCTCTATTGTTCATATCATTCTTAAGTCATTTTGTTCTTAAATCTGTTTACATATCAGCTTGTGTAGAAGCAATTTTTTTTGTAAACACGTTGTATTTTCAAACAGTTATTTGATTTCCTTAAGAGACCGGTTAGGTCAGAATTCTTGAGAAGTATAGGACTAGTGTGTCTTAGAGATTGTTGTTAGTCACTTGCAGTTTGGCTTATGCATTGTATTTTCAAACAGTTGTTTGATTTCCTTAAGAGACCGGTTAGGTCATAATTCTTGAGAAGTTTAGGACTAGTGTGTCTTAGAGATTGTTGTTAGTCACTTGTACATTAGCTTGTGCATTGTATTAATCAGTTTGATTAGTGGATTAAGATCTCGCTTGAGAGAGGCAAAATCACCTTGGCGGGTGGACTATACTAACTTGAGGATTTCTTAAGTGAACTAGTATAAACATACTGTGTTCTTTCTTTTCAGTTTCTCTTGCTTTATTATCAAGAAGTGAATATTATTTGTAAAGGGGATTATTTTTAAAGAATAGTTTTTATGTTTTTCACACCTTCACCTGGGAGGCCACGAGCTGGGAGTCGGTAAATATTTTTACCTCTTTCGCGCCGAGGTCCTTGGCCTGGTGTAGTCCGACGAGGAAGGCCTCGTACTCTGCCTGGAGGTTTGATGTCGGGAAGGATAATGTGAGAGAGACCTCGATCAACATGCCTTCCTCGTTTTCTAAGATGATGCCTATCCCATTTCCCGACGAACAGGATGCCCCGTCGATGTAGATTGTTCACTTCTGGGATCCGTCGATCGAGCGTTCCGAGGTGGTCATCTCCGCGACAAATTCGGCTAGCGCTTGAGCCTTTAGGGCCTTCCTACCCTTGTATTGGACGTCAAACTCGGAGAGCTCGAGCGATCATTTGAGCATCTTTCCCGCCATGTCGGGTTGGCCGAGGAGCTACCTCACGAGTTGGTTCGTTAGTACGACGATCGTGTGGGCCAAGAAGTAGTGTCGCAACCTTCTGGCCGCAGTGACGAAGACCAGAGCAACCTTTTCCATCTGCTAGTACCTAAACTCGGGACCTTGGAGGGCTTTACTGGAGAAGTATATTAGCTTCTGTCCTTCAGGGGTTTCCCTGATAAGAGCCGTGCTGACCGTCTCGGTTGTGACGACGAGGTACAAGTATATAGTCTTCCAGTTTTCTGGTCGCGAGAGGGATGGGGGATGTGAGAGGACTTGTTTGAGGTGGAGGAATGTCTGTTCGCACTCCTCAGTCCACTTGAACGTGGCCTCTTTGTGCAGGAGTTTAAAAAATGGGAGTGCACGTTGGACCGATTTGGTCACGAAATGGGACAATGAGGTGAGCATCTCGTTTAGCAATTTGATCGATTTCATTGGGAACTTGGAGAATGCCCTGCACTTGTCGGGGTTCGCCTTGATTCCTCGTTCTGCCAGTTAAAAGCCGAGGAACTTTCATGCTCAGACATCGAATGTGCACTTCTCCGGGTTGAACCTCATCTTCATCTCTCCGCTGTGACAAAGGCCCTTCTGAGATGGACAGTATGGTCGATCTCTTCTCGTGATTTTACGATCATGTCGTCCATGTAGACCTCGAGCATGTCTCTGATCTCGCCCCGGAAGACTTTGTTCATCATCTGTTGGTAGGTCGCGTCGGCGTTTTTCAGACCGAAGGGAATTACGTTGTAGTAATAGTTGCCCGACTCGGTCATGAAAGTCATGTATTGCTTATCGGTCTTCGCCATGGGGATTTGATTGTATCCCGAGTATGCGTCCATAAACGACAACAATTTAATACCTGCAGAATTGTCGATGTTAGGCAATGGATATGCATCTTTTGGGCATGCCCGGTTAAGGTCGGTATAATCAACGTACATTATCCATTATCCATTATTATTTTTAACGAGTATAACATTGGATATCCAGGTTGTGTACTGGGCTTCTGAAATAAAGTTCGCCTCTAAGAGGTCTTTTGCAGCCTTTTCAGCAGCCTCTGCTTTCTCAGTAAACTGCCTTTGCCTACGTTGTACTACAGCCCTAGCGGCTGGATCTATTATGAGTTGGTGGCATGCCACATCTTGGTCGAGGCCGAGCATCTCTGCAGCTCTCCACGCGAACAGGTCAGCATTCTCTCTAAGGCAGGCTTTCAGCTGTTTCCTCGCCAGGTCGGGTAGGCCCGTGCCAATCTTCATGTTCTTGTCCGGGTCGTCCCCAAGCGTGATGAGCTCGAAGTCTCCATTTGGAATGGGGTGCATGGGGTGAAGAGACTGCTTGTTGCCTTCAGCTGGAGGGGGTGATCTGTTACCTTGTTATGCTTCTACTTGCTGGGGAAGCGGCTGTCGAAGTCGATCGCGTTGACGCGCGGGAGTGGCTTATGCTTCTCATCCTGGGATGACTTACCAGCGGCCTTGGACTTGATATTGATCGAGTTCAAACCCTTGTTCGCAGCCTCGAAACATCTCCTGGCAGCCTCAATGTCCCCGTGGAGGGTGACGACACGACCCCTGGTCGTGTAGTACTTCATCTTCAGGTGGACTGTAGATGGCACAATTGTGAGTTCGGCCAGGGCTGGCCTTCCCAGAATGAACTGGTATAGGGAAGGTCACTCAACTACCAGGAAGCGGACCTTAACTTGTCGGGCAGTCTCGTCGTTCCTGAAGGTGACCATTAGCTCTACATAGCCCCACGGTCTTGTGGTGGTGTCGTTGAAGCCCTGCAGGTCGGAGCCGACGTACGGGGTCAGATGTGTCTCATCGAGCTGGAAGGTAGTGAATAGGTGGGCATACATTATGTCCACTGAGCTCCCTTGGTCGACCAGGATGCGACGGATGTCAAAGTTCGCCATCTGTGCTCTGATCAGGAGGGGGATGTTGGAGTTGGGGGCGTCGCTCGATAATTCTTCGAGGTAGAAGGTGATGGGGTTTGACCTTCCCTGGACCTTCTCGAAGGTGGCGTTCTACGCCGAGCTCGCCTCTATCATTTCGTCAAACTTTCGTTTCACCGACCCTACAGAGACTTTGTTGAACCCCCCATTGGATATGACCATGGCGGCATGGAAGCTTTCCCATGGGCTACGAGCGGTCACAGGTGTGTCGGGATCGTAGGGGAAGTACAAGTCTTCTGGTCGGGTGACACACAGAGTGACCTATAGCCCGTTATTACCGTAGGACAGGGTCGCATCCTCGACCCTTTTTGTCTCCCGGGTCTCCTGTCGGGGGGCTTCTCTCCTCTTTGTGTACTGCTTCAGGTGCCCCTCTTTGATCAAGATTTCGATGGCATCCTTGAGGTGGATGCAATCCTCCGTGACGTGCCCGTGGCATCTGTGGAACCATAAGTACTTGGACTTGTCGACGTTTGGCTTAGAGGGTGTCGGCTTCGGGAAGCGGACACCACCTCGCTGGAATTACGAGTTGATGCATTCGGCCAATATGCGCTCGTGGGGAGCTGTGAGTATCGTATATTCAGTGAAACGGTCTGCTGGTGTTCTTTGTTCTCGGGAGTCTCGGGGCCGGTCTTCTCTTCTTCTTTCCCCGTTGCGTCGGGGAGCGGTTGAATCCTCCTGCCTGGAGCTATTGGCACCATCTTGATTCTGCGAGTCGCGGGCACAGTGGGTAGCCTCTATCTCCTCATACTGGATGTATGCCTGGGCCTTGTGGAGGAGCGCGTTTAAGGTGTTGGGCCTTTCGATGCAGACTGCCTTGGGAAACTCGGTGTGAGGTCGCAGTCCTCGCTCGATCAAATATCTATTTATGTCATCAGAGGTGGATACCTGGACAGCTTCTTGGTTGAACCTCTCTATGTATTCTCGGAGAGATTCATCTTTTCCCTAGATGATGGCTTCCAGGGATGCTTCCGTCTTCGGATGGCGTTGGGAAGCGGTGAAGTGCCTGGAGAACTGCCTCTTCAGCTCCTTCCAGGAGGCGATGGACTCGGGCTTGAGGCTCTTGTACCATGCCATTGCACCCTTCCTCAGGGTAGTGGGGAAGAGCCTGTGAAGACTTAACTTCTCAATAGTTTTTATGAAGACTACAATAATCATTCAAAGACTATGTGTACAAAAGGAAGTGATTCAAAGACGTCAAAGCAAGTACAAGTTTCATAATTCATTCAAGTCTTGAAGTTATTTTTAAGATTGATCAAAGGTATTGACATTCAACTCTTTATAATGTCTACACAAGTGTTCAATATTGTCTAAAGCATTTCACATGAAATTAAGTTGTTTAGAAATGCATTGCCATAGGTTTCTTTTCATAAAATAAGTTTTTTCTCAATTCTGGGCTTGAGTAACCGGTTACCCAATATAGAGTAACCGGTTACCCTGGGAAAATTTTCAAAAATAAATACGTTGGCATGCAAGTAACCGGTTACCCATTTTAGAGTAACCGGTTACCACTGAGACAGTGGCTATATCTAATGTAATTTTTCACTTAAACTTTTTTAAATTTTCTTCTAATGAATCATGGCATCCCTTCATGAAATACACCCATCTGTAGAGGTATCTTAGGGCTATATAAACATCTTAGTGTCAAATTTTACATCTCACCTCTTTGCAAAATTTCAAACAATCATTCAAATCTCAAAACTTTCATTTTCTCTAAGTGTTCATACAAAAACTTTCTAAGTGTGGAACTATTGCATTAAACCTTCATATATTTTTGTCATATTTTCATTCTAATTGTCTTGAACACTTGTGTTACATTATTAGAGTGGTTGTTACAAAAAGAGAAGATCAATCTTTTGATTGATACAAGTTCAAGAATTCATTTTCAAACACTTCTACAAAATTTCAGAAATATTGTAAAAAATCCTAAGTTCCAAGGATTGTTTGGATTTAGGTGTTGACTATAAGGAGAAGGATTGTTTCTCTTATAGGGTTTATTATATTCCTTATTGTGCAGGTTTGTTGGAAACAAGAGGTTGATCTTGAGAGGATTGTTCTCATTTCAACTAAGTTGTAAAATCCAAGAGGGTGTTCTTGGTGTGCTTGTTAGAGTCTGTATAGAAAGGCTAGGATAGTCTTATATTAGGATCTAACATTATTAAAAATCTCTTACTGTGTAAGGGGACTGAAGTACTCTCGGACTGTGAGGGGAACCAGGATATATTGCCTGTGTCATTTACTTTCCACTCTTTACTGCATTTCATCACTTAGAAACTTTAGGAAAGTAAAAATCAATTCCATCGAAAAACCAAGAAAATATTCTAAGGAACCTAATTCAACCCCCCCCCCCCCCCTCTTAGGTATAATCCTACTTACAATTGGCATCAGAGCAGGTTAGGTAACCTGTTCCTTCAAGATCCAGAATGGCTTCTACAAGCGCAAATCTGGTTTTCAAAGATGGCGGTAGTAGTAGCAAACCCCCTCTATTTTCTGGAGAATACTTTGATTTTTGGAAAATGAGAATGAAAGCACACTTAGAAGCACAAGGAGATGGAATATGGGAAACTGTTGAAAATGGTCCACATCAACCAATGAGTGTAGTTAACGATGTTGCAACTCCAAAGGTTAAAAATGCTTATAATGAAGATGATTGAAAGAAATTTCTCGATGAAAAAAAAGCCATTAATATTTTACAAAGTGCTTTAAGTATGGATGAATTTTTTCGAGTTTCACAATGTAAATCCGCTAAAGAAATTTGGGACACTTTAGTAGAAACACATAAAGGAACAACTGAATTTAAAAGATCTAGATTGAATACATTAAGTCAAGAATATGAGATGTTCCGAATGCAGCCAGGAGAATCAATCGTTGCATTACAGAAAAGATTTGTTCATTTGACTAATCACTTAATGACACTTGGTAAGACATTTTCTAATGATGAATTAAATCTCAAAGTTCTTAGATCCTTGAATAGAGAATGGCAACCAAAAGTTACGGTAATATCGGAAAAGAAAAGTCTTTCTACAATGACTTCCGCTTCACTATTTGGAAAACTCCAAGAACATGAATTAGAACTTGGACGACTTGAAAAACATGAACATCAAGAAAAGAAATCCAAGAGTATTGCATTGAAAGTAGATTTAAAAGACAAGCAAAATGATGATTCATCGGAGGAAGACGAAAATTTCATGCTACTAGTAAAAAGACTCGGTAAATTTTTTGGTAATAAAGACAAGTCCTTTAATTATGCTAAAAGAAAGAAACACTTTAAGAAAAAGGAGGCTACCACTTCATCTCAAGATGTTACATGTTACGAATGTGGAAAGCAAGGTCCCATAAAACCCGATTATCCAAAACTCGCAAAGAAAGGAAGTTTCAAAGGCAAGAAGGAATCAAAAAATAAAAAGGCATATATTGCATGGGAAGACAATGGCATTAGTTCATCATCCGACTCGGAGAGCGATGAAAGCGCAAATTTGGCACTTATGGCTACACACAACTCTGATGATGAAAATGACAAGGTTAGTAATGAATTTTCTCATTATGATAATGATGCACAAGAAGCCATTAATGAACTCTTAAATGAATGTAAGGTATTGTATAAAACAATATCTTCACAAAAGAAACAAATAACATCTTTAGAAGAAAAAATTGATGTTATGGAAAAAGAATCAAAAGATGAAAAACAAAAGAAAATTAGTGAAGAAAAACAAGAGTTGGTATGTAAAAATTGTGAATCACTTTCTTTCCAAATTGTTCAATTAAAAAGAGTCATTGAAAGATATGAGAAAGGACAAATTGGATTAGAAGCGGTTCGTAGTCAACAAAGATATTCAAATGATAAAAGTGAACTGGTTTACTCAAAGTTTTCTAAACCAAGTTCTAGTAAAACAATCTTTGTTAAGGCTAGTGACCAAACATCTAAAGAGAAAGTGAACAAACCTAGGAATGTGCATCCATAGCCTAAAAAGGAAAGATTTCCTAAAAAGAAATCATATATTCCAAGATATAAAAGCAATTTTGTTCCTACTTGTTTTTATTGTTGTATTATTAGCCTTACACCTAATGCTTGCTATGTAAGAAACTTTAGTGCTGCAAGTGGGCATTATGTGTGGGTAAAGAAAGGTACTAATTATGAAGGACCCAAGGCTATTTGGGTACCTAACAAAACTTAATTTGTTTTGTAGGTTTGCTTTAAGACCACTTCAAATCTATGGTATCTTGATAGTGGTTGTTCGAAGTATATGACCGGAGATATAAACAAATTTTCAAATCTAGTGCTTAAGGCCAAGGGTTTTGTTACTTATGGAGATAATAATAAAGGAAAGATTCTTGGCGTAGGCAAAGTTGGAGCACCACCTTTCACAACTATCGAAGATGTGCTTTATGTTGAAGGATTAAAGCATAATCTTCTCAGCATAAGCCAACTTTGTGACAAAGGCTTCAAAATCAATTTCACTAAAGATGAATGTTTGATAGAAGACGAAGTCACTAATGAGGTAATGCTTAAAGGTAAAAGAATTAACAATATTTTTATGATTTCCCTTGATGACGTTTCTTTTAAGGTTAAATGTCTTATGGCAAACAATAATGATTCATGGCTATGACACAAAAGGATTGCTCACATTCATATGGAGCATTTGCGTAAATTAATCAAACATGATTTAGTTATTGGCTTACCAAAGATAAAATATGTCAAAGATAAGTTGTGTGATGCATGTCAAAAAGGGAAACAAACCAAGTCAACTTTCAAATCTAAGGATGTGGTGTCCACTACAAGGCCACTACAATTGTTGCATATGGACTTATTTGGTCCATCAAGAACAAGAAGCTTCAGAGGTAATGTATATGCTTTAGTTATTGTTGATGATTTCTCTAGATATACTTGGACATTCTTTTTAGTGCAGAAAAGTGATGCATTCAAGGTGTTCAAGAAATATGCAAAGCAAATTCAAAATGAGAAATCACTTTCAATTGCCTCCATAAGAAGCGACCATGGTGAAGAATTCAAAAATGCTTATTTCGAAGAATTTTGCAAAGAACATGGAATTTCTCACAACTTCTCGGCACCAAGAACCTCCCAACAAAATGGTGTTGTAGAAAGAAAAAATAGGTCATTGGTGGAACTTGCAAGGACAGTGCTTAGCGACTCAAATCTTCCAAAACAATTTTGGGCGGATGTGGTAAGCACGACATGTTTTGTAAGTAATCGTGTTAACATTAGACCTATCCTAAAGAAGAACCCTTATGAACTTTTCAAAGGGAGGAAACTAAACATTGCTTACTTTCACATTTTTGGATGCAAGTGTTTTGTCTTGAATAATGACAAAAATAATCTTGGTAAGTTCGATGAAAAACCAGATGAAGGTATATTTCTTGGCTATTCACTTTCTAGTAAGGCATATAGAATTTATAATAAAAGAACTTTAACTATTGAAGAATCTATGCATGTTAAGTTTGATGAATCTAACCCCTCCAAGGAGGATATTGTTATTTGTGATGATAATGATGATTCCATATAAGCCCCTCAAAAAAACTCCTCCAAAGTCAACAATGAGAATCAAGTAGATCATCAAGAAGAATCAATTCAACAAGAGTCTATTGTCAACGATCTACCAAAAGAATGAAGGATGCATAGAGATCGCCCTATTGACAAGATTATTGGAGACATATCTCAAGGAGTATCTACTCGGTTAAATCTAAAAGATGCTTGTCTCAATATGGCATTTGTTTCTCAAATAAAACCATCTAAAGTCCAAGATGCCTTAGATGATGATCAATGGATTCTAGCCATGCAAGAAGAATTAAATCAGTTCGAAAGAAATGAGGTATGAGATTTAGTTCCAAGACCAAAAGGTAAGCATATTATTGGCACTAAATGGATATTAAAAAATAAGATAGATGAAAATGGTATCATTATAAGTAACAAAGCAAGATTAGTAGCACAGGGCTATAATCAAGAGGAAGGTATAGATTTTGAGGAAACATTTGCACCAGTTACTAGACTAGAAGCAATTAGATTATTGTTAGCATATGCTTGTTTCTTGAAATTTCAGTTGTATCAGATGGACGTTAAAAACGCATTTCTAAATGGATACTTGAAGAAGTTTATGTAAATCAACCTCCAGGTTTTGAAGATTTCAAACATCCTAATCATGTTTACAAACTCAAAAAGTCCTTTTATGGATTGAAGCAAGCACCAAGAGCTTGGTATGATAGGTTAAGTAATTTTCTTTGCGAACACGGTTTCAAAAAAGGTAAAGTTGATACTACTTTGTTTATTAAAAGAATTAACCATCATACTATCTTAGTGCAAATTTATGTAGATGACATCATATTTGGATCTACAAATGAATCCTTATGTGAAGAATTCTCAAAAATCATGCAAGGAGAATTTGAAATGTCCATGATGGGAAAGTTGAACTACTTTCTTGGATTGCATATCAAACAAACAAAGAATGGGATATTCATCAATCAATATAAATATTGCAAAGAACTTCTTAAAAGATTTGACATGGATACTTGCAAAGAAATAGAAACTCCAATGGGATCCGACACATACCTTGATCATGACGAATCCAGAATTCCAATTGATATCACTAAATATTGAGGTATGATCGGCACTTTATTATATCTAACCGCTAGTCGACCTGATATTATGTTTAGTGTATGTTTATGTGCACGATTTCAAGCTTTTCTGAAGGAATCTCATCTCACAGCGGTGAAAAGAATAATGAAGTATCTTAAAGGAACATCCAATGTCGGCCTATGGTACCCTAAAGGTAGTATGTGTAGTCCTGTTGGTTTTTCTGATGCAGATTATGCAGGATGCAAGACGGACAAGAAAAGCACAAGTGGAACTTGTCACGTTTTTGGAAATGCCTTAGTATCAATGTCATGCAAAAAGCAAGCAAGTGTGGCCCTTAGCACTGCAGAAGTAGAGTATATCGCTGCCGGTAGCTGTTGTTCACAAATACTTTGGTTGAAGCAACAACTTCATGACTATGGTGTGAATCTAGGATGCATATATGTCAAATGCGACAACACGAGTGCAATCAATATATAAAAAAATCCAATCATGCATTCAAGGACCAAGCACATAGATATTAGACATCATTTTCTAAGGGATGACATTTTAAAAGGAGACATTGAGATAACGTTTATCGATACTCAAAATCAACTGGCGGATATCTTCATAAAACTGCTTCCTCGGGACGCATTTTATAAGATTCGTAGAGAACTTGCGTTTTGGATGAAGGTGACATTTAAATCTTCAATAATTATTCATTATACACTATAATGAAGCCAAGGTACACAAAATTTCAATTTTTTAAATTTTGCAATCTCTCTTTAAAATTTCATGATTTTACATTAGCTTAATCTAATTTTCTTGATATGAGTATTACACTCAAAGTTGCATTACAATGTGTATTATCATGTCAAAACAAATCTTTTTTTGAAAAATCAAGTATTTTGAGAGAAATAAAGCTACTCTTTTTTTTTTTATTTTGCCTCAAGTAATCGGTTATCCCATATAGTGTAACCAGTTACCCTTTGATTTTTTCAGTTCCTGCACGTATTTTTACACTATGTAACCGGTTACCCCACATTAAGTAACCGGTTACCACTGACATTGACTGAAAAAAATTAATTTTAATTAATTTGTGTATTTTATGTTCAAATATATTAAATGATATTTCTTTTAGTGAGTGTCATAAGTGCTTATTTTCTTAAGTTCATTGCACTTTCATTCATAAGCATTGGTACTCTTCATCTCATTCACTTCTTCTTCTACTCTTTCCACCTCCTCCATTAAACCCTATAACTTCAATCAAAGAGGAATTAAAACCCCACTCACCTTTCACTCTTTATAAACCCAAATCCTACAAACCCTCATCTCCAAACACCTCTTCACTCCTAATCCGAAAATCCTACCTCAAACCCTAACTTTCAAGCTCCTTCAATGGCTCCTCCAAAACAAGATAAGGGAAAGAAGAAGATGGGTGAAGGAAGTTCTGACCCAGTGGAAGAACAACATGCAACCACTGTCAAATCTAGAAGGTTGGATTTTGATGTCCGAACTCGGCCTCTAATGTCGGTAAAGTACGTTAACTTCAAAGATTTCCCTAAACATAACTTTACTTTTCGTACTTTGTTGAAAGATTCTGGAGTGAAAAACCTTGTTGCTGAGATATGACCCTATTATCCTGATTTGGTTAGAGAATTTTTCTATACCATAAAATTTGAAAAAGATGAGTTGGGAGAAGATATGTTTTCTGCTACTGTTAAGAAAGTAGATATCAATATGGATTTGGATGACCTAGGAAAGTGTTTAGGAGTTCCGTCGAAAGGGGAAGAATTGCGTCATGGTGTCTTACCTGAAACTGATACTTGGAAAAATATTGATAGTATGGCTTATTTTGTTGAAATTTCTAGAGGTACTCATGCTGACCTCATGAGTAAGCAAGCACCAAATTCTTCAAGAATTGTGAAATATGCATATCTTTTAACTGTCAGTGATCGAATGCTTCACTATATTCTGGCTTATATTTTGGTTCCGAAGCATTTGAACTACTCTCAAGTGAGCGAATTGGAGGTTCAACTCATAAGGGCTATGAAGTTGAATTTAAAGATTAACTGGTCCTATGTTATCCTTCACAACATGAAGCATCAACTTTCTCTTAGTGGTGGTCTTCCATATGCAAGATTTGTGTCTAAAATCTTGGAGTATAATAATGTTCTACTTCAAAGAGAGCCAAAGTCGGATATAAGTTCTAAGCTTTGTGAAATCAATGCAACAACCGTAACAAAAAATATCGGTATCATCGTTGCTCCAAATGGAACCTTTCAATACAAAGATGCTCTTGCTCCTCTAATTCCTCAACAAGTTCCGGAAGGTGGTATTTCAAAAGAATTTCTTTACTCAGAGATGTGCATCATTAAGAAAACCATAGCTAGAAATCATCGTGAAACCACCTGTGGCATCAATTGTCTTAGAAAGCTTTTCCGTTCCATGAACCGAAACCATGCACCAAGTGAGGTCATTGAGGAAGAAAGTGGTGATGAAGAAGAGGGAGAAGAGGGTGAAGATGAAGAGATGGAAGACATGTCCGAAAGTGATTAAGTTCATATTTATGTTATGCATCTAGTATTAAGTTTATGTTCTTTTTAATGTTACCTTAAGTTTGTTGTCTTTCAAATTCTTAGTGTACTTGTTTCAAGACTATGTGGTGTTCTATGTTTTGTACTCGGTTGTTTAATTCATCATATTAATATATTATGGTGTTTATGTTTTGTTTCATATATTTTATTCCATTTTGTGTTCCATATTGTTACATATATTTTTTCATACAACTTGAATTTTGTGGTTAAAACATATTTTCCCTTCCTTTTTGGTAATGACAAAGGGGGAGAAGAATAACATTGTGTTGTATGGTTTCTCTAACATAATTTACAGATTTTAAGAGCTCTAAGTATCATGGATTGAGGGGGAGATATAGCCAAGGGGGAGTATCATTTAGTTAGAGAAACAAGATTAGATCAAATTTTCAAAATTGGGTTGTCATCATCAAAAAGGGGGAGAATGTTAAGACTTAGCTTCTCAATAGATTTGATGAAGACAACAATGATCATTTAAAGACTATGTATACAAAAGGAAGTGATTCAAAGACGTCAAAGCAAGTACAAATTTCATAATTCATTCAAGTATTGAAGTTATTTCTAAGATTGATCAAAGGTATTGACATTCAACTCTTTATAATGTCTACATAAGTGTTCAATATTGTCTAAAGCATTTCACATGAGTTTAAGTTGTTTAGAAATGCATTGCCATAGGTTTCTTTTCATGAAATAAGTTTTTTCTCAATTCTGGGCTTAAGTAACTGCTTATCCAATATAGAGTAACCGGTTACCCTGGGAAAATTTTCAAAAATAAATACGTTGGCACGCAAGTAACCGGTTACCCATTTTAGAGTAACCGATTACCACTGGGACAGTGGCCATAATTGATGTAACTTTTAACTAAAACTTTTTTAAATTATCTTCTAATGAATCATGGCATCCCTTCATGAAATATACCCATCTGTAAAGGTATCTTAGGGCTATATAAACATCTTAGTGTCAAATTTTACATCTCACCTCTTTGCAAAATTTCAAACAATCATTCAAATCTCAAAACTTTCATTTTCTCTAAGTGTTCATACAAAAACTTTCTAAGTGTGGAACTATTGCATTAAACCTTCATATATTTTTGTCATAGTTTCATTCCAATTGTATTGAACACTTGTGTTACATCATTAGAGTGGTTGTTACAAAAAGAGAAGATCAATCTTTTGATTGATACAAGTTCAAGAATTCATTTTCAAACACTTCTACAAAAATTCAGAAATATTGTAAAAAATCCTAAGTTCCAAGGATTGTTTGGATTTAGGTGTTGACTATAAGGAGAAGGGTTGTTTCTCTTATAGGGTTTGTTATATTCCTTGTTGTCCAGGTTTGTTGGAAACAAGAGGTTGATCTTGAGAGGATTGTTTTCATTTCAACTAAGTTGTAAAATCCAAGAGGGTGTTCTAGGTGTGCTTGTTAGAGTCTGTATAGAAAGGCTAGGATAGTCTTGTCTTAGGATCTAACATTATTAAAAAACACTTACTGTGCAAGGGGACTGAAGTACTCTCGGACTGTGAGGGGAACTAGGATATATCGCCTGTGTCATTTACTTTCCGCTCATTACCGCATTTCATCACTTAGAAACTTTAGGAAAGTAAAAATAAATTCCATCGAAAAACCGAGAAAATATTCTAAGGAACCTAATTCACCCCCCCCCCCCCTTAGGTATAATCCTACTTACAGAGCTTGCACTCAATGGCTCGCCGAACGTTCTGGTAGTTGAGCATCACATCGATGCTTTCAATGTGGTCGTCTGGGTTGGTCGTACCATCATAGGTCGCCAAGGGCGGGGGTTTTTCCATCCCTGCGGGGACAGGTCCTCATCGCTCCTGACAGGTGATCGCGATGGGGACAGGTCACACCGAGGGGTTCTGCCTTGGCGGGGAGGGATCTTTGGCGGCTCTTTGGCTACCCGACGTATCCGTCAGCCTTATGCTTCTTATGAGTGGGGGAGCGTCGCTCCTTCCGCAGAGGGGATTGGTCGCGCTTCAGGCGGCCACGGGCTAAGGCATTCCCAAACGCAGGCGACACCCCGACTGTCAAGGAGAAGGGCTCCGAGATTCATCGTGTCGTGGCCTTCGCGGGGGAGGGGAAGGACTGTAAGAAACGGGGCGAGGATGTCTTCGCGGGGGAGACCGGTTGTCGCTCCTTCTCAAGTATCCCTATCCGCTCATTCTGTTGGAAAATCATCAGATTTATCTGATTGATCGCCACAAATAGAGCCACCATGGCTATCAAAGCATCGCGCGGCGTTGAAGACCGCATCGTCTGAGGAGGGAGATACGGTGTGCCCGTCCCTGGGGTGGCCCTCTTCGACGTGAATGGCCACGTTGGGATCATGATCGTCGTCGTTGGTGAACGGGGTGAATGCGGTTTCTAGAGTGTTGTCGTCAGTACGTGGGCTGGCCATTATCAACAGAGATCGAAAAATTACTTTGGTTCTTGGATTTCTACGGGAGAAAGAACGGGGAAGCATGGGTTCCCACTAACGACTCAACTGATCTTACCGGATCAGAAAAGGATCAGCAGCCAGAAACACGCCGTGAGCTCCTTTATTCGCCGGTGGTGGTGAAGAGGAGAGGGTGTACCTGAAAGGTACTCCGATGCTAAAATCAGGGACGGAGTAGGAAGAACAAGTACAGAGAAAATGTGTAGAGAATAGAATACCTGACCCTCTAGTGAAAGAAGGTATTTATAGCGTGCCCTCAGCGTTGGGCCAATGGTTACTTTGCATTGGGTTGGATCGCAAGGCCCAATATGAGTTACTGCCAGAGCTTACATGGTGTAGGGAAGACCAGCATGTGGTCTTCGTCCTGGGTCAACTGCCCCTTGATCTTCGGAAGGTGGGCTAACTAGTTCTTTCGGAAGTGGGTAGATGTCTGAGGACGTGTCCCCGCGTGGGGGGCATGTGGAGTCTGTGGGGGAGGCGTGTGAGAGCTCCTCGAGGGTGCAAATAGGGTGGACCTCAATTGGGTCCTCCCCAACGAGGAGTTGGGTGTGGCCGTGTCCGACGGTGGGCCAGCCTTATGCCTAGTCCAGAACAACAAATATATATATATATATATATATATATATATATATATATGTTTAATTTTTAAAATATTTAAATATTCATAAACTACTATTATTTAAAATATTTAATATTAAAATAAAATAGTTAACTTTCGTTATGTTAAACTTAATACAAGCAGACCTCTGACGACTAATGTTTGTTTTACCATTATCAGAATAATTATGTATACAAAAATTTAAATGATTTTGTTATGAATAAAAATAAATGTGGATGTTCATTCTTATTCTTCTTTTCATCTTCATATTCCCTATTAATAGCTGTGATTTTCCATCTCCCTTAGGCCCTATAAATAAGGTCCATATTGCAACATAAAATGTACTTTTGGCAGAAGATAATATAAGATTACTTTTTCTCTTGTCTTCCTCTCTTTGATCTCTATATTGTTTTGTTTTGTAACAAATCATTTATATAAGTTCTCGGAGAACTTATAAAGCATAGCATCCCTGAAGGATAGCAAACTAACATTGTATGGTTCCTGAAGAACTTGTAACGCTCTATTTGTTGTTTTTCGTTTAAGATGGAGCAAGGAAATTTTTGTTTCTCATAAGGAGTTGTTATTTTAAAATATCGAAATTTATTAATCCTTATATTTATTGTGTCAAGAGATTGAAATTTGTTTGAAATATTATTATTTCATGTTTTTGATCGAGTTAGCAATTTAGATTTTAGATTATATGTAATGCCCTGCATAATATATATCTAGAATAATACAATACAAGCATTTTATTTGGTACTGACCCATCAAAAGCGCCTAATAGCATAGTTCACATACTTGTCCATTCCTAAAACATAAATACTCTACATTGCACAAGTCATGGAAACTAGCCAAAACTAATAAAACTAAGAATGCTATACAATATCCTCAATTGCATACAACAAAAGAATACACAGCGGAATAAGCTTAACTAAGCTTCTCTTGAAACATCCGGGCATCGCTCCACTTGTAACCAAACCTGCACCTGAAACAAAGCAACTATAGTGGGGTGAGATACATCAAATCTCAGTGAGTTCCCTATCCTATAGATTCTCTCGGCTTCACAGGGTTCTATCAATCCTAACTCAAGTCAAGGGGAAGGGAAAATGACCTTGAGTACACAACCTCACAAACTCACACTATATGGAAAAATGTCATGAGTCTGTTAACTCACAAAGTTCACACGGAAGGAATTACGTCCTGAGCCTGTTAACTTAAGATTCCTTATGAATCGATAACCATACCAAGGTATCCCCTTTTCCCGTCCGCTTCTACGTCTAGAAGTCGACCCGAGTCATGGATCCTTGAAGTTACTTGACATACGAAATGGATTCGGGATCATCGGCCCGTACACCGTGATCCGTCACTTCACACGGCCCGTACACCGTCACAAGTCTCATTACCCGTAGGGTCCATTCATACTACACACAGGAATCAAACCTGCCAAGTAATTGTGCATACGTTTCAGTGGAGGTGCTCGAGTCTCATGAAACTACACCGCAAGATACATGGTTACGATTACGTGAACATTCACACAACGTGATTGTATTCGACAATCACAAGGCCACCATGCCTTAAGGCCACATTCGCCTTACTATAAAACATAACAATTACACATGTCCCATACTAGTGTTTCACTCAATTCTATACCATTCGGCAATGGACACACGCCTCGGCCTCTTCTGCACGAGCGTTGTCATTACGTTAACTACTCTAGACCAGAACTCGTCAATGAATGCACGAGCGTCGCCATCCAGAGTTTCTATCACAATTCTAATTACAACCTAGAATTATACCAATCTTAACTATGCCATTTGTTTTCGGGGTAAAGTTTCCTCACTCTCCCTAGCTCATTTTAACATGCATATTATCTCATTCATTTTAACAACAACATTAAATACATATGGCATAACACAATATTACAAGTAAATACATATAATCACACATCACATAAAACATCACTTCGGTTTCCCTCCGGTTCATTTAATCGGATCACGAAACCAATATTTCTCACTCTCATCCCGTAGGATATTCCACAGCTTTACATCGGCTATAAATATGCCTCGATCAGATTTACGATCCAAAAGATGTCAATTCCGACATTTCGCAAAACAATACTTTCCTCCATTTTCCACTAAATAAAATATCCCACATCATACCCAAGATTTTCACTTTTTTATCAGATAGAGGGTCGTCATAGCTTTCTAATGACACCAAGAACGTCCCGATCCGAGTTACGGATCAAAAGTTATGAAGGAAACAAAACTGAACAACTGCCATGTTCGCTAGGCGAACGTCCTAGCGAGCATTCGCTCCAGCCTTCGCTAGGCGAAGCTCTTGGAGAATGAACAACAGAACAAAAACAGACATAAAGTTCGCTTCGCAAACTCCCTGGCGAACATTCGCCTCGCCCTTCGCTTCGCGAACAACTCAGCAAAGCAAGGCAGAACCAACCAGCACTGAAAAGGCACAAAGTTCGCTAGGCGAACGTCGTTGGCGAACCTTCGCTAACCCTCGCTGCCGGGCTCGCTAGGCGAACCCTCGAAACCATTCGCTACGCTTCGCCCTAGGTTCGCTAGGCGAACCCTGCGAAACCCAGAAATTCAGCAGCGCTGTTACTCATCAAAATCAATTATTTCCTCAATCTAAACACTTCCAAATCACACCATGACAGTCAAAACATCCTCCAATCATAACAATAAGTATTCTACACAGTCTATACCATATTTCATCCGTTAGATTCATTGATTTTATCCAATTAATCAATTTCTCTCAAAACTAACCTAAGTTCAAATCATTGATTTCTAGAACTTAGAGTTTCTATCTAGAACCCACCTGATAATCGAAGAGGAGTTTGAAGAAGATGCTGATGATCCATGGGTTTCTCTTCTTCATCTTCTCCATTTTCTCTCTTTCTCTTCTTTCCTTTCCTTCTTCTTCTTTACTAACTTCTTCTTTTCTCTTTTTTTCTTTCTCTTTCCAAAATATATACATATATTATACTATTAATAAATAATATAAATCCAATAGAGTAAAATATCTCCAATTGATATTTTGTCATCTCAACCAATTGATCAATTATTAGAGTTATCATAAAAGTCTCTCTTGAACTAATAATAAATTGATCTCTTCAGAGTTCATTAGTTGCTATATTGATCCCAATTGATAATACTTAAAGTACTTAGAGGATTCCCTTAATCCATTTTACCAAGGGTAGAGCACATAGATGCTCATCTGATCTCATCAGATATCCAATTGAGCATTTAGGTAATACGGGGTATTACACTCTCCCCCCCTTAAATTGAAATTCGCCCCCGAATTTCCTCTACTCGACAACAACTGCAACCTGTATCACTGCCTTAAATCCACATTTAATCTTTACTTCGTTAAAATTCCCGACAAATCCGATTCCAACTTGACTTTAAAATTCCAAAATCCTTGTCTTCCCCAAATTATCAAAACTTCACGTCCTTAGTCATACCCTTACTCCAATATCGGGTTAACTTCTAACAGTAGAACACTACGAATTCTTTAGCACTACCAATTAGCTAACCATCCACGGAGAAACAGACTCATCCACTTGGATCCTTACTAACCAACGGCACAAGAAACTTACTGACGTCCTATGGTATAACAATTTGGTTGCCAACACACAATCTACAAACATCGTTCCAACATTCTTCAGACGAAAAAGGTACATGAGTTATACGGTTACAACCATAAGATATACAACTCCAATTCCATTCTAAATTCGAAATCAATATACTAAATATAATATTTAATACTTAATATTTTATCTAATTTTTAATTTTTATGATAGAACTAAGTATGTCAAATCTTACGAAATTGGATTTTGGGGCTCTTGATATTTCGGGAAAGAACTATCTGACATGGGCTATAGACGCTCAAATTTATTTACGCGCAGAAGGTCACGGCGACACTATTAAAGAAGGAAATAACCCATCTGATCAACAAAAGGCAAAAGCCATGATATTCCTTCGTTGTCACCTTCATGAGGATCTTAAAAATGAATATCTTACCGTAACTGATCCACATGTCCTGTGGAAAAATTTGAAAGATAGATATGATCATCAAAAAACTGTTATCCTACCAAAAGCTCGATATGATTGGATGCATTTACGTTTGCAGGATTTTAAAAGTGTAAGTGATTATAATTCTGCAATGTTTAGAATAACTTTTAAGCTGACACTATGTGGAGAAAAAGTAACTGACGAAGATATGTTAGAAAAAACGTTTTCCACTTTTCATGCATCTAATGTGCTCCTGCAGCAGCAATATCGAGAAAAAAGATTTAATAAATATTCTGACCTAATATCTTGTCTTCTTGTGGCTGAGCGAAATAATGAATTATTGATGAAAAACCACGAGGCTCATACCACTGGTACAACTTCATTCCCAGAAGTGAATGTGGCAAGGCACGATCAACTATGGGAAAAACCGTGATCGCGGTCGTGCATGCGCACGTGGTCGTGGTCGTAATTATGCTCATGGTCCTGGTTTTGATCGTGGTCGCAATGGTAATCATAAGAACACATATTTCCACCATAAGTGGAAAAATGTTGAAAAGAATGAAAAAGAGGGTCAGAGTAGCAAAACCAACTAAAATACTTGCTATCGTTGTGGAGGAAAAGGTCATTGGAGTCGCACTTGTCATACTCCAAAACACCTTATTGATCTTTATCAAAAATCACTGACAAATAAAAAGGTAAGGATTGAGTCTCACTTTTCTAATGAAGATGATGATCCATATTACGGTAATATGGATGTTACCCATTTAGATATTGGTGACTTCTTTGCTGATCCAGATGGAAAAATTGACCACCTTATTGGAGATGGAAGTGTCAAGAAATAAAATATATGGAAATCTTCTTTTTAGTTATTAATAAGTGTTAATGGATGTTTTGAATTTTATTTTCTAATAATAAAGTGTGTTTTCTACTTGTTTATTTACATAATTTATTGTTTAAATGACTTTTGTTTTTAAAGCACACTTATAACTTATTGTAAAAAATTATTATTGCTCTTAGAATGAATATGGACACTAGCACTAGTAATGAAGATATTTCTATAAAGATAAAAGATATTTCTATAATTTAGTGAATTGGAAGACTGATGTCAGTACTATATCTGGCAACTCGAAAATAATCGAAGGCTCCGGAAGAGCCAACATGTTGTTACGTGGAGGAACAATATTGCACATTGATAATGCAATATATTCCCCCAAGTCTCATAGAAATTTATTAAGTTTCAAAGATATCCGCCTAAATGGATACCATATTGAAACAGGAGATGATGGAGGGATTGAATATCTTTGTATTACAAAACACAATTCGGACACAAAATGTGTAATGGAAAAGCTAATGGCCTATATTAGTACAACTGAAGCACATACAACTGTAAACCAGAAGTTTACAAATAATGATAAATTTCTAATTTGGCATGACCAGTTGGGCCATACCGGTTATATAATGATGCGAAAAATAATTGAAAATTCATGTTGTCATCAATCAGTGAGTAGGGAAATTATTCAATCAAATAATTTCTCATGCAATTCTTGCTCCCAAGGGACGTTGATAATTCGACCATCACCAACAAAAATTGGAAATGAATCTATCAGTTTTTTAGAGCGTATACATGGTGATATTTGTGGGCCAATACAGCCATCATGTGGATCATTTAGATATTTTATGGTTTTAATTGATGCATCAACTAGATGGTCACATGTATGTTTGTTATCAACTCGCAACCAGGCGTTTGCGAGATTGCTAGGTCAACTAATTCGAATAAGAGCTCATTTCCCCGATTATCCTGTCAAGAAAATACGTCTAGATAATGCTGCAGAATTTTCATCTCAAGCATTTAATGAGTATTGTATGTCTATTGGAATTGACATTGAACAACTAGTAGCACACGTTCATACACAAAATGGACTTGCAGAATCATTTATTAAACGAATAAAATTAATTGCAAGACCACTTCTTATGAGATGCAAACTCCCAGCTTCTGCTTGGGGACATACAATCTTGCATGCTGCAACATTGATTCGCATAAGGCCAACGAGTTACCAGACATCTTCACCTTTACAATTAGTCTTTGGTAAAGAACCTAATATTTCCCATCTAAGAATTTTTGGATGTGCGGTGTATGTTCCAATTTCTATACCACGGCGTAATAAGATGGGTCCTCAAAGGAGAATGGGAATATATGTTGGATATGAATCTCCATCTATTGTAAAGTACCTTGAACCAACAACAGGTGATTTATTCACTGCTCATTTTGCTGATTGTCATTTTGATGAATCAAATTTTTCAGAATTAGGGGGAGAGAATAAGAAGCTAGAAAAAGAGATCAATTGGAATGAATTATCATTATCTCATCTTGATCCTCGAACAAAACAATGTGAATTAGAAGTTCAAAAGATAATTCGATTGCAAAACTTAGCAAATCAATTACCAAATGCATTCAATGATCCAAAAGGTGTGACTAAATCATATATACCAGCTGGAAATGCTCCAATAAAAATTGATATCCCTGTTGGACAATCCATTGAGTCTCAACCACGCCTGAAGCGTGGCAGACCAATCTGTTCCAAAGATAAAAATCCTCAAACAAGAAAGGGAGCTAAGAATAAAGATGGCCCAAGTGAGGATATAGAAAATCTAAAAGAACCTTTAGACATAATAAACATTTCATCTCTAGAAGAGATTGATCGGGTATCTGAAACTCATGAAAATAAAGAGATCTCAATAAATTATGTCCAAAATGGAATACGATGGAACCGAAACGAAGTCGATTGATGATGTTTTTGCATACAATATAGCGCTAAATGAGATAAATGACAAAGAGGGTCAGGAACCAACGTCTATAAAATTTTGTAGACAAAGTGAGGACTGGCCAAAATGGAAAGATGCAATTGAAGCAGAATTAAACTCACTCTACAAAAGACAAGTTTTTGGACCTGTAGTCCGAACACCTAAAGGTGTGAAGCCAGTTGGATACAAATGGGTTTTCGTACTAAAGCGAAATGAAAAAAATGAAATTGTGAGATACAAAGCAAGACTTGTCGCTCAAGGATTTTCACAAAGACCTGGAATTGATTTTGATGAGACATATTCACCTGTAATGGATGCAAGCACTTTTTCGATATCTAATGAGCCTTGTAACATATGAAAGGCTTAATTTGTACATGATGGATGTTGTAACAGCTTATCTGTATAGTTCACTTGATAGTGAAATTTACATGAAACTCCCTGAAGCGTTCAATATACCAGATGCACACAACTCCGAATCTCGAGAAAGCTACTCCATAAGATTGAACAAGTCTCTGTATGGGTTGAAACAATCTGGACGAATGTGGTATAATCATCTCAGTGAATATTTACTTAGAGAGGGATATACAAATAACTCCATTTGTCCTTGTATTTTTATAAAAAGACCAGGAAATGAATTTGCAATAATAGCTGTCTATGTGGATGGCATAAATATTATTGGAACTCCTGAAGAGCTTCCAAAAGCTATGAATTGTTTAAAGAAAGAGTTTGAGATGAAGGACTTAGGAAAGATAAAATTATGTCTAGGTTTGCAAATTGAACATTTGGACAAAGGAATATTTGTACATCAAGAAGGCTATGTAGAAAAAGTGTTAAAACGCTTCTATATGGACAAATGTCACCCATTGTCTACTCCAATGGTTGTTAGATCATTAGATGCAGATAAAGATCCTTTCAGACCTCGAGAAAAAGATGAAGAATTTTTTGGTCCTGAAGTACCATATCTCAGTGCAATTGGAGCACTAATGTACCTTGCTAATTATACACGTCCTGATATATCATTTGCTGTCAATCTATTAGCAAGATATAGTTCTCCACCTACACGAAGACATTGGAACAGAGTCAAACATATACTCCGTTACCTTAGAGGTACAATATACATGGGTTTGTTTTATAGCAAAGTATCCAAATTTGAATTAACAGGTTATGCAGATGTAGGTTACTTGTCAGATCCTCATAATGGTAGATCACAAATAGGTATTGTTTACATGTGGGGGTACATCTATTTCATGGAGATCAGTCAAACAAAATATAGCAACAACATCATCTAATCATGTAAAACTTTTAGCATTACATGAGGCAAGTTGAGAATGCGTTTGGTTGAGATCCTTAATTCAGCACATCCAAAATACTTTTGGTTTATCTTCAGAGACATTAAATACAACGACCATATATGAAGATAATACTGCATGCATTGCACAATTAAAAGATGGTTACATTAAAGGAGACCGGACAAAACACATTTCTCCAAAGTTCTTTTTTACTCATGATCTTCAAAAGAGTGGTGATATAAGCATCCAACAAATCTGTTCATGTGATAATCTTGCAGACCTTTTCACAAAGTCACTCCCAAGTATAATTTTTAATCAACTAGTACAAAAGATTGCTCTTCATTGAAGAAATGATTGTTCAGCTGAGGGGGAGAAATGAAAGGATATTGTACTCTTTTTCCTTCACTAGATTTTTTTCCACTGGGTTTTTTCTAGTAAGGTTTTAACGAGACATGTCCTCAATGGACATCCAAGGGGGAGTTTTATGAATAAAAATAAATATAAATGTCCATTCTTATTCTTCTTTTCATCTTCATATTCCCTATTAATAGCTGTGAATTTCCATCTCCCTTAGGCCCTATAAATAAGGCCCATATTACAACATAAAATGTACTTTTGGCAGAAGATAATATAAGAGTACTTTTTCTCTTCTCTTCCTCTCTTTGATCTCTATATTGTTTTGTTTAGTTTCATAACATTAAAAGATTTATAGTCATGCAATTTAATAGTATGTATATTTGTTTATGTTTTAAATATCATTACCATGATCAAAGTAATAATTTAAACCTCTTATTGTCAAGGGTTTATTGTCTGTCAGCGCTCTTCTATTTTTCAGGGAGTAGAGTTCCAGATTGCTTCTTTCATCGTGGCCAGGAACATTCAATAACTGTGAAAAACAATAATGAATATTTGTGAAGTGAAAATAGGCTCATTGGTTTCGCTCTCTGTGTTGTTTTTGGAGGTGAAGATATGGACGAGTCAAGAATAATAGGTAGTAGCATTGAATACAATTTAAGCTTATCCAATTGTAAAGGATAACTTTTTCATAAAATATTTAAATGGAATCGTGAAGATAGGTTTATCCGAGATCACACATAGCAAGGATTGTTAAGTATTAACAAGTGTGAGTAGTGTGGATAATAGTCCCAGATTGGATAAAAATATGGTGTCTTGAACATTTATAAGTAAGATAACCCATACACCTATCAACTTAAGGTTTTGGATGAGTATGTGGTGTGTCTTTCCCTAACAAGGATTGAAAAAAAGCTCATTCGTGCCCAAAACATCACTTTAGAGATCCTAGGTAAATATTCTTGGACCTCAGGTTATCAATTAAATGACACAGTGAAAGAGTGTGGAATACGTCCTCTGTATATTACCAAAGAACCAAATGCGATACGTCCTCTGTATATTACCAAAGAACCAAATGCGAGCAAAGGTGCACAATAATTTTTATGTTGCAAGCTTTAAATGTTGAAATTTTGTTGTATAATTCACAAATCATAAGTACTCTGAATTGAATACTTTTTTGTGGCATTTCATGGTCCTTGACACATGTTTTAAAGTGTCCGGTATCAACCTCATATCATCGAATTAGGAAGGTGCATATAGTTGTAAGGTTATAAATGTTTTAACCAATAGAAACTGATTTCATATAATTGATTTTATTTTCTATATTAATTGCTTTCGGTAAATAGATAACAAGTTATTATTTGTATTTCATACATTTGGTAAACACATCTCATCAGAAACATCATTTTCTGCAATCCAAGGAGAACACAAATCCAAGGATAACATAAATCACCCTTAGTCACCACAGAGGATGCTCATTTTATTTGAATGTGTGATTTCTCCATATCTGCTCTAGGATATGCGATAATTAAAGAGAATTTTTTATCACACCACCCAGGTTTCTTAGGCACCACCTGAATTTCCGGTTTTGCCCCCTGATTCCAGATGTACACATCCGGACGAACCAATTTTTAAAAAAATGCTGATGCGTTCCAGAAGTGCACATCCGAAAACTCTCCTGATCTGCAGATCCGAAAAACAGCAGAACTTAATTTTTTTAAAAAAATCGGTTTTGTTGCTTGGTCGCATATATTAATATATCGTCGCAACTTAATATACATTTGACAACATCAATATATAAAATAAAATTATATATATATATATATATATATATATATATATATATATATATATATATATATATATATATATATATATATATATATATATATATATATATATATATATATATATGTTAATTCTTGTAGTTGGCTAGAATTTTGGTAAAACAATGTTGATGTCATGGTTGATGTTTCAACATGAGTTTTTAAACAGTCTTGTTATGTTTTGTTAACATTCTGGTTATGTTAAGTTTTTAAGGGTTGCAGTTTTGTGCTGATGTCAAACCCGATGTCATAACATCAGATGACAGAACATCAGTTTGGTAAGTTTTAGGGCCGCGCTTGTGCAAGTTTGTTAAGGATAAGATCTGTTAGTTAGATTGGATGCGAATTTATTGGAGAAGATTTATTCTGATACAATTAATTCTGCATATCTTGTGGAGAATAGTTTGTTACTATTTTTGTGCAAATAGACATGGAGAATTGTTCCTATTTGTGTGGAGAATTGTTCCTATTTGTGTGGAGAAGATCTTGTAGCTGATTTAAAGAGAAGATTTAAAAGTTACATAATATTGGAGCTGAATTTAATGCATAAAGATATGGAGAATATTTAGAGTTAATTATTGAAGATTTAAATTGAAGATTTGATTGAAGATCCAATTGATAGCAGAATCTGTTGTAGATATGTAGCAGAAGATTGGATATGATTTGAAGGCCCAAAATCCAGTTGGATTACATTATAAATAGTATGCTTGTAACCTAGAATAGGTACGGGTCCAAGATGTAGATCTTTAGGGCTTTGTCATAGTGAACCACTCGGGTTGTGAGATGGTCACTGTGGTTAACTCAGAAACCTGTAGGTAATGAGTTTAGTATTGTTCTTGGAGGAAGCTTTGAAGCAACTCCAAAGGGGTGTCATGGAAGTGTGTCTTCCAAAGTCTATGTGATAGAAAAGATTAGGAAATCAAGCTGTTGATGCAGTGACGGTGTAGTTGACTGCTAGACATCATTGAGATGATTAGAAGTGAGATGTAGTCTCTTACCTAGGGAGGACTTAGGTAGAAGGGTCATTGGGTAGGGATTAAATTAGGTAGATTGTCAACTGGTCTGTTGAGTCTGTAATTTGATACTACTAATAGTGGACTTCCTTCCTGGCTTGGTATGCCCCCAGATGTAGGTTGGTTGAACCGAACTGGGTGAACAATTGGTTGTGTTCATATTCTGTTTTTATTGTCTTGTTCATGCAACAGAGTTTGATGTTGTGACATTGCACCTGACATCACATGTCTGTACCAGAATTTCAATTGGTATCAGAGCAGGCATCCTGTCTGTTTCTGGATGAGATCTAGGGAAGATACTTTTTGGTTCATGAGCAAGGAAGATAGTTCTGGACTTGATGATCCCTTGGAGTGGAGAATGAAGTGTTCAAACTGAGGAAAGCTGTTGTGACTTATGATGACCTAGTGCACTTGGAGTGTCTTGTTTATGCAAGGGTTATTATGTTTTGCCTGAAGGTTGTAGAGGAGTTTTCTGGTGTATGTTCCGCTGCATATTTATATATCTGATGGAAAATTCCTGATGGTTTTTTGTTAAGGCTGCAACATTCTGTTCTCCACTGAAGATGTATCACATGGTGTGGTGATACGTGAGGACATCTTAAACTAGCTTGTTAGAGTTGCCAAAGATACTTGTGGTTCATCCCAAGTCCACTCATAAAGGAACTCTTATATGAGCTTGTTGAAAAGAGGTCTGAAGAAAGGTAGAAGCAATTTATTCTTGCCTCCAACCTTACAAGGTCAATCTCTGGGTTGTGTTAAAGGATCTTTTGGTGTGAAGAGAACTTATGTCCTACCAGCAGATTGTGCAGAATCGTGACATAACAGATGCTAAACAAATGTTTTGATCACATCTGTTTGGAACCTACTCCTGGCTTGGAAGAGGAGGCATCTGGGTTGTGTGTCTAAGAAGTTTCCCTCAAGAAACATGTCTTAGATATGTATATTGGTCAAGAGATGATCAATATAGTGTCACTCATTGGATAAGTGAGTAGGTGTTCAAAGGTTGTTTGTCTTGGTGGAGGTCAAGCTCAAATGTCAAGGACATTTTCTCTGATATCTGAAAGTTACTTCTGATCAAAGCAGCCAGTTGTTTGCAATCTTGTTTATGGCCATGGAGCAGATTCTATTTGAAAGGAGTTGTATGTGTGTACCAACCATAGGATGAGCATTTCAGATTTGTGCAAGGAGGTGTTGAGTGTTCCGCTGCATGGTATCTGTTGGAAAGACATTAGGGGTTGGTCTCCTCAGCAGGATGTTGTAGTTTGTGCAAGACAACTTCAACCGTTTGGTTAGAGATGCCAAAGTTACTTGAAGATTATCTCATATCTTTGTGTTGGGGATAGAAGTGATCAGAAGGTGAATAGGTCTTATTGAAGGTTGTGTCAACCTTCTTGATGATGAAAAAAGAGGGTGGAGTCAAAGCAAAAGAGTATCACTGTCAAAGCTTTCATGCGGGAGTGAAAATCTTGATAAGTTATCTCTTATGCTTAGGAGGATCCTTCTGGTTATGATGTTACATGTAGTTCTGCAAATACATGATCTGGAAGAAGTTTCATCAAGGAAGAAGTTGAGCTTGATTTGTTCTCGTGTGTTCCCTGCAAGAGATCTGTGTGATTGGTTGTTGTTTCCAAAGCCGTAGAAGTGGGTAATGTGATGAAGACTGATGTCAGAACTGATGTTGATACATCATTCCAGCCAAAGAAAGTTAGTGATCAGTGGTGTGGATTAGCAGAAGAGGGATCAGCTAGTGCCAGAAGTGTGCAGAAAAGAATGCCTTGTGTGAGAAGGTAATCCTTTTCTGTTTAATAGTAGATACTCTGACGGGAGACTTAGTATCTGTCTATGAGGGTAAATACTTTGACGGGAGACTTAGTATTTGTCTAGAGGATTATGCAAATCTACAGTCTGGATATGTTTGTAAATACCTTGTTGGGAGCTTGGCAGTTATCTGGAAGAGTGTGTTATGCAAGTTACTGCAGTTTTGTTGGTCTAATCTTGGAAGTTGATAAGATGAAGATGGAAGACCATAATCTTGATGGTTACAGCTTGGATCAGTTTGTTTCTGATCTAAGTGGTTTGGAGCATGGTGTTGGCTCTGGTTGTGAAGGTCGAGGATAAGTGGCAGTTATCTCTGGCTTTCTACTATCGGCTCTACTAAGGGAAGTGACTTTCTTTAGTATTGCTATGGGGTAGTCTTAGACTATTTATTTTCTGAAGATTCAGATGTGGTTGATTTGAAGTCTTTGGAGTTTCTAAGCAGGATGGAGGTTGTCTACTCAAACTTAATTGTTGAATCAAGTCTATGAGAGCATGGAAATCTGTTTCTGCAAAGGGAGGAGGTTCTTTTGAGTGGCAGAAGGAAGAGCTGAATTCAACAGTTGGATATCATAATGTTTTGACATCTAACTTAACATCAGAAGTCTCAGCTGGTGATAGAGGTGATCTAAAGTAATGGAAGTTATGGATGCTTCAAAAAGATCGTTCTCATGGCAGCTGTAGGAAGGAGAAGATGTTACATGACCATGGCTTAGGGAGTCTAAGTGTGTTTGCTTTTGAGCAAGTGGAACATGTGACTTGAAGATCAAGTTTCCTTAGTGGATCAAGATAATCAGAGTGTGGCAGCTGGTTATTATTGAGGATTGTCTTGGAACAAGTTACTCTTGGGCAGAAGGGTGATGAGTTGAAGACTCAAGGAGATTATTCTTCTTGAAGGTGGATGAGAATTTAATTCTCTAGTTATTTGGATTACTATGCAATAGTAAGTCCAGTTGGTGGAGCTTATTAAGAATCATGGTGATGATATCTTGGCATGTGGCAGGTGTTCTAACTTGTGTAGAGACACTAGTGAAGGATGATTTTGTTCTGGTGCATACAGTTTGCCTAAGGAGCGTCTACATAGTCATACGGGAGAATGAAGAAGTAGAAGGACTGCCTTGGATGAAGTAGATCAGGTATTGATTGATTGAACGTCTGAAGATGAAAAGTATGATAGGGAACGACCACCTTTGGAGAAAGGGACAATGGTACCAAAATGCATGTGCTCAGCAAGTGTGCTCAAATGTTCAGCTTCATATAGAGCATTGGTTATCCATGACAGGGGGAGTACTAGTTTATGGATTTTGCTGCAAAGGTACATATATTGTGGAGATTGCATGCTGATCAAGATTGGGAAGATTGGTTGGATCTTATGAGGATATAATGTCAGATAACATGTTATGACATTAGGCTGCTGGATGACATGTTGGTGTTCTAGCCATGTGAAGCAAATTGTTTGAATCATATGTACACATGATTCTAAGGAGGAGTCTGAAGGACAACTTTGTTTGTATCTGGGAGATGTCACACTTGTCTTGGTGTGTTTTTTTTAAGAAAGAGGAGTTTACTTAGAGTTCAGTGGAAGGCATTAGAACTTGTGAATGACTATGTGAAGCATTCCTGTCTGGATGAATGAAGACTATGTCTGGAGTTTCCAAATGTCAAGAAGCACTAGATAGGGGGAGTTGATCTTTTGTTGAAAAAGTTGTCAGACAAGATGTCAATGGATTGAATCAGCAGTATACATTTACCCCAATGTTTGTTCAGCTAGTGAGTCTGGGTTTTGTTCTGAGTATATTGATTGGATGATTCAGAGTTTGCCTTTGGAATTTTTTTGTGCTTGCTGCTATGTTCAGAGTTTGTCCAATTATGGCTAAAAAGGGGGAGAGTTAGCCTAGTGGTTGCCAAGGTGTGGTTGTGAAGCCTTTTCTGATATGATGCAACATTTGAGGGGGAGAGTGTTTGAACAGCTGTGAGCTGGTTCTTGGTTTGAGGAGGAGTTTGCCCTATGCTGATGTGAAAGTGTTCGTTTCTGCTGCAAGTTGTTCTGATGTAGGCTGAAATTGTTTTAGCCAAAATTAGCCAAAGGGGGAGATTGTTAATTCTTGTAGTTGGCTAGAATTTTGGTAAAACAATGTTGATGTCATGGTTGATGTTTCAACATGAGTTTTTAAACAACCTTGTTATGTTTTGTTAACATTCTGGTTATGTTAAGTTTTTAAGGGTTGCAGTTTTGTGCTGATGTCAAACCCGATGTCATAACATCAGATGACAGAACATCAGTTTGGTAAGTTTTAGGGCTGCGCTTGTGCAAGTTTGTTAAGGATAAGATCTGTTAGTTAGATTGGATGCGAATTTATTGGAGAAGATTTATTCTGATACAATTAATTCTGCATATCTTATGGAGAATAGTTTGTTACTATTTTTGTGCAAATAGACATGGAGAATTGTTCCTATTTGTGTGGAGAATTGTTCCTATTTGTGTGGAGAAGATCTTGTAGCTGATTTAAAGAGAAGATTTAAAAGTTAAATAATATTGGAGCTGAATTTAATGCATAAAGATATGGAGAATATTTAGAGTTAATTATTGAAGATTTAAATTGAAGATTTGATTGAAGATCTAATTGATAGCAGAATCCGTTGTAGATATGTAGCAGAAGATTGGATATGATTGAAGGCCCAAAATCCAGTTGGATTACATTATAAATAGTATGCTTGTAACCTAGAATAGGTACGGGTCCAAGATGTAGATCTTTAGGGCTTTGTCAAAGTGAACCACTCGGGTTGTGAGATGGTCACTGTGGTTAACTCAGAAACCTGTAGGTAATGAGTTTAGTATTGTTCTTGGAGGAAGCTTTGAAGCAACTCCAAAGGGGTGTCATGGAAGTGTGTCTTCCAAAGTCTATTTGATAGAAAAGATTAGGAAATCAAGTTGTTGATGCAGTGACGGTGTAGTTGACTGCTAGACATCATTAAGATGATTGGAAGTGAGATGGAGTCTCTTACCTAGGGAGGACTTAGGTAGAAGGGTCATTGGGTAGGGATTAAATTAGGTAGATTGTCAACTAGTCTATTGAGTCTGTAATTTGATACTACTAATAGTGGACTTCCTTCCTGGCTTGGTATGCCCCCAGATGTAGGTTGGTTGAACCGAACTGGGTGAACAATTGGTTGTGTTCATATTCTGTTTTTATTGTCTTGTTCATGCAACAGAGTTTGATGTTGTGACATTGCACCTGACATCACATGTCTGTACCAGAATTTCAATATATATATATATATATATATAATAAACCTCTGTCAAAATACAGTGCATACATCTAATATAAATAGAATACATCAAACAAAAACCTACTGCGTACGGCGAAGGATCTCTCCTGGCTCCCCTACTCCTCTGCCCCTACCTGCCATCCTGGATCGATGTCTGCGGTACTGAAGTACCCCTTGAGCAATCACAATAATCCTGTCCACGGCAAGTCTGGCACCAGAGCCCTTAGGGAGGTGACCGACCTCAATGGCCTGCTGCGCTATCTGCTCTATCTGACGACAGCGTGGTAGGACATCCTGAGTATGGTTCAGCTGAGACTACTGCTCCTCTAATATCTCCTGATGAGCAGGTCTGGGTGGCGATCCCTCAGCAGTGGGCACCATGCATGGTGTGAGACGGTGCAGAACCACACGATGTACCCGATAGGAACAATCCAGTCTCTCTCTGCTCTGGTCGCCCGAGACTCTTCCGGTACCAAGTGGGACTGGTAGTCAGCATATAACTCATCTATCTGCCTGCGGGTCAAGCCTAGAGAAAAAGACTCATGAGACATCCTGGGGATCATCTACGTGTAACCGAACTGACGCAAGACGCGCTCCGATAGGTATCGGGCAGTAACAATCGAACTGCATGTCAACTATCCTGAGAACAAACAAACCTCATAGAACGGGCGTGTCACATAGTGCTGGGTATATGGGCTATACAAAATGTCTTCAGCAACCATCTGATCAAGATACACTCTGAAGGGGTCTGGCACCTGGTTCCCTCTGAGCAGGACAAATGCAACAGCACGTGGCATATCCTTAGTGTACTCGGCGACACTCCCCCAACCAGTAATGTTGGGAAAGTGCTGTAAAATCAACGCCTGAAATGGAAAACATAACATGGGTGTCAAACATTATAATGAATATAGAAAGAAAAGAAATGAAAAAATCACTTAGAATATTAGATTGTTACCACGTCTAGCGTACAGCTGCCTGCCACAGTCTTGGCTGCCCAGCGGCAACCATCAGAGAGCCTGGAATAGGTGTACGTCAGTGCAGCCGCCCCCCAGTTGTACCCGTGGATCTCTGTCTGATCCGAAAGGTACCTGAGGTAGACAACATCAACATAATAGGTGCTGGTGTCCACAAACACTTGCGTGCCGAGCAAAAACAAGTAGTTGCATCTCTGGGCACACTGCCTGTGGATCGCTATCTAAGCTGGATCACGTGCTGTCTGTCCTGCCTTTGCAAGTGCCGCACTAAATCTGCGTGTCAGAAAGGAGAACCGGACGTGTGCGGCTCTCAACTGCGTCACCTTCGCAAGTGCCTCCTCTAGGGTAGCCCCAAGCTCCTCAATCAGCATCTCTATCGCGTCCCCCTTCGACATCCTACCATGACGGAGAAGGGTACCCGTGATCGGTAGATGTAAAAGGCATGAGATGTCGTCGAGTGTGATCATGATCTCGCCGTACGATAGATGGAATGAGGATGTCTCAGGCTGCCATCTCTAAACAAAGGCCATCAACATACCGTACATGATCCGGGGATACCCAATCCTAGACAGACCTCCAAGACCAAAGGTAGCAAGTTCAGACGTGAACCACTCATCCCCTGGCAGCACCGCAAACATGTCCATAACCTTGCCCCCATGGTTATAGAACTTCTGTGAATCCTTCTTCTGAAAATTTCCAAATAAAACAATGTTACAAATGAACATATTTTCAACGAATACAATTCTATAAATAAACCAAGAAAGGTTACCTGTCCTAGCTAGACATATCTGGCAGTATGCTCAGAGTACCCCACGAGTAGGGACATATCAGACAGTCCCCCAGGGTAACCGCCCACCTCATCGAAATCGTCATCAGCGTCAACACCCTCATGTGCTGGGTCATCACCCTCTGGAACAGGAACAGGAACAGGGGAACGAGGAGGAGCAGCTGATGGAGCTGGAGTCTCCCGACGATGTTTGCGTGCGGGCTGGGACCCTGATGAACTACTAGTAGAAACGTGACGCCTACGAGATGTAGAATCGGCGGTTGAAGGGGGAGTGGCCTGTACCTGAGATATGGAAGTGGCTTGAACCTGTGATGTGGATGGCTGTGGTGTAGGATTTGGTGTAGGATGTCCTTCAGTTGTAGGGTCTACCCCAACTCCCTCTGCGCCGGAAGCCTCGGTTGTAGACTGCATTCGCTCACATCGGACAGATGCGTGCTGAGCTGTCCGTCCATGTATGATACGATCGTCTCTGCCAACCATCTAATCTGCAAAGCATAATAAATAAATTAGATTTTTTTTAAATAATTAAACAAAAACAAACAAACAAACAAAATAAAAAAATAGTCTTCCGGATGTGCACATCCGGAAGGACACATAATTTTTAACTTTGGGTATTTCCGGATGTGCACATCCGGAAACACTCAGAATACTAAACTTTAAAATCTTTCCGGATCTGTACATCCGGTACGTTTTTTGAAGTTTAAAAATGGCAGCCATGGCCACTGTAACATGCAAAAGGACATTTTAATGCCCTGATCGTCCGTTTGAAGCAGTAAAAAAGACCTACATTGTCTTTAAACTATGTTATTCATACAACCTAACAATTTCTACACCTAAATATCTACTCTAAATCGATTATTAAAAAATTACTCCGAAACTCTAAAATTTCAAAACTTACCGATTAAAATGAGATACTGAGGATTTGGAGTCTCTTGATCGTTGTAGATGTTGCTTTGTCCCGAACTCGAGAGGAAAAAATCGAGATTTCAGGTGATTGAAAATTTGAGAGTTTGAGAGAGTTTGGAAATGAAAAAGTGAAGAATGAGGGGGAGGAAGAAGGTCTGGCGCAAATTAATAAGAAATCCTTCCAGAAGTGCACATCAGAATTGTTTCCGGATATGCATATCCGGAACACTTCAGCATTTTTTAAAAATTTGGTGCGTCCGGATGTGCACATCCGGAATCAGGGGCCAAAGAAATAATTTCACGTGGTGCCTAAGAAACTTGGGTGGTGTATTAAGAAATGCTCTAATTAAATGTGCCTTAAGATCGTTTCAATTTTCAAATGTACAATGTTTTATGCTTTAATTGGTTAAATTATGGAACATATCCAACGTATCAAAACTCTTAAAAGAATTCATCCACGTTGTTAAGTAGATATAAAAGTTAATTGCTATGTATTGATAGTGTAAAAATATTTTACACTGTCATCCAATAGAAATATATCATTCTGCCATGTCATATAATTAGTTTGAAATTTTTAATATAATTTGGCTGGATGCATGGTTGCCATTGGTTGACAGTGTAAAAAAAGTTTACATTGTTAGTGCATCTCTCTTTTTTTCAATATAAAATAGAAAGGAATAAGAAAAAAAAGGATTTTGGTTGAGAGAGTTTTAGAGTGTTTGTGTTTATTTATAATACTAAAAATATTTTAATTTGAAAAAATTCAAAATTTGTATTGGAAGAAGGTTTTGAAGAGTTTTTGAAGGCTGTGATAAATTGTTTGAATATAAATTTTGTTATTATATTATTTTAAAAACTAAAAATATACTAATGATAAGTATTATTTTATCGTTCTAAACATAATCTATTTTTTAAAAAAATATTAAAGATTTTTTTATTTTTAAAAATAAATAAAATTTCGAGGCTCTCCCTTCCCATTCCTTCCAAACTTGCAAACAACGCCTCAAGGTTCAAGGTATGCACAGTTGTGAGGGAGTATCACGTTGAGGATCAATGGTAACAAATACTAGTCGACTTTTAAGATTCTGTTTTGATTATTGATCAAAATAAATGCATATTGTTAGGGTTTGTTTGTTTGGATACTGATTGCGATGAATTTAGTGAGGGAAAATGATATATATGATAAATCATAAATGAAAAAAAAATTAGTGAAGAAATTTGTGAGGTAAATTTTCCGTCACAAAAAATCCCTCATTAAATTCCTGGCAAAATTAATAAATGTAAATTTAGTAAAGGAATTTAAGATTAATGTTATTCTTCTCCATTATTTCCGTCACAAGTTTCCTCATAAATGAGTTAGATATTTTTGTGAGGGAAATATTCCCTCTCTAATATATTATGTTGTATAAAATAAATAAAATTTAAGTTTCTTTATAATTACATTGTAGCTTAAATTTTAATTAAAAAAATTATATTAACTATATTTTAAAATAAATAATTATTTTATTATAAAAATAATTATTTTTTATCAAAATCAATTTTTATGCTAAAGACTTTTGTATATAAAAAAAACCTAAATTACATTTTTTGATGATATTCTAGCTTAAATTTTTATTAAAAATTATAATAAAATATTTATAAAAAATATGTAAAAATATCATTTTATAATTAATTATTTTTTATTGAATTTTATTTTTGGTATAATATTTTCAAAAATATAAATATAGATCAATTAAAAAATATAAATATAAATTTAGTAATATTTGTATTTTTAAATATTATTTTTTAATTAAAAATATAAATATAAATTTAATAGATGAAAATTGCTCAATACTAAAATATATGAATCAATTTAAAATAAAAATAAATTTAAATGATATAATATTAAAGTTTGTTTTCACAAACACGCCCTAACAAAATAATTTTGCTGTCATATTAATTGAGTTAAAAATATAATTAACTTCAATAAAAATGTGCGAACTGCTAACCTAATATTTTTTCATATTCCCTCTCACATTTTCCCCTTAATTCAAATTAATTTCAATTTCCCTCTCACATCTTTCTATGACTCACAAACTAATTTTAATTCATTTTAATAATCTTTTAGGAAACAAACTTCGTTTCGTATTCACCTAAGAACTCATAAATCATTTAGAACGAGAAACACAGAAACGAACAAGAAATGTAGAAACCAGAAACGAGAAATCCAGAAGCCCAAACAAGAGAAATCTAGAAGCCCCAAACAAAAAATATAAAACCACTTTCTCATTTACTGTTTCTCCCCCAATCAAACACGAACGGGGGTTGGTTACGGCAAAGTTGTTGGCAACGAGAAACCCTAAACCCCCAAACGCTTCATCAGGTATCTGATATGATTTGTTTTCTCTCTTTTTCTAGACTGTAATATAGCTAGTGAATGTGGGCCTAGTTATTTCTCAGTGAATGTTTTCATTTTCAACCCTAATTATTTGCAATGCTACTTTTTGTTTTAGATTTGTTTTTTTTAATGAATGATTTGAAATGTTGTTGTGTTATGTCTTGATGCGTCGGTGTGGATGTGGATGTGTTTTTTTAGAAAGGTTGGAGTTAACTTGGGTTTCGATAAATTTAAGCTATATTCTACTCTGGTATACTATTACCAAATTAGAATGGGACTTTATCATTCAACTAATATTTTACTGAGAAAAATAGTTTAAGGTTTAATCTGTCATGTTATCCACTTAGAATTAGGAGTAGAAAAGTCATGGCTTAGATTGTCTTGTGGTTTTATTTTTCATATTGGGTATTGAAGGGAAGCATAATTGGTTTTCATTGGGCCAAATTGTTATTGAATATAAAATATGTAGAAGAAAGTTATGCTACAGAATACTTGTTTGAATTTATCAAAAGAAAAATGTTTACTAACCTTTCATGTTACTGGGAGTCAAATAAACCTTCACTTTTTACACTTTCATTTTATTAACTTACTCGGTTGCCTTCTTCTTGTAAGACAAATATTTGATGTTTAAACTCTGCATTTGTTTTGTTTTACGGGCATGAAAGTATTTTGTTCCTATAAAATTCAAATTGATTTATTTTCATTTTTTTCCCATATACACCAATTATAATTTGATCTCTAAATATGTAAAAAGTATTTAATTGATTCTGTGATAATTTTTACATAATTTTTACGTATTTCAAATTCTACTATGAAATCAAGATATGTTAGATTTCTGGTATTAAACTCTGCAGTTTGTTCTGTCATTGGAAATGGTGGTCCGACTATCGTTTATTGTCGGTCACAATCTGTAGCACGAATCAAGTTCTCAAGCAATAACAAGTTCTTCCCTAGAACTACTGATAGGGTAATCATGATATATTGTGTTATCAATGAAATACTAAGAGTTGTAGAGCTAGAATCAGATTTTTTTTTGTTCTGCTCATGGATGATAACATTATGTTATGATATATTATTACAATGTTCCATGCTCATGTATTTTAACTCATGTCTCCAGTTGAGTTTGTATTAAAACTAACATTTTCCCTTCTGATGTTGTGTGCCTTGAACTTCACGAGAAGTTTTGGATCAGTGCTTCACATGATACCTGTTTCATTTGTCAAGAGTGTACTTGTATTTTATAATTAGAATATTTTACAGTGTGAGGACCATTAGTATTATATTTTTCCATCCATAGTGATGAAGAATTGGTTGAATTTAAAGCAAAACTTGTACAAATTTAGTGAAGATGAAGAAGATACTGAAACTGAGAGTGAAGATGATGGTATGTTCTTCATTATGTTTCTCGTTTATTTTGTTATTCTTTCAATTTTCATCCATATTGCCCAGACACTGTTTCATGTGCTGCTAATGGCCAAGTTAATACCATTGTCAGTGAGTTAATTTAGGTCTGCTAAAAATATGGGTACTTCTAAGGGGTCATTTTATCCAATAATTGTATCCTAGATGTTTATGTATAGTAGATACATTTTTTTAGCCTTATAAATTATTTCATAAAAGAATTCAAGCCACATAAATGGTTTTGGCTAATAATAAAATGCTTAAAAAAATTCAAAATGACATACTTTTAATTTCTATATGCCAAAAGGTCACTCACTAATGAGAATCATGAGTAGCATATAAATTTTAGGGTTAATAGCTATTTTGGCCCCCTGCCATATAGGCGCTTTTTTGAAAAACCCCCCTATAAAAAAAACTTGCAAAAAATACCCTAACATTTGAAGATTCTCTCAATTTTGACCTTCATCACATCCAGTCACCAAAAAAGCTGATGTGGCAGTGTTTTTTAGGAGTAAAACTCATGACCTCTCATCACAAAGCATCACTCATTACCACTAGGTCATATTGTGTTTTGTGACATTGTTTACAACTATAATATACATAATACATAATTAACTAGTTAAAAATTTTTACTAAACTAAAATCTATTAAATCATTTTAGTAATTATACTCTAGCAATTTTTAATTATTTATTTATTTATTTTTAATTATACTGTAGCGATTTTAGTTTATTAAAATGCTACAATTATTAATTTTGCAAATTAGTGTATTTTTACCTTTCGTTTTTTTGTATATTTTAATTTCGTTTTTTAATATTAGTTTATTAATTTGTGTACTAGTTTCGGTTTTTGTGTAGCAATTTCGTTTTTAATTATATATTAATTTATTTCAAAATTATTTTAACATTAGTTTATTAATAATCCCAGTTTATTAATTTATATTTATAATTTTTAATTTAGTTTCATTTAATTTTTAATAGTAAAAACGTAAATATACTGTAATTATATTAAAATATTTATTTACCTATTTAATTAAATTTACTGTAGCTTATATTAAAATATTCATTTACCTATTTAATTTAATTTACTGTAGCTTATATTAAAATATTCATTTACTTATTTAATCTAATTTATTGTAGCTTATATTAAAATATTAATTTACGTTAATATTAATATTAATTTACTGTAGCGTATATTAAAATATTTATTTAACTATTTAATTTAATTTACTGTAGCTTAATATTTATTTAATCTATTTAATCTAATTAAAATGTTAATTACTGTACCATATTAATATACTAAATTAATATATTAAATTAATATACTAAATTTACATAATAAATTAACATTTTATTACTAAATTAATATACTAAAACATTTTAAAGCAATTTTAAACTAACCTACTTTTTAACATTTTTAAAATAAATAATAATTATTTTTTAACATTTTAACTATATTATTAATAGTTATAGTATATTAAGAAAAAAAAATTAAATAGTTTAATAAAAATGATTTAATAGATTTTAGTTTAGTAAAAAATTTTAACTAGTTAATTATGTATTATGTATATTATATTTGCAAACAATATCACAAAACACAATATAGCCTAGTATTAATGAGTGATGCTTTGTGATGAGAGGTCATGAGTTCTACTCCTATCTACAATAGTTTTTGAACATTTAACATGTTTTTAAAAATAAACCAAAAATAAATGAAAAACAAAATGCCAACGTGGCATTTAAATAAATCAAAAATAAAATTAAAAAGCCACATGGCCTTCCACATCAAAAAAAAAAAAAACGCTGCCACATCAGCTTTTTTGGTGACTGGATGTGATGAAGGTCAAAATTGAGAGAATCTTCAAATGTTATGGTATTTTTTGCAAGTTTTTTTTTATAGGGGGGTTTTTCAAAAAGCGCCTATATGGCAGGAGGCAAAATAACTATTAACCCAAAATATTATTCAGACTATTTAGCATGTTGGCTATTGATATTATATATTTGCATATAAATTTCATAGGAATCAGGTTAAGGGTTTCATGCAGTTCTTCTCATTCAATTTGTTTTGATGTTTTTACCATTGGTTCTGTGCTTTAGGCTTGCTAAATTAGCTTATCTAAACTGAACTACTGTCTACAAGTGTATGTTTTAACTTCATTTACTATAACTCTCTTTTTAGTTTTAGGAATAAGGAGAATGAAACATTTGCATTATGAATATTAAAATCTAACATATTTGCAAAGGCTGCTATACACATGTTCTTAATAATAACTTGTCATATTCTTGTGATATAAGAAGATTATAGATAGGAATAATTGATTATTGAAAAATGTCTATGAATAAAAAGTAAAAATTAATAACGAAAATAACTACAAACATGCATGATAAATTAAATACTGTGGTTGATTTTATTGGTTACTTTTTCTTTTGGTTTTATATGCCCAGGTATGTCAAGTTTTACATATTCAAGCTAAAAAATTATTGTTTTAACAATTGAAGTGCAATTTGACAATACATGTTTTTGTTTACTGACATAGTGTATGTTGGCATTCAAATGTATTGGGTTTCTTAAGTTAACTGTGATATTTAGGTTCTTTGATTGAATGTTATGAGCATGTTTGTCTAGCGTATATTTTTCACTAAATCATTAGTGATTTTAACTCTTAAATCACTTCTGCTAAACATTATAGTTTTTCTTACACTTTTTAATTTTTTTTATAGATTTGGCTTGTTCAACTCACACGTGAGATTGCAAAAATGATCAACGAAAATTGATAGGATCTTGAGAAAATTATAGAGATAAATACCAAGAAAGAAGATAAATATGTGATCTCATTTTTCATTGGAGAGTTGAAGATATGAGAGGAAAAAAGATGAGTTAATATAGTTGATATTAACATGTTTTATATATGACTGTAACTTTGATCTCTTGATCTCTATTCTTATCACATAATGTCCCATTCATACTATTATTCTAGTTTATGTTATTCATAATTGTTGGGCTTGTTATTAATAAATTGGAATGTATAGGGTGAGAAAGAAGATCGTTTTAGGTGATTGGATTCTACTGAAGACTCACGGGGAGTTGATTTGTGCGTCACAAGAGGACTTGCTTTGTCTTGCTTACTTGAAGTACAATATAAATTTATTGTATGAACAAACTTTTGATTGTAATATCTTAGTATCAAGCAAAATGCTAGTACTATTTTTATTGTAATCTCTTATTTTCAATAACACTTGCTAGTATTATATTATTTGTAATATCTAGATTCAAGAACACACTTCTAATACTATTAGTTATATGGTTTGGTGAGGAATAATTAGTATATTCACAAACAATTCAAAGTGACTCTTATTGTGTACTACCTCCGTTCCTTTTTATAAGAGACAACTCACTTTTTAGGTTCATTGAATAAATAATGTATTTGACCAGTTTATAGACTAGATACATTGATTATTCAATGAACCTAAAAAGTAAGTTTTCTCTTATAAAAAGGAACGGAGGTAGTATTATTTAGCATAATAAATTTATTTCCACTTAATATCATGAATTAAATAAGGCTGTAAATTTACATAATCAAATACATAAACAATTTTCAATAATTAGTAATTAATGAAAAATAACCCTAATTCATTGTCATAGATTTGTGAGGGAATAAGATTGTCGTAGATTTGTGAAGGAAATAGGTTGTCACATATTTGTGACCGAATGAATCCCTAGCAATTAGTGAGGTATTTATTATTTTCTCACTAATTACTGACGGAAATATATTTTGTGATATCAATATCTTGACTATTTATTGACGGTATAGAAATATTAGTGACGCATTTATTCCGTTTCCATTTGTGACGGATTGTAAATCCCTCACTAATATTTTACGACATTGAAATTCATTACGGATATCAACACGTCACTAAATTGATTTGTGATGGAATTTTAGTGTATTAGTGACGGAAAACTTCCCTCTCTAAATTTAATTTTTTTAGTAGTAGGGGAGGAGAGAGATTTTTATTAAAGGCAGGGGAGGGGAAGGATTTGATTTTCATATATGTTTGGTTCAAAATATGAAATGGTAAGGGATGAGAGATTTTAATCACAAGGGAAGGGAAGGTATTTTATAACTAATTTATTTTTTTATCCTTGTAATTTTATCATAAGAATCATAATATTTACCATACATAATTCGAACACAAATTCATTAACGAAATATAATAATTTTTACCATTCATAATTCTAACAAAAATTTATTATCAAAATATAAGCATTAAATCAGAGAATATCATAAAATATTTTGTAAAACTATTAGGATAATAATATACAATTTTAAAAGATAACTTAATACAATAAAAAAAATATTATTAAGAAAAACATGAAGATAATTAAAAGGTGACATCAAAATTAAAATAATAATAATAATAAAACAATAATAAAAAGAAAGCTTAATAAATGTTTTAGTCTCTTAACTCAATTTAATATATAGCTTTAGTCCCTTAACTAAAAAACATTATAAGTTAGTTCCTTATAAACATTTCTATTAATCGATTTGGTTCTTTCTGTCAAATTATAAAGTAAAATGTTAAATTTTGTCTATGTGACAGTCTAATTGCCATTATTTAATTGATTTGTTTATATTTATTTGATGTGACTTTTTATTTATTTAAAAATTTATGTTTTATTTATTAAGCATTCAAATCTCTCTTTCTTCTTTCTTCCTCAAAACCAAAACCCTAGTTGTCACAACACATTCTTGTTCTTCTCTTTCTTCCTTTCTCTTAGTCATCTCTTTTGCCACTCAGACTCCAAACAATTCCTTCTTCTTCATCTAATTACTACATTCCATTTTTTGCTTCTAATTTGTCCCTTCAAGGTGTTGATGTTTGTTGTATGTTCTAAGAGAAAGTATTGATGTTTGAGTTTGATTATAAATGTATCTGAGATCTGAATTAATTTCAAATTCTTGAGCTATGTTGATGATGTACTTCTGTTCAAGTTCTCTTTGGTTTCTGTTGAGAATTTAGAAAGTGTGAATAGTATGGGTAATAGTCACACATTGGTTGGAAATGTGTAGAGTCGAGCATTTATAAGTGATAGAATCCGTCCACCTATCACCTTAAGATTTTGGGTGAATATGTGGTGTTTCTCTCACAAAGGTCTTTCAAGGTATGTTTTATGTATTGATTTATCTTTGATCTTGCTGATTGCACTTGAACTATATATATAAACCAAAACAACAATTGAGTGGTTCTTCAATACAAGAGGTACAAGGTTTTTGTTGATTTTTTCTAATTGAGTTTTTGTAGATCTGGATCCCAAAAACTAATTGATTTTTGGCATAATTAGTTCTAAAGTCCCTTAACTTTATTTAATGTTTCGCTTTGGTCCCTTAACAAAAAAAGATTACATAATGGTCCCATAAAAATAGTTCCATTATACAAAAAGGTCCTAGTCGTTAAAAATTCAGGAAAAAAATGTTAACTTGGCTACATGGCATTAAAGATTGGTAAGCTGAGTCAGCACATATATTTAAAAAATAATTTTTTGTTTAAACTGATGAGATTTTATTTTAGGAGGTTAAAAATCCGTTAATAATGTGTAAAAAAAATCTTGTGCAAAATTATAATGAACAATCTTGTGCAGAATCATAATGAGCAATCTTGTGCAGAATTATAATGAGCAATCTGGAAATAACATCATTATGAATAATGTACAAAATATATGTATCAATTTATCACTGTCATAAATGAGTAAAAAAACATTACTAATAACCTGTAAAACATACTATGGAAATATGATGAGACTTTGGTACCAAAATCCAAGTAGCTAACTACAAAATATTGACTACCTTCTGTAAATTTCAACTACAAAACCTATCTTATTTCTTATAACTAACTACAATCAACACAAAATTCACTTTTTAGAAAAGCAAACTACCCACCAATTATATTCTTGAATAAACCAAGGGAACATATCAATGGCATATTCCTATAGTTGTAAATAAATTTTGGAAAGATATATACATCAGATGTACCCTTTTCTTTAGCCCCTCTTATTGCTACAACCATGGACCAAACTCAGAAACAAATTGAATTTCTTTTGATGGAGGTAAACCCACAAATTTTTTTTCAATAATCAAGCCAATCATATTACTTTAGATGGTCCAAATTAGACCAAATATACAAGGACATAGAAAATGCAATCCCAAACCCACCACTACAACAAGACAATATGCATACTAATAAGAGGGTTCAAAAACAAATTGAACCAGAACCCATCTGCTACACTCCTACCCTACTACTTTCTATTACAAATCTTTAAAACTTATCAACAAAAATCAAAAGAAATCTAATGGTGATTTATACCAGTCATACCAGCTGCAAACCACCATCTTCTTTAGTTTCTTCTCTTCCAATTCCACGAAAACACCTGTACATCTTGCAGTATTCTCTTTGCCTCGACCACTTCTCCTTGGAAAATTACTTTATTTCTTTTTCTCCACAAACACCAACACGGTAACAGCCATAAAAATGCCATAGATGAACCAAGATTATTATGTTCAGCCCAACTTACAAACATATCAAGACAGCTATCCTTTCTTGGAAGTATAACTCCAATCCATTCTTCCAGCCCCTTCCACATCTGTTTAGATTTAACACAATCAATAATGAGATGATTGGTGTCTTCAAGTTCTCTGAAACATAAAACACACGATTCTTGATGAGGGTCTGTTATTATTCCCCTCTTGATGAGATTTTTTCGAGTCTGCAGCCTGTCAATTAGAAGTCTCCAGCCAAAAATCAGAATTTTAAGTGGCAGCTTGATCCCCCACAAGAAATCCAAAGCCTGTTTTAATTTATTATCCAAGATTACTCCCTCCTCACTATTACTCCAGTAGTTATAGCAGTCCTTAACACTAAATGAACCATCTGTCTTCCTTGGCCACAAAATCTCATCCTCCTCCTGTGAATATGGTCGTACCTCTTCAAGTAGTTGTTCTAATTCTCTAATCATTACAGCATCTTCTCCAGACAAAACAACACTTCTACTCATTATTTCCCACCTCCACATATTGTCTAACCAATAACCACAGTCTTTTACCAAAATATTATGGTTTGGCGAGGACAGAAATAATGAAGGAAATTGGATGGCTAAAGCATCTCCACCAACCCATCTTGACTGCCAGAACAAGGTCTTCTCTCCATTCCCAACTTTCCAACATAATTGACTAAACAAACCAGCTTTATTTGAATGTTTAGCAAGACCTTTCAGGTCCTTCCACAGTTCGACATGAATTTAGGAGACATCTTGCACTGATTGAGAAATAAAGTTGAGAAGTCTCCTTTGTACCTTGCCTTGATAAGATCAGACCAAATTGAATTATTATCCAAGGAAATCCTCCATAACCATTTTTCCACTAAAGCTTTGTTGAAAATACCAATGTCCTTAATACCTAAGCCACCATGCACTTTAGGTTTACATACTGCAGACCACTTCACCCATGAGATAATCTCCTTCTCTCCATCTCCATCCCATAAGAACCTTCTCTGAATCCTTTTGATTTCTTTGATTACATTCACAGGTGCAACATAGAAAGACAAGTAATGGATTGGTAAATTATTCAGAATAGAGTTTATTATTGTAACTCTCCCTCCAATAGAAATCATTCTACCTCTCCATGTTGCAAGCCTATTCTTAAAAGAATGAATCACAGGTTTCTAAAAACCTAATGATTTATGCAAGCCTCCAACAGATAACCCTAAGAACTTGAAAGGTAAACTACCAACTCTACAATTCAAAAAAGTTGTTGCTGCCACCATTCTATCCTTCTCTAATCCAATTTCCATCAGGCTACTCTTGCTATAATTTATCCTCAATCCAGACAGTGCCTCAAAACCCCTAAGAACTGAATTTATATACCAGATATTCTCCCAAGCTTCATCACATATAATAAGTGTATCATCTGCAAATTGAAGAAGGACATTGGTTGGACCACCTTCTATCATAATTCCCCTCAACATACCTCTCTCTTCAGCTTTCTTAAACAACATAGCCATACTTTCTGCAATCAATACAAATAGAAATGGAGAGATAGGGTCCCCCTGTTTCAATCCTTTGAATATTCTAAAGTCTTTACTTGAGCTCCCATTAACTAAAACAGAACCATAGCAATTATGCACTAATCCTTTTATCCACTCAATCCATTTGGGGCAGAAGTTCATAGCCTTAAGAACCTTGCATAAAAAACTCCAGTTTACACAGTCATATGCTTGTGTAAAATCCACTTTGAGCATGTACCCTCTCTTTTTCCTTCTTATTTCATAATCTAATATCTCATTGGCTACTAAAACCCCATCTAACAACTGCCTACCAGGGACAAAAGTTGTTTGACTAGGAGAAACCAGTTTATCTAAGACTCTACACAGTCTAGCAGTAAGGATCTTTGATATTATCTTATGGACACTACTTATCAAAGCGATAGGCCTATATTCCAATAGCTTTTGTGGATTATCAACCTTTGGGATCAGCACAAAGAAAGCTGAGCAAAAGGTCTTTGATAGAGTTGCATTCTCATAGAATTCTTTGATGCACCTGAAAAAATCTTGTCCCACAATCTCCCAAGATTTCTTTAAAAACTTGAAGTTAAACCCATCTGACCCAGGACTTCTGTCTCCCTCATAACCATTAATGATTTCCACAACTTCCTCATAAGAAAAAGGTTCAACTAGCAAACAGTTTTCTTCTTCAGATAGCTTATTTAAGGAGGTAAGATCCATCTCAAAACAATCCTCATTGTCAGCCATATACTTGTTTTCAAAAGCATCATGAATCACCTGTTTGACTTTAGCTACACCAACATCTTCTTCAAGACCCAAACTAGAGGCTGTAATAGAATTTATTCTCCTTCTCCTATTGATTACATTATGAAATAATTTTGTGTTGTCATCCCCCTCTTCCATCCATTTCAACCTAGCTTTCTGATGAAGAATACTTTCTTTAGTGTCTCTTGCTTTCAAAACTTCCACAGAACTAGCATCACCTGATTCTGCCATTTCATCTTCTAATTCATTTATGGTCTTGATGTTATCCTCTATCTTCAGATCTTGAATACCAAAAGTATTAATGTTCCACCACCTTAATCTTTTTTTGAGATGCCTTAACTTTTGAATCAATATATCACTTGCATTCCCAGAAGTAACAGCACCCTCCCAGCACTCTCTAACAAAATCCAAAAATTGGGATGCTCAAGCCAAGCATTTATAGATTTGAATGGCTTAGGACCCCAATTCTTATCATTCATCACCAAAGAGATAGGCCTGTGATCTGAAACGTCCCTCAACCCAACCTTCTGGTTTACCACTTTCCACAAGTTGCACAATTCTTCACTAATGAGAAGTCTATCTAATCTACTTTTACACGAACCATTCGACTTGAACCAAGTAAATCTATTGCCCACAATAGGCAGATCTGAAAGTTCCATATCCTCAATAAACATTTCAAATTCCTCCATCTCATTCCTTTTGTAATTCCCACATCCTCTCCTCTCCTCCTTGCATTTGATTGAGTTAAAAACACCTCCTAATATCCAATCCCCCCTTGGCATATTTGATTTTAAATGTAAGAGTTTCTCCCATAACAGTCTTTTTTCATTTAATCCACAAGGAGAATAAATGTTTATCACATAAATACATCTCTTTTTCCATTTACCAAACACACCTAAGTATCCTCTACCTGAAAAGCTAAAGATGGAACTAAAAGCTTGTTTGTTCACGATAGAAAGCATACCTCCAGATTGTCCCACTGCATCTGATGCTGACCAATCAAACTCATCTCTTCCCCAAATCCCCCTTACAAAATTATGATCCACCTTTTTGCATTTTGTTTCTTGAATTAGCATAAAATCAGTTGCTTCTTTCTCAATCAATACTTTGAGCCTTCTTCTCTTCATCAACGAATTACACCCACGAATGTTATAAGTTGTCAAATTCATGTATCCATATTAGCTGCCACCATCTTGTTCTGAGTACTGTTGATATCTCTTACTTCCATTTTCCTCAGAATACCTTCCAAAACCTCATCATCTTCCTCCCCTTCCATCCCCAGATCCTTAAGGATATACCAAACTTTCTTTGGCACGTCCTCTGATTTCCTCTTAATCCTCTCATTACCCATTGCTACATCTGTGTCAGAAATAGATCCACAACAAAGAATAGACCCTCCAGAGTACTTAGATTCATTATCTCCAGAACTTAAAGACAATTGAGAAGAATTAAGCATTTCCCCCGTAGCCCCTTCACTAACTTTGTTCTTTATGGAAGAATGTAACAAAGTAGAGAAATAAGAAGGTTCACATGGAATCTGTAAATTCTCATATATCTCACTCAAAGCCTTCTTCTTTCTTGTTAAGATTTGGACTGGCCCCACAGTCATACTTTGGTCTGCATTCCTCTTTATACTGGGCCTAACTTTTAAGCCCACTTCCAAGGCCTCCTCCTCAGCTCTTATCGGGCCCCAATCCTGTACCTTTTGAACTTTAGCACAATCCTTACTCTTCTCAACCAAACACTCAATCTCCGTAACTTTTACCCCAACTCTGATGTTTTCACACGAATTGTCAGGTAGCGCCATCTCTTGTCCCAACTGATTGCCTTAGGACACCTCCTCATTAAATGCAGCATCCCCTATTATTTCCACGTGGTTCTGACCAATTCGCTTCTTGCCTCCAAAATACATCTTTTTTGCTTTATCTTTCCCAATATCCTGGTTACTCAGAACCTCCTGAACACCTATTTGATTATCACCTACTCCCTGCCCCATGACCCTACCTATATGGTCACACTCCCCAGAAACCCACTTTCCAACGTCAGCTTCGTCTTGCATGAAGGATTCAATTTCATCTGATTCCTCTTCCTTATTTGAAGATTGTCTCTCATTGTTATCTTCCTCATCTGATTCATCCTCAGTTTCGTTCACCATTGATTCGTCGGCCTCAAAAGTATTCAATACGTGATATGGAATCCAATATCATAAGCTTACCTTGGAAATATACCAAGAAAAAGTCAAGGAAAAGAATTAACGGAAGTTGATTTCATGAAACTGCCTTTAGAGTTGCCTCATTCACCTATCAAGTTTTATTCACATAAACTTCGAATCCTAGTTTCTGATAGGAGGCTAGAATTTGGCAGGGGTGTTTTATTATACGATCGCTCTGACATAGGCACATAGTTTTCAAATGCAATTGCATTCAAAGGTTGTAGAGAAAAAGAGAGAAAAAGAGAGAAAAATGTGGTTGCTAGGGTTTTGGAGAAGGGAGGAGAGAAAGAGAGGAATTCACATGTTAATAGAGAAGGAGAATAATGCTACATAATTAATAGTTCCAAAAAATTAAAGCCACATAGGTAAAAGTTAACGTTTTGTCACAAAATTTAACGAAAATGACTAATTAGACTAACAGAACCATTTTAAAGGGACTAACATGTAAATTTTTTAGATACGGGACTAAAGTAAAACATTAAATTAAGTTAAGAGACTAAAAGATGTATTAAGCCTTGACTTTTCATAATTTTTAAATCTGAACTTTGAAATATTTGTTAACCCATTCGAGAAAGTATTGATTTTTGTATTTACTCCTTTCTTTGTGTGATAACATATTGAAGTGCCTTTTGGCCTCTTCTATGAATTTTTGGGCTTTCTTTTCTATAGGAAATTATGCATGTCAAACTGACTTGTAACTTAACTGCAAATAACTTTTTTTTCTTATTTTCCCCCTATGTTGTCCATATTCCTATTGTCTTCAAATACTTGTCTTATGTTTTCTCGTTTTTGGCGTCTTTGATATATCGAATTGGTGACTGCTTTTTGCTTTTTCTTCAGATGCAGTTTTTAAAATTTTTCAAGAAACATAAAGTGTCTAAAATGCCAAGAAGAGGGTCCTAAGAGGACAATAGACTAGATATGAATTAGGTTCAAATGAAAAAGGGAGATTGGAGATGCTCATAGTAAGCTTCCTATTTTCTTTGACAAGGAAATTTCCATTGACATATTTTTAGTTTTGTATGATGGTGAATAGCAAACTAATAAATTTTATGTCAGCTATTGAATTTTGACAATTATTGATAAATGTAAATACTGATAAATAACTTTGACACGGTAATGTGTTGGTTGTTTTTTAATATTGATAAATGTAATTTTCTATACAGTTTCACTAGTTATTGAAGTCCTCATCAAACTCATCCATATGAATATATGTCTATATTGACAATTAATGGAAATACATATAGGGGTGTAATCGGTTTGATTTGGACCGGTTTTTGGTCAAAAAAATGTCTGAACCAATGATATCTCCATCAGTTTGGTTATGTTTGCTTTGGTTCGGTTGAACGGTTTATTACACTTTTTTTAAAACATTATATTAATGTATGTATTCTCCATTATCATATTTTTTTGTTGAATTTTCTGCTATTATTTTTCTCATATGATACATTTCATTAATCTATTTCATTCTTTACTTTTCAAAGGTTTTAAGTAATTCATACTGAGCATTGACATTATTTCCATTGCATTGTGAAATAAGTTCATTATCAAATACAAAATTTGGTATGACTAGTATAACCAAAATAAGTTCACCAACTATCGCTTTAACAAAGTATGACAATCCCAATAACTCATTCCTCAAGGTATATATGTTAGCACAACATTATTTGCATTTGTATTATCAATTGTCACACAATGTCATACCCCAAATTTTGACCACTAAGATTCCCATCATTGTGCAAATCATCATCACAATATGGATGTACCTTTATGCCTCACCAATCTCCTCAAGGAATTGTTGAGCATCCACTGCAATCAGAATTAGGGTTTCGAGCCCTCTCTGAGCCTTAGACAAAGGATCAATCAAGGAATGACATGATCTTCAACTTGTATAAACCTCTCAAACATACACAAAGGATCAAAAAGGACTCCCACTTCAAGGATTAAGCACAAGATTGCTCCCTTCTAGGTGGATCAAGCCTCAAGATCGCTAGTGTCACCAAATTAGGGTTTTGGTCGACCAGGGCCTCCAGATGGAAAATTTCATCTGGGCATGAGCCAATGATTTAAAACATAACATAATAGGCTCCATGGAACCTCATGGACCCAACCATCAAGTCAATTTAGTCTCAGGGGATGCATTCATCAAAAATCAGGAATTAGGGTTTCTTGACCTAATTCACCCCTAAGTTGACTTTTGGGACAAATCATGAACCAAGACATCAAGACAGGATTTGAGGTTCTCCAATATACCACATTGATCCATTTACAACAATGGATTGATCCAAGAAGCTTGAGCAACAAGTCTCAATTCCATCTGGACCACAGTTAGGGTTTTGCGGGAAAAGTCAACTGTAGCTTTGACTTTTGACCAGGACATGCTCCCAAGCCCTAAGACATGATTCAATATACCCTATAACACCCATGGGACATGTCCATCAAGTTTGATTTAGGTCAAGGACATGATTTCCTAAAGGATTGCACAGTTTGGAATTCATCTGACAAAAGTCAACTGTGCACAAAAGTCAACTTTAACTTTTTGAGATTTTTCACTAAAATGGATTTTTAACCCTAAAATGATGTTTATGTATGATTTGAATCATCATTCATCAAGAAAAAACAAAGAAAGTGGGATAACTTGTAAAAGGGGTAACCATAAAAACTTAGAAAATTTTCTAAGTTATGAAATAAAGTGGCAAGGGTACCAACTTTGGAGGATCATAACTCCTAAACCACAAAGCCATTTTCCCCATCCAAAGCTTGATTTGTAGATCTCATTGCCCTATACAAAAGCTTCCTACTGATCTATGTCCAAATTCCTCATGGATTTTGAGTTATGGAGTGATCAAAATCAAGAAAAGTCATTTTGTTCCAACACTTGGTGAAAATTTCACTAAGTCAGAATCTGCCTTTACTTTTTTCCAAATGTACGGGGATTTTTCACTTGGATCCAAAAAGTATCAAAACCAAATATGATAAAATAGTTGTTGTATCATATGAGGGCTTTCCAAAATGGCCAAGAACATCACCAAATTCAATTTGAGCTATGAGATATGGTAGTGGCAAGATGCCTTGCTGAAATCTGCCAAGGCAAGGCAGATTTTTGTACTTTTGGTCGATTTGCCAAAATCAGCCAATTCCAAGCCTTGTCATCATCTTAGACACATCTGAGGATTGAATCTAAAGGGGACAATCACTGAGCCAAGCCTCCAAAGTCCTTGGAACAAGAAATAGCATGCTAAACCTAGAATTGCCTAAAATGGGGACAAGACTCCAATTTTGGATTAGAGCATTCAATGGAAGCACAAAGGTGGCATGGACTGAGCTATTAGCAATTGAATTCAGTCAAGACTTATTCAAGACAAAGGGGACCAGCAGCCTGTGCCCTAACCTCTAGTCAATGGCTAGAGGAGACTTGGATTTTCATTTGCCAACATTGGGCAAACCTACTCAGCAGTTGCCATTCACTATTCCTTGCAAAACAAACTTGCTCTACTATAAATAGAGCTCAATTGTGATCAGTTTGAGTACGCCAAAGCCATCAAACAGATGCTTTTCTCAAAATCTCTTTCTCTTGGTAAAAATGCCTTCTTTAGCAAGGCAACTTTGAGTTTTTGAGCTAGAGAACAATTCCACTCAAACCAATCACACACACACACCTCACATACATCATATATGAGCTAATCAAACACTTAAACAACACCTGGAACACTGATTTCTCTGAATCACCAGTCGATTGCTCAAGGTTTTAACCAAGTTGCAGTTGAGATGCCATGAAGTGATCCAGCCAATTTCAATCAAGTCCAAGCATTCAAACACACTCCATAGGGTGTAGGGAAGCTGTTCAGATCATCACAACTCATCTATAACACCTCCAACTCAGAAATCATTGTGAACTTGCTGTCACGACCTAGAGGTAAGCCTAAACTTGGTCATCTCTCAATCTATGCATATTTCCTCGCACAATACTTTTGCCAAATGTTCATAATCATGCATGGAATGTTTCCCCTAAATTAATTGCTTTGTTTGAATCGTGTATCAAAAATCCCAGCCTTCATGCATAAATTAGGGTTCTTGAGGTTTTGTCTTGATTTTTCATTCCATGTTTAATATAAATGAAATTAAATACCATAGACATGATCGTGAGGTTGAGACGAGCAGATTGATTTGTGGATTGCATGATATAGTCAAGTATTCAGTGAGATTGGAGAGAAAATGCAAATCTGGGCAAACCCAGAACACACACGTGTTCTTGGGTGTTCTTGGCACCCTTTTTTGAAAATTCAAATATTTGAATTTTGTGATTTTATTTAATTGATTCAAAATTTAATTTCTCTCTGAGTTTTTATGATTTTGAGTTGATTCGTTTTTTAATAATTCACAAAAATGTTAAAATATTTTATTTTCCCAAAAAATCGCAAAAATATTATTTATTTCATATAATTGATATTTTTACAAAGAATTAATATTTTAATTGTTTTTTTGACATTTTAAATATTTTTTCAATCTTGATTTTGCAAATTTTAATGATTTCTAATCATTTTGTAGGGCAAAACTTGATTTATGAAGCATTAATCCAAGATCACAATTTGTTTTCCATATGTTAAACAATTTTTGATCATTTTAATTGAATTTTATTCAATTAAAATACATTTTGAAAACAAATTAGAGTTTTTGATTAATTCAACCCTCATAAATCATTTTCAAACACTTTTGGGCCTCTAATAGAGTGTAAGACCCAACCCTCCCTTGTACATAAACTTTTTGGGCCTCACTTATTGTACAAGTCCCTCTGTACAAGTAAACGGTGCGACCGTCGTCCGTTTAAAACATCTGGGCCTCTCCTCGAGCTATAAGACCCATTCAAAACTTTTGGGCCTCTATTAGAGTGTAAGACCCACTCCCCTTTTAACCAAAACAATTTTGGACCTCACTTATTGTATAAGTCCCTCTGCGTTAAAAGAAAACCTCAGTACGATTGCCATTTCAAATGAAAAATCATCTGGGCCTACCCTCGTGTTATAAGCCCCACTCTTTTTTTAAAAACTTTTTTGGGCATCTTGAGAGAGTGTAAGACCCATCCCTTTGTACAGAAAACCTTTCTTGGGCCTCTCCTTGAGCTGTATGCCCCAATCTTTCTTTTTCAAAGAACTTTCTCCTTTGCTTTTGAATATACTGTTGTTTTCAATCTTTCTTTGTTGAGCAACTAACAAAACAACATGGAAGCTCTACAACCGAGTAAGTGTTTATACGTTTTCATTTACCGCTTTCATATATATATAACTGTATTGTGGGGCTGTTTCGCTGTAAGTCTCCTTTCATAAACTTATATCAACTGTGTAATAATAGTATAAATATTTAGAGTTTCCCCGGCAACTACGTCTAGAACTAAGTAAAGCCGTTTCGTTTACTCCTAGAAATAGACAAGCTAGATCCCCAATAGGAACACCAGATACAGTCTTCTCTTCGGCTGTCCTCCTTAGGAATTGTCAAGAGACTCTACCTCCCCAGAGATGAATGTATTCCCCGTGAATAGCCTCTCTTGAGTTTCTTCCAAATTCTCGAACTTTCCTGGCTTGATCTATTCCTTGTGAATAGCCTGTCTTGAATTTCTAGGGGTTTGGGGACCCACAGGCTTCTTAAAAGCATCGACCTCCTCTTGGGCATTGTACAAGGACCCACAAGCTTCCTAAAAGAAACCCAGCCTCCTCTTGGGCTTAATACAAGGACCCGTCGACTTCTTATAAGTTTTCACAGCCTCCTCTTATGCTTCATATAATGTTTCTTCCTCCGGGAACGATAGCCTCCTCTTGGGCTTCATACAAGGACCTCTCGGCTTCCTAAAAGCATTCCCGCCTCCTCTTGGGATTCGTATAAATTATCCCAACGACCTCCTAGAGGTATAGGAAAAGAAAATAGTCATCTTCATAGAACAGTCTGTCGAAGAGTCTAGACCATACTACTGTTTCTCAAAACATAGTACAAAAGATAAAACTCTAGACTTGGGCAGTCTAAGTTCCTTGAGTCTCAAAGACATTCTCAAGCTCCCTTCAGCAGTAGGAAGGAACCTGTAGACTCAGACAGTCTCGATATCCTTTGGATTTCCCATTTCCTTAAAGAACAGGAAATAACCCTGATCCTCGAATCAAATCCCTGAGTGCAAACATTACTCATATAAAAACTGATTTTCTCTTTAAATCAGCATATTGGATCTGTCACTCAAACTGAAACAGTCACCCAGCCTCCTCTTGGGCTTTGTACAATGATTCTCCCCAGCAGAGCAAACAAACTTCAACCTCCATCTCGGGCTTCGTACGAGATACAAAAGACTCCCTTGTTGAGTTAAACTTTTCAGCCTCCATCTCGGGCTTCGTATGAGATACAAAAGACTCCCTTGTTGAGTTAAACTTTTTGCCTCCATCTCGGGCTTCGTACGAGATACAAAAGACTCCCTCATTGGGTCAAACCCTTTTAGCCTCTCTCTCAGGCATTATACGAGACACATAAAAAACACCCTCTTGTTGGGCCAATAGCCTCCTCTTAGGCTTTGTGTAAGAAAACCCCGGTTGATCCAATCAAACTTTTAGCATCACAGCTGTGCCTCGTTCATAGTACACAAACATCAACAACTCCTTTCCCTTCATCTAATTGCTGTAAGCGGCAAGCCTCTGGATCATCTACATCCACGCCACTGTCCCTCTTTTAGCATGAGAAATTCCTAAGGAAAGATGGCATTGCTCTACACTGAGTTAAAGTCTTCTCCTCCAGGTTGAAAACCCCCTATAAAGGAAATTATGGCATTGCTGGATTCACATATCCCAGTTACAGTAATTCTCCTTTATAAACAGTCGTAACAGACAAACCCCTCTTTAGAGATAACAAATTCTCTCTAAAGTAGTTGAGACCTTTTAGCTTCACATCTTGGGCTTTGAACAAGATACAAATAGACCCTTCAGCTTCACATCTTGGGCTTTGAACAAGATACAAACTATCTTTCGCTTCAAGTCTTGGGCTTTGAACAAGACACCAAAACACCCATTTCCTCCCATAAAATAGGAGGAACTACGATCGCTCTGATTTCCCTGTTTCGGAAAACGGGAATACGTAGGCATAAGATTGAAAGAAAAATCTTAGCGAGCATACTAAATAAAAACCCAAAATCCCATCATTTCATAAAACATCAGTTTTAACATCATGCCCAAGCATTACTCCGGAGAAATAACCTAAGAGAACCTCATACTTTGGATCGCATCTGTAAACCAATTTTGACTGTTTAACCTCAGTATGCAAGCAGGGTTAGTTGGAGACATCTATTTCCCTTCCTTCATCAGCTTCAATAGGATAAAAAATGAATCGAGTTGTAGTACTAGAGTGATCGTGCTTCGCAATCACATCCAAAATCACTCGCTACAGAAAAACGGCGACTCTGCTGGGGAAAGTCATCTGCCCCTGTTAGATGTCCCATCTCTTAGGAAGAAAATCCCGATTTCACAGAAATGACAGCTCGGCTGGGGAGTCATTGTCTATTTAGGAGCGTAAGACTAGAGGTCTAGGATGATTAAGACAAATATATATACTGCTTTTCCTAATTGATATATGTGTTTATTTTTCTGCTAATGGGAATGCGTGTGATGCCGCATGTGGAAAGATTGAGTATACACCAAGGAAAACCCCTTTAGGGGCGTAGAGGCTATCAGAAATAGTTGTCATGCGATGCCACCCTCTTCTGAGGACTCTTCAAAAAACACCACCTAGCACGGTTCCCGGTCCGCTGGTGTTTTCTTGACAAGAGTTGATGATGATGAGAGACAGGTACAAAAATCATTAGTAAACCTTGGGGATGGGTAGAGCCTTGACTTCATGACAACGGCCCTTTGACCCCATGTTTTTTCTATGTTTTTGTGTGCTGCATTCATTTAAAAAACACAAAAAAATAATTTCTCTTCTAGTCTCTCTTTTTCAAATTAAACTAAGACTGTGATTGCAAATATCAGAAAAAAGATTGCGCTAATGGATTTCGGTAGAAGGAGAACTCATAAGTATACCTTCAGGATTCCAAAGCTAGAAGATTTGAGAGGTTTGGCGAGAATGATCACAAACCAGGAGGCTTTTAGAGCCAAGTACGGAGGTCTGCTACCTCTATTAAGGGTCCATGTGATTGAGGGAATCATGGAGACGCTCATTCAGTTTTACGATCCGGTTTATCACTGCTTTACATTCCCGGATTATCAACTGGCACCAACGCTGGAGGAGTATTCTCATCTGACCGATTTACATATCACTGATCGAGCTCCATTTTCTGGACTGGAAGAAATTCCAAAGGATCAGACCATTGCAAGAGCAATTCATTTGGATGAGTCTGAGGTCAGGACTCACATGACTACTAAGGGTGGCATACAAGGTTTGCCAGCCCAGTTCTTGACAAAGAAAGCCCTGTACTTCGCTAGTATCGGGAACGAAACTGCTTTTGAAAGCATCTTTGTTCTACTCACCTACGGATTATTTCTGTTGCCCAACATTAATAACTTCGTCGATATCAACGCCATTAAGGTTTTTCTCATTGGAAACCCTGTACCGACTTTGCTCGCAGATGTGTATCATTCTGTACACTTAGGAAATTTATACAGCGGAGGGGAGATCACATGTTGTGTACCTCTGTTATACAAATGGTTTATCTCGCACTTGCCTAAGTCTGCTGCTTTTTGGGATCACAAGAGTGCCTTACGTTGGTCGCAGAAAATCATGTCCCTCACCAACTCTGACATTGATTGGTGTAATAGGATTTATGACGAGAACAGGATCATTGACCGTTGTGGAAACTTCCCCAACGTACCCCTTATAGGAACTAAGGGAGGAATCAACTACCATCCAGTTCTCGTTCGTCGTCAATTTGGATACCCGATGAGGCACGTCCCCCGGAATGCTCATCTAGAAGGTCTTTTCTTCAAGGAAGGAGAGAATGACAGGGCACTAAAGACAGAAATAGTGCATGCCTGGAAACACGTTCATAAGAAAGGACGGGAGTCTTTAGGAAAACCAGAATGTGTCTCGGTGGAGCCTTATCTCCACTGGGTACAAACTAGAGCTCTCAAGCTAAAAATGCCTTATCCTCGTCACAGAGTTCTTCCGCCAAGGGAATCTGTCACGTACTTCATGACTGAGATGGAAAAACTTCAGGTTACTCTCAACAAAGTTCAACGGGAGAGGAGGTCTTGGAAGAACAAATACCGCACTCTCAATGTGGAGTGTATCAAAATACAACAATTATTGAAAGATAAGGATGCTCTGATTGAAATTTTGGAGCAGCATGCTGTAGAAAATTAAGATGACCAAAGGAATTTACTCACTCCTTTCACCTGGCAAAGGAATGACAACCCGACAACGGCTCAAGAGTCCTGGTCCAAGAAAAGGAAAGTACCAGAATCAGCACCCGATTTCTCCTCAGAGAGGACTCGGGACCCATTAGCTTAGGTTTATGTTTCCACACCTTGTAATCTGCTGTATTTTCATTTCCGCAATCCTTTGAATTAAATAAAAAGGGGTTTCCCTACTATTTGATATTTGCAATCTAATTGTCGGAGTTTATTTTGATTAACCAAAAAATAATTAATATAAGTCATTGCATTCATCATTCTCACATAACGTATTCTTCTTACCTACGAATCTCACGTTTGTGTCTCGATTCTAGAGTCAAACTGTCTCATTCGTACAATACTCGGGCCAATCGTCAGAAAAAGATGGATGATCTTGAGGAAGAGAACAGAGAGTTGAAAGAAGAGATCGACGCTCTGAGAGAGGATATGAGAAAGCTTCGTAACGACATGCAAGCCATGGCAAAAGCTCAGCTACAAAGAACTGTGATCTCAGATATCACATCAGCGCCCATAGTGGAGAAGTTTGATCCTAGGTATCAAATGCCGAAAGATCGTCCATGGGGCATGCATGTTAACAATATCCCGGAAGGATATGTTCCGCCGATCGCTGAAGATCAGGGAATCACAGCAGAAGCCGCTGGGCCTGAAGGTTACAAACTTCAGGAAAGCGAGGATGCCAGAGGCATATTGAGGACTCCTGAAGGTTACAAACTTCGGGAGGCACCAAGGATCACCGCCGTAGTCACGGTACCACCCCCTGTGGTGCACACTGTCCCAGAAGGACAGATTCCACAGATACCTTCTAGTAGAAAGGAAACTATGTTTGACAAAATGGATGAATTCCAGGAACAGTTCTTGGAAGTGCAGAGGGAACTACAAGCCATTCACGGTCAGGATTTATTTGGAAAGGACGCCGCAGACCTTTGTCTGGTCCCCAATGTGAAAGTTCCGCACAAGTTCCAAGTGCCCGAATTTGAAAATTACAAGGGTAACTTTTGCCCTCAGAGCCACTTGGTGATGTACGCTCGGCGAATGTCAGCTCAGACAGAGAATCAGGACCTATTGATTCACTACTTACAGGACAGTTTAACCGGTGCCGCATTAAAATGGTACATGGGTTTAAACCGCGCCACGATCAGCACATTCTGAGATCTTGGCACTGCCTTCGTCCAACAATAAAAATATAATTTGGACATGGCACCGGATAGATATAAGCTCAGATCGATGTCACAAAAGGACAAGGAAACCTTTAAGGAGTACGCTCAGAGATGGCGTGAAATCGCTGCCCAAATTTGTCCACCTCTTGAGGAAAAAGAGATGACAAAAATCTTCTTAAAGACCTTAAGCTCATTGTACTATGACAGAATGGTCGCCAGTGCGCCCAGTGACTTCACTGAAATGGTCGGTATGGGAGTTCATCTTGAGGAAGTTGTCCGAGAAGGACGTTTGATGAAAGACGCTGGATCATCAAGTAGTACAAAACGATACGGTAGTGCTCTCCCTAAGAAAAAAGAGCAAGATATTGGGAATATCTCTTTCGAAAAGCAAAGGCGACGTTATCAACCGGTAGCAGCTGTAACTCCTGCTATTAACCCCGCGCCTGTTTCTACGTATCAACCTCAGGTTGCGCAGAGCCAACCTAATCAGCAAAGGACACAACAGCCTCTTCAGTAGGCTCGTCCTCAATACAACAACAACTGTACAACGCGACCACACGGATTTGATCCTATACCCGTATCATACGAAGAACTATTTCCGTTACTACTAGCTAAGGGGCACATTCAGACTAAGTCCCCTCTTATAGTACCGGAAAATCCGCCTTTTTGGTTTAAGGTGGATCAGACATGCCTTTACCATCAAGGAGGTCCAGGGCATAACATAGAGAATTGCCTTAATTTCAAATCTGACGTGCAAAAGCTTGTTAGGAGCGGGCTCTTATCTTTCAAAGATATGAATCCAAATGCTCTTATGAACCCACTGCCTCAACATGAGAAATCTGCAGTCAACCTGATTGAAGGAGAATCTAACAACGTCTATCAAATTCACGATGTACTCTTGTTAAGGGCCAATCTGGTCAAGATGCATTGTAGACAGAGTGGATATGGCCATGTGCCACCTCATAATTATCATCAATGTGATGTCTGCTCTAAAAGTAATCGAGGATGTTCTGTAGTGCAAGCCGCTCTACATGAACAAATGGATCTCGGATGGATCCAAGAGCACCGAGTTCGTGGAGTCAACATGGTCTATACAAATTCCAACATCCTTCAAAACCACAATATCCGTGCGATGAATGTTAACTTGGTGGCGATGCATTCTAGGCAAGGGCAGTATCATAATCTGCTGAGGCACGATTACAGTTCCTGTCTGACTTGCTCGATAAACAAACAGGGATGCTCTTTCATACAAGAGGCCCTCCAACGTTAGATGGATCTTGGGTGGATCTAAGACTACCATGATAGGAATCCCTATCAGATCAACACGGTTCACATCTTTGACATTCGCTTAATGAATACCAACCTGGTAAAGTTGCATGCTGAGCAGGTCAGGCTCGGGTTCCTGATCTCACATGATTACCAAAGCTGTAAAGCGGGTTGCGAAAGCGATCGAGGTTGTACCTTTGTCCAGGAAGCACTTCAGCACTTGTTAAATCACTGGTGGATGCCAATCTATATGGATGAAGATACTCAGCAAATTAGTATCAATAATAGAAACCTCACTCGGCGTCAAAGTCAGGATGTCCAATCTGTGGAAGCTAACCTGGTGAGGTTACATTGCATTCAAAGTGGGCGTGGCCAGGTGCCACCACACAACTATGAACGTTGTGGAGTCTGTTCGGAAAATAACCAAGGATGCTGCCTTGTGAGAGCAGCTCTTCAGGGTCAGGTGGATCGTGGAGAGATTCGCCCGTATCCGGGCTCCAGACCCATTAACTGGGCGTCGAATTACCTTGCGGATCAGATTGAGGACGTTGTAGTAATCTCTGATCATCAGAGAACTAGGAATGTTTTCACCATCATTCCTCTACTTGACGAATCCAAAGTTCCCAACCAGGAACAGATCGAGATTACGTACGATGGTCAGAAAAATCAGAAGGTTCCCATAGACACCTATCTGCCGGGACCACTACCGGATGAATCAACTAAGGCTATCCCTTACAAATATGGTGCAACGATATTGAAAATGGAAAGGAAATTCCATTACCCTCCGTCGTAAATATTGCAGACGTCAGTCGTGTAACACGGAGTGGTAGGATCTTCAACAGAGGAGTTGGAGAGTCCAACAAAGAAAAGGAACTTCAGACGGAACTTCCCGATCCACCAGTCAGTCAATCCAGTGGTCCCGACCTTTGGAAAAACAACGATGAGATGCTGAAGCTCATCCAAAGGAGTGAATACAACATTGTTGATCAACTGTTACAGACTCCTTGAAAGATCTCGGTATTATCACTAATACTAAGTTCAGAAGTGCACAGAGAGGCTCTGCAGAAAGTCTTGGAGCAAGCCTTCGTAGAACAGGATGTAACAATTAGACAGTTCGATAGTATTGTCTCTAACATCACTTCCTGCAACAATTTGGGATTTAGTAATGAGGAATTACCTGAAGAGGGTTGCCGTTATAACATGGCGCTCAATATCACAGTTAACTGCCAGGACGATACTTTAGCCAGCGTACTGGTAGACACAGGGTCAGCCCTGAATGTTATGCCGAAGTCTACTTTGATGCGATTATCATTCAAAGGCCCTCCGATGAGAATCAGTGAGGTCGTCGTCAAAGCATTTGATGGATCCAGAAAAATGGTTATCGGCGAAGTCGACCTTCCCATAACTATTGGTCCTCACACTTTCTAGGTCACTTTCCAGGTCATGGACATCGGGCCAACATACAGTTGTTTATTAGGAAGACCTAGGATATATCAGGCTGGAGCGGTCACCTCAACCCTCCACCAAAAGCTAAAGTTCGTCCAGAACGGCCAACTCGTCATAGTCTGTGGGGAACAGGCTTTGCTCGTAAGCAATTTATCGTTATCCACTTATGTGGAACCAGAAGGATAATCAGAACTCAGTTCCAAACGCTTTCGCTACACAGCAGCGATCCATCCAAAGAGGGAACTTCCATTTCCTCGTACAAAGACGCTATCAAAGCGGTCGAAGGTACCAATACAACAGGATGGGGACAACTTGTCATTCCTACTGACAATAAAACAAAGAAGGGTCTTGGTTTTTCTACAACCTGCACCCAGACAGCTGCCAACAATGGAAGTCTTCATCCCATTCAAAACTTCATCCACAGTGGAGGTTTCCTTCACCCAGTGCCTCAGGCAGTACACACTATCAATGTGGAAGATCCCTCTGACACGGATGAAGAATGGAAGTCTTATCTTAACAAGAACGGTTATATGTCTCAGGATGAAACGCAGACCCCCTTTTGCTTTCCTACACAGAGTCCGAGATTTATACCCAGGTCAGATGTTGAAATGATCTACGGAGATTGTGATCCGGAAGGATGCCGTGCTCCGCCAAATTCATTAGAGAAAGACACTCCGATGAAGGACAATTTTGACCACACTTACTATGGCTCGATGGATAGTCTGCCGATGTGGCAACCTTATCCAGGAAACTTGGGGCAAGAGAGTCAGTCGAACAACGAAAATCAGCTGAGCATCATTGAACAGAATACATGTGTCCCTACCATGTCATGGGATCAACACTCAGGTAATTCCGAAACTACTCAACATGACGATGAATTCGCAACGTTTGCAGGACTAGAATTCATTAACTACGCTTTTCCTGAGGTCAACGTCATCGAGAGAGATGACTCCTCCAGTTCCAAAGATCCTGCTCCACCAGAAATCAGCGTCATTTCTAAAGACAAATCAAGGAAGGTACTAGACTTTGTGATTCACCGAGGAGTTCGCCGCCAATGGGTTGCTGTCGATGTTCCAAAGTGTAGCGAGTGATTTTTGGATGTGGTTGCGAAGCACGATCGCTCTGGTACTACAGTTCGATTCATTTTTTATCCTATTAAAGCTGATGAAGGAAGGGAAATAGATGTCTCCAATTAACCCTGCTTGCATACAGAGATTAAACAGTCAAAACTGTTGGTTTACAGATGCTACAAAGATTCGGGGTTTCTCCTAGGTTATTTTGTTGACGAGGGGTGCTTTAGGCTATCGGTTGAGATGTTAGGACGGATATATATGAAAGTATGAGATTTTGGGTTTTTGTTTAGTGTGCTCGCTAATATTTTTCTTTCAATCTTATGCCTACGTATTCCCGTTTACCGAAACAGGGAAATCAGAGTGTTCGTAGTTCCTCCTATTCTATGGGAGGAAATGGGTGTTTTGGTGTCTTGTTCAAAGCCCAAGACGTGAAGCTGAAAAGGTGGTTTATATCTTGTTCAAAGCCCAAGATGTGAAGCTGAAGGGTCTATTTGTATCTTGTTCGAAGCCCAAGATGTGAAGCTAAAAGTGTTGACCTTAGAGAGAATTTGTCATCTCTAAAGAGGGGTCTGTCTGTTACGACTGTTTATAAAGGAGAATTACTTTAACCGGGATGTGTGAATCCGACAATGCCATAATTTCCTTTATAGGGGATTTCAACCTGAAGGAGAAGACTTTAACTCAGGGTAGAGTAATGCAATCTTTCCTTAGGAATTTCTCATACTAAAAGAGGGACATTGGCATGGATGTAGATGATCCAGAGGCTTGCCGCTTACAGCAGTTAGATGGAGGGGAAGGAGTTGTTGATGTTTGTGTACTGTGAACGAGGCACAGCTTTGAGGTTAAAAGGTTGATTGGATCAACCAGTGGTTTTCTTATACAAAGCCTAAGAGGAGGCTATTATGTGTCACGTACAAAGCCCGAGAGAGAGGCTAAAAGGTTTTGACTCAACGAGGGAATCTTTTGGTATCTCGTATAAAGCCCGAGATGGAGGCTATTTGACTCAACAAGAGAGTTTTTTGTATCTCGTTACGAAGTCCGAGATGGAGGCGAAAGGGTGATTGACTCAACGAGGGAGTCTCTTATGTGCCTCGTACAAAGCCCGAGAGAGAGGTTGAACGTTGTTTGACTCCGCTGGGGAGGATCATTGTACAAAGCCCAAGAGAGAGGCTAACTTCACTAGAGAAGGATCATTATACAAAGCCTAAGAGGAGGCTATGGTTACTGTTTCAGTTGAGTGACAGGTCCAGTATGCTGATTTAAAGAGAAAATCAGTTCTTATATGAGCAACACTGTACTCGAGGATTTGATTCGGGGATCTAGGTTATTCCTGTTCTTTAAGGAATTGGGAAATCCGAAGGGTATTGAGACTGTCCGAGTCCATGGGTTTTCTTCCTATTTAACGAAGGGGTCACTTGAGAATGTCTGGAAAACTCAAGGAGATTAGACTGTCTGTGTCTAGAGTTTCATCTTTGTACTATGCTTTGAGAAACAGTAGTAGACTCTTGAAAAGACTGTTCTATGCAGATGATTAAGTTCTGTTCCTATACCTTTAGGAGGTCGTCAGGACAATTTGTACGAAGCCCAAGAGGAGGCTGGAAACTTTTAAGAAGCCGATCGGTCCTTGTATGAAGCCCAAGAGGAGGCTATCATTCCCGGAGGAAGAGATCATTATACGAAGCCTAAGAGGAGGCTGTGAATACTTCTAAGAAGCCTAGAGGTCCTTGAACTAAGCCCAAGAGGAGGCGGGGTTGCTTTTAGGAAGCCTGTGGGTCCTTGTACAATGCCCAAGAAGAGGCCGATGCTTTTAAGAAGCCCGTGGGTCCCCAAACCCCAAGAAATTCAAGGCAAGCTATTCACAAGGAATAGATCAAGTCAGGAAAGTTTGAGAATTTGTAAGAAACTCAAAGATGCCATTCACGGAGAATACATTCATCTCTGGGAGTAGAGTTTCTTGACAATTCCTAATGAGGACAGCCGAAGAGAAGACTATATCTGGTGATCTTATTGGGGATCTAGTTGTCTATTTCTACGAATAAACGAAACGGCGTCACCTAGTTCTAGACGTAGTGGCCGGGGAAACTCTAAATATCTATACTATTATTACACAGTTAATATGAGTTTATGAAAGAAGACTTACAGCGAAACAGCCCCACAATACAGTTATATGTATATGAATGCGGTAAATGAAAGCGGATAAACACTTACTCGGTTGTAGAGCTTCCATGCTATTTGGTTAGTTGTTCAACAAAGAAAGATTGAAAACAACAGTATATTCAAAATCAAAGGAGAAAGTGTTTTGAAAAAGAAAGATTTGGGGCTTACAGCTCAAGGAGAGGCCCAGGGTTTTATCAGTGAGCGCACTGTTTGAATTTGTACAGAGGGACTTATACAAGTGACTGTGGCCCAAAAATTGTTTTCTGTACAAAGGGATGCGTCTTACACTCTCTCAAGAGGCCCAAAAAGTTTTAAATAAAAAGAGTGGGGCTTATAACACGAGGGTAGGCCCAGATGATTTTTCCGTTTGAAATGGCGATCGCGTCGAGGTTTTCTTTTAACGCAGAGGGGCTTATACAATATCTGAGGCCCAAAGTGATTTTGGTTAAAAGGGGGTTGGGTCTTACACTCTATTAGAGGCCCATGAGTGTTTGACAATGATTTGTTTGAGTGAAAATCAAAGAAACCCTAATTTTATTCTTTAAAAGTAAATATTTAAAGAAAATCAATGAAAAATACCAAATAGGTTTGAATAAACCACTTGTGATTTTTGTTTAAGGTTTGAAAAATGAGGTATAAATCACAAGAGATATTAAAACTCATTTGGTCTTGATTTTTCAAGATGAATATTCATTTTAAAATGTTTAAAAACAAATAAAAATGAATTTATTCACAAAAATACTAATTATATTAAATAAATAATATAAATTCAATTTTTTTGTGGAATAAAATATTTCAACATTTTTGTGATTTTTTGCAAAAAGGACCAGTCAAAAATAATTAAAATTGAAAGAGTTATTAATTTTCCAATTAATTAATAAACCATGAAAATATTGGAAAAAATGGCAAAAATGTGAAAAAACACAAAATGGCATTGGTGGGGTTTGAACCCAAGACCTCAAGGTTACAAGGCGCGCGCCTTACCACTGGGGTGGTGATATATCCATTGTTTGAAACAAAACAACAAATATACAAGGCATGACTTGGTTTTAGGCCTGACCTAAGGCAAGTTTTGGCTCAGAAACGTGAAGGTCATAACTTTCTCAATTCTTAATGGTTTGAGACAAAATTTATATGCATCTGGACCATAATTTCATAAGGAATCCAATGATGGTGGTAGTTTTTTCAGATCACACTCCCTCCTCAAAACCCGATAGTGGTTTTGAAAATGACCTATAAATGCATTTTCTATGCTACAACTTGGTACAAGCATGGATTACATGGTGAATTAGCTCAAACACAACATATACAACATGTATGAGATGTTTATGATCAATGGACTTCAAAGCATTGCATGTTTGAAAGATTCCAAGTTGTGAGGCTTACCTCTTTTTTGAGATTTTGGAGCTTTTGTGCAATCTGTCAAACCTCTTGTTCCAGAAATGATTTGATGCTTTAGACACACTCAAATGATCCCTTAGAGGCTTTTAGGATGAATGGAATTGACTGGTACCTGCAAAAACACAAACAGTCCCTTTCTTGCAAAAGGGGTTAAAAGTGACCAAAATAACTAGTCTCTCAAATGGTGTTCCATATGAGGGGAACCATTTGGGACAGTTCAAGGATGATATTTGGAGTGTGTTTGAGGTTTTATCTGGTTTGGAAAGTGACTGAATCAAGACATGGCTTGAAAAATGCAAAAAAAATCTATTTTGAGGTTTTGAGGGGTGACTTTGTGATTTTGTGATTACAGGTCACTTGTGATAGTTTTCACAGCTTACATATGATATATATGAGCCGTGTGTGTGATTGATTGTGATGAAAAAGCTCTCAAGCTCAAAAACTCAAAGTTGCCTTGCTAAAGAAGGCATTTTTGCCAAGAGAAAAAGGTTTTGAGGAAAGCATCTGTTTGATGGCTTTGGTGTACTCAAACTGATCACAATTGAGCTCTATTTATAGTAGAGCAAGTTTGTTTTGGGATCCACAGTGAATGGCAACTGCAGCAGGTGTTTCTTCAATGTTGGCCAATGGAAATCCAAGTCTCCTCTAGCCATTGACTAGAGGTTAGGGCGCAGGGCTGTGGTTCCCTTGGTCTTGGATAAGTCTTGACTGAATTCAGTTGTAAATGGCTCAGTCCATGCCACCTTGATGCTTCCATTGAATGCTCCAATCCAAAATTGGAGTCTTGTCCCTATTTTGGCCATTCTAGGTTCAACATGCTATTTCTTGTTCCAAAGACTTTAGAGACTTTGGAGACTTTCAGAAAATTGAGCAAAAATGCAAATTCTGTCTTGCATTGGCAGATTTCAGCAAGGCAACTTTCCAATGTGATATCTCATGACTCAAATTGAATTTGGTAATGTTCTTGGTCATTTTGGAAAGCCCTTACATGATACAACAACTGTTTGAACATATTTTGTTTTGATCTCTTTTGAATCTAAGTGAAAAATCCCCCTACATTTGGCAAAAAGTAGGGTAAAATCTGACTTAGTGAAATTTTCACTAAGTGTTGGAACAAAGTGACTTTTCTTGATTTTGATCACTCCATAACTCAAAATCCATGAGGAGTTGGAATTAGGTCTAGTTTAAGTTTTTGTAGAGGGTAATGAGATCTACAAATCAATCCTTGGATGGGAGAAAATGGATTTGTGGTTTAGGAGTTATGACCCTCCAAAGTTAGTACCCTAGCCACTTTATTTTTAACTTAGAAAATTTTCTAAGTTTTTTATGGTTACCCCTTTTACAAGTTACCCAACTTTTCTTGATTTTTCTTGATTAATGATGATTCAAATCATACATTAACATCATTTTAGGGTTAAAAATCCATTTTGGTGAAAAATCTCAAAAAAGTCAAAGTTGACTTTTGTGCACAGTTGACTTTTTATCAGATGAATTCCACACTGTGCAATTCTTTAGGAAATCATGTCCTTGACCTAAATCAAACTTGATGGACATGTTCCATGGGTGTCATAGGGTATATTGATGCATGTCATAGGGCTTGGGAGCATGTCCTGGTCAAAAGTCAAAGTTACGGTTGACTTTTCCCTTAAAACCCTAACTGTGGTGCAGATGAAATTGAGACTTGTTGCTCAAGCTTCTTGGATTAATCCATTGTTACAAATGGATCAATATAGTTCATTAGAGACCCTAAAACCCTCTCTGGAGGTCTTGGCTCATGATTTGCCCTAAAAGTCAACTTAGGGGTGAATTAGGTCAAGAAACCCTAATTCCTGATTTTTTATGAATGCATCCCCTGAGGCAAAATTGACTTGATGATTGGGTCCATGAGGTTCCATGGAGTATATTAGGTTAGGTTTTGGATCATTGGCCTGTGCCCAGATGAAAATTTTCCATCTGGAGGCCTTGGCCGACCAAAACCCTAATTTGGTGACACTGTCGATCATGAGACTTGATCCACCTAGAAGGGAGCAACCTTGTGCTTGATCCTTGAAGTGGGAGTCCTTTTGATCCATTGTGGATATTTTAGAGGTTAGAAAAGTTGAAGATCATGTCATTCCTTGATTGATCCTTTGTCTAATAATTCTGAGAGGGCTTGAAACCCTAATTCTTGATTGTGGTGGATGCTCACCCATCTTTGGGGAGACTGATGAAGTATGATGGCCCATCCATATTGTGATGATGATTTACACAATGATGGGAAATCCTAGTGGTCAAAATTTGGGGTATGACGGATGCCCCTATTTAATCTTCTTGGACACGAAGGTGTGAATGACGAAGGTATTCGGGCATTCGGGGTGCAAGAGGATTAAATATCAGAATACCCAAAATTTTGATGGTGGTTATGAATGGTAGCTTACGCATTCATCTTCTTTAGCTAAGCAATGATGCTTAGCAAAGGTAAACTTCCCCTCGATCCTGGTCTTCAGCCAAGGAACTGGTCTCAGTTTCTAAAATAAACTTCCCCTCGATCCTGGTTTCCTACCAAGGAACTGGTCTTAGTTTCTGATGTAAACTTCCCCTCGATCCTGGTTTCCTACACAGGAACTGGTCTTAGTTTCTGATGTAAACTTCCCCTCGATCCTAGTTTCCTACCAAGGAACTGGTCTTAGTTTCTGATGTAAACTTCCCCTCGGTCCTAGTTTCCTACCAAGGAATTGGTCTCAGTTTCTTCCGTCAATAAACTATATTGACAAGGGACGCTATTCGTAGCGGCTTTCCTTCAAACTTCTCGCCGAATTTTCCTGGGGAGATGCCATTTGAGTGGAAAATGTTTTGATGTCAGACTTGCTGGGGAACCCAGTCGTCTGAGTTGTAGAGGTGTACAAACTTCTCTGTTGGAGACGCCATTTGTCGACTCTATATGGGGAAAATGAGTCTCTCGAGAGACTGCATTCGCTTAGGGTCTTTACATCATACTTTTCTCGGAGATCTTCTCGGAGAAATGCCATATGATGTGATCCAATTTTGAGGTGCCGATGACCTTTTCATCAGTGGGTTTTTCGGAGAAAAACTGCCGTGCTGCCGGATCTCCGATTTAGGAGGCTTTCACTCGAGATTTTCTTTAATCCGAGAAAACAAGGATATCATCTTCAATGGCGAAGAGTGATGTTAACTGAGGGCTCTCCGGTCTTTCAGAGGTTCAAGTTATCAAAGTGGTCGAGGACCCTACTTCAATCCAGAAATAAAACTGGAGGAGAGAGAATGTTCAGACGTAACACTTCCTGACGAGGAAAGGGCTGACAACTCGATTGAGAGGACTTTTATCACTAGGGGACAAGGCCGACTAGAGTGATAGTGATGCAATATGAAATGTGAATGCAAATCAATAATGCAATGATGCATGTATGTTTATGCTGACAAAACTGACACGACATACAAACTGACAGGTGAACACGACTGGATACTCGGCCATCGCGGGGCGAATTAGTACCGTTGGTTCAGAATAGCAATTCCACCTTGCTTAGGAGAGATAGTCCCTGCGGGGAATACCGTTGATCGGGCTTAGGAGATAAGAACTCGACCGAGGCGTGTCAGAAGAAACAAGGTCTCTAACATAGTTGATCCCTTCATTTAGGCGTACTGGGTTAGAAGGAGTACTTTGATTCTGCACTTTGAGGTTCGATTACTTCTGGAGAAGCGACCGATGTTCTTCTGATGTTCAACAGTCAAAAGCAATTGCCATCTTTAATTTAAAAGCAGAAAAAGTTTTAACAAGTAAATTCATTTTTGTTTTATTTCAAGAATCGTTAATCATGTTAACAACGTCGTTCTGTAAAGCTAAAACAAATAAGAATTACAAACAAAAGCACAAAGGCTCAAATTTTATTGATAAGATGGAGATCAGCCAAACGCGTGATTCCAAAGAGTATATACAAAGTTTGAAAATGGTAATTTTACAGGGAAAAGGGCTACGTTGAAACATAACGACCACTATCCTTCTACCAACTTTGAATTCGGGACATCCTGAGCTTCTGTCGAAGATGACCTTGACTGGAGTTTTTTGGCGGATGATGTAACTGCTGTTGCTGAGGGACTTGCCTTTGTTGAACATAGTTACTTGCCATTATCCCTAATTTTTGCTTGGATTGTACTGTGATGTTTCCAATCCACCGGGATGATTTTTTTTCTTTTTATGTCTCTAACTTTTGCCTGGACCGCCCTTTCGGGTTCTCAATCCACCGAGACGTTTTTTTTTTAGTTTAGGCGAAGTATTTCTTGACTACATCAACATTCGTGGGGTAGGTAAATTCATCTCCATCCATGGTTGCAACTCTCAAGGTGCCGCCTGAGAAAGCTTTCGTGACCACATAGGGGCCGTCATAATTCGGAGTCCACTTGCCTCGCGAATCAGTGAGAAATGATTGTATCTTCTTGAGCACGAGGTCTCCTTTCCTGAAGACACTAGGTCGGACCTTTTTGTCAAACGCCCTCTTCATTCTCTGTTGATACAATTGACCATGACATAGTGCCGTGATTCTCTTTTCTTCGATCAGATTCAGTTCGTCGTGTCGGCTTTGACACCATTCAGCATCGGTGAGCTTAGCTTCCATCAATACCCTGATTGATGGGATCTCTACTTCTATGGGGAGCACTGCTTCTATGCCATACACTAGAGAGAAAGGGGTTGCCCTTGTTGAAGTGCGAACAGATGTGCGATAACCGTGAAGAGCAAAGGGTAGCATCTCGTGCCAGTCTTTGTAGGTTACAACCATCTTCTGAACGATCCTCTTGATGTTCTTGTTAGCCGCTTCTACCGCTCCGTTCATCTTGGGTCGGTAGGGAGATGAGTTATGGTGTTCGATCTTGAACTCTGCGCACAACTGTTTCATCATCTTATTGTTCAAGTTAGATCCATTATTAGTAATGATCTGGTTCGGAACACCATAACGGCAAATGGTATTATTTTTGATAAATCGGACCACCACTTGTCGGGTTACGTTGGCGAATGACGCTGCTTGGACCCACTTGGTGAAGTAATCAATGGCTACCAGGATGAACCGATGCCCGTTTGAAGCCTTGGGCTCAATCATGCCAATCACGTCGATCTTAGGTTTGTCGTCTATGACTGCTTCAATCATGAAGATGTAAGCGGGCCTTTCAAGGCGCATTATGTCGATCTTAGGTAGGTCGTTCCATTGACCTACACTAATCATGGAAGAGAGAGTGGCTAATGCATCAGCCATGTGATTCTCCTCACGAGGGATATGATGAAACTCGACTCTGTTAAAGAAGGGTAACAACCTTCTTGCATAAGCTTTATAAGGAATCAATCCTGATTGGTATGTGTTCCAATCTCCTTTTATCTGATTGATAACCAGAGCTGAGTCACGATATACATCCAAGTTTTTGATCCTTAAATCAATTGCTTCTTCGAGACCCATGATACAAGCTTCGTATTCGGCCTCGTTGTTCGTACATTTGAACGTAAGTCTGCGGTGAAAGGAATGTGGGTACCCGGAGGGGTAACAATTATTGCCCTAATTCCATTTCCATAATGATTAACTGCTCCGTTAAAGATTAGTCCCCATTGGGAACCTGGTTCTGGCCCTTCACTGGGTAACGGTTCATCGCAATCTCTCATTTTTAGATACATGACATCTTCGTCTGGGAAGTCAAACCCGATTGGGTCTTGATCGTCAATCGGTTGATGAGCCAAATGATCGGCTAAAATACTTCCCTTAACGGCTTTTTGAGCGTGGTACTCTATGTCATATTCTGATAACAGCATCTACCAACGGGCAATTCTTCCCATGAGAGCAGGCTTTTCGAAGACGTACTTGATTGGATCCATTTCTGAGATTAACCAAGTAGTATGACAAATCATGTATTGGCGAAGACGTTTGGCTGCCCAAGCCAAAGCACAGCAAGTTTTCTCAAGCAACGTGTACCGAGTTTCGTAGTCGGTGAATTTCTTGCTCAAATAGTAAATGGCAGATTCTTTCCTTTTGGTTTCGTCTTGCTGGCCAAGTACACATCCCATTGAGTCCTCTAAGACTGTGAGGTAAATGATCAGTGGCCTTCCTTACACTGGAGGTGATAGAATCGGCGGATTCAATAGATATTCCTTGATACTGTCGAAGGCGGTTTGACAATCTTCTGTCCAAACGCAATCCTGGTTCTTTTTGAGTAATTTGAAAATCGGCGCACACATGGCGGTCATAAGGAATATGAACCTGGAGATGTAGTTCAAACGTCCCAGGAATCCTCTGACTTGTTTTTCAGTTTTCGGAGAAGGCATTTCTTGAATGGCCTTGACCTTGTCAGGATCAACCTCAATTCCTTTCTGGCTGACGATGAACCCTAGTAGTTTCCCTGAACGGACACCGAAGGTGCACTTGTTGGGATTCAAGCGGAGCTTGAATTTTCTTAGACGTTCAAACAATTTTGACAGATGTTTAACGTGCTCACTCTCTGTTTTAGATTTTGCAATCATATCATCGACATACACTTCGATTTCTTTGTGTATCATGTCATGAAAAAGAGTAGTCATGGCCCTTTGATAGGTTGCCCCGGCGTTCTTCAAACTGAACGACATTACCTTGTAACAAAAGGTGCCCCATGGGGTAATGAAAGAATTTTTCTCCATGTCTTTCGGCGCCATTTTGATCTGGTTAGAGCCCGAGAATCCATCCATGAAGGAGAAAATTTTGAACTTTGTTGTGCTGTCTACCAGCATGTCAATGTGTGGTAAAGGAAAGTCGTCCTTTGGACTTGCCTTGTTCAGATCCCTGTAATCAACACACATTCTAACCTTTCCGTCCTTTTTAGGAATGGGTACGATGTTGGCTAACCATTGAGGATATTCAAATGTGGCGAGGAAACCCGCGTCAATCTGTTTCTTTACCTCCTCTTTGATTTTGATGGCCATGTCCGGGTGAGTGCGTCTCAACCTTTGCTTTACTGGCGGACATTCCGATCTCAATGGTAAATGATGTTCCACGATGCTGGTATCCAACCCTGGCATATCCTGATAGGACCAAGCGAATACATCGGGAAATTCTTTGAGAAGCTTTATCAAACTCTCTTTCGCAGTTGGACTGAGCAGTGCCCCAATCCTGATTTCTTTTCTCTCCTTTTCTGAACCCAAGTTTATCGTTTCCAACAGTTCCTTGTGAGGTTCAATGGACCTTTCCTCTTGTCTGAGTAGTCGGGAGATCCCTTCTGGAATTTCGTTGTCAACTTCTTCTTCAGCCTCGAATACTGAGAACTCAAAGTTGGGAGAAGGCATCGGATCGTATGTTTCAACGGGGTTTAAAACAATCAATCTGCATGACGTGATGATTCGTGTTTAGAAGAGATAGAGAAAATGCAAGTGTGTGCAGTGTATTATTTTACTGCTTGTTTTTATTTGAATTGTTTTTTAGGATTACCATTTTCTGAAAAATCAAAAAGAGAAAATAACAATTAATGCGGAAGTTATAGAACGACGTTATTATATTAATGAACAAGTCGATCCTCGAAACTACATCCCTATAAAATAAAACTCTGTCGCTTTGGGCGAAGCGAAGAGGGAAAATTTACAGAAAGTGAGCCCTATTAAAACATCTGTTTCACCTGGGCAGGGTGAAAGGTTAAAGATGACAATTACTTTGACTGATGAACGATCTTCGGAACCTCGACGGCAACCCATTGGCGGCGAACTCCTCGGTGAATCACAAAGTCTGGAACCTTCCTTGATTTGTCTTCAGAAATGACGCTGATTTCTGGTGGAGCGGGATCACTGGAATCTGTCTCCCAAGTAGGATTGTCGTAGGAGGATTCCTCAGTTGTATTTTGCATAGCATTTGTGCTCTCGGCTGTATCTCCCCATCCAGTAGGCTGGATATCTTCGAACCTGATACGAGAGCTTTCGGGAGCGGTGTACTTGACCATATAGTCGTATTTCCCATTCGGTTGTCCCAAGGTATCCCACACTTCTTTGGAACTGGAGGAGTCATCTCTCTCGATGACGTTAACCTTAGGAAAAGCATAATTGATGAATTCAAGTCCTGCAAACGTTGCAAATTCATCTTCATGTTGAGTAGTTTCTGAATGACCTGAGTGTTGATCCCATGACATGGTGGGGACACAAGTATTCTGTTCAAAAACGGTCAGCTGATTTTCATTGTTCGGCTGACTCTCTTGCCCCAAGTTTCTTGGGTAAGGCTGCCACATTGGCAGACCATCCATCGGGCCATAGTAGGTGTAGTCAAAATTGTCTTTCATCAGAGTGTCCTCCTCTAATGAGTTTCGCGGAGCACGGCATCCTTCTGAATCACAACCTCCATATATCATTTCGATATCTGACCTGGGTATAAATCTCGTACTCTGTGTGGGATAGCAAAATGGTATAGGCACCTCTTCCTGAGACATATAACCGTCCTCGTTAAGGTAGGACTTCCATTCTTCATCTGTGTCAGAGGGATCTTCCTCATTGATAACATGTACTGCTTGAGACACTGGGTGAAGGAAACCTCCACTGTGGAAGAATTTTTGAAGGGGATGAAGACTTTCATCGTTGGTAGCTGTCTGGGTACAGGTTGCAGAAAAACCAAGACCCTTCTTTGTTTTATTGTTAATAGGAATGACAAGCCGTCCCTATCCTGTTGTATCGGTAATCTAGACCGCTTTGATAGCATCTTTGTATGAGGAAATCGAGGTTCCTCCTTGGGAGTGATTGTCCTTGCCGACCGACAGTGCTTGGAACTGAGTTCCAATAACCTCCTCGGGTTCTATGCCAGTAGATGATGACAAGTTGCTTACAAGCAAGGCTTGATCTAAATAAACCATGACAAGCTGGTTGTTCTGGACAAACTTTAACTTTTGGTGGAGGGTTGAAGTGACCGCTCCAGCCTGATGTATCCAAGGTCTTCCTAATAAACAACTGTATGTTGCCCGGATGTCCATGACCTGGAAAGTGACTTGGAAAGTGTGAGGACCAATAGTTATGGGAAGATCAACTTCGCCGATAACTATTTTTCTGGATCCGTCGAACGCTTTGACGACGACCTCGTTGATTCTCATCGGGGGTCCTTTGAAGGATAATTGCATCAAAGTGGACTTCGGCATAACATTCAGGGCTGACCCTGTGTCTACCAGTACGCTGACTAAAGCATCGTCCTGGCAGTTAACTGTAATGTTGAGCGCCATGTTATGACGACGACCCTCTTCGGGTAATTCCTCATCACTAAATCCGAAATTATTGCAGGAAGTTATGTTAGAGACAATGCTATCAAACTGTCTGATTGTTACATCCTGTTCCACAAAGGCTTGCTCCAAGACTTTCTGTAGAGCCTCCCTATGGGCTTCTGAACTGAGTAACAGCGATAATACCGAGATCTTTGAAGGAGTTTGTAACAGTTGATCGACAATGTTGTATTCACTCCTTTGGATGAGCTTCAGCATCTCATCATTATTTTTCGAAAGGTCGGGATTACTGGATTGACCGACTGGTAGATCAGGAGTTTCCGTCTGAAGTTCCTTTTCCTTGTTAGGTTCTCCAACTCCTCGGTTGAAGATTCGACCGCTCCGTGTTACACGACTGATGTCTGCAATATTCACGATGGAGGGTAATGGAATTTCCTTTCCATTTTCAACTGTCGTTGCACCGTATTTGTAAGGGATAGCCTTAGCTGACTCATACGGTAACGGTCCCGGTAGATAGATAACTACAGGAGCCTTCTGATTTTTCTGACCATCATAATTAATCTCGATCCGTTCCCGGTTGGGAACTTTAGATTCGTCAAGTAGAGGGATAATGGCAAAAACATCCCTGGTCCTGTGATGACCAGAGATCGTGACAACATCCTCAACTTGCTCGGCAAGGTAGTTTGGCGTCCAGTTGATGGGTCCTGAACCCGAATATGGGCAAATCTCTCCACGATCTACCTGACCCTGAAGAGCTGCTCTCACAAAGTAACACCCTTGGTTACTTTCCGAACAGACGCCGCAACGTTCATAGTTGTGTGGTGGCACCTGGCCACGCCCACTTTGAATACAATGTAACCTCACTAGGTTAGCTTCCACAGATCGGACATCCTGACTCTGACGCCGAGTAGGATTCCTGTTACTGATACTAATTTGCTGAGTATCTTCATCCATATAAATTGGCATCCACCAGTGATTTAACAAGTGCTGAAGTGCCTCTTGGACAAGGGCACATCCCTGATTGTTTTCGCAACCCGCTTTACAGCTTTGATAGTCGTGTGATATTAAGAATTCGAGTCGGACCTGCTTAGCATGTAACTCTACCAGGTTGGTATTCATCACGCGAATATCGAAGATCTGAACCATGTTGATCTGATAAGGGTTCCTATCATGGTAGTCTTGGATCCATCCAAGATCCATCTGACGCTGGAGGGCCTCTTGTATGAAAGAGCATCCCTGTTTGTTTACCGAGCAAATCAGACAGGAATTGTAATCGTGCCGCAGCAGATTATGATACTGGCTTTGCTTTGAGTGCATTACCACCAAGTTGACATTCATTGCACAGATGTCGTGGTTCTGGATGACGTTGGAGTTCGTATAGACCATGTTGACTCCACGAACTCAGTGCTCTTGGATCCATCCGAGATCCATCTGTTCTTGTAGAGCTGTTTGCACCACAGAACATCCTTGATTGTTTTTAGAGCTGACATCGCATTGATGATAGTTATGAGGTGGCACATGGCCATATCCACTCTGTCTATAATGCATCTTGACCAAATTGGTTTTCAACAAGAGTACATCGTGAATTTGATAGACATTGTTAGTCTCTCCTTCTATCAAATTGACTGCAGCCTTCTCATGTTGAGGCAGCGGGTTTGTGAGAACATTAGGATTTGTATCCTTGAAGGATAAGACCCCGCTCCTAACAAGTTTTTGCACGTCGGACTTGAAATTGAGACAATTCTCTATGTTATGCCCTGATCCTCCTTGATGGTAAGGGCATGTCTGGTCTACCTTAAACCAGAAAGGCAGATTTTCCGGTACTGTAAGAGGAGATTTAGTCTGAATGTGCCCCTTAGCCAGGAGTAATGGAAACAGCTCAGCGTACGACACGGGTATAGGATCAAATCCTGGTGGCCGTGTTGTACGGTTGTTGTTGTATGGAGGATGAGCCTGCTGAAGAGGCTGTTGTGTCCTTTGTTGATCAGGTTGGCTCTGTGCAACCTGAGGTTGATATGTAGGAATAGACGTAGGGTAGATAGCAGGAGTCACAGCTGCTACCGGTTGATAACGCCACCTTTGCTTTCCGAGAGAAATATTCCCAATATCCTGCTATTTTTTCTTAGGGAGAGGACTACCGTATTTTTTAGTACCGCTCGTCGATCCAATGTCTTTTACCAAACGTCCTTCTCGGACGGCTTCCTCAAGACGTACGCCCATGCCCACCATTTCAATGAATTCACTGGGTGCACTGGCAACCATTCGGTCATAGTAAAATGAGCTTAAGGTCTTTAAGAAGATCTCTGTCATCTCTTTTTCCTCAAGAGGTGGACAAATTTGAGCGGCAATTTCACGCCACCTTTGAGCATACTCCTTAAAGGTTTCCTTGCCCTTTTGCGACACTGATCTGAATTGATCTCTGTCGGGTGCCATGTCCAAATTGTATTTGTATTGTTGGACGAAGGCAGTGCCAAGATCTCTGAATGTGTTGATCGTGGCACGGTTTAAACCCATGTACCATTTGAGTGCGGCACCGGTTAAACTATCCTGAAAGTAGTGAATCAGTAGGTCCTGATTTTCCGTCTGAGCTGACATCCGCCGGGCGTACATCACCAGATGGCTTTGAGGGCAAGAGTTACCCTTGTACTTTTCAAAGTCGGGCACTTGAAATTTGTGCGGAACTTTCACATTTGGGACTAAGCAGAGATCTGCGGCGTCTTTTCCAAATAAATCCTGACCGCGAATGGCCTGTAGTTCCTTCTGCATTTCCAAGAACTGCTCCTGGAATTCCTCCATTCTGTTAACCATAGTTTCCTTCTTACCAGAAGGTGTCTGTGGAATCTGTCCTTCTGGGACAGTGTGCACCACAGGGAGTGGTACCGTGACTATGGTAGTGAGTATTGGCGTTTCCTGAAGTTTGTAACCTTCAGGAGTCTTCAGTATGCCTCTGGCATCTTCGCTTTCCCGAAGTTTGTAACCTTCAGGCCCAGCGGCTTCTGTTGTGATTCCCTGATCTTTAGTGATCGGCGGAACATATCCTTCCAGGATATAGTTAACAAGCATGCCCCGAGGATGATCTTTCGGTATTTGATACCTAGGATCATACTTCTCCACTATGGGTGTTGAGGTGATCTCTGAGATTACAGTTCTTTGTAGTTGAGCTTCTGCCATGGCTTGCATGTCGTTACGAAGCTTCCGCATATCCTCTCTCAGAGCGTCGATCTTTTCTTTCAACTCTCTGTTTTCTTCCTCAAGATTATCCATCTTTTTCTGACGATTGGCCTGAGTATTATACGAATGAGAAAGTTTGACTCTAGAACCGAGACACAAACGTGAGATTCGTAGGTAAGAAGAATACGCGATGTGAGAATGATGAATGCAATGATTATATTAATTGTTTAAGGTTTAATCAAAATAAACTTCGACAATTAGATTGCAAATATCAAACGGTGGGGAAACCCCTTTTTATTGAATTCAAAGGATTGCAGAAATGGAAATACAGTAGATTACAAAGTGCAGAAACAGAAACCTAAGCTAATGGGTCCCGAGTCCTCTCTGAAGAGAAATCGGGTGCTAATTCTGGTATCTTCCTTTTCTTTGACCTGGGCTCTTGGGCCGTTGTCGGGTTGTCATTCCTTTGCCAGGTGAAAGGAGCGAGCAAATTCCTTTGGTCATCTTGATTCTCTACAGCATGTTGCTCCAAAATTTTAATCAGAGCATCTTTCTCTTTTAGTAATTACTGTATTTTGATGCACTCCACGTCGAGGGTGCGGTACTTGTTCTTCCAAGACCTTCTCTCCTTTTGAACTTTGTTGAGAGTAACCTGAAGCTTTTCAGTTTCCGTCATGAAGTACATGACAAATTCCCTCGACGGAAGAATTCCGTGACGCGCATAAGGCATTTTTAGCTTTAGAGCTCTAGTTTGTACCCAATGGAGATAAGGCTCCACCGAGACACAGCCCAGTTTTCCCAGAGACTCTCGTCCTTTCTTATGAACATGCTTCCAAGCGTGCACTATTTCCATCGTTAGTGCTCTGTCATTTTCTCCTTCCTTGAAGAAAAGACCTTCCAGATGAACACTCCGTGGGACGTGTCTCATCGGGTATCCAAAATGACAATGAACGAGAACTGGATGATAGTTGATTCCTCCCTTAGTTCCTATAAGGGGTACGTTGGGGAAGTTTCCACAACGGTCAATGATCCTGATTCCATCATAAATCCTATTGCACCAATATATATAAGAGTTGGTAAGAGACATGATCTTCTGCGACCAACGTAAGGCACTCTTACAATCCCAAAAAGCAGCAGACTTGGGCAAGTGAGAGATAAACCACTTGTAAAGCAAAGGTACACAACATGTGATCTCCCCACCGCTGTACCAATTTCCCAAGTGTACAGAATGATACGCATCTGCGAGCAAAGTCGGTACAGGGTTTCCAATGAGAAAAACCTTAATGGAGTTGATATCGACGAAATTATTAATGTTGGGAAACAAAAATAACCCGTAGGCGAGCAAGACAAAGACGCTTTCAAAAACAGTCACGTTTCCTATACTGGCAAAATACAGGGCTTTCCTTGTCAAGAACTGGGCTGGCAAACCTTGGATGCCACCCTTGGTAGTTAGGTGAGTCCTGACCTCAGACTCGTCCAAATGAATTGCTCTTGCAATGGTCTGATTCTTTGGAATTTCTTCCAGTCCAGAAAATGGAGCTCGATCAGTAATGTGTAGATCAATCATATGAGAATACTCCTCCAGCGTTGGTGCGAGCTGGTAATCCGGGAATGTGAAACAGTGATAAACTGGATCATAAAACTGAATGAGCGCATCCATGATTCCCTAAATCACATGGACTCTTAACAGTGGTAGCAAACCTCCGTGCTTGGCTCTGAAAGCCTCTTGGTTTGTGATCATCCTCGCTAACCTTCTCAAATCCTCTAGCTTTGGAACCTTGAAGGTATACCTATGAGTTCTCCTTCTACCGAAATCCATTAGTGCAATCCTTTTCTCTGATATTTGCAATCACAGTCTTAGTTTAATTTGAAATACAGAGAGACTAGAAGAGAAATTTTTTTGAATGTTTTAATGTTTTTTAAATGAATGCATGAATGCAGCACACAAAAACATAGAAAAAACATGGGGTCAAAGGGTCGTTGTCATGATGTCAAGGCTCTACCCATCCCCAAAGGTTTATACTAGGGTGATTTTTGTACCTGTACTCATTATCATCAGCTCCTCCCAGGAAAGCAAAACAACAAGCAGATCGCCAGCGAGTTGTAGAGCGATCTTAGAGTAAGTGCCATTCACCGAGAATAGATCACCAGCCTCAAATGAGGGTAGTATCGCGTAACAACTATTCTCGATAGTTTCCGCACTACAAAAGGGTTTGGCTCCTCAGCTTCTCAGACATCACAATCGGCCCATTGTCTAGGTGAGAGAATGGGTTGCATTAGTCAGCCTCCACTGAGGTTGATGGTCGACCTCGTCGCCATCACTTACCTTAAGTGTATACTCAATCTTTCCACATGCGGCATCACACGCATTCCCATTAGCAGAAAAATAAACACGTATAGCAATTAGTAAAAGCAGTATATATATTTGTCCTAATCATCCTAGACTTTTAAAAGCTAAGAATCTTAAGTTCCTGACAGAAAATGGTTTCCCGGCGAAGTCACCAATCTGTGGTTTCATTCCAAATTAACAGCGTTTTGACCTAAGATCCTAGTGACGTCAAGGTTTCCACAAAAAAGAACAAGATCCCTAAAGAGACCTGCGGATTCTCCCCAGTAGAGTCGCCATTTTTCTGTAGCGAGTGATTTTTGGATGTGGTTGCGAAGCACGATCGCTCTGGTACTACAGTTAGATTCATTTTTTATCCTATTAAAGCTGATGAAGGAAGGGAAATAGATGTCTCCAATTAACCTTGCTTGCATACTGAGATTAAACAGTCAAAACTGTTGGTTTACAGATGCTACAAAGATTCGGGGTTTCTCCTAGGTTATTTTGTTGACGAGGGGTGCTTTAGGCTATCGGTTGAGATGTTAGGACGGATATATATGAAAGTATGGGATTTTGGGTTTTTGTTTAGTGTGCTCGCTAAGATTTTTCTTTCAATCTTATGCCTACGTATTTCCGTTTACCGAAACAGGGAAATTAGAGCGTTCGTAGTTCCTCCTATTCTATGGGAGGAAATGGGTGTTTTGGTGTCTTGTTCAAAGCCCAAGACGTGAAGCTGAAAAGGTGGTTGATATCTTGTTCAAAGCCCAAGATGTGAAGCTGAAGGGTCTATTTGTATCTTGTTCGAAGCCTAAGATGTGAAGCTAAAAGTGTTGACCTTAGATAAAATTTATCATCTCTAAAGAGGGGTCTGTCTGTTACGACTGTTTATAAAGGAGAATTACTTTAACCAGGATGTGTGAATCCGGCAATGCCATAATTTCGTTTATAGGGGATTTCAACCTGAAGGAGAAGACTTTAACTCAGTGTAGAGTAATGCCATCTTTCCTTAGGAATTTGTCATACTAAAAGAGGGACATTGGCATGGATGTAGATGATCCAGAGGCTTGCCGCTTACAGCAGTTAGATGGAGGGGAAGGAGTTGTTGATGTTTGTGTACTGTGAACGAGGCACAACTTTGAGGTTAAAAGGTTGATTAGATCATCCAGTGGTTTTCTTATACAAAGCCTAAGAGAAGGCTATTATGTGTCTCGTACAAAGCCCGAGAGAGAGGCTAAAAGGTTTTGACTCAACGAGGGAATCTTTTGGTATCTCGTATAAAGCCTGAGATAGAGGCTATTTGACTCAACAAGAGAGTTTTTTGTATCTCATACGAAACCCGAGATGGAGGCGAAAGGGTGATTGACTCAACGAGGGAGTCTCTTATGTGTCTCGTACAAAGCCCGAGAGAGAGGCTGAACATTGTTTGACTCCGCTGGGGAGGATCATTGTACAAAGCCCAAGAGAGAGGCTAACTTCACTGGAGAAGGATCATTATACAAAGCCTAAGAGGAGGCTATAGTTACTATTTCAGTTGAGTGACAGGTCCAGTATGCTGATTTAAAGAGAAAATTAGTTCTTATATGAGCAACACTGTACTCGAGGATTTGATTCGGGGATCCAGGTTATTCCTGTTCTTTAAGGAATTGGGAAATCTGAAGGGTATTGAGACTGTCCGAGTCCACAGGTTTTCTTCCTATTTAACGAAGGGGTCACTTGAGAATGTCTGGAAAACTCAAGGAGATTAGACTGTCTGTGTCTAGAGTTTCATCTTTTGTACTATGCTTTGAGAAACAGTAGTAGACTCTTGAAAAGACTGTTCTATGCAGATGATTAAGTTCTGTTCCTATACCTTTAGGAAGTCGTCGGGACAATTTGTACGAAGCCCAAGAGGAGGCTGGAAACTTTTAAGAAGCCGATCGGTCCTTGTATGAAGCCCAAGAGGAGGCTATCATTCTCGGAGGAAGAGATCATTATACGAAGCCTAAGAGGAGGTTGTGAATACTTGTAAGAAGCCGAGAGGTCCTTGAACTAAGCCCAAGAGGAGGCGGGGTTGCTTTTAGGAAGCCTGTGGGTCCTTGTACGATGCCCAAGAGGAGGCCGATGCTTTTAAGAAGCCCGTGGGTCCCCAAACCCCGAAAAATTCAAGGCAAGCTATTCATAAGGAATAGATCAAGTCAGGAAAGTTCGAGAATTTGGAAGAAACTCAAAGATGCCATTCACGGAGAATACATTCATATCTGGGAGCAGAGTTTCTTGACAATTCCTAATGAGGACAGCCGAAGAGAAGACTGTATTTGGTGATCCTATTGGGGATCTAGTTGTATATTTCTACGAATAAACGAAACGGCGTCACCTAGTTCTAGACGTAGTGGCCGGGGAAACTCTAAATATCTATACTATTATTACACAGTTGATATGAGTTTATGAAAGAAGACTTACAGCGAAACAACCCCACAATACAGTTATATGTATATGAAAGTGGTAAATGAAAGCGGATAAACACTTACTTGGTTGTAGAGCTTCCATGCTGTTTGGTTAGTTGTTCAACAAAGAAAGATTGAAAACAACAGTATATTCAAAATCAAAGGAGAAAGTGTTTTGAAAAAGAAAGATTTGGGGCTTACAGCTCAAGGAGAGGCCCCGGGTTTTATCAGTGAGCGCACTGTTTGAATTTGTACAGAGGGACTTATACAAGTGACTGTGGCCCAAAAATTGTTTTCTGTACAAAGGGATGGGTCTTACACTTTCTCAAGAGGCCCAAAAAGTTTTAAATAAAAAGAGTGGGGCTTATAACACGAGGGTAGGCCCAGATGATTTTTCCGTTTGAAATGGCGATCGCGCCGAGGTTTTCTTTTAATGCAGAGGGGCTTATACAATATCTGAGGCCCAAAGTGATTTTGGTTAAAAGGGGGTTGGGTCTTACACTCTATTAGAGGCCCATGAGTGTTTGACAATGATTTGTTTGAGTGAAAATCAAAGAAACCCTAATTTGATTCTTTAAAAGTAAATATTTAAAGAAAATCAATGAAAAATACCAAATAGGTTTGAATAAACCACTTGTGATTTTTGTTTAAGGTTTGAAAAATGAGGTATAAATCACAAGAGATATTAAAACTCATTTGGTCTTGATTTTTCAAGATGAATATTCATTTTAAAATGTTTAAAAACAAATAAAAATGAATTTATTCACAAAAATACTAATTATATTAAATAAATAATATAAATTCAATTTTTTTGTGGAATAAAATATTTCAACATTTTTGTGATTTTTTGCAAAAAGAACCAATAAAAAATAATTAAAATTGAAAGAGTTATTAATTTTCCAATTAATTAATAAACCATGAAAATATTGGAAAAAATGGCAAAAATGTGAAAAAACACAAAATGGCATGGGTGGGGTTTGAACCCAAGACCTCAAGGTTACAAGGCGCGTGCCTTACCACTGGGGTGGTGATACATCCATTGTTTGAAACAAAACAACAAATATACAAGGCATGACTTGGTTTTAGGCCTGGCCCAAGGCAAGTTTTGGCTCAGAAACTTGAAGGTCATAACTTTCTCAATTCTTAATGGTTTGAGACAAAATTTATATGCATCTGGACCAGAATTTCATAAGGAATCCAATGGTGGTGGTAGTTTTTTCAGATCACACTCCCTCCTCAAAACCCGATAGTGGTTTTGAAAATGACCTATAAATGCATTTTCTATGCTACAACATGGTACAAGCATGGATTACATGGTGAATTAGCTCAAACACAACATATACAACATGTATGAGATGTTTATGATCAATGGACTTCAAAGCATTGCATGTTTGAAAGATTCCAAGTTGTGAGGCTTACCTCTTTTTTTAGATTTTGGAGCTTTTGTGCAATCTGTCAAACCTCTTGTTCCAGAAATGATTTGATGCTTTAGACACACTCAAATGATCCCTTAGAAGCTTTTAGGATGATTGGAATTGACTGGTACCTGCAAAAACACAAACAGTCCCTTTCTTGCAAAAGGGGTTAAAAGTGACCAAAATAGCAACTCTCTCAAATGGTGTTCCAGATGAGGGGAACCATTTGGGATAGTTCAAGGATGATATTTGGAGTGTGTTTGAGGTTTTATATGGTTTGGAAAGTAACTGAATCAAGACATGGCTTGAAAAATGAAAAAAAAGTGTATTTTGAGGTTTTGAGAGGTGACTTTGTGATTTTGTGATTACAGGTCACTTGTGATAGTTTGCACAGCTTACATATGATATATATGAGGTGTGTGTGTGATTGATTGTGATGAAAAAGCTCTTAAGCTCAAAAACTCAAAGTTGCCTTGCTAAAGAAGGCATTTTTTCCAAGAGAAAGAGGTTTTGAGGAAAGCATGTGTTTGATGGCTTTGGTGTACTCAAACTGATCACAATTGAGCTCTATTTATAGTAGAGCAAGTTTGTTTTGGGATCCACAGTGAATGGCAAGTGCAGCAGGTGTTTGTTCAATGTTGGCCAATGGAAATCCAAGTCTCCTCTAGCCATTGACTAGAGGTTAGAGCACATGGCTGTGGTTCCCTTGGTCTTGGATAAGTCTTGACTGAATTCAGTTGCAAATGGCTCAGTCCATGCCACCTTGATGCTTCCATTGAATGCTCCAATCCAAAATTGGAGTCTTGTCCCTATTTTGGCCATTCTAGGTTGAACATGCTATTTCTTGTTCCAAAGACTTTGGAGGCTTGGCTCAGTGGTTTTCCCCTTTAGATTCAATCCTCAGAGGTGTCCAAGTGGATAGGAGCATTTGGATTTGGCTGATTTTGGCAAATCGAGCAAAAATGCAAATTCTGCCTTGCCTTGGCAGATTTCAGCAAGGCAACTTTCCAATGTCATATCTCATTACTCAAATTAAATTTGGTAATGTTCTTGGTCATTTTGGAAAGCCCTTACATGATACAATAACTATTTGAACATATTTGGTTTTGATCTCTTTTGAATCCAAGTGAAAAATCCCCCTACATTTGGCAAAAAGTAAGGTAAAATCTGACTTAGTGAAATTTTCACTAAGTGTTGGAACAAAGTGACTTTTCTTGATTTTGATCACTCCATAACTCAAAATCCATGAGGAGTTGGATTTAGGTCTAGTTGAAGTTTTTATAGGGGGCAATGAGATCTACAAATCAAGCCTTGGATGGGAGAAAATGGCTTTGTGGTTTAGGAGTTATGACCCTCCAAAGTTAGTACCCTAACCACTTTATTTTTAACTTTGAAAATTTTCTAAGTTTTTTATGGTTACCCCTTTTACATGTTACTCAAATTTTCTTGATTTTTATTGATGAATGATGATTCAAATCATACATTAACATCATTTTAGGGTTAAAAATCCATTTTGGTGAAAAATCTCAAAAAGTCAAAGTTGACTTTTGTGCACAGTTGACTTTTTATCAGATGAATTCCAAACTGTGCAATTCTTCAGGAAATCATGTCCTTGACCTAAATCAAAATTGATGGACATGTTCCATGGGTGTCATAGGGTATATTGATGCATGTCATAGGGCTTGGGAGCATGTCCTGGTCAAAAGTCAAAGTTACAGTTGACTTTTCCCTTAAAACCCTAACTGTGGTGCAGATGAAATTGAGACTTGTTGCTCAAGCTTCTTGGATTAATCCATTGTTGCAAATGGATCAATATAGTTCATTAGAGACCCTCAAACCCTCTCTTGAGGTCTTGGCTCATGATTTGCCCTAAAAGTCAACTTAGGGGTGAATTAGGTCAAGAAACCCTAATTCCTAATTTGTGATGAATACATCCCCTGAGGCAAAATTGACTTGATGATTGGGTCCATAAGGTTCCATGGAGTATATTAGGTTAGGTTCTGGATCATTGGCCTGTGCCCAGATGAAAATTTTCCATCTGGAGGCCTTGGTCGACCAAAACCCTAATTTGGTGACACTGTCGTCATGAGACTTGATCCACCTAGAAGGGAGCAACCTTGTACTTGATCCTTGAAGTGGGAGTCCTTTTGATCCATTGTGGATATTTTAGAGGTTAGACAAGTTGAAGATCATGTCATTCCTTGATTGATCCTTTGTCTAAGAATTCTGAGAGGGCTTGAAACCCTAATTCTTGATTGTGGTGGATGCTCACCCATCTTTGGGGAGACTGATGAAGTATGATTGTCCATCAATATAGTGATGATGATTTGCACAATGATGGGAAATACTAGTGGTCAAAATTTGGGGTATGACACAAAGATCGTTCATAAGTCAAAGTAATTGTCGTCTTTAACCTTTCACCCTGCCTAGGTGAAACGGATGTTTTGATAGGGCTCACTTTCTGTAAATTTCCCTCTTTGCTTCGCCCAAAGCGACAGAGTTTTGTTTTATAGGGCTGTAGTTTCAATAATCGACTTGTTCGTTAATAAAATAACGTCGTTCTGTAATTTCCGCATTAATTGCTGTTTTCACTTTTTGCTTTTCTCAGAGAACGGTAATCCTAAAAAATAATTCAAATAATAAAAACAAGCAGTAAAAATAAATGCACTACACACACTTGCATTTTCTCTATCTCTTCTAAAAAAAAATCATCACTTCATGCAGATTGCTTGTTTTAAACCCCGTTGAAACATACGATCCAATGCCTTCTCCCAACTTTGAGTTCCCGATATTTGAGGCTGAAGAAGAAGATGATAATGAAATTCCAGAAGAGATCTCCCGACTACTCAGACAAGAGGAAAGGTCCATTGAACCTCACAAAGATCCGTTGGAAATGGTAAAACTGGGTTTAGAAAAAGAGAGAAAAGAAATCAGGATTGGGGCACTGTTCAGTCCAACTGCCAAAGAGAGTTTGATAAAGCTTCTCAAGGAATTCCCCAATGTGTTCGCTTGGTCCTATCAAGATATGTCAGGGTTGGATACCAGCATCGTGGAGCATCATCTACTGTTAAAATCGGAATGTCCGCCAGTAAAACAGAGGTTGAGACGGACTCACCCGGACATGGCCATCAAAATCAAGGAGGAGGTACAGAAACAGATTGACGCGGGTTTCCTCGTTACATATGAATATCCTCAATGGTTAGCCAACATCGTACCTGTTCCAAAAAAGGACGGAAAGGTCAGAATGTGTGTCGATTACAGAGATTTGAACAAGGCTAGTCCAAAGGATGACTTTCCTTTACCACACATTGACATGCTGGTTGACAGTACAACAAAGTTTAAAGTTTTCTCCTTCATGGATGGATTCTCGGGCTATAACCAGATTAAAATGGTGCCAAAAGACATGGAAAAAACTTCGTTCATTACCCCATGGGGTACCTTTTATTACAAGGTCATGCCGTTCGGTTTGAAGAACGCCGGGGCAACCTATCAAAGGGCCATGACTACTTTGTTTCATGACATGATACATAAGGAAATCGAGGTATATGTCGATGATATGATTGCCAAATCTAGAACAGAGGAGGAGCATGTGACCCACCTGTCAAAGTTATTCGAGCGTTTGAGAAAGTACAAACTCCGCTTGAATCCCAACAAGTGCACCTTCGGTGTCTGTTCAGGGATACTATTAGGGTTCATCGTCAGCCAGAAAGGAATTGAGGTTGATCCTGACAAGGTCAAGGCCATTCAAGAAATGCCTTCTCCGAAAACTGAAAAAACAAGTCAGAGGATTCCTGGGACGTTTGAACTACATCTCCAGATTCATATTCCTTATGACCGCGACGTGCGGGCCGATTTTCAAATTACTCAAAAAGAACCAGGACTGCGTTTGGACAGAAGATTGCCAAGCCGCCTTCGACAGTATCAAGGAATACCTGTTGAGTCCGCCGATTCTATCACCTCCAGTGGAAGAAAGACCACTGATCATCTACCTAACAGTCTTGGATGACTCAATGGGATGTGTACTTGGCCAACAAGACGAAACCAAACGGAAAGAGTCTGCCATCTACTATCTGAGCAAGAAATTCACCGACTGCGAGTCTCGGTACACTATGCTTGAGAAAACTTGTTGCGCTTTGGCTTGGGCAGCCAAACGTCTTCGCCAGTACATGATTCGTCACACTACTTGGTTGGTCTCCGAGATGGATCCAATCAAGTATGTATTTGAAAAACCTGCTCTCACGGGAAGGATTGCCCGTTGGCAGATGTTGTTATCAGAATATGACATAGAGTACCATGCTCAAAAAGCCGTTAAAGGAAGTATTTTAGCCGATCATTTGGCTCATCAACCGATTGACGATCGAAAATCAATTGGGTTTGACTTCCCATACGAAGATGTCATGTATCTAAAAATGAAAGACTGCGATGAACCACTACCCTGTGAAGGGCCAGAACCAGGTTCCCAGTGGGGACTTATCTTTGACGGAGCAGTCAATCATTATGGAAACAGAATTGGGGCAATCATTGTTACCCCTCAGGGTACCCACATTCCTTTCACCGCTCGACTTACGTTCAAATGTACAAACAATGAGGCTGAATACGAAGCTTGTATCATGGGTCTCGAAGAAGCGATTGATTTAAGGATCAAGAACTTGGACGTATATGGCGATTCAGCCTTGGTTATCAATCAGATAAGTGGAGATTGGAACACATACCAATTAGGATTGATTCCTTACAAAGACTATGCAAGAAGGTTGTTGCCTTTCTTCAACAAAGTCGAGTTTCATCATATCCCTCGTGAAGAGAATCACATGGCTGATGCCTTAGCCCCTCTCTCTTCCATGATTAGTGTAGGTCAACGGAATGACATACCTAAGATCGACATAATGCGCCTTGAATGGCCCGCTTACATTTTCACGATCGAAGCAGTCATAGACGACTAACCTTGGTATCACGATATCAAATGCTTCCTTCAGAAACAAGAGTACCCACCTGGGGCATCCAAGAAAGATAGAAAAACCCTCAGAAGACTAGCAGGTAGTTTCGTCCTGAGCGGTGACACTCTCTATAAGAGGAACTTTGACATGGTCTTGCTCCGATGCATCGACAGACCAGAAGCAGACATGCTGTTAAAAGAAATTCATGAAGGTTCCTTTGGCACTCATGCCAACAGACACACAATGGCGAGAAAAATTTTCAGAGCAGGGTACTATTGGTTGACAATGGAATTCGACTGCTACAAGTACATGAGGAGGTGTCACAAGTGTCAGATATACTCCGACAAAATTCATGTACCGCCATGACATCTCAAAGTTCTTTCTTCCCCATGGCCTTTTTCCATATGGGGAATTGACATGATTGGCATGATTGAGCCCAAGGCTTCTAACGGACATCGGTTCATCCTGGTAGCCATTGACTATTTCACCAAGTGGGTCGAAGCAGCGTCATACGCCAATGTAACCCGACAAGTGGTGGTCCGCTTTATAAAAAACAATGTCATCTGCTGTTATGGTGTTCCGAGCCAGATCATTACTGACAATGGATCCAACTTGAACAATAAGATGATGAAAAAGTTGTGCGCAGAGTTTAAGATCGAACACCATAACTCATCTCCATACCGACCCAAGATGAACGGAGTGGTAGAAGCGGCTAACAAGAACATCAAGAAGATTGTTCAAAAGATGGTTGTAACCTACAAAGATTGGCACGAGATGCTACCCTTTGCACTTCACGGTTATCGAACATCTGTTCGCACTTCAACAGGGGCAACCCCTTTCTCTCTAGTGTATGACATGGAAGCAGTGCTCCCCATAGAAGTAGATATCCCATCAATTCGGGTATTGATGGAAGCTAAGATAACAGAAGCTGAATGGTGTCAAAGTCGACACGATGAGATGAATCTGATCGAAGAAAAGCGAATCACGGCACTATGCCATGGTCAGTTGTATCAACAAAGAATGAAGAAGGCGTTTGGCAAAAAGGTCCGACCCCGTGTCTTCAGAAAAGGAGACCTCGTGCTCAAGAAGATTCAATCATTTCTCACTGATTCACGAGGCAAATGGACTCCGAATTATGACGGCCCCTATGTGGTCACGAAAGCTTTCTCAGGTGGCACCTTGAGACTTGCAACCATGGACGGAGAGGAATTTTCCTACTCTACGAATGTTGATGTAGTCAAGAAATACTTCGCCTAAACTAAAAAAAAAAAGTCTCGGTGGATTGAAAACCCGAAAGGGCGGTCCAGGCAAAAATTAGAGACATATTCAAAAATCATCCCGATGGATTGGAAATCTCAAAGTACAATCCAGGAAAAAATTAGGGATAATGGCAAGTAACTATGTTCAACACAGGGGCAAATCCCTCAGCAGCAGTTACACCATCCATCGAAGGAAAACTCCAGTCAAGGTCATCTCCGACAGAAGCTCAGGATGTCCCGAATTCAAAGTTGGTAGAAGGATAGTGGTCGTTATGTTTCAACGTAGCCCTTTTCCCGTAAATTACCATTTTCTAACTTTGTATATACTCTTTGGAATCACACGTTTGGCTGATTTCCATCCTATTAATAAAATTTTAGCCCTTGTGCTTTTGTTTGTAATTCTTATTTGTTTTAGCTTTACAGAACGACATTTTTATATGATCGACGATTCTTGAAATAAAACAAAATGAATTTACTTGTTAAAACTTTTTCTGCTTTTCTAAAAAAAAAACAAAGATGGTAATTTCTTTTGACTGTTGAACATCGAAAGAACATCGATCGCTTCTCCAGAAGTAAGCGGACTTCAAAGTACAGAATCAAAGTACTCCTTCTAAACCAGTACGTCTGAATGAAGGATCAACTGTGTCAGAGACCTTGTTTCGTATGACACGCCTCGGCCGAGTTCTCATCTCCTAAGCCCGACCAGCATAGTTCCCCGCAGGGACTATATCTCCTAAGCAAGGTAGAATTGCTACTTCTGAACCAACGGTACTTCTTCGCCCCGCGATGGCCGAGTATCTAGTCGTGTTCACCCGTCAGTCTGTATGTCGCGTAAGTTTTGTCAGCATAAACATACATACCTCATGCATTATTGATTTACATTCATATTGCATCACTATCACTTTAGTCGGTCTTATCCCCTAGTGATACTTGTCCTCTCAATCGAGTTGTCAGTTCTATCCCCGTCAGGAAGTGTTGCGTCTGAAAAATCTCTCCTCCAGTTATTTCTGGATTAAAGTTGGCTCCCTTGACCACTTTGATAACTTGGACCTCTAAAGGACCAGAGAAATTTTCAACAGATATCACTCTTCGCCATTGAAGATGATATCCTTGCTTTCCCGGATTAAAGAAAATCCCCAGAGGAAGCCGCTTAAGCAGAGATTCGGCAGTACGGCGGTTTTTCTCCGAAAAAACCACTGATGAAAAGGTCATCGACACCTCAAAATTGGATCCCATCATATGGCATTTCTCCGAAAAGATCCCGAGAAAAGTATGATGTTAGACCCCTAAGCGGAAGCAGTCTCTCAGGAGACTCGCTTTCCCCAGTAGAAACAAATGGCGTCTCCAACAGAGAAGTTTGTGCAACTCTACAACTTAGATGAATGGGTTCCCCAGCAGGTCTGGCAACCTTTTCCGTCAAATGGCATCTCCCCAGGAAAATTCGGCGAGAAGTTTGAGGAAAGCCGCTACGAATAGCGTCCCTTGTCAATAAAGTTTATTGACAAAAGAAACTAAGACCAGTTCCTTGGTAGGAAACCAGGATCGAGGGGAAGTTTAAATCAGAAACTAAGACCAGTTCCTTGGTAGAAAACCAGGATCGAGGGGAAGTTTACATCAGAAACTAAGACCAGTTCCTTGGTAGGAAACCAGGATCGAGGGGAAGTTTACTTCAGAAACTGAGACCAGTTCCTTGGTAGGAAACCAGGATCGAGGGGAAGTTTACCTTTTCTACGCATTATTGCTTGCGAAAAGAAGAAGGATGCGTGAACTACCATTCTTAACCACCATCAAAATTTCGGTTATTCCGATATTTAATCCTCTTGCACCCCGAATGCCCGAATACCTTCGTCATTCACACCTTCGGGTCCAAGAAGATTAAATAGGGGCATCTGTCATACCCCAAATTTTGACCACTAAGATTCCCATCATTGTTAAAATCATCATCACAATATGGATGTACCTTTATGCCTCACCAATCTCCTCAAGGAATTGTTGAGCATCCACTGCAATCAGAATTAGGGTTTCGGGCCCTCTCTGAGCCTTAGACAAAGGATCAATCAAGGAATGACATGATCTTTAACTTGTCTAAACCTCTCAAACATACACAAAGGATCAAAAAGGACTCCCACTTCAAGGATTAAGCACAAGATTGCTCCCTTCTAGGTGGATCAAGCCTCAAGATCGCCAGTGTCACCAAATTAGGGTTTTGGTCCACCAGGGCCTCCAGATGGAAAATTTCATCCGGGCATGAGACAATGATTCAAAACATAACCTAATAGGCTCCATGTAACCTCATGGACCCAACCATCAAGTCAATTTAGTCTCAGGGGATGCATTCATCAAAAATCAGGAATTAGGGTTTCTTGACCTAATTCACCCCTAAGTTAACTTTTGGGACAAATCATGAACCAAGACCTCAAGAGAGTATTTGAGGGTCTCCAATATACTACATTGATCCATTTGCAACAATGGATTGATCCAAGAAGCTTAAGCAACAAGTCTCAATTCCATCTGGACCACATTTAGGGTTTTGCGGGAAAAGTCAACTGTAGCTTTGACTTTTGACCAGGACATGCTCTCAATCCCTAAGACATGATTTAATATACCCTATAACACCCATGGAACATGTCCATCAAGTTTGATTTAGGTCAAGGACATGATTTCCTAAAGGATTGCACAGTTTGGAATTCATTTGACAAAAGTCAACTGTGCACAAAAGTCAACTTTGACTTTTTGAGATTTTTCACTAAAATGGATTTTTAACCCTAAAATGATGTTTATGTATGATTTGAATCATCATTCATCAAGAAAAATCAAAGAAAGTGGGATAACTTGTAAAAGGGGTAACCATAAAAACTTAGAAAATTTTCTAAGTTATGAAATAAAGTGGCAAGGGTGCCAACATTGGAGGATCATAACTCCTAAACCACAAAGCCATTTTTCCCCATCCAAAGGTTGATTTGTAGATCTCATTGCCCTCTACAAAAGCTTCCTACTGATCTATGTCCAAATTCCTCATGGATTTTGAGTTATGGAGTGATCAAAATCAAGAAAAGTCACTTTGTTCCAACACTTAGTGAAAATTTCACTAAGTCAGAATCTGCCTTTACTTTTTTCCAAATGTAGGGGGATTTTTCACTTGGATCCAAAAAGTATCAAAACCAAATATGATCAAACAGTTGTTGTATCATATGAGGGCTTTCCAAAATGGCCAAGAAAATTTCAATGAAAGCACCAAGGTGGCATGGACTGAGCTATTAGCAATTGAATTCAGTCAAGACTTATCCAAGACCAAGGGGACCAGCAGCCTGTGCCCTAACCTCTAGTCAATCTATTCATTGACTAGAGGAGACTTGGATTTTCATTTTCCAACATTGGCCAAACCTACTCAGCAGTTTCCATTCACTATTCCTTGCAAAACAAACTTGGTCTACTATAAATAGAGCTCAATTGTGTTCAGTTTGAGTACACCAAAGCCATCAAACAGATGCTTTCCTCAAAATCTCTTTCTCTTGGCAAAAATGCCTTCTTTAGCAAGGCAACTTTGAGTTTTTGAGCTAGAGAGCAATTCCACTCAAACCAATCACACACATACCTCACATACATCATATACAAGCTGATTAAACACTTAAACAACACCTGGAACACTGATTTCTCAAAATCACCAGTCGATTGCTCAAGGTTTTAACCAAGTTGCAGTTGAGATGCCATGAAGTGATCCAGCCAATTTCAATCAAGTCCAAGCATTCAAACACACTCCATAGGGTGTAGGGAAGCTGTTCAGATCATCACAACTCATCTGTAACACCTCCAACTCAGAAATCACTTTGAACTTACTGTCACGACCTAGAGGTAAGCCTAAACTTGGTCATCTCTCAATCTATGCATATTTCCTCGCACAATACTTTTGCCAAATGTTCATAATCATGCATGGAATGTTTCCCCTCAATTAATTGCTTTGTTTGAATCGTGTATCAAAAATTCCAGCCTTCATGCAGAAATTAGGGTTCTTGAGGTTTTGTCTTGATTTTTCATTCCATGTTTAATATAAATGAAATTAAATACCATAGACATGATCGTGAGGTTGAGACGAGCAGATTGATATGTGGATTGCATGATATAGTCAAGTATTCAGTGAGATTGGAGAGAAAATGCAAATCTGGGCAAACCCAGAACACGCGCGTGTTCTTGGGTGTTCTTAGCGCCCTTTTTGAAAATTCAAATATTTGAATTTTGTGATTTTATTTAATTGATTCAAAAATTAATTTCTCTCTCTGAGTTTTTATGATTTTGAGTTGATTCTTTTTTTAATAATTCACAAAAATGTTAAAATATTTTATTTTCCCAAAAAATCCCAAAAATATTATTTATTTCATATAATTGATATTTTTGTAAAGAATTAATATTTTAATTGTTTTTTGACATTTTAAATATTTTTTTGATCTTGATTTTGCAAATTTTAATGATTTCTAATCATTTTGTAGGGCAAAACTTGATTTATGAAGCATTAATCCAAGATCACAATTTGTTTTCCATATGTTAAACAATTTTTGATCATTTTAATTGAATTTTATTCAATTAATATACATTTTGAAAACAAATTAGGGTTTTTGATTAATTCAACCCTCATAAATCATTTTCAAACACTTTTGGGCCTCTAATAGAGTGTAAGACCCAACCCCCCCTTGTACATAAACTTTTTGGGCTTCACTTATTGTATAAGTCCCTCTGTACAAGTGAACGGTGCGACCGTCGTCCGTTTAAAATATCTGGGCCTCTCATTGAGCTATAAGACCCATTCAAAACTTTTGGGCCTCTATTAGAGTGTAAGACCCAAACCCCTTTTAACTAAAACAATTTTAGGCCTCACTTATTGTATAAGTCCCTCTGCGTTAAAAGAAAACCTCGGCGCGATCGCCATTTCAAATGAAAAATCATCTGGGCCTACCCTCGTGTTATAAGCCCCACTCTTTTTTAAAAAACTTTTTTGGGCCTCTTGAGAGAGTGTAAGACCCATTCCTTTGTACAGAAAACCTTTCTTGGGCCTCAGTCACTTGTATAAGTCCCTCTGTACAAATTCAACAGTGCGATCACTGATAAAAACTTGGGCCTCTCCTTGAGCTGTAAGCCCCAATCTTTCTTTTTCAAGACACTTTCTCCTTTGATTTTGAATATACTGTCGTTTTCAATCTTTCTTTGTTGAACAACTAACAAAACAACATGGAAGCTCTACAACCGAGTAAGTGTTTATACGCTTTCATTTACCGCTTTCATATACATATAACTGTATTGTGGGATTGTTTCGCTGTAAGTCTCCTTTCATAAACTCATATCAACTGTGTAATAATAGTATAGATATTTAGAGTTTCCCCGGCAACTACGTCTAGAACTAAGTAAAGCCGTTTCGTTTACTCCTAGAAATAGACAAGCTAGATCCCCAATAGGAGCACCAGATACAGTCTTCTCTTCGGCTGTCCTCCTTAGGAATTGTCAAGAGACTCTACCTCCCTAGAGATGAATGTATTCTCCGTGAATAGTATCTCTTGAGTTTCTTCCAAATTCTTGAACTTTCCTGGCTTGATCTATTCCTTGTGAATAGCCTGTCTTGAATTTCTCGAGGTTTGGGGACCCACAGGCTTCTTAAAATCATCGGCCTCCTCTTGGACATTTTACAAGGACCCACAGGCTTCCTAAAAGCAACCCAGCCTCCTCTTGGGCTTAATACAAGGACCCGTCGGCTTCTTAGAAGTTTTCACAGCCTCATCTTAGGCTTCATATAATGTTTCTTCCTCCGGGAACGATAGCCTCCTCTTGGGCTTCATACAAGGACCTCTCAGCTTCCTAAAAGCATTCCCGCCTCCTCTTGGGCTTCGTACAAATTGTCCCGACGACCTCCTAGAGGTATAGGAACAGAAAATAGTCATCTTCATAGAACAGTCTGTCGAAGAGTCTAGACCATACTATTGTTTCTCAAAACATAGTACAAAAGATAAAACTCTAGACTTGGGCAGTCTAAGTTCTTTGAGTCTCAAAGACATTCTCAAGCACCCTTCAGCAGTAGGAAGGAACCTGTAGACTCGGACAGTCTTGATATCCTTTGGATTTCCCATTTCCTTAAAGAACAGGAAATAACCCTGATCCTCGAATCAAATCCCTGAGTGCAAACATTACTCATATAAAAACTGATTTTATCTTTAAATCAGCATATTGGATCTGTCACTCAAACTGAAACAGTCACCCAGCCTCCTCTTGGGCTTTGTACAATGATTCTCCCCAGCAGAGCAAACAAACTTCAGCCTCCACCTCGGGCTTCGTACGAGATACAAAAGACTCCCTTGTTGAGTTAAACTTTTCAGCCTCCATCTCGGGCTTCGTACGAGATACAAAAGACTCCCTTGTTGAGTTAAACTTTTCGCCTCCATCTCGGGCTTCGTACGAGATACAAAAGACTCCCTCGTTGGGTCAAACCCTTTTAGCCTCTCTCTCGGGCTTTATACGAGACACATAAAAAACACCCTCGTGTTGGGCCAATAGCCTCCTCTTAGGCTTTGTGTAAGAAAACCCCGGTTAATCCAATCAACCTTTTAGCATCACAGCTGTGCCTCGTTCACAGTACAAAAACATCAACAACTCCTTTCCCTTCATCTAATTGTTGTAAGCGGCAAGCCTCTGGATCATCTACATCCACGCCAGTGTCCCTCTTTTAGCATGAGAAATTCCTAAGGAAAGATGGCATTGCTCTACACTGAGTTAAAGTCTTCTCCTTCAGGTTGGAAACCCCCTATAAAGGAAATTATGGCATTGCTGGATTCACATATCCCAGTTAAAGTAATTCTCCTTTATAAACAGTCATAACAGATAAACCCCTCTTTAGAGATAACAAATTCTCTCTAAAGTTGAGACCTTTTAGCTTCACATCTTGGGCTTTGAACAAGATACAAATAGACCCTTCAGCTTCACATCTTGGGCTTTGAACAAGATACAAACTATCTTTCGCTTCACGTCTTGGGCTTTGAACAAGACACCAAAACACCCATTTCCTCCCATAAAATAGGAGGAACTACGATCGCTCTGATTTCCCTGTTTCAGAAAATGGGAATACGTAGGCATAAGATTGAAAGAAAAATCTTAGCGAGCATACTAAATAAAAACCCAAAATCCCATCATTTCATAAAACATCAGTCTTAACATCATTCCCAAGCATTACTCCGGAGAAATAACCTAAGAGAACCCCATACTTTGGATCGCATCTGTAAACCAACAGTTTTGACTGTTTAACCTCAGTATGCAAGCAGGGTTAGTTGGAGACATCTATTTCCCTTCCTTCATCAGCTTCAATAGGATAAAAAATGAATCGAGTTGTAGTACTAGAGTGATCGTGCTTCGCAATCACATCCAAAAATCACTCGCTACAGTCTCTAAGTTCTTACCAATTGTTTCCTCCTAGTGATTCAAAATCAGATTAAAACTTAACATTTTCCTACACAACTTCCACCCCTCATCAATGTAATGATAAGTTACACACATGCAATTCAAATTTTGTACTGATGTCCAATAACGGATAGTATGAGAAACTATATGTTTATTTACCAACAATATGCTCTTCAAGTTATCTTTCTTATCATTATACAAAATCATGCATTCTTTAACAACAGTGACATGAGAACGAACTTTAAATTTAGGAGAATAATGGGTTGAATAAAGATGGAGAAGTGTAAACAAAGAAGGTGAAGGTTGAGTTTGTGTAAATTTTGGGATTAATAATGGGTTGAAATATAAAATTAAGTGGGTACATATAGTCATCGGTTTTCCAGTTCCTAAAAATTAAAATCGAGAACCGAATCAAACAACATCAATTTTCATCAGTTTGGTTCGGTTTTTGAACCAAACTAGAAAATTCAGTTTTTTTCGGTTTAGTTTGCTTTGGATTATTAGTTTAATCAATTTTTTCCGATCCACTTAAATCACTATACATATATAATAGGGTTAAATAGTATTTACCCCCCCTGCCATATAGGCGTGTTTTGGTTTTCCCCCCCTGAAGTTTTTTTTTGTGATTCCCCCTTGTAAAATCAAGATTCTGTTTGCAGAACCCCCTATCCCTTGTTTGGCTGACTGGCATAGTGAATCTGCACACTTGGCAGTCCATGTGGCTTTTTTTATTATATATTATTAAATATTTTTATTGTTCTTAAATATTATATATTTATTTATTTCGTATTTTTTTTAATCTTATTCTTTATGCCTGTTAATTTTAGTTTTTACTGTTTTTTAATGCCAATTAATTATTTATGTAATTTAAATATTAATTAGTAAAATTTAATAATTGGGCCTAAAGCCTTGTTCTAAATTGGACTGTGTGTGTTTGACATTTCTACCCCTTTTAGTCTATTTTCATTTCAAATTGGTTTGTGTGTGTTTAATATATAAACACTACTAGTGTGTTCAATACTTTCGATGTGGGACTTATATTACACTCAAACCCACTTAATCAAGCCACAAGCCACACCCAAACATATCCTGGTTGCACTCCACTTTCCCATGCAAAAGACGCTCAACCACCCGAAAGACAACGACCCGTTTTATCATTGTAAGAAGGAAGCAATTTCAATGAAGTGTTATGCCTTCAGCCTTCAGATGCTATCAATAAAGTGGTGGTAAAATTTTTTTTCCTGGCATTATTCTTCTTCCAAAAGATTCATTATTGGGGAAAGTTTAAATCCAATGGAGGTAGAAAATTTTCTCACTGCCTTATTCTTGGATGAACCTTATAAATAACCCAGAAATTTAAACATATATATATATACGGAAGAAAAACAAAACAATTTCAATAACCCAGAAAATATTCAAAGAATATTAGTAAATTAGTAGCTCCATTCATTTTGATATTTCCGTCTTCGTGCAGAGCAAAGAGTTATGAGTAAAAATATGAGAGTTTGGAAATATGAGAGTTTGGAAAATATGAGAGTTTGGAAATCATATACTAATGAGAGTTTGGAAATATGAGAACAACAACACCACTCTTTGACTCAGTCAGTAAAAATATGAGAGTTTGGAAATCATAATCTAATGAGAATTATTTAGTTAGGAGTACCTATAAGTTGTGTACTCGAGAGCTTATTGTGTGTGAGGTAGGCAACAATGTAGGCGATGCTTCTACACTTTTTTTCAACATCATTCAAAATTTATCTATTGGAAATTGATCTATATTTGTCATTATTATTTAGAATACTTGGATGCAAAGAAATAATAAGATCTGCATTAATGTTATCGAGCAGCAAGGGACAATTCTTATAAAGCAGGTGATTTAATCTAGTATAGGCAAGCTTCACTATATTGGAATGCCTAATCTTCTTCACTGCAACACAGCAAGAATCAGAGCAAAGAAACTGTGGCAAGCAACACAGCAACGGTAACAGTAAGAATCAGAGCAATGAGTTTCAAAAAGGTGAAGGGTGGTAGTTTGGTAGTTTGGTTATGTATGGAGGTTGTGAAAAGGTGATGATAATGAGAGTGAGGAAGTTTGAGGTTTGATGATGATGTATTAATGGAGAAAAATGGGAGAGGTAGCAGGTCTTGTAAGGTGATTTGGTGGATGATACCTATCTTAAAGTCCCACATCGGTTGGTATAGAAACAAATTAAGTCTATATATACCAATCAATTATATAGGATAAGGAATTGAAAATAGTCTTGGAGTATGTGCATTTGATTTGAAATAAAAATGGGCTTAGGCCCAAGTTTAATATTTTGATAATTTAAAATATCAATTTAAATAAATAAAATTAATACGAAAATTAATTAAAGAAAAAACTTAAATTAATAAAAAAATTATAAATTAAATAAAATCTAAAAAAAATTAAATATACATAAACAAAAAAAATTAAATAAAAAAATTAAAAATAAATGCCACGTGTGCAGATTCCATATGCCTAGTCAGCCAAACAAGGGATAGGGGGTTCTGCAAACAGAATCTTGATTTTACAAGGGGGGAATCACAAAAAAAAAACTTCAAGGGGGGTAAACCAAAACACGCCTATATGGCAGGGGGTAAACACTATTTAACCCTATATAATACACCAACTGATATCAAAAGAAATAATTCCCTTTATTGAACGCTGAGGGATTAATATTTTCCCAAATGTGATGATTTGCAATGGGATTTATCTTGGTCATACATCTAACATCTTTTTGCTTACTGCAGTGCCTAATTGATGTTAGTGAAGCCATGTTCCATGAAGAGATGCTACTATAATGGTTTTAGAGTTGTTAGTGTAGCAAAGCTATATTAGAACAACTATAACAATGAGGAAGTGTTGTTATAGATATCTGTTTCCAAAGTACAGGGTTCCTTCATCCCTTTGGTGGAAAGACCTGTTCAAAATCTCTCAAATGTTCTATCCTACCTCTTTTACTGATTTATGCAGGTACAGAATTGGAAACGGGGGTCTTGCGTTCTTTTGGGATTCTATTTGGTTGGGGTGAACGACTCTAAGAGATGCATATCCTGACTTATGGCAGACGAATGAATTAAAGCAGGGTAGAGTTATTGACCTTGGCAGTTGGCTCCATGGTTCGTGGATCTGGAATGTCAATGCCGGTTCGAATCATCATGAATCCTTTTTGACGCAACAAGCAGGGGAGCTGTTTGATAAACTGGCAGATGTGGTGTTGGATCCCTTGGGATCGTACATGTTAATTTGGCCCTTTGGCAATGATCTGGTATACTCTGTAAAAATGGGATATCAGAAGTTAATAGGTAACAATGTTGCGGCTATGGTGAACCCGAATATTCAGGCGGGTTTCAAGATGTTGTGAATAGAAAAAGTCCCTTTGAAATCAATCTTATGTGGCTGGAGAATTTTACTAAACAGACTCCCCACCAGTGATAATTTATCTCTTCGCGGTATCAGTGCAAACTTGGATGACAGATTGTGTCCTTTTGGTTGTTTGGAGTTGGAGTCTGCCGTTCATATTTTCTTTTTGTGCAAATTTAGTTATTTAGTATGGAAGAAAGTTGAGGCGTGGTTAGGTATCGAGGTGGATTCGGTTGTTAATATATTGGAACACCTCCAATTTTGGATAAACGAATTGAAACTTAGAAAGGTTAGCATCGAGAGTGCAGTTGGTTTGTGGTTAACTATTCTTTGGACTTTGTGGAACATTAGGAATGGTATTTTGTTCAAGAACAAAATCTGAAATGAGGAAGAGGTATTACATTCCATAATCACGCTCTCTTGGTGGTGGATTGGCAAGAGGTCTAACAACTTTTACATTTGTAATTATTATGAAAGGATGCAAAATCCTTGTGATTTTTTATAGAGAATAGATGAGTGGGTGGTTTAGCTCCTTTTGTATAGGGGTTGGGATACCCCTTTGTATCCCTTTTAATGAATCCTTTTGCTTAGTAAAATATATATATATATATATATATATATGTGTGTGTGTGTGTGTGTGTGTGTGTGTGTGTGTGTTTCTCATTCCTGAAAGTGTTTCATATTTTTCGTACATATTATTAACATTGTGTGCGTGAAGGGGGTGGGTTTAACATCTGAAAAAAAAACCTCTTAAGTTTAAATAAAATACCATTTTTAATACATATGCGGACTCAGCGTATAAACTAATGCCTACATGTCACGCCACGTACCAAAGTTAATTTTTTTTCCAGAATTTTTAACAAAGGAGACTTTTTGTGTAACGAAACAATTCTTATAGGAACAATATGTAACGTTTTTTAATTAAGGGATCAAAACAAAATATTAAATTAAGTTAAGGAACTTTGATACTAGTTATGCCTAAAAAGAACAAAATAAACCACATGAAAAAAATATAATCATTATAATGAAAATAATTAAGTTTTAGTGAAAAGAATAAATTAAAAATGATGTTGATTTGAAGAAAAAAAACGGAAGCAACCATACTGGTAACAAATAAGATAGACTTAAGTGATGATCAAAAATTTAAGTACAAAAAAAAAAACTCCAACATTAAAAAAGAAGAAGATAAATTTGATAGAAAACATAAATTTTTAATATTTTGTTAGGAATAAATTATAATTTTTATAAAAAAATGAGGTTAATTTCATAAATATAATAAATTAAATCTCCCCCTTCCCTCCTAAAATATTAAATAAACACATTTCATTTTAAACATCCCCCTACTCCCCTCCAAAAACCCTGAACCTAACGGACTCCTAGGTTTATCAAAAAATAAACTTGTAATAAAGTAGGCAGGGATAAAAGTGTTAAACGTAAGATATCAATTGCCTTTTCCATAAGGTGGACTTGTTTGTGCCCAATGTCAGGAGAGGATTTGGATCCTCTATAGTGCATTGTCTCATGTTTCTATTCTACCATAATCTCAACCCTTAATATCTATTTTTTCTCTCTTCAAAACTCATTTTATTTATTTATTTTTCATGGACTTTCATCCTTTAGATCGGAAACATGAGGGATGACTAGACATATGAGGCAGGAGAAGATCTGTTTCCATCAGGAGATGAGGTATAGCCAAAGTAGACGAGGATCCAATTACCAAGAAAACTAGTGGGATACCTGTGCGTTCGCACGGGTTCCCGTCGGTGACCCGCATTTGTCTTCATTTAAAATTTGAAAAAAAATAGAATTAATAAAACTCACTAAATATAAAAAATAGAATGTATATTTAAAAATAAAAGAATCAATTCCCGTGGGCATCGATAGATATTTTTTATAAGATGAAGAGATTAAGAAGATTTGGGGCTTTATGGATTTGGTCGTGAAGAAATCAAACATATAACCCAAATGAGAATGAATCAAACAATTAAACATTTTGACTGGTCAAAGAAATTATACACAGTTGGCAAGGAAAGTTAGCACACATGGCACGCCATGTCATCCTCCGTTAGTGAAAACTAACGGGAGGGACTACAGTTGGAAACGAAAAACATTAGGGGGACCAAACCTTGAAGAAAATATTTATAGGGACCAAACTTGAACGTTGGGTTATTTTCAGGGACCTTATACATATTTAACCCTAAATATTAATTATAAATATGCAATAAAAATATAATTTGTGTATATTTTTTTATATAATTCGTATATTGTAATAAAAAATGACATTCACAATTATTAATTATACAACTTAATACATAATACATATAAAATTAATAAATATTCATGTACTAATAGATAAAATATAATTAATCATTCAAAATTTCTCAAAATTATATAATTGTAGTACTGCATTGATCAACCATAGAAGGATTTAATAAATTGTAATCATAAATTATCAAGCATTTATACCTTGAGTATCATTCATTCATATATATGCATTTAAAAAAATTAATATTTTTTATTCTTCTCACAAATACAACTTAATTACCATTTAAAATATGCTCATTTTTTAAATTAAAAATTATTGCATATATGATTTTTTTTATAATTAAAAAAATATTTATTAATTATTTAATAATTTTCTTATTTTTTATATATAAATATTAATTATAAATATGCAATAAAAATATAATTTTTGTATATTTGTTTATATAATTCGTATATTGCAATAAAATATAACATTCACAATTATTAATTATACAACTTAATCTATAATACATATAAAATTAACAAATATTCATGTACTAATAAATAAAATATAATTAATCATTCAAAATTTCTCAAAATTATATAATTGTAGTACTGCATTGTATGAGTAATAAAATCCATTGGTAGCGCAAAAATGTAACGCCCATACATAAATACATACATCAAAGCATATATTATATATGAATAATACGTTTGATACTGAAATATACAAGTTCCTAGTAACACAATGTGCATATAAATGCCCAAAAATCTAATACCACAACTATGGCATGTTATATATACAAGATGTTCAAAAAGATGAAACTAAGAACTAGATCACTAATGATCTCAAAATCTCCACAACGGAAGCCTTGCTACACAAAAGCCACGATCCGTAAGGAAAAGTCAACCTACTTTGTCCTTACCCTTCGCCGAACCTGTAGTACCTGTGATGTAAACAACAACGTGGGGTGAGATACATCAAATCTCAGTGAGTTCACTATCTTATAGTCCTCTCGGCTTTACAAGGTTCTAACAAGCCTAACTCAAGTCAAAAAGGAAGGGAAATGACTTTGAGTACACACACGCCATAAATGGATTCACACTCGTGAGCCTGTTAACTCACACTAATACAAAGATATGACCTGGGCCTGTTAACTCAAGAATCACTCTAATCAATAACCATACCAAGGCATCCCATTTTCCCGTCCGCTTCTACCAAGTAATTATGCATACGTTTCAGAGGAGGTGCTCGAGTCTCATGAAACTACACCGCAAGATAAACCGGTTATGATTACTAGACACACGCCTCGGCCTCTCTTGCACAAGCGTTGTCACAATGTCATTCCACACTATCCGACAATCATTTACGGTAATATTCCTGACTCTACCTATTTCATATTTTAACATGCATACATATTCAAACATGTTTAACAATAAGAGCATAGGCAATTAATCATCCATCGCATAGCGAAAACACATAATTCAACATATCACATATTACACAAATTCACGGTTCTCTCTGATTTATTTAAATCGGGCATCAAAATCAGCATCGTTTACTGTCCTCATAAAGATTATTTCCACGGCTTTCTATTGATATCAAAAACACTCAAATAGGATAAGCGGATCAAAAGTTAGGAAAGAAACAAAACTGCATAACCTAACATGTTCGCTAGGCGAACTACCCAGCGAGCATTCGCTCCAACCTTCGCTAGGCGAAGCCCCTGGCGAATGAACAAACAGAACGAAAACAGACATAAAGTTTGCTTCGCGAACTCCCTGGCGAACATTCGCCTCGCCCTTCGCTTCGCGAACAACTCAGCGAAGCAAGGCAGAACCAAACAGCACTGAAAAGGCACAAAGTTCGCTAGGCGAACGTTGTTGGCGAACATTCACTGACCTTCACTGACGGGTTGTCTAGGTGAACCTTCGAAAATTTGTTCGCTGCGACTCGTCCCAGGTTCGCTAGGTGAAGCCTGGAAAATCCTACTTCTCAACAGCGCTGTTCTTCATCCCAAAATCAATAATTTTCCAATCAAAACACCTCCAAACCTTATTATAACCATCAAAACATAGTATGATCATAACAACAAGCATTTAACAATAATTATATTGCATTTCATCCGTTAAATTAATAATTTTAACACAATTTCTCATTTTCTCACAATTCCAACCTAACTCTAAAACACATGGAATTCTACATCTAGAGCATCTATCTAGAACCCACCTGGAATAGATGATGATGAAGAAGATTAGGAGATGATTTGATGAAGATTGAATGATGGTTGATGATCTTGAACTCTTGGACTTTTTCCTCTTTTCTCTTCCATTTCCTTCCTTTCCTTTTCTTCTCAAAATTGGCTATGTTTGGAAATGAGAGGAAAAAAAATGATATAGAAAATAGCATCAATTAGAAACACTACTAATTGTCCAAGTAATCTCTAAAGCTCCCACAATTAAAACGTCAGAGTCAGATAATATTAATTTGGTCTGCTCTGAGCTCGTCAGTTGACTCTAATTATTTTATCAAATACATTCTCAGAGTAAACTGGAGTCCAGTTGATCATACCAATATTATCCAGAGTGAAATAATTTACGGGGTATTACATCCTCCCCCTCTTAAATAGAAATTCGCCCACAAATTTAAAACAATTACCTGAAAAGATGAGGATACGCGTCTCGCATCTCTGATTCTAGTTCCCATGTTGCATCTCCCAGATGCGTCTCATCCCACTGAACTTTGACCAGAGGAATCTCCTTATTCCTTAATACCTTAGTTTCTCTTCCCGAAATACGACTCGGTCGAGGCTCAAACGTTAAATCTGCTTCTATCTCAATAGTATCGGGTAGAATTGGCTGAAGAGGGTCTGGAACAAACTTCCGAAGCTGAGATACATGAAAAACATCGTGCATCTCGGATAGAGAAGGTGGTAAGGCTAATCTGTAAGATACTTCACCAACTCTCTCTAGGATCTGATACGGTCCCACGTATCTTGGACTTAACTTCCGCGATTTAAATGGTCCTTTCAATCTCAATCTCGGAGTAACCTTCAAAAATACATGATCGCCCTCATCAAATTCCAAAGGTCTTCGTCGGTTGTCTGTATAGCTCTTTTGGAGATCTTGGGCTTGTTTAACCTTTTCACGAATCATTCTAATCTTTTCCGTAGTTTCGTGAATAATCTCGGGTCCCAAAATCCTATCTTCGCCAAACTCCGCCCAACACAATGGTGTTCTACACTTCCTCCCATACAATGCCTCATAAGGAGCCATACCAATACTTGCGTGATAACTGTTGTTATAAGAGAATTCAATCAATGGCAATAGTTCCATCCAATTTCCGCCACTTTCCAACACACAAGCTCTCAACATATCTTCCATGGTTTGTATTGTCCGTTCCGTCTGACCATCCGTTTGCGAATGATTTGACGTGCTCAAACACAACTTCATCCCCATAGCTTGTTGAAAAGCTATCCAAAATCTAGAAGTAAACTTTGGATCTCTATCCGAAACAATACTAGAAGGAATACCATGTAATCTCACAATTTCCGAAATGAATAATCTCGCGAGATGACTTGCCTTATAAGTAGTCTTTATAACCAAGAAATGAGCAGATTTTGTCAACCGATCTACCACTACCCAAATCGAATTATAACCACCTTGCACACGGGGTAATCCCACCGCGAAGTCCATCGAAATACTGTCCCATTTCCACACCGGGATTTCTAAAGGTTGCAACAAGCCACCCGACCTTTGGTGTTCAATCTTCACTTGTTGGCATACCGCACATTCCGACACGTACACCGCAACATCCCTTTTCATTCCGGACCACCAATAGTCCCTCTTTAAATCTTGATACATTTTCGAAGAGCCAGGATGAATAGTAAAAGTACCCTTATGTGCTTCTTCCAAAATCCTTCTTTTCAACACCGTATCATCTGGAACACAAATTCTTTGGTCAAAAACAATGATTCCGTCGGTAGTTCGTACAAAACCCGGTTGAGTCAACATTTCTTGTAACCTCTCATCTAACTCTTGTTCTTGTCAGATTTCCTCCCTAAGAGCAGAGGTGACATTCAAATTCCCCATCACCACACCATCTGGAGTCCAATTAAATTGAAGATTTAGATCTCTAAACCTTTCCATTAGGGCATACTCTAACATCATCAATTCAGCACTATGCAACACTTTCCTACTCAGTGCATCCGCTACTTTATTTGCTTTACCCGAATGGTATTTTAGTTCCAAATCATAATCCTTCAAATACTCCATCCACCTCCTTTGACGCATGTTCAACTCTTTCTGATCAAAAAGGTACTTTAAGCTCTTGTGGTCACTAAACATCTCAAAATGTACACCATACAAGTAATGACGCCACACTTTCAAAGTAAACACAATGGCCGCCAATTCCAGATCATGCGTCGGATAATTCTCTTCATGGACTTTCAACTGTCGAGAAGCATAAGCTACTACATGTCCATCTTGCATCAACACGCCTCCTAATCCCTTCTTCGATGCATCACAGTACACCTCATACGACTTGCTAGGATCAGGAACAATCAAAACAGGAGCGGTAGTCAATCTCTTCTTCAAATTCATAAAACTTCTCTCACAAGCCGAATTCCATTCATACGAACAATCCTTCCGAGTAAGTCTCGTCATTGGTAAAGCCAGTTGGGAAAAGCCTTTAATAAACCTTCTATAATAACCTGCCAACCCCAAGAAACTTCTAACTTTGGCAACGTCCTTCGGTCTCTCCCAATTAATCACCGCCTCAACTTTTGATGGATCGACCGCCACACCTCCTTGAGATATGACGTGACCAAGAAAATTTACCTCCGACATCCAGAATTCACACTTGCTTAACTTGGCAAAAAGTTGTCTCTCTTGCAAGACAGATAAAATGATTCTCAGGTGTTCTCCGTGCTCTTGAGGATCACGAGAATAGATAAGAATGTCATCAATAAATATCACCACAAATTGGTCCAAGTAAGGTTGAAATATCCAATTCATATAATCCATGAAAATAGCCGGAGCATTAGTCACTCCGAAAGGCATCACGAGGAATTCATAATGCCCATAACGAGTCCTAAACCCAGTTTTTGGTACATCCGAACTCTTCACCCGAATCTGATGATAACCCCACCGTAAATCATTCTTCGAGAACACACAGGCTCCTTTCAATTTATCTAACAGATCGTCTATCCTTGGTAATGGGTATTTGTTCTTAATGGTGACCTTATTTAACTGACGGTAATCAGTACACAACCGCATTCCACCATCCTTCTTCTTTACCAACAACACTGGAGCTCCCCAAGGCGAAACACTCGGTCTAACAAAATGCTTAGCCATCAATTCTTCCAATTGATCCTTTAATTCTCGTAACTCAAGTGGTGCCATCCGATACGGAGAAACAGATATTGGAGCCGTTCCCGGTACCAGGTCAATAGAGAATTCCACTTCCCTCTCCGGAGGAAGAGAAGTGATATCCTCGGGAAAAACTTCCGGAAACTCGCAAACTACGGGAATACTCAGAACCGGAAGGTCGTTGGCCTCTTCCTTAGTGAGAACCATAAGAACAGACTTTTCATTCTCAAACAAGAAATTAATCATTCCCACCGTACCTTCTAGAATAGTAGTCAACACATCCTTCAGAGTAGCCTCCTCGGACGGAATAATAATTAACTTCTCTTCACAACCAATAAAAACCGAATTAGCAGAAAGCCAATCCATTCCCAGAACAACATCCACTTTCTTAAGCGGCAAACAAATAAGATCAATCTGGAAAACTCTTTCATTCACCGATAGGACACAATTTTCACACACTAACGGTGTTTCAACAATCTCATCCATGGCAGTAGTAACCACCATGGGTGGAGACAATGGAATAGCTTGCAACCCCAGTCGCTTCGTACATTGCACCGATATAAAGGAATGCGTTGCTCCACAATCAAACAAAACAAAGCAAGGATTTCCATTAACCAAACACGTACCAGCAATTAAAGAGTTATCCCCTTTGCTTTCCTTGCATCCAACGTATATACTCGGCCGACATTCTTCTCTTGAATTTGATTCCTATTTTGAGGACAATTCCTCGATACATGGCCCACCTTGTTACACTGATAACACCTTATTCCCTCCAAACCGCACCTACCATGATGATTCTTACCACAAGTACGACATACCGGAGGTATACTCGTCCTAGAACTCTGAACTTGCTTCCCTTTGAAAGATTGTTGCCTTGGTCTAAATTGTTGATTCGATCTCTGATAAGTGCAAATTGTACTTATTTTTTTATATAATTTTTGTTGCACTTATCGATACTTTCTGGTAAATATCATACGAATAATACCTGATTTGTTTATAAATACGTTTACGTTCATTTTTAGTGTATATATTGCGTATATTGTAAATATCATTGAGTTTAATTGATTTTCTCTCATTTTTGCAGGTATCCAATCAAGGATGTCTTGCCATTATTGTATAGAGCATTGAATAAGCTTTCCAACGCTTCGAACCGGGTGAAAAACAGAGTTACGGTTCAAAAGTTATGAATAAAATAGTGCAGAATTTTCTGCTGACTGGTGTGCTGCGCCCCTGCTTCGCGGGGCGGTGCAGGGGCGGTAGAAAAATGTGAAAAATGAACTTACAGTGTCGTTACATGAATTTTTGATTCCGCCGGGTGACCCAGAATTTCGCCAGGCGAAACTTGACGGCCAGAAACTCCATTAAAGGCCCAAAAACACATTTTTTAGGTTATGGTTTGGGTATTTTTGCTCCCACTCCATCAAATTTCATTTCTTCATTGGATTTGCTTAGAAAACATCATGGAAGCTTGCATGTGGATAATCCGGTGTGGATTTCTCATCGATCGGCGCCGACAAACCGTGAAGTGTTTGGTTCATTTCTGATTTTCTTCATGTCTTTCTTCTTTGTTGGGTTTGTATATGTTTTTACTTTGATCTCATGTATATTTGTCGCCCATGGCATTATATTTAATTTGATTTACAAATCTCTATTGGTGATTGTTCTTATTTTTGCTTTATGCGCGGGGTTTGGGTCGTGTTAGAGATAAACTTCACAAACTTCGATTAAGGATGATTATCTGTTAGTTTTTGAATGCTAGAGATAGATTTAGGGCTAACAATCCGTATGGGTGTCGGAACTTAATGCTTTCTGTATTTTGAGGCTTCGTGCGTGAGAGTGACGAAGAGAGTGATACGGTTGTTTCTCAACTCGGTGTGTCAGAGATGAACACTATTGTGAGCGATACCGGGTGATATTGAGGAGTATTGTAAGTTGAGTGTAACTGGTCGATTGGTTTAAGTTTGTGACGAGTGGAATATATACATGCTTGATACGTCTTTTCTCTTCGAAGAATGAATTGTTTTTATGTTTATATTTACTTTTCTGTTATTTACTTTAAACCCATTTTAATCCAAACTCATAAACTTAGAAATTGTCGAACGGCAGTTCAGTAGCACCGATCTCTGTGGACACGATAATTCCCGGAAAAATACTTCCAAATCTTTTTGTTTGCTTGCCCTATTTCGCAACCAACAATCTCCCCCGATCACTTTGATTCAGCCTACTCAATTCTCCTTCCGCTTGTACCTTCTTCAAACTATGTTCCGCCACATAACACTATCGTAACAATTCAGCATAGCTAGTGAATTCCCTCTGAGATACACTATGCAAAATTTCAGGCCTTAAACTAAACAGGAACTGGTCAATCTTCCACCTCTCATCTGGAGCATACATGGCTTGCCTAGAATAAGCATCCATAAACTCAAATTTCTCCGCATAAGAAGCCACAGTCAAGTTGCCTTGTCTCAACTATTGAAACTCGAATTCTTTTTGAGACCTTAAGGAACTTGGAAAATACTTCTCCATAAAAGTTATCTTAAATTGTTCCCATACCTTCGGTACCTCTTGAATTGTCATTAAGGATGAAGCACTCTCCCACCACCTCATGGCAGGACCCTTTAACAAGTGAGAAGCAAAGACCACCTTGTTTTCCTCACTGTACTGAACTATTAAGAAAATGCACTCCATACCGGATATCCATTCATGCGCCTTTACCGGATCTAATCCTCCCTGAAACTCTGGAGGATTCATCTGAATGAAATCCCTAAAGGTCCCCCCCTGCAGCTTCAGGAACAACCACTGGAGGATGCAGGCCACCAGCCATTTGCTGTACCATTTGTTGCACAAACTGATTCTGTTGTTGCTGCATCTGTTGCATGAATTATTACAAAGGTGATATTGAGGAGTATTGTAAGTTGAGGGTAACTGGTCGATTGGTTTAAGTTTGTGACGAGTGGAATATATACATGCTTGATACGTATTTTCTCTTCGAAGAATGAATTGTTTTTATGTTTATATTTACTTTTCTGTTATTTACTTTAAACCCATTTTAATCCAAACTCATAAACTTAGAAATTGTCGAACGACAGTTCAGTAGCACCGATCTCTGTGGACACGATAATTCCCGGAAAAATACTTCCAAATCTTTTTGCTTGCTTGCCCTATTCCGCAACCAACAAAATGGCGCCGTTGCCGGGGATTGGTGTTTTTATTGAATCGCATTGTGATAGTTTCTTTGTTTTTTAGTTTTGTAGATATCGTATATATTGTCTATTTTCACTTGTTTATATTGATACTTGTATATGTTTACCATATTTGTGAATTTTACATGTTTTGTATACTTGTAAATTTAGTGTATTTGTTTGTTTCTCTTCACGTTTGCTAAGTGTTTGGTTAGGTTTCATCGTCGGTGAGCACTAACCGTGTAAAGAGGCAACTTGGAGAAGTGTGTATAAATAATAGGCGTCGAGCTTACGACGTAAAACAAGCATGTTTTATTGTTTTTTGTTCCGTTATTACTTTTTCATTGTATATGAGATTGTGTAGGTGTTAAGTGGAGGCCTACACCAGAACCCTGTTGTTGTACTGATTTTTCTGGTTCTGGTACAGCGCGCTTAGCACGCTTCTGCGCGCTCAGCGCGCTCTGCTGTGCTGAACCAGTGATTTCTTTTAATTATTCACTTGGCTCCCCTTTTTTCCCACTTCCACCAAGGCCTTATATATTAGTAATTATTAGTAATTTCTCTTATTCTTTTGTTGTTGTTTAGTTTAGGTAGTGTGGTGAGTATTCATTAAACAAGTTGTACTCGTATTTTTCGTAAATTCTCAAATCTTCACTTTACAACTTGTTTAATGAACTTTCTACCGGTTTTTTTAGTTTGTTTATGTTAATGGTCTTTGTGTTTGTCAATGAGCTTGTTTTGAGTTGCTTGAGGAACTTTTGGTGATGTTCCATTTTTGACCTTTTCAACTTGCGGATGTATGGTAATGATTTTGTTATGTTTTGTACACGTCTGAGGTATGTATTTATCGCTTTCTTGACTTTAACATATTCATGATACTTAGGCTTTTTACAACTTCCATGCCATCCATTCTTTTGTATACTTGTTCTATTGTGAATCACTTTAGTTCCCAACCTTTTTGTGAAGTGGCTTTCCATTTGTTCATATACGCGCGGAGAACCAACATTCTTGTTCTAACTGGATTTTATTATGTTGAATCTGTTGTTTATGTTGTGTATATGAATGCATGAAAAGGATCAAGGCATTTGTTTCATTTTGAGCACAACCACCTTAGCCAAATAGTCAATTCACCTTGTGAGGGTGTTAAAATTCGTAACCCCTTTGAGCTTTTTGATCCATTTTTTTATTTGAACTTAATGCTTGTCTATGAGTATTTAGTTCACTTATTTTTGAATGGATTTTGTTTTTTCTTGGACCTCAATTTTGTGTTGTTGTATGGATTTTTTCCTTGCCTTAGAAAGTAGGGAGTATTCACATGATGGTGCGGTTGAATTCAAGTTGGGGAGAGGATGACTGTGTACTCATTGGTTGGATTCTATGAGGATTGAAAAAGATAAGAAAAAAGAGAAAAAATTGTGAAAGAGAAAAAGAAAGAAAAAAGGAAGAAAAAGAAAAATCCTTGAAAAAGGAAACAAAAAGAGTTTCAATAATTGTGCTAAATAAGTATTGTGTGTTGTGTAGCACTTGGGATTTTGGAAGAAGTTAATTGTAATTTTGTGTTTGAACTTTTGTGAGTTGATCACTCCCTTAGGTTTAGGCAAGTTTTTGTTTCAATTACCTTTAGAAATTGCCCCTTGTTTGTTTACCCGATCACATTACATCCTTGAAAGTCCTTGTGATTCTTGCCTTTGTATGTTCAATATGAATTTGTGGATGTATGCATAATTTAGTCTTTTGTTTTCAAGATTGTTGTGTGAGTGTAAAGAACCTCATTTTGTGTTTTTCATCTACCGATGATTGTTTTTACTAGGTGTGATTCACTTTGGAACTTGTGTTGTTTTAGAACGTTTGGCATGATTTTTGTATTTTGCATTTGTTTCGTGACTATGTTATCGTCGTAGTTTAGTGGTAAGTATTTACTTTTTGTGTGTATCGTTTTCATTTGAACCATTCATTCGTTTTCGTTTTTCAAAACCTGTTGATTCGTCTTTCTCTGGATATTGCTTGTGCATTTTTAAGTTTGTTTGATTCTTGTTTATGGACAAACAATTATGTAAGTTGGGGAGAGTTTGATAAGTGCAAATTGTACCTATTTTTGTATATAAGTTTTGTTGCACTTATCGATACTTTGTGGTAAATATCATACGAATAATACCCGATTTGTTTATAAATACGTTTACGTTACTTTTTAGTGTATATATTGCGTATATTGTAAATATCATTGATTTTAATTGATTTTATCTCATTTTTTCTGGTATCCAATCAAGGATGTCTTGCCATTATTGTATAGAGCATTGAATAAGCTTTCCAACGCTTCAAACCGGGCGAAAAACGGAGTTACGGTTCAAAAGTTACGAATAAAACAGTGCAGAATTTTGTGCTGACTGGTGTGATGCGCCCCTGCTTCGCCGGGCGGTGCAGGGGCGGTAGAAAAAAAGTGAAAAATGAAGTTACAGTGGCGTTACATGAATTTTTGATTCCGCCGGGCCACCCAGAATTTCGCCGGGCGAAACTGGACGGCCAGAAACTCCATTAAAGGCCCAAAAACACATTTTTTAGGTTATGGTTTGGGTATTTTTTGCTCCCACTCCATCAAACTTCATTTCTTCATTGGATTTTCTTAGAAAACATCATGGAAGCTTGCATGTGGATGATCCGGTGTAGATTTCTCATCGATCGGCGCCGACAAACCGTGAAGTGTTTGGTTCATTTCTGATTTTCTTCATGTCTTTCTTCTTTGTTGGGTTTGTATATGTTTTTACTTTGATCTCTTGTATATTTGTCGCCCATGGCGTTATATTTAATTTGCTTTACAAATCTCTATTGGTGATTGTTCTTGATTTTTGCTTTATGCGCGGGGTTTGGGTCGTGTTAGAGATAAACTTCACAAACTTCGATTAAGGATGATTATCTGTTAGTTTCTGAATGCTAGATATAGATTTAGGGCTAACAATCCGTATGGGTGTCGGAACTTAATGCTTTCTGTATTTCGAGGCTTCGTGCGCGAGAGTGACGAAGAGAGTGATACGGTTGTTTCTCAACTCGGTGTGTCAGAGATGAACACTATTGTGAGCGATACCGGGTGATATTGAGGAGTATTGTAAGTTGAGTGTAACTGGTCGATTGGTTTAAGTTTGTGACGAGTGGAATATATACATGCTTGATACGTCTTTTCTCTTCGAAGAATGAATTGTTTTTATGTTTATATTTACTTTTCTGTTATTTACTTTAAACCCATTTTAATCCAAACTCATAAACTTAGAAATTATCGAACGGCAGTTCAGTAGCACCGATTTCTGTGGACACGATAATTCCCGAAAAAATACTTCCAAATCTTTTTGTTTGCTTGCCCTATTCCGCAACCAACAATCTCCCCCGGTCACTTTGATTCAGCCTACTCAATTCTCATTCCGCTTGTACCTTCTTCAAACTATGTTCCGCCACATAACACTGTCGTAACAATTCAGCATAGCTAGTGAATTCCCTCTGAGATACACTATGTGAAATTTCAGCCCTTAAACCAAACAGGAACTGGTCAATCTCCCACCTCTCATCTGGAGCATACATGGCTTGCCTAGAATAAGCATCCATAAACTCAAATTTCTCCACATAATAAGCCACAGTCTAGTTTCCTTGTCTCAACTGTTGAAACTCGAATTCTTTTTGAGACCTTAAGGAACTTGGAAAATACTTCTCCATAAAAGTTATCTTAAATTGTTCACATACCTTCGGTACCTCTTGAATTGTCATTAAGGCTGAAGCACTCTCCCACCACCTCATGGCAGGACCCTTTAACAAGTGAGAAGCAAAGACCACCTTGTTTTCCCCACTGCACTGAACTATTAAGAAAATGCGCTCCATACCGGATATCCATTCATGCACCTTTATCAGATCTAATCCTCCCTGAAACTCCGGAGGATTCATGCGAATGAAATCCCTAAAGGTCCCCCCTGCAGCTTCAGGAACAACCACTGGAGGATGCAGGCCACCAGCCATTTGCTGTACCATTTGTTGCACAAACTGATTCTGTTGTTGCTGCATCTGTTGCATGAATTAATACAAAGGGGCATTCTCCCCGTCAACTGGTGGATTGGTCCCGGCTGGAGTGGTTCTCGGTCTACCCCGGTTGTTTCTGCGTCGGTCGGCCATGTCCCTAAATGTCATATAGATAGGATTAAGTTGATCAGGCTTAATACCATAAATATAACACGTAAGACTAATGGCGACACAACACATATGAAACGAAAAGAAAATACTTATACTATTTCATGGCTAGGTCGAGGATACGACCTGCTCTGATACCAACTGTAACGCCCATACATAAATACATACATCAAAGCATATATCATATATGAATAATACGTTTGGTACTGAAATATACAAGTTCCTAGTAACACAGTGTGCATATAAATGCCCAAAAATCGAATACCACAACTATGGCATGTTATATATACAAGATGTTCAAAAAGATGAAACTAAGAACTAGATCACTAATGATCTCAAAATCTCCACAACGGAAGCGTTGCTACACAAAAGCCACGATCCGTAAGGAAAATCCAACCTACTTTGTCCTTACCCTTCGCCGAACCTGTAGTACCTGTGATGTAAATAACAACGTGGGGTGAGATACATCAAATCTAAGTGATTTCGCTATCTTATAGTCCTCTCGGCTTTACAAGGTTCTAACAAGCCTAACTCAAGTCAAAAAGGAAGGGAAATGACTTTGAGTACACACACACCATAAATGGATTCACACTCGTGAGCCTGTTAACTCACACTAATACAAAGATAAGACCCGAGCCTGTTAACTCAAGAATCACTCTATTCAATAACCATACCAAGGCATCCCCTTTTCCCGTCCGCTTCTACGTCTATAAGACGACCCGAGTCATGGATCCTTGTAGTTACTTGGCATACGAATTAGATTCAGGATCACCGGCCTGTTAACCGTGAACCGTCACTTCTCATGGTCTGTTAACCATCACAAGTCTCTTTACCATATAGGCTCCAATCGTAATACATGTAGGGAATCAAACCTACCAAGTAATTGTGCATACTTTTCAGAGGAGGTGCTCGAGTCTCATGAAACTACACCGCAAGATAAACCGGTTATGATTACTAGACACACGCCTCAGCCTCTCTTGAACGAGCGTTGTCACAATGTCATTCCACACTATCCGACAATCGTTTACGGTAATATTCCTCACTTTACCTATTTCATATTTTAACATGCATACATATTCAAACATGTTTAACAATAAGGCAATTAATCATCCATCGCATAGCGAAAACACATAATTCAACATATCACATATTACACAAATTCACGGTTCTCTCTGATTTATTTAAATCGGGCATCAAAATTAGCATCTTTTACTGTCCTCATAAAGATTCTTTCCACGGCTTTCTATTGATATCAAAAACACTCAAATAGGATAAGCGGATCAAAAGTTAGGAAAGAAACAAAACTGCATAACCTAACATGTTCGCTAGGCGAACTACCCAGCGAGCATTCGCTCCAGCCTTCGCTAGGCGAAGCCCCTGGCGAATGAACAAACAGAACAAAAATAGACATAAAGTTCGCTTCGTGAACTCCCTGGCGAACATTCGCCTCGCCCTTCGCTTCGCAAACAACTCAGCGAAGCAAGGCAGAACCAAACAGCACTGAAAAGGCACAAAGTTCGCTAGGCGAACCACTACAAGAAAATTAGTCTATAGCCACGTGAAGTTGTGACGTGATTATCACGTGGCAAAAAAAAGTTGGTTGCGGCGTGATAATCACGTCGCTACATTATTTTATAATAAAATAAAAAATGTAACGTTAGCACATGGAATGTCAGAATATAAAATTTAAAAATATTATCTGCGACGTGAAAACCACGCCGCAACAAATAAAATAATTTTTTAAAAACAAAAGCCTGTAGCGTGCAGATGTTGGGAATGTTGAAAATTTTAATTTTTTTTTTTGCGACGTGAATATCACGTCGCAACTTTTTTAGATGGAAAATTAAAATTTTAATTCTGACTGAATCCAGGTAGTGGGTATATAATTTACGACCGTTGGCTGGTTGCGACGTGATTATCACGTGGCAAAGTTGCGACGTGATTTTCACGTCGCTAATGGGCTTATATAATTAATTGCTTTCGTTTCCTCTCCCCCAGACCCATTTTCTTAAGAACCATTTTTCTCATTTTTCCTCTTCTTCTTCGCAGACCCATTCTTCCTCTCTTCTTCTTCGCAGACCCATTCTTCCTCTCTTCTTCTTCAAGCACTTCCATAATTTTAAAGGTATGTTATTTGATTTTATTCTTCCTCTCTTCTTGTTCCACTCTTATCATATTTTTTGGTTATTATTAATATTTTTTTTTATGATATTGAATAGAAGAAGATTGAAGATTCAAGATTCAAGAAGATTGAAGATTAAAGAGTGAAAAAAAGGTTGGACTAGAAGATTGAAGGAGATTGAAGAAGAGGTATTTTTTGCAATTTATTTTTTATATTTGAAGTATTTTCGGAAATTTGTTTATTTTAGGTTAATAGTATATATGTTAGAAACAAATTTTGTTATAATTTATTTTGGTTATTTTCAGAATTTATTTGTTATAATTTATAAACAATTTATTTAGGTTAATAGTATATATGTTATTTTCAAAATTTATTTGTTATAATTTTTAAACAATTTTTTATTCTGTTAGAAACAAATTATATATTTTGTTAGAAATTTATAAAACAGAATTATTTTATATATTTATATATATAAAAACCGAAAATATAAACATATTATATATAAATTATGTTTTAACATATATAAATTCTGTTTTAACACATTATATATAAATTATATATAAATTCTGTTTTCCAAAAAATTATATATAAATTCTATTTTAACATATTATATTTAATTTTTTTTTCTGAAATTTTTATTAAGTTATAAATGTTATAAAAATAGAATAATATATAATATATAATAACATTTAATAAAAACAGAATTATTTTATATATTTATATATATAAAAAATGAAAATATATTTAATATGTTTATATTTTAGGTTAAAAGAATATTATGAAAAGTTATATATTTAAAAAAAGTTAATTATAAAAAAAGAAAATATATTTGATATATTTAATATGTTATAAAAATATTGTATTTTATGTAGTGATTAAAAACATATATACATATATAAAAATGTTTTATAAAAAACAATTTTATTGTTAATATATTTTTTATATACATTTATAAAAAATTGTTTGAGTAAAAACATATACATAAAAAACTTTTTTATAAACAAAAAACATTATATAAAAACTGTTTTATAATTATTATATATTATATTGTTTTATGAAGTATAGTAAAAAAACTATTTTATGTAAAAACATATATGTCGTACCCCAAATTTTGACCACCCGTCTATTCTTTTTTACTTTTTGTATTGAGGGGTTTATTTATTTTAATAACAGGGGTAGAATAAATTATGTTGGAGTTATGAGTTAAATAGGGTTAGATTACTGTTATTTTTATATAGGGATTAATTAGGGTCATATTAATTTTTAATCGAATTATACTAGGGTCAAAGTGGGGTTATTAGGGGATTAATGTTAATATTAATATTATTATTAATATTATCATTGAATTATTATTAAAATACCCGCTAAAGTGTGAGAGGTTGTGAGTTCGAATCCCACATTCCTCACTTTTAATGTTTTATTTGTTTTTCCTTTATTACTAACTTTTTTTCCTTTTCTTTTAAATCATGAAAAATTATAAAAATAGTTTTTTTATTTATTATTTTAATATCAATTTTCGTATTTCATTTAATAATTATTTTAAAAATTTGATTTTTTCATTAAAATCAATATTTTATGGAAAAAATATCAAAAAATCATAAAAATAAAAATAAAAATCAATCAAATCTTTTTTTTCTCATTATCATTATTAGGATATTTCTTTTATTTAAAATATTATTTTTTTATTTAAATTCACCAAGCCATGAATCCATCCAGATGCATTTGCTTGGGCTCCAAGAAATAGTGGAAAATCAAGTCAGATTAAAACCTTCCTAAACTGAAAAATTTTATTCAATGTCTGACCTAATTTTTCATCTATAAATAGAGCTGGTTTTCCACATTCTTTGCCACCCACAAATTCACAATAATCAGTACGAAAAAAGTTGTTGTTTTTCACATTGAAGAACAACAACACTAAAAGGGGAAGAGGGGTCGGAATCTTGCGCTAAGGGAAAAGGAGAAAAATAGGGAGAGGAAAAGGAGAACACAAGGGACGAAAAGAAAAGAAGGGAGAAGAAAGGAATAACACCAAGAAAAGAAGGGAGAAAGCTAAAAAAACTTATTTATTTTGCTCACCGTGATAAACCTCGATCCCGTAGGTTGGTTCCACCTCACCACTTTAATTATTTTGTAATATGTTACTTTTTGTTTAATGCCTGCTAAGTATCACCATAACAATTCTGGGGTTTAAATTTTATTTGCTATTTCTGGGTAAATTTTATTTAGGATTGGGATCGAAATCGAGAGAGGGAGAAGAGGGGTTTTTTGTTCCTTTCTTGTTTTAATGCTTTCAATAATTAACTATATTAATATAAAAAAAATAGAAAAATCAAGTAAGAAGAAAAAGAGGGTAACTCTTCACGTGCTCCCACCTTTTTTTATAAAAAAATGAAAAAAAACTTTTTTATATATTTTATTAGTAATTAATCTTCTTTCCTATTATTAATTAATTATTTATGGTTGAATTAATTATTGCTCGGGAGAATAAAAATATATTTATTTGATTTAAGTTAAGATTTATGATAATTAAGCATATGAAACCTTTTAATAAATGGTAATAAATACACAGTAAAAAAAAAAAAAATAAAATATATAATTAGGATTTAATTAATATCATAATTGAGTAAAGAAAAGTTAGATAATTACAATAAACGTGAGATAAAAAAATATAATTATATTTAGGGATTTCAACATTTTAATGTTTTATTAGCGATTTTTTTAATTATTTAGGTAATTAGGAAACAACTTTTTATTTAATTAAGGGTTTAATACATGTTATAATTAATAATTGGGATTAATGTGTTTTTGGGATATTATAAGATTTTTTTTTTTGGGTTGTTGCAAATTATTTGATTAGATATTAAAAGTTTAATGATTAAGTAATTGGGATTTATCTTATGATTGGAATTTATTTTATATTTTGATTTTTGTAAACTATTGAATTAAATAGTTGTGATTTATCTTTAAATAATTGGGATTTATCTTTTTTTATTTGGGATAATTTATATTTTTTTGGGATAATTGAGACTAATTCAAATTTTGGGATAAGATTTAATTCACATTTTTTGTAATATTAAAAGTTTTGGTAGTATTTATCTTTGGGATATTAAAAGTTTTAACAATTGGGATTATTTATATTTTTGGGATGTTACAAGTTTTAATTTAATGATTGGGACTTATTTTATAATTGGCATAAGTTTTTTATTTTGAGCTTATTGTATACTTATTGAGATGTTATAATTTTTAATTGGGATTATTCTATATAATTAAATAATTAGGATTAATTGTGGGGTATTAATTTAGTTGGGAAATTAGGGGTTGATTTTTGGGATAAAAATGAGTTAATTTTGGAATAAAAATTGGGGATAAAGTATAGGATGAATGGTTAATTAATCATTTAAGTTATATTCTTAAATAAATTAAATACCAAACTTTTACTAGCAATTAAGGGATAATAAACTTAAGGTTTTTTATATAATCATATAATCAACTTATTTTTAAAAATAAGTTGAAAAGGGATATTTTTTTTAATAAATAAAAATGGGATAATTCTAAGGGATGATTCAAGGGATAAAATATTTGGGATATAAAATCAGGGGATAAAGCTCTTGGTCCGAGAGCCTAAATAAGGGATAGGGGATAAGGATTTAGGGATAGCACTCTTGATATCCGAGAGTATAAATAAAAGGATTAAGGGATAAAACTCTTCCTCCGAGAGTCTAAATAATGGATAGGGATTTAAGGGATAGAACTCCTCATCTAGGAGTATAAACACTAGATTTAAGGGATAGAACTCTTTATCCAAGAGTATAAATAGTGGATTGGGGTTTAGGGTTAGGTTTTGGGATTTAGGAATAGGATTAGGGGGTAGGAATAAGGGAGGTGAACTACGGTTACTCTGATCCTTCAAATTGAGGGTACGTAGGCATAAGGTTGCAAACCAACCCTAGCGAGTATAATTAATTAAAAACTTAGGATTCTTTTGTAAATAAATCATTTAGACAAACAAGCAAGCATACCCTAAAATCTAAGGAGGATCCCATTGAGTACAATGGAGGTGAGGGGTGCCTAACACCTTCCCCTCACTTTACCGACTCCCGAACCTTAGGAATCTCTGTCCTTGGGATTAAGGATTTTTAGGTTTATCATTATTTTCCTTAAAAAATATGATGGCGACTGGAATATTTTTGCCGGCCGCGACAGCTGGCGACTCTGCTGGGGATTCCTTCCTAGCAAGAGTCAATCCTAGCCTTAGGATTTAGGGTTTTGTTTGTCTTGGATGTTTATATTTTTTTTGGTTTTTTTGGATGTTTATTTAACACTTTGTTTTATTTTGTTATCATGCAAGGGATTGGGGCAATAAAAAAAAAAAGGAGTGAAGCTAAAACCCAAAGCTTGGAGGATAACCCTAGAACCTAAAGTGGAACGGAAATGTTTTTACGGGGGACGCAACGTCCCCTAAAATGCATTGATGCCACACTCAGAGTAGATCCTTCCAAAGTCGTCCTCACGAAAGGGCTAGCCCCTCTCGTAGTTGAATGATTTGGATGTGGTCCATGACTTTGAGAACCTTAACCTACCCCACACCAATCTATGGAGACCCTATGTATTCAACCCTCAAGGGTTGTTACTAGGTTCCTACCCCAAATAAGACTTATCCCGAAGGATTACCATAAGAAGGCTTGCTCCTTCTCATAGTAAAACAAGGGTATAGTCTAAACATTTTGGGCCCGTTATGTTGTCCAAATTTTTATATCCTACATGTGAGGGGATTGGGTAGATAAGCTTTAGATCTAAACCTATCATAGGGAGCTTACCTTGCTAGGGCATGCTAGCATTTTCACCTTACCCTAACCCAAAAAAAAAACATTTAACCAAAGAACAAAGGGTCCATGTCATTATGCATTTAAAAACTATTTTTTGCATATATACATTTTTGTGGGGAATTTCAAGATGCGTTGTAGGAATATGGGAAAGATGGATTCAAACAAAAGGGCTACCCTATGCATTAGAGTGCTAAGTGGCGATTTACAAAGTCTTAAGGACCTTTGAGACTTAATGCCAAATCTGCTCAAAGGATGTTTACACCCAAGTATGGAAGGATCCTCGATCTCTTAGGGACCCCTATGAAGGTAGAGGCCATAATTACTTTTGCACAACTTTATGATCCTTCTCTATGTGACTTCCTCTTCAAGGATTTTCAACTAGCTCTTACGCTATACTTGGATTTACAAGGAGAAAAACTTACAAAGGGGCAAGGGGGTAAAAAAGGAAAAAACAGCAAAAAATAATAATCAAAAGAAAAAGAAAAATGGTCAAGCAAAAAAAAACTCAGCTGTACCCCTTGAAGATCCATCACCTCACTACAAGGAGGATAGGGAAGTGCAAGAGCTTAAGAAAGGATACGTGGAGGAGTTTAAAGCTCATTTGAAGAAGGCATTAAGGGCATCGATTTAGTTTACGCCTTCTTAAGTTCGGGAGTTTCCATTTTGGGATTATTGTTTTGGGTTAGTCCTAAGGAATTATTTTTATTTTCCTAATTTTTTATTCATCTCTAACTACAATGGATTTTGGAATTCCCCCAAATAAATTTTTAAAATTATTTTTGCATACCCCATTCACTTTCATGCATTTGCATACATACACATACATTTGCATATCTTTTTCGCTTTCGCCCTTGTCCAATTACCAAGAGCTAAGACGTTTCCCGATATTCATGAGCGAACTTAAGGGGTACCTCAAGAAGCTAGGGAGGAATTCAAGAGGGGCAAGTACCATTGAGGAAAGAAGATAACCCTTTACCATGTCTGCCAGAGGAGTGCTTAGAGCCTTAAATGCAATAACCTTGGATGATGCCCATACAACAAAGGAAGTTTGGAAGGGAACTAGATCCTACACCAATACTTCAAGACTGGTGGATCAACAAGGAAGCTCACTTCTAGGATCAATATGCCTTTATCATTTCCAGTTATATTTTGCTTTTTGCTAAGTGTTGTTTGTAATTAAAAGATGTACCTTTTGGGATATAATTTTAATGAAATAAGCATGCATGTTTTTGGAATTCATCCATTCGTTACACTCTCTTCTATACCATCACTTGAAAAAAAATCACATCTTTTCTTTTCACTTCTCACCTCTTCAACAAACTTAGGAGGAGAATGAGGTAAATAAAAATAACTGATTTTGCTGATGTATGCTTTAATAGTAAGACTTAGCTGACGATGTAAGGCATTGTTTCACTTCACAAACACTGGAGGAATAAGGAGTTAATCCGTAGTCAACCCCCTCGAGCCAGAAGTTGGTGTTCTTTCTATTTAAAAAAAAAACCTTAATATTAACCAGGGGCAGGGTAGATTTCAATTTACTCAACGATGCATTCTGATCTCAAGAGAATCAGTCAATCCAAACAAAGGTTTTAAAGCACATCTTCTTCCTCACACCATCCAACATTAAGGAAGAAAAAGGGATAATAGCTCATAATATCTAATATGGCAGTCACACCCTTTCTAAGTCAAAAACAAGATCACTCAAGAATTGTTAAAAAAAAAACGGAGGAAAAAACCCGCTAAGTCAAAAAGAAAAAAAAACTAAAAAAAACAGTGGACTTTGACTTAGGCAAAAATTAGGGTATCCCGATGGATCACAAACTCAAAAGAATTTGCCCATGCAAAAATGAGGGATTAAAAGCAAAGGAAAAGGAAAAAAGGAACAATCTTCTAAACATGAGTGAGTGACTGCACCTCAAAAATCTCATCGAGTGCTAAAACCAGTATACCTTTTAATCACCGTGACTGAAAAGGTTCTCTTGCAGGATGAACGCATCTATTGGGTTAATTGGATTTAGGAATGGAGAACATTAAGGAGAATGGGGTGGGTTAAATTTCAAATTTTGAGCCTTGTATCTTTGTTTTTTTAAAACCGTGAACCAGGCCACGTTACAACATATAAAAGTCCTAATTGAAGCTAGGGGCACTATAAAAGCATACTCGACAAAGTCGTTGTTAAACTGACTCCGAATCCGAATGTTTGTTGGAACATCGCTAACCATATTCTCACACCTTCATTTGTGCCAACCTTATGGACAAATATCATCTGTATACGCCGTAAAATTTTTTTTCTCGATTTCAAAACTTGCATGAGCATTGAGTTAGAATTACTTTTCAAAGGGAATAATTTTACTCACAAATCAATACTTAGCACCAAGGAAATATCAATAATGGTCTAATCAGGGGCATATCATTTCAAGGAATTTCTGACTAGGGGCAGGACACCTTAACGACATGGTGAAACCGGTCACTCCAAGGGTCAATCTAATCAGGGGCATATATTTCAAGGATTCAAACAATGGGACACAGTTTTCAAGATTCAAATATTGGGGGGCAGTTCATACCAAAGTCATACTACAGTATGAGGGGATCCAAGTTCGTTCTCAAGACACTCTCCCATGTCCTAATAATATGGGGCATATTTTCAAGGTTCAAATACTGGGGGCACATATGGAGGTATTCAAATCATTGTCATGCATTAATCATGTCGCTATGCTCTAGCATCTAATCATGCATATATAACATAACATCACATACATACATGAGCATACATGCATGAACATACATACATGCACTCATGCATACATACATAAGGTTCATAACTACTCTTAGGGGTTTAATCCCCAACTTGGCAACATGGCTTTCATAAGGTATCGTGTTTCTTCAATTATCTAAGGGTTTTTATCTAGGGTTCCATTAAGGGTTTTGTCGAGGGTTTAATTAGGATTTTTCATTAGTTTTTATCAGAGGGATTATATCCAGGGTTTCATTTAAAGGATTTCATTTAAAGGTTTCCTCTAAGGGTTTTATCAAGGGTTTATCGAGGTTTTTTTTTCCTCATGGGATTTTATCAAAGAATTTTTAATTTTTTTTCCTTCCAAGGGATTTATCAGGGGTTCTACAAAAATTCCTATCCAGGGATTTTTCATCATCTAGGGATTTCATCAAGGGGTTCTATCAAAGGGTTTACATCGAACATTTTACACAGGGATTTACCAGAAGGGGTTCTACCAGATTTTTTTTTAGGGTTCTATCAAAATGTTATTAAAGGGTTGCACCAATGTCTTATCATGGGGTTTCATCAGGGTTCTATCAAATGGTTTTATCAAATGGCTTCACTAGGATCTTATCAAGGGGTTTCGTCAAAAGGGTTTTTTCCAAAATCTCCTCCAAGGGGTTCCATCAAAGGGCTCTACCATATTTTAACAAAAGGGAATTATCAAAAGGATTTCACCAGGATATTTTATCAAAGGGGTTGATCCAGGTTTATCAAAAGGGGTTTTACTAAGGAATTAATCAAGAGGGTTTTACCAAGGGATTTATCAAAGGGCTTTTCATAAGGGATTTTATTAAGGGTTGTCAATAAATTTTAAGGGATTCCATCAAAAGGAGTTATCAAGGGTTCCACTAAAAAATTTTCAAAGGGGTTCAATCGGGTATTTCGTCAAGGGTTTATTACTTGGGATCTTAGGATGATCAGCGTAGTACCTACCGGACTCTGTGTTCAAAATTAGGGCCCTTCTTATATTTAATCGTCTCCGCAACAAAAGAGAAAGACTCATCAACATCCTCTTTATGATTCGAAGACGATTAAATAGGGGCATCTGTCGTACCCCAAATTTTGACCACCCGCCTATTCTTTTTTACTTTTTGTATTGAGGGGTTTATTTATTTTAATAGCAGGGGTAGAATAAATTATGTTGGAGTTATGAGTTAAATAGGGTTAGATTACTGTTATTTTTATATATAGGGAGTTATTAGTAAAATACCCGCTAATGTTGTTTTCTTTTGAATAACTAAAATGGCACAATTGGTAGAATGAGGGGTATAAGGGCTATAAGTGTGAGAGGTTGTGAGTTCGAATCCCACATTCCTCACTTTTAATGTTTTATTTCTTTTTCCTTTATTACTAACTTTTTTTCCTTTTCTTTTAAATCATGAAAAATTATAAAAATAGTTTTTTTTTTATTTTAATATCAATTTTCGTATTTCATTTAATAATTATTTTAAAAATATGATTTTTTCATTAAAATCAATATTTTATGGAAAAAATCTCAAAAAATCATAAAAATAAAAATAAAAATCAATCAAATCTTTTTTTTTCTCATTATCATTATTAGGATATTTCTTTTATTTAAAATATTATTTTTTTATTTAAATTCACCAAGCCATGAATCCATCCAGATGCATTTGCTTGGGCTCCAAGAAATAGTGGAAAATCAAGTCAGATTAAAACCTTCCTAAACTGAAAAATTTTATTCAATGTCTGACCTAATTTTTCATCTATAAATAGAGCTGGTTTTCCACATTCTTTGCCACCCACAAATTCATAATAATCAGTACAAAAAAAGTTGTTGTTCTTCACATTGAAGAACAACAACACTAAAAAGGGAAGAGGGGTCGGAATCTTGCGCTAAGGGAAAAGGAGAAAAATAGGGAGAGGAAAAGGAGAACACAAGGGACGAAAAGAAAAGAAGGGAGAGGAAAGGAAGAACACCAAGAAAAGAAGGGAGAAAGCTAAAAAAACTTATTTATTTTGCTCACCGGGATAAACCTCGATCCTGTAGGTTGGTTCCACCTCACCACTTTAATTATTTTGTAATATGTTACTTTTTGTTTAATGCCTGCTAAGTATCACCATAACAATTCTGGGGTTTAAATTTTATTTGCTATTTCTGGGTAAATTTTATTTAGGATTGGGATCGAAATCGAGAGAGGGAGAAGAGGGGTTTTTTGTTCCTTTTTGTTTTAATGCTTTCAATAATTAACTATATTAATATAAAAAAAAATAGAAAAATTAAGTAAGAAGAAAAAGAGGGTAACTCTTCACGTGCTCCCACCTTTTTTTATAAAAAAATGAAAAAAAAACTTTTTTATATATTTTATTAGTAATTAATCTTCTTTCCTATTATTAATTAATTATTTATGGTTGAATTAATTATTGCTCGGGAGAATAAAAATATATTTATTTGATTTAAGTTAAGATTTATGATAATTAAGCATATGAAACCTTTTAATAAATGGTAATAAATACACAGTAAAAAAAAATAAAAAAAAAATATATAATTAGGATTGAATTAATATCATAATTGAGTAAAGAAAAATTAGATAATTACAATAAACATGAGATAAAAAAATATAATTATATTTAGGGATTTCAACATTTTAATGTTTTATTAGCGATTTTTTTAATTATTTAGGTAATTAGGAAACAACTTTTTATTTAATTAAGGGTTTAATACATGTTATAATTAATAATTGGGATTAATGTGTTTTTGGGATATTATAAGATTTTTTTTGGGGTTGTTGCAAATTATTTGATTAGATATTAAAAGTTTAATGATTAAGTAATTGGGATTTATCCTATGATTGGAATTTATTTTATATTTTGATTTTTGTAAACTATTGAATTAAATAGTTGTGATTTATCTTTAAATAATTGGGATTTATCTTTTTTTAATTGGGATAATTTATATTTTTTTGGGATAATTGGGACTAATTCAAATTTTGGGATAAGATTTAATTCACATTTTTTGTAATATTAAAAGTTTTGGTAGTATTTATCTTTGGGATATTAAAAGTTTTAACAATTGGGATTATTTATATTTTTGGGATGTTACAAGTTTTAATTTAATGATTGGGACTTATTTTATAATTGGCATAAGTTTTTCATTTTGAGCTTATTGTATACTTATTGAGATGTTATAATTTTTAATTGGGATTATTCTATATAATTAAATAATTAGGATTAATTGTGGGGTATTAATTTAGTTGGGAAATTAGGGGTTGATTTTTGGGATAAAAATGAGTTAATTTTGGAATAAAAATTGGGGATAAAGTATAGGATGAATGGTTAATTAATCATTTAAGTTATATTCTTAAATAAATTAAATACCAAACTTTTACTAGCAATTAAGGGATAATAAACTTAAGGTTTTTTATATAATCATATAATCAACTTATTTTTAAAAATAAGTTGAAAAGGGATATTTTTTTTAATAAATAAAAATGGGATGATTCAAGGGATAAAATATTTGGGATATAAAATCAGGGGATAAAGCTCTTGGTCCGAGAGCCTAAATAAGAGATAGGGGATAAGGATTTAGGGATAGCACTCTTGATATCCGAGAGTATAAATAAAAGGATTAAGGGATAAAACTCTTCCTCCGAGAGTCTAAATAATGGATAGGGATTTAAGGGATAGAACTCCTCATCTAGGAGTATAAACACTAGATTTAAGGGATATAACTCTTTATCCAAGAGTATAAATAGTGGATTGGGGTTTAGGGTTAGGTTTTGGGATTTAGGAATACGATTAGGGGGTAGGAATAAGGGAGGTGAACTACGGTTACTCTGATCCTTCAAATTGAGGGTACGTAGGCATAAGGTTGCAAACCAACCCTAGCGAGTATAATTAATTAAAAACTTAGGATTCTTTTATAAATAAATCATTTAGACAAACAAACAAGCATACCCTAAAATCTAAGGAGGATCCCATTGAGTACAATGGAGGTGAGGGGTTCCTAACACCTTCCCCTCACTTAACCGACTCCCGAACCTTAGGAATCTATGTCCTTGGGATTAAGGATTTTTAGGTTTATCATTATTTTCCTTAAAAAATATGATGGCGACTGGAATATTTTTGCCGGCCGCGACAATATATTTCAAAAACTGTTTTATAATTATTATTATTATAGTGTTTTATAAAAACTGTTTTATGTAGTATTGTTAAAAAGTATTAAATAGAATGTTAATAAAAACGGTTTTATAATAAAAAGTATTATATAGTATGTTAAAAAATATTATATATAAAAACATTATAGTATGTTATAAAACATTATAGTATATTATATAAAACATTAATATAGTATGTTAAAATGTTAAATAGTATATATATAGTATATTTTTAGTAGTAAGAACAAGAACAATATGTTTAGGACTATTATTAAGTTGATTAATTTAATATTTCTAATTAAAAAGGTATTGATTATATAAATTTACAGTAAATGGAATATTATTGGTATTATCGTAGTTGGATGTACGATAGACTATATCCAGGAAGGCGCGCACTTAAACCCAATTTTATAGAAGGAGTTAATGGTTTTATCACGTGGACGTTTACTCAGGAATGTTGTCAAAGCGAAGGAGGAGTTAGGTGTCCTTGTCTTAAATGTGGATGTAGATATATAATTAGTGACCCAGAGGAAATAACACGTCATTTGCATAGAAGAGGTTTCATTGAAAATTATTGGGTTTGGACGTATAATGGTGAAACGCTGTCGAGTAACGTACCAGAGACTAGCAACACGCATGCTTCAAGTAGTCGGCCGCCTATGGAACCGCCTATGGAATTTGAGGAAAACTTTATTCTGATCGGTGACATGGTTGAGGATGCTTTTGGTGTTAACGTGACCTATGATCAACCAGAAGATTTTGACGGGGAAGAGTTGCCGAATGAGGAAGCGCATAGATTTTATCAGTTGTTGAATGACATGAATACTCCGTTGTTTGAGGGGTCGTCAGACTCAAAGCTATCAATGTGTGTGAGATTATTGGCCGCCAAGTCAAATTGGAATGTTCCTGATCAGTGTTTAGAGCACTTCACAAAAATGATGTTGGACTCAACTGCAACGAAAGACAACTTGCCTGCGAGTTTCTATGATGCAAAGAAGTTGGTGTCAAAGTTGGGTTTAAGAGTAAGAAAGATTGATTGTTGCATTAATGGTTGCATGTTGTTTTATGACAATGAGTTTGGTACTCAAGATGGATCGTTGGAGGAATGTAAGTTTTGTCAGAGTCCAAGATATAAAGTTCGCAGTAGAGCCATTAACAGTAAGCAAAAGCGTGTAGCAGTAAAGTCCATGTTTTATCTTCCGATAATACCAAGGTTAAAAAGAATGTTTTCTTCAATGCACAATGCAAGTCAAATGACATGGCATCATACAAACAAAACAAGCCAAGGCACTATGCGACACCCATCTGACGGCCATGCATGGAAGCACTTTGATGAGGTACATCCCGATTTTGCCGCAGAACCTAGGAATGGCAGGCTTGGATTATGCTCTGATGGTTTTTCTCCATATGTCCAAGCTTTTGGAAGTGCGTATTCTTGTTGGCCAGTCATTGTAACCCCTTACAATCTCCCTCCTGAGATGTGCATGACAAAACCATACATGTTTTTGACGTGTGTCATTCCAGGACCGTCGAGTCCAAAAGCTGGAATTGATGTGTACTTACAACCATTAATTGATGATTTGAAGAGGTTGTGGATTAATGGTGAATGGACTTATGATATATCCCGTAAACAAAACTTTTTAATGCGAGTTGCCTTGATGTGGACCATTAACGACTTTCCAGCATATGGCATGTTGTCTGGTTGGGGTACGCATGGTAGAATGGGTTGTCCGCATTGCATGGAATGCACCAAGGCGTTTACATTGGATAAAGGGGGGAAAAGCTCGTGGTTTGACTGTCACCGCAGATTCTTACCATCAAATCATCCCTTTAGAAAAAACAAGACAAATTTCAAAAAAGACGAACGGGTAACAGATCTGCCTCCGCCTCGATTGTCACCAGTTGCTATATGGAACCAAGTTTGTGAACTTCCAAAGTTTACAGATACTGGCAAAGCCTGTAGAATTGAAGGATATGGGGTCATACACAATTGGACAAAAAGAAGTATATTTTGGGACCTCCCGTATTGGAAAGATAATTTGTTGCGCCATAAACTTGATGTTATGTATATTGAGAAGAATTTTTTTGATAATGTATTTAACACAGTGATGGATGTTAAAGATAGAACAAAAGATAATGTGAAGGCTAGACAAGACATGGAAATTTGGTGTAATCGGAAAGAGTTGGAATTAAAGCCTCAACCAAATGGAAAATTATTTAAACCCAAGGCTTGTTTCAGTCTGACCCCCCAAGAAGATAAAGCGGTTTGTGGATGGTTAAAAGGTCTCAGAATGCCCGACGGGTATTCTTCAAATTTAGCAAGGTGTGTCGACGCTAACACTGGGAAGTTGCATGGTATGAAAAGTCATGATTGTCATGTTTTTATGGAACAATTGCTACGAATTGCATTCGGTTCTCTACCCAAACATGTGCTTAATCCACTAACTGAAATTAGTCAATTTTTTAGAGATATTTGCGCGTCAGCTTTAAGAGTGGATGACATCATTAAGTTGGACCAAAATATTCCAGTCATTCTCTGTAAGTTGGAACAAGTATTTTCGCCTGGTTTTTTTGACTCCATGGAACATCTACCTGTGCATTTTGCATATGAAGCTTATCGAGGAGGACCTGTTCAATATAGGTGGATGTATCCATTTGAAAGGTTCATGGGTGATTCAAAGCGATCATTGAAAAATAAAGCTAGAGTTGAAGGATCAATATGTGCACATTACTTGCATCGAGAAACTTCACATTTTTGCAGTCACTATTTCAAGCACTTGATGTTAACTCCAAGAATCATAAGGAATCCTGTAAATGTTATCGAAAGAAGTCAGTACACCTTATCAGTCTTTGGGCTTCCAGGTCGTCCCTCTGGAAAGAAGGGTGAGCATTGGTTGACCCAACAAGAAATGCAATCCGCACATGTTCATGTCTTGATCAATTGTGTTGAAGTTAAACCATATCTTGAGTAAGTATAACCCAACTTTTTAATTTTCTTTACAGTGTGAATATAAAACTTATTACCTTGAAACTTATAGTGTGTTTTTTTTAGGGAATTTAACAACGCCTATTTTCATAGTACCGGTGTACAATCAACATCTGGTGTCATTCATGCCCAATTTCCAACATGGTTCAAGGAGAAGTTGTATAGGGTTGTTGCACTGACTACAGAAATACTCCATTTGAGAAACTTGTCTAATGGCCCTCATCAAAGCGCAAATAAATGGCACACATACTTCGTGAACGGATATAAATTTCACACTCAGGAATGGACTGAAGGGAAAAAGACCATAAACAGTGGCGTATTTGTGAAAGGAGTTACAGATGGTGGTGAAGATGACTTCTATGGTTTTGTTAAACATATCTACGAGTTAGTATACAACTACTTGGACTCGGAAAATAAAGTTGTCTTATTTTATTGTGAATGGTATGATCCAACTAGAGGCACAAAAATAGATAAGACATATGGTACTGTTGAGATTCAAATGGACCGGAGGTACAAAGAGAATGACCCTTTCATAATGTCAAATATTGTTAGGCAAGTTTATTATGTTCCTTATCCTTTATTTGTGCCACGTAAATGAGGGTGTTGTGTTGTAATAAAAACAAAACCATTGGGTCATATTGAAACTGACGATCTAGTGGAAGATCTTGCTTACCAAGTTGATGAAGTTGAAGAAATTAATGATGTGATTCCAGATGAACACACTACTAGTTTGTCTGAGACAATGGTTGAGGGGCATCAAGTTGATGAGGATGAAGATCATAAAGATTCTGGATCCGAGGACAATATCACATCAGATAACGAGGATGATATGGATGACGAGCATGACGATTTAGAATAGTGAATATGTATTAAATGAGAAATGTGTTTTGTAATTTTACTTAATGAACCATCTATTGAATGAGTTAATGAATATGTATTAGAATATTGAATATGTATTAATGAGAAATGTTTCTTGTAATTTTACTTAATGAACCATCTATTGAATGAGTTAATAATGAATATATATTAACTGTGTATTCTCTATAAATAGGTAAAATTCCACCCAAGGATAGTGGTAAGAAGTCCAAGCATACAAGGGTACTAGTATGCCAGTCACCTCACTCTGCCATGTGTCCTCCCCCGCAGAGTCAGGTTCATCCTATGTCCATGGATAGTACTCAGCCTTTTACGCCATTACTCTCCTCTCAGTATCCTCTTCAGTTCCCATCTGGGAGTCCATCTTTTATTGGCCCATCTGGGTCCCCATCTTTTGTTAGGCCACCTGGTTTTCCATTCCAGTAGAGTCAGGTGTCCTCATCCTTCCAGCAGAGTGGAGGATACAGTTTTCCACTTCCCACGCAGATGCCTTCATTCGTCCAGCAGACTGGAGGATCCAGCACCCCACTTCCTACACAGATGCCCTCATCCGTCCAGCAGACTAGAGGATCCACCTCTTCATGGCCCACACAGACTGGTCGCACCCCACATCCCACACATGTACCTGCATCCGATGATCATGCAGAGTTGGGTGATGGCGATATTGGTGTGGATGATGATGAGATAGATGGGAGAGATCTTCGAGGGGATGATGATCCGAGTGAGATTCATACCATTGATGGGAGATTTTGGATTTGGCCTGAAGGAAACTCGTAAGTTTCTTATTTATTGATTTTTATTTATAAGTACACATTTCCATTTTAAATATAAATTTATATAATTAATGCTAATTCAATTATTGTTGTTTAGTTTCGGGCTGAGTCGGACTGCTGCCAATGTTATAAGTTATATAATTCAGCAGAATTTTAAGAAATTGTATAAGACTTTTGGAGAAGTTAAGGACAAAGACGAATGGTTTAAGCAATTTCAGGTATCATTAATTTATTTGTTAAGTTATTGTTATTTAAATGACTTTTTTATTATTGTTATAATTTATCTAACTATTTATTTTAATGTCATACAACATTGCAGGCGAAATGTGTTTGGGATCCACTGAACCATGAAAAAGTAAAAAAAAATTTATTTTGGCAGGAGTTCAAGACGACTTTCTGACATGCTACGACGTGTTAGAGAGCGTTTTGTACTGTTGGGCATCCGTCCCAAATGGATAGGCAAAGAAATTTTTGATGACCTTCTTAAGTATTGGGAAACGGATGAATTTAAGGCTAAATCTGAAAATGCAAAGAAGATGAGGGCATCAGAAAAAGGGGGTTGCCTTAATGTTGTTGGAAGTATTAGTACTGCTGAGCATTCTCGACGCATGGTAATTATTACCATTTTTTAAAGTCATATTTTGATTTATAACATATATTATTAATTTAAGTTAAGTTTATTATTTAGGCTAAGCGTTTGGGGAGACAACCACTGATGATTGAGCTGGTTACCCAAACTCGGACAAAGAAATCAGGGGATTTTGTTGACGAGCGTACAAAAAATGCTTTGGTAAGTAAATTTATGTTGTTTATATTTTTTTTAATTTATTAGCAACTTAGTGACGTGATTTTCACGTGGCAAGTGAGATGTTGTGGCGTTAGAATCACGTGGCAACTGATAACTTGTGGCGTTAAAATCACGTGGCTATATTTTTTTTATTATTTATTTTAATTTAATTTAATTTAATTTAATTTAACTTATATTAACTTGATTTTTTTAATTGTATGTGTAGAAGGAATATCAGGTCTTGATGGCAGAATTTCTGACCCATAATCCCCAGTATACTCCTCCTCCAAGACAACCGGTTCATCCAGATGTGGATTTCTATATTTGGAGTCAAGCTATTGGGGGAAAGGGGGATAACGGGTGCTTTTTTGGTGGTGGAAATTTGGCGGCCACCTTGAGGAGTGGGGATAGAACTCTGTATCAAAGAGCTATGGACGGTGAAGGAGGGTCACGTCAAACAAATTTGACACCGCAGCAGTTAGAAACGGTAAGACAATTGGCTAGACGCGAGTCAGAGGAACGTGAGGCGGCATTGAAGGCCCAAATGGAGGCGACAACGAAGGCCCAAACGGAAGCAATGGAGGCAATGGCGAAGAGGCAGGCTGATATGGAGGAGCAACTGCAGCAATTTATGCAAGCATTTGGTGGAAATCGCAACGATGGTGGTCAATCGAGGAATAATAACAACCAAAATGATGTTGACTTTACCGACTATTCCGACCCGGATGATCCAATTATTTAGTTTTATTTTTATTTTCTTTTTACTTTTTAATTTGTGTACTAATGAATTTATAATTATATTTTATATTTAGAAATATTAAATTTAAATTTTAGTTTATTAATTTTATTATATTAAGTTTATTAATTTATATATTTAAAAATATTTAGTTTTATTTTTATAAATTTGATTTATAATATTGAATTTAGTAATATAAATTATAATATTTAATTAAATAAAACAGAAAGAATATAAAACGGAAAATAAAACAGAAAATTATATTTAAATAATATAATTTTTTTAAAACAGAAAATTATATTTAAATAAAATAGAAATTATATTTAATAATAATCAGAAATTATTAAAATAAATTAGAAAATAATTTTAAAAAAAATAGATCATTTGCGACGTGATTTACATGTCACAAATTAGTGAAGTGAAAACCACGTCGCAAAACACAACGTACAAATAAAAAAAAAATTTCCACGTGATTTTCATGTCACTAATTTGTGACGTGGAAATCACGTCGCAAATAACTTTCTGCATTTTCTGACCCACCTCTGCACACCTGCTCTGACTCTGTCTGAAGGTATTTCTATCAACGTTTTTGCGACGTGATTATCACGTGGCAAATTTGTGACATGTTTATCACGTCGCAACAGGGTTGCCACGCGCTCTCCTGCGACGTAGAAGCTCACGTCGCAAAAAACGAGTAGTGACGTGTTTTCATGGTTTGCGACATGGAAAACACGTCGCAAAAGACAACATATTTTGTAGTGAACCCTCGAAAATCTGTTCGTTGCGACTCGCCTCAGGTTCGCTAGGCGAAGCCTGGAAAATCCCACTTCTCAACAGCGTTGTTCTTCATCCCAAAATCAATAATTTTCCAATCAAAATACCTCCAAACCTTATTATAACCATCAAAACATAGTATGATCATAACAACAAGCATTCACTACCAAAATACGCGTAAGTTATGGCGGTTATTTTAAGAAGAATATGGCGGTTTCAACCGCCACAATTTACAAATACGACGTTTTCAAAAACGCCATAAATTTGGCTGCCGCTAGGAAAATAGTGGCGGTTAAAAATTAAACGCAGTGCAAACCGTCGTTTTGTACGTAGTTAAAAGTGTCAGTTTTTGTTTGCAAATAGCGGCGGCTTAAAATGACACATGTTTCACATAAAAAACAAATATCTACAAATACGTCAGTTAAACCCATCGTAATTTAGTACTGATATTAACCAAACTTCCATTGTATAAACCGCCATAATTTACAAATTAATTTAAAATGTTTTTTTAAATATGCTAAGATAATTAAAATTTTCAGCAAAATTGAACACCAACATCAAAGGTAAATTAAAATATGTAAAATAAATTTACATTATGCATTCTTTTAAAAATAAATTAAAGGACATATATAAAGAGCCCAAAATCACATAAGTTATTCCCATAATAAGTCTAAATGACTAATAATTCATGTGTCAGTTATATTAAGCTAATTTCAAAATAAATAAGTTTTATAACATAAAAGTGCCATAAAAAATTATATATCATTTGAAGGACTCTGATATTTTCTTCATGTCTATTACTTGCATTTGATGCTCTTTTTATGTCTTAAGGTGATGAAGGTTCACTTTTTACCTCAGAAGCTTGCAGAAAACAAAACAATTATTTTATTACAGCTAATTACTATAGAAATATAGAATATACATATGATGTCAAATTAAGCACGAAAATCCATGCACTATACAACACTTGTTTTCATATAACACTTTTATATGCATAATGAACCATTTATATGACAATGAATTGATGTTTAAGATAACATGAATGACAATGAATTGATGGTTAAGGTAACTGATCCGGTGTATTCGAACGGGTCCACGTAAGCTGGTCGTCAGATGGCAAGGTGCTCGGATGGATGCTGGTCGTCAGACGGGCGAGGTGTTCGGAATGTTGATGAGGAGAAAAGGGGGTGTACCTGCAAGGCACTCCGACGCTCAAGTAAGAAAGGGTCAGAAAAAAGGGGCAAGTACAAAGTGTATTCTTAGGGTGAAAATATGATACCTGACCCTCTCAAGCGAGATGGTTTATATAGAGCCCCCGGCGTCTGGCCAACGGTCCTATTTTTGGGGAGAAATAACCGTTTTCCCCCAAAGAATAGGTAACTGCCCAAACTAGCCGTTATGTCGGGCAGGGTGCCAGAAACTAGCCGTTATGTCGGGCATAAACGCAGTTCCGGGCACCTGTCCCTTGCTGTTCGGGCAGCGAGGAAGCCGTGCGTAACGGGCATAAAAGCCGGGGAGGACGCTGCGTTCCTTGCCTGGTTGGAGGGGCAGAAATGTCATTTTTGCCCCTCCGTGGATTAGGCTTAGGCAATTTGGGCCGTTCCGGAGCAGAGGCAGATTGGGCCAATTCTAGCCATTGGTCCGGTCCAGAACAGGAGCCCCCCAAGTCGTTGCTCCCGAGCATGGGAGTGATGACTTAAGGACTGCTCGTCGCTCAGGGGAGCTAGCGCGGAGTCGTCGTTTGGAGACGAGGATGATTGTCTCGAGGTGCTCGTGGCCCTCTGTTTCCGTGATATTCGTGGTCGAGACCACGTTGCCCGATATTCGGGGAGACAAAGCGTCAGACAGAATGGGAAACGTTGGGTTGCCACGTGTGCATCGAGCCCTGTGTAGCAGTTAATAGGTAATTATGGCTAGTGGGCAGTCATTATTGCCTATGGGCGCATGGGTGCACGTGCCCTTCAGTATAAAAGGGGGAAGGTTGTCCCATTTTACACTTTTTCCCTTCTGATTTCTCTTCACCGTCTTCTGCGTTCTTGCCCGTCGTCGTCTTCAGAGCAACCGACCACCGTGCCAAGTTTCGAGCAGTCTCTCTCTTCTACTCAAATCAAGTAAGTTTTCTGATTTCTAGCTTGTTTTACTTTCTCTTGTTGTTAGTGGTAGATTGCATGCGGCTAGGGTTAGCTTTTAGGTGACAAAATAGGTAGATTTCCGGCGAGTGTTGGTGGTGGACGGTGGTTCTGCCCTTCTGATGGAACGGTGAATTTTCCGGTAGAACGTTTCCAGATTCCGGTGGAGCTTCAAACGGAATCTGGGCACGAGTGCGGAGAGGTTCTTCGTAGGAAGATGGTATATCTCGGGCACCTCCTCGCGGGGAGGTTTTATGTTTGTTGTTGTTGTATCTTGTCCGGCTTGCGCGCCGTTGAGTTATTTGTAACTTTATTTGATTTTGGGGGGGGCGTGGCACCCCTTCTTATGTAATTCGCACAATCTTTGGCCCTTGTGGCCTTTTTCACTTCATGCCCGGTTATTTATACAATTTCTGTTTATATTGCTGTACTTTACATTAGTTGTGCATGTGTGACTGCCCGTCGGAGGGTGCGTCTGTTAACGGAGCTTTCTCTCGAAAGATAGCTCGTTAGTTGTGCATGTGAGACCGCCCGTCGGAGGGTGCGTCTGTTAACGGAGCTTTCTCTCGAAAGATAGCTCATTTTGTGTGAAATGCCAGTGCGAAGAACTGGTCGAATAGCCAGGGAAGGTCCTGGCGAGGTTGCGGGTCTCAGGTCGCGATCGAGGCCTGAGATCGCGGCGTGAACGTCCCATCGCGAGCTGGGGTTCTGCCAATCATGGTACTTAGGCGAAGGCGGTGCTCGGTTGAGGACCGCCGACGAGCAGAGTTCCGACTCATTTATTTGAGCGGGATTCTACTTTGTACGTATGCGTCGTTTGTACCTGGACAAGCATGATGACCGTTAGGTGGTCCTTTGATGCGAGGAAGCCTATGGTTACTTTAACTGTAGTATTGCTTAAGTTTCTCACGTTCCATGGTCGAGGGATTGCATCCCCGTTGAGGTTTTCGAGGAAGTACGCACCATTCCCCGTTTTGGCACGGACTCTGTGTGACCCTTCCCAGTTGGCTGCTAGTTTGCCTTCGCGAGAGTCCTTGTGGTTTCTTCGCAGGACAAGGCTGCCCACATTGAACTCTCGTCGTAAGACTTTGGCGTTGTGCCTGATTGCTATTTTTTTCTTAAGAGATGCTTCGCAGAGGGCTGCTCTTGTTCGGATTTCCTCGACAAGGTCGAGCTCCTCTCTTATCGCTTCGTTATTCATTTCCTCGTCTAGAGGTGATTCGGTCCTCCTGGACGGTACGTGAATTTCAATGGGTAAAACAGCCTCCATGCCATATGCTAAGCGGAAAGGTGTTTCCCCGGTGGTGGACTGGGGAGTAGTGCGGTACGCCCATAAGACGTTGTGGAGCTCCTCGACCCAGGCTTTCTTCGTTTCATCCAGTCTTCGCTTAAGGCCACGAAGAATGACGCGATTGGCTGCTTCTGCCTGCCCATTGGTCTGGGGATGTTCTACAGAAGCGAAGTGTTGCTTTGTTCCGAGATGGGCGACAAAGTCTTGGAACTTCTTGTCTGTGACAATTGCTTGGGGAATCCCAAACCGGGCAAGGATATTCCGCTTGTAAAAGCGCAGAATGTTAAGTGTTGTTATCTTTGCTAAGGCTTCTGCTTCTATCCATTTTGTGAAATAGTCTACGCCCACTATCAGGTATTTATTTTGGCTGGACCCCGTCACGAAGGGTCCTAGGATGTCTAGGCCCCACCAGGCGAACGACCACGGGCAGGTCATGCTTTTTAGCTCGTTAGGTGGGGCTAGGTGCATATCCCCGTGTCGTTGGCATTTGTTGCATCTCTTCACATGCTCCTTGGCATCGTGTTGCATGGTTGCCCAATAATACCCTGCCCGGAGGGCCTTGCGGGCAAGGGACCTTCCTCCTAGGTGCTGGGCGTTAATGCCTTCGTGGATTTCTCGTAATACGTGGGGGACAACTTCCTCCTCTATGCATTTGAGTAGTGGGATGGAGAAGCCTCGTCGATAGAGTTTGTTTTCGAGGATGACGTACGAGCAAGCTCTTCGTCTAATGGTGCTGGCTTCCTTGGGGTCGTCCGGAAGTTTGTCCCTGGTGAGGTAGTTGTACACAGGCGTCATCCAGCAGTCGCTGTCTCCAATCGCGTGCACATGTAGGGTCGAGGATCCCTTATCGATGTTGGACCGGGGAAGTATTTCTTGGATGAATGACCTGTTTCCGCCTTTCCTCTTAGTGCTTGCTAGTTTGGACAGGACGTCTGCTCGTACGTTATGTTCGCGTGGAACATGTCTTACTTCTACTGCTCTGAACTTCGACATTTTTCCCTTGACTAGGGTTAGGTATTCAGAGAGGCTATCGTTTTTGGTCTGATACTCTCCTGATACCTGGTGGGCTACGAGCTGGGAGTCCGTGCAGATGATGATTTCTTCAGCCCCTAGGTCTTCGGCTAGGCGCAAACCGGCGAGGAAGGCTTCATACTCGGCCTAGTTGTTCGACGTGGGAAAGGACGATGTGAGAGAAGCCTCGACTATGGTCCCTTCTTCGTTCTCCAAAATTACTCCTGCCCCGCTGCCGGTTGAGCTGGATGCTCCGTCCACGTAGACGGTCCATCTGTTTGCTATGTGGGACGAGGAGTCTAAGAAGGTTACTTCCGCTACGAAATCAGCCAGGGCCTGAGCTTTAAGAGCTTTTCTGCTTTCATACTGGACGTCGAATTCAGACAGTTCCAGTGACCATTTAAGCATTCGCCCGGCCATGTCTGGTCGTCCCAGTAATTGCTTGATGGGCTGATCCGTCCTTACCACGATCGTGTGGGCCAAGAAACGGTGTCTCAGTCGTCTGGCAGCGTTGACGAGGGCCAATGCTACCTTCTCTATCTGCTGATATCGCAACTCCGCGTCCTGCAACGCTTTGCTCGTGAAGTATATTGGCTTTTTCCCTCCAGGATTATCACGAATGAGAACGGCGCTAACTGCCTCGGCAGTGACGGCGAGGTATAGGAACAAGACTTCCCCGGTGTCTGGCCGTGATAATACGGGCGATTTCGACAGAGCTTGCTTCAAGTGAAGGAGGGATGCTTCGCATTCCTCGGTCCATTCAAACGCTGCTTCTTTTCGTAAGAGCTTGAAGAAAGGAAGGGCGTGCTTGGCGGACTTTGCGACGAAGCGGGACAACGAAGTAAGTACCCCCGTTGAGGGACTGGATGTTCTTCTTAGACGTGGGCGTTGGGAACTCAAGGAATGCCCGACACTTGTCGGGGTTAGCTTCTATTCCTCGTTCCGTTAGGTAGAAGCCAAGGAATTTACCTGCCCGTACACCGAACATGCACTTTTCTGGGTTAAAACGCATTTGATACTTTCTTGCTTGCTCGAAAATTTTACGAAGATGGGAGACATGATCTAGTTCCTCGTGGGACTTGACGATCATGTCGTCCATGTATACTTCGAGCATGTCGCCTATTTGTCCTTGGAAGACTTTGTTCATCATTCGTTGGTACGTAGCGCCGACGTTCTTCAGTCCGAAGGGCATTACGTTGTAGTAATAGTTGCCCGATTCGGTCATGAAGGCCGTGTAAGTTTTATCGCTCGCGGCCATTGGGATTTAGTTGTAGCCCGAGTAGGCGTCGAGGAACGATAAAAGCTTAAAACCTGTTGAGTTATCTACGAGCTTATCTATATTGGGGAGGGCGTAGGCGTTCTTCGGACAGGCCTTATTAACATCGGTATAATCAACACACATCCTCCATTTACCATTATTTTTTCTTACAAGTACAACATTTGAGAGCCATGTAGTGTATTTGGCCTCAGAAATAAACCTAGCTTCTAGAAGGTCTTTGACAGCTTTCTCCGCGGCTTCCATCTTCTCCGGGGACTGTTTCCTTCTGCGCTGGGCAACGACTTTGACGGCCAGATCAATTGTAAGCTAGTGGCAAGCGACAGAGGGGTCTAATCCTGGCATTTCAGCAGCGCTCCATGCGAACAAGTCTGCGTTCTCCCGGAGGCACGCTTTTAGTTGTCTCCTGGCCAGGTCGGGGAGGCCTGCTCTGATCTTTACTCCCCGTTGGGGGTCTTATCTGAACGAAACGATCTCGAAGTTGCCATCTGGGACAAGGCGTAGGAGATGGCCGCCGTTGTCGGACTGGCTGTCCAAAGTTGTTGGGTCCTTGGCGTGATCTTCCTCGCTGAAACGGCTGTCCAAGTTGATAGATTCGACCTGGGGGAGCGGTTTTGGCTGCTCGGAGCTGCTGGACAGAGGGGGACGACCAGAAGTCCTAGGTCTTACTGAGATGGTGCTTAGTCCTTTTGATGCTGCTTCAGAGCACCGACGGGAAGCTTCGATATCGCCGTGGAGGGTGGCGACCATCCCTTCAGAAGTGTAGCACTTCATCTTGAGATGTACGGTGGAAGGTACTGCAATCAACTCTGCCAGGGTTGGCCTTCCAAAAATGCACTGGTATAGTGACGGGCATTCAATTACCAGAAACTGTGCTTTAATTGCTCGGGTTGTCTTTCCTGAACCGAAGGTTACGATGAGCTCTACGTAACCGCGGGGCCTTGTCACTGCTCCGTTGAATCCCTGCTGGTCGGATCCAATGTATGGAGTGAGGTGAGAGTCGTCCAGCTGCAGCGTTTCGAACAGGTGGTTGTACATTATGTCAACTGAGCTGCCCTGGTCCACGAGTATTCTGCGAACGTCGAAGTTCGCCATCCTTGCCCGGATAAGCAGCGGGATGTTTGAGTTCGGTGCCCCGCCGAGGAGCTCCTCCTTGTAGAAGGAAATAAGAGCGGATCCTTTGTGAGTGGTGTCCAGGGTGGTGACTTCATTGGAGCTTTTGATGATGAGTTGATCGAATCTCCTCTTGACCGAACCGACCGTGATTTTGTTGAATCCACCACCAGAAATGACCATGGCTGACGGGAAGGCCTCCCACGGGCTGCGAGCAGCGAGGTACGTGGAGGCGGGCTGACCCTTAGGGATGTGGAAGTCCTCTGGCCGAGTTATGGACATAGAGACCTGTACGTTGGTGTCATCGGAGGGCGGAGTCTCTTCTGCAACCTTTTTGCTCTCCTGGGTTTCTTGCCGGGGAGCGTCTTTCTTTTTCGCGAACTGCTTCAGGTGGCCGTCACGAATAAGGATCTCTATTGCATCTCTGAGGTGGATACATTCTTCCGTCGTATGATCGTGATTCTTGTGGAAGTGGCAATACTTGGGTTTGTCTACACCCGGCCTGACCGACAGCTGTTTGGGGAAACGGACTCCCGCCTGCTTGAATTCTGAGTTGGCGCATTCTGTCAAGATTTTCTCCCTCGAGGTAGTGAGGGGGGTATAGTCATGGAACCGCCCAGAAGGTCCCTTCTGTTCGCGTGCATCGCGAGGCCGATCGTCACGTCTTTTATCTCCTCGATGGGATGTCGAGGGTTCTTCAGCTCTGGATGACCGGGCACCTTCTTGGTTTCGAGAGGCCCGGACAGAGTGAGCAGCGACCTTTTCCTCGTATTGTATATGCGACTGGGCTTGGAGGAGAAGGGCGTTAAGGTTCCTCGGTGGATCGAGGCCGATGGCTTTCGCGAAGTCTGAGCCAGGACATAATCCTTGCTCGAGCAGGAATTTCTTCATCTCGTCGGTCGTTGGCACTTGGACGGCCTCCTTGTTGAACCGCTCAATGTAGGCCCGAAGAGGCTCATGTCTTCCCTGTACGATAGCTCCGAGGGACGCCTCGGTCTTTGGATGGCGTCGCGATGCAGTAAAGTGACGGGAGAAAATCCTCCCCAGCTGCCTCCAGGATGTAATGGATTCTTCTGGTAGCTGCTTGTACCATGTCATTGCTCCCTTCCGGAGCGTGGTCGGGAACAGGCAGCATTTGATGGCTCCTCGTACCCATCTGTAGTCCAAAAGAGCATCTATGTTTTCTATGTGCTCGTCTGGGTCGGTGGTTCCATCGTAAGTCCCTAGAGATGGAGGCTTCTCCAGTCCTTTAGGGAGATGGGTGGCCAGGATCCTGCGGGACAACGGGCCGCGAGGCCCGTCGTCGCTGTCTGAACTTGGAGTTGATGGTGACCGTTGTCTGCGCTCGCGGTTGCGGTCTCTGCGAGGTGAGGGTGAACGTGGCCGGTCACGAGGTCTGACCGGTGGGGAATGCCTGTCCTGCCTCGTTCTCTTGTGTCTTGGGGGTGATCGATTCTGCGGGGAGATCTGGTCGCGCTTGCGAACGTGTTGTGATTCAGGCTCATGCCTCGATCTGTGGTCTTCCCCGCGCCTAGGTGGCGGGCTTCTTGATTTCCGGTGCTTACACTTTGGAGGAGAGGATATTGGAAGAGATGCTTCCTCGAGAGCTCCTATTCTCTCTCCTTGCTGCAAGATAAGGAGGTTTGTGCGGTTGACAGCTTCCAAAAGAGCTGCAACGGCCAGGTCGGAGCTGGGAGGGCCAGGAATCTGTCGTTCTCCTGACGGTGGCTGCTTGTCTCCTTGCCCGGCGGGAGGAGGAGTTGGAGATGCAGCAGCCCCGTCTCGGAGGAAACGGGGATCTGAAAGTAACGGAGATCTGCCGTCGACGTCCATCTTGTTGACGGGAACTAGAACCGTAACATCAGCACTTTTTACGGAGTTCTGAGCGGCCATATGTGGGCGGATCAAAGAGAGTATGTTTTGATCTTTTGGTTTTCGGGGAGGAAAGAAAGAAGGGGAGAACAAGGAGTTCCCACAGACGGTGCCACTGATCCGGTGTATTCGAACGGGTCCACGTAAGCTGGTCGTCAGATGGCAAGTTGCTCGGATGGATGCTAGTCGTCAGACGGGCGAGGTGTTCGGAATGTTGATGAGGAGAAAAGGGGGTGTACCTGCAAGGCACTCCGACGCTCAAGTAAGAAAGGGTCAGAAAAAAGGGGCAAGTACAAAGTGTATTCTTAGGGTGAAAATATGATTCCTGACCCTCTCGCTTGAGAGGGTTTATATAGAGCCCCCAGCGCGTGGCCAACGGTCCTATTTTCGGGGCGAAATAACCGTTTTACCCCAAAGAATAGGTAACTGCCCAAACTAGCCGTTATGTCGGGCAGGGTGCCAGAAACTAGCTGTTATGTCGGGCATAAACGCAGTTCCGGGCACCTGTCCCTTGCTGTTCGGGTAGCGAGGAAGCCGTGCGTAACGGGCATAAAAGTCGGGGAGGACGCTGTGTTCCTTGCCCGGTTGGAGGGGCATAAATGTCATTTTTGTCCCTCTGTGGATTGGGCTTAGGCAATTTGGGTCGTTCCGGAGCAGAGGCGGATTGGGCCAATTCTAGCCATTGGTCCGGTCCAGAACAGTAACAAACAAAGAAACATGCGTTTCGAGTTTCTACATCATGCTCTCATAAAAAATTGAGTATTGCCTTGAGCCTAACAAACTACACAAATAAGCATATGCCTTTACTGCAATTTTGAAAGCAAATTATCCAACTCCAATTGATGAAGCTTTATAAATAATAGAGATTACAGAATGACAAACACTACCAGCTATCTTGAAATTATATGCCCTCTCTTGGGAAGTTGTCTTGATCCTCCTGAGTTTATGAACCTGTTTAAGTTTGCAATTTTAGAAGCTTGAATATGATTGATAGTATTGGTGCTCATTTTGTTAAATAAATAGCTTTAGCAGGAAGAACTAATGTGTTTCTCAAAAATGGTGATATGAATGAGAAGAGCATGAGTTTATATAGATCACTCAGTTATCATACAATTGGAATATCAGGATATGCTCTGTGGGCCAAACAAAAAACTGATTTATTGGTAATCAAGTATAATTAAAAAAGTAGTTAATTTAATAATTAACTAACAGAGCCAATTTTAAAAATTAAGAGAGATTGGCTGTATTTAATTTATAAGTTGCAGTTTCAGGGAATCAACTAGTTTATATATTATATAAACATAAACACATTTATAGTAAAGAGCCTAAGGATCAAGAAATTAATATATAGTAGTATAGTATGTACGAACTCATATACTATATTTTGTAGGACTGGAGTCAAACCAACTCATTTCAAAGACAAATATGTCAAAGACATATACAACAGTGGTAAAACCCTTCATTATTTAACCTTTTTAGACTAAGACATATCATATGCTTAAGTATAATTAAATATCATATTTCTTAACGATGCATGTGAATAAGGTAATACCCAATTTTAGATTTTGTGGATCTTATCTCGTGTGTGTCTTTCTAGATATTTATGATGATATATATAACTGTGAACATGTATGTTCACAAACAAATAATTAAATATTTCAACCATCGGGCTTATTTTTCTAATAGAGACTGAGTATCTTCTCAGTGCAATTATAAAGACTAATCTCTCGAGTTAAGCAAAACTATAATAAAGGGCAAATCACTGAGAATCCAAAACCTCTGATTAACTTGAAAAAGATCCCTTATGATCTCATCTAAGTGCTCTTGAGCAACTATTTGAATTTGATTAACTATATCAGAGACATCCTCGTGCATTTGAGTCTAAACAAAGAAAACTATATGTGTTCTTATACGACAATTGTTCTAACAATTTTGACATTTCAATTTGATCCCCTCCCTAAAACAAGGCTTATTCCTCTTAGAATGGTTTATCCATTAAGCCACAAAATGTAGAAACAAAGAAACCAGCCCACTCTACAACACTATAATTAAACCATACATCTACGACATATGTTTTGTTAGTAACCATATAATAAACGTGCATTTAAAATGTAAAGAGATGATATGCTGAAAAAATTATCCCATACAAAAGAGAAGATTAATATATTTGAACATGGGCAAGAAATGTAGTGCACACACCATAAGTACAGGAGCCCAAAGTGCAGCAACTACGCCATAATTATTTTGAGCTGCATAACAAGGAAATTTTAGATAAATAGCATTAATAGAAAGTCTGAATTGAATAATTAGAAATGAGAAGAAACTACCATTTGGGAAAAACTCATGCCAGACAAAGTTAACATGTCGAATGATCATTATATCTTTAGTGGCTTAACAAGAGGCTTGATCTGAACAGAGACAATATTCAAAAAAGACCAAACAAGTTCATAAAACATTTTAGGAAAACAACCACATGTAAAAATTACATGGACAAAACAGCTGAATGAAAATTTGGCAGCCCTTAAAAAAGAGTGTACTTGAAAATTTAAATAGAATTTTGATGATGAAACAAATTTTAAACAACAAACAAGAGCCCTTACATAACATTATTTACATATTGTTCTATAAAACTCACTTAAAGGTAGCAAATTAACTCTCATGCATCTCTCGTCCGACATAGGTTCTTGGCTGCATAGCGACAAATAGTAATTTAGAAAATGAACAAATGATTGTCATGAATAATTAGTACTCTTATCAGGGGTGCCCAAGAGATTAGAAGAAAACCTTGATCAGACAAGTAAACCTTTGGGTCTTTAGTTTTTTTTAGAGAATCAACATTTTCTAATAAAAAGATGTTTCCAAAATTTAAAATTGCTTGCGTAATTTCTTTCGCAAAAGAAAAAAGTTGTACAACAGTTGTTTTCTAATTATGATTCTTGAAATTTACAATATATTTTTTCTCAGGAATGAAATAGTTTTGGTTGTTGTAGTTATATCCATTATCGGTAATACAATAATAGGACGATGGTGTCAAAATCAAGGTTATGAAAATCGGATCGGACCGGCCGGTTCAACCGGTTAGACTGGGAACCGGGTCTATATCCGGTTAATTAAACCCTTAAAACCGGCCTGTCAAGGAACCGGGGCAAAAACCGGAAAACCGGATGGAAACCGGAAAAACCGGTTAAAACCGGGGGTTCCATGGATTGAACCGGATTTTAACTTTTTCAACTTTTTTTTTAATTTATTTAAAATAAAAATATAATAAAAGATGGGAAAAAACAATTTAATACTATTGAACCAAATTGATCTTATAATTGAAGACTTCACTTTAACCCATTCAAAATTTGAATTTTCTTGATAATAAGGCTTAGAATTCTTTTTATAAATAATACTCTCCAATTTATTTTCTAAGGATTTGAGTGTCGGGCATAATTCATTAATAGTATTATGATCAGACTTTCACAAAGTTGACAATGCTAAAAAAACATATTTCTTCTTAAATTCTAATATTCTGCCTAAATCAAGCACCATCTAATATATTTTACATAAAATACAAAATGCTAGCATTTTTAATTCTTTCTCAAACCAATTCTAGTTAAAAAAATTATAGGAAATAAAAGTCACAAATCTATATGATAAAGAACTAGTACTAAATCATATAACATATACAATAATGGTCCGACCTTCGGTCCGACCCGGTCAGACCTTAAAACCTTAAACCTCAGCCAATACCGGTTCAATAGTTGGTCTGGTTTTAATTACCTTGGTCAAAATATTTAAGTATAAAGAGCTTTTTATCAGTTGATTTCTGATATGGATGTGCATATGTACACATGTACGTCCATGTGCATGTATTTATGGATTAACAATTAATTATACACACTTCGGTATATAGTTGTATGCTCTTCACAAAACATAAATTAATGAGTTTTCTATTAAGATAAAATTGACAAATATTACCCGTCTCATTAATTTCTATGATACGTGGCGATATGCATTATTTTACGGTGTAAATAAGTACATCAGAAGCATCAGGCCTACATAATAATTAAACCACTACTATGAATAGAAATAGATAATGTGGGATTGAATTTAGCAAGGTTGCACAAATTTCCTGTGACCACTATGAGAGGAGTCTAAATATGTGCCAGACTGAGTTTTCAATCCAACGCATAAGCATTGGGAAAAGAAAGAGAAAGGCTGATAGTACATTTGGGATCATTTATCTTGACTTAGGTCATCTGGCAGAGGCACAACGTGTTAACAAATGTCTCAACTCCCCAAGTATCAGAAAAAATAAAATATTGTAATCATTGACAGTGATAACAAGATACACACTAACTTAGTAAAATGATAATATGCAAGCATCAAACATTGCTCTGACCAGTCACTAAGATGTCGTAAATTATTATAGAAATATTTAGAATATCCATAAATCAAACAAAATTTATGAAAATTGATCTACATAAAGCATGATATTAGAAAACCCTAACTCTTTTAAATCCTTTCGTGTTTGTCCAGAAATTTTCTTATTAGTAGCATAGAAAAGAGAAACCATGACATTACCTTGAAATGTCGAGTACGGAACGGCAGATTTCAAAGCAGCAGAATAATCGATTGCGAAACTCCAAATTGCAGAGCAGTGGAACGGAGAAACAAAACAATCGATTGTGGAACTGTGATTGGGGATTTGCGACATAACAAAATGAAAATGAGGGTTGATTGTTAGGGTTCGATATTGATGTCGATGTCGAATAACTGTGATTCAAAATTCAAATCATTATTCAGGTGTGAGCTTGAATGATTTGAAAGGAAAAAAGCGAAAGTTGAAATTCAAAGGGTGTGATGAAAGATGAACATTGAAAAGGAAAAGAAATAGAGTTTTCGGTTTCTTTGGAGACGATTGACACAAACTTTAGGTTTTCTATTTTCTATTTAATATCATAAAAAATAAAATTAATATATGTTATTTAATATTGATTAAATTTTTATTGTGTAAATAAATAAGAAAATTTGAACATTTCAAAAAAGGAAAGAGGGAAAAAAGGAGCCATTTTTTACTTAAAAGGGGAAGAGGGACCACCAGTTTGGAAACGTGAATAGTAAAACATGGATATGAAATACAATTAAGTAAATAATGGCAGTTGAAACCGCCATTTTATTACGTATATTAAGTCGGTTAATAAAACCGCCATAATCAACCGTAAATTGTGGCGGTTTTACTAAACGCCATTATTTAACCGCCACAATTTATGCGATTTTTTGTAGTGATTTAACAACAATTATATTGCATTTCATCCGTTAAATTCATAATTTTAACACAATTTCTCATTTTCTCACAATTCCAACCTAACTCTAAAACACATGGAGTTCTACATCTAGAGCATCTATCTAGAACCCACCTGGAATAGATGATGATGAAGAAGATTGGGAGATGATTTGATGAAGATTGAATGATGGTTGATGATCTTGAACTCTTGGACTTTTTCCTCTTTTCTCTTCCTTTTCCTTCCTTTCCTTTTCTTCTCAAAATTGGCTATGTTTGGAAATGAGAGGAAAAGAAATGATATAGAAAATATCATCAATTAGAAACACTACTAATTGTCCAAGTAATCTCTAAAGCTCCCACAATTAAAACCTCAGAGTCAGATAATATTAATTTGGTCTGCTCTGAGCTCGTCAGTTGACTCTAATTATTTTATCAAATACATTCTCAGAGTAAACCGGAGTCCAGTTGATCATACCAATATTATCTAGAGTGAAATAATTTACGGGGTATTACAAAAAATGACATGTATTAGATTTTCACAGCCATAATTATAGGGTGAGAGAAAAGCAAAAAAAAGTTTTGGGAAAAGAGAATATCTCTTTCTTGGGGAAAGAATGAAAAGAAGATTTTGAAAATAAAGTATTGATGTGATTATACCAAAAGCCAACCAAGTGATTTGATCGATAAAAAATATTGAATACTGAAATAGGTTTTAAAATTAAAAATAATCATACATAATAAAGCATACCCAATAATAATATCAGGAAAAGGTGTGAACTTTAGTGTTTTAAAAGGTATGACATGTTTGTTCTTATCTCTAAGAGTAGTGCTACCAATTCATTTATCAGTAAGTGAAATACGACAGTGGAAACTCGTCAAAGAGGAAGAACCAATGTTCTTTATGTAATGCAATGAAAGAGATAAAGAAAACGAACCGCGAGATTGGTAGGGTTGAGGTGGCCGATAATTCAACTGTTAACATTAGCTTAAATAATAGCATACCACTCTGTGTGTGCAGGAAGTGTATCAAGTTAAAGGATTCTCAAATGAAATTATTTAATCTTAGCCACAGAACCATACATAAACAATTTATATTTAGATTCAATAACAGTGCAACTATCAGTAAACAATGTTACAAAATTACGTAAACCAGAAAATAACTTATCTACAGCTTAAAACCACAATCACTTATTGTTTTATGGAAATAGAATGCAACATTACCTGAATATTGAAAGCAACATCAACAATGAGTCTTTGAAACTATATCAATTTCAATTTCAATTATGTCCTAAATTAATGCTTAAGTATATCAATTTCAATTAAAAAAAATGAAAAAGTCAGAAAATTTTAGTTCTTCCAACTTACCCATTCCTTTAATGATTTTCAAATTTTTTTATTTCTTATTCTCCTCAACTCTCTCTTCAGTGAGAAAATTTTCAATAGTTTCTTTCTCATATGGGTCCCTAAATGATAGTGTTAACTGATACGAGGAAAAGGGAAAAATATGAACAAAATTAATCAAAATGATAAAATTATAATACAAACCTTAGATATTTGTAATTACCTGTAGTTATCAACAAAGGAGTAAATTTATTAGGCAACTACAATTTGAATTTTATTAATTAAAATAAAAACCACACAAGATACATGGACAAAAAATTCCCCCAACAATTATAGCTGATAATCCATAAAATAGAAGAATAATTATGGTTACCAAAAATTATGCAAAAATCAGAACAAAACATAAACAATGTTAAAATCAGTGATTATTAACATCTTCTTGCATTATGGTTACCAAAAGACCAAAATCTCAATATCATCAAAACAACAACAACAACAACCCCATCACAATCATCATTGACACCATTATCAAATTAAAAATAAGAGGAAACAAGATGAATTGAGAGACAAAATAAGCAAGTTAGAGATGTGTAACCTACCATCATGTTTTAACAAAAAGATCAACTATTTCTACCATAAAAAATGAAAAACAGAACAGTGAATCAGTAAAGTAAAAAATATTTCCCAACAAAAGATGGTTCATTTTGCATACAAAAGTACCATAGTTTCAATTTAACCCGTAGATCCCCAAATGAAAATAGGTATCCGTCCTTACAAAACACAATAAAATTGAAATCGACCAAGAAATTCGCGGGAGTAGAGCAAAATCATCAACATAAAAGCCGAAAGTTACCTTAACCATTGAAGAAGAGTTGGAGAAGATGAGTTAACACGATCTGGATTTGGGAAAATTTGGGTGTTGCAGATAAAATGCAATCGTTTTTTATGCAGATCTGATAACAAAAATAAAACATAAAAAACAAAATTGTTAGTCTTTGAAATAGGCATAAAATCCAGAAAATTTTAAATTCATTAATAGGGTATACAATGATTAATAAAGATTGAAATCAGAGAAGATATATCCATTTACATAATAACAATCAAACAAAAATCAGCTCAGAACCCGCTAAAGAGTCTCACCTCCAAATCAATAACCTAAACAAACAAATACAGAACCTGGTCAAGACTCTTTTTTCCCAAATCAATAACAATCCATAAAAATTCAGAAATAAAAAAATCCAAACCTGTTTATCCAACAATCCATACTATAAGAAAAATAAAACATAAAAAACAAAATTGTTAGTCTTTGAAATAGGCAGAAAATCCACAAAATTTTAAATTCATTAATAGGGTATACAATGGTAAATAAAGATTGAAATCAGAGAAGATATACTCATTTACATAATAACAATGAAACAAAAATCAGCTCAGGACCTGCTAAAGAGTCTCTTTCCCCAAATAAAAAACCTAAACAAACAAATACAGAACCTGGTCAAGACTCTTTTTTACCAAATCAATAACAATCCATAGTATAAAAATTCAGAAATCAAAAAAATCCAAACCTGTTTATCCAACAATCCATACTCGTTTTGCAGAAGAAACCCTAACAATCCTTGTTTTTCTTCCTTAAATCCATCAAATCCTAAAACAATAACAAAATCAGTCAAAACCCTAACAATCAATATATGGAAACATCATATCCGCCACCATCAACTCTTCGCCTGAAACAAAATAATAACCTAGAAACAGATTTGTAAAGAGGAAGAAGAAGTATCAGAGAAGCTTTAGAAGAGAAGAGAAAACATATAAGATTTGATGGATGAGAGAGATGAGAGAAAAAAGATGAGTGGAAAAGGAAGAAAGAGGAAGCTGAAAGTAACTTTTGGGCTACAACGAAAAAGCAAAGATAGTATTGAAAATATGAAATGTTCCAAATAGAGGCCACATAAACAAAATATACGTGCAACAAGCAATGCAGAAACGTGGAAGGCTGTGGAACCAGAAAGCCATTATAGTCTTTTTGCTAGGCATTTATTTTCTTATATGTAAGATTATGTTCGGTAACTATTTGTTTTTCTATTAAACAGTATAAAGGGACCACCAATTATAGGTCTACTGACTATATTTCTACTACAGGTATCATATTGATCGCCTGATCAAACAAACAAAGCAACTAAGATAACAAACATAAAAACTACTTACAAAGTTATACTGCAATTACAGTTATCAAATCAAGTGACTCACTATGATTTGATATCTAAAATTAGAAAATAACAACTACAAATTGAAAAGGTTCCATTTCACCCTGAAGTCACAAGTGATTCCTTAAATATAACTATGGATTAGAACAACGACTATATTTCCACCCAAATCATAAATAAGCTATGAAAAACATACTCCGACACGGACACCACGACCCGACACAGACACGGACACGGATACTCCAACACCGATATGTCAAAAACCTAAGACACCGACACCGTTATATATGTCATAGTATTTGATTTCTTATATTCATCTAATATCATAAGAGTTAAAAATATTTTAATCAAAATCAATGTCTTTAATTCTACATTGATAACATTGTTTCAATTCATATTCAACCCTTTTAATCATGTTAGATGTGTCTAAAAAATGTATAAAGTGTGTTGAGGAAAAGAAAAACATATTTTCTAGATAAACGTTGTCTAAATTATCAAACACGTGTTGTATGAGTGTCATATGTGTATCAAACACCAATTCAAAATGTGTTGAAGCAAAGAAAAAAACCAATTTTTTGGGAACACTTGTCTGACTTTTTCGACACTTATTTGACTTTTCGGACACGTGTCGTATGAGTATCATACAAGTGTCAGATACTGACATGTGTCAGACACCGACACGTGTCGGACACCGTGACACGCTTACTTCTCGAAGTGTATCTGTTTCATAGTAAATAAGTAGAACTAGGATTTATCCCTGGCATTGATTTCAGTACCAACAAATGCCTACTTTGTAAAACAGTAGACCCATGAAAAGAAATAAAAAGTAGGGATACAATGCATAAATGGATCCACACAACTATGTCAGCACACTACAAGAAAATTGGGCTCCAGCCATGTGATATAGCCACGTGAAAATCACATCGCTAAAAAAGGACGTTTCCAAATGAGAATTACATCGCAACACTTTTAAAATAATAAAAAAATGAAATTCAACTTTACACGTGGGGAATTTGAAATTTTTGAAAATTTTGTAGTGCCGTGCAAAACACGTCGCTACCTAAAAATTAAAATAATGAAAAGATGAAATGAAACTTTTCACGTTGGAGGAATTTTTAAATTTTCAAAAAATTTGTCGTGATATGTATTTCACGTCCCTAATAAAATTTCAAAAACTAAAAAATTTGAGTGGGAAATGTTATCGGAGGAATTGATTGAGGTGAAGACACTCTAAATGCTTTCTCATAGTGACATTTTTTAAAGGTAAATATAATGACAAGCAAACTAATAAATTTAGCACTATGTTAACCAATCGTAAAGCGATTCATGTAGGAATCACTCTATCTGAGGTCGGTCAATAAAACTCTATGCATTTGAGCATTTTCTAAAGTTAAATTGAATTTTAACTCTGAAATTGCAACGCATTTGTGAAAAGCTGATGATTTCAAAAGAAATTTTTTTTAAGGTAAAAATAAAATGACAAACAAACTACCGAATTTAGTGCTATGTTAAGAAATCGTAAAGCGATTCATGCAGGAATTATTGAGAATGTAATTCCTTATGTCGAAGCAGGTGTAGCTCGACAGAAACAAGGATGTGTCGAAATTAGCCTTGTGTGTGTGTGTCGAGTTCTGTTAGATGTCGAAGTGTCGAAGTAGGTTGCTTGACACAGGATTTCGACTTAGACCAAAAATAGAAATTTTGGGCTTTTGTAATTTTGGGATTTACCTTAGGGAGCAAGCTATCTTAATTATAAATAGGGAGTAACCCTATTATGAATTGTAATATACACACAATAGAAAGTGAAGTTGTACAGTTGAATAATATTTTCTCAATTTGAGAGCAGAGAGTTACTCTGTAGAAATCATTCTCCTCTTCCCCATTTTGTCAAACTTTAATCTTCTTTCTTATTCAATTTTCTTTTTTCTTCTTCCATTAATAATTGCTGCGCAGAATCATTATTGCAATCAAAGTGTGATTGATTCACTCAAGTGAAGAGTGAAGAATAAGGGATTTTGCTCAGTTGATTGAATCTTATTCATCAAGATTGATTCAAAATTATTCAAAGTTTTAGGTTAATTTCAACATATGGTATCACAACATTGGCTGAGGGATTCGTGGGAAGAAAATCATGATGGAGATGAATCATCCGAACAGGCATTTTTCGGCGAGACTCCCAATTCTGAAGGGTCAGAATTATGAGAATTGGCGCAAGCTGATGAAGGTGGTTTTATGTTATCAAGATCTTTGGGATCTTGTGAAGGAAGGAATAACATCGCTTGCAGAAAACACGTTGGATCAAGAAAATGATGTATACAAAGAATTGAAGAAGAAAGACTATAAAGCTCTCTTTATAATTCATCAATGCGTTGATCCAGACAATTTTGAAAAGGTCGGTGATATAGAATCAGCAAAAGAAGCATGGGAAATATTGGAGAAATCGATTGGAGGCGCAGAGAAGGTGAAAGAGGCGAGGTTACAAACTCACACAAAGACGTATGAATTGCTTCAAATGGAAGAAAGTGAAAGCATAACTGATTTCTTCACTAGGGTTACTAAATTAGTGAATCAAATCAAAGTGTGTGGAGAAGTGTTGACATCAAGACCAGTTGTTGCAAAGATTTTGAGGTCATTGGCTCCAAAATTCGACCACGTGGTAGTAGCCATAGAAGAGTCGAAAGACTTGTTAACATTGATAAAGGAAGAGCTTCAAGGGAAGCTTGAATATCATGAACAAATGATGTCTTAAAGAGGTGCATGAAAGTTAAAGAGTGATATGGCTTTGCAGGTGCAATCAGCAAAAGAATAGAAAGGCAAAGGAAGTTGGAATGGCAACAAAGGCAGAGAAGGCTACAACAACTCGACTGGTCGAAATCAGCAAGAAGGAAATTGGTCGAATCAGAGAAAACCCTAGAACCAAGGCAACCAAAGAGGTGGTGTTGCATGTAGAGGAAGATATGGTGGTTAAAAAGCTGACAAAAGTCACATTTAGTGTTACAATTGTCAGAAGTATGGTCACTATTCTAGTGATTGTCCTGAAAAGTATAAGAATCAAGAAACTGATGCAAAGTTTGAGAAACATGAAGAAGAAGAGATGTTGCTGATGGTCACAACAAGAGATGAAGAAAGATTCTAGGACCAATGGTACTTGGACTCAGGATGCTTATCACACATGACTGGTAGGAACGATTGGTTTGTAAACATAAAATCCTCAATGAAGAACATGGTGAAATTTATCAAATGACAATACTCTAGAAGATGAAGGTATTGTGTCATACCCCAAATTTTGACCACTAAGATTTCCCATTACTGTGCAAATCATCATCACAATATGGGTGTGTCATTATGCCTCATCAGTCTCCCCAAAGATGGGTGAGTATTCACTACTATCAAAATTAGGGTTTCAAGCCCTCTCAGAGCTTTTAAACAAAGGATCAATCAAGGAATGACATGATCTTCAACTTGTCTACACCCTCAAACATACACAAAGGATCAAAAAGGACTCCCACTTCAAGGATTAAGCACAAGGATGCTCCCTTCTAGGTGGATCAAGCCTCAAGATCGCCAGTGTCACCAAATTAGGGTTTTGATCGACCAGGGCCTCCATATGGAAATTTTCCTCTAGGCATGATCCAAAGATCCAAAACATAACCTAATATACTCCATGGAACCTCATAAACTCAATCATCCAGTCAATTTTTCCTCAGGGGATGCATTCATCAAAAATCAGGAATTAGGGTTTCTTGACCTAATTCACCCCTAAGTTGACTTTTGGGACCAATTATGAACCAAGACCTCAAGAATTAGGATTTGAGGATCTCCAATAGGCCATATTGATCCATTTGGAATAATGGATTGATCCAAGAAGATTGAGTAACAAGTTTCAATTTCATCTGAACCACAGTTAGGGTTTTGAGGGAAAAGTCAACTGTAACTTTGACTTTTGACCAGGACATGCTCCCAAGCCCTAAGACATGATTCAATATCCTCTATACCATCCATAGAACATGTCCATCAAGTTTTATTTATGTCAAGGACGTGATTTCCTGAATAATTGCACAGTTTGGAATTCATCTGACAAAAAGTCAACTGTGCACAAAAGTCAACTTTGACTTTTTGAGATTTTTCACAAAAATAGATTTTTAACCCTAAAATGATGTTTATGTATGATTTGAATCATCATTCATCAAGAAAAATCAAAGAAAATGGGATAACTTGTAAAAGGGGTAACCATAAAAACTTAGAAAATTTTCTAAGTTATGGAAAAAAATGACAAAGGTACAAACTTTGGAGGATCATAACTCCTAAACCATAAAGCCATTTTTTTCCATCCAAGGCTTAATTTGTAGATCACATTGCCCTCCACAAAAGCTTCATCCTGACCTATGTCCAAATTCCTCATGGATTTTGAGTTATGGAGTGATCAAAATCAAGAAAAGTCACTTTGTTCCAACACTTAGTGAAAATTTCACTAAGTCAGATTTTGCCTTACTTTTTTCCAAATGTAGGGGCATTTTTCACTTGGATCCAAAAAGTATCAAAACCAAATATGATCAAACAGTTGTTGTATCATGTAAGGGATTTCCAAAATGGCCAAGAACATCACCAAATTCAATTTGAGCTATGAGATATGACATTGGCAAGTTGCCTTGCTGAAATCTACCAAGGCAAGGCAGAATTTTACACTTTTGCTCGATTTGCCAAAATCAGTCAATTCCAAGCTTTGTCATCACTTTGGACACATCTGAGGATTGAATCTAAAGGGGACAATCACTGAGCCAAGCCTCCAAAGTCCTTGGAACAAGAAATAGCATGTTAAACCTAGAATTGCCCAAAATAGGGATAAGACTCCAATTTTGGATTGGAGCATTCAATGGAAGCATCAAGGTGGCATGGACTGAGCCATTCTCAACTGAATTCAGTCAAGACTTATCCAAGACCAAGGGGACCAGCAGCCTGTGTGTAACTCCCCGATTCCAATTATTCCCATTTAGTTGAGTCTTTTATTTAAATTGAGTGATAATTATTTAATTGTGAATTTGGTGTGTTAAATGTTATTTTACCGTTTTGAGAGTTTTCGGGGAAATTAGAATGGAGAGTATTTTAGACTTTTCTCAATTAATGTTAAGTTAGAAAATTTAGTGAAAATATAATTGTGTGAGAAAATGAATTAAATTGAATTTGGGTAAAAAGAAAAGAAAAGAGATAAGAAGAGGAAATAGAAGAGAAAGAGATAGAAAGGAAAATAGAAAAGAAATAGGAGAGAAAGAAAGAGGAAGAGGAGAAAAGAGAAGGAAAAGAGGAAAACCAAGAAAATCAACCTCTAGGAATCGATTTAATCGGGTAAGGGTGTGAAACATTGTTATCTTATCAATGTATATTATTATGTATGATTGTGTATGTGTGTATTGGATTATTTGTGGTGTTTTCATAGTTTTCCATTTTAGGTCGATGTTGAGAAATCGATGTTTTCGCGGTTGAAAATCGACGTAAATGTGGTAGAATATTCGTTGCCATGATAGTTTTGGGTTCTGATTGGTATATGGTGTTTTGGAAAGGTTTTGATTGGAGAAATATGGATTTTTGGGGTTTTGACAGCGCAGGAAAATTCTGGGTTTTTCTTGGTTCGCCTAGCGAACCTGGGGCGAAGCGGTAGCGAGGGAGGTTTTCGCGGGTTTGCCTAGCGAACCAGTTGGCGAAGGTCAGCGAAGGTTCGCTGAGTTGTTCGCCTAGCGAAGTTTGGGTGTTTTGAATGTGGGTAGTTGCTGCCTTGGTTCGCCAAGGGGTTCGCCTAGCGAACTTTGTGTCCTTTTTTATCCAACAATTGGTTCGCTGGAACATTCGCCTAGCGAGGGAGTTGGCGAATGCTCGCGAGGGATGTTCGCCTAACGAAGGAGCTAGCGAATGCTCGCGAGGGAGGTTCGCCCAGCAAACAGTGCTGTTCGTGTAATTTTGTTTTCTGCATAACTTTTGATCTGTGGTTCGGTTTGAGGCGTGGTTTGATGCGTTAGAAAGCTTATGGAATGTTCTTTCTTAATATGATGAATTGGAAATTATTAGCCGATTAAATGAGTCGGAAAAGTCAGAAATAGTGCTATTTAACGACTTTTACCGTTTTGACGGTGTGTTTGAATGTGAATCGTACAATAGTGCATTGACGTGACTGTATATAGATTGTATGTGATTGTATGAGATGAATGCATGTATATATTGTGAATATGTATGCATTTCAAGAATTTCTTGAGTCATTATCATGTGTAGCATAATGATGTGCATTCTTGTGCTGAGGGGTTCTAATGAGAATCCGCTATAACATCGTGAGCCTCTCTCGGTGGAGGTGTGAGCGACGGTTATAGACGATCGTGAGCCTCTCTTGGTGAAGGTGTGAGCGATCGGGTCGTGAGCCTCTCTTGGTGGAGGTGTGAGCGATCGGGTCGTGAGCCTTTCTCGGTGGAGGTGTGAGCGATCCAGAAACATCGTGAGCCTCTCTTGGTGGAGGTGTGAGCGGTGGGTGAACATCGTAGGCCCGACAGGGAGTTACTTTGGTAACGAGCGATGGTTCCAGCAGAAGTTCCTGAGTGAACTTGAGATGATTGAGTTGGTACCGCATTACATTTGCATAGAGTCGTGAGTCGGTCTCTATGATTTGCATTTCTCATCTTTAAATGATCCATTGGTGAATAAACAGTTGTGTATGTTTATGTGGAATGATAAGAATTGTGAAAGTATGCCTGATGTGTATGCTTGGTTTTATATATATGGATACATTGCGATGTATATGAGTGATTTGTGATGAATTGTGGTGAGAAGGTGAAATATGTGTAATTTTATGCTATTATATATAATTATATGCATTGTTATTATGATAATATTTCTCACCCTTGTGCTGTTTTATGATGCTCTATGAGGCATTGCAGAGTAGGTATGCTGGTGGTTTTTTTGTGAAGCGTGTCTTCATTCTTTTGGTCGGTTGGCTCTGATATGTAGCACCGGGTAGCTAGGAGGGCTATGATTCTTTTGTGATACATTGTATATGTATCTTGTTGATAAATGTTTATGTAAACATGAATTATGTTGGTGGATAATACTTGGCGATGTATATATGCGTATGTATATATGAATTGGTTGTTATTCAATGTTTAGATCTTCCGCTTTTATTCTAAATATTGACATGTGGGTGTAAGGACTAAGTTCCTCTGTTGCAAGTTACCCCACTGTTGCATATCAATTGTTGAGCAGGTGTTGTATGTTTTAATTTCGTAATTGATGTGACATACCTCTTTTATACCATGTTTGTAATTATACTCTGAAGAAATTTTTAATATGTGCCTAAATGATTATTTGGGGGTATAGAAAGAGGGTGTTACACTGTGCCCTAACCTCTAGTCAATGGCTAGAGGAGACTTGGATTTTCATTTGCCAACATTGGCCAAACCTACTCAGCAGTTGTCATTCACTATTCCTTGCAAAACAAACTTGCTCTACTATAAATAAAGCTTAATTGTGATCAGTTTAAGTACACCAAAGGCTACAACACTTGCCTTTCTCAAAATCCACTTCTCACTCTCAAAAATGCATTTCTTAGCAAGTCACTATCGGGTTTTTCAGTAGAGAGTAATTCCACTCAAACCAATCACACACACACCTCATATACATCATATGTGAGCAGATCAAACACTTAAACAACATCTGGAATACTGATTTCTCAGAATCACCAGTCAATTGCTCAAGGTTTTAACCAAAGTGCAGTTGAGATGCCATGAAGTGATCCAGCCAATTTCCATCAAGTCCAAGCATTCAAACACACTCCATAGGGTGTAGGGAAGCTGTTCATACCATCACAACTCATCTGTAACACCTCCAACTCAGAAATCAATTTGCTCTTGCTGTCACGACCTAGAGGTAAGCCAAAACTTGGTCATCTCTCAATCTATGCATATTTCCTCGCACAATACTTTTGCCAAATGTTCATAATCATGCATGGAATGTTTCCCCTCAAGTAATTGCTTTGTTTGAATCGTGTATTAAAAATCCCAGCCTTCATGCAGAATTTAGGGTTCTTGAGGATTTTTCGTGATTTCTTGTTTTATGCTTAATTTAAATGAAATTAATTGCCATAGACATGATCATGAGGTTGAAACGAGTTGATTGGTATGTGGATTACATGATATGATCAAGTATTCAGTGAGATTGGATAGAAAATGCAAATCTGGGCAAGGCAGAACACGCGCGTGTTCTTGGTCCATGTTCTTGGCGCCATTTTCATAAATTCAAATATTTGAATTTTGTGATTTTATTTAATTGATTCAAAAATTAATTTCTCTCTGAGTTTTAATGATTTTGAGTTGATTCTTTTTTTAATAATTCACAAAAATGTTAAAATATTTTATTTTCCCAAAAAATCCCAAAAATATTATTTATTTCATATAATTAATATTTTTGCAAAGAATTAATATTTTAATTGTTTTTGACATTTTGAATATTTTTTCCACCTTGATTTTACAACTTTTAATGCCTTCTAATTATTTTGTAGGTCAATACTTAATTTTTGAAGCATTAATCCAAGATCACAATTTGTTTTCCACATGTTAAACAATTTTGATCATTTTAATTGAATTTTTATTCAATTAAAATACATTTTGAAAACAAATTAGGGTTTTTGGATTAATTCAACCCTCATAAATCATTTTCAAGACTTTTTGGGCCTCTAATAGAGTGTAAGACCCAAACCCCCTTGTACAAACAATATTGGGTCTCACTTATTGTATAAGTCCCTCCGTACAAGTGAACGGCGCGATCGTCGCCTTTTAAAAAAAACTCTGGGCCTCTCCTCGAGCTATAAGACCCATTCAAAACTTTTGGGCCTCTCCTCGAGCTATAAGACCCATTCAAAACTTTTGGGCCTCTATTTGAGTGTAAGACCCAACCCCCTTTGAAAACCAAACCATTTTGGGCCTCAATGCATTGTATAAGACCCACTCCGTTTTCAAAAATCTCGGCGTGATCGCCATTTTAAACGAAAAATCATTTGGGCCTACCCTCGTGTTATAAGGCCCACTCATTTTCTTTTGGGCCTCTAATAGAGTGTAAGGCCCAACCCTTTGTAAATACAACCTATTTTAGGCCTCACTTATGGTATAAGTCCCGTTGTATTTCAAAAAAGTTCGACGCGATCATCATCCGTTGAAAAACAAATCTTGGGCCTACCTTCGAGTACTAAGACCCATTTCTTTTCTTTAAGACTTTTTGGGCCTCTTGAGAGAGTGTAAGACCCATCCCTTTGTACAGAAAACAATTTTTGCCTCAGCCACTCGTATAAGTCCCTTTGTACAAATTCGACAGTGCGATCACTGATAAAACCCTGGGCCTCTCCTTGAGCCGTAAGCCCCAAATCTTTCTTTTTCAAAGCACTTTCTCCTTTGATCTTGAATGTACTATTGTTTTCAATCTTTCTTTGTTGAACAACTAACCAAACAGCATGGAAGCTCTACAACCGAGTAAGTGTTTATATGCTTTCATTTACCGCTTTCAGATACATATAACTGTATTGTGGGGCTGTTTCGGTGTAAGTCTTCTTTCGTAAACTCATATCAACTGTGTAATAATAATATAGATATTTAGAGTTTCCCCGACAACTACGTCTAGCACTAGGTAAAGTCGTTGATCACTCTTAGAAATATTCAAAACTAGATCCCCATAGGATTACCAGACACAGTCTTCCCTCCTCTTGGGGTTAAACAATATGGAGACATGAAAGGCAGCATTCTCGGTGAACCCTTTCATAGATTGTCACTCGTAGAAGTTGTCAAAGAAACTCTATTCCCCAGAGATGATCTTTTCTCCGTGAATGGCATCTCTTGAGTTTCTTCCAAATTCTCATACTTTCTTGGCTTGATCTATTCCTCGTGAATAGGTTGTCTTGAATTTCTCGGAGTTTGGGGACCCACAGGCTTCTTAAAAGCACTTGTCAAGAAACTCTACTCCCCAGAGATGATCTTTTCTCTGTGAATGGCATCTCTTGAGTTTCTTCCAAATTCTCGAACTTTCCTGGCTTGATCTATTCCTCGTGAATAGCCTGTCTTGAACTTCTCGGGGTTTGGGGACCCATCGGCTTCTTAAAAGCATCGGCCTCCTCTTGGGCATTGTTCAAGGACCCACAGGCTTCCTAAAAGCATCCCCGCCTCCTCTTGGGCTTAGTACAAGGACCCATATGCTTCTTAGAAGTATTTGCAGCCTCCTCTTAGGCTTCGTATAATGATTCTTCCTCCGAGAATGATAGCCTTCTCTTGGGCTTCATACAAGGACCACTCGGATTCTTAAAAGTTTCCAGCCTCCTCTTGGGCTTCGTACAAATTGTCCCGACGACCTCCTAAAAGTATAGGAACAGAAATTAGTCATCTTAATTGAACAGTCTTTCAAAGAGTCTAGACCATACTACTGTTTCTCAAAACATAGTACAAAAGATGAAACTCTAGACTTGGACAGTCTAACTTCCTTGAGTCTCCAAGACATTCTCAAACACCCTTGAAGAAAAGGAAGGAACCCCCGTAGACTTGGACAGTCTCAATACCCTTTGGATTTCCCACTTCCTTAAAGAACAGGAAATATCCCTGATCCTCGAATCAAAATCCCTGAGTGCAAACATTACTCATATAAGAATTGATTTTCTCTTTAAATCAGCATATTAGACCTGTCACTCAACTGAAACAGCACCATATCCTCCTCTTGGGCTTTGTACAATGATTCTCCCCAGCAAAGCTAACAATTTTAACCTCCATTTCGGGCTTCGTACGAGATACAAAAGACTCTCTTGTTGAGTCAATCATCCTTAGCCTCCATCTTGGGCTTCGTACGAGATACAAAAACACTCTCTTGTTGAGTATAAAAGACTCTCCTGTTAAGTCAACCCTTTTAGCCTCTCTCTCGGGCTTCGTACGAGACACATAAAAACTCCCTCTTGTTGGGCCAATAGCCTCCTCTTAGGCTTTGTATAAGAAAACCACTGGTTGATCCAATCAACCTTTTAACATCAAAGTTGTACCTCGTTCATAGTATATAAACATCAACAACTCCTTCCCTTTCATCTAATCACTGTAAGCGGCAAGCCTCTAGATTATTTACATCCACGCCACTGTCCCTCTTTTAGCATGAGAAATTCCTAAGGAAAGATGGCATTGCTCTACACTGAGTTAAAGTCTTCTCCTTCAGGTTGGAAATACCCTATAAAGGAAATTAGGGCATTGCCAGATTTACATATCCCGGTTAAAGTAATCCTCCTTTATAGCCAGTCACCCAACAATTGTGACAAACAAACCTCTTTAGAGATGACAAGTTCTCTCGAAAGTCAAATCCTTTTAGCTTCATATCTTGGGCTTTGAACAAGATACAAATAGACTCTTTAGCTTCACATCTTGGGCTTTGAACAAGATACAAATCACCTTTCGCTTCACGTCTTGGGCTTTGAACAAGACACCAAAACACCATTTCCTCCCATAGAATAGGAGTAACTACGAAAGCTCTGATTTCCCTGTTTCGGAAAACGGGAATACGTAGGCATAAGATTGAAAGAAAAATCTTAGCGAGCACACTAAACAAAAACCCAAAATCCCATACTTTCATATATTCGTCCTAACATCTTAACCTCCCACCAATCGACCAAACACCACTTTTAACAAAATAAACCCAATAGAGACCCCGAATCTTTGTAGCATCTGTAAACCAACAGTTTTGACTGTTTAACCTCAGTTTGCAAGCAGGGTTAATTTGAGACATCTATTTCCCTTCCTTCATCAGCTTTAATAGGATAAAAATGAATCGAACTGTAGATACCAAAGAGCGGTAGTGCTTCGCAACCACATCCAAAATCGCTCGCTACAGAAAAATGGCGACTTCACTGGGGACGTGTCATTAGGATCTGTCTCACCTTTGTAGCGAGATCTTGTTCTCTTCCCATCTATTAGGTGGAAACTTTAAAAGTGGCGCCCCGCGAGGCCGGTCTTTATTTCTTTCTTTCTTTCAGGGATAGGACTCTTTGTTGACTTCACTAGGATCTTAGGTTAAAAAAAAACCTTTAAGTGGGGAAGGAACCACAGAATGGCGTCTCCGTCGGGGAACCATTTTCTGTCAGGAACTTAAGATTCTTAGCTTTTAAAAGTCTAGGACATTAGGATATATATATATATATATATATATATATATATATATATATATTGCTTTTCCTAATTGATATATGTGTTTATTTTTCTACTAATGGGAATGTGTGTGGTGCCGCATGTGGAAAGATTGAGTATACACTTAAGATAAGTTATGGCGACGAGGTCGACCATCAACATCAGTGGAGGCTTCCCAATGCAACCCATTCCCTCTCATAGGCAATGGGCAGATTGTGACGTCTGAGAAGCTGAGGAGCCAACCCTTTTGTAGTACGGAAACTATCGGAAATAGTTGTCATGCGATACTACCCTCATTTGAGGCTGATGATCTATTCTCGGTGAATATCATTTACTCTAAGATTTCATACAGCTCGCTGGCGATGCTTGCTGTTTGTTATCCTGGGAGGAGCTGATGATTTTGAGTACAGGTACAAAAATCACCCTAGTATAAACCTTTGGGGATGGGTAGAGCCTTGACTTCATGACAACGACCCTTTGACCCCATGTTTTTTCTATGTTTTTGTGTGCTGCATTCATGCATTCATTTAAAAAATATTAAAACACAAAGACGAAAGTGTAGATACCAAAGAGCGGTAGTACTTCGCAACCACATCCAAAATCGCTCGCTACATATTGGTGATGTTCTGATTATGAGGAAAGATGGTAAGAGGTTAGTAATTTCCAATGTATTGTACATACCAGGCATGAAGAGAAATTTTCTCAGTATAAGTCAGTTAGTCAAAAAGAACTACAAGGTGTCGATTGAAGACAAGATGATGAGAGTTCACGACTCAAATGGAAGGTTGATCTTGAAGGCTTCAATGTCTCAGAATAGAACCTTCAAGATTAAGCTTAATGTGATGGAGCATAAGTTCCTTGCAACTGCAACCAGCGGAGATAAATGGATATGGCATTATAGACTTGGCCATCTCAATTTCAAAGACATCAGAGATTTGAAGAAAAGAAATATGGTTTCAGAATTACCACAAATCGACATCCCAAATGAAGTATGTGAAGAATGTGTGTAGGCGAAGCATCACAAGAACATCTTCAGCAAGGATGCATGAAGCAAGTTGAAGGCCATTCTTGAAGTTATATACTCTGATGTATGTGGTCATATCCAGGTGGATTCGATTGGAGGCAACATATACTTTGTCACTTTCATAGATGATTTCAGTCGAAAATTATGGACTTGCCCGATCAAGAAGAAAAGTGAAGTGATCGAAGTATTTGCCGGATTTAAATCTATGGTCGAAAGATAAAGTGGTCAAAAGCTAAAGATTTTGAGGACTGATGGTGGTGGAGAGTATGTGTCAAAATATTTTGATGCATTATGTGAGAAAGAAGGGATTGTGCATGAGGTAGTGCCACCCTACACTCCACAGCAGAATGGAACTGCAAAAAGGAAGAATAGAACCATCATGAATATGGCGAGAATCATGTTGAAAGGCAAGCATCTACCCAAAGAATTATGGGGAGAAGCTGTGTCGAATGCAATATACATCTTGAACAGATGTCCGACGAAAAGGCTAGAAGGAATTATGCCAGAAGAATGTTGGTCTGGTGTCAAGCCTAGCCTAAGTCATTTGAAGGTGTTTAGATCTATAGCACATAGACATGTTCCAGATCAATGAGAAGAAAGCTTGATGACAAGTTGAGTCAAATGATCTTGATAGGATATCATTCGAATGGAGGATACAAATTATTCGACTTAGTCAACAAGCAAGTAGCGATCAGCAGGGACATGATCATAGATGAGCTTAAAGAATGGGAGTGGACTGAGAATGTTAAGAAGGATTCAGTGAGAATCTTATGTGAAGAACCAGCTAGTGAAGTCAAAGAAGAAGTTCGACAAGAAGAAGTCACAGGTGAAGCAGACCCAAGCAGACCTCAACAGACAAAACACATGCCTGCAAGGTTGCAAGAATGTGTGATTGCATCAGATGATGTGTTCAATGAAGAATGTGAGATGGTATGTAACGCCCAAATATTTAATTATTTATTTAATTGAATATTTAATTATTTGTTTGTGATTATTCGGTCGATTTTGTGTTGTGGTAAATTAAGTCGAAAAGTCATGGAATAATATTAGTAGTAATATTATTGTTGTTGGAGTGTGTTGGTTTCGTGGGCTTAGATTCGTGTCAGAATTAGTAATAGAGGGGTGTATGTTGTTAGGCCCATTAGTAATATTAGTAGAATAATAATATTATATGATAAAAACAAATAATAGGAAAAGAAGAAGTTAGGTTGTATCAGTAAGAGAAAGAGGAGAACGTGAGAAGTTGAGAACGAGAGAAACCGCTACCGGTGCCAAATCCCCAGAATCCGATCGAACCTAGAGCTGCCTTTAATCCAAGGTAAGGGTGGGTTCGACTATTATAACTGGGTTATGATGAATGATATAAGGGTTGGGGATTATATGACTGTTTTCCATTGATTTTCTGATAAGTTGTTGTTGTCTGCGTGGAAATTGATATTGATGTTGTTGAATTGTGATTCTGCTGTTGTAATGTTGTTGTTTCTGTGTTAATACTGATGAGTCGATGTTGTTAAATTTTATCGTTGGATTGATTTTTTTAATCATTGCAGTGAAATTGCTGTTTTTGGAAAAATTGGTTTGGGACGAAAATTGGTTACTGTAGACGCACGGGTGGCGCAGGCCACCCACCACACAGATAGGGGTGGTGCAGGCCACCCAAAACAAAGAAAATATCACATGGCACGGGCCATGGGTACATGGCACCAGCCACTACCCTTCCTATATATAAGTGGCGTAAGCCACTAGGAAATATGCTTGCGCCACCCATAAAAGGTGGATAGTGTATTTATTTTTTTACCACTTTTACTAAGTACAGACTTGCTACTTTTAATAATTCAAATAAAGTAACACCATAAATCCATGATGAGAGCCACCAAATCCATGATGAGAGCCACCATAAATCCCTGATGAGAGCCACATATGCCAGGTGGAACCACTTATATGTTATTTTGAGTGACTAATTCAGTGATTAAATTAGGTGAATTATTTTAATGGATTGATTAATAATTAATTAATGGTTAAGCGTGATACACCTAGTGAGTAAATGAATTAGAATTAATGAGTAGGACTGATAGTGTAATATATTTGGTCTGTATATCAGTGTGACAGGTTCTAATAGAAACAGAATGGATTTCTTTTGACAGAAGAAGTAGTATTTTGAAGTTTGACAGAAAAATGTTTTTTTATTTATTTTCATGACAGAAAGTTTTAACTATAGTAAGGGCATTGTATTAGAAACCAGAAAAAGTCACAGAATTTTATAATAAACTAGTATTAACAGCAGAAGTGAAAATAATGCAGTTTTAGTCGGTTTAGCCGATTTAGGCGGAAAATTTAATCGCCCGGGATTTAACGAAAATTGACGGGGTATGTCGGGTAGTTTAGTAGATGATTTTCGTTGATTTGTTTTTTTGAAATTATGTCGAAAAAGTTGATTTGCAGGTACAGCTGAGTTGTATTGTTTCGTCCCGGTATACGGACAAGTTTTAAGTTGTATGCTTGATAGCCAACCTTGTATAAGTTATTATGTTGTTTTAAGTTGATTATGTTGTGGATGTTGTTGAGTTGTCTATGTTGATGAGTTGTGCATGTCATAAAGCATACATTGCATTTTATGTCGGAGCCGTTGCTCACACCACGTTGGCCTGGATTGGCACAAGTTGAAAGTTGGAAGTTGAAGGCTTATGGCTTGATACCTCAATAAACTGGAAATTTTAAGTTGGGAGTTTTACTCCGATGGTACCACATGCATAACATAGTCGAGTCGCATTAAAATTGCATTTTTTAAGTTGTTGTTGATTTTGTTGGTTGTTGATGTGAAGTGGTGATATTTGTATGATTCCTATCTATGTATTGTTTATCATACTTCGTTTATAATAATCGTTATCTCACCCCTTCTGTTTGAATGTTGTCCCTATGTTGGCAACGTGCAGGTAATCTAGAGGAGTAGTTCGGTTACCTTAGTTCGAGTCGGTGGTTGTCTCTCTGATACGTAGCACTCGGGGGAATGACGCGTGTCTTTTGTTTATTTGTTTACATGCTGAATTTTTAGTGAAATTGCCGAAAAATACTTTGTTGTTTAATTTAAAGTTGTTTTATGTTGGATAAAGATGCTATTACGATGATTGTGAATCTGTTGCGTTGCATTTGATAAAGTTGAATATTTTGAAGACTATTTGTTGGTTTATATTCCCTTGAATTGTTATGTATCTTTCATGATTGTCTAATGTGTTAATGATTTTAAAGTTGAAAATTGTGACATCCTGTTTTAAGTTGAATATGATGACTCTGATTTTATTTTTAATTACCGGGTAGAAATGGGGTGTTACATTAGTGGTATCAGAGCCTGGTTGGTCCGTTCGGCCAAGTGTCGAGTCGTAGTTGTTTAACAATCGAGTATTGTTATTTGGTTCTAACTTTTGTTTGTGTTGTAGTGATAAGTTGAGATGGCTGGAAGAAACGATGCTGCAATGGCTGCTGCTATGCAAGCAATGGCCCAAGCTGTGCAGAACCTGCCGAACGCTAACGAGAATGCTGGATCTCGTAGTTTGGTGACTTTTCAGAGGGAGAATCCGCCTACCTTCAAGGGCAAGTATGATCCTGATGGAGCGTTGGATTAGTTGAAAGAGATTGAGAGGATCTTCCGTGTGATGGACTGCACCCCAGCGCAGAAGGTTCGTTATACGACTCATATGCTAGCAGTCAAAGCCAATGACTGGTGGCTAGAGACTCGTCAGAGGTTGGAAACTACAGGTGAAGTTATCACTTGGGATGTGTTCCGAAGGGAGTTTCTGAGGAAGTATTATCCAGAGGATGTTCGTGGTAAGAAACAGATTTAGTTTCTTGAGCTGAAGTAAGGAACTATGTCGGTTACCGATTATGCTGCGAAGTTTGTTGAGTTGGCTAAGTTTTATCCGTACTATACTGGGGATGATGCTGAGTTTTCTAAATGCATCAAGTTTAAGAGCAGGTTGTGCTCTGAGATTAAGAAAGCTGTTGGGTTTTCAGAAGATTCGTGTCTTCTCTGATTTGGTTGATAGTTGCAGAATATATGAAGAGGACAACAATGCTCACTACAAAATTGTTAGTGATAAAAGAGGCAAGCAACAACAGAATCGTGGCAAGCCTTATGATGCTCCTGCTGGAAAGGGTAAACAGAGAGCGACTGAGGGCAAGAGGACTAGTGGGGGAGATGCTCCTGCTGGCATAACTTGTTTCAAATGTGGAAAACCTGCTCATAAAAGTAATGTGTGTACTGCTGAGGTGAAGAGATGTTTCCGATGTGGTAAGACTGGACATGCAATATCTGATTGCAAGCACAAGGAGATGATATGTTTTAATTATGGTGAAGAGGGGCATATTGGTAGTCAGTGTCAGAAGCCAAAGAAAGCTCAGACCGGGAAAGTGTTCGCGTTAGCAAGAACTCAGACAGCTAACGAGGACAGACTTATCAGAGGTACATGCTTCATTAATAGTACTCCTTTAATTACTATTATTGATACTGGTGCTACACATTGTTTTGTTTCTGCTGATTGTGTTCAAAGATTGGGTCTTAAGTTATCTGCTATAAATGGAGAATTAATCGTCGAGATTCCAGCTAAGGGATCGGTGACTACTTCTCTTGTGTGTTTAAGGTTTCCTTTATCGATCTTCGATAAAGACTTTTATATTGATTTGGTATGTCTGCCGCTGACCGGAATGGATGTAATCCTAGGTATGAACTGGTTAGAGTATAACTACGTTCATATAAATTGTTATCGCAAATCGGTGAGGTTTTCTTCTCCGGAAGAGGAAGGAGATGGATTGTTGTCTTTCAGAGAGTTACAACAATTGATGAAAGAAGAAGCTCAGATGTTTTCGTTGATGGCAATGTTGTCTATTGAGAGCAAAGCTAAGATTGAGGAATTGCAAGTGGTGAGTGAATTTCCTGAAGTTTTCCCTGATGACATTCCTGATGTACCGCCAGAGAGAGAGGTTGAATTTGCAATTGATCTTGTACCTGGTACCAGACCTGTTTCGATGGCACCGTACAGAATGTCGGCATCCGAGTTGTCTGAATTAAAGAAGCAGTTGGAGGAATTACTTGAGAAGAAGTTTATAAGACCAAGTGTATCGCCGTGGGAAGCTCCAGTGTTGTTAGTAAAGAAGAAAGATGGAAGTATGAGACTTTGTGTTGATTATAGACAGCTGAATAAAGTAACAATTAAGAACAAGTATCCACTTCCGAGAATAGATGATTTGATGGACCAGTTGGTGGGTGCTCGTGTGTTTAGCAAGATTGATTTGAGATCGGGTTATCATCAGATTAAAGTGAAAGATGAGGATATTCAGAAGACAGCGTTCAGAACACGGTATGGACATTACGAGTATTCAGTGATGCCTTTCGGTGTTACTAATGCGCCAGGAGTATTCATGGAATACATGAACCATATTTTTCATACCTATCTAGATCGTTTTGTGGTTGTATTCATTGATGATATTCTGATTTATTCTAAGTCAGGAGAAGAGCATTAGGAACATTTGAGAACAGTGTTGGAAGTTTTGAAAGACAAGAAGTTGTATGCGAAGCTGTCCAAGTGCGAGTTTTGGTTGAAGGAAGTCAGTTTTCTTGGTCATGTGATTTTAGGTAGTGGTATTGCCGTGGATCCTTCTAAGGTAGATGTTGTGTTGCAATGGGAAACTCCAAGGTCGGCTACTGAGATTAGAATCTTTCTGGGACTAGCTGGTTATTATAGGAGGTTTATAGAAGGATTTTCGAAGTTGGCTCTTCCGTTAACTAATTTGACTTGTAAAAGTAAAGCTTTCGTGTGGGATGTTCAGTGCGAAGAAAGTTTTACCAAACTGAAGAAGAGGTTGACGTTAGCTCCGGTGTTGACATTACCGAATCCAGGAGAACCGTTTGTGGTGTATTGTGATGCTTCGTTGATGGGTTTAGGAGCTGTGCTTATGCAGAACAATAAGGTAATTGCTTATGCATCGCAACAGTTGAGGACTCATGAAAAGAACTATCCTACGCATGATCTGGAACTTGCTGCAGTGGTTTTTGTGCTGAAGATTTGGAGGCATTATCTTTATGGTTCTAGATTCGAAGTTTATAGTGACCATAAGAGCCTAAAGTACTTGTTTGACCAGAAGGAGCTGAATATGAGACAGGGAAGGTGGTTAGAATTGCTGAAAGATTATGATTTCGGTTTGAATTATCATTTGGGAAAAGCTAATGTTGTGGATGATGCTTTAAGCCGAAAGACCTTGCATATGTCAGCAATGATGATTAAGGAATTGGAATTAATTGAGCAGTTTCGAGATATGAGTTTGGTTTGCGAAGGGACACCGTAGAGTGTTATGCTGGGTATGTTAAAGATTAACAATGATTTTCTGGACAGTATTCGAGAGGCTCAGAAGCTGGATGTGAAACTAGTGGACATCATGAATAGTTGGGGTCAATCGGATAAGAGTGACTTTAAGATTGATGCACGAGCTGTGTTGAGACTGCATGATCAAATTTGTATACCAGATGATGCAGATATGAAAAAGAAGATTCTTGAAGAGGGTCATAGAAGTAATCTGAGTATTCATTCGGGAGCCACTAAAATGTATCAAGACTTGAAGAAAATATTTTGGTGGTCCGGAATGAAAGAAGATGTGGCACGATTTGTGTATGCATGTTTGACTTGTCAGAAGTCAAAAGTTGGGCATCAGAAGCCAGCTGGGTTGATGCAACCGTTAGAGGTTCCAGAATGGAAATGGGATAGCATTTCTATGGACTTTGTGACAGGGTTACCTATTACTTCAAGGGGACATGATTCAATTTGGGTGATTGTTGATAGGCTTACGAAGTCGACTCATTTTATACCTATTAACATCACATATCCAATTGCGAAGTTGGCAGAGATTTATATCCGAGTAATTGTGAAGTTCCATGGTGTCCCTTTGTGTATCGTGTCTGATAGAGATCCGAGGTTTACGTCGGAGTTTTGGAAATGTCTACAAGAAGCGTTAGGTTCTAAATTGAGGTTGAGTTCAGCATATCATCCTCAAACAGATGGTCAAACTGAGCGGACTATTCAATCGTTGGAGGATTTGTTGAGAGCTTGTGTTCTTTTGCAGGGAGGTTCGTGGGATACTTATCTTCCATTGATCGAGTTCACTTATAATAATAGTCACCATTCTAGTATCGGAATGGCACCTTTTGAAGCGCTGTATGGTTGGAGGTATAGAACTCAGTTGTGTTGGCATGAATCTGGTGAAAGTGTAGTACTTGGACTGGAGTTAGTTCGAGAAACTACCGAGAAAGTGAAGTTGATTAGAGAGAAAATGAAAGCTTCTCAAAGTAGACAGAAAAGTTACCATGACAAGCGAAAGAAGGATTTAGAATTCCAAGCGGGTGATCATGTGTTTTTGAGAGTCACGCCTGTGACTGGTGTTGGGAGAGCTTTGAAGTCTAAAAAGCTCACTCCTCATTTTATCGGGTCGTATCAGATTCTGGACAGAGTTGGAAAAGTTGCTTATCGAGTGGCGTTACCACCAAATCTTTCAAATCTGCATGATGTGTTTCATGTGTCGCAACTTCGGAAGTACATTTCAGATCCGTCTCATGTGTTAGTATGGATGATGTGCAAGTACGGGATAATCTCACGGTAGCGACGAAGCCTGTGCGAGTCGCGGATCGTGAAATGAAGACTTTGCGAGGGAAAGAGATCGCGTTGGTGAAAGTTGTCTGGTTGGGAGCTGCTGGAGAAAGCATGACCTGGGAATTGGAGAGCAAGATGCGAGACTCCTATCCCGAGCTGTTTGAATCAGGTAAATTTTCGAGGACGAAAATATTCTAAGTGGGGGAGAGTTGTAACACCCAAATATTTAATTATTAATTTAATTGAATATTTAATTATTTGTTTGTGATTATTCGGTCGATTTTGTGTTGTGGTAAATTAAGTCGAAAAGTCGTGGAATAATATTAGTAGTAATATTATTGTTGTTGGAGTGTGTTGGTTTCGTGTCGGAATTAGTAATAGAGGGGTGTATGTTGTTAGGCCCATTAGTAATATTAGTAGAATAATAATATTATATGATAAAAACAAATAATAGGAAAAGAATAAGTTAGGTTGTATCAGTAAGAGAAAGAGGAGAACGTGAGAAGTTGAGAACGAGAGAAACCGCTACCGGTGCCAAATCCCCAGAATTCGATCAAACCTAGAGCTGGCTTTAATCCAAGTTAAGGGTGGGTTCGACTATTATAATCGGGTTATGATGAATGATATAAGGGTTGGGGATTATATGACTGTTTTCCATTGATTTTCTGATAAGTTGTTGTTGTCTGCGTGGAAATTGATATTGATGTTGTTGAATTGTGATTCTGCTGTTGTAATGTTGTTGTTTCTGTGTTAATACTGATGAGTCGATGTTGTTAAATTTTATCGTTGGATTGATTTTTATAAACATTGCAGTGAAATTATTATTTATGGAAAAATTGGTTTGGGACGAAAATTGGTTACCGTAGATGCACGAGTGGCGCAGGCCACCCACCACACAGATAGGGGTGGCGCAGACCACCCAAAACAAAGAAAATATCACATGGTGTGGGCCATGGGTACATGGCGCCAGCCACTACCCTTCCTATATATAAGTGGCGCAAGCCACTAGGAAATATGCATAGGGTGGCGCAAGCCACCCATAAAAGGTGGATAGTGTATTTATTTTTTTACCACTTTTACTAAGTACAGACTTGCTACTTTTAATAATTCAAATAAAGTAACACCATAAATCCATGATGAGAGCCACCAAATCCATGATGAGAGCCACCATAAATCCATGATATGTGCCACATATGCCAGGTGGAACCACTTATATGTTATTCTGAGTGACTAATTCAGTGATTAAATTAGGTGAATTATTTTAATGGATTGATTAATAATTAATTAATGGTTAAGCGTGATACACCTAGTGAGTAAATGAATTAGAATTAATGAGTAGGACTGATAGTGTAATATATTTGGTCTGTATATCAGTGTGACAGGTTCTAATAGAAACAGAATGGTTTTCTTTTGACAGAAGAAGTAGTATTTTGAAGTTTGACAGAAAAATGTTTATTTATTTATTTTCATGATAGAAAGTTTTAAATATAGCAGGGGCATTGTATTAGAAACCAGAAAAAGTCACAGAATTTTATAATAAACTAGTATTAACAGCAGAAGTGAAAATAATGCAGTTTTAGTCGGTTTAGCCCATTTAGGCGGAAAATTTAATCGTCCGGGATTTAACGAAAATTGACGGGGTATGTCGGGTAGTTTAGTAGATGATTTTCGTTGATTTGTTTTGTTGAAATTATGTCGAAAAAGTTGATCTGCAGGTACAGTTGAGTTGTATTGTTTCGTCCCGGTATACAGACGAGTTTTAAATTGTAGGCTTGATAGCCAACGTTGTATAAGTTGTTATGTTGTTTTAAGTTTATTATGTTGTGGATGTTGTTGAGTTGTCTATGTTGATGAGTTGTGCATGTCATAAAGCATACATTGCATTTTATGTCGGAGTCGTTGCTCACACCACGTTGGCCTGGATTGGCACAAGTTGAAAGTTGGAAGTTGAAGGCTTATGCCTTGATGCCTCGATAAACTGGAAATTTTAAGTTGGGAGTTTTACTCCGATGGTACCACATGCATAACATAGTCGAGTCGCATTAAAGTTGCATTTTTCAAGTTGTTGTTGATTTTGTTGGTTGTTGATGTGAAGTGGTGATATTTGTATGATTCCTATCTATGTATTGTTTATCATACTTCGTTTATAATAATCGTTATCTCACCCCTTCTGTTTGAATGTTGTCCCTATGTTGGCAACGTGCAGGTAATCAAGAGGAGTAGCCGGTTACCTTAGTTCGAGTCGGTGGTTGAAGCTCTAATACGTAGCACTCGGGGGGATGACGCGTGTCTTTTCTTTATTTGTTTACATGCTGAATTTTTTGTGAAATTTCTTAAAAATACTTTGTTGTTTAATTTAAATTTGTTTTATGTTGGATAAAGGTGCTATTACGATGATTATGAATCCGCTGCGTTGCATTTGATAAAGTTGAATATTTTGAAGACTATTTGTTGGTTTATATTCCCTTGAATTGTTATGTATCTTTCATGATTGTCTACTGTGTTAATGATTTCAAAGTTGAAAATTGTGACATCCTGTTTTAAGTTAAATATGATGACTCTGATTTTATTTTTAATTACCGGGTAGAAATGGGGTGTTACATAGTACACTATGCTTTCTACGCAGATATCGAACCAGTCAATACAACTGAGGCATTGAAAGATTTGAAGTAGGTGAAAGCAATGAATGAGGAACTAGAGTCTATCGAAGTCAACAACACTTGGTCACTTGTCGAATTGCCTCAAAGCAAGAAGGCAATCGATGTGAAGTGGGTATACAAGGTGAAATTGAATTCCAAAGTAAAAGTAACTCGACACAAGGCGAGACTTGTGGCAAAAGGATTTCTTCAGATAGAAGGAATCGACTTCGGTGAAGTTTTTGCACCCGCTGCTAGGATCAAAATGTTCAGATTGCTTGTTGGTCTATCAAACATAAATAACTGGCAGGTATGTCAAATGGATGTTAAATGTGAATTCCTGAATGGCCCCTTAGATTGAAAAGTTTATGTTGCACAACCAGCTGGGTTTGTGAAACAAGGCGAAGAAAGTAAGGTATACATGCTGCATAAAGCCCTGTATGGACTTAAGCAAGCTCCAAGAGCTTAGAATAAGAAGATAGCTTTCTAAGGGAGAAAGATATTGTGAAGTGAACAACTGAGCATGGAGTATATGTAAGGAGAAATAATGGTGAATTACTTATACTATGTCTCTATGTCAATGACCTGTTGTAATACCCCAAAATTTGCTCTCTCTTTTTTCATCATAGCATAGCATTATCATATATCATATCATATCCAACTCATCAGCATTGCATTGCATTTTTGACATAGAAAAATGAAGCATAGCATCCCTCTTACCATCAAGGCATGTGATCAGGGGAAAAATGGACAATCAAGGAATCATTCAAGGCACAAGAGGTCAAACAAGTTGTCTCAAGGCAAGCCAAGAGGTCTTTCATGGCTCATACTATCTCAATTGATCATCCAAAACCTCAAGAAAGTGAGATTCAATAGGAAATTGAAGCATTACATTCTTCACTATGCAAGAGGTCCAAAAAACTAAAGGAAAACCCTCAAAAGAGATAGTTCATTGGTTCAAAATCACCCTCAAGTGGCATATTTCATCATCTTTTAAGAGGATACACAACATACTCTGAGGAATTTGAAATTGAAGACTGCACATTTTTCCCTTAGAAGGAGGGTACCAAAACTAGGGTTTCCAATTAAATCAGGTTATCTCTGATTTTTTGGACAAAACTTGATGTCATGGTATTCTACATGTTCTTAAGTGTATGTGTGTGGAAAATTGCCTCTCAATTGGTTTTAGAAGTGGTTCAATTGGAGGAAAGATTAAAAATCAAGGAAATTGGGGCTAAGTCAAATAATCAGAGGAAAAAGTCAACTCTTGACTTTTTGAGCCCAAATTCATGATATCCATGTTATATGTGACCAATGTACAAAATTTGATCAAGAAACTCCAAAAGGATCATGAAAAATCAAGATTTTGAAAGGTTGCCATTTTTGGAAGAAGTAGGGTTTCCAAAAATAGTAATTTTGGGCTATTTTGCACCAAGCTTTGAACCGAGGCCATTCAAAATTGAGGCATCAAATGAAAATTCCACTCGGCCACAACAAAAGATCTTGTTTTAAGCTTTAAATCCATGTGTAGAACATCTCCATTGGATAAGAATTGAGAGAGTTATGGACAATCAAAGTTGAGGAAAAACTTTGGCAAAATGCAAGTCAGCTTGGGCAAACCTCAGGTCACGCGCCATCATTTTTACAAACAGGTGGTGTGCCAAATGTTCACCCATTTTTCTCATGGTTAGAGGCTTCATATGAAAAACATGTCAACATCAAAATTGTTTCTTGCAATGCCCTCTTCAATGTTCATGTTGGACAAAATTTCATTTGATCAATTTATGAGGGAGTTATGTTGGTCTCAAGATAGGGTGATCGTGCTGAAATTCCATGCCATGCTTGCCTTGCCAATCAACCACTTGATACGCCCACCAACCAGTTTTGTATCTTTGAGTTCATAGTCATTTTTAAGCATGTTTGAGGCATCATTTCAACTCAATTTTAATACCAAACATGTTCTCCCATATTCCATCTTTCCAATGACTTCAAAAATTCATCAAACCATCCATTGATTAGAGAGAAAATCATCATCAAATCACCATGTTTGCATTGGTTCCAAACTGTCATAAGAATCAGGAAAAAAACAAGTGTTGTTGCTGTTGTTATTTCAAAGTGTATGCACATACTCCACACCTCATGACACTTTTCCATTTTAAGCCAAGCATTGTCCTTACTTGCACGTGCTACTCATGCTTATTACACATGAAAATGGAAAAACTTAGAAGCTTGTAGAACAAGTTTATGTTGCTGCAGCATACACGAGCTAGTTTCATTCTATGAACCTCCACCATAGCTCACCATGAGTCACCACCATCATATCACAGCCATTGTCAACTCGTCCCCTAACTAACTTGACTTAGTTAGTTAGGATGGACTCACCTAAACCATCATGACTCAATCAACCAACTCTGGTTAACCATGGTTAAGCTCACACTATAAATAGCAAGCTTCACTCACATTTCCACTTCTAACTTCATTTCTCACACTCACCTCAGAAATTCTCTCTCTTTCTATCTGAGTTTTCTCATCTTCCTCTCCCCGATTTCATCTTCATTGCTCCTCCATTGATCATTGTTTGGTGTGGTTGAATCAATAGCAACAAGAACAACTAAGTTTCTACAAGTTCAGCATCACTGCAATCTTCATTTTCCTTCATCAATACGTGAATCAATAGCATTTATTTTGCTAAGGTTGGAGATCTAGAAGCTCAGAATATCAAGCTACTCTCTGGTTTTCTCAACACCTCATATTTCTACACGTTTTCAGGTTTCATCACTCAACTTTTTTTTCATTCGATTCTCATTGATTTTGAGTTATTTTTGATGATATAAGCTTGATAGAAGCTCTGCTTACTCCGGCTAGTTGATAGGCCTTGCAGAGGCTTAGATCCAAAAGTTAGGGCATGTTTTAATCTCCTCTGTTCTTTGTGTACATGCCTGTTATGTGAAAAATAGTGGTGTATTCATGATTTCCATTACCTCAGCTTCATTTTGGTATGCGCATTGTGTGTTTTGGTGAACATGTGAAATTTGCAGGTGGTGGTTGTTGGCCGGAGAAGATGACTGGAGGTCCTTCTCCGGCCGGTGGCTGTAAATGCTAGGGTTTTGTGTTTTAATCGTGAACGTGGATTTGTTTGCATCGTGTGGTGAAAAATGTACCAGCACATTAAAATAAGTGTGCATCTCACGTGCTGATTTTTTAATCTCATTTAATCAATGTGTGGTGCAGTGCATGGTAGTGAGTGTGTGCCTTCATGCGTGTGCATTGAATTTGGATACTTTGACTGTGTGTTGACTGGACTTGATCCAATGGTGATCCTTGTTTTGACCTTGCCTTGACTGAGAGTGCATACTTGTTAGTGTGGATTGCGTGCAAATGGACTGAACTAATTTTCTATTTACACCGTGTGTTTTAAAGCCCAAGCAATTTTGAACTGATGGTTTGCTATGCATGCACCCCTCTCTTGTTTCAATTTCATTTTTATTTTCTTCATTTTATATACGTTTCCTTTTTAATTTTTAAATTTACAAAACAACATTAGAAAATTCTAGAAAAATTCATGAATATTACCAAGACATTTAGGAAATTTTTGATATTTTTATTTCATGATTTTTTGACATTTTTACCCCTGTTTCATATTTTTCTCTGAATTTCCATTTGTATGCATTCCAAATGTGACACATGAATTTGTGGAATTTTGTTCTTGCTCATTACAAATTGTTTTAACTTGATTCTTTTTGAATTGGTTCACTAATACATTGAAGTATGTTAAATGATTTTTGTTTGATTTTTTAGGTCATATTATGACATGTTTTGATGCTTATCTTTGTATTACTTTTGCATGAAGTTTCAACTTGGCCTAATTGCATTGTTTGAAGTCATTTTACTTTGAATTTTGATATGACATCTTGATGTATGATTTACTTCTGATTTAGGCCATCCAATACCATTCTTGCATAATTTTCATAAGTCCATTTGATTTTTGTTTGATGCATTGCATTTGAAGCATAATACTTGTCATATCATTCTAACTTTAGTGCATGTTTGCATGAATTCTTTTGTGCATATTTGTATGATCACTTGCATATTTTTGTGAGCCACTCATGTGATATTATAGGTCCTTGGTACACATTATAGGTCATCTTTACATGTTCATTTCAACTTGAACTTTGTGCATCCTTAACATGTATTGTTTGCACTTTCTTTTTTTGAACTTCCACTTCACTTCTTCTTCTATTACTTCTTGAATGTCTTGATTGTTGATTCATGAACACTTTGAGATGTTTATAAACCATTTTTCATTTAGTTTCAATTCTGATTGTTGATTTACATGTTCCATTTATGCATGTTCCTTTCATCTCTTTTCATCTTTCATCTATCCTTTCTTATGATAATATGTTTGAATGCTATGGATGATGATTGTTGCTTATTCATTTGAACTTGTATGATGATATTCACTTATTGTCCATATGATTAACATTCTGGTTGTGGTATTAAGATTTGATTCTTCAACTTTTTCTTTTGAATTTTATTGTGCATTAAATGTTTCTTTTACTTCTTTTACATGTTTCCATGTTCACTAACCATGTAGGGGCTTTGGTAAGTTGAAATTGAGTGTGGATAAAGAATCCACATTCAAACCTCTTTCCTTTTATCTTTTACAATTCAATCTTGTGTTTTGTTAAGTACTTATGTGCTTACTTTGATTAACTCATTACTTTCCCTTTTGAGTTACAATTCATCTTCTACTTTAGAAGTGAATTGTTTAATTCGTTCCTTCTTTAGACTTTAGGTTTTGCAACCTCACAAACCTTTAGGATCACTCCCTTAACTAATCAATTAAGATTGAGTCTTAGTTCACATAGATTTTACCTTTCTTGCCCACTTGAGTCTTTCATCTTCTCATCTCAAAGAAAATTCAAAATATCTAATAAAGGTAAGCACTTAGTGCATTTAGGCCTTTCATATAAAGAAAAGATTATAAGGGGTATTCTCTTGTAATCTTAGAATGTGTAGCATATAGCCCATCTTGGGTCAATGTGTTAAACATTTGATCTTGTATGAGGGACTTAAATGCAATACTTGTTAAAGATACAAATAAAAAACACTTCTTCATTTCATAATCAACAAAAACACTTAATAAACACAAGTATGCTAGTGTGTTTGAACCTTAATAAGTGTGAGGGTCTTCTTCACACTTAGTTTATTCTCTTACTCATTCCATCTTGGAATGTGAAGATGTACACATTCCAATGACTAAGACTCAGATACACTATCATATGCAAACAAAATAAAAAAACTTTTAATAAGACAAAAACAAACAATAACGTCTTTCCTTCGGGAATTCTTTTCTCATCTCATTCACTCCTTCCTTAAGGATGCGTCATTTCCGTTCTATTGCAAACACGTAACGCCTAAGTCTCCCTACAGCGAGCTGCAACACCTAATTGTTGGAACGCGAACGTTGGCGTATTCCACTAAAAAACACAAACAATTCATCCCTAGTGAGGGGAACTACGTCGCTCTGATTCTCATGTTCCCGATGAGATACGTAGGCAGTGGGGTAGGGCCCATTCGGGCACTTCTTTTATTTTCCCTACATTTGTTTCTTCTTTCCCTTTCCTTTCCTTTTCCAGTTCTTTTTCCAGTATTCTTTTCTTACACCCTTTGATCGAGACAAGCAAGTGTGGATCCCATCGGGTACGATGGACGCGTAGGGGTGCTAATACCTTCCTCTCGCGTAACCGACTCCCGAACCCATTTCTCTTGGTCGCAAGACCATGTTCTTTCCTTCATTCAGGTTTATGCGGCGTTTCCTTTCCCTCTCTTGGAATAAATACACATTGCTGGCGACTCTGTTTCGGTGCCACTTTCGCGTTTGTACTTGGATGAAAATCCCGGGAGCGACAGTGGCGACTCTGTTGGGGACAGATTGACCTCTTGCTGGTCCATCCTAAGCGAGTCAATCCAAGCGCTTGTTTTCTTTTCTTTCGTTGGGTGTTTACTGTTATCTTGTATTTGCTGTTTACTGTATTTTATTACTTGTACCATATTTACAGCATGTTAGCATTTACATTTCATATATTATACTGTGGTGCACTGTTTTGTCTGTTTGGCGGGATGGGATTTCTGAGAGATAAGCCCAGTACACAGGCTTGAGTATACACTTAGGTTTAGAGTGGAGAGTAGTGGCACCTACGTACCATCTGGGTACGTTGGGTAATCACGAAATTCACAGCTAGACGAGGCTATCTTGGGACCCATCATGGCGTACGCATCTTGCGTATTCGAGGATGTCGATTAGAGAGCTGTCGACTCTAGTGACCGTTTCCCGAGGACTCAGTTGCGGCACTCCTCCCGAGTTGTGACAGTGGCAGACCACACTTTGTGGCAAACCCATTGCACATTCTCGATCCGAGGACCCAATGCTGGGAACTCGCTATAGGTTATCCTTTTTGAAAGAGAATCAGTGGAGGCACTCCTCGATTGGCGATAGTACTGTACCCCGAGGGATGAATGTACTATTGCTTCTCGACCTCAGTGTCAGAAGCTGAGGACCTTTCGTTTTGGAGAATCAGTTGAGGCCTCCTCGATTGATGATGATGCCAAACCAGAAATGGTGAACGTATCATCATTTCTCGACCTGAGAGCCCGGGATCCTGAACATCCTAGCACCCACATGTGAGATGGGCGGGTTGTTTACAGGTTTGCAGGTAACCTTGACTTTCATCCTACCTGGTATTCTGGTTCTCTTATCAGTGTGGACTCATCAGCCTGGTATTATGGTATTCCGATTATTCCGGCACCCTGATTATGCCGATATCCTGGCATTCCCGTATTCTGATCACGCCGGTGTTCTGGTTATTCTGGTATTCTGATTATGCCGATATTCCGGCATCCTGGTATTCTGATTAGTCGGATATTCTGGTATTCTGGTATTTTCTTCAGAACAGACCTATGAGCTTATTCGGTCACCAGCACAGCAGTTATCCAGATTGTATGGAAGCCTTGATCCTATGTCTGTTGCATCTGCATCATCATTTTCGCATACGTATTCTTGTATTTCCAAGGGATATTAACTTTGAGACTTGTGACTGAGCATTTCCATCAATTTCTTATGTTTCTTCAAAAAACAATTTTGTGAATCAAAGCATAATGATCCCTTGGAAATATTCGAACATGGCATTCTGCATTGCATTCTCATACTCATATGCATAACAGGTGTTCTGGAGCGGATTTAACATTCTGACTGGGTATTCTCTGCAGAAACGGCCAACGTGACTTCTTCCAACTACGCGATTCACCACAATCAGGGTTCAGATATGGAATAACTCCGAACGGAGGTGATTGAGATGAAGGCCCAACTGGGGCATTTTATGGTGGACATTCAGGCGTTGTCTCAAGGTCAGGAACTGCTGAGGGAAGAAGTCCACCGGATGAAGACTCAGATGGGCTGGGTTATGGAAATTCTGAATGAAGTGTTAAGAAAGGAAAACAATCAAGTGCCCGCTTCCGCAGCAGAGGTTCTCACTCCTCCTGCCTCTTTGGGGTCTCCTCTAGACCATGGTTTGCCTTGTGAATCCTCTCCACCGTCAGAGCTTTTTCATCACCAACTGTTTCTTGAGGATCCTAATTCAGAAAAGCTTGAAAAGAAGTTTGATCCGATTCTGATGCGATACGCTCAGTTGCTTCAGCACTTGCTCAAGTTTCAGCTAATTGAATTGATTGTTGCAGGACCTCCACACACCAAGTTTCGTATGGGTTCCAATGTCCATGATAGGTGTGAATTCCATTCAGGGGTACCTGGTCATGATGTTGAAAATTATACGATGCTCAAGTATAAGGTCCAAGAGCTTATTGATTCAGGGGCAATCGAGTTCGCTCCCATCAGCACTGTCAATCGAAGAGATGTTCCTCCGACTGCTGCTAAAGAGGTGGATATTCTTCCCCCCTCTCAGGGACCTTCCTCATTCCATAAACCTTGGGTTCCGAAACTACCGCATCAACAAATCATAGCTAGGACCATCCCAGTTGCATCCCTTCATCATCAACAGAAGCAAGAAAGGGTTTTTGAGCCTCTACTGATGTGTCATGCTGAATTACTTCAGCAAATGCTTCAGTTAAGATTGATTGAGCTCCGAAAGTTGACTCCTCCTCCTGCAAAGCTTCCAAAAGGATGGTATGCTAATGCTCATTGTGATTTTCACTCAGGGGCACCAGGCCATGATATTGAGGGGTATAGGGCATTCCAGCACCCAGTTTGCAAAGACATCTTCAGAATCAATAAGTCTAAATGGAGTCAAGCCTCCTCAACAAGGACAATCATTTAGCTTCTTTACTGCATTCTCATGTATAGCTTTTTATGTTTGTCAAAACATTTGTATGCATGCATGAAATCTGTTTTTCTTTTTATGTTAATCCTAATAAAGTGCACATGTTTTTCCTGAAGTAATCCATTCGTATTCACTCATAAGTTTGTATATGTGCATTGCAATACCAACTGTCGTGCTTAAACTCTTGAAGGAGGATGATGATTTGAAAACGCAAAAATTTATAATTGCGTGCTTTTGAACAGAACCCTGTTGAGGATGTACAGGCATTGTTTTAACTCCCCAAACACTGGAGATATAAGGGAGATAGACCATCGTTAACCCCTTTGAGCCTTGAAGTATGAGTTTCTTTCGTACGAAGAAACCCTCGCATTTAACCCAGGGGCAGGGTAGGCGTCAGTTAATTTGACCGAGTGTTCAAATTTCAAAAGGAATGTGCATCTGAGGATCCATTACCTTCTATTCCACCGCCAAGAGGTCAAGAGATGTGAAACCACAATGGTTATCCATCAACAATCAAAGAGTGAGGCTGTCACAACCCTTTCAATAAAGTCAAGACAAGCCAGTGTCGCACGATTTGTTCCGAGAAAAAAAATGAATAAAATAAAAAAAGAAAAAAGCCCGCTAAGTCGAAGCTTGAAAACAAGCGACTTAGGCAAAAGTTAGGGCATCCCGCTGGACTTCAAAATCTAAAGATTCAAAAGAATCTGTCCAGGAAAAAGTTAGGGATAAGCAAAAAGAATGTGAAAGCAAAATGCAAAAAGGATTACAAAAGAAAATCCTCGAGCAAGAACAAAGTCGTGTGACTACGAACAAAAGAGAAAAGGGTGACTGTCACACTAAAGCCTCACTAGGTGTCAAACCATAAGATGCATGTGTTCCTTAAAGATCACAAAATCTTTTTGAGAGACGAGCGCTTGTACAAATTAGCTGAACGTAGGACTGGAGAACATCACGAATAGTGGGTGAGCACCAACAAACTTTGAGCCATAAACCATTTTTCTCAAAACCGTGAACCAGGCCACGATACAACCCTCAAAAGTCCTAATTGAAACAGGGTTAGTTCGAAAGCATACTACCAAGAGATAGTGTTCCTGACTCCTGTGAGTTGTGCTAAAAGATCTTTGTTGGTGTTGCATGTGCATTGCATTCTTTCATTCAAAAATTAATGTCGTATTCTAATCCGTGATCCGCTCACAAAGGGTTTGCGACATCTTTTCAGTAAAGACTTCAAGATTAACATGTGTGTTGCATTAGAATTTTCATTCACAGAATAAAACATTTTCTGCTTGCATACATTTGTTTGACATCAAAAGAAGTTTACATATGGAAATTCAGTCCAGAAGGTTAATCTTGCCGAGTTGAGAATCCTGAAACTCCTGAAGGACAGCCACATCCAGTGGTACTTCCTCAGGAAACTTTGTCGAGCAGGAGCTTTTCCAACAAGTTGTGCTAAGACATAGTCGATTTGGGGCAGTCACGTCGAATACTCTCTTTAAGGTGTAGCCAATCTGAGCCAATCACGTCGAGAAATCTCTTCAAAGTTCAGCCAGACTGGGGCAATTACTTCGAGATTCAAATCTCTCCAAAGGCATGTATTCTGGGTCTTCCTTCGAAGATCAGTAGTCAGGGGCAAAGCCACTTCAAGGTTCATACTGGGGCAGGCCATACCAAGAGCACAAGAAGTTAGTCAATCTAGATGGCTAATCAGCATATCCAGGGTTCAGAGTATTGGGGCTGAATATCTCACGGGGATATGAGATCATTCATGAATCTTCTCGAGGCGAATTCCTCTGTAGACCATACAGTCTGAGGTAGTTACTTCGAGATCCGACGAATCTCTCCAAGAGTTTGAAGACATTGAGGCATTTTGGATGCCAAGTCTTCTGTAAAATCCTCTTGAGGCAATTTCTTTTGGTGGACCATGTCGGTCTGGGGCAAGTGAAAAAGGAAAAAACTGTTGTTCACGCATATGCGGTCAGTCAGCCAAAAGGTTTGAAACAAAGGGACATTCCAACCCAAGGCATTTGTGGTCCCCTGTCTTCAGCAGGCTTCATTAATCATGCTCCCAGCCAGAGACACATCTAAACCTTTCTCCCCAACAAGTGGTGGTTCAGAGTCGGATTATCTCAGTTGCAGAAGTCATATCCAGCACGGGGCATATGCACATAGTCTTTGCTTGCAGGCAGCGACCACGTATTAGGCTCCAAAGCAAGATTGAAGCCTTTCCAAGAGCAAGGATCATTTCTTCTAGATGAGTAATCACTTATTCCCATGCAAAAGACTGGGGCAGGCAGGTTCAGGAAAAGGCTCACATGTCACCTTGGGTCACAACGTTTACTGATTGAGTCCATCATTCGGTCGGCGGTCGATCACGACGTTTCGATATCAGTAAATGGAGTTCGAATGGATAGTGTTGTATCTTATTAAGTCGATTCTCTCATTCAGTACTTCCAACAGCTACAAGATTTTCTGTGTCGATAACAGTTGCAAATTCTCCAGTAGAGTTGATTCGCAGACACCGAAGTTAATAGTCAATCCCCAGTGAAGTTGCCAGGAGTTTGAAGATGCTTAATCTTCTGTAAAATCCTCCTATGACATTTTCTTCAGATAAGTCTTGTATCTGGGGAAAAAGCAAGTTGTTGAACCTCCCAAACACGGGGCATCATATAATTCCCCAGCGAGACGTTCCAAATCTATTATCCCCAGTAGAGTTTGAGGACATTTGGTATTCTGTAAAATCCTCTCAAAAGGCATTCCCCGCCACGAGACGCTTTAAAGCGGTTTTCTCCAGCAGAGTTGGTTATAAACTCATTACCCCCAACGGAATCGTCAAACAGAAAGCTCGCCTAACATGAGGCGTTGTGGTACTTATCCTAAGCTTGACAGTCGTATTCCTCAGCAGATTACCGTGGAATTTCTTTGGGTTTCCCCAGAACTTTCTCAGCATGTTGCAACGGAATGTCTTCCAACCAAGATTTGCATATCCCCAGCAGAGTAGCCCTGATTCCCAGCAAGATCGTATCTCTCGTAATGGAATCCCCACAGAGTCCATCATTGAATCTTGTCAACAATACTCCCCAGCTGAGTTGTTTTTCCCCCCGCAAGAGGCTTATTGATCAATAGAATCTCTTCCTCAGCAGAGTGTTATCATATTATTTCCCCAGCCGGGTTAGAAGGTTGATTTTCCCTGCAAAGGATCTCGGGTTTTGATAGATCCCCAAGCAGAGTTTTAATGACTTGTTTCCTTAGCAGAACGTCTTTCAAAAAAATTCTCTTCCCCAGCGGAGTTACTGTGATCAGAATTCATCCCCAAGCAGATGAAGTAAATCCTGGCAGACTTATCACTCCCTATATTTCAAAGTCCAATATATTTTGGCATACAGATAGTTGTTCATATTATTCCAGCAGGTGGGATAGTATTGCAGATGGTTGTTCCAGCAGGTGGGGCGATCATTATATACAGTTTGTTCATATTATTCCAGCAGGTGGGATAGTATTGCATATGGTTGTTCCAACAGGTGGGATGATCATTATATACAATCGTTCATATTATTCCAGTAGGTGGGATAGTATTGCAGATGGTTTTTCCAGCAGGTGGGGCGATCATTATATACAGTTTGTTCATATATTCCAGCAGGTGGGATAGTATTGCAGATGGTTGTTCCAGCAGGTGGGATGATCATTATATACAATCGTTCATATTATTCCAGCAGGTGGGATAGTATTGCAGATAGTTGTTCCAGTAGGTGGGGCGATCATTATATACAGTTTGTTCATATTATTCCAGCAGGTGGGATAGTATTGCAGATGGTTGTTCCAGCAGGTGGGATGATCATTATATACATTTATTCATATTATTCTGGAAGGTGGGATAGTATTGCAGATGGTTGTTCCAGCAGGTGGGGCGATCATTATATACAGTTTGTTCATATTATTCCATCAGGTGGGATAGTATTGCAGATGGTTATTTTAGCAGGTGGGATGGTCATTATGTACAATTGTTCATATTATTCCAGCAGGTGGGATAAGTATTGCAGGTGGTTGTTCCAGCAGATGGGGTGATCATTTGGCAAAGCTTCCAAAGCCGGTTTGGTAAGCATCGAAGTCCAATGTTATTTTGGCAAAGCTGCAAAGTCCATCATAGGATGGCAAGTTTAAGATTCCAAAGCCGGCTTGGTAATCATGAAAGTCCAACGACAGATTGGCAGAAATCCAACACGAATTGGGGTGATCATTTGGCAAAGCTTCCAAAGCCGGTTTGGTAAGCATCGAAGTCCAATGTTATTTTGGCAAAGCTGCAAAGTCCATCATAGGATGGCAAGTTTAAGATTCCAAAGCCGGCTTGGTAATCATGAAAGTCCAACGACAGATTGGCAGAAATCCAACACGAATTGGTAAAAGTCCAACGACAGATTGGCAGAAATCCAACACGAATTGGTAAAAGTCCATTGTTTAGAATGGCAGAGCAGCTAAAGTCCATCCATAGTATGGCAAGCCAGTAGTCGTCTGGCGTCGTTCAAAAAGACATTGTTGAAATTCCATCGACAGTATGGCAAGCCAGTAGTCGCCTGGCGTCGTTCAAAAAGACATTGTTGAAAGTCCATCGACAGTATGGCAAACCAGTAGTCGTTTGGCGTCGTTCAAAAGACAGATCTCTCCGACAACGTTTCATTGAAGATTCACTCCAGCAGTCTCGTTGGGTTTATATCCCTTTTGTTCTTCCTCATCCAGAGCAAATTTTTGGTTATATTTGGTATTCAACCACTATATACCTTGAAAGTCTGAAAGCAATCACTTTCAGGTATTCAGGTCTACAGCGTTTGAATAGGGGCTGCTGTAATACCCAAAAATTTGCTCTCTCTTTTGTCATCACAGCATCGCATTATCATATATCATATCATATCCATCTCATCAGCATTGCATTGCATTTTTGACATAGAAAAATGAAGCATAGCATCCCTCTTACCATCAAGGCATGTGATCAGGGGAAAGATGGACAATCAAGGAATCATTCAAGGCACAAGAGGTCAAACAAGTTGTCTCAAGGCAAGCCAAGAGGTCTTTCATGTCTCATACTATCCCAATTGATCATCCAAAACCTCAAGAAAGTGAGATTCAATAGGAGATTGAAGCATTACATTCTTCACTATGCAAGAGGTCCAAAAAACCGAAGGAAAACCCTCAAAAGAAATAGTTCATTGGTTCAAAATCACCCTCAAGTGGCATATTTCATCATCTTTTAAGAGGATACACAACATACTCTGAGGAATTTAAAATTGAAGACTGCACATTTTTCCCTTAGGAGGAGGGTACCAAAACTAGGGTTTCCAATTAAATCAGGTTATCTCTGATTTTTTGGACAAAACTTGATGTCATGGTATTCTACATGTCCTTAAGTGTATGTGTGTGGAAAATTTCCTCTCAATTGGCTTTAGAAGTGGTTCAATTGGAGGAAAGATTAAAAATCAGGGAAATTGGGGCTAAGTCAAATAATCAGAAGAAAAAGTCAACTCTTGACTTTTTGAGCCCAAATTCATGAAATCCATGTTATATGTGACCAATGTACAAAATTTGATCAAGAAACTCCAAAAGGATCATGAAAAATCAAGATTTTGAAAGGTTGCCATTTTTGGAAGAAGTAGGGTTTCCAAAAATAGTAATTTTGGGCCATTTTGCACCAAGCTTTGAACCAAGGCCATTCAAAATTGAGGCATCAAATGAAAATTCCACTCGGCCACAACAAAAGATCTTATTTTAAGCTTCAAATCCATGTGTAGAACATCTCCATTGGATAAGAATTGAGAGAGTTATGGACAATCAAAGTTGAGGAAAAACTTGGGCAAAATGCAAGTCAGCTTGGGCAAACCTCAGGTCACGCGCCATCATTTTTAAAAATAGGTGGTGTGCCAAATGTTCACCCATTTTTCTCATGGTTAGAGGCTTCATATGAAAAACATGTCAACATCAAAATTGTTTCTTGCAATGCCCTCTTCAATGTTCATGTTGGACAAAATTTCATTTGATTAAGTTATGAGGGAGTTATGTTGGTCTCAAGATAGGGTGATCGTGCTGAAATTCCATGCCATGCTTGCCTTTCCAATCAACCACTTGATACGCCCACCAACCAGTTTTGTATCTTTGAGTTCATAGTCATTTTTAAGCATGTTTGAGGCATCATTTCAACTCAATTTTCATACCAAACATGTTCTCCCATATTCCATCTTTCCAATGACTTCAAAAATTCATCAAACCATCCATTGATTAGAGAGAAAATCATAATCAAATCACCATGTTTGCATTGGTTCCAAACTGTCATAAGAATCATGAAAAAAACAAGTGTTGTTGCTGTTGTTATTTCAAAGTGTATGCACATACTCCACACCTCATGACACTTTGTCATTTTAAGCCAAGCATTATCCTTACTTGCACGTGCTACTCATGCTTATTACACATGAAAATGGAAAAAGTTAGAAGCTTGTAGAACAAGTTTATGTTGCTGCAGCACACACGAGCTAGTTTCATTCTATGAACCTCCACCATAGCTCACCATGAGTCACCACCATCATATCACAGCCATTGTCAACTCGTCCCCTAACTAACTTGACTCAGTTAGTTAGGATGGACTCACCTAAACGATCATGACTCAATCAACCAACTCAGGTTAACCATGGTTAAGCTCACACTATAAATAGCAAGCTTCACTCACATTTCCACTTCTAACTTCATTTCTCACAATCACCTCAGAAATTCTCTCTCTTTCTCTCTGAGTTTTCTCATCTTCCTCTCCACGATTTCATCTTCATTGCTCCTCCATTGATCATTGTTTGGTGTGGTTGAATCAATAGCAACAAGAACAACTAAGTTTCTACAAGTTCAGCATCACTGCAATGTTCAATTTCCTTCATCAATACGTGAATCAATAGCATTTATTTTGCTAAGGTTGGAGATCTAGAAGCTCAGAATATCAAGCTACTCTCTGGTTTTCTCAACACCTCATATTTCTACACGTTTTCAGGTTTCATCACTCAACTTTTTTTTCATTCGATTCTCATTGATTTTGAGTTGCTTTTGATGATATAAGCTTGATAGAAGCTCTGCTTACTCCGGCTAGTTGATAGGCCTTGTAGAGGCTTAGATCCAAAAGTTAGGGCATGTTTTAATCTCCTCTGTTCTTTGTGTACATGCCTGTTATGTGAAAAATAGTGGTGTATTCATGATCTCCATTACCTCAGCTTCATTTTGGTATGCGCATTGTGTGTTTTGGTGAACATGTGAAATTTGCAGGTGGTGGTTGTTGGCCGGAGAAGATGACCGGAGGTCCTTCTACGGCCGGTGGCTGTAAATGCTAGGGTTTTGTGTTTTAATCGTGACCGTGGATTTGTTTGCATCGTGTGGTGAAAAACGTGCCAGCACATTAAAATAAGTGTGCATCTCACGTGCTGATTTTTGAATCTCATTTAATCAATGTGTGGTGTAGTGCATGGTAGTGAGTGTGTGCCTTCATGCGTGTGCATTGGATTTGGATACTTTGACTGTGTGTTGACTGGACTTGATCCAATGGTGATCCTTGTTTTGACCTTGCCTTGACTGAGAGTGCATACTTGTTAGTGTGGATTGCGTGCAAATGGACTGAACTAATTTTCTATTTACACCGTGTGTTTTAAAGCCCAAGCAATTTTGAACTGATGGTTTGCTATGCATGCACCCCTCTCTTGTTTCAATTTCATTTTTATTTTCTTCATTTTATATACGTTTCCTTTTTAATTTTTAAAATTACAAAACAACATTAGAAAATTCTATAAAATTCAAGAATATTATCAAGACATTTAAGAAATTTTTGATATTTTTATTTCATGATTTTATGACATTTTTACCCCTGTTTCATATTTTTCTTTGAATTTCCATTTGTATGCATTCCAAATGTGACACATGAATTTGTGGAATTTTGTTCTTGCTCATTACAAATTGTTTTGACTTGATTCTTTTTTAATTGATTCAATAATACATTGAAGCATGTTAAATGATTTTTGTTTGATTTTTTAGGTCATATTATGACATGTTTTGATGCTTATCTTTGTACTACTTTTGCATGAAGTTTCAACTTGGCCTAATTGCATTGTTTGAAGTCATTTTGCTTTGAATTTTGATATGCCATCTTGATGTATGATTTACTTATGATTTAGGCCATCCAATACCATGCTTGCATAATTTTCATAAGTCCATTTGATTTTTGTTTGATGCATTGCATTTGAAGCATAATACTTGTCATATCATTCTAACTTTAGTGCATGTTTGCATGAATTCTTTTGTGCATATTTGTATGATCACTTGCATATTTTTGTGAGCCACTCATGTGATATTATAGGGCCTTGGTACACATTATAGGTCATCTTTACATGTTCATTTCAACTTGAACTTTGTGTATCCTTAACATGTATTGTTTGCACTTTCTTTTTTTGAACTTCCACTTCACTTCTTCTTCTATTACTTCTTGAATGTCTTGATTGTTGATTCATGAACACTTTGAGATGTTTATAAACCATTTTTCATTTAGTTTCAATTCTGATTGTTGATTTACATGTTCCATTTATGCATGTTCCTTTCATTTCTTTTCATCTTTCATCTATCCTTTCTTATGATAATATGTTTGAATGCTATGGATGATGATTGTTGCTTATTCATTTGAACTTGTATGATGATATTCACTTGTTGTCCATATGATTAACATTCTGGTTGTGGTATTAATATTTGATTCTTCATCTTTTTATTTTGAATTTTATTGTGCATTAAATGTTTCTTTTACTTCTTATACATGTTTCCATGTTCACTAACCATATAGGGGCTTTGGTAAGTTGAAATTGAGTGTGGATAAAGAATCCACATTCAAACCTCTTTCTTTTTATCCTTTATAATTCAATCTTGTGTTTTGTTAAGTACTTATGTGCTTACTTTGATTAACTCATTACTTTCCCTTTTGAGTTACAATTCATCTTCTACTTTAGAAGTGAATTGTCTAATTCGTTCCTTCTTTAGACTTTAGGTTTTGCAACCTCACAAACCTTTAGGATCACTCCCTTAACTAATCAATTAAGATTGAGTCTTAGTTCACATAGATTTTACCTTTCTTGCCCACTTGAGTCTTTCATCTTCTCATCTCAAAGAAAATTCAAAATATCTAATAAAGGTAAGCACTTAGTGCATTTAGGCCTTTCATATAAAGAAAAGATTATAAGGGGTCTTCTCTTGTAATCTTAGAATGTGTAGCATATAGCCCATCCTGGGTCAATGTGTTAAACATTTGATCTTGTATGAGGGACTTAAATGCAATACTTGTTGAAGATACAAATAAAAAACACTTCTTCATTTCATAATCAACAAAAACACTTAATAAACACAAGTATGCTAGTGTGTTTGAACCTTAATAAGTGTGAGGGTCTTCTTCACACTTAGTGTATTCTCTTACTCATTCCATCTTGGAATGTGAAGATGTACACATTCCAATGACTAAGACTCAGATACACTATCATATGCAAACAAAATAAAAAAACTTTTAAAAGACAAAAACAATCAATAACGTCTTTCCTTCGGGAATTCTTTTCTCATCTCATTCACTCCTTCCTTAAGGATGCGTCATTTCCATACTACCGCAAACAGGTAACGCCTAAGTCTCCCTACAGCGAGCTGCAACACCTAACTGTTGGAACGCGAACGTTGGCGTATTCCACTAAAAAACACAAACAATCCATCCCTAGTGAGGGGAACTACGTCGCTCTGATTCTCATGTTCCCGATGAGATACGTAGGCAGTGGGGTAGGGCCTATTCGAGCACTTCTTTTATTTTCCCTACATTTGTTTCTTCTTTCCCTTTCCTTTCCTTTTCCAGTTCTTTTTCCAGTATTCTTTTCTTACACCCTTTGATCGATAGAAGCAAGCGTGGAGCCCATCGGGTACGATGGACGCGTAGGGGTGCTAATACCTTCCTCTCGCGTAACCGACTCCCGAACCCATTTCTCTTGGTCGCAAGACCATGTTCTTTCCTTCCTTCAGGTTTATGCGGTGTTTCCTTTCCCTCTCTTGGGATAAATACACATTGCTGGCGACTCTGTTTCGGTACCAATTTTTCGTTTGTACTTGGATGAAAATCCCGGGAGCGACACCTGTTAATAACAGGAAGTTGCAAGAAGGAGATCGAAGATTTCAATCATGAGCTAAGTGAGGAGTTTGAAATGTCAGACTTACGAAATCTCTCATATTTCCTTGGCATAGAGTTCTACAAGAGTGGTAAAGCTTTGATAATGTACCAAAGAAGATATGCATACGAAATACTCAAGAGATTTGAGATGCAAGATTGCAACCCAACTTCGACTCCAGCTGAGCCCAGAATGCAACTGTCGAAAGACACTGACGAAGATGATGTTGATCCAACGCAGTGAAGAAGACTCATTGGATCACTTTGATACCTTTGTCACAAAAGGCCAGATCTAGCATACAATGTGGGTATGGTAAGTAGATTTATGCAGAACCCAAAGGTATCATGCCTAGCAACGACGAAGAAGATACTAAGGTATCTGAAAGGAACTCTCGATTATGACATCTTGTTTCCTACAATTGAAGAAGGAAAGCAATGGAAGTTAGTGGGATACATCGACTCAAGTTAGTGTAGTGATACTGAGGATAGAAAGTCCACAGCGGGCTATGTGTTTATGCTAGGTGGTGCACTAGTTGCTTGGAGTTCAAGAAAGGAGCCAGTAGTGGCATTGTCATCGTGTGAAGCAGAGTATATAATTGTTTCTCTCTGTACATTTCAATTAAAGTGGATAGTGAATCTGGTCGAAGAGATTAAAGCGAAGAGTCATGGAGCAATTACCGTGAAGATCGACAACATGTTAGCTATCAATCTGGCGAAAAATCTGATAGCACATGGACGAAGCAAGCACATGGAAATGAGGTTCCATTATCTTCGAGAGCAGGTAGCAGAAGGAAAGATGTACTTAAAACACTGCAGAACTGAGAATTAGATTCCAGATATCATGTGGAAAGGAGTGCAAGTCAAAGTGTTCAAGAAGCTAAGGTCTATGATGAATATAGATAGCTTAGACACAATGAATTAGGTGGTGTGTTGAGAATGTAATTCCTTGTGTCAAAGCAGGTGTAGCTCAACAAAAACAAGGTTGTGTCGAAATTAGCTTTGTGTGTGTGTGTCGAGTTGTGTTAGATGTCAAATTCTCGAAGCAGGTTGCTTGACACTGAATTTTGACTTAGACCAAAAATAGAAATTTTGGGTTTTTGTAATTTTGGGCTTTACTTTAAGGAGCAAGCTAGCTCAGTTATAAATAGGGAGTAACCCTATTATGAATTGTAACATACACACAATAGAAAGTGCAGTTGCACAATTGAATAATATTTTCTCGGTTGAAGAGCAGAGAGTTACTCTGCATAAATCATTCTCTTCTTCCCCATTTTGTCAAACTTTAATCTTCTTTCTTATTCAATTTTCTTTCTTCTTCTTCCCTTAACAATTGCTGTACAAAAGCATTCTTACAATCAAGGTGTGTTTGATTCACTCAAGTGAAGAGTGAAGAACAATGGATTTCGATCGGTTGATTGAATATTTTTTATCAAGATTGATTCAGAATTAGTCAAAGTTTTAGGTTAATTCCAACGGGAATCACTCTATCTGAGGTCGGTAAACAAAACACTATGCATTTAAGCAATTTCTGAAGTTAAATTGAAATTGAGTTTTTAACTCCGAAATTGCAACACATCTGTGAAAAACTAATTGGACAACTAAATCAAATTTTCTTCTTAACAATTTAAAACAAATAATCAATTTGATCAAATAAATAATAAATAACAATAATAATAATAATGATAAATAATAATAATAAATAATAATAGTAATAATAATAATAATAACAATAATAAGAATTATCAATAATAAAAATAACAACAATAGTTATACTGATAATAATAAATAATAGGCTAAAATACAATTTTGGCCCCCCTATTTGTCAAAATTCACGGTTTTGGTCCCCCCCTTTTTTTAACAGTTTTGGTCCCCCACCCCTCACTGTTCATGTACGGACATGTACTGTTTATGTACGGACCAGGTACTATTCATAATTTTTTGGGCCAAAATTGGGGTGGGGGACCAAAAATGTTAAAAAAAACGGGGGACCAAAACCGTGAATTTTGACAAATAGGGGGACCAAAACTGTATTTTAGCCTAAATAATAATAGTACATAAACAAATGATAATCAACAATAAAAACAACAATCATAATCATAAATAAATAATAATCAACTACAATAATAATAATAATAATAAATAAATAAATAAACAATTAACAAAAATGATAATAATAATAATAATAATATACTAATGATAATTAGTAAACAAAAATAATAAATAATAATAATAAAAGATATAAATAATAATAATAATAGCAATAATAATAATAATAATAACAAAAAATAATCAATAATAATTATAATAATAATAATAATAATAATATTAAGTTTGCTGAAGGCCAATTGCCATTCAGGTATCTTGGGATACCTTTAACTAGTAAGAAGCTTAACATTTCCCATTATCTTCCTTTGATAGATAAAATTCTAGCTAGGATTAATCATTGGATTATTTCTAACTAGTAAGAAGCTTAACATTTCCCATTATCTTCCCATTATCGATTATTTCTACACATGACCCGACTATACTACGCAGTTTATTCCACATTTGAACTGTTAAAACAATCGATTCCACCCAATTATTCATTTTCTCTCAACTCTAACCTAAGTTCAAAATTATGAATTTCTAGAACTTAGAGTTTCTAACTAGAACCCACCTGGTAATCGAAGAGGAGGTTGAAGAAGATGATGGTGATCCATGGCTTCTTCTTCTTCCTTGAGCTTTTCCTCTCTTTCCCTCTTCTCTTCTCTTCCTCTTTCTCTTCTTTCTCCCATTTTCTTCTTTTCTTCTTCTTACCAACTTTTTCTTTGTCTTTATTATAACATATATATATATATATATATATATATATATATATATATATATATATATATATATATATATATATATATATATATATAATACCAATATTATATAATATAATCTCATAGAGTAAAATATCTCCAATTGATATTTTATCGTCTAACACCAATTGATCAATTATTAGAGTTACCTTAAAATCCTCTCTTGAACTAATAATTACTAATCTGTCTCTTTACTAAAATAATTGATCTCTTCAGAGTTCAATAGTTGCTCTATTGATCCCAATTAACAATACTTAAAACAATTAGAGAATTCCATTAATTCCACTAATCAAAGATAGAGCACATAGACACTCATCCGATCTCATCTGATATCCAATTGGGCATTTAAATAAAATGGGGTATTACACTCTCCCCCCCTTAAATTGAAATTCGCCCCCGAATTTCCTTTATTCAACAAAAATCACAACTTGCATCACCGTCTTAGATCCACATTTAACTTTACTTCCGTCCAAATTTCTGACTTATTCCAATTCCAACTTGACTTCACGAACCAAAATCATTATGTTCACAAATTAACAAACTTCACGTCCTTAGTCATAGTCTCGTTCCAATATCGAGTTAACTTCTAACGTTGCTTTTTTCCATAACTCATCTGTTGTTCTTTACAAAACACTTGGTCGCATTCTACCTTCGGCAAGAATGTACCATTCTATACTCCTCAACTGAGTCACAACAAAACCGTAACATCTTATCTCAAATGATGACAACAACCCTCAACACATCTCCGCGATGTAATTCAGTGATTTCTTAACTTCCTGTAATCACCAACGACTTATCCTTTCATAAATCCTTTAACATCCAAAACTACTTCATAATTAGTCAAACGACTTCTTTACCAGTTCCATCTGGTCTGATACTAAACATCGTACCCATCACATCCGATATTTCATCTCTTTCGTATCACACCAAAAGGTAACACACTTAGAACAAAATCTCCTTATTTCCATACTTAAAAGCAACAATCATTCTAATCCTCATTAGACTGACTGAACTCTTTCATCTGTCACCTTCCACTGCGCAACTCAATTTTTAACAGTGGAACACCACAGATTCTTAAACACTACTAAGTAGCTAACAATTTGCAGAGAACCACTTATCCACTAGGGTCCTTACTAACCAACTGTACAAGAAACTTACTGACGTCTTCTGGTAGAACAATTTTCTCGCCAACACACAACATACAAACATCGGTCCAACACTCTTCAGACGATAAAGATGTAGGAGTTACACTGTTACAAACATAACATAAACAACTCCAAATCCATTCTAAATTCGAATAATTCATCCAAAAGTAGTTTAATAACCTTCAGTTCTGGTTACCACATTCCAAATCGATTATCCTTACGGTTTTCCGACTTACTCAAGATTCCTTGCTGATTCGAGATCTCGACCAAATACCAACGTAAAACCAACATAGAACTACAATCATAAACAAGTCACCACTTATCAACTTAAACCATCTAAAACGCAATTGTTAGTTTCCATACCACTCACTAATTCACAACAACACTCTACACGCACAAACGCTGTCAAAGTCTATACCACGTTTCTCAATTAAATCCTCATCTCTCCATCGTTTTGTCCATAAACGATCCAAGTTACATACTTAACTTTGGAACGCCCAATTCTTACTCGTACTTGGAAATATTACTTTCAAATTTCCTTCTCTGGGTAAAACACAACTGTACACAACTGGTACTACTCTTACGGAGTCTAAATCCGATACCATGAACACATGGAAGTTGACAATTACTAACTCGGACCAACCGTTCATACCTTACTAACACCAAAACATTCCTTGTGAGATAAAGACTTTGTGAGCATTCTAACTTCGCCCTCAAGGCTTTCAACAGTAATACACTTAAGACATTTCTCATACTCCACACAATTCACAAGAATACATTCCCAAAAGTCAAACTCCCTCGTCGTCTGAACATGTGGTCAACTACGCAACACCTTTCCAGAAGTTACGATTTCAAAGCACAAATCCGCCTTTCGTTTACTTACAATTCCATTTTCCATTCACATAACACCCTCTCATCGGAGCAACATAAAGTAACAGAACACAGATGATGGTTCCTAAGGGATTTCACAATTTACACACTTGTTAATCGATTACCCATCTGAGCTAATCGATTAACTTCTTAAAATTCAACATAAAACATCTTTCATGCACGTGTTAATCGGTTAACCCCATTGTGTTAATCGGTTAACACTACTGCAGAAACTAAAATTGAACAATTTCTTTTAATTCGAAGCCATCCCTACCCAAAACCGTCAATCCGTCTTGCTCTAACCCACACTATCATTCTCAACTCGCGGCTTCATAACTTGTATAACATTCACTAACCACGATCCACTCATGTAAAACCGACAAAGTAAAAACATGTAGATGACACACTCCAACCAAGTGACAAGGTAGGATTCCAAATTCTAACGCGGTCACACAACAAATCTTCGACAGGATAGTTTGTTTCCTACTCAAACAACTACTCTAGCTGAAAGTAAAAAATGGCGACATTATAAAGTTTTAACCACAATTCATACTCGATTCATCCACAAGCAAAACCCAACACACAACCATTATATGATACCACAAAAGCGATGGACATCTCACATCAAGCATACAACCTTGTTCTCTCACTTGAATTCCTTGGAGAGAAATAACACAACATCATTCTTAGTCCAACAAAAGGTAGATTCTGAATATTTCGATTATTCACAATCACTGAAGCCTCTCCATACTTGAAAATAAATCGGGGTAATGCATCCTCTTGAAGAACCTTTCCATCACTTCGTATACATTAATCGGAATTTCTTACCCTTCAATATCCATTGCACACCACACTTACACCAAATTACTTAATGGAAGATTCGCAACCGACAATTCTCATCAGCTATTTACAAAACCCTTCCGGTACAAATCATTCAATGTCTTACACTTAGTCCGTAATAAGTCTTGATTTACTTCTCGTTGTTTTACTACAACCTTACTTCTTAAAATACAATATTCGTTGTTCCACAAAGTACATCCCTTCACACTTGTCTCAAGAATAAGAATCCATCACGTACACTTGTGACCACGGTGTTACTACTACGCTTATTCTTAATACCAAGGTGTAACTTTCTCATTTCACAACATACTACTAGGGTTCTCACGGGTGAACCATCCTTGATCACACTTCCTTAACCTAAGCCTCAACAACTACTCAATAGCTCTATTGCACATTCGTCCAAAAATACATTCCGTTATCACTTCCCCATAACATACCGTTTTCCACACCGCATTTACTTCGCTCTCCATTGTAATCTTCTTAGATCCAAATATAAAACCATCTTACAAAATTTTCCTTGAATCCAAGGTACTTACTCTATTTCTTAACACAAACTTCTTTCGGTCCGTATCGCTACACCTTCTGTTACTAAATGAAGCTCATTCTTTCTCCAACACAATACTTTATACTGTTCCTTGGGTAATTTAACAATTCCAAATTGCTCTCTTACTGAATACAGAAATCTTGATTTAATATCTCAAACTTAATCTCTGTTCATATCTGAAGACACACAATTTATCTCCTACTCTTCGTCCAGCACATACTTATTTCACTTGAAGCATGTAAACACATCCTTGTGTTCCTCCACACGCTTCTCTACTACTTTAGGTTCCCATCGAAGCCGAACTTCCTTAACTCTCGACTTTTAACCTGTTGGAAAATATTGTTCCGAACACATTCCTTTAGGTATTCTCGTCCATTCAAGACACCTTAGAGACCTTAGAAACTAAAGCACTAATACTTATCTCACTTCCGGACCTTCCGTCACATGTTCCAAAAAACAACTTTTCTTTTTCACGGAATGAGATTTCTTGAAATCCTTATCCGTACTAGTGGTCAATCCAACTCTACTAGCGATTTTACGTATTCCTCGTTACCTTAACCAATCGTTCAATAGAGATCCTTAACTTTCAGACTCCATTCATTCCAAAGGATTGCTTGAACATCACAACACTCTTAAATCCCATGCTACCCAAAACACAACTTCTACTTAGACCTCAACCGAGCTGACCAAAACTCCACACTACTAACTCTTGGCTTGAGCCTACCCTCAAACCATTGGTTCCGACAACACTTCGGAGTCCTTATGGTCGCTCAACCATGATTCTACCTATCACATACATAGTATTAGGTTGATCAGACCCAACACTACATAATATGATATTAAGTCTCATGCTGGCAAGACACACTAAAGAGGCAGTAATAGATTTACTTATGATGTTTCAAAGCTAGGTCGAGGACACGATCTTCTCTGATACCAACTGTAAACGCCCTGTATAATATATATCTAGAATAATTTATTTTATTTGGTACTGACACCATCATAAGTGCCTAATGGCGTAATTCACATACTTGACCATTTCTAAACACATAATACAATCTATGGTACAAGATGCAGAAACTAGCCAAAACAAAAAATTTAAGATCAATATACAATATCCTCAATTGTATACAAGAAATACACAGCGGAAAATACTAAAGCCAAGCTTATCTTAAAACATCCAAGCATATCTCCACTTGTAAATCCAACCTGCAAACCACACTTGTAATATAACAACAATAATGGGGTGAGATACATCAAATCTCAGTGAGTTCCCTATCTTATGGATTCTCTCGGCTCTACAGGGTTCTAGCCAATCCTAACTCAAGTCAAGGGGAAGGGAAATGACTTTGAGTTCACAATCTCACAATTCACAATCTCACACTATATGGAAACACGTCATGAGTTCACCGACTCAAAAATATATCACTAATCGATAACCACACCAAGGCATCCCCTTTTCCCGCCCACTTCTACGTCTAGAAGTCGAACCGAGTCATGGATCCTGGTAACCTACTCGACATACGAATGGATTCGGGTTCTACGGGCCATTAACCGTTATGAACCGTCACTTCACACAAGCCATTAACCGTCACAAGCATACGCTCCCTGAGCGCCATTCGTACTGCACATGGGAATCAAACCTGCCATGTAGTCATGCCTATGTTTCAGAGGAGCTCGAGACTCATGAAACTGCAACTCAAGATAAACGTTTACGATTACGTGATCTCACACAAAACGTGATTGTATTCGACAATCACAAGGTCACAATGCCTTAAGGCCACATTCGCCTTTTCTCATAATCACAAAAGTTCAACATGTTCCATACTAGAATTTCACTCTCTCCTAGACCAATCTCATCACGGATGTACCTTCCTACATTAGGTGCCCGAGCCTTGCCATCTAGGTTATCTACTCTAGGCTAGAACTCGCCAATGAATGCACGAGCATCGCCATCCAGCGTTTCTATCACAATTCAATTCACAACCTAGAATTATAACAATCTTAACTATGCCATTTGTTTTGGGGTAAAGTTTTGTCACTCTACCTAATTCATATTTTAAGCATGCATATTCTCTCATCATACTTTACAACAATTAGTTAGACATGGTATAACACAATTTGCATACGTAAAACATTTATAACCACATATCACATAAACATCATTTTCGGGTTCCCTCTGATTCATTTAATCGGGTATCAAAATCAATACTTTTAAATTTTATAGCGTAGGATATTTCCATAGGTTTCCAACAACTATTACCATGCCTCGATCGGAGTTACGATCCAAAAGATATGGATCTTCAAACATTTCACATAAATTCCATTTTTAAACATTTATACATTTTTGTAAACATTTCATTTCTATATTTTTCTTATCAATCCATGGCATATAACCATCTTTCTACCTCACCATCACAAAGAGCATTGAAATAGCTTTCCAACGCTTCCGACCGTGCTTCAATCCGAGTTACGGATCAAAAGTTGTGGATTTTTAAAGTATTTTTCCAAAAAGTTACAGTGTTAATCGGTTAACCAAATGGTTAACCGGTTAACCAGTCTAAATGTCACATAAAACACCATTTTCCACCTGTTAATCGATTAACCCTATTCTAGAAGCATAAAAACCTGTTTTTCTTGATACAAAACCTATCCAAACTCATTCAAAACTTATCCCAACACAACAATACGTATTATCAATTATTTCTACACATGACCCGACTATACTACGCAGTTTATTCCATATTTGAACCGTTAAAACAATCGATTCCACTCAATTATTCATTTTCTCTCAACTCTAACCTAAGTTCAAAATTAAGAATTTCTAGAACTTAGAGTTTCTAACTAGAACTCATCTGGTAATCGAAGAGGAGGTTGAAGAAGACGATGGTGATCCATGGCTTCTTCTTCTTCCTTGAGCTTTTCCTCTCTTTCCCTCTTCTCTTCTCTTCCTCTTTCTCTTCTTTCTCCCACTTTCTTCTTTTCTTCTTCTTACCAACTTTTTCTTTCTCTTTCTTATAACATATATATATATATATATATATATATATATAATCAGTATTATATAATATAATCCCATAGAGTAAAATATCTCCAATTGATATTTTATCGTCTAACACCAATTGATCAATTATTAGAGTTACCTTAAAATCCTCTCTTGAACTAATAATTACTAATCTGTCTCTTTACTAAAATAATTGATCTCTTCAGAGTTCACTAGTTGCTCTATTGATCCCAATTAACAATACTTAAAACAATTAGAGAATTCCATTAATTCCACTAATCAAAGATAGAGCACATAGACACTCATCCGATCTCATCTGATATCCAATTGAGCATTTAAATAAAATGGGGTATTACACTAATAGTGTCATTTTTGTCCTTACTATCTTCTGGCTGCAGTGTTTACCTTTGCTCAAGAAAGTGCTTGCCAAGATTGACTCAGTGTGAAGGTCCTTCTTATGGTCTGGTATGGAAAAGTTAACCAGGAAATCCCCCATAACTTGGAAGAAAATTTGTATTCCTAAGAAGCAAGGCGGTTTGAAAATTATTGATCATGGTAATTGGAACAAGGCATGTTTGGCCAAACTGCTGTGGAACATTAATCAGAAATCTAACAGTTTGTGGATTAAGTGGATTCATTGTTATTACATTAAGTCCCAAGATGTGATGACAATGGACATCAAGAGTAACACCTCTTGGATTCTTAAATCCATATTGAAAATGAGGCCCATTGTTGTTGTGTTAAATTACTGGAATTTCTGTATGCATGTGAATATTTTCAAGACTGGTAGGATTTATGCTAAGCTTAATGTTTCCCATCAAGTTATGGAATGGAGGACAATCTTTTACAATAATCAAGCCAGGCCTATATCTCAATTTACATTATGGTTTTCCTGTCATAAAAGGATGGCTACCAAAGACAGGCTCACCAGATTTAGGCTTCTCATTGGTGACAGTTGCTGCTTTTGCAATGAAGTTGAAAGTGTGGATCATCTATTTTTTTCAATGTAGCGCCATGCACAACACATGGATGAGTATATTAGAATGGTTGCATATTCATCACAGCCCTGGCAGATGGGACATAGAGCTCAAGTGGGTGATTGAGATAAACAAAGCTAAAAGTCAAAAGTACCAAATTCTGAAATGTGTCTTGGCTGAAGCACTTTATGAACTTTGGAGAGTTAGATGTGATCATTTCTTTGGAGTTAATAGTAGCTGGCAGTATGTTGGTCCCACGATTATTGATATCATTATCAATAGGTGTTGGATGAAAATCAAGTTGAGGAAAACTATAGGTAGTTTATTATTGCCTTAGGTTGTTTCTTGTTGTAGTGCTTTTGTCTCCTTGATAGCTGGATCTCGTTTTGAGATCGCTTGTGTGTAATCGTTTTTTGGTTTAATAAAGTTTTTTATTTCAAAAATAAATAAATAAATAAATAAAAATAATAGTAGTAGTAATAATAATAATAATAATAATAATAATAATAATAATAATAATAATAACAATAATAATAATAATAATAATTGACATCTATGAAGAAATTAGAGAATTCTTTACAAAAGAGAAGTTGTACCCTGCTTTTAATAGAAGAATTGTCACTCTTATACCTAAGGGGAACAATCCTAAGATGGTGAAAGACTACAAACCTATTTCTTGCTGCTCAATTATCTACAAAATCATTGCCAAGATTCTTGCTTCAAGGCTATGTACAATCCTTAGTAGTGTAGTTGATCAGAGTCAGACAACTTTTGTGTCAGGTTACCACCTCCATGATCATGTCCTGCTTGCTTTTGAATTTTTTAAAGGCTACAGCTCTAAAGGAGGTCCCCCAAGATGAACTATCCAAATGGACATCCAGAAGGCGTATGATTCGGTGGATTCAAATGCTTTAAAGATTATCCTTCATGAGCTTGGTTTCCCTCATAAATTCATCAGATGGGTGATGTTTACCATAAATTATGTTTCATACAAGTTCAACATCAATGGTGATCAATCTAAAAATATTCAACCAGTTCTCCACTGCCATTGGCCTTGTAGTTAATCCCCAAAAGTGCAGTATTTTCTTTGGTAGTACTGATGACAATGTAAAAGCCGAAATTCTTAGGATTATTAAGTTCAAGGAAGGCACCCTGCCTTTTAGATACCTGGACATTCCTCTCTCTAGCAAAAGGTTATCTATTTCTCAATGTAATGTTCTTGTGGAAAAACTCATAACTCGTATCAGCGACTGGTCCTCTCATCTGCTGAGTTTTTCTAGTAGGTTACAACTAATCAAGAGCACCATGTTTGTTATCTCTAACTTCTAGATGCAGGTGATTCCGCTTCCAAAGAAAGTGATCAACCAAATCGATGCTAGGTGTCTTTCGTTCCTTTGGGCCGGAAGTGGTGAGATTTCTAGGAAAGCTCCTATTTCCTAGAAAAGGGTTTATTCTAGCAAAAATCAAGGAGGTCTCAATTTCGTTGACTTGGAGGATTAGAAGGCTGCTCATTTATCGAAGCTTCTTTGGAACATTAGCAAGAAAAGTGACAGTCTATGGATAAGGTGGATACATTGCTACTATATGAAAGATAAAGATGTAATGGAAATCTCTGTTAACCTTAACTGGTCTTGGACCATTAAGGCCATTTTGAAACAAAGGTGCAGAATTTCTGATTTGCAAGCCTGGAAAAACATCCTGCAGCGGGAAAAAATTTCGGTGATGCATCTATATCAGTTCATAAAAGGGGAAGGAATCAAAGTGGATTGGAGGAAAATATGGTTTGACAACCCAGCCTGTCCTAGAGCTCTCTTCCTTTTTGGGCTTGCTTGTAATGGGAGATTGGCTACGAAAGAGAGACTTCATAAAATTAGCCTAATTGAAGATATTAGATGTAGTTTTTATGAGGATATTGAATCTTTGAATCATCTTATGTTTGGATGCAGGTATACTCATTCCATTTGGGAAAAGGTGCGTGTTGAAACAGTTTTAGGGGGGGTGTTTTATCATATCCACAGAGATTGTGTATATTGTCGTCGTTCGATAGTTAAAAGGTTTCAAACTTTAATCGTAACAAAGGTTTTGGTAATTTTTAATCGGATCGTTTGCATTCGAATTTTAGAAATTAATAGTAAAAAGAGTTGTTTTAGGGTTTTGATAAAACATGTCAAGATTAGGTTTCGGTGATCCGTTTTATACGTATTTTCTCGATTACGAGTGTGAACTTGTTAACAACAATTATAACCACATATCCTCTCAACAAGTTTCTCTCGAACACTTGTTGTGGGATTTACCATTTTGATCCTTTGTTGATCTCTCACACAAACTATCAAAATGATAACATTCAAGAACAATATTTATGAACATCAACATTCAAAATTATCTCTAGCCTCATGAATATTGATGGAATGAAACTTAGATCAAGTTTTATAACATTTCTCTCGAACATGAAATAAAACAAAAGATACAATGTAAACAAAGTTTTTCTTCTATAAATATTATTAACAAGGTTCACAAGCTTACAATCACGAAGAATACATACAAAATAATGGATCACTTACCACTAATCTTGACATAAAAGTGCTTTAGCTAGCCATAGACATGGTAGCTTGCTTGACAAGTAAGTTGCAAAGATTTTGGAGCATCAATCTTCAAAGATTCAAGGATTGAAGCATAAAAGCTTAGAAACTAAGAAAATGAGTAACAATGGAGTTTTTTCTCTTCAAACAAGATTCTAGGTTAAAAAAGTGTGAGATGAAAAGTGATAATGATCAAACTATCTACAAAATGAGACTATAAACAAGTTCAGCCCAGACAAGTTCAGCCCACGTGATAGCTTCAGTGTCACATGGACATCTCAAAATATTTGAGAGCGTCGGGCGATAGGATCAGAGCACCGGGCGATGCCTTTACGGCCAGGCGGTCTTCAAGAGACGCAACCAGGAATAATTCTGGAAGTTTGATTGAGATTGGGGAAGCAGCGCCCCTGCAGCGCCGGGCGATGAGACCCTCTTGCGCCCCAACAGGGCCGGCCGGTGCAGGGGCCCAAAATACGACGCGCCTTTCCAAATTTCTCATTTTCGTGCGAATCGAGCCTCGATCTTTTCACCAAACTTGCTGCAAAAATTCACAAACACATCAAAATACCTAAATTTTACAAAAATACAGGAATCGCTTAATTAATAAGTCGTTTCCCGAGTAAAGCGATTAAAAGAGCTTAAAGGCATCAAAATCAATTATGAAAATAAGCACTTCTTGACACCTAACAAACTCTCCCCAACTTGCATCTTTGTTTGCCCTCAAACAAAAGTAAGTGTCAACAAACAACCACAAGCAAGATTTCCAAACACCCAATCAACCAAAAACATCAATGGTTCAAACTCAGAAAATACACGCACAAAGTATTTCCAAGTACTCAAAGGATCAAAACATAAATATGACTCAAATCCTAATCACAAAATTATACAATGCAACACCAAGTATCCTCAAGCTCGAATTGAATCACCTAATTATTTACACGCAATATTTACCAGGGACAAAACACACTCATAAGTAATTGTGCCACATCCAAAACAATTTATGCAATCATCTTACTACTCATGAAAATAATGGAAACAAAGATCATAAAAGGACTTTTATCGGTTGTAACTTAGCTGAGGTTAAAAAATAAGGGACATATGTACACGGCCATTGAATCAAGAAAGGGTAAAATTTATGAAGAGCATTTTTATTTTTAAACACAACCATTCTTGCTCAAACTTCCAACTCTTATTCTCACAATGCATTCTCTTTTCTTTCTTTGATTCCCATAATTTTTTCTTTTTCATTCTCTTTTTGAATTAATTTGAGAATGCATTGTATCCACAATTCCTTTTTCTTTTTTTTTTCTTTTCACAATGAACCAATCTCCCCAACTTCAACAATACTATATACTTAAATCAAAATGCTCTTCAAAGTGGTTAAAGTTCGGGTTCAAGCATCAAAATTAACAAATTTCTCGCTTTTGGCTCAAAAGAGGTTTCTAATGCTCACACACTCACACGGTGATTTGAAGTGTAGTTGGAAAAGTGGTTATACTCCTAATACTCAAAAATTGCCTTGATCATTTCTATGTTTCCATAATTTCAAAACAACAAGCAAGATTAAACATAAACCATTTGAGTAAGCAACAACTACATGAATCCCTCAAGATTTTGTGAATAATGGAGGCAACTCACATTTGTGGTAATGTCCTACTTGATTCAAAATAAACAAGAGTTTACAAAACATTGCATTGACCAATTTTACAAAAAGTAAAAACTTCACATTCACGTTATGATTCTACACCTCAATTCCATACTTTGATTGTGCACACAATCAAGAATTATATCATCACCATTAATGTTTAAGATCAACAAGATATTCTTTTCTCTTCTTGTGCTAACACAAAAAATTTTCAAATTTTCAAGGACAACTATTATTTTCCTTGTGCACCCACAACATAAAAATAAAAACAACATTTAACTAGAACACACTCTAACCAAACTACAAATTTATAATTATGGTGTGAAAACACCAAAATTTTACTCGCCGAAGCGACAAAATTTCACGAAAAAAAATTCTCGCCGAAACGATCCAAAAGTACATACTAAAAAAACTGAAAATATAAATGACAAGACAAAATAAAATCCTTCACTTTGAAGCTTAATTAACCATATCATTGAGATCTTCCTGCATCTCATCACCATCATCACCATCATCATCATCATATCATCATCATCATCATCATCCGCAATAACACCATCAGTGCTTGCCCCCTCCGAATAGAACGGGCGCTTGTCCCCAGGCCAATTTTCATAAGCGTCGAAAGACTCCCTTGTAGGAAAAGGAGTGTACTCCGCCGGATGCGTCTGAAAATGATACATTTGCTGCATATAATCAAAATTAAACTGATTTGATCTGTGTAGTGACTCACCCATATCCCATGTGTAATTAAAAGCCGCTTTCATATCGAAAACGGATGAGTCACTCTCATCTGCCTGACCACTTCCCTGACCTCCAGAACTAGTACCAATCTCAGCAGCTTTCTTTTTCTTCCTTTCTTCCTTGGACTTGTAGAACCGATCTAAATAGTTGTCATCAACCAGAAATTTTAGTTTCTCACTAATTACACCTGGAATAAGAATGTCAGTTTGATAGATTAAAGCCTGAACTAGACAAGGAAAGATGATGGGAGCATCATCATGCACTCCCGGCCTCCGAGTATTATCAACAAAATTTTTCATCTCCCAAGCAATGATTTGGGTGATATCCACCTCCTTGTCCTCCATGATAGAGTACATAAGGAGTCATGTATCAAGAGGGATAGAAGAACGGTGAAATCGCGGCTTTACGTTATAGCAAAGCAAGAGAAGAATAACATGTGCTTCCGGAGTCATGTTTTTCCTACTGTATTTGATCGGCTCCCTTTTTGCATTCTGATCCACCTTGCAACCTGGTTTGAGACTCGAACTGGCTACCATTTTGTGATCATGCTTTGCTTGTGAAAGCTTCACGAAGGCATCGGTTTGCAAACTTCCTAGACTACTAGGACTGCCCAAGATCCTATTGATGGCGTCTCTGCTGAAACTGATTTCTCGACCCCTTACGAAGGTCTTAAATCTGTAGAACTCGCCTTCGAGCTGAAGCGCATTAGCATAGAATTCTCTGATCAGTTGGTAACAGACGCGATCAGCCGGGTACATCAGCTTATCCCACTTTTTCTTTTCGAATATCGCCTGAATTCTTTGATACTCCCCTTCACGGTTGATTACAAACCTCTTTTCAGAGAGGACAGTTATGCCCTCAAGAGACTTGATTCTCGCTTCATGTTCACCGGACAGAAAACTACTGCGTTCATATTCACGTGGAGTATCTGGGACGTTTGATGAGGTCGCAACATGCTTTTGTTTCTTTTTTGACACGTGTTGTGGAGCAAAGCGGGAAAACTTCTGCACAAACCAAACAAAAATAGCCCAGCACATACATACACAATAGCACTGTTAGTCATACAAAAAAAAACGACACAACCAGTGAAAACCCCAAACTGGGCAAAACAGGGCTGGCGCCCTAGCAGCACCGGGCGACGCAAGAACACTGCTGCGCCCCTCTACCGCCGGGCGATACTTGCGACATCAGAAAAGATTTTTAAGAGCACCAATTCTCTTCTCTTGCACATCCTTCTTCAACCCAATATCAGTAAATAACATAGATTGCACAATACGAACATGCAAGGTTGAAGAAGGATGTCTAGCTAACAATCATCTATGTCAACTATCACACAAACCTAACTACATTTTTTCTACAATGATACATGATTAAGAAAAGAAGAACAAACAAAAACAAAAACAACATGCATACCTTAAGCTTGGAGGGTAAGAATTGAGAGCACGTGAGAGAGCAAAGGGCAAGAGAGTGAGAGCTAGGGTTCCAACGGGAGAGAATGAGAGAAAAGTTTCAAAACTTTCTCTCAAGTCTTTTAATAAGCCAAGGGCAAAATTGGAAAAGTGCCCAATTGGAATTTCCAACCCTTTAATTAAATCAGAAATTTTTTCAAAATTCCCCCTCCTTTACTCTCTCGCCTGGCCAATCAGAGGCGAGGCCTCTGCCAATTTTTAACCACCGTCGGGTGGTAAAATACAGCGTCGGGCACTCCACACCAGATAGCAGATTTTTCTGCTATGGTGTTGCAGACCAGTTTTTATTGCACTCTAGGCAATCTCAACTCAAAACATGCAGAAACTTCAAAATTTATTCAAAAGGCAATGCACATAATTAAAACACTAAAAAGGCACGAAATACTTACAATGTTGGGGTGCCTCCCAACAAGCGCTTGTTTAACATCGTCTAAGCTCGACGGTCCAAGACGATCAACGATCATCAAGAAATACGGAACCAATCTCGCGATCAAACTCGCCTCCAAGATACATTTTCAAGTGTTGGCCGTTCACGGTCCAACTTTCTTTTTTCTGTAAATCCTATATCATGACAGCTCCATAATGCTTAACCTCCTTGACAAGAAACGGTCCAGACCATTTGGACTTTAATTTTCCCGGAAACAATTTCAAGCGGGAATTGAACAAAAGTACCATCTGACCATCCCGGAATTCCTTTTGAGAAACTTTCTTATCGTGGTATCCTTTTACTTTTTCTTTGTATATCTTACTTGGATGGTAAGCATTATTTCACATTTCTTCTGATTCGCGCAATTGGACTTTTCTCTTTTCACCGGCCAAACTCGGATCAAAATTCAACAGTTTTAACGCCCAAAGAGCCTTATGCTCCAATTCAACGGGCAAATGGCATGACTTTCCATAAACCATTTGAAATGGAGTTAGACCAATTGGCGCTTTGTAAGCGGTACGATACGCCCACAAAGCCTCATCTAACTTTTGTGACCAATCTTTCCTTGAACTTGACACGGTTTTTTCCAAAATTCTTTTCACCTCTCTATTAGACACCTCGGCTTTACCATTTGTTTGTGGATGGTACGGAGTTGCAACTTTGTATTTTACACTGTAATGCTCTAAAACTTTTTCGAGCGGTGCATTGCAAAAATGCGAGCCTCCGTCACTAATTAACACACTAGGGGTGCCAAAACGGGAGAATATGTTTTTCTTTAAAAATTTAATCACCGTTTTACCATCGGCCCTCGGTGACGCAATTGCTTCCACCCACTTGGAAACATAGTCAACCGCAACTAAGATGTACTCATTTGAAAAAGATGGTGGGAATGGTCCAACAAAATCAATGCCCCAACAATCGAAAACTTCAACTTTTAAAATAGTATGAAAAGGCATTTCATTTCTTTTTCCAATCCCGCCACTTCTTTGGCAAGTATCACAACTTTTAGCATGGAGGTTGGCATCTTTGAACAATGTAGGCCAATAAAAGCCCGATTGGAGGACTTTAGTTGTCGTTCTTAACCCATTGTAATGCCATTCATACGGCGAGTTATGACAATGCCAAAGGATACTTTTGGCTTCATTAAGAGTGACACATCTCCTTAACAAATTGTCACCTCCTAACTTGAACAAGTATGGTTCATCCCAAACATAGTAATTAGCATCAGAGAGGAATTTCCGTATTTGATTCCAAGTTAGGTCCTCCGGTATAAAACCGGTGGCTTTGTGGTTAGCGAAATCTGCAAACCACGGCCTAACTTGGACTCGAAAAAGCTTTTCATCCGAAAATTCTTCACAGACCTCATTCTCACGGTGAGTTACCTCTACATTGAACAACCTAGACAAATGATCAGCTACCAAGTTTTCCGATCCTTTCTTGTCACGGATTTCTAAATCAAACTCTTGTAACAAAAGGATCCACCGGATGAGCCTTTGCTTCGAATCCGGCTTGGTAAGCAGATATTTAATTGTCGAGTGGTCAGTGTAGACAACCACTTTAGAACCAATCAGATAAGACCAAAATTTCTCAAGTACGTAAATAATAGTGAGTAATTCTTTTTCAGTGGTGGCATAGTTAACTTGTGCCTCATTGAGAAATTTACTCACATAATGAATAGCACGAAAAATTTTGGCCTTTCTTTGCCCAAGCACCGCACCAATGGCATAATCGCTAGCATCGCACATTAGTTCAAAATTCAAAGTCTAATTTAGGGCAACGATTATGGGTGCGGTGATGAGTTTCTCTTTCAAAATTTTAAAGGCATTTAAATAATCATCATCAAAGGAGAAGGACTTATCTTTGTTAAGTAGATTACTCAATGGCCTTGGAACTTTGGAGAAGTCTTTGATAAACCGCCGATAAAAACCAGCATGGCCAAGAAAACTTCGGATGCCTTTGACATTTGTTGGAGGAGGCAACTTTTCAATCACTTCAATTTTTGCTTGATCAACCTCAAGACCTTTAGAGGAGACTTTGTGGCCAAGCACAATCCCCTTCGTTACCATAAAATTGAACTTTTCCCAGTTCAATACCAAATTTGTCTCAACACACTGTTCAAGAACGGCCTCCAAATTTCTCAAACAAAGATCAAAAGACGCTCCGAAAATGGAGAAGTCGTCCATGAATACCTCCACCATTTTTTCAATAAGATCGGAGAAAATTGCTTGAACACAATGTTCAAACGTTGCCGGTGAGTTGTATAAACCAAATGGCATCTTTCGATAGGCAAAAATCCTAAAAGGACAAGTGAATGCCGTCTTCTCATGGTCATCCGGGTCAACCAAAATTTGGTTATAACCGGAGTAACCATCCAAGAAGCAATATAATTGTTGGCCCGACAATTTTTCTAACATTTGGTCTATAAATGGAAGTGGAAAATGATCTTTTCTTGTAGCGGTGTTTAGCCTCCTATAATCTATACACATCCTCCAACCCGTCACTGTTTTTGTCAGAATTAACTCATTTTTTTCATTTCGGATCACGGTCATTCCTCCCTTCTTAGGCACAACTTGGACCGGACTTACCCAAGGACTATCAAAAATTGGGTAAATCATACCGGCATCCAAGAGCTTGACAACCTCTTTCCTCACTACTTCTTTCATTGTTGGATTCAAACGGCGTTGCGGTTGAGCGACTGGTTTGAAATCCTCTTCCATGAATATGTGATGCATACAATAAGAGGTATTTATTCCTTTTAGATCGGAAAGAGTCCATCCCATTGCTTCTTGATTTTTCTTCAAAACTTGAATTAACTGGTTTTCCTCATTGTCAGATAAAATGTTGCTAATGATAACCGGTTTGTTACAATCGTCATCAAGGAAAGCATATTTCAAATTTGAAGGCAACACCTTCAATTCAAGTTGAGATTTTGCATCACTCACCTCTTTTTTTAGTACTTCCTCTTCATATTCCCAAGTGTAGCGAGCGATTTTGGACGTGGTTCTTAAGCACTGTCGCTCTTTTGGGGTTACTACAGTTCGATTCATTTTTTATCCTATTGAAGCTGATGAAGGAAGGGAAATAGATGTCTCCAACTAACCCTGCTTGCAATACTAAGTTTAAGCAGTCAAAACTGTTGGTTTACAGATGCGGTTTTGATTGTGGGTCTCTCTATGCTTATTTTGCTAAAAAAAGGGTGTTTAGGCTATCGGTTAAGATGTTAGGACGGATAATTTTCGATTATTGTATGAGGGTATGGGATTTTGGTTTTTTTTTAGTAGTGTGCTCGCTAAGATTTTTCTTTCAATCTTATGCCTAAGTATTCCTGTTTTCCGAAACAGGGAAATCAGAGCGTTCGTAGTTCCTCCTATTCTATGGGAGGAAATGGTTGTTTTGGTGTCTTGTTCCAAGCCCAAGACATGAAGCTAAAGATGGTTTGTATCTTGTTCAAAGCCCAAGATGTGAAGCTGAAGGGTCTATTTGTATCTTGTTCAAAGCTCAAGATATGAAGCTGAAAGGTCTCGACTTTAGAGAGAATTTGTCATCTCTAAAGAGGGGTTTGTCTGTTACGATTGTTTATAAAGGAGGATTACTTTAACTGGGATGTGTGAATCCAGCAATGCCATAATTTCCTTTATAGGAGGTTTTCAACCTGAAGGAGAAGACTTTAACTCAGTGTAGAGCAATGTCATCTTTCCTTAGGAATTTCTCATGCTAAAGGAGGGACAGTGGCATGGATGTAGATGATCCAGAGGCTTGCCGCTTACAGTAATTAGATGAAGGGAAAGGAGTTGTTGATGTTTGTATACTGTGAATGAGGCACATCTTTGATGCTAAAAGGTTGATTGGATCAACCGGGGTTTTCTTATACAAAGCCTAAGAGGAGGCTATTGACCCAACAAGGGGGTGTTTTTGTGTGTCTCGTACGAAGCCCGAGAGAGAGGCTAAAAGGGTTTGACTCAACGAGGGAGTCTCTTTGTATTTCGTATAAAGCCCGAGATGGAGGCTAAAATTTGTTTGACTCAACAAGAGAGTTTTTTTGTATCTCGTATAAAGCCCGAGATGGAGGCTAAAATTTGTTTGGCTCAATAAGAACCTTTTTGTATCTCGTATAAAGCCCGACATGGAGGCTAAAATTTGTTTGGCTCAATAAGAACCTTTTTGTATCTCGTATAAAGCCCAATATGGAGGCTAAAATTGTGAGCTCCGCTGAGGAGAATCATTGTACAAAGCTCAATGGGAGGCTGGGTGGCTGTTTCAGTTGAGTGACAGATTTAATATGCTGATTTAAAGAGAAAATCAGTTCTTATATGAGTAATGTTTGCACTCAGGGATTTGATCAGAGGATCGGGATTATTTCTTGTTCTTTAAGGAAAAGGGAAATCCAAAGGGTATTGAGATTGTCCGAGTTTACGAGTTTTCTTCCTATTTTGGAAAGGGACTTGAGAATGTCCTTGAGACTCAAGAAAGTTAGACTGTCCAAGTCTAGAGTTTCACCTTTTGTACTATGCTTTGAGAAACAGTAGTAGTCTGTTCACGGTAGAAAGATCTAGACTCTTTGAAAGACAGTTCTATGAAGATGACTAGTTTCTGTTCCTATACCTCTAGGAGGTCGTCGGGACAATTTGTACGAAGCCCAAGAGGAGGCTGGAAACTTTTAAGAAGCCGAGAGGTCCTTGTACGAAGCCCAAGAGGAGGCTATCATTCCCGGAGGAAGTATCATTATACAAAGCCTAAGAGGAGGCTGTGAATACTTCTAAGAAGCCGATGGGTCCTTGTACTAAGCCCAAGAGGAGGCGGGAATGCTTTTAGGAAGCCTGTGGGTCCTTGTACAATGCCTAAGAGGAGGCCGATGCTTTTAAGAAGCCTGTGGGTCCCCAAACCCCGAGAAATTCAAGACAGGCTATTCACAAGGAATAGATCAAGCCAGGAAAGTTCGAGAATTTGGAAGAAACTCAAGAGATGCTATTCACGGAGAATACATTCATCTCTAGGGAGGTAGAGACTCTTGATAATTCCTAAGGAGGACAGCCGAAGAGAAGACTGTATTTGGTACTCCTATTGGGGATCTAGCTTGTCTATTTCTACAAGTAATCGAAACGGATTTACCTAGTTCTAGACGTAGTTGCCGGGGAAACTCTAAATATCTATACTATTATTACACAGTTGATAATAGCTTATGAAAGGAGACTTACAGTGAGCAGCCCCACAATACAGTTATATACATATGAAAGTGGTAAATGAAAACGGGTAAACACTTACTCGGTTGTAGAGCTTCCATGCTGTTTTGTTAGTTGTTCAACAAAGAAAGATTGAAAACAACAGTATATTTCAAAATTAAAGGAGAAAGTGCTTTGAAAAAGAAAGATTTGGGGCTTACAGCTCAAGGAGAGGCCCAGGGTTTTATCAGTGATCGCACTGTTGAATTTTGTACAGAGGGACTTATACAAGTGACTGTGGCCCAAAAGGTTTTCTGTACAAAGGGATGGGTCTTACACTCTCTCAAGATGCCCAAAAAGTTTTAAAGAAAAAGGGTGGGGCTTATAACACGAGGGTAGGCCCAGATGATTTTTCATTTGAAATGGCGATCGCGCCGAGGTTTTCTTTTAACGCGGAGGGACTTATACAATAAGTGAGGCCCAAAATTGCTTTGGTTAAAAGGAGGTTGGGCCTTACACTCTAATAGAGGCCCAAGAGTTTTGAATGGGTCTTATAGCTCGAGGAGAGGCCCAAAAGTTTTGAATGGGTCTTATAGCTCGAGGAGAGGCCCAGGTGTTTTAAACGGACGACGGTCGCACCGTTTACTTGTACAGAGGGACTTATACAATAAGTGAGGCCCACAAAGTTTTTATGTACAAGGGGGTTGGGTCTTACACTCTATTAGAGGCCCAAAAGTTTTGAATGGGTCTTATAGCTCGAGGAGAGGCCCAGATGTTTTAAACGGACGACGGTCGCGCCGTTTACTTGTACAGAGGGACTTATACAATAAGTGAGGCCCACAAAGTTTTATGTACAAGGGGGTTTGGGTCTTACACTCTATTAGAGGCCCAAAAGTTTTGAAAATGATTAATGAGGGTTGAATTAATCAAAAACCCTAATTTGTTTTCAAAATGTATTTTAATTGAATAAAATTCAATTAAAATGATCAAAATTGTTTTAACATGTAGAAAACAAATTGTGATCTTGGATTAATGCTTCAAAAATCAAGTTTTGCCCTACAAAATGATTAGAAATCATTAAAATTTGCAAAATCAAGAAGGAAAAAATATTTCAAATGTCAAAAACAATTAAAATATTAATTCTTTGCAAAAATATCAATTATATGGAATAAGTAATATTTTTGGGATTTTTTGGGAAAATAAAATATTTTAACATTTTTGTGAATTATTAAAAAAAGAATCAACTCAAAATCATAAAAACTCAGAGAGAAATTAATTTTTGAATCAATTAAATAAAAACACAAAATTCAAATATTTGAATTTTCAAAAAAGGGCGCCAAGAACACCCAAGAACACGCGCGTGTTCTGGGTTTACCCAGATTTGCATTTTCTCTCCAATCTCACTGAATACTTGGTTATATCATGCAATCCACATATCAATCTGCTCGTCTCAACCTCACGATCATGTCTATGGTATTTAATTTCATTTATATTAAACATGGAATGAAAAATCAAGACAAAACCTCAAGAACCCTAATTTCTGCATGAAGGTTGGAATTTTTGATACACGATTCAAACAAAGCAATTAATTGAGGGGAAACATTCCATGCTTGATTATGAACATTTGGCAAAAGTATTGTGCGAGGAAATATGCATAGATTGAGAGATGACCAAGTTTAGGCTTACCTCTAGGTCGTGACAGCAAGTTCAAAGTGATTTCTGAGTTGGAGGTGTTACAGATGAGTTGTGATGATCTGAACAGCTTCCCTACACCCTATGGAGTGTGTTTGAATGCTTGGACTTGATTGAAATTGGCTGGATCACTTAATGGCATCTCAACTGCAACTTGGTTAAAACCTTGAGCAATTGACTGGTGATTCTGAGAAATCAGTGTTCTAGGTGTTGTTTAAGTGTTTGATCAGCTCACATATGATGTATGTGAGGTGTGTGTGTGATTGGTTTGTGTGGAATTGCTCTCTAGCTCAAAAACTCAAAGTTGCCTTGCTAAAGAAGGCATTTTTGCCAAGAGAAAGAGATTTTGAGGAAAGCATCTGTTTGATGGCTTTGGTGTACTCAAACTGATCACAATTGAGCTCTATTTATAGTAGAGCAAGTTTTTTTTGCAAGGAATAGTGAATGGCAACTGCTAAGTAGGTTTGGCCAATGTTGGCAAATGAAAATCCAAGTCTCCTCTAGCCATTGACTAGAGGTTAGGGCACAGGCTGCTGGTCCCCTTGGTCTTGGATAAGTCTTGACTGAATTCAGTTGGTAATAGCTCAGTCCATGCCACCTTGGTGCTTCCATTGAATGCTCCAATTCAAAATTGGAGTCTTGTCCCTATTTTAGGCAATTCTAGGTTTAGCATGCTATTTCTTGTTTCAAGGACTTTGGAGGCTTGGCTCAGTGATTGTCCCCTTTAGATTCAATCCTCAGATGTTTCCAAGATGATGACAAGGCTTGGAATTGGCTGATTTTGGTAAATCGACCAAAAGTGCAAAAATCTTCCTTGCCTTGGCAGATTTCAGCAAGGAAACATGCCAATGTCATATCTCATGACTCAAATTGAATTTGGTAATGTTCTTGGTCATTTTGGAAAGCCCTTACATGATACAACAACTGTTTGAACATGTTTAGTTTTGATCTCTTTTGAATCCAAGTGAAAAATCCCCCTACATTTGGCAAAAAGTAAGGTAAAATCGGACTTTGTGAAATTTTCACTAAGTGTTGGAACAAAGTGACTTTTCTTGATTTTGATCACTCCATAACTCAAAATCCATGAGGAATTTGGACATAGATCAGTAGGAAGCTTTTGTAGAGGGCAATGAGATCTACAAATCAAGCTTTGGATGGGGAAAAATGGCTTTGTGGTTTAGGAGTTATGATCCTCCAAAGTTGGTACCCTTGCCACTTTATTTCATAACTTAGAAAATTTTCTAAGTTTTTATGGTTACCCCTTTTACAAGTTATCCAACTTTCTTTGATTTTTCTTGATGAATGATGATTCAAATCATACATAAACATCATTTTAGGGTTAAAAATCCATTTTAGTGAAAAATCTCAAAAAGTCAAAGTTGACTTTTTAGCAGATGAATTCCAAACTGTGCAATCCTTTAGGAAATCATGTCCTTGACCTAAATCAAACTTGATGGACATGTTCCATGGCTGTTATAGAGTGTATTGAATCATGTCTTAGGGCTTGGGGGCATGTCCTGGTCAAAAGTCAAAGATACAGTTAACTTTTCTCACAAAACCCTAATTGTGGTCCAGATGAAATTGAGCCTTGTTGCTCAAGCTTCTTGGATCAATCCATTGGTGTAAATGGATCAATCTGGTATATTAGAGACCCTCAAATCCTCTATTGAGGTCTTGGCTCTTGATTTGTCCCAAAAGTTAACTTAGGGGTGAATTAGGTCAAGAAACCCTAATTCCTGATTTTTGATGAATGCATCCCCTGAGGCAAAAGTGACTTGATGGTTGGGTCCATGAGGTTCCATGGAGTATATTAGGTTATGTTTTGAATCATTGGCTCATGCCCAGATGAAATTTTCCATCTGGAGGCCCTGGTCGACCAAACCCCTAATTTGGTGACACTGGCGATCTTGAGGCTTGATCCACCTAAAAGGGCGATGTTTGAGAGGTTTAGATAAGTTGAAGATCATGTCATTCCTTGATTGATCCTTTGCCTAAGGCTCAGAGAGGGCCCGAAACCCTAATTCTGATTGCAGGGGATGCTCAACAATTCCTTAAGGAGATTGGTGAGGCATAAAGGTACATCCATATTGTGATGATGATTTGCACAATGATGGGAATCTTAGTGGTCAAAATTTGGGGTATGACAGATGCCCCTATTTAATCTTCTTGGACCCGAAGGTGTGACTGACGAGGGTATTCGGGCATTCGGGGTACAAGAGGATTAAATATCGGAATAATCGAAATTTTGATGGTGGTTTAGAATGGTAGTTCACGCATCCCTCTTCTTTTGCTAAGCAATGATGCTCAGAAAAGGGTAAACTTCCCCTCGATCTTCGTTTCCTACCAAGGAACTGGTCTCAGTTTCTGAAGTAAACTTCCCCTCGAACCTGGTTTCCTACCAAGGAACTGGTCTTAGTTTCTGATGTAAACTTCCCCTCGATCCTGGTTTCCTACCAAGGAACTGGTCTTAGTTTCTATTGTAAACTTCCCCTCGATCCTGGTTTCCTACCAAGGAACTGGTCTTAGTTTCTGAAATAAATTTCCCCTCGATCCTGGTTTCCTACCAAGGAACTGGTCTTAGTTTCTTTTGTCAATAAACTTTATTGACAAGGGACGCTATGCGTAGCGGTTTTCTTCAAACTTCTCGCCGAAGTTTCCTGGGGAGATGCCATTTGATAGAAAAAGTGTTGATGTCAGACTTGCTAGGGAACCCATCCTCTGAGTTGTAGATGTGCACAAACTTCCCTGTTGGAGACGCCATTTGTTTCTACTGGGGAAAGCAAGTTTCTTAAGAGACTGCTTCCGCTTGGGGTCATATATCATACTTTTCTCGAGATCTTCTCGAAGAAATGCTATATGATGTGATCCAATTTTGAGGTGCCGATGACCTTTTCATTAGTGGTTTTTTCGGAGAAAAACTGTCGTACTGATGAATTTCTTATTAAGAGGCTTCCTCTGGGGATTTTCCTTAATCCGGGAAAGTAAGGATATCATCTTCAATGGCGAAGAGTGATATTTGTTGAACGGTTCTCTGGTTCTTCAAAGGTTCAAGTTATCAAAGTGGTCAAGGACCCAACTTCAATCCAGATATAAACTGGAGGATAGAGTTTGTTTAGACGGTACACTTCCTGACGAGGCAAGAATCGACAACTCGATTGAGAATACTATTATCACTAGGGGATAAGACCGACTAGAGTGATAGTGATGCAATATGAATATGAATGCAAATCAATAATGCATGATGTATGTATGTATATGCTGACAAAACTGACACGACATACAGACTGATGGATGAACATGACTGGTCGCAGGGCGAAGAAGTATCGTTGGTTCAAACGTAGCAATTCTACCTTGCTTAGGAGAGATAGTCCCTGCGGGGAACTATGTTGGTCGGGCTTATAAGATGAGAACTCGGCCGAAGGTATCAGATGGGAAAGCCGCATCTGATACAGCTGATACTTCGTTCAGGCGCGCTGGTTTAGAAAGAGTACTTTGATTCTGCACTTTGAAGTCTGCTTACTTCTGGAGAAGCGACCGATGTTCTTTCGATGTTCAACAGTCGAAAGAAATTGCCATCTTTGTTTTAAAAGCAGAAAACGTTTTAATCAAGTAAATTCATTTTTGTTTTATTTCAAGAATCGTTAATCATATTAAAATGTCATTCTGTAAAGCTAAAACAAATAAGAATTGCAAACAAAAGCACAAGGGCTCAAATTTTATTGATAAGATGGAAATCAGCCAAACGCGTGATTCCACAGAGTATTTACAAAGTTAGAAAATGGTAATTTACGGGAAAAGGGCTATGTTGAAACATAACGACCATTATCCTTCTACCAACTTCGAATTCGGGACATCCTGAGCTTCTGCCGAAGATGACCTTAACTGGAGTTTTCCTCCGATGGATGGTGTAAATGCTGCTGAGGGACTTGCCTTTGTTGAACATAGTTACTTGCCATTATCCCTAACTTTTGCCTGGATTGTACTTTGAGATTTCCAATCCACCGGGATGATTTTCGATCATGTCTCTAATTTTTTCCTGGACCGCCCTTTCGGGTTTTCGATCCACCGAGACTTTTTTTTTTAGTTTAGGCGAAGTATTTCTTGACTACATCAACATTCGTGGGGTAGGAAAATTCTTCTCCATCCATGGTTGCAAGTCTCAAGGCGCCGCCTGAGAAAGCTTTCCTGACCACATAGGGGCCGTCATAATTCGGAGTCCACTTGCCCTGAGAATCAGTGAGAAAAGATTGTATCTTCTTGAGCACAAGGTCTCCTTTCCGGAAGACGCGAGGTCGGACCTTTTTGTCAAACGCCCTCTTCATTCTTTGCTAATACAACTGACCATGGCATAGAGTCGTGATTCACTTCTCTTCGATCAGATTCAGTTCGTCGTGTCGACTTTGACACCATTCAGCCTCTGTTAGCTTAGCTTCTATCAATACTCAGATCTATGGGATCTCTACTTCTATGGGGAGCATTGCTTCCATGCCATATACTAGAGAGAAAGGGGTTGCCCCTGTTGAAGTGCGGACAGATGTTCGATAACCGTGAAGAGCAAAGGGCAGCATTTCGTGCCAATCTTTGTAGGTTACAACCATCTTCTGAACAATCTTCTTGATGTTCTTGTTAGCCGCCTCTACCGCTCCGTTCATCTTGGGTCGGTAGGGAGATGAATTATGGTGTTCGATCTTGAACTCAGCGCACAACTCTTTCATCATCTTAATGTTCAAGTTAGATCCATTATCAATAATGATCTGGCTCGAAACACCATAACGACAGATGATATTGTTTTTGATAAATCGGACCACTACTTGTCGGGTTACGTTGGCGAATGACGCTGCTTCGACCCACTTGGTGAAGTAATCAATGGCTACCAGGATGAACCGATGTCCGTTTGAAGCCTTGGGCTTAATCATGCCAATCAAGTCGATTCCCCATATGGAAAAAGGCCATGGGGAAGAAAGAACTTTAAGATGCGATGGCGGCACATGGATTTGGTCGGAGTATATCTGACACTTGTGACACCTCCTCATGTACTTGTAACAGTCGGATTCCATTGTCAACCAATAGTACCCTGCTCTTATAATTTTTCTCGCCATTTTGTGTCCGTTGGCATGAGTGCCAAAGGATCCTTCATGAATTTATTTCATTAGCATGTCTGCTTCTTGTCTGTCGACGCATCGGAGCAAGACCATGTCAAAGTTCCTCTTATAGAGAGTGTCACCGCTCAGGAAGAAGTTTCCAGCCAGTCTTCTGAGGGTTTTTATGTCCTTCCTTAGTGCCCCAGGTGGGTACTCTTGTTTCTGAAGGAAGCATTTGATATCATGATACCAAGGTTTATCGTCTATGATTGCTTCAATCGTGAAGACGTAAGTGGGCCGTTCAAGGCGCATTATGTCGATCTTAGGTATGTCATTCCATTGACCTACGCTAATCATGGAAGAGAGAGTGGCTAAGGCATCGGCCATGTGATTATCTTCACGAGGGATATGATGAAACTCGACTTTGTTGAAGAAAGGAAACAACCTTCTTGCATAATCTTTGTAAGGAATCAATCTTGATTGGTATGTGTTCCAATCTCCTTTTATCTAATTGACGACCAAAGCTGAGTCGCCATATACGTCCAAGTTCTTAATCCTTAAATCAATCGCTTCCTCGAGACCCATGATACAAGCTTCGTATTCGGCCTCGTTGTTTGTACATTTGAACGTAGGTCTGGCTGTGAAAGAGATATGGGTACCCTGAGGGGTAACAATGATTGCCCCAATTCCGTTTCCATAATTATTAATTGCTCTGTCAAAGATGAGTCCCCACTGGGAACCTGGTTCTGGCCCTTCACTGGGTAGCGGTTCATCGCAGTCTTTCATTTTTAAATACATGACATCTTCGTCCGGGAAGTCAAACCCGATTGATTCCTGATCGTCAATTGGTTGATGAGCCAAATGATCGGCTAAAATCCTTCCCTTAACAGCTTTCTGAGCATGGTACTCTATGTCATATTCTAATAACAACATCTGCCAACAGGCAATCCTTCCCGTGAGAGCAGGCTTTTCGAAGACGTACTTGATTGGATCCATCTCAGAGACCAAACAAGTGGTGTGACGAATCATATATTGGCGAAGACATTTTGGCTGCCCAAGCCAAAGCACAACAAGTTTTCTCAAGCATCGTGTACCGAGTTTCACAGTCGGTGAATTTCTTGCTCAGATAGTAAATGGCAAACTCTTTCCTTTTGGTTTCGTCTTGTTGGCCAAGTACGCAGCCCATGGAGTCTTCCAGGACTGTTAAGTAAATGATCAGTGGCCTTCCTTCCACTGGAGGTGATAAAATTGGTGAATTCAACAGGTATTCCTTAATACTGTCGAAAGCAGTTTGGCAGTCTTCTGTCCAAATGCAATCTTGGATCTTTTTCGGTAATTTGAAAATCGGCGCACATGTCGCGGTCATGAGGAATATGAATCTGGAGATGTAGTTCAAACGTCCCAGGAATCCCCTGACTTGTTTTTCAGTTTTCGGAGAAGGCATTTCTTGAATGGCCTTGACCTTGTCAGGATCAACCTCAATCCCTTTCTGGCTGACGATGAACCCTAAGAGTTTCCCTGAACAGACACCGAAGGTGCACTTGTTGGGATTCAAGCGGAGTCTGTACTTTCTCAAACGCTCGAATAATTTTGACAGGTGGGTCACATGCTCCTCTTCTGTCTTAGATTTTGCAATCATATCATCGACATGTACCTCGATTTCCTTGTGTATCATGTCATGAAAGAGAGTAGTCATGGCCCTTTGATAGGTTGCCCTGACATTCTTCAAACCGAACGACATTACCTTGTAACAAAAGGTACCCCATGGGGTAATGAACGAAGTTTTCTTCATGTCTTTCGGCACCATTTTGATCTGGTTATAGCCCGAGAATCCATCCATGAAGGAGAAAACTTTGAACTTTGCTGTACTGTCTACCAGCATGTCAATGTGTGGTAAAGGAAAGTCGTCCTTTGAACTTGCGTTGTTCAAATCTCTGTAATCGGCACACATTCTGACCTTTCCGTCCTTTTTGGGAACAGGTACGATATTAGATAACCATTGAGGATATTCTGACGTGGCGAGAAAACCCGCGTCAATCTGTTTCTGTACCTCCTCTTTGATTTTGATGGCCATGTCCGGATGAGTCCGTCTCAACCTTTGCTTTACCGGCGGACATTCTGACCTCAACGGTAGCTGATGTTCCACGATGCTGGTATCCAACCCTGGCATATCCTGATAGGACCAAGCAAACACATTGGGGAATTCTTTGAGAAGCTTTATCAAACTCTCTTTGGCAGTTGGAATGAGCAGAGCCCCAATTTTGATTTCTTTTCACTCTTTTTCTGAACCCAAGTTTACCGTTTCCAACGGCTCTTTGTGAGGTTCAATGGACCTTTCCTCTTGTCTGAGTAGTCGGGAGATCTCTTCTGGAATTTCGTCGTCATTTTCTTCTTCAGCCTCGAATACCGGGAACTCAAAGTTGGGAGAAGGCATTGGATCATATGTTTCAACGGGGTTTAAAATAAGCAATCTGCATGACGTGATGATTTGTGTTTAGAAGAGATAGAGAAAATGCAAGTGTGTGCAGTGAATTTTTTTTTTTACTGCTTGTTTTTATTATTGATTTGTTTTTTTAGGATTACCATTTTCTGAAAAATGAAAAGAGAAAACAGCAAATAAATGCGGAAATTACAGAACGACGTTATTTTATTAATGAACAAGTCGATTCTTGAAACTACAGCCCTATAAAACAAAACTCTGCCGCTTTGGGCGAAGCGAAGAGGGAAAATTTACAGAAAGCGAGCCCTATCAAAACATCCGTTTCACCTGGGCAGGGTGAAAGGTTAAAGACGGAAATTACTTTGACTTATGAACAATCTTCGGAACATCGACAACAACCCATTGGCGACGAACTCCTCGGTGAATCACAAAGTCAGGTAACTTCCTTGATTTGGCTTCAGAAATAACGCTGATTTCTGATGGAGCAGGATCATTGGAATCTATCTCCCAGGCAGAGTTGTCGTAGGAGGATTCCTCTGTTGCATTTTGCACAGTATTTGTACTCTCAGCTGTATCTCCCCATCCAGTCGGCTGGATGTCTTCGAGCTTGATACAAGAGCTTTCAGGAGCGGTGTACTTGACCATATAGTCAAATTTTCCACTTGGTTGTCCCAAGGTGTCCCACACTTCTTTGGGACTGGAGGATTCATCCTTCTCGATGACGTTGACCTCGGGAAAAGCATAGTTGATGAATTCTAGTCCTGCAAACATTGTGAATTCATCGTTATGTTGAGTATTTTCTGAATGACCTGAGTGTTGATCCCATGACATGGTGGGGATGCAGGTATTCTTCTCAATGATGCTCAGCTGATTGTTCGGCTGACTTTCCTGCCCTGAGTCTCCTGGGTAAGGTTGCACATCGGCAGACCATCCATCGGGCCATAGTAGGTGTGGTCAAAATTGTCCTTCATCGGAGTGTCTTTCTCTAGTGAATTTGGCGGAGCACGACATCCTTCTGGATCACAATCTCCGTAGATCATTTCGATATCTGACCTGGTATAAATCTCGGACTCTGTGTAGGAAAGCAAAAGGGAGTCTGCGTTTCGTCTTGAGACATATAACTGTCCTCATTGAGGTAAGACTTTCATTCCTCATCTGTGTCAGAGGGATCTTCCTCATTGATAGTGTGTACTTCTTGAGTCACCGGTTGAAGAAAACCTTCACTGTGGAAGAAGTTCTGAATGGGATGAAGACTTTCATCGCTGACAGCTGTCTGGGTGCAGGTTGCGGAAAAACCAAGACCCTTATTTGTTTTATTGTCAGTAGGGATGACAAGCTGTCCCCATCCTGTTGTATCGGTACTCTCGACCGCTTTGATAGCATCTTTGTATGAGGAAATCGAAGTTCCTCCTTCTTATTGATCGCCACTGTGTAACGAAAGTGTTTGGAAATGGGTTCCGATTATCCCTTATGGTTCCACATAAGTGGATGACGATAGATTGCTTACGAGCAAAGCCTGTTCCCCACAGACTATGACGAGTAGGCCGTTTTGGACGAACTTTAGCTTTTGGTGGAGGGTCGAGGTGACCGCCCCAGCCTGATGTATCCAAGGTCTTCCTAATAAACAACTGTATGTAGCCCGAATGCCCATGACCTGGAAAGTGACTTGGAAAGTGTGAGGACCGATAGTTATGGGATGGTCGACTTCGCCAATAACCATTTTTCTGGATCCGTTAAAAGCTTTGACGACGACCTCGCTGATTCTCATCGGAGGGCCTCTGAATGATAATTACATCAAAGTGGATTTCGGCATAACATTCAGGGCTGACCCTGTGTCTACCAGTACGCTGGCCAAAGCATCGTCCTGGCAGTTAACTGTGATATTGAGCGCCATGTTATGACGGCGACCCTCTTCAGGTAATTCCTCATCGCTAAATCCCAAATTGTTACAGGAAGTGATGTTAGAGACAATACTATCGAACTGTTTGATTGTTACATCCTGTTCTACGAAGGGTTGCTCCAAGACTTTCTGCAGAGTCTCTCTGTGCGCTTCTGAACTGAGTAACAGTGATAATACTGAGATCTTTGAAGGAGTCTGTAACAGTTGATCAACAATGTTGTATTCACTCCTCTGGATGAGCTTCAGCATCTCATCATTGTTTTTCGAAAGGTCGGGATTACTAGATTGATCGACTGGTGGATTAGGAAGTTCTGTCTGAAGTTTCTTTTCTTTTTTGGATTCTCCAACTCCTTTGTTGAAGATTCTACCACTTCGTGTTACACGACTGATGTCTGCAATATTTACGACGGAGGGTAATGGAACTTCCTTTCCATTTTCAATTATCATTGCACCGTATTTGTAAGGGATAGCCTTAGTTGATTCATACGGTAGTGGTCCTGGTAATTAGATGACTATGGGAACCTTCTGATTTTTCTGACCATCGTACGTAATCTCGATCCGTTCTTGGTTGGGAACTTTGGATTCGTCAAGTAGAGGAATGATGGTGAAAACATTCCTAGTTCTCTGATGATCAGAGATTACGACAACGTCCTAAATTTGATCGACAAGGTAGTTCGGCTCCCAGCTGATAGGCCCGGAACATGGATATAGACGAATCTCTCCATGATCCACCTGACCCTGAAGAGCTGCTCTCACAAGGTAGCATCCTTGGTTATTTTCTGAAAAGACTCCACAGCGTTCATAGTTGTGTGGTGGCACCTGACCACGCCCGCTTTGAATACAATGTAACCTCACCAGGTTAGCTTCCACAGATCGGACATCCTGACTTTGACGCTGAGTGGGGTTCCAGTTATTGATACTAATTTGCTGAGTATCTTCATCCATATAGATTGGCATCCACCAGTGATTTAACAAGTGCTGAAGTGCTTCCTGGACAAACGTACAACCTTGATCGCTTTTGCAACCCGCTTTACAGCTTTGGTAATCGTGTTAGATTAGGAACCCGAGTCGGACCTGCTCAGCATGTAACTCTACCAGGTTGGTATTCATCAGGCGAATATCAAAGATTTGAACCATGTTGATTTAATAGGGATTCCTATCATGGTAGTCCTGGATCCATCCAAGATCCATCTGACGCTGGAGGGCCTCTTGTATGAAAGAGCATCCCTGTTTGTTTACCGAGCAAGTCAGATAGGAACTGTAATTGTGCCTCGGCAGATTATGATACTGGCTTTGTCTTGAGTGCATTGCCACCAAGTTGACATTCATCGCACGGATATCGTGGTTTTGAACGATGTTGGAATTCTTATATACCATGTTAACTCCAAGAACTCTGTGCTCTTGGATCCATCCGAGATCCATCTGTTCATGTAGAGTTACTTGCACTACAGAACATCCTCGATTACTTTTAGAGCAGACATCACATTGATGATAATTATGAGGTGGCACATGGCCATATCCACTATGTCTACAATGCATCTTGACCAAATTGGTCTTCAACAAGAGTACATCACGAATCTAATAGACGTTGCTAGATTCTCCCTCTATCAGGTTGATTGCAGCTTTCTCGTGTTGAGGCAGCGGGTTTGTGAGAACATTGGGATTCGTATCTTTGAAAGATAAGAGCCCACTCCTAACAAGCTTTTGCACGTCAGATTTGAAATTAAGGCAGCTCTCTATGTTATGCCCCGGTCCTCCTTGATGATAAGGGCATGTCTGATCCACCTTAAACCAAAAAGGCGGATTTTCCGGTACTGTAAGAGGGGACTTAGTTTGAATATGCCCCTTGGCTAGTAGTAACGGAAATAGTTCTGCGTACGATACGGGTATAGGATCAAATCCTTGTGGCCGCGTTGTACGGTTGTTCTTATACAGAGGACGAGCCTGCTGAAGAGGCTGTTGTGTCCTTTGTTGATTCGGTTAGTTCTGAGCAACCTGAGGTTTATACGTAGGAATAGGCGCGGGGTTGATAGCAAGAGTTACAGCTGCTACTGGTTGATAACGTCGCCTTTGCTTTCCGAGAGAGATATTCCCAATATATTTCTCTTTTTTCTTAGGGAGAGCACTACCGTATCGTTTCGTATTACTTGATGATCCAGCGTCTTTTATCAAGCATCCTTCTCGGACGGATTCCTCAAGAGGAACTCCCATACCGACCATTTCTGTGAAGTCACTGGGTACACTGGCGACCATTCTGTCATAATAAAATGAGCTTAAGGTCTTTAAGAAGATCTTTGTCATCTTTTTTTCCTCGAGAGGTGGACAAATTTAAGCGGCAATTTCACGCCATCTCTGAGCGTACTCCTTAAAGGTTTCCTTGTCCTTTTGTGACATCGATCTGAGTTGATCTCTGTCCGGTGCCATGTCCAGATTGTATTTGTATTGTTGGATGAAGGCAGTGCCAAGATCTCTGAATGTGCTAATCGTAGCACAGTTTAAACCCATGTACCATTTTAAGGCGGCACCGGTTAAACTATCCTGAAAGTAGTGAATCAGTAGGTCCTGATTCTCTATCTGAGCTGACATTCGTCGAGCGTACATCACCAAGTGACTCTGAGGACAAGAGTTACCCTTGTATTTTTCAAAGTCGGGCACTTGGAACTTGTGCGGAACTTTCACATTGGGGACCAAACAAAGGTCTGCGGCGTCCTTTCCAAATAAATCCTGACCACGAATGGCTTGCATCTCCTTCTGCATTTCCAAGAGCTGTTCCTGGAATTCGTCCATTCTGTCAAACATAGTTTCCTTTTTACCCGAAGGTATCTGTGGAATATGTCCTTCCGGGACAGTGTCCACCATAGGGGGTGGTACCGTGACTACGACAGTGAATCTTGGCGCTTCCCGAAGTTTGTAACCTTCAGGGGTCCTCAATATGCCCCTGGCATCTTCGCTTTCCCGAAGTTTGTAACCTTCAGGCCCAGCGGCTTCTGCTGTGATTCCCTGATCTTCAGCGTTTGGCAGAACATATCCTTTCTGGATATAGTTAACAGGCATGCCCCAGGGACGATCTTTTGGCATTTGATACCTAGGATCAAACTTTTCCACTATGGGCGCTGATGTGATCTCTGAGATCACAGTTCTTTGTTGTTGAGCTTCTTCCAATGCTTGCATGTCATTACGAAGCTTTCTCATATCCTCTCTCAGAGCGTCGATCTCTTCTTTCAACTCTCTGTTCTCTTCCTCAAGATCATCCATCTTTTTCTGACAATTGGCCCGAGTATTGTACGAATGAGACAGTTTGACTCTAGAACTGAGACACAAATGTGAGATTCGTAGGTAAGAAGAATACGTGACGTGCGAATGATGAATGCAATGATTATATTAATTGTTTTTTGGTTTAATCAAAATAAACTTCGACAATTAGATTGCAAATATCAAACAGTGGGGAAACCCCTTTTTATTGAATTCAAAGGATTGCGAAAATGAAAATACAGCAGATTACAAGGTTCGGAAACAGAAACCTAAGCTAATGGGTCCCGAGTCCTCTCTGAGGAGAAATCGGGTGTTGATTCTGGTACTTTCCTTTTCTTGGACCAGGGCTCTTGGGCCATTTTTGGGTTGTCATTCCTTTGCCAGGTGAAAGGAGCGAGCAAATTCCTTTGGTCATCTTGATTCTCTACAGCATGCTGCTCCAAAATCTCAATCAGAGCATCCTTATCTTTTAGTAATTGTTGTATTTTGATGCTCTCCACATTGAGAATGCGGTATTTGTTCTTCCAAGACCTCCTCTCCCGTTGAACTTTGTTGAGAGTAACCTGAAGTTTTTCCGTCTTTGTTGAGAGCTCTAGTTTGTACCCAGTGGAGGTAAGGCTCCACCGAGACACAGTCCGGTTTTCCTAGAGACTCCCGTCCTTTCTTATGGACATGTTTCCAAGCATGCACTATTTCTGTCTTTAGTGCTCTGTCATTTTCCCCTTCCTTGAAGAAAAGACCTTCCAGATGAGCATTCCGGGGGACGTGCCTCATCGGGTATCCAAATTGACGACGAACGAGAACTGGATGGTAGTTGATTCCTCCCTTAGTTCCTATAAGGGGTACGTTGGGGAAGTTTACATAACGATCAATGATCCTGATTCCATCATAAATCCTATTACACCAATCAATGTCAGAGTTGGTAAGAGACATAATTTTCTGCGACCAACGTAAGGCACTCTTGTGATCCCAAAAGGCAGCAGACTTAGGTAATTGGGAGATAAACCATTTGTATACCAGAGGTACACAATATGTGATATCCCCTCTGCTGCACAAATTCCCTAAGTGTACAGAATGATACGCATCGGCGAGCAAAGTCGGCACAGGGTTTCCAATGAGAAAAACCTTAATGGCGTTGATATCGACGAAGTTATTAATGTTGGGCAACAAAAATAACCCGTAGGTGAGTAAGCCAAAGATGCTTTCAAAAGCAGTCTCGTTCCCTATACTAGTGAAGTACAGAGCTTTCTTTTTCAGAAATTGGGCTGGCAAACCTTGTATGCCACCCTTAGTGGTCATGTGAGTCCTGACCTCTGACTCATCCAAATGAATTGCTTTTGCAATGGTCTGATCCTTTGGAATTTCTTCCAGTCCAGAAAATGGAGCTTGATCAGTAATGTGTAAATAGATCAGATGAGAATATTCCTCCAGCGTTGGTGCTAGCTGGTAATCCGGGAATGTGAAACAGTGATAAACCGGGTCGTAAAACTGAATGAGTGCATCCAGGATTCCCTCAATCACCTGGACTCTTAATAGAAGTAGCAGACCTCCGTACTTGGCTCTGAAAGCCTCTTGGTTTGTGATCATTCTCGCCAAACCTCTCAAATCCTCTAGTTTTGGAATCCTGAAGGTATACTTATGAGTTATCCTTCTACCAAAATCCATTAGCGCAATCTTTTTTCTCTGATATTTGCAATCACAGTCTTAGTTTAATTTGAAAAAGAGAGACTAGAAGAGAAATTTTTCTGTGTTTTAATGTTTTTTAAATGAATGCATGAATGCAGCACACAAAAACATAGAAAAAACATGGGGTCAGAGGGTCGTTGTCATGAAGTCAAGGCTCTACCCATCCCCAAGGTTTACTAATGATTTTTGTACCTGTCTCTCATCATCATCAACTCTTGTCAAGAAAACACCAGCGGGCGGGGATCCGTGCTAGGTGGTGTTTTTTGAAGAGTCCTCAGAAGAGGGTGGCATCGCATGACAACTATTTCTGATAGCCTCTGCGCCACTAAAGGGGTTTTCCTAGGTGTATACTCAATCTTTCCACATGCGGCATCACACGCATTCCCATTAGCAGAAAAATAAACACATATATCAATTAGGAAAAGCAGTATATATATTTGTCTTAATCATCCTAGACCTCTAGCCTTATGATCCTATACAGACAATGACTCCCCAGCCGAGCTGTCATTTCTGTGAAATGGTTTTTCAACCAGAGAGAAGCAAGAGGGATAAAATGCCCTGCAGGGCTCCACGGTGGGCGCCATTTTTCTGTAGCGAGCGATTTTGGACGTGGTTCTTAAGCACTGTCGCTCTTTTGGGGTTACTACAGTTCGATTCATTTTTTATCCTATTGAAGCTGATGAAGGAAGGGAAATAGATGTCTCCAACTAACCCTGCTTGCAATACTGAGTTAAAACAGTCAAAACTGTTAGTTTACAGATACGGTTTAGATCGTGGGCCTCTCTCTTCTTATTTGGCCAAAAAAGGGTGTTTAGGCTATCGGTTAAGATGTTAGGACATATATTTTTCAATTATTGTATGAGAGTATGGGATTTTGGGTTTTTTTTAGTAGTGTGCTCGCTAAGATTTTTCTTTCAATCTTATGCCTAAGTATTCCCGTTTTTCGAAATAGGAAAATCAGAGTGTTCGTAGTTCCTCCTATTCTATGGGAGGAAATGGTTGTTTTGGTGTCTTGTTCCAAGCCCAAGACATGAAGCTAAAGATGGTTTGTATCTTGTTCAAAGCCCAAGATGTGAAGCTGAAGGGTCTATTTGTATCTTGTTCAAAGCTCAAGATATGAAGCTGAAAGGTCTCGACTTTAGAGAGAATTAGTCATCTCTAAAGAGGGGTTTGTCTGTTATGACTGTTTATAAAGGAGGATTACTTTAACTGGGATGTGTGAATCCAGCAATTTCATAATTTCCTTTATAGGAGGTTTTCAACCTGAAGGAGAAGACTTTAACTCAGTGTAGAGCAATGCCATCTTTCCTTAGGAATTTCTCATGCTAAAGGAGGGACAGTGGCATGGATGTAGATGATCCAGAGGCTTGCCGCTTACAGCAATTAGATGAAGGGAAAGGAGTTATTGATGTTTGTATACTATGAACGAGGCATAGGTTTGATGCTAAAAGGTTGATTGGATCAACCGGGGTTTTCTTATACAAAGCCTAAGAGGAGGCTATTGACCCAACAAGGGGGTGTTTTTGTGTGTCTCGTACGAAGCCCGAGAGAGAGGCTAAAAGGGTTTGACTCAACAAGGGAGTCTTTTTGTATTTCGTATAAAGCCCGAGATGGAGGCTAAAATTTGTTTGACTCAACAAGAGAGTCTTTTTGTATCTTGTATAAAGCCCGAGATGAAGGCTAAAATTTGTTTGGCTCAATAAGAACCTTTTTGTATCTCGTATAAAGCCCAAGATGGAGGCTAAAATTTGTTTGGCTCAATAAGAACCTTTTTGTATCTCGTATAAAGCCCGAGATAGAGGCTAAAATTGTGAGCTCCGCTGGGGAGAATCATTATATAAATCCCAAAAGGAGGCTGGGTGACTGTTTCAGTTGAGTGACAGATCCAATATGCTGATTTAAAGAGAAAATCAGTTCTTATATAAGTAATGTTTGCACTCAGGGATTTGATCAGAGGATCGAGATTATTTCCTGTTCTTTAAGGAAAAGGGAAATCCAAAGGGTATTGAGACTATTCGAGTTTACGGGTTTTCTACCTATTTTGGAAAGGGACTTGAGAATGTCCTTGAGACTCAAGAAAGTTAGACTGTCCAAGTATAGAGTTTCACCTTTTGTACTATGCTTTGAGAAACATTAGTAGTCTGTTCACGGTAGAAAGATCTAGACTCTTTGAAAGAAAGTTGTATGAAGATGACTAGTTTCTGTTCCTATACTGCTAGGAGGTCTTCGGGACAATTTGTACGAAGCCCAAGAGGAGGCTGGAAACTTTTAAGAAGCCGAGAGGTCCTTGTGTGAAGCCCAAGAGGAGGCTATCATTCCTGGAGGAAGAATCATTATACAAAGCCTAAGAGGAGGCTGTGAATACTTCTAAGAAGCCGATGGGTCCTTGTACTAAGCCCAAGAGGAGGCGGGGATGCTTTTAGGAAGCCTATGGGTCCTTGTACAATGCCCAAGAGGAGGTCGATGCTTTTAAGAAGCCTGCGGGTCCCCAAACCCCGAGAAATTCAAGACAGGCTATTCACAAGGAATTGATCACGCCAGGAAAGTTCGAGAATTTGGAAAAAAAACTCAAGAGATGCTATTCACGGAGAATACATTCATCTCTGGGGAGGTAGAGTCTCTTGAAAATTCCTAAGGAGGACAACCGAAGAGAAGATTGTATCTAGTGCTCCTATTGGGGATCTAGCTTGTCTATTTCTACAATTAATTGAAACGGCTTTACCTAACTCTAGACGTAGTTGTCGGGGAAACTCTAAATATCTATATTATTATTACACAGTTGATATGAGTTTATGAAAGGAGACTTACAATGAGCAGCCCCACAATACAGTTATATACATATAAAAGCAGTAAATGAAAGCGGGTAAACACTTACTCGGTTGTAGAGCTTCCATGTTGTTTTGTTAGTTGTTCAATAAAGAAAGATTGAAAACAACAGTATATTTCAAAATCAAAGGATAAAGTGCTTTGAAAAAGAAAGATTTGGGGCTTACAGCTCAAGGAGAGGCCCAGGGTTTTATCAATGATCGCACTGTTGAATTTTGTACAGAGGGACTTATACAAGTGACTGTGGCCCAAAAGGTTTTCTGTACAAAGGGATGGTTCTTACACTCTCTCAAGAGGCCCAAAAAGTTTTAAAGAAAAAGAGTTGGGCTTATAACACGAGGGTATGCCCAGATGAGTTTTCATTTGAAATGGCGATCGCGCCGAGGTTTTCTTTTAACGCAGAGGGATTATACAATAAGTGAGGCCCAAAATTGTTTTGGTTAAAAGGAGGTTGGGTCTTACACTCTAATAGAGGCCCAAAAGTTTTGAATGGGTCTTATAGCTCGAGGAGAGGCCCAAAAGTTTTGAATGGGTCTTATAGCTCGAGGAGAGGCCCAGGTGTTTTAAACGGACGACGGTCGCACCGTTTACTTGTACAGAGGGACTTATACAATAAGTGAGGCCCACAAAGTTTTTATGTACAAGGGGGTTGGGTCTTACACTCTATTAGAGGCCCAAAAGTTTTGAATGGGTCTTATAGCTCGAGGAGAGGCCCAGATGTTTTAAACGGACGACGGTCGCGCCGTTTACTTGTACAGAGGGACTTATACAATAAGTGAGGCCCACAAAGTTTTATGTACAAGGAGGTTTGGGTCTTACACTCTATTAGAGGCCCAAAAGTTTTGAAAATGATTTATGAGGGTTGAATTAATCAAAAACCCTAATTTGTTTTCAAAATGTATTTTAATTGAATAAAATTTAATTAAAATGATCAAAATTATTTTGACATGTGGAAAACAAATTGTGATCTTGGATTAATGCTTCAAAATTCAAGTTTTGCCCTAAAAAATGATTAGAAATCATTAAAATTTGAAAAATCAAGAAGGAAAAAATATTTAAAATGTCAAAAACAATTAAAATATTAATTCTTTGGAAAAATATCAATTATATGAAATAAATAATATTTTTGGGATTTTTTGGGACAATAAAATATTTTAACATTTTTGTGAATTATTAAAAAAATAATCAACTCAAAATCATAAAAACTCAGAGAGAAATTAATTTTTGAATCAATTAAATAAAATAACAAAATTCAAATATTTGAATTTTCAAAAAAGGGCGCCAAGAACACGCAAGAACACGCGCGTGTTCTGGGTTTGCCCAGATTTGCATTTTCTCTCCAATCTCACTGAATACTTGGTTATATCATGCAATCCACATATCAATCTGCTCGTCTCAACCTCACGATCATGTCTATGGTATTTAATTTCATTTATATTAAACATGGAATGAAAAATCAAGACAAAACCTCAAGAACCCTAATTTCTGCATGAAGGCTGGGATTTTTGATACACGATTCAAACAAAGCAATTAATTGAGGGGAAACATTCCATGCATGATTATGAACATTTGGCAAAAGTATTGTGCGACGAAATATGCATAGATTGAGAGATGACCAAGTTTAGGCTTACCTCTAGGTCGTGACAGCAAGTTCAAAGTGATTTCTGAGTTGGAGGTGTTACAGATGAGTTGTGATGATCTGAACAGCTTCCCTACACCCTATGGAGTGTGTTTGAATGCTTGGACTTGATTGAAATTGGCTGGATCACTTCATGGCATCTCAACTGCAACTTGGTTAAAACCTTGAGCAATTGACTGATGATTCTGAGAAATCAGTGTTCCAGGTGTTGTTTAAGTGTTTGATCAGCTCATATATGATGTATGTGAGGTGTGTGTGTGATTGGTTTGAGTGGAATTGCTCTCTTGCTCAAAAACTCAAAGTTGCTTTGGTAAAGAAGACATTTTTGCCAAGAGAAAGAGATTTTGAGGAAAGCATCTATTTGATGGCTTTGGTGTACTCAAATTGATCACAATTGAGCTCTATTTATAGTAGAGCAATTGCAAATATCAAATAGTGGGGAAACCCCGTTTTATTGAATTCAAAGGATTGCGAAAATAGAAATATAGTAGATTACAAGGTGCGGAAACAGAAACCTAAGTTAAGGAGTCCCGAGTCCTCTCTGGGGAGAAACCGGGTGCTGATTCTGGTACTTTCCTTTTTTTGGACCGGGGCTCTTGGGCCGTTGTCGGGTTTTCATTCCTTTGCCAAGTGAAAGGAACGAGCAAATTCCTTTGTTCATCCTGATTATCCACAGCATGTTGCTCTAAAATCTCGATCAGAGCATCCTTATTTTTCAGCAGTTGCTGTATTTTGGTACACTCTACATTGAGGGTGCGGTATTTGTTCTTCCAATACCTCGTCTCCTGTTGAACTCTGTTGAGAGTAACCTAAAGTTTTTCCGCTTCAGTCATGAAGTACATGACAGATTCCCTCGGCGGAAGAACTCCGTAACGAGGATAAGGCATCTTTAGCTTGAGAGCTCTAGTTTGTACCCAGTGGAGATAAGGCTCCACCGAGACACAATCCGGTTTTCCTAGAGACTCTTGTCCTTTCTTATGAACATATTTCCAAGCGTGCACTATTTCCATCTTTAGTGCCCTGTCATTTTCTCCTTCTTTGAAGAAAAGACCTTCCAGATGAGCATTACACGGGACATGCCTCATTAGGTATCCAAATTGACGACGAACCAATACTGGATGGTAGTTGATTCCTTCTTTAGTTCCTATGAGGGTACGTTGGGGAAGTTTCCACAACGGTCAATGATCCTGATCCCGTCATAAATCCTATTGTACCAATCTATATCAGAGTTGGTAAGAGACATGATTTTCTGTGACCAACGTAAGGCACTCTTATGATCCCAAAAAGCAGCAGACTTAGGCAAATAGGAGATAAACCATTTATATAATAGGGGTACATAGCATGTGATCATCCCTCCGCTGTACAAATTCCCTAAGTGTACAGAATGATACGCGTCCGCGAGCAAAGTTGGCACAGGGTTTCCAATGAGAAAAACCTTAATGGCGTTGATATCGATGAAGCTATTAATGTTGGGAAACATAAATAACCCGTAGGTGAGTAAGACAAAGATGCTTTCAAAATCAGTCATGTTCCCTACACTAGCAAAGTACAGAGCCTTCTTTGTCAGGAACTGGGCTGGCAAACCTGGGAGCCCACCCTTAGTGGTCATGTGAGTCTTGACTTCCGACTCATCCAAATAAATCGCTCTTGCAATTGTCTGATCCTTTGGAATTTCTTCCAGTCCAGAAAAAGGAGCTCGATCAACAATGTGTAAATCAGTTAGGTGAGAATACTCCTCCAGCGTTGGTGCGAGCTGGTAATTCGGGAATGTGAAACAGTGATAGACCGGATCGTAAAACTGAATGAGTGCCTCCATGATTCCTTCAATCACATGGACTCTTAACAGAGGTAGCAGACCTCCGTACTTGGCTCTGAAAGCTTCAGGGTTAGTGATCATCCTCGCTAATCCTCTCAAATCCTCTAGTTTTGGAACCCTGAAGGTATACTTATGAGTTCTCCTTCTACCGAAGTCCATGAGCGCAATCTTTTTCTCTGACATTTGCAATCATTGTCTTAGTTTAGTTTGAAAAAGAGAGACTAGAAGAGAAGTTTTTCTTTGATGTAATGTTTTTTAGATGAATGCATGAATGCAGCACACAAAAACATAGAAAAAACATGGGGTCAAAGGGTCGGTGTCATGAAGTCAAGGCTCTACCCCCCCCACCCCAAAGGTTTATACTAGTGATTTTTGTAACTGTCTCTCAAAATCATCAGTTCTTGTCGAGAAAACACCAGCGGGCCGGGAACCGTGCTAGGTGATGTTTTTCGAAGAACCATCAGAAGAGGGTAGTATCGCGTGACAACCATTTCCAATAGTTTCTGCACTACTAAAAGTGGTTTTTCCTAGATGTATACTCAATCTTTCCACATGCGACATCACACGCATTCCCATTAGCAGAAAAATAAACATAGATATTAATTAGGAAAAGCAGTATATATATTTGTCCTAAAGTCCTAGACTTTAAAGAGCTATGAATCCTATGTTCCTGACAAAAATGGCTCCCCGGCAGAGTCGCCATTTTGTGGTACCTTCCCAACTTTAAAGGTTTTGACCTAAGATCCTAGTGAAGTAAAAAAAAAAAGTCCTATCCCAGTGAAATCCCCCGAAAAAGGTAAGAAATAAAGAAAATGGTCCCACGGTGGGCGCCACTTTTCTGTAGCGAGCGATTTTGGACATGGTTCTTAAGCACTGTCGCTCTGGGGTTACTACAGGTCGATTCATTTTTTATCCTATTGAGCTGACTAAGGAAGGGAAATAGATGTCTCTAATTAACCCTGCTTGCATACTGAGTTTAAACAGCAGTCTGTTAGGTTACAGATGCTATATGGTAATGGGGCCTCTTTCTTCTTACTTTGTTTAGAACGAAACACCGGGAATGTTCATGGGGAATTTTGTTAGGATGATAGGACTGATGCTTTTCGATTGATATGTGAAGGTACGGGATTTGGGGCTTTGGATTAGTGCGCTCGCTAAGATTTTTTTTCAATCTTATGCCTACGTATTCCCGTTTACCGAAACAGGGAAATCATAGCGATCGTAGTTCCTCCTATTCTATGGGAGGAAATGGTGTTTTGATGTCTTGTTCAAAGCCCAAGATGTGAAGCTGAAAAGGTGGTTATATCTTGTTCAAAGCCTAAGATGTGAAGCTGAAGGGTCTATTTGTATCTTGTTCGAAGCCCAAGATGTGAAGCTAAAAAGGTGTTGTCTTTAGAGAGAATTTGTCATCTCTAAAGGGGTCTGTTTGTCACAACTGTTGGGTGACTGACTATAAAGGAGGATTACTTTAACCAGAATATGTGAATCCTAGCAATGCCATAATTTCCTTTATAGGGGGTTTTAACCTGAAGGAGAAGACTTTAACTCAGTGTAGAGCAATGCTATCTTTCCTTAAGAATTTCTCATGCTAAAAGAGGGACAATGGCGTGGATGTAAATAATCCAGAGGCTTTCCGCTTACAGCAATTAGATGAAAGGAGTTGTTGATGTTTGTATCCTGTGAACGAGGCACAGTTTTGATGCTAAAAGGTTGATTGACTCAACCGGGGTTTTTCTTATTCAAAGCCCAAGAGGAGGCTATTGACCCAACAAGAGGATGCTTTTGTGTCTCGTACGAAGCCCGAGAGGGAGGATAAAAGGAGTTGACTCAACAAGAGAGTCTTTTTGGATGTGTCTTGTACGAAGCCCAAGACGGAGGCTAAAGGTTGACTCAACAAGAAAGTCTTTTATACTCAACAAGAGAGTGTTTTGTATCTCATGCGAAGCCTGAGATGGAGGCTAAAAGAGAGATTGACTCAACAAGAGAGTCTTTTATACTCAACAAGAGAGTGATTTTGTATCTCGTACGAAGCCCGAGATAGAGGCTAAAAGGATTATTGACTCAACAAGGGAGTCTTTTTGTATCTCGTACGAAGCCTGAGATAGAGGCTAAAAGGATTGCTGTTTCGGTTGAGTGACAGGTCCAGTAGGTTGGTTAAAAGAGAAAACCAGTTCTTATAAAGAGATTGATTAAAGGTAAGGCTATGCTTTGGGATTGATCAGAGGATCGGGGTTATTTCCTGTTCTTTAAGGAAATGGGGAATCCAGAGGGTATTGGAGACTGTCCGAGTCTACTGGTGTTTTTCCCTACTTGAGAATGCCTTCGAGACTCAAGGAGATTAGACTGTCCAAGTCTAGAGTTTTATCTTTTTTACTATGCTTAAAGAAACAGTAGTAGTACGTTCACGGTAGAAAGATCTAGACTCTTTGAAAGACTGTTCTATTAAGATGACTAATTTCTGTTCCTATACCTCTAGGAGGTCGTCGGGACAATTTGTACGAAGCCCAAGAGGAGGTTGGAAACTTTTAAGAAGTCGAGGGACAATTTGTACGAAGCCCAAGAGGAGGCTCTCTTCCTGATGGAAGAATCCTTATACAAAGACTATGAGGAGGCTGTGAATACTTCTAAGAAGCCGTAGGGTCCTTGTAGAACGCCCAAGAGGAGGCGGGGATGCTTTTAGGAAGCCTGTAGGTCCCCAAACCCCCGAGAAATTCCAGACAGGCTATTCACAGAGAATAGATCAAGCCAGGAAAGTTCGAGAATTTGGAAGAAACTCAAGAGATGCCATTCACGGAGAAAAGATCATCTCTGGGGAGTAGAGATTCTTTGACAATTTCTAAGAGTGACAGTCTGAGAAAGGGTTCACCGAGAATGCTGCCATTCAGGTCTCCATATTGTTTAACCCCAAGAGGAGGGAAGACTGTATCTGGTAATCCTATGGGGGATCTAATTTTGTATATTTAAGAGTGACCAACAGGGCTTAGTGCTAGACGTAGTTGCCGGGGAAACTCTAAATATCTATACTAGTATTGCACTGTTGATATGAGTTTATGAAAGAAGACTTACAGCGAAACAGCCCCACAATACAGTTATATGTATATGAAAGCGGATAAAGAAAGCATATAAACACTTACTCGATTGTAGAGCTTCCATGCTGTTTGGTTAGTTGTTCAACAAAGAAAGATTGAAAACAACAGTATATTCAAAATTAAAGGAGAAAGTATTTTGAAAAGATGTTGGGGCTTACAGCTCAAGGAGAGGCCCAAGGTTTATCAGTGATTGCACTATCGTTTTATACAGAGGGACTTATACAAGTGACTGAGGCCCAAGAAAGGTTTTCTGTACAAGGGGATGGGTCTTACACTCTCTCAAGAGGCCCAAGTGTTTAAAGAAAAAGAATGGGGCTTACAACACGAGGGTAGGCCCAGATGATTGGTTTTTTTATTAGCGATCGTGCCGAGGTTTTCTTTTAACGCAGGGGGACTTATACAATGTCTGAGGCCCAAAAAGTTTTGGTTAAAAGGGGATTGGGTCTTACACTCTAATAGAGGCCCAAGAGATTTTGAATGGGTCTTATAACTTGAGGAGAGGCCCAAGGTCATTTGTTTGAAAATGGCGATCGCGCCGAGATTTTTGAAAACGCGGTGGGTCTTATACAATGCATTGAGGCCCAAAATGATTTGGTTTTCAAAGGGGGTTGGGTCTTACACTCTAATAGAGGCCCAATGATTTTGAATGGGTGTTATAGCTCGAGGAGAGGCCCAAGGTTTGTTTTTCACCGGACGATGATCGCGTCAAACTTTTTGAAATACAACGGGACTTATACAATAAGTGAGCCCCAAAAATAGGTTTGTATTTACAAAGGATTGGGTCTTAAACTCTATTAGAGGCCCAAGAGTGTTTGAAATTGTTTGATGAGGGTGAAAATCAAAGAAACCCTAATTTGTTATTTTTTAAAAGTAAATATTTAAAGAAAATCAAATAAAATACCAATTAAGTTTGAATAAACCATTTGTGATTTTTGTTTAAGGTTTGATAAATGAGGGATTAATCACAAGGTGAATTAAAACTCACTTGGTTTTGATTTTCAAAGTAAATATTCACTTTTAAAATGTTTAAAAACATTAAAAAAGAATTTATTCACAAAAATACTAATTATATTAAATAAATAATATAAACTTAATTTTTTTTGTGGAATAAAATATTTCAACATTTTTGTGATTTTTTGCAAAAAGAACAAATAAAAAATAATTAAAATTGAAGGAGTTATTAATTTTCCAATTAATTAATAAAACATGAAAATATTGGAAAAAATAGCAAAAATGTGAGAAAACACAAAATGGCACGGGTGGGGTTTGAACCCACGACCTCAAGGTTATAGGGCGCGCGCCTTACCACTGGGGTGGTGATACATCCATTGCTTGAAGTGAAACCACAAATATACAAGGCTTGCCTTGTTTTCTAGGCCTGGTCAAGGCAAGGCAAGGCAAATTTTGCCAAGAAACGGGAAGCTCCATAACTTTCTCATTTCTCCATGGTTGGGGACAAAATTTATATGCATCTGGCCTATAATTTCACAAGGAATCCGATGGTGGTGGTAATTTTTTCAGATCATACTCCCTCCTCAAAATCCGATAGTGGTTTTGAAAAAGGCCTATAATTGCATTTTCTATGCTACACTACAAGCATGAATTACATGATGAATTGGTTCAAACACAACATATATAACATGTATGAGGTGTGTATGATCAGTGGACTTCAAAGCAATGCATATTTTGGAAAGTTCAAGTCATGATGCTTACCTCTTTTTGAGCTTTTGGAGTTTTCTGTGCAATCTGCCAAACTTCTTATTCCAGAAATGGTTTGATGCTTTGGACACTCTCAAATGATCCCTTAGATGCTTTGAGGATGGTTGAAATCAGCTGGAACCTGCAAAAACACAAACTGGCCCTTTCTTGCAAAAGGGGTTAAAATGACCAAAATAGCAACTCTCTCAAATGGTGTTCCAGATGGGGGAACCATTTGGGACAGTTCAAGGATGTTATTTGGAGTGTGTTTGAGGTTTTATCTGGTTTGGAAAGTGACTGAATCATGACATGGCTTGAAAAATGCACAAAAGGCCTATTTTGAGGTTTTGAGATGTGACTTTGTGATTTTGGTGTTACAGGTCACTTTTGATAGTTTGGATCACCTACATATGATGTTTATGAGGTGTTAGGATCATGAGTTGTGATGGAAATGCTCTCTAACTCAAAAACTCAGAGTTACCTTGCTAAAGAAGGCATTTTTGCCTAAAGAGAGGGATTTTGAGGAAAGCATCTGTTTGATGGCTTTGGTGTACTCAAACTGAGCACAAATGAGCTCTATTTATAGTAGAGCAAGTTTGTTTTGGGATCAATAGTGAATGACAACTACAGCAAAGGTTTGGCCAATGGTTGCACTTTGGAATCCAAGTCTCCTCTAACCATTGACTAGAAGTTAGGGCACAGGGCTGTGGTTCCCTCGGTCTTGGATAAGTCTTGACTGAATTCAGTTGCAAATGTGTCAGTCCATGCCACCTTGGTGTATGTATTGAATGCTCCAATAGAAAATTAGAGTCTTATCCCTCTTTTAGGCAATTATAGGTTTAGCATGCTACTTCTTGTTCCAAGGACTTTGGAGGCTTGGCTCAGTGTTTGTCCCCTTTAAATTTGATCCTCAGATGTGTCCAAAGTGATGACAAGGCTTGGAATTATCTGATTTTGCCAAATCGAGCAAAAATGCAAAATTCTGCCTAGCCTTGGCAATTTTCAGCAAAGCATATTGCCATTATCATATCTCATGGCCCAAGTGGAATTTGGTGATGTTCTTGGCCATTTTGGAAAGCCCTCATATGATACAACAACTGTTTGATCATATTTGGTTTTGATACCTTTTGGATCCAAGTGAAAAATCCCCCTACATTTGGAAAAAAGTGAAGGCAGAATCTGACTTAGTGAAAATTTCACTAAGTGTTGGAAAAAAGTGACATTTTCACTTTTTGTGATTTTGATCATTCCATAACTCAAAATCCACGATGAATTTGGAAGGAGGTCAGTTCTAAGCTTTTGTAGAGGGTAATGAGAACTACAAATATAGCTTTGGATGGGGAAAAATGGCCTTGTGGTTTAGGAGTTATGATCCTCCAAAGTTAGTACCCTTGCCACTTTGTTCATAACTTAGAAAATTCTCTAAGTTTTTATGGTTACCCCTTTTACAAGTTATCCCACTTTTCTTGATTTTTCTTGATGAATGATGATTCAAATTTAACATCATTTTAGGGTTAAAAAACCATTTTTGTGAAAAATCTCAAAAAGTCAAAGTTGACTTTTGTGCATAGTTGACTTTTTGTCAAATGAATTCCAAACTGTGCGATGCTCTATGAAATCAAGTCCTGGACCTAAATCAAACTTGATGGATTGATTTCATAGGTGTTATAGGGTGTATTGAATCATGTCCTAGGGTTTGGGAGCATGTCCTAGTCAAAAGTGAAAGCTACAGTTGACTTTTTCCTCAAAACCCTAACTGTGGTACTGATGAAATTGAGACTTGCTGCTCAAGCTTCCTGGATCAATCCATTGTTACAAATGGATCAATGTGGTATGTTGGAGACCCTTAAATCATGTCTTGAGGTCTTGGCTCATGATTTGTCCCAAAAGTCAACTTAGGGGTGAATTAGGTCAAGAAACCCTAATTCCTGATTTTTGATGTATGCATCCCCCGAGGTCAAATTGACTTGATGCTTAGGCCCATGAGGTTCCATGGAGTATTTTAGGATATGGTTTGAAGCATTTGCTCATGCCCAGAGGAAAATTTCCATCTGGAGGCCCTAGTCGACCAAACCCTAATTTGGTGACACTGGAAGGGAGCAACCTTGTGCTTAATCCTTAAAGTGGGAGTCCTCTTGGTCCATTGTAGATGTTTGGGAGGTTAGACAAGTTGATGATCATGTCATTTCTTGATTGATCCTTTGTCTAAGAACTCTGAGAGGGCTTGAAAACCTAATTTTGAATGTAGTAAGTGTACACCCATCTTTGGGGAGACTGATGAGGCAAGATGGTTCATCCATATTGTGATGATGATTTGCACAATGATGGAAAATCTTAGTGGTCAAAATTTGGGGAATGACAGCTGCATTCATGCATTCATCTAAAAAACTCTTTTCAAACAAGAAAAAAAATCTTTTTTTCAAAATAAACTAAAACAAATATCATAGAGGTTGCGTTATGGATTTCGGTAGAAGAAAGACACACAAGTACACCTTCAAGGCTCCAAAACTAGAGGACTTAAGGAAGTTGGCAAGGATGGTTACCAACCCTAAGGCTTTCAGAGCTAAGCATAGAGGACTGTTATCTCTGTTAAGGGTCTACACAGTTGAAGGAATCCTGTCTACGTTGATTCAGTTCTACGATCCGGTTTATCACTGCTTCACTTTACTGGATTACCAACTGGCACCAAAACTAGAAGAATACTCTCACCTGATTGATTTACCTATCACTGATCGAGCTCCATTTTTTACACTGGAAGAAATTCCAAAGGACCAAGCCATTGCAAGAGCGATCTCTTTGGACAAGTCAGAAGTTAGGACTCACATAACCACTAAAGGAGGAATCCAGGGTTTACCAACCAAATTCCTGACGGAGAAAGCTATCTACTTTGCCAGTATATGAAACATAACTAATTTCGAAGATATCTTTGTCCTGCTCATATATAGGTTATTCCTTTTTCCCAACATCGACAACTTCGTCGACACCAATGTTGTTAAGATATTTCTGATTGGAAATGTAACACCCCAAATTTATTCGAATATTTATTTAATTATTTAAATATAATATTTGTGAATATTCGGTGAATTTTGGTGGTTGGTGTCGATGTCGGTATTTTGGTGGAGTTTTGGTTATTTTAACTAATTAATAGTATATAATATGAATATATTACTATTATTATTAATTTAAAATAGTATTAGAGGAATTAGTGTAAGACAGACTTTTGAGAAGGATTAGTAAGGGTATTATGGAGAACGACTATTTTGGAACCCCAATGGTTTAACAAAAGAGGATTTTGAGATTAGGTTTCATTTGTTGGCAGAACGTGAAAATAAGGAGAAAGTGCAGAGCTCTGAGGAAAGAAGGAAAAAGGCGAGGATTCGTGAAGGTTTCCAAAGGATCGATAGAGAAAGCTCTGAATCGACAATCTAAGGTATGGGGAGTATTACCTTTCATTGTTTTCAATATAAAACATGATGTGTTGAATGTGGATTTTGAGGGTTTTGCGGTTTTGAAGGGTTTATGAGTTATCGATGATTTAGAGGTATTTTTGAGATCGATGATGGATTATTAAGGGTTGAATTGATTCGGGTAAAATAAGCCTTCGAGGCAAAACCTTCCTTGATAATATGTGGGATCGTGTATGAGAAAAGGGATTTATGGGGTTTATGGGAATCTTGAGAATTTGTGAAGGTTTAGGTGATTTGAGGTCTGAATAGGGTAACGAGTCGACCTGATAGTTGTAGGTTTTGCGTCCTTAATGGTCATAGTGTAGTAGGAATGTTGTAGGGATGTTTTTGGGTCAATTGGGGATGAAATCGCAGGTACCTTTGGAGCTGAGGTGTTACTACTGATGCGTAGCAGCAATTTGCTGTAATCGCAGGTTCGCAAAGCGAACCAACCCTTCGCACGGTGAATGTTCGCTTGGACTCGCGAAGTGAGTAGCGCAGCGAATGCGCGATAACTGTGATGTTTCTGAGATGAATTCCTGAGTTATGGTGTCGTGGGTTCGCATAGTGAATGGCCAGCGAAGGTAGTGGCGAGGAGTGGCAGAATGTGGGATGTTTTGGGATTCTGGGATTCGCTGGAGCTTCGCAAAGCAAAGGTCTCAGCGAAGGTGTTCGCACAGCGAACTACTGCAGTTTTGTGAAATTTTGTTATGATGCTGTGATGTTCTGAGGTTTTGGTGCTGTGGTCTTTTTGATGATTTACTATGATGTTATTTATGATATTGATGATGATGATTGTGATGTTTTGATGATTATATGTTGACATGATTAACATGACATTTTGGTGAATGATGATGCGCATAATGATGTTTTGATGATGATGATTATTGACGTTGTGTATCATGCATTCATAGCATTTCTGTGATGATGTTAGGACTTTGGTTCAGTGATGATGATGTTAGACTTCGGTCTATTTGTGGCTTCCATCCCATTGTGCGGATGTGAAGTGGGTTATGACGTGCTCCGGTTCTTGTGTAGAATCAATCCAATTTGACGGGGATTTTTGGAGGGTGATGGCCTAAGTGTCAATCGATTATGACGATTGGTACCACATGCATGAGTCTTGTTGTGCATTGCATTTATGTGGCATTTGTTGTGATTTATGACGATGTGCTTTGATGTTTTCCTTGTGATGACTCTGATGATGTTGTATATGATGATGACGCCATTTTTATGCATATCTTATTTTATATTGATTATAATGAATTGTGTTACTCACCCTGCCTGTTTAAATGTTGCCTCCACGTGGATAACGTGCAGGTGATCACGATTAGCTGTGGACGCTTTTGAGGACTTTTGAATTTATTTGCTTTTGGTCGACTTAAAGGGTCTTTGCTCTGATAGTGTAACATCGGGTTGGGGTCGTTGAGTCGAACCATGTTGAATTTTTATTTGGCTGTTATTTATTTGATTACTTGATAATTATGATTCATTTTAATAAACCCTTTTGTGGGACTTTTATGGTTATGGTGGTTCTGCTGCCCTTTGATGGCATTTTGGGTTATTTTGAGGAAAACTCGTTGTTTACGGTGTAAATGTTTTAATTTGATTTTTATTGAGAAAAGTGCATCCTTTGAGGTGAATTCTAATTTATTATGATTTTATGTGTATTCCGTTGCGATATTTTGTGGGGTAGAAAAGGGTGTTACATTAGTGGTATCAGAGCAGGTCGGTCCGTCCGGCCAGGTTTTTACGTTGTGTCAGTCCCCTGTCGGTCGACAAGTGTGTGTACACTGTCGATGTTTTAGTTCTTCTAACCTTGTTGGGTGATGTGTACGATGGCTGGAAGAATGATCGTGCTATTGCTGATGCTTTGGAAACAGTTGCTAACGTGGTGGCGCAACTCAATCCGAATGGTGGAGTCCCAGATGAGTTTCGTGCTTTGGGGGAGTTCAAGGGGAACAATCCGCCGGAGTTTGAGGGTACTCACGATTCAGCAAGTGCACATAAGTGGCTGAAGGCGATTGAGAAGATTTTCCGAGGAATGGGATGTACTGATGCGCAACAAGTTCAGTTTGGAACTCATATGCTGTCGGAAAAGGCTGAGGACTGGTGGGATAACACCCGTAGGTGACTGGGAGATGTTGGCACTATGATAACTTGGGCTGTGTTCAAGCAGGAATTTTAGGGAAAGTATTATCCAGAGGATGCTCATGGTAAGAGGGAGGTGGAATTCCTTGAGCTGAAGCAAGGAGATATGATTGTTGCAGAGTATGCTGCGAAGTTCGAGAAGTTGGTGAAGTTTTGTCCTCACTACAACCATGTTAATGCTGAGATGTCCAAGTGCCTCAAGTTTGAGAATGGGTTGAGACCAGAGACTAAGCGGGGTATTGGGTATCAACAGATTCGCAGGTTTGCTGAGTTGGTGGACAAGAGCAGAATTTATGATGAGGATAGCCGAGCTCGATCTGCTCACTATAAGTAGTTGAGTGAGAAGAAAGGGCAGTATAGGGGGAAACCTTATACAATGGACAAGGGGAGGTAGAAGGCTTCAGATGGTAAAAAGACAAGTGGGGGAGCAGCTCCCGCTTCTGGAAAGTGTTATAGGTGTAGCGAGCAAGGTCACTGTGCTGATGTTTGTACTAACAGTGTGTTGAGGTGCTACAAGTGTGGCAAGAAGGGTCATAGAGCTACTGACTGCAAGGATTAGGGTCCAACTTGTTTCAATTTTGATGAGAAGGGTCACATCAGGGCCAAGTGTCAGAAACTGAAGAAGACGGCTACTACTGCTCAGACCAGTGGCAGAGTGTTTGCTTTGAGTGGTGCAGAAGTGTCAGAGAAAGACAACCTGATTCAAGGTACTTGTTTTATTAATGATATTGAGTTGGTTGCTATGATTGATACTGGTGCTACTCATTCTTTTATCTCGCTTGAATGTGCTAATAGATTGGGTTTGAATTTGTCTAATATGAATGGTAGTATGCTAATAGAGACTCCTGCTAATGGTTCTGTTACTACTACTTTTGTGTGTTTGAGATGTCCTGTGACGATTTTTGGGAAGAGTTTTGTGATGGATTTAGTGTGCTTACCTTTGCACCAAATCGATGTAATCCTTGGAATGAACTGGTTAGAGTTCAACCATGTTCATATCAAATGTTATACTAAGACTGTGGAGTTTCTTGAGTTTGGTGATAGCGGAGAGTTGATGTTCCTGTCTGCTAAGCAAGTAGACGAGCTGGTGGAAGATGAAGCCCTGGTGTTTGCAATGTTTGCATCGTTGCAGATTGATCGTGAAGTTGCGAGTGTGGAGTTGCCTGTTGTCTGCGAATTTCCAGATGTTTTTCCAGATGACATCAGTGATTTGCCTCTAGAACGAGAAGTAGAGTTTGTAGTGGACTTAATACCAGGTACGAGTCTAGTGTCGATGGCTCCTTATCGGATGTCAGCTTCTGAGTTAAGTGAATTGAAGAAATAGTTGGAAGAGTTACTTGAGAAGAGGTTTATTCGACCAAGTGTTTCTCCATGGGGTGCTCCTGTGCTGTTAGTGAAGAAGAAGGACGGAAGTATGAAATTATGTGTTGATTATCGGCAGTTGAATAAAGTGACTATCAAGAATAAATATCCACTTCCGAGAAACGAAGACTTGATGGATCAGTTAGTAGGTGCTTGTGTGTTTAGTAAGATTGATTTGAGGTCTGGTTATAATCAGATTTGTGTTAAGCCTGATGACATTCCGAAGACAGCTTTCAGAATGAGGTATGGTCACTATGAATACACTGTGATACCGTTTGGTGTGTCCAATGCACCTGGTGTGTTCATGGAGTATATGAATCGGATTTTTCATGAGTATTTGGATCAGTTTGTGGTGGTTTTCATTGAGGATATCCTGATATATTCTAAGTCTGAAGAAGAGCATCCTGAGCATTTGAGAACTGTGTTGCAAGTGTTGAAAGAGAAGAAGTTGTATGCAAAGCTGTCAAAGTGTGAATTCTGGTTGAAGGAGGTGAGTTTTCTTGGCCATGTGATTTCGAGTGGTGGAATTGTTGTAGATCCTTCCAAGATTGACGTTGTATTACAGTGGGAGACTCCGAAGTCTGCTACTGAGATACGAAATTTTTTGGGATTGGCGGGTTATTACCGCAAGTTTATTGAAGGCTTTTCTAAGTTGGCATTACCTTTAACTCAGTTGACTTGAAAGGGTCAAGCTTTTGTGTGGGATGTAGCTAGTGAAGAGAGTTTTGTGGAATTGAAGAAGAAGTTGACGACCGCTCCTGTGTTGATTTTGCCTAATCCGAGCGAATATTTTGTGGTGTATTGTGATGCGTCGAAGATGGGTCTTGGTGGAGTATTGATGCAAAACAGATAAGTTGTTGCCTATGCTTCGAGACAATTGCGAGTTCATGAGAGGAATTATCCTACACATGACTTGGAATTGGCTGTCGTGGTGTTTGTGTTGAAAATTTGGAGACATTATCTGTTTGGCTCTAAGTTTGAAGTGCTCAGCGATCATAAAAGTCTGAAGTACTTATTTGATTAGAAAGAGTTAAATATGAGGTAGAGAAAGTGGTTAGAGCTGCTGAAGGAATTCGATTTTGATTTGAGTTATCATCCGGGCAAAACAAATGTAGTGGCTGGCGCATTGAGCAGAAAGTCATTGCATATGTTGATGCTTATGGTGAAAGAGTTGGAATTAATGGAGCAATTCAGAGTTTCGAGTTTGGTATGTGAAGAGACTCCTGACAGTGTGAAGTTGGGAATGTTGAAGTTGACTAGTGCCATTCTGGAAGAAATCAGAGTGGGACAACAATTTGACTTGAAGTTAGTGGACCAGTTGACTTTGATCAACCAAGGTAGCGGATGAGAATTCCGAATTGACGAGAATGGTGTGATGATGTTCAGAGACAGAGTGTGTGTTCCAGATGTCCCAGATATTAAGAATAGCATACTTGAAGAAGGACACCGAAGTAGGTTGAGTATTCATCCCGGTGCTAGGAAGATGCACCATGATTTGAAAAAGTTATTTTGGTGGCCAGGAATGAAGAAGGATGTTGCAGAGTTTGTCTATGCGTGTTTGACTTGTCAGAAGTCGAAGATTGAGCATCAGAAGCCTTTAGGTATGATGCAGCCGTTGAGGATTCCAGAATGGAAGTGGGATAGCATTTCCATGGATTTTGTGGTGGGATTGCCGAAGACTGCTAAGGGAAATGATTCCATTTGGGTGATTGTTGATAGATTAACTAAATCGGCTCATTTCTTGCCGATGAAGATTAATCATTCTATGCAGAAGTTAGCCGAGGTGTAAATTGGGGAGATTGTGAAGTTGCATGGGATCCTTTCAAGTATTGTGTCGGATAGAGATCTGAGATTTACATCGAGGTTCGGGAAGAGTTTGCAAGATGCGTTGGGTACTAAGTTAAGGATGAGTTCTGCCTACCATCCGCAGACGGATGGTCAGACAGAAAGGACTAACCAATCCTTAGAGGATTTGCTTAGAGCTTGTGTGTTGGATCATGGAGGATCTTGGGATAGCCATTTGTCGTTGATTGAGTTCACGTACAATAACAGTTTTCATGCTAGTATTGGAATGGAGCCCTATGAAGCTTTGTATGGGAGGAAGTGTAGGACTCCTTTGTGTTGGTATGAGTCGGATGAGAGTGTAGTACTCGGACCTGGGATTGTGCAAGAGACGTCTGAGAAGATTAGGATGATCCAAGAAAGGATGAGAGTGTCGCAGAGTCGTCAAAAGAGCTGCCATGATAAGAGGAGGAAGACACTTGAATTTCAAGAGGGAGATCATGTATTTTTGAGAGTGACGTCAGTGACTGGTGTGGGACGAGCTTTGAAGTCTAGGAAGCTTACTCCATGATTTGTTGGTCCTTATCAAATTTCGCAGAGGATAGGAGAGGTAGCCTATCGAATTGCTTTACCGCCGTCGCTTGCGAATTTACATGACGTGTTCCATGTGTCTCAGTTGAGGAAGTACATTCCGGATCCGTCGCATGTGATTCAGATGGATGATGTACAAGTGAGGGATAACTTGATAGTGGAAGTTGTACCTGTGCAGATTGACGGTCGAGAGATGAAGCAGTTGCGGGGTAAGGACATAACTTTGGTGAAGGTGCTGTGTGACAAGGTTCCCACATTTACCGCCATTTGCAAAAAGCATAAACAACTTTCAAAGAGTAAACACTCATTAAACTGCACCTTGAAAATAAACAAAAAAAATGCAATATATTTTGAAAATAAAATTTTGGTTAAAGTGTGACATAATTAACCATAACCCTTGACTAATCTCCCAAAAGGTGGGTTTGTGGCCAAATTAACCATAAACCATTATCATGAAAGGAACTTTATCTTTCCACCATCAATTTCAGCAAACTCCATTTTATTATTAAAAATGAGAGCATTATTAACCTTTCATACTATCCAGAATATTACATTTCAAATTAACCTCATGCCCCTACATACTTTTTTCTCTCCTAAAAAATGGCCCACATACCTAAAAATAAGTAGAAGAACAATCAACAGAGTTCATATCCATTTGGCAAAGCATAATATCCACTCCTTCTAAAATTCACTCTAGACGAGATCTGGTCCCAAGAGAGTTTCGCATATGCCCTCTAGTATATTAAAAATTGAGAGGTAAAGTAGTGTGTTTTAAAAAAAATGAATATGCAGTTGTTGGGGATTGAACCCACTACCAGTTTCACCTTTCCCCTCAATTGAGAATGACCGAGGGAAAAAGTTGTAACTTTTCCCAACGGCCTTCTTTACTTCGCCCAAAAAATCAATGTTATAACCCTTTTTTAACCGAGGTAAAATAGGTTATTCGTAGTAGTGTTTAGTCCTGTAAATCTAATTTTGTTTGTTAAATTAGTCATTTCCATCAAATTTTAACGTTAAAGGTCTAAGGTGTACCAAATTTTGTAGTGGTCCACCAAAGATTTCCTTATTATTTTTTCTAATTTAACCATTCAATCTCTTTTTCATAAATAGGACACCATCGGATCTTAGTGATATAGTGAATCAAACAATGAACCAAAATGTGGGTAGTCGTTATCTAACTGAACACAAGAACAAAACAATTACCTCCACTTTTAAAATTATACAAAATTATAATCCCTCAGCACTAATACTCCAAAGAAAATCACATGTGACAAGGTTTGTGAGTGCCTTTGTATTTTGAGTGATGTCAAAACTAGGATAGTGTAGCGTTATGTATATTGGACGATACCCTCCCATTCTAGATGTTTATATTGGAATTAGTAAGCATTCAAATAAGTTTGAAAAGGAGTTAACATCATATTTGCATTTAAAAACATGTTTTTGTGCATACAAATTCATTTCAGGCCGACCTATGAATGAACAAGCCGACCTATACAATTTTTAGCTTCAGTACAGGTCAGCACATACATTCTTCAGGTCGGCTCCCATGGAGCAGTATTGAAGCCTGTAGGCTATGCCCACAGGCTGCCTCACTTGATAAAGCTTTGATAAAGGGTTTGGAGGTGCAAGAATCAACATAAATCATAGGGATTTTGGGGTTTGAGTTCTTCATCTCTTGTATAAACGATTTTGCAAAGTTAAGGTTAATTGCAAGTATCTCAATTTGATTTCGGATTGAGGGCAGACGTACCCATAGTGAGGCCGATTGGGGAAGTGCCTAAACAAATTTTTGTGTCTCTTTATCGCTTTAATTTTCTTTAATTGTTGTTCTTGCAAATTATCGATTTCATTGTTGTTTCGATTAATTCGATTGGAAATTGTTTTTAACTTTCTTTTAAATTATTGTTGTTGATATAATCATAATCACTTTGATTGTGATTAGCTTTTTACATCAACAGAATAAATCGAATTCCCAAACGTGATCAATCGCACACAAAGTGTTCGATAAATTATTTGTGTGTATTTTATCACTTTGATTGTAAAATTTATGATCTATTCACCCCTCTAGATCGAAGCATATCGTCTAACAAGTGGTATCAAGAGCTCTGGTTCATTCCGTGCTTGAGATATATTTCTTAGAAGAATGGCTACCGAACCTAAGGGTGCGTACAATAGAGCGCCAATTTTCACCAGTGAAAATTATGGCTATTGAAAAACTCTTATGCATATTCATGTCAACTTCGTTGACAAAGGTATATGGGGCGCTATCCAAAATGGTTCGAATGAAATAACTACGACCAATGCGGAGGGTGTTACCGTACCTAAACCAGAAGTATAATGGGATGCTAATGATTGGAAATTATGGTCACATGATTGGAAAGCAAAAAAAATTCTCACTTCCGCTTTGGGAGTTGATGAGTTTTATCCCGTTTCACATTATAAGACCTCAAAGGCTATATGGGACGTATTAGAGATTGTCCATGAGGGTACTAATGATGTCAAACAAGCTAGAATCAACACATTGAATCAAGAGTTTAAGTTGTTCGATATTAAGCATGGTGAAACCATTGTTGATATGCAAAAACGGTTCACTCATTTCATAAATCGGTTAAATGCACTAGGTAATCCTATTTCCAATGAACATGATACTAACAAAGTTTTGAGGTGTTTAAGTAGGGAAAGGAAGCTCAAGGTCACCGCCATCAAGGAGGCAAATGATCTTAAGTCGCTTGATCTCACGGCTTTGTTTGGTAAGTTGGAAGAGCATGAGCAAGAGCTCACCTGCTTAACAAAATACAAAAAAGAATATGAAAAGAGAACGAAGAATGAGAAAGAGAAAGACAAAGAGGAAGGCAAGAAGTCCATAACTCTAAAGACTTCTAGCTCAAGGCCTTCATATTGTGAGGATGATGAAAATAGAAAGAGCAACCTTAGAAGATCTTGCTATCACTGTGGTGAAATTGGTCATTATAGATAGGAATGTCCCATGAGAATAAAAGATAAAGAAATGAGTCATCATAAGTCCTCTAGATAGTCTAGAAAACTTTATGCCGTTTGGGAAAGTGCTAGTGACTCCTCTAGTGATGAAAGCACAACTTCAAGTGTGGAATCGACTCGAATTTATCTCATGGAAAAAGGGAATAAAAAGAAGAATGTTAAATTTCTTGACTCTGAAGGTTGAGAAACACAAGAAAGGGGGGTTTGAATTGGGTTTCACATTTCATCCCCATTTGCGGAATTTAAACTAATGACGTTAACATGTAAATAAAAATAAATGAACACAATTATTTTTATCCTGGTTCAGTGTTAACGAAGTTACTCCACTCCACCCACCAATGTGATTTCACCTTATCACAAGGATTTAATCCAATAATCATCAACGATTACAACCAAAATGGATACCTTCCATTGCCTTCTTGAGAATCCTGGCTTTCACTAGACTCTCAAGTAATCAACCTCCAAGCCGTTAGACAACGACCTGGCCCTCTCAAGCATCCTGGCTTTCACATAGCCGCTCAAGGAACAACATCCACTAAGTTGTTAGAAACACACTTAGTTTTCTCAACTATTCTGGTCTTCACTCGACCGCTCAAGGAACAACACCTTTTTCAAGGATTTTCTTGTGCACTAATATGCTTCTTACAAGCTGATTACACAAATGAAGTACAATAACACCTAAGTGTTTCTAGCAAGTTATGAACAACAACTCCTTGCTTTCTAATACAAAACTATCTAAAGAATGAATCTCTGAGAGATTATAAAGCACACTAGTTCTGTATTGGTTAAAAGCTTTCTTGATGAGCACTACGGCTTCTTTTCATGAGCTTTAAGCTTCTTTCTAATGTACTTCTTTCTTGAGCAGGTAATGCATCTTCCAGCTTAACCATCAAGATCAACTAAGTTACTATGCTTCACTTATTGATGTTTCACTTGACTAGTTTCACATGGATTTAGCATGTTGCATCGTTTGTACACTCTTCAACAGTTTGCTTTAGCTTCTTCTTCATTGAGCATTCTTCATTTAAGCTTTAACTTGTAGCATTTTGTACTCCTTTCTTGAGCAGATAATGCTTTTTCCAATGTAACCATCAAGTTCAACTAAGATACTATGGCTTCATTTATTGATGTCTCACTTGAGTAGTTTCATATGGTGTTAGCATGATCATCGTTTGTGCACACTTTGTAGTAGAAACTTCAACTTTGCTTGCTACATCTTGATTGTTTGTTGTGTTGAATAATAACCCTTTAGTATGAACAAAAACCAACGACCAGCAACCAGCAATTCTTCAAGCTTCTCGATCTTCAATTTATAGAGCTTGAGAGAATAGATCCGTTGAGGGGTATTCTTGGAAACATATTCCAACAGCAATATCCCAACATTCACATGAAGGAATGGTCAACATCACTGTACAAAAAGTTGTCCTTGCGCCACCCTATCGAGGTAGAGGTCATAGAGTTTTAGTACTATTATATTCAGCTCAAAACCATTCTGATATTCAGTCTTCTAGCATCTTCAGAGGCTTCAAATATTAAGTTGATGAAGCGTGTTGTAGAAGATTTATTCTTTGTGTAATCTTTAGAACCACAATCTTCAGAATTCCAGATCTTCGTTCAGCAGGACTTTCTTGAGAATCTTTAGCACTTGGTTTCTTTTATAAGCATTATCTTCAGAGTCTTAAGAACCTTGTCTTCAAAGTCTTCAGATTTCATTGAGCGCATACTTTATCTTCAGAGTCTTCACCAATTCGTTCAATCAGAACCTTGTCTTCAGAAACTCTTCAGAACTTAATCTTCATAAATTGTGTCTTCAGAATCTTCAGAACCATGTTCACCTGAATCACGTCTTCAGAATCTTCAGAACTTGTAACATTAGAAGCACATCACAATAGAAATCCTTATAGGCCTTTCTCATAAAGTATCAATTAGAATGTCCAGAACTAGCATTCATTAGAACCGTTGTATTAGAAACATTCATGAATCTTGACTTTATCTTGTACACATATATGTTTTCTTCCAGAGTGTTGATAACAGAGTCTGATGACGTCACACGTCTTCTTATCAGAGTCAGAATCATATAGAGAACAAAGGTGATATACTTGAAAAAGGTAGTGCAGGTAATTCCTCATCTACTACTATCTCTGATGTAATGCTAGTTGATGGCCTTAAACACAATCTTCTAAGCATAAGCTAACTATGTGACAAGGGTTTTAAGGTTACCTTTACAAAAACTTGTTGCTTGTTTATGCATGATGAAAAGAAAGAATGCGTGTTTAAAGGTGTGAGGGTAAATAATACTTATATGCTAAACCTAGATGAAGTTTCCTTGGGTGGAACTAAGTGCCTAGCCACCATGAGTAAAAACGGTTGGTTGTGGCATAGACGCCTAGCCCATCTTAACTTTGACCTATTGAACAAAGTATCCTCGAAAGATTTAGTAATTAGTCTACCTAAACTAAAGTTCGCTAAAGACCATCTATGTGAGGCTTGTCAAAAAAGAGAAGCAAACGAGAACTTCTTTTAAATCGAAAAAACTTGTTTCTACCTCTATACCTCTAGGACCAAGAGCATATGTGGAAATTACCATGGCTTTGTTATTGTAGACGATTACTCTAGATTTTGTTGGGTCTTGTTTTTGTCAAGTAAAGATGAAACCTACCCGGCCTTTAAGCAATTTACTAGACTATTACAAAAAAATAAGAATTTGAGAATCATTTCCATTCGAAGTGATCACGGAGGAGAATTCCAAAATCACCTCTTAAAGAAATTTTGTGACAAACATGGTATTGAGCATAACTTTTCCATCCTAGAACGCCACAACAAAATGGTGTTGTGGAACATAAAAATAGAATTTTAGAGGAGTTAGCGAGAACTATGCTCAATGAAGGTAATTTACCTACGTATTTTTAGGCGGACGCCATTAACACGGCATGTTATGTAATCAATAGGGTACTCATACGACCTATTCTAAACAAGACCCCCTATGAGCTACTTAGAGGTAGAAAACCAAATGTTTCTCACTTACATGTCTTTGGATGCAAATGTTATAACTTGAATAATTGCAGGGATAATCTTGGTAAATTGGATGCAAAAGCCGATGAGGTTTACAATCTAGCAAGGCGTATAAGGTTTACAATAAGAGATTGTTTATAGTTGAAGAGTCTATACATGTTGCTTTTGATGAGTCTTATCCAAAAGATGTTGGGAAATGTATTGTTTTTCATGATGTAGGTTTATCATCTCAAGAAATCTTCAACGAAACCGAAAAGGAATTGATCAACCCAAAGCGGTAGACGATGAGAAGAAAGAGGATGACGATCATGAAGAGAAAAAGGAAGAAAGTCCAGCTGCACTGGAAGGTCTACCTTTGACTTGAAAGACATCAAAGGTTTACCCTATCGACAACATACTTGGAGACATCACAGAGGGAGTAACTACTCGCTCTAAGATAAGTAATTTCTATTATTACTTTGTGTTTGTGTCTCAAGTAGAGCCTAAAAATGCTAAAGATGCATTACTTGATGAGCATTGGCTTATGGCCATACAAGATGAACTTGTCACACCCTAATTTTTAACCCTAAGATCCCACCTTTTTGTGCATCATTCTTGCATAACATCTCTAGATCATACGGTCTTTATATGCGTGTTTGTTACGACTAACAAGTTTGTGCAGGTGCATTAATTTCAAATATGATGGTACTGGTTCTCTCAGTTAGGTACTTCCAGGCGTAATCAATGGACTTTGATTCAAAAGGTCCTAGGGTTTTCTACTGGTCATTTTCCTCAACATTTCCCAAAGCCACAATGTATACCCCAAGGAAGATTAGGGTTTTCCCTTTCAGTGGTAGTTGAGCGTGTTCTGAAATTTGGTTAGAATTTCAAGTTGTGTCCAAGGATTCCCCAAGTATAGAACATCATTATCTAGAGGTTTGCTTGGAATTTTTGGCAAGTCAAAATGTGTCCTATTGATTAGACTATGGACTAAAATTTCATTAGGATAAATGTGAGTGATTTGTGATTAAATTGAAAACTAAGGCTAAGGGGTTCATCGATTCGAGTTTGTCCAAATGGAATCAAATATCTTGGGCATTTGTTTTGGTCAAGAATTTGGTTTAAGGTCGTGCGAATTTCTTAAGATTCAAATAATAAGTTGATTATTCAAGGTTCATCAACTAACCATTTCCATATCCAAATCTTCCTTATCCATTTTTTTTCCATAAACCATTTTTCTACAAAAATCCAATTCAAATTCCAAAATTCCATATTTGTTTCAAACTCCATGTTCATCTTCTTTTCTTCATTATCAAGGTTACAAATTCAAATTACCATTTCTAAGTTCAAATTCATTCACCATTTCAAATTCATCATTTCAAAATGACCAAGGTTCAAATTCAAGTTATCATTATTTCAATACTTTGGTTCCTCAAGCTTTAATGCCATGATCATAATCCATTCAACATTGCTAATTCAAGCATAAGAATTAGTGAATGGCAACTGCTGAGTAGGTTTAGCTAATGTTGGCAAATGAAAGTCCAAGTCTCCTCTAGCCATTGACTAGAGATTAGGGCACAGGCTGCTGGTCCCCTTGGTCTAGGATAAGTCTTGACTGAATTCAGTTGGTAATAGCTCAGTCCATGCCACCTTGGTGCTTCCATTGAATGCTCCAATCCAAAATTGGAGTCTTGTCCCTATTTTAGGCAATTCTAGGTTTAGCATGCTATTTCTTGTTCCAAGGACATTGGAGGCTTGGCTCAGTGATTGTCCCCTTTAGATTCAATCCTCAGATATGTCCAAGATAATGACAAGTCTTGGAATTGGCTAATTTTGGCAAATCGACCAAAAGTACAAAAATCTGCCTTGCCTTGGCATATTTCAGCAAGGCATCTTACCACTACCATATCTCATAGCTCAAATTGAATTTGGTGATGTTCTTGGCCATTTTGGAAAGCCCTCATATGATACAACAACTGTTTGATCATATTCGGTTTTGATACTTTTTGGATCCAAGTGAAAAATCCCCCTACATTTGGAAAAAAGTAAAGGCAGATTCTGACTTAGTGAAATTTTCACTAAGTGTTGGAATAAAGTGACTTTTCTTGATTTTGATTACTCCATAACTCAAAATCCATGAGGAATTTGGACATAGATCAGTAGGAAGCTTTTGTAGAGGGAAATGAGATCTACAAATCAAGCTTTGGATGGGGAAAAATGGCTTTGTGGTTTAGGAGTTATGATCCTCCAAAGTTGGTACCCTTGCCACTTTATTTCATAACTTCGAAAATTTTCTAAGTTTTTATGGTTACTCCTTTTACAAGTTATCCCACTTTCTTTGATTTTTATTGATGAATGATGATTCAAATCATACATAAACATCATTTTAGGGTTAAAAATCCATTTTAGTGAAAAATCTCAAAAAGTCAAAGTTGACTTTTGTGCACAGTTGACTTTTTAGCAGATGAATTCCAAACTGTGCAATCCTTTAGGAAATCATGTCCTTGACCTAAATCAAACTTGATGGACATGTTCCATGGCTGTTATAGAGTGTATTGAATCATGTCTTAGGGCTTGGGAGCATGTCCTGGTCAAAAGTCAAAGATACAGTTGACTTTTCTCACAAAACCCTAATTATGGTCCAGATGAAATTGAGCCTTGTTGCTCAAGCTTCTTGGATCAATCCATTGGTGTAAATGGATCAATGTGGTATATTAGAGACCCTCAAATCCTCTCTTGAGGTCTTGGCTCTTGATTTGTCCCAAAAGTCAACTTAGGGGTGAATTAGGTCAAGAAACCCTAATTCCTGATTTTTGATGAATGCATCCCCTGAGGCAAAATTGACTTGATGGTTGGGTCCATGAGGTTCCATGGAGCATATTAGGTTATGTTTTGAATCATTGGCTCATGCCCAGATGAAATTTTCCATCTGGAGGCCCTGGTCGACCAAAACTCTAATTTGGTGACACTGGCGATCTTGAGGCTTGATCCACCTAGAAGGGAGCAATCTTGTGCTTAATCCTTGAAGTGGGAGTCCTTTTTGATCCTTTGTGTATGTTTGAGAGGTTTAGACAAGTTGAAGATCATGTCATTACTTGATTGATCCTTTGTCTAAGGCTCAGAGAAGGCCGAAAACCCTAATTCTGATTGCAGGGGATGCTCAACAATTCCTTGAGGAGATTGGTGAGGCATAAAGGTACATCCATATTGTGATGATGATTTGCACAATGATGGGAATCTTAGTGGTCAAAATTTGGGGTATGACACCAAGGTTGCAACTCCTCTAAAGACTCAAGTTCCTTTAAACACTCTTCAAGTGCTCTCTCTTCTTCATCGGAGAATACTTCAAAGGAATCATAAAGAGCTCTTTGCAAAGGGGACACTACATGAACTTGCTTTGTGACATCCATAATCGCTTCTTCCGTTGCGTCTATTCTAAAATAGCCACCTTTGTCATTCTTGTGTTACATGGCCTCAAATAGATTGAAATAAACCTCCTTATCTTGGACTCTAACCTTCATAAGACCGTCGTCCATATCAATTACCATTCTAGCAGTTTTCATAAACGGTCTTCCAAGAATCCATTGAGCGTCTTCATCTTCCTCCATTTCAATTACCACGAAGTCAATAGGAAATAAGAATTTGTCCACTTTAACCAATAGATCTTCCGTTACACCGTGAGGATGGGTAGTGGATTTATCGACAAGTTGCAATGTCATTTGAGTGGATCTCAACTCCATATGTCCCAATCGTTTCACAATAGACAAAGGTATCAAATTGATACTAGAGCCCAAATCAATCAACCCGTTGCCCACATAAATATTTCCTATTGTAACCAGCAAGGTGACTCGTCCCAGATCACATTCTTTCCTCGGTAGAGTACGTTGAATGATAGCACTACAACTAGCATCCACCATGATAGTCTCTTGTTCCGTATACCTCTTCTTTTTTGTGAGAATATCCTTCATAAATTTTGCATATTTCGGCATTTTCTCCAAAGCCTCGGAAAATGGAATGTTTATTTGCAATTTTTTGAAAATATCCATAAACCGAGCATAGTGCCTCGCACTATCTTTCTTTGAATGAGCATGAGGATATGGTAAATGTTGGATCAGAATATTATTCAACGGTTCCTTCCCCTTCCTAGTTTTTCTCATTTTTTCTTCTATCTTTCCTTTTTCATCCTCCTCACTTTTTTTCTTCTCATTTTCAACTAAATCTCCCACAACATTTTTTTCTACTTCAAACTCATCACTATCTTTTTCTTTCTCAACTTCCTCCTTCTCATTATTTTCAACAACAACATCATCGATTTTTTTCTCCTCAACAACCTCCTCAATTCGAACATCCACATCTTTCTCTTTTTTTCTCCTTCTCCCAACACTTTCCCACTTCTAGTAACAATAGCTTTACAATGCTCTTTTGGATTTGGTAGAGTGTTAGTGGAAAAAGAAGGTCCAGTTTGTTATTCGGCCACTTGTTTTGCAAGTTGCCCAACTTGGTTCTCTAGATTCTTGATTGATGCTTCATTTGACTTTTGGTTTGCCATGGACATTTGAATAAATTGGTTAAGAGTTTCTTCAATTTTGGAACTCCCACATTGAGGTTGATAAGGATTTTGTCGATTTTGTTGATATCCTTGATTCTGATAATTCGGTCTTGGTTGTTGATTTTGATATCCTTGGTGATACGGTTGTTATTGCCTTTGGTAACCTTGTTATTGAGTCGGATTGTTCATGTAATTCACTTCTTCTTTCGGAGGGCAAGGAGGACAATATCCTATTGGGTGATCACTGTTACAAAGCTCACATACCAAGACTTGCACATTTTTGCTTGAGGAGTCATGAATCTCTTTGAGTTGTTGAGGAAGTTTGGACATTTGTTTCGTTAACAACTCAACTTGTTGCGATAATAACTTGTTTTAAGCAAGTATAGCATCATTGGTTCCTGTCATACCCCAAATTTTGACCACTAAGATGTCTCATCATTGTGCAAATCATCATCACAATAGGGAGGAACCATCATACCTCATCAGTCTCCCCAAAGATGGGTGAGCATCCACTACAATCAAAATTAGGGTTTCAAGCCCTCTCAGAGCCTTAGACAAAGGATCAATCAAGGAATGACATGATCTTCAACTTGTCTAACCTCTCAAACATCCACAATGGATCAAAAGGACTCCCACTTCAAGGATCAAGCCCAAGGCTGCTCCCTTCTAGGTGGATCAAGTCTCAAGATCGACAGTGTCACCAAATTAGGGTTTTGGTCGACCAGGGCCTCCAGATGGAAATTTTTCCTCTGGGCACAAGCCAATGATCCAAAACATAACCTGATATACTTCATGGGACCTCATGGACCCAATCATCAAGTCAATTTAGCATCAGGGGATGCATTCACTAAAAATCAGGAATTAGGGTTTCTTGACCTAATTCACCCCTAAGTTGACTTTTAGGGCAAATCATGAGCCAAGACCTCAAGAGAGGGTTTGAGGGTCTCTAATGAACTATATTGATCCATTTGGAACAATGGATTAATCTAAGAAGTGTGAGCAACAAGTCTCAATTTCATCTGCACCACAATTAGGGTTTCGCGGGAAAAGTCAACTGTAACTTTGACTTTTGACATGGACATGCTCCCAAGCCCTAGGACATGAATCAATATACCCTATAACACCCATGGAACATGTCCATCAAGTTTGATTTAGGTCAAGGACATGATTTCCTGAAGAATTGCACAGTTTGGAATTCATCTACTAAAAAGTCAATTGTGCACAAAAGTCAACTTTGACTTCTTGAGATTTTTCAAAAAAAATTGGATTTTTAACCCTAAAATGATGTTAATGTATGACTTGAATCATCATTCATCAAGAAAAATCAAAGAAAGTGGGATAACTTGTAAAAGGGGTAACCATAAAAACTTAGAAAAATTTCTAAGTTATGGAAAAAGTGACACTAATGTGCCAACTTTGGAGGATCATAACTCCTAAACCACAAGGTCATTGTTCCCCATTCAAAGCTTGATTTGTAGATCTCATTGCCCTCTACAAAAGCTTCATACTGACCTATGTCCAAATTCCTCATGGATTTTGAGTTATGGAGTGATCAAAATCAAGAAAAGTCACTTTGTTCCAACACTTAGTGAAAATTTCACTAAGTCAGATTTTACCTTACTTTTTGCCAAATGTAGGGGGATTTTTCACTTGGATTCAAAAGAGATCAAAACTAAACATGTTCAAACAGTTGTTGTATCATGTAAGGGCTCTCCAAAATGGCCAAGAACATTACCAAATTTAATTTGAGTCATGAGATATGACATTGGCAAGTTGCCTTGCTGAAATCTGCCAAGGCAAGGCAAATTTATACACTTTTGGTCGATTTGCCAAAATCAGCCAAATCCAAATGCTCCTATCCACTTGACACATCTGAGGATTGAATCTAAAGGGGACAATCACTGAGCCAAGCCTCCAAATTCTTTGGAACAAGAAATAGCATGTTGAACCTAGAATTGCCAAAATAGGGACAAAACTCCAATTTTGGATTGTAGCATTCAATGGAAGCATCAAGGTGGCATGGACTGAGCTATTCTCAACTGAATTCAGTCAAGACTTATCCAAGACCAAGGGAACCAGCAGCCTGTGCCCTAACCTCTAGTCAATGGCTAGAGGAGACTTGGATTTTCATTTGCCAACATTGGCCAAACCTACTCAGCAGTTGCCATTCACTATTCCTTGTAAAACAAACTTACTCTACTATAAATAGAGTTCAATTGTGATCAGTTTGAGTACACCAAAGCCATCAAACAGATGCTTTCCTCAAAATCTCTTCTTTCACTCCAATTTTTCCTTCTAAGGCAAGTCACTATCGGGTTTTGAGTTTGAGAGCTTTTCCAATCAAACCCATCACACACACACCTCATATACATCATATAGAAGTGATCCAAACACTCACATAACATCTGGAACTCAGATTTCACAAAATCACCAGCCAATTGCTCAAGTTCTTGACAGATTTGAAGTTGGGGTACCATCTCAAGTTCCAGATCATTTCAATCCATTCCAAGCATTCATACACACTGCATGGCACCTAGGGAAGCTATCCAGATCATTGGAACCTAGCTGTAACACCTCCAACACAAATCACGATCACCAGCTGCAAGTGGTAAGCATGAGCTCTTCTAACTCTATGATCCATGCAATTTTTGCTGCACAATAATTTGGCCATATGTTCATAATCATGCATGGAATGTTTCCCCTCACTTAATTGCATTGTTTGAATCGTGTATCAAAAATCCTAGCCTTCATGCAGAAATTAGGGTTCTTGAGGATTTTTCGTGATTTCTTGTTTTATGCTTAATTTAAATGAAATTAATTGCCATAGACATGACCGTGAGGTTAAAACGAGTTGATTGGTATGTGGATTACATGATATGATTAAGTATTCAGTGAGATTGGAGAGAAAATGCAAATCTGGGCAAAACTGAAAAACGCGCGTGTTCTTGCCTTTGTTCTTGGCGCCATTTTCCAATATTTGAATATTTGAATTTTGTGATTTTATTTAATTGATTCAAAAATTAATTTCTCTCTGAGTTTTAATGATTTTGAGTTTATTCTTTTTTTAATAATTCACAAAAATGTTAAAATATTTTATTTTCCTAAAAAATCCCAAAAATATTATTTATTTTATGTAATTGATATTTTTGCAAAGAATTAATGTTTTAATTGTTTTTGACATTTAAAATATTTTTTCCACCTTGATTTTGAAACTTTTAATGCTTTCTAATTATTTTGTAGGTCAATACTTAATTTTTGAAGCATTAATCCAAGATCACAATTTGTTTTCCATATGTTAAACAATTTTGATCATTTTAATTGAATTTTTTATTCAATTAAAACACATTTTTGAAAACAAATTAGGGTTTTTGGATTAATTCAACCCTCATAAATCATTTTCAAACTCTTTGGGCTTCTAATAGAGTGTAAGACCCAATCCTTTTTTGAACAAATCATTTTTGGGCCTCAGTATATTGTATAAGCCCCGATACCGTCAAAATAAACGACGCGATCGTCGCCGGTTTAAAATTAACCACCGTGGGCCTCTCCTTGAGCTATAAGACCCATTCAAAACTTTTGGGCCTCTAATAGAGTTTAAGACCCAATCCCCTTTTAACCAAAACATTTTGGGCCTCAGATATTGTATAAGTCCCTCTGCGTAAAAAGAAAACCTCGGCGCGATCGCTATTTCAAACGGAAAATCATCTGGGCATACCCTCGTGTTATAAGCCCCACTCTTTTTCTTTAAACCTTTTGGGCCTCTTGAGAGAGTGTAAGACCCATCCCTTGGTACAGAAAACAATTTTTGGGCCTCAGTCACTTGTATAAGTCCCTCTGTATAAATTTAAACAGTGCGCTCACTGATAAAACCCTGGGCCTCTCCTTGAGCTGTAAGCCCCAAATCTTTCTTTTTCAAAGCACTTTCTCCTTTGATTTTGAAATATACTGTTGTGTTCAATCTTTCTTTGTTGAACAACTAACCAAACAGCATGGAAGCTCTATAACCGAGTAAGTGTTTATATGTTTTCATTTACCGCTTTCATATACATATAACTGTATTGTGGGGCTGTTTCGCTGTAAGTCTTCTTTCATAAACTCATATCAACTGTGTAATAATAGTATAGATATTTAGAGTTTCCCCGGCAACTACGTCTAGAACTAGGTGACGTCGTTTCGTTTATTCGTAGAAATAGACATCTAGATCCCCAATAGGATCACCAGATACAGTCTTCTCTTCGGCTGTCCTCATTAGGAATTGTCAAGAAACTCTACTCCCAGAGATGAATGTATTCTCCGTGAATTGCATCTATGAGTTTCTTCCAAATTCTCGAACTTTCCTGACTTGATCTATTCCTTGTGAATAGCTTGCCTTGAATTTTTCGGGGTTTGGGGACCCACGGGCTTCTTAAAAGCATCGGCCTCCTCTTGGGCATCGTACAAGGACCCACAGGCTTCCTAAAAGCAACCCCGCCTCCTCTTGGGCTTAGTACAAGGACGCGTCATCTTCTTAGAAGTATTCACAGCCTCCTTTTAGGCTTCGTATAATGATTCTTCCTCCGGGAATGATAGCCTCCTCTTGGGCTTCATACAAGTACCGATCGGCTTCTTAAAAGTTTCCAGCCTCTTCTTGGGCTTCGTACAAATTGTCCCGACGACCTCCTAGAGGTATAGGAACAGAACTTAGTCATCTGCATAGAACAGTCCTTTCAAAGAGTCTACTACTGTTTCTCAAAGCATAGTACAAAAGATAAAACTCCGGACACGGACAGTCCAATATCCTTGAGTCTCAAAGACATTCTTAAATGACCCCTTCGTTAAATAGGAAGAAAACTCGTAGACTCGGACAGTCTCAATACCCTTCGGATTTCCCACTTCCTTAAAGAACAGGAATAACCCGGACCCTCAAATCAAATCCTTGAGTACAGCATTGCTTATATAAGAACTGATTTTCTCTTTCAAAATCAGTATACTGGACCTGTCACTCAACTGAAACAGTCACCATGGCCTCCTCTTGGGCTTCTTACAATGATTCTCCCTAGCGGAGTCAAACAACGTTTAGCCTCTCTCTCGGGCTTTGTACGAGACACATAAGAGACTCCCTCGTTGAGTCAATCACCCCTTTCGCCTCTATCTCGGGCTTTATACGAGATACAAAAAGGTTCTTATTAAGCCAAACAAAATTTCCCCTCCATCTCGGGCTTTGTACGAGATACAAAAACTCTCTTGTTGAGTCAAATAGCCTCCATCTCGGGCTTTATACGAGATACCAAAGGATTCCCTCGTTGAGTCAAAACCTTTTAGCCTCTCTCTCGGGCTTTGTACGAGACACATATTAGCCTCCACTTAGGCTTTGTATAAGAAAACCACTGGTTGATTCAATCAACCTTTTAGCATCAAAGTTGTGCCTCGTTCGCAGTACACAAACATCAACAACTCCTTCCCCTTCATCTAATTGCTGTAAGCGGCAAGCCTCTGGATCATCTACATCCATGCCACTGTCCCTCTTTTAGCATGAGAAATTCCTAAGGAAAGATAGCATTGCTCTACATTGAGTTAAAGTCTTCTCCTTCAGGTTAAAATCCCCTTTATAGGAAATTATGGCATTGCCGGATTCACATATCCCGGTTAAAGTAATTCTCCTTTATAAACAGTTGTGACATACAACCCCCTCTTTAGAGGTGACAAATTCTCTCTAAAGACCAACCCTTTAGCTTCACATCTTGGGCTTTGAACAAGATACAAATAGACCTTCAGTCCCACATCTTGGGCTTTGAACAAGATACAAACCACCTTCAGCTTCACATCTTGGGCTTTGAACAAGATATAAATCACCTTTTCGCTTCATGTCTTGGGCTTTGAACAAGACACCAAAACATCTTTTTCCTCCCATAGAATAGGAGGAACTACGAACGCTCTGATTTCCCTGTTTTGGTAAACAGGAATACGTAGGCATAAGATTGAAAGAAAAAATCTTAGCGAACACACTAAACAAAAACCTAAAATCCCATATCTATCAAGAAGCATTTGTCCTAACATCTAAACCTCCCGCCATTTTTAAAAAAATAAGCCTGATAGAGACCCTGAATCTTTGTAGCATCTGTAACCTAACAGACCGCTGTTTAACCTCAGTTTGCAAGCAGGGTTAATTTGAGACATCTATTTCCCTTCCTTCATCAGCTTTAATAGGATAAAAAATGAATCGAGCTGTAGACACCAAAGAGTGATAGCGCTTCGCAACCGCGTCCAAAATCGCTCGCTACAGAAAAAATGACGACTTCACTGGGGAGTCTCATTAAGTAGAATCTGTCTTACCTTAGTCATCATCGTCCCCATTTTCCACAGAAAAAATGACGACTTCACTGGGGAGTCTCATTAAGTAAGATCTGTCTTACCTTAGTCATCATCGTCCCCATTTTCCACAGAAAAAATGGCGACTTCACTGGGGAGTCTCATTAAGTAGGATCTGTCTTACCTTAGTCATCATCGTCCCCATTTTCCACAGAAAAATGGCGACTTCACTGGGGACCTGGCAACTCTGCTGGGGACGTGTCATTAGGATCTATCTCACCTTTGTAGCAAGATCTTGTTCTCTTCCCATCTATCAGGTGGAAACCTTAAAAGCGGCGCCCACCGTGGGGCCCTTCTAACCTTTTTTCTCTTCACTTGTGTGAATACCACAAATTGGGGCTTCCTCCGGGGAATCCATTTTCTGTCAGGAACTTAAGATTCATAGCTTTAAGGTCTAGGATGATTAGGACAAATATATATACTGCTTTTCCTAATTGCTATACGTGTTTATTTTTCTGCTAATGGGAATGCGTGTGATGCCGCATGTGGAAAGATTGAGTATACACTTAAGATAAGTGATGGCGACGAGGTCGACCATCAACCTCAGTGGAGGCTGACCAATGCAACCCATTCCCTCTCTTAGGCAATGGGCCGATTGTGATGTCTGAGAAGCTGAGGAGCCAACTCTTTTGTAGTGCGGAAATTATCGAAAATAGTTGTCACGCGATACTACCCTCATTTGAGGCTGGTGATCTATTCTCGGTGAATGGCACTTACTCTAAGATTTCTCTACAACTCACTGACGATCCGATTGTTGTTTTTCTTTCCTGGGAGGAGCTGATGATAATGAGTACAGGTACAAAAATCACCCTAGTATAAACCTTTGGGGATGGGTAGAGCCTTGACTTCAGGACAACGACCCTTTGACTCCATGTTTTTTCTATGTTTTTGTGTGTTGCATTCATGCATTCATTTAAAAAACATTAAAACATGAAAAAAAATCTTCTCTTCTAGTCTTTCTGTTTTTCAAAATAAACTAAGACAATGATTGCAAATGTCAGAAAAAAGGATTGCGCTCATGGATTTCTGTAGAAGGAGAACCCATAGGTATACCTTCAGGATTCCAAAACTAGAGGATTTAAGAGGTTTGGCGAGGATGATCACAAACCAAGAGGCTTTCAGAGCCAAGTACGGAGGTTTGCTATCTCTGCTAAGAGTCCATGTGATTGAGGGAATCATGGACGTGCTCGTCCAATTCTACGATCCGGTTTATCACTGCTTTACATTCCCGGATTACCAGCTCGCACCAACGCTGGAGGAGTATTCTCATCTGATCGATTTACATATCACTGATCGAGCTCCATTTTCTGGACTGGAAGAAATTCCAAAGAATCAGACCATTGCAAGAGCAATTCATTTGGACGAGTCTGAGGTCAGGACTCACATGACTACCAAGGGTGGCATACAAGGTTTGCCAGCCCAGTTCTTGACAAAGAAAGCCCTGTACTTCGCTAGTATCGGGAACGTGACTGCTTTTGAAAGCATCTTTGTCTTGCTCACCTACGGGTTATTTTTGTTTCCCAACATCAATAACTTCATCGATATCAACTCCATTAAGGTTTTTCTCATTGGAAACCCTGTGCCAACTTTGCTCGCAGATGCGTATCATTCTGTACACTTGGGAAATTTGTACAGCGGAGGGGAGATCACATGTTGTGTACCTTTGCTTTACAAATGGTTTATCTCCCACTTGCCCAAGTCTGCTGCTTTCTGGGATTGCAAGAGTGCCTTACGTTGGTCGCAGAAGATCATGTCTCTTACCAACTCTGATATAGATTGGTGTAATAGGATCTATGATGGAATCAGAATCATTGATCGTTGTGGAAACTTCCCCAACGCACCCCTTATAGGAACTAAGGGAGGAATCAATTACCATCCAGTTCTCGTTCATATACAATTTGGGTACCCGATGAGACACGTCCCACAGAGTGTTCATCTGGAGTGTCTTTTCTTCAAGGAAGGAGAAAATGACAGAGCACTAAAGATGCAAATAGTGCATGCTTGGAAACATGTTCATAAGAAAGGACGAGAGTCTCTGGGAAAACCAGACTGTGTCTCGGTGGAGCCTTATCTCCATTGGGTACAAACTAGAGCTCTCAAGCTAAAAATGCCTTATCCTCGTTATGGAATTCTTCCGCCGAAGGAATCTGTCATGTATTTCATGACGGAAACTGAAAAGCTTCAAGTTACTCTCAACAAAGTTCAAAAGGAGAGAAGGTCTTGGAAGAACAAGTATCGCACCCTCAACGTAGAGTGCATCAAAATACAGCAACTACTGAAAGAGAAAGATTCTCTGATTGAAATTTTGGAGCAATATGCTGTAGAGAATCAAGATGACCAAAGGAATTTGCTCACTCCTTTCACCTGGCAAAGGAATGACAACCCGACAATGGCCCAAGAGCCCCGGTCAAAGAAAAGGAAAGTACCAGAGTCAGCACCCAGTTTCTCTTCAGAGAGGACTCGGGACCCATTAACTTAGGTTTCTGTTTCTGCACCTTGTAATCTACTGTATTTCCATTTCTGTAATCCTTTGAATTTCAATAAAAAGGGGTTTCCCCACTGTTTGATATTTGCAATCTAATTGTCGAAGTTTATTTTGATTAAACCTAAAAAAAACACAATTAACATAATCATTGCATTCATCATTCTCACATCGCATGTTCTTCTTACCTACGAATCTCACGTTTGTGTCTCGATTCTAGAGTCAAACTGTCTCATTTGTATAATACTCGGGCCAATCGTCAGAAAAAGATGGATGATCTTGAGGAAGAAAACAGAGAGTTGAAAGAAGTGATCGAGGCTCTGAGAGAGGATATGAGAAAGCTTCGTAACGACATGCAAGCCATGGCAGAAGCTCAGCTACAAAGGATTGTGATCTCAGAGATCACCTCAGTGCCCATAGTAGAGAAGTTTGATCCTAGGTATCAGATGCCGAAAGATCGTCCATGGGGCATGCCTGCAAACTATATCTCGGAAGGATATGTTCCGCCGATCGCTGAGGATCAGGGAATCACAACAGATGCTGCTGGTCCTGAAGGTTACAGACTTCGGGAAAGACAGGATGCTAGGGGCATACTGAAAACTCCTGAAGGTTACAAACTTCGGGAAACGCCAAGATTCACTGCCGTAGTCACGGTACCACCCCCTGTGGTGCACACTGTCCCGGAAGGACAGATTCCACCAATACCTTCTGGTAAAAAGGAAACTATGTTTGACCGAATGGATGAATTCCAGGAACAGTTCTTGGAAATGCAGAAGAAACTGCAAGCCATTCGCGGTCAGGATCTATTTGGAAATGACGCCGCAGACCTCTGCTTGGTCCCCAATGTGAAAGTTCCGCACAACTTCAAAGTGCCCGACTTTGGAAAGTACAAGGGTAACTCTTGCCCTCAAAGCCATCTGGTGATGTACGCTCGGCGAATGTCAGCTCAGACGGAGAATCAGGACCTATTGATTCACTACTTTCAGGATAGTTTAACCGGTACCGCATTAAAATGGTACATGGGTTTAAACCGTGCTACGATTAGCACATTCAGAGATCTTGGCACTGCCTTCGTCCAACAATACAAATACAATTTGGACATGGCACCCGACAGAGATCAACTCAGATCGATGTCTCAAAAGGACAAGGAAACCTTTAAGGAGTACGCTCAGAGATGGCGCGAAATTGCCACTCAGATTTGTCCACCACTTGAGGAAAAAGAGATGACAAAGATCTTCTTAAAAACCTTAAGCTCATTTTACTATGACAGAATGGTTGCCAGTGCACCCAGTGACTTCACCGAGATGGTAGGCATGGGAGTTCGTCTTGAGGAAGCCGTCCGAGAAGGACGTTTGGCAAAAGACGTTGGACCATCGAGCAGTACAAAACGATACGGTAGTGCTCTCCCTAAGAAAAAAAAGTAGGATATTGGGAATATCTCTCTCGGAAAGCAAAGGCTACGTTATCAACCAGTAGCAGCTGTAACTCCTGCTATCGGCCCTGCACCTATTCCTATGTATCAACCTCAGGTTGGGCAGAGCCAACCTAACTAACAAAGGACACAACAGCCTCTTCAGCAGACTCCTCCTCCATATAACAACAACCGTACAACGTGACCATCAGGGTTTGATCCTATACCCATGTTGTACGCATAACTATTTCCATTACTACTGGCTAAGGGGCACATCCAGACTAAGTCTCCTCTTACAGTACCGAAAAATCCGCCTTTTTGGTTTAAGGTGGATCAAACATGCCCTTATCATTAAGGAGGATCAGGGCATAATATAGAGAATTGTCTCAATTTCAAATCCGACGTGCAAAAGCTTGTTAGGAGCGGGCTCTTATCTTTCAAAGATACGAATCCTAATGTTCTTACGAACCCGTTGCCTCAACACGAGAAGGCTGCAGTCAATTTGATAGAGGGAGAATCTAACAATGTCTATCAAATTCACGATGTACTCTTGTTGAAGACCAATCTGGTCAAGATGCATTGTAGACAGAGTGGATATGGCCATGTGCCACCTCATAACTATCACCAGTGTGATATCTGCTATAAAGACAATTAGGGATGTTCTGTGGTGCAAGCAGCTCTACAGGAACAAGTGGATCTTGGATGGATCCAAGAGCACCGAGTTTGTGGAGTTAACATGGTCTACACGAATTCTAACATCATTCAGGACCACGATATCCGTGCAATGAATGTCAACTTAGTGACGATGCACTCAAGGCAAAGCCAGTATCATAATCTGCCACGGCACGATTACAGTTCCTGTCTGACTTGCTCGGTAAACAAACAGGGATGCTCTTTCATATAAGAGGCCCTCCAGCATCAGATGGAACTTGGATGGATCCAAGACTACCAAGATAGGAACCCTTATCAGATCAATATGGTTCAGATCTTTGATATTCGCGTGATGAATACCAACCTGATAGAGTTACATGCTGAGCAGGTCTGACTAGGATTCCTGATATCACATGACTATCAAAGCTGTGAAGCGGGTTGCGAAAACGATCGAGGTTGTACCCTTGTCCAGGAGGCACTTCAACACTTGTTAAATCACTGGTGGATACCAATCTACATGGATGAAGATACTCAACAAATTAGTATCAGTAACAGGAATCCTACTCGACGTCAGAGTCAGGATGTCTGATCAATGGAAGCTAACCTAGTAAGGTTACATTGTATTCAAACTGGGCGTGGCCAGGTGCCCCCACACAATTATGACAGTTGTAGCGTCTGTTCGGAAAGTAACCAAGGGTGTTACCTTGTGAGAGCAGCTCTTCAGGGTCAGGTGGATCGTGGAGAGATTCGTCCATATCCGGGTTCTAGACCCATCAACTGGACGTCGGACTACCTTGCTGATCAAGTTGAGGATGTCGTCACAATCTCTGGTCGTCACCAGACCAGGGATGTTTTTGCCATCATCCCTCTACTTGATGAATCTATAGTTCCCAATCGGGAACGGATCGAGATTACTTATGATGGTCAGAAAAATCAGAAGGTTCCCATAGTCATCTATCTACCGGGACCACTACCGTATGAATCAGCTAAGGCGATCCCTTACAAATACGGTGCAACAATAGTTGAAAATGAAAAGGAAATTCCATTACCCTCCATCGTGAATATTGCAGACATCAGTCGTGTAACACGGAGTGGTCGAATCTTCAACCGAGGAGTTGGAGAACCTAGCAGGGAAAAGGAACTTCAGACAGAAGCTCCCGATTCATCAGTCGATCGATCCAGTAATCCCGACCTTTCGAAAAATAATGATGAGATGTTGAAGCTCATCCAAAGGAGTGAATACAACATTGTCGATCAACTGTTACAAACTCCTTCAAAGATCTCGGTATTATCACTGTTACTGAGTTCAGAAGCCCACAGGGAGGCTCTACAGAAAGTCTTGGAGCAAGCCTTTGTGGAACAGGATGTAACAATTAGACAGTCCGATAGCATTGTCTCTAACATCACTTCCTGCAATATTTTGGGATTTAGTGATGAGGAATTACCCGGAGAGGGTCGCCGTCATAACATGGCGCTCAACATCACAGTTAACTACCAAGACGATGCTTTAGCCAGCGTACTGGTAGACACAGGGTCAGCCCTGAATGTTATGCCGAAGTCCACTTTGATGCAATTATCATTCAAAGGCCCTCTAATGAGAATCAGCGAGGTCATCGTCAAAGCATTCGACGGATCCAGAAAAACAGTTATCGGCGAAGTTGATCTTCCCATAACTATTGGTCCTCACACTTTCCAGGTCATGGACATCCGGGCAACGTACAGTTGTTTATTAGGAAGACCTTGGATACATTAGGCTGGAGCGGTTACTTCAACCCTCCACCAAAAGCTAAAGTTCGTTCAGAACGATCAACTTGTCATAGTCTGTGGGGAACAAGCCTTGCTCGTGAGTATTTTATCATCATCTACTGGTATAGAACCCGAGGAGGTTATTGCAACTCAGTTCCAAGCACTGTCAGTGAGCAAGGACAATCAATCCCAAGAAGGAACCTCGATTTCCTCATACAAAGATGCTATCAAAGCGGTTGAGAGTACCGATACAACGGGATGGGGACAGCTTGTCATTCCTATTGATAATACAACAAAGAAGGGTCTTGGTTTTTCTGCAACCTGTACCCGGACAGCTGCCAACGATGAAAGTCTTCATCCCCTTCAAAACTTCTTCCACAGTGGAGGTTTCCTTCACCCAGTGTCTCAAGCAGTACATGCTATCAATGAGGAAGATCCCTCTGACACAGATGAAGAATGGAATTCCTACCTTAACGAGGACGGTTATATGTCTCAGGAAAAGGTGCCTATACCATTTTGCTATCCCGCACAGAGTCCGAGATTTATACCACGGTCAGACGTCGAAATGATATACGGAGATTGTGATCCTGAAGGATGTCGTGCTCCGCCAAATTCATTAGAGGAAGACACTCTGATGAAAGATAACTTTGACTACAACTACTATGGCCCAATGGATGGTCTGCCAATGTGGCAACTTTATCCAGGAGATTTGGGGCAAGAAAGTCAGCCGAACAATGAAAATCAGCTGAGCATCATTGAACAGAATACATGTGTCCCCACCATGTCATGGGATCAACACTAAGGTCATTCAGAAACTACTCAACATGATGATGAATTTGCAATGTTTGCAGGACTTGAATTCATCAAATATGCTTTTCCCGAGGTCAACGTCATCAAGAGAGATGACTCCTCCAGTTCCAAAGAAGTTTGGGACACTCTGGGAGAACCGAGTGGAAAATACGACTATATGTTCAAGTACACCGCTCCCGAAAGCTCTCGTATCAGGCTCGAAGATGTCCAGTCAACTGGATGGGGAGATACAGCTGAGAGCACAAATGTTATACAAAATACAACTGAGGAATCCTCCTACGACAACTCTGCCTGGGAGACAGATTCCAATGATCCTGCTCCACCAGAAATCAGCGTTATTTCTGAAGACAAATCAATGAAAGTGCCAGACTTTGTGATTCACCGAGGAGTTCACCGCCAATGGGTTGTCGTGGATGTTCCGAAGATCGTTCATCAGTCAAAGTAATTGCCATCTTTAACCTTTCACCCTGCCCAGGTGAAACAGATGTTTTGATAGGGCTCGCTTTCTATAAATTTTCCCTCTTTGCTTTGCCCGAAGCGACAGAGTGTTGTTTTATAGGGTTGTAGTTTCAAGAATCGACTTGTTCATTAATAAAATAACGTCGTTCTGTAATTTCCGCATTAATTGCTGTTTTCTCTTTTCGCTTTTTCAGAAAATGGTAATCCTAAAAAACAATGCATAATTAAAAAAAACAAGCAGTAAATGAAATACACTGCACACACTCTTGCATTTTCTCTATCTCTTCTAAACACGAATCATCACGTCATGCAGATTGCTTGTTTTAAACCCCGTTGAAACATACGATCTGATGCTTTCTCCCAACTTTGAGTTCCCGGTATTTGGGGCTGAAGAAGAAGTTGACAACGAAATTCCAGAAGAGATCTCCCGATTACTCAGACAAGAGGAAAGGTCCATTGAACCTCACAAAGAGCCGTTGGAAACGGTAAACTTGGGTTCGGAAAAAGAGAAAAAAGAAATCAGGATTGGGGCACTGCTCAGTCCAACTGCCAAAGAGAGTTTGGTAAAGCTTCTCAAAGAATTCCCCGATGTATTCGCTTGGTCCTATCAGGATATGCCATGGTTGGATACCAGCATCATGGAACATCACTTACCGTTAAGGTCGGAATGTCCGCCAGTTAAACAAAGGTTGAGACGCACTCACCCGGACATGGCCATCAAAATCAAAGAGGAGGTACATAAACAGATTGACGCGAGTTTCCTCGCCACGTCAGAATATCCTCAATGGTTAGCCAACATTGTACCCGTTCCCAAAAAGGACGGAAAGGTCAGAATGTGTGTCGACTACCGAGACTTGAACAAGGCTAGTCCGAAGGACGACTTTCCTTTACCACACATTGACATGCTGGTGGACAGTACAGCAAAGTTCAAAGTTTTCTCCTTCATGGATGGGTTCTCGGGCTATAATCAGATCAAAATGGTGCCGAAAGACATGGAGAAAACATTGTTCATTACCCCCTGGGGTACCTTTTGTTACAAGGTAATGTCGTTCGGTTTGAAGAACGTCGGGGCAACCTATCAAAGGGCCATGACTACTCTGTTTCATGACATGATACACAAAGAGATAGAGGTATATGTCGATGACATGATTGCAAAATGTAAGACAGAAGAGGAGCATGTGACCCACCTGTCAAAATTATTCGAGCGTTTGCGAAAGTACAAACTCCACTTGAATCCCAACAAGTGAACCTTCGGAGTCCGTTCAGGGAAACTCTTAGGGTTCATCGTCAGCCATAAAGGAATTGAGGTTGATCCTGACAAGGTCAAGGCCATTCAAGAAATGCCTTCTCCGAAAACTGAAAAACAAGTCACAGGATTCCTGGGACGTTTGAACTACATCTCCAGATTCATATTCCTTATGACCGCGACCTGTGCGCCGATTTTCAAATTACTCAAAAAGAACCAGAATTGCATTTGGTCAGAAGATTGTCAAATCGCCTTCGATAGTATCAAGGAATATCTATTGAATCCTCCGATTCTATCACCTCCAGTGGAAGGAAGACCGCTGATCATTTACCTCACAGTCCTAGAGGACTCAATGGGATGTGTACTTGGCCAACAAGACGAAACCAAACGGAAAGAGTCTGCCATTTACTATCTAAGCAAGAAATTCACCGACTGCGAAACTCGGTACACTATACTTGAGAAAACTTGTTGCGCTTTGGCTTGGGCAGCCAAACGTCTACGCCAGTACATGATTCGTCACACTACTTGGTTGGTCTCCGAGATGGATCCGATCAAGTACGTCTTTGAAAAACCTGCTCTCACGGGAAGGATTGCCCGTTGGTAGATGTTGCTATCAGAATATGACATAGAGTACCACGCTCAGAAAGTCGTTAAAGGAAGTATTTTAGCCGATCATTTGGCTCATCAACCGATTGACGATCAAGAATCAACTGGGTTTGACTTCCCAGATGAAGATGCCATGTATTTAAAAATGAAAGATTGCGATGAACCGTTACCCAGTGAAGGGCCAGAATCAGATTCCCAATGGGGACTTATCTTTAACGGAGCAGTCAATCATTACTAAAACGGAATTGGGGCAATCATTGTTACCCCTCAGGGTACCCACATTCCTTTCATCGCCAGACTTACGTTCAAATGTACGAACAACGAGGCCGAATACGAAGCTTGTATTATGGGTCTCGAAGAAGCGATTGATTTAAGAATCAAAAACTTGGACGTATACGGCGACTCAGCCTTGGTTATCAATCAGATAAAAGGAGATTGGAACACATACCAATCAGGATTGATTCTTTACAAGGACTATGCAAGAAGGTTGTTACCCTTCTTCAACAGAGTTGAGTTTCATCACATCCCTCGAGAGGAGAATCACATGGCTGATGCATTAGCCACTATCTCTTCTATGATTAGTGTGGGTCAATGGAATGACATACCTAAGATCGACATAATGCGCCTTGAATGGCCCGCTTACATCTTCATGATCGAAGCAGTCATAGACAACAAACCTTGGTATCACGATATCAAATGCTTCCTTCAGAAACAAGAGTACCCACCTGGGGCATCCAGGAAAGACAGAAAAACCCTCAGAAGAATGGCTGGAAACTTCTTCCTGAGCAGTGGCACTCTCTATAAGAGAAATTTTGACATGGTCTTGCTCCGATGCGTAGACAAACCAGAAGCAGAAAAACTGATGAAAGAAATTCATGAAGGATCCTTTGGCACTCATGCCAACGGACACACAATGGCAAGAAAAATTCTGAGAGCAGGGTATTACTGGTTGACCATGGAATCCGACTACTACAAGTACATGAGGAGGTGTCACAAGTATCAGATATACTCCGACAAAATTCATGTACCGCCATCGTATCTCAAAGTTCTCTCTTCCCCGTGGCCTTTTTCCATATGGGGAATCGACATGATTGGCTTGATCGAACCTAAGGCTTCAAACGGACATCGGTTTATCCTGGTAGCCATTGACTATTTCACCAAGTGGGTCGAAGCAGCGTCGTACGCTAATGTAACCCGAAAAGTGGTGGTCCGATTTATCAAAAACAATATCATCTTCCGTTATGGTGTTCCGAGCCAGATCATTACTGATAATGGATACAACTTGAACAACAAGATGATGAAAGAGTTGTGCGTAGAGTTCAAGATCAAACACCATAACTCATCTCCCTACCGACCCAAGATGAACGGAGCGGTAGAAGCGGCTAACAAGAACATCAAGAAGATCATTCAAAAGATGGTTGTAACCTACAAAGATTGGCACGAGATGTTACCCTTTGCTCTTCATGGTTATCGCACATCTGTCCGCACTTCAACAGGGGCTACCCCTTTCTCTCTAGTATATGGCATGGAAGCAGTGCTCCCCATAAAAGTAGAAATCCCGTCAATCCGAGTATTGATAGAAGCCAAGCTCACCGAAGCTGAATGGTGTGAAAGCCGACACGACGAACTAAACCTGATCGAAGAAAAGTGAATAACGGCTCTATGCCACGGTCAGTCATATCAACAAAGAATGAAGAAGGCATTCGACAAAAGGGTTCGACCCCGTGTCTTCAGAAAAGGAGACCTCGTGCTCAAGAAGATACAATCATTTCTCACTGACTCTCGGGGCAAGTGGACTCCAAATTATGACGGCCCCTATGTGGTCAAGAAAGCTTTCTCAAGCGGCGCCTTGAGACTTGCAACCATGGATGGAAAGGAATTTGCCTACCCCACGAATGTTGACGTAGTCAAGAAATACTTCGCATAAACTAAAAAAAAAAACGTGTTGGTGGATTGAAAACCCGAAAGGGCGGTCCGGGAAAAAATTAGAGACATGATAAAAAATCATCCCGGTGGATTGGAAATCTCCAAGTACAATCCAGGCAAAAGTTAGGGATAATGGCAAGTAACTACGTTCAACAAAGGGGAAAATCCCCCAGCAACAGTTATATCATCCGTCAGGAAAACTCCAGTCAAGGTCATCTTCGATAGAAGCTCAGGATGTCCCGAATTCAAAGTTGGAAGAAGAATAGTAGTCATTATGTTTCAACGTAGCCCTTTTCCCTGTAAATTACCATTTTCTAACTTTGTAAATACTCTTTGGAATCACGCTTTTGGCTGATTTCCATCCTATCAATAAAATTTGAGCCCTTGTGCTTTTGTTTGTAATTCTTACTTGTTTTAGCTTTATGGAACGACATTTTAACATGATCAACGATTCTTGAAATAAAACAAAAATGAATTTACTTGTAAAAACTTTTTCTGCTTTTTAATAGAGACGACAATTTTTTTTACTGTTGAACATCAGAAGAACATCGGTCGCTTCTCCAGAAGTAATCGAACCTCAAAGTGCAGAATAAAAGTACTCCTTCTAACCCAGTACGCCTTGATAGTTCCTGGATTGGCTGGAATTTTGGTAAAACAAAGGATATTCAATGTTGATGTCAAGGTGCTGATGTTGTAACATTGAAGTCTTAACACTGGGCTGTGTTAAGTAGTTAAGTGCTGAAGTTGGATGTCTGATGTCACACAGGTGATGTTGTAACATCAGACCTGCAGAATTAACAATAGCAGGACATGTTATTAGGGCACGCGTATTAGCTGGAATTGTGGAGAGTGGTTGACTCATTGGATGAGAATATCTTGGGATAGATATTTTCTGTTACATGGGAGATTTGATTGCAGGTCTATTGGAGAATTAAAAGGTTGAAGATTTAAAAAGATTTTGGGGATAAAATCTGTTTTGAAGATTCAGTTTTAATTAACAAATCTGATCAAATATTGTCACAAGTCCAAGCCCAATTCAGGAGCTATATAAAGCGCACAAGACCAAAGGAAAAAGTACAGAAAACATTCAGAAGATCAAGAGCAGGAGGCTTAGTGTCTAGAGTTTGTTTAAAGTGCTTGTATTTACACTATTCTAGGGTTTGAATAGGTGTTGAGTTTCTGTCCTCTCTAAAGCTGTGAAGCAAAGAGAGTTGTGTGATTTGATCGAAGCTGTGAAGTAAGATCAAGGGTACTCAAAGTAGTTTCTTTGAGTGTTTGTAAAGGATTGAGTGGTGTTCTCATACCTAAGTGGTTTCTTAGGTAGGAAGTCATTAGTAGAGTATAAGTTTAGGAGATTGTCAATGGGTCGTTGAGTCTGTAAATTATATCTACAAGTAGTGAATTCCATCCCTGGCTTTGTAGCCCCCAGAGTAGGTTGGTCGTAACCGAACTGGGTCAACAATTCTTGGTGTTTTTTTTTCTATTCTTGCTGTCCATTGTGCAGAGTGTGTTGTTGTGACATCACACCTTAACATCACACGTCTGATACCAGAATTTCAATTGGTATCAGAGCAGGCATCCTGTCTGTCTCTGGGTGAGATCTAGGGAAGTTACTTTCTGGTGTAAAGATGGACAAAGAAGTTGGAGGATTCGTCAACAGACCCCCTATTTTGGATGGATCCAATTATGACTATTGGAAGCTAAGGATGACCACCTTCTTAAAATCCTTGGACAGTAGGGCTTGGAAGGCTGTTATTAAAGAATGGAAAGATCCTGTCATGTGTGAGAAGGATGATGCTGGCAAAGATAGAGAAGGCACCTCTAAGCCAAAGCCTGAAGAAGAATGGACCAAGGAGGAAGATGAGCTCGCTCTTGGAAATTCCAAAGCTCTGAATGCAATCTTCAATGGAGTGGATAAGAATATCTTCAGGTTAATTAATACCTGTGAAGTTGCTAAGCAAGCATGGGATATCTTGCAGGCTACTCATGAAGGAACATCTAGAGTCAAGATGTCAAGACTTCAGATTTTAACATCAAAATTTAAAAGCCTAAAGATGAAGGAAGATGAGACTATTCATGATTTCCACATGAGTGTTCTCGAGCTGGCCAATGCATCTAGTGCTCTTGGTGAGAAGATGTCAGATGAAAAGTTTGTGAGGAAGATCCTTAGGTCCCTACCTAAGAAGTATAAGATGAAGGTTACTGCCATTGAAGAATCCTAAGACATCAGCAAGATGAGAGTTGATGAGCTCATTGGATCTCTTCAAACCTTTGAGCTTGGGTTGAATGAGGAAGAACCAGAAAAGAAGCCAAAGAGTATAGCCCTGGTGACAAATGGTGAAGAAGAGAAAGGGAAGAAATCTGAATCCCAGGAGGATCTGTCTCAGGCCATAGTGATGTTGGGAAGACAGTTCACCAAAGTATTCAAGAGAATGAATAATAACTCTAGGCCTAATGTTAAGAACATGACTTCTGACACCAGCAAGAAGGATGAAGAGAAAACTGCCCAAGATAAAGGAGTGCAGTGCTTTGAGTGCGAAGGGTATGGACATGTCAAGAAAGAATGTCCCACCTTCTTGAAAAAGCAGAAGAAGGGCATGACAGTTTCTTGGTCTGACTCTGATAGTGAAAGTGAAGGCGAGTCAGCAAAGCATGTGAGAGCTTTAACAGGAGCTGTTGTTTCTGATGATGATTCTAGTGATGGAGAAGTAACTTATGAGGAGTTGGCATCCACCTATCAAGAGCTGTGTTTAAAGAGTGCTGAGATTTGTCAAGAAAACAAGTGCCACAAGCAACAGATTGCTTAGCTAGAGAATGAAAAGACTGATCTTGAAAATGAAGTGGTGCTAGTTAGAGCTCATCTTGATCAAATGACCAAGTCTGTTAGGATGCTGAGCTGTGGTACAGACACACTTGACAAGATACTTCAGTCAGAAAAAGCTGCTGGAGATAAAGCTGGGATAGGTTATGTGGCTGAGGACAAGGGAACTTCAGAAGGAAGCACTTCAGGTTCAAAGAAGGAAGTGTCACAACTTTCATCTCAACATCAGCCAAAGAAGCAGGATTCTACCCCTAAGAAAGCTGATGTTTCACAACCTAAGAAGATTGAGAAGAAGACTGGTCCCTATCAGAAGAGAAAGCAGCCACATGGAGCTAGTCAGTATATGCCCCCACAATACCATGAGAGCATGCAAGCTGCTCAGATCAAACAGCACATGTCTCATCGGATGTCTCAACATCAGGACAACTGGTATGGTTATGGTTATGGATACACCAATGTTGTTCCTTATATCTATGGAAGAAGAAAGCCACACCATCATGGGAGACAATCCAGGAAACAACATTCTTAGCCGTCTTATGGGAGAAGATATCAACATAATAGATGGCAGGGCAGTTATGGTAGGAGGAGACCACATTATGGATGGCAGCATAGGCAATCTCATCATGGCAGACGATTCAGAGATGAAAGGGTGAGATGCTATTATTGTGGCAGGATTGGACATATGCAGTACTCTTGCTACAAGCTGCATGGATACCCTCAACCTCAAAACAGATGGAGAGAGCACAAGCCAAAAGTTGTTAAACAATGGGTACCCAAGGAGAAGGTGAAGTGCCTATTAGCTCACATGGGTGATAAAGAAGGAACATGGTATTTTGACAGTGGGTGTTCCAAGCACATGTCTGGATGTAGATCCATGTTTGAAGATCTTAGAGCTTGCCCCTCTCATGAGGTCATATTTGGCAATGGAGAAAAAGGTGTTGTTGCAGGAGTTGGGAAAGTGCAAGGTGATGGTAGACCTGAACTTAACAATGTTATGTTTTTCAATGGCTTAAGTGCAAATTTGATCAGCATAAGCCAGTTGTGTGATGAAGGTTACGAGGTAAACTACACTAAGCATGAGTGTGTAGTGTCTGATGAGCATAATCAGATTGTTATGAAGGGTGCCAGAACCAATGACAACTGTTATCAGTGGACCACTCTTGAAGGAGATTCAACTAGTAATGTTCTAGTTGATGTTATAACATCAGACTATGACATCAGGATGTTGAAGGGTCACTCAAAGTTAACAAGTTCTGATGTGAGTGTTTTAAAAGGAAAGTATTTATGGAGGGAGAAAATTAGTAATTGGTCTTTAAATACTGAAAAGTTGGCGCCATACCTCAGACCATCATTCTCTAGTGCAGCAAGATCACGGTTCATTAAAGAGTATTTCTTCCTTCCATTCGTCGTCCTCTACAAGAAGAATCATCTGACCTCATACTGCCTCAAGGGAACCATGTCAAACCAGACGTCGTCTCCATCAAAGAAATCTGTCCCTCAAAGCTCTTCGCGAGATAAGGCTAGGGTTTCTTCAGAAGAGGGATTTGCAGAAGAAGCTTTGAATATAGAACCTATCTCAATGATGCTCCCAGAATCAGGTACTTCGAGACCCACTAAACTAACTCCTAAGAGACCTGCTACTATTTTCAAGAATCCTGATACAAAGAAAGTTGTTACGAGTGTGTTATTTGGGGAATTAGAGGCCTCTAACAATGATATATGCAAAGAAATCACTGATGGGCAGGTAGATGTTTGGCCCGTAGAAGGAAAGCTGTTAGCCAGTTTGTTGAGTGTCAAATATGCTTTTCTGCACAGAATAGGTATTGCCAACTGGGTTCCTACTAGTCACAAGACCTCAATTTCTGTTGAATTGGGGAAGATAATTTATGCAGTTGGGACAAAGCAAAGAATTAACTATGGGTCCTACATCTATGATAATACTATTAAGCATGCTGCTACATATGCTGTAAAGATGCCCATTGCTTTTCCTACTCTCATTTGTGGGATTGTCTTGTCTCAACATCCTGGAATTCTACAGCATTCAGATGTTGCTTGTAAAAGGAAGCCTGCCTTGTCACTCCATCACAAGGTGAAACATGTACCTTACAATGTCAAGACATCTGCCTCAACATCACAACAGTCACCAGCCAAGACTGGGTTGATTACAGAACTAGAGGAGGCTTGCAAGGAGTTAGATGAAGTCATAAGAGTTAGTACTGAAAGGAAACAAAAATTTGAAAGACTTGTCATGTCTCTGAGATTGGCAACAAAGGAAGGTGAAGCTGTCAACACAAGGAAGGATGCTGTTGATGAAGACGATAATGATGATCTCAGCTCAGAAGTTTCAAGCTTTTAATGTTTGCCTTCTATTTTAGTAGGGTTAGCTTTATTTTCTGTCTTTGTTTTAGCACTTAATGTGCTTGGTTTGTAATTTGAATATTGTGCTGTTTTATGCACTGGTTATACTTTTAGTTTCCTTCTATGATTTGTTTTGCCTGTTTACTAACTGAGAGGCTAACAATGAGAACTAGGGTGTACTGACTATAGTTAATAGGGCTTCTTATAGAAGCTTGTCTAATTGTGGCTAAAAAGGGGGAGAACATAGCCAAGATAGTCAAGAGGATTATTGCCATATGCTGCTGATGTGATGCAGAGATTAAGGGGGAGATAGATTGATGCCGCTAAAAGGTGTTTAGTTGAAAAGTGGTATTGCAGTTATAAAGGGGGAGTTTTGACTGAACTAGTGAAGATATCATGACATTTGAAGAGTGCAGCCAAGCAGACATCTAGGGGGAGTAATATGCTGCACATTATGAGCTACTGAACAGCTGTGATACTGGTTCATGTTTTCAAGGGGAGCACCAATTGGCTGCTGTCAATAATGAAGATGGTGCTGCAGCAGATCAAGTGATGTAGACTATGAAGATTGTCAAACTGCTGCTAATGAGTTTCAAATTTCTAAAGATTATTCCGCTGCTAAAATCTCTGAAGGTGCAGAGTGCAGATGTTGTTTGCAGAGTGCAGAGATTGTTTTAGCCAAAATTAGCCAAAGGGGGAGATTGATAGTTCCTGGATTGGCTGGAATTTTGGTAAAACAAAGGATATTCAATGTTGATGTCAAGGTGCTGACGTTGTAACATTGAAGTCTTAACACTGGGCTGTGTTAAGTAGTTAAGTACTGAAGTTGGATGTCTGATGTCACACAGGTGATGTTGTAACATCAGACCTGCAGAATTAACAACAGCAGGACATGTTATTAGGGCACGCGTATTAGCTGGAATTGTGGAGAGTGATTGACTCATTGGATGAGTATATCTTGGGATAGATATTTTCTGTTACATGGGAGATTTGATTGCAGGTCTGTTGGAGAATTAAAAGGTTGAAGATTTAAAAAGATTTTGGGGATAAAATCTGTTTTGAAGATTCAGTTTTAATTAACAAATCTGATCAAATATTGTGACAAGTCCAAGCCCAATTCAGGAGCTATATAAAGCGCACAAGACCAAAGGAAAAAGTACAGAAAACATTCAGAAGATCAAGAGCAGGAGGCTTAGTGTCTAGAGTTTGTTTAAAGTGCTTGTATTTACACTATTCTAGGGTTTGAATAGGTGTTGAGTTTCTGTCCTCTCTAAAGCTGTGAAGCAAAGAGAGTTGTGTGATTTAATCGAAGCTGTGAAGTAAGATCAAGGGTACTCAAAGTGGTTTCTTTGAGTGTTTGTAAGGGATTGAGTGGTGTTCTCATACCTAAGTGGTTTCTTAGGTAGGAAGTCATTAGTAGAGTATAAGTTTAGGAGATTGTCAACGGGTCGTTGAGTCTGTAAATTATATCTACAAGTAGTGAATTCCATCCCTGACTTGGTAGCCCCCAGAGTAGGTTGGTTGTAACCGAACTGGGTCAATAATTCTTGGTGTTTTTTTTTCTGTTCTTGCTGTCCATTGTGCAGAGTGTGTTGTTGTGACATCACACCTTAACATCACACGTCTGATACCAGAATTTCACGCCTGAATGAAGGGATCAACTATGTTAGAGACCTTGTTTCGTCTGACATGCCTCGACAGAGTCCTTACCTCCTAAGCCCGACCAACATAGCTCCCAACAGGGACTATCTCTCCTAAGCAAGGTGGAATTGCTATTCTGAACCAACGGTACTTCTTCGCCCCGCGATGGCCGAGTATTCAGTTGTGTTCACCAGTCAGTTTGTATGACGCGTCAGTTTTGTCAGCATAAACATACATATATCATGCATTATTGATTTGCATTCACATTTCATATTGCATCACTATCACTCTATTCGGTCTTGTCCCCTAGTGATAGAAGTTCTCTCAATAGAGTTGTCAGTTCTTGCCTTGTCAGGAAACGCTGCATTTGAACAACCTCGCCTCCAGTTTATTTCTGGAAGGAAGTTGGCCCTCGACCACTTTGATAACTTAAACCTCTGAAACATCAGAGAGCCGCCAGTCAACATCACTCTTCGCCATTGAAGATGATATCCTTGATTCCCCGGATTAAGGAAAATCCACAGAGAAGGCCTCTTAATCAGAGATTCGGTGGTACAACAGTTTTTCTCAAAAATAAACCACTGATGAAAAGGTCATCGGCACCTCAAAATTGGATCCCATCATATGGAATTTCTCCGGGAAGATCCCGAGAAAAGTATGATGTAAGACCCCCAAGCGAAGGCAGTCTCTCAAGGGACTCGCATTCCCCAAGTAGAAACAAATGGCATCTCCAACAGAGAAGTTTGTGTACCTCTACAATTCAGACGATTGGGTTCCCCAACAAGTCTGAATGGCATCTCCCCAGGAAAATTCAGCGAGAAGTTTGAGGAAAACCGCTACACATAGCGTCCCTTGTCAATAATGTTTATTGACAAAATAAACTAAGACCAGTTCCTTGGTACGAAACCAAGAACGAGGGGAGGTTTATTTCAGCAACTGAGACCAGTTCCTTGGTATGAAACCAGGATCGAGGGGAAGTTTGCATCAGAAACTAAGACCAGTTCCTTGGTAGGAAACCAGGATCGAGGGGAAGTTAACAAGAGAAACTAAGACCAGTTCCTTGGCAGGAAACCAGGATCAAGGGGAAGTTTACCTTTTCTAAGCATCATCGCTTAGCTAAAGAAGATGAATGCGTAAGCTACCATTCATAACCACCATCAAAATTTCGGGTATTCCGATATTTAATCCTCTTGCACCCCGAATGACCGAATACCTTCGTCATTCGCACCTTCGGGTCCAAGAAGATTAAATAGGGGCATCTGTCATACCCCAAATTTTGACCACTAAGATGTCTCATCATTGTGCAAATCATCATCACAATAGGGAGGAACCATCATACTTCATCAGTCTCCCCAAAGATGGGTGAGCATCCACTACAATCAAAATTAGGGTTTCAAGCCCTCTCAGAGCCTTAGACAAAGGATCAATTAAGGAATGACATGATCTTCAACTTGTCTAACCTCTCAAACATCCACAATGGATCAAAAGGACTCCCACTTCAAGGATCAAGCCCAAGGCTGCTCCCTTCTAGGTGGATCAAGTCTCAAGATCGACAGTGTCACCAAATTAGGGTTTTGGACTACCAGGGCCTCCAGATGGAAATTTTTCCTCTGGGCACAAGCCAATGATCCAAAACATAACCTGATATACTTCATGGGACCTCATGGACCCAATCATCAAGTCAATTTAGCATCAGGGGATGCATTCACTAAAAATCAGGAATTAGGGTTTCTTGACCTAATTCACCCCTAAGTTGACTTTTAGGGAAAATCATGAGCCAAGACCTCAAGAGAGGGTTTGAGGGTCTCTAATGAACTATATTGATCCATTTGTAACAATGGATTAATCCAAGAAGTGTGAGCAACAAGTCTCAATTTCATCTGCACCACAATTAGGGTTTCGCGGGAAAAGTCAACTATAACTTTGACTTTTGACCTGGACATGTTCCCAAGCCCTAGGACATGAATCAATATACCCTATAACACCCATGGAACATGTCCATCAAGTTTGATTTAGGTCAAGGACATGATTTCCTGAAGAATTGCACAGTTTGGAATTCATCTACTAAAAAGTCAACTGTGCACAAAAGTCAACTTTGACTTCTTAAGATTTTTCACAAAAATTGGATTTTTAACCCTAAAATGATGTTAATGTATGATTTGAATCATCATTCATCAATAAAAATCAAAGAAAGTGGGATAACTTGTAAAAGGGGTAACCATAAAAACTTAGAAAAATTTCTAAGTTATGGAAAAAGTGACACTAATGTGCCAACTTTGGAGGACCATAACTCCTAAACCACAAGGCCATTGTTCCCCATTCAAATCTTGATTTATAGATCTCATTGCCCTCTACAAATGCTTCAAACTAACCTATGTCCAAATTCCTCATGGATTTTGAGTTATGGAGTAATCAAAATCAAGAAAAGTCACTTTGTTCCAACACTTAGTGAAAATTTCACTAAGTCGGATTTTACCTTACTTTTTGCCAAATGTAGGGGGATTTTTCACTTGGATTCAAAAGAGATCAAAGCCAAACATGTTCAAACAGTTGTTGTATCATGTAAGGGCTTTTCAAAATGGCCAAGAACATTACCAAATTCAACTTGAGTCATGAGATATGACATTGGCAAGTTGCCTTGCTGAAATCTGCCAAGGCAAGGCAGATTTTTACACTTTTGGTCGATTTGCCAAAATCAGCCAAATCCAAATGCTCCTATCCACTTGGACACATCTGAGGATTGAATCTAAAGGGGACAATCACCGATCCAAGCCTCCAAAGTCTTTGGAACAAGAAATAGCATGTTGAACCTAGAATTGCCAAAATAGGGACAAGACTCCAATTTTGGATTGGAGCATTCAATGGAAGCATCAAGGTGGCATGGACTGAGCCACTCTCAACTGAATTCAGTCAAGACTTATCCAAGACCAAGGGAACCAGCAGCCTGTGCCCTAACCTCTAGTCAATGGCTAGAGGAGACTTGGATTTTCATTTGCCAACATTGGCCAACCTACTCAGCAGTTGCCATTCACTATTCCTTGCAAAATAAACTTGCTCTACTATAAATAGAGCTTAATTGTGATCAGTTTGAGTACACCAAAGCCATCAAACAGATGTTTTCCTCAAAATCTCTTATTTCACTCCAATTTTGCCTTCTAAGGCAAGTAGCTATCGGGTTTTGAGTTTGAGAGCTTTTCCAATCAAACCAATCACACACACACCTCATATACATCATATAGAAGTGATACAAACACTCACATAACATCTGGAACTCAGATTTCACAAAATCACCAGCCAATTGCTCAAGTTCTTGACAGATTTACAGTTGGGGTACCATCTCAAGTTCCAGATCATTTCAATCCATTCCAAGCATTCATACACACTCCATGGCACCTAGGGAAGCTATCCAGATCATTGGAACCTAGCTGTAACACCTCCAACACAAATCACGATCACCAGCTGCAAGTGGTAAGCATGAGCTCTTCTAACTCTATGATCCATGCAATTTTTGCTGCACAATAATTTGGTCATATGTTCATAATCATGCATGGAATGTTTCCCCTCACTTAATTGCATTGTTTGAATTGTGTATAAAAAATCCTAGCCTTCATGCAGAAATTAGGGTTCTTGAGGATTTTTCGTGATTTCTTGTTTTATGCTTAATTTAAATGAAATTAATTGCCATAGACATGATCGTGAGGTTAAAACGAGTTGATTGGTATGTGGATTACATGATATGATTAAGTATTCAGTGAGATTGGAGAGAAAATGTAAATCTGGGCAAAACTGAAAAACGCGCGTGTTCTTGCCTTTGTTCTTGGCGCCATTTTCCAATATTTGAATATTTGAATTTTGTGATTTTATTTAATTGATTCAAATATTAATTTCTCTCTGAGTTTTAATGGTTTTGAGTTGATTCTATTTTTAATAATTCACAAAAATGTTAAAATATTTTATTTTCCCAAAAAATCCCAAAAATATTATTTATTTTATGTAATTGATATTTTTGCAACGAATTAATGTTTTAATTGTTTTTGACATTTAAAATATTTTTCCACCTTGATTTTGCAACTTTTAATGCTTTCTAATTATTTTGTAGGTCAATACTTAATTTTTGAAGCATTAATCCAAGATCACAATTTGTTTTCCATATGTTAAACAATTTTGATCATTTTAATTGAATTTTTTATTCAATTAAAACACATTTTTGAAAACAAATTAGGGTTTTTGGATAATTCAACCCTCATAAATCATTTTCAAACTCTTTGGGCTTCTAATAGAGTGTAAGACCCAATCCTTTTTTGACCAAATCATTTTTGGGCCTCAGTATATTGTATAAGTCCCGATACCGTCAAAATAAACGACGCGATCGTTGCCGGTTTAAAATTAACCACCTTGGGCCTCTCCTTGAGCTATAAGACCCATTCAAAACTTTTGGGCCTCTAATAGAATGTAAGACCCAATCCCCTTTTAACCAAAACATTTTGGGCCTCAGATATTGTATAAGTCCCTCTACGTTAAAAGAAAACCTCGGCGCGATCGCCATTTCAAACGGAAAATCATCTGGGCCTACCCTCGTGTTATAAGCCTCACTCTTTTTCTTTAAACCTTTTGGGCCTCTTGAGAGAGTGTAAGACCCATCCCTTGGTACAGAAAACAATTTTTGGGCCTCAGTCACTTGTATAAGTCCCTCTGTACAAATTCAAAAAGTGCGCTCACTGATAAAACCCTGGGCCTCTCCTTGAGCTGTAAGCCCCAAATCTTTCTTTTTCAAAGCACTTTCTCCTTTGATTTTGAAATATACTGTTGTGTTCAATCTTTCTTTGTTGAACAACTAACTAAACAACATGGAAGCTCTACAACCGAGTAAGTGTTTATATGTTTTCATTTACCGCTTTCATATACATATAACTGTATTGTGGGGCTGTTTCGCTGTAAGTCTTCTTTCATAAACTCATATCAACTGTGTAATAATAGTATAGATATTTAGAGTTTCCCCGGCAACTACGTCTAGAACTAAGTGATGTTTTTTCGTTTATTCGTAGAAATAGACACCTAGATCCCCAATAGGATCACCAGATACAGTCTTCTCTTCGGCTGTCCTCATTAGGAATTGTCAAGAAACTCTACTCCCAGAGATGAATGTATTCTCCGTGAATGGCATCTTTGAGTTTCTTCCAAATTCTCAAACTTTCCTGACTTGATCTATTCCTTGTGAATAGCTTGCCTTGAATTTCTCGGGGTTTGGGGACCCACGGGCTTCTTAAAAGCATCGGCCTTCTCTTGGGCATCGTACAAGGACCCACAGGCTTCCTAAAAGCAACCCCGCCTACTCTTTGGGTTTAGTACAAGGACCCGCCGGCTTCTTAGAAGTATTCACAGCCTCCTCTTAGGCTTCGTATAATGATTCTTCCTCCGGGAATGATAGCCTCCTCTTGGGCTTCATACAAGTACCGATCGGCTTCTTAAAAGTTTCCAGCCTCCTCTTGGGCTTCGTACAAATTGTCCCGACGACCTCCTAGAGGTATAGGAACAGAACTTTGTCATCTGCATAGAACAGTCCTTTCAAAGAGTCTACTACTGTTTCTCAAAGCATAGTACAAAAGATAAAACTCCGGACACGGATAGTCCAATATCCTTGAGTCTCAAAGACATTCTCAAATGACCCCTTTGTTAAATAGGAAGAAAACCCGTAGACTCAGACAGTCTCAATACCCTTCAGATTTCCCACTTCCTTAAAGAACATGAATAACCCGGACCCTCGAATCAAATCCTTGAGTACAGCATTGCTCATATAAGAACTGATTTTCTCTTTCAAAATCAGTATACTGGACCTGTCACTCAACTGAAACAGTCACCATAGCCTCCTCTTGGGCTTTGTACAATGATTCTCCCCAGCGGAGTCAAACAACGTTTAGCCTCTCTCTCGGGCTTTGTACGAGACACATAAGAGACTCCCTCGTTGAGTCAATCACCCCTTTCGCCTCTATCTCGGGCTTTATACGAGATACAAAAAGGTTCTTATTAAGCCAAACAAATTTTCGCCTCAATCTCGGGCTTTGTACGAGATACAAAAACTCTCTTGTTAAGTCAAATAGCCTCCATCTCGGGCTTTGTACGAGATACAAAAACTCTCTTGTTGAGTCAAATAGCCTCCATCTCGGGATTTATGCGAGATACCAAAGGATTCCCTCGTTGAGTCAAAACCTTTTAGCCTCTCTCTCAGGCTTTGTACGAGACACATATTAGCCTCCTCTTAGGCTTTGTATAAGAAAACCACTGGTTGATCCAATCACCCTTTTAGCATCAAAGATGTGTCTCGTTCACAGTACACAAACATCAACAACTCCTTTCGCTTCATCTAATTGCTGTAAGCGGCAAGCCTCTGGATCATCTACATCCATGCCACTGTCCCTCTTTTAGCATGAGAAATTCCTAAGGAAAGATAGCATTGCTCTACATTGAGTTAAAGTCTTCTCCTTCAGGTTAAAATCCCCTTTAAAGGAAATTATGGCATTGTCGGATTCACATATCCCGGTTAAAGTAATTCTCCTTTATAAACAGTTGTGACATACAACCCCCTCTTTAGAGGTGACAAATTCTCTCTAAAGACCAACCCTTTAGCTTCACATCTTGGGCTTTGAACAAGATACAAATAGACCTTCAGCCCCACATCTTGGGCTTTAAACAAGATACAAACCACCTTCAGCTTCACATCTTGGGCTTTGAACAAGATATAAATCACATTTTCGCTTCACGTCTTGGGCTTTGAACAAGACACCAAAACATCTTTTTCCTCCCATAGAATAGGAGGAACTACGAACGCTCTGATTTCCCTGTTTCGGTAAACAGGAATACGTAGGCATAAGATTGAAAGAAAAAATCTTAGCGAGCACACTAAACAAAAACCTAAAATCCCATATCTATCAAGAAGCATCCGTCCTAACATCTAAACCTCCCGCCACTTTTAAAAAAATAAACCTGATAGAGACCCCGAATCTTTGTAGCATCTGTAACCTAACAGACCGCTGTTTAACCTCAGTTTGCAAGCAGGGTTAATTTGAGACATCTATTTCCCTTCCTTCATCAGCTTTAATAGGATAAAAAATGAATCGAGCCGTAGACACCAAAGAGTGATAGCGCTTCGCAACCGCGTCCAAAATCGCTCGCTACAGTTCCCAACTCCAAAACTCCTAGAGTCCTCTGAGAAGGGGCACGGTTATGGCTTCCCTGATGGTCATTTAAAGCCGTCTTGTCAATTATGGCAATGGCTTCTTCGGCACTCTTGCTCATCAAAGATCCACCCGCGGTGGCATCCAACAACGTTTTCTGCACTAATTGAAGACCATTCCAAAATATATGAATTTGAGAAATCTCATCGAAACCATGCCCTTTACATTTCCTCAACATAGATTTGAATCTCTCCCAAGCCTCGTTGAGAGATTCATTGGCACCTTGCGTGAAAACTGCTATTGCGGTCTTTGCCTCCATGAAACGATTATGTGGAAAAAATTGTTCCAAAATTTTTTCCTCAAGTACATTCCAATCCGTCATGATTGTTGTCGACTAATCAAGATACCATTCCTTGGCCTTCCCAATGAGGAAATGTGGGAATAGTCTCTTAAACAGTGACTCTTCTTCAGCTTCAGGTGCACCAGTTGCTCCCGCAATCTCATAGAACTTTGTCAGGTGTGTATAAGGATCCTCATGATCCATACCAGTAAAAGGACTCTGATATAGAAGCGAGAGAATGCCAGTCTTCATTTATGAATGCCGACCGTTCTGAGTATTGCGCGAAAATTGCGCGGTGTGTCTCGGACTGTTAGTACAAGGTCTAGAAGCAGGTGGTGGTGGTGGTGGTGGATCCATAGTTGGAGATAACCGTGGAATTTGCGTCGAAGTTGAACTTCCGTCTCGCTCTCGTCTTTCTTTGGCAAGTTGCCTCCTTCGCCTTGTTCTGCTATTGATTTTACGAGCGGTTCTTTCAATCTCGGGATCGAACAGAAGTTAGTCCGCAGGTAACTTCCCTCGCAGAAAACGAAGTCTGCACACTAAACCAAACAAATCAACAAGCTCAAGTAAAAGTTAACAAGCTTAAAAAAAATAACTATTGCAATGATCGTAATACAACAACAATCCCCGATAACGGCGCCGATTTGTTGAAATAGTTTTTGGGGGGGTGTTTTATCGTATCCATAGAGATTGTGTATATTGCTGCCGTTCGATAGTTAAAAGGTTTCAAACTTTAATCGTAACAAAGGTTTTGGTAATTTTCAATCGGATCGTTTGCATTCGAATTTTAGAAATTAACAGTAAAAAGAGTTGTTTTAGGGTTTTGATAAAACATGTCAAGATTAGGTTTCGGTGATCCGTTTCATACGTATTTTCTCGATTACGAGTGTGACCTTGTTAACAATAATTATAACCACATATCCCCTCAACAAGTTTCTCTCGAACACTTGTTGTGGGATTTACCATTTTGATCCTTTGTTGATCTCTCACACAAACTATCAAAATGATAACATTCAAGAACAATATTTATGAACATCAACATTCAAAACTATCTCTAGCCTCATGAATATTGATGGAATGAAACTTAGATTAAGTTTTATAACATTTCTCTCGAACATGAAATAAAACAAAAGATACAATGTAAACAAAGTTTTTCTTCTATAAATATCATCAACAAGGTTCACAAGCTTACAATCACGAAGAATACATACAAAATAATGGATCACCTACCACTAATCTTGACACAAAAGTGCTTTAGCTAGCCATAGACATGGTAGCTTGCTTGACAAGTAAGTTGCAAAGCTTTTGGAGCATCAATCTTCAAAGATTCAAGGATTGAAGCATAAAAGCTTAGAAACTAAGAAAATGAGTAACAATGGAGTTTTTTCTCTTCAAACAAGATTCTAGGTTAAAAAAGTGTGAGATGAAAAGTGATAATGATTAAAATATCTACAAAATGAGACTATAAACAAGTTCAGCCCATACAAGAGCGTCGGGCGGTGCTTTTCACGGCCGGGCGGTGGCCAAAAGTGAGGCCACGTGACAGCTTCAGTGTCACATGGACCTCTCAAAATATCTGAGAGCGCTGGGCGATGGGATCAGAGCGTCGGGCGATGCCTTCACGGTCGGGCGGTCTTCAAGAGCCGCAGCCAGGAACAATTCTGGAAGTTTGATTAAGATTGGGGAAGCAGCACTGGGCGATGAGACACTCATGCGCCCCAGCAGGGCCGGGCGGTGTAGGGGCCCAAAATGCTACACGCGCCTTTCCAAATTTCTCGTTTTCGTGTGAATCGAGCCTCGATCTTTTCACCAAACTTGCTGCAAAAATTCACAAACACATCAAAATACCTAAATTTCACAAAAATGCAAGAATCACTTAATTAATAAGTCGTTTCCCGAGTAAAGCGATTAAAAGAGCTTAAAGGCATCAAAATCAATTATGAAAATAAGCACTTCTTGACACCTAACAGTGCTCACTTGGCTTCAAATTGATCATAGACCCCTAATTTGAGAGGAGGAACTCCAATGGACGTTGAGGTCTAGTAAAGGAAAGAACTTGAAATTTAAAATTCTGAAGTGCGCTTTCGCCGAGACTATATATGAAATTTGGAGATTAAGGAATCATCATTGCTTTGGTGGGGAGTATAACATTTCAAATGTGGATCAAAATATTATTGATTGTATTGTTTATAGGTGTTGGCCTAGACCGAAGCTTAGGAATCGTATTGGCATCTTGATGTTGCCTTAAGCGTTTTATTGCCTTTGTTGTGTTCATTAGTAGCAGGTTGGATCTTTGGTCGCTTTGTTTTGTATTATTTTTTGGAATTTAATAAAATTTCTTTTATTCCAAAAAATAATAATTAAAATAATAATAATAATAATAATAATAATAATATAATAATAATAATAATCATAATAATAATAACAATAATAATAATATAATAATAATAATAATAACAATAATAATAATTATTATTATTATTATTATTATTATTATTATTATTATTATTATTGATAGGATTGGTCCCAAAATTGTAGACAATATTGTGTATAGGTGTTGGTATAGGCCCAACCTTAGGAAGCACATTAGTGCTTTATTGATGTCTTAGGGCCTTTTTTTAATTGGTAGGTTTTCTTGTGCTTTTGGCCGAGTTTTTGAATCGCTTTGGTTTGTATTGTCTTTTTTAGAATTTAATAAAATTCTTTTATTCTAAAAATAAATAAAAAATAAAACAATAATAATAATAATAATAATAATAATAAAATAATAATAATAATGATAATAATAATAACAATAAGGGTTAAATACACAACCCCCTGCAATGTTAGCGAGTTTTCATTTTAGCCCTTGGCAAAGTTTTTTTTTAAAAACCCCCTCATCTTAGTTAGATTCCCTCATAAAACCCCCCAAAGGCCAAGTGGCAATGAAGATTACGTTTTGACCATCAGAATCTGTCCATGTTGGCATTTTGGATTAAATTTTAATGGCTGACTGGGTATACATTTATGCGTTTACAAATACCCCCTTGAAATTGTTAGGGTTTGCCTCCCATTTTTCTATCTTCTTCGTCCGCCTTCGTCGTGTACATGGGTGGTAGCAGGTCATCATCGTCTGGGGGAAATTTTGGAAAGAGTTTGCCAAGATGTGGTTGCAATGATACGATGAAGATGTTTGTATCAAACACAATTGAAAATCCTAACACAAAATTCTGGAAATGTCGAAATTCTTTGGTTAGTTGATATTCATCTTGTTAAATCCATGTGTTCATTTGATTTGTTAATCACTGTGCATGTCTTAATCATCGGTTTGATTTAATTTGCATAATGGTTGCGGTTTGTTTGTGTGGGACGATTTTGTTAACGATTTTGCAAGATGTTGTGATTGTGAAGGCACAAAGGGTTATTTGAGAGAATTTGCAAAGGAGGTTGCTCAGGAAATTGAAGGCAGAGTTTTGAAGAAGTATGGTGCAGATGGAAGCATTACCAAGACAGAAAAATTGAAAAGAAAGATTCTAATGGAGAAGAGGAAAAATTTATGGATGTCGATTGTACTTGGTCTGTCATGGTTGATCTTTGCAGTATTGTTTATGTCCATGTAACAAAGTCTGTTTGATTTAGTTGTTTAGGTTGGTTGGAATTGATACATAGTACTTGGTTTGTCATAGTACTTGTTTAGGTTGGTCTGTCATAGAAGTTGTTTAGGTTGGTCTGTCATAGTAGTAGTTTAGCTTGGACTGGCATAGTAGTTGTTTATGTTGGTATGTTAGAGGAATGTCTGTCATGGTTGTAATAAACTCAGTTTAGATTTAGGTGTTTAATGTTACAGTTTGATGTAAGTTGAGTTGTGGTTATAAATGAAAGATTTTTTTATGTAGCAATGTAAATTGAGTTGTTCTTATCAATGAAAACATTTGTTATGTTTCACTGTTAATGTTTGATTTAAGTTGAATTGTTTGTTATCAATGTAAGTTGTCTGTTACAGAAATTACTTCCAATGTAAAACAAAACAGTTACACAAAATTATGCAATTCTTGTTGCACACTTGGAAATTCTTCAAAAGTAATATGTCTGATACATAAAGAAAGCACACTTGGTGCATGTGTGTGGTACTTCATTGTTACATAGTACAAAATGAGACAATTCTACAAAATGACACATACTACTTAGGACTTTGGCAAAGTCAACAAAATGACAACAAATTAAAATTAGGAATACAAGACATAACACTTAGTCTCTATTTTTCTTGGAATTCCATGTCTTCATAGACCTAGTCTGCAATCCAAGGGAAGACTCTTTTGAACTTGCTTTGGCCTCACTGTCTGGTAGTATGATTGGTTGTTCACTAGATCCTTCTCCCACAATTGGTTTTTTAAACCAAGACAGTTTGATCTTTTCACTTTGCCTTCTCCTTGTAATGATTGGTTTCTTTCCTTTCTTGTTTTTAAATGAATCAACAACACAAGATCCAGTTTGACTCATAACAGTTGGTGGTTGGGTCTGATTCATAGAATTAGTTGGGGCAGCATCAGAAACTGCAGCACTAGGGGCAACATCAGAAACAACATTAGTTGGGGTAGCAGTTTGAGTCATATCAGTAGCAGATCCTTGTGCATTATCAGCAGCACTTCCTTGCCCACTATCATTGGCATCTGCATTAGCAGCTTGTGCATTGGCTCCTTGTGCATTAGCAGCAGCGGGTTGCTCCTTTTTAACTTTCCTCTACACATAAAGTATAACACACAAGTCAATGAGCTATTATAGAATTATAAATCAAACAAATGCCAAAGTAATATAGCATAAGTACCTTTCTTTTAAGTGCATTCGGGTCCTGTGAGGAGGCCTTACAAGTCAATGCATTGTGACCAAACTTGTCACATTTGGTGCACTTATATGCCACACCTGTTCTTCTCTTCCTTGCACCCTCCTCTCCAACTTCTCTTATCCTTACCTTCCTAGGTCTACCTGGGCCAGTTTTATAGGATGGTGGGAGGGGTTCCTCCATTTCAACTTCTAGCCAGATATCCTGACCATTGATTGGACTAACAGAAAAACCATAGCATAGGGCAAACCTTTGTCTTGTATAACATTCATCCACAAATTCTTCAGGGTTTTGCTTCCTATAGCTCAAGGCAGCTACAACATGCCTACATGGTATTCCCACTAATTCCCAAAAGTTACAACTACATGATTTTTTGGCAATATCAACAATAAACTCTTGATTATTGAAACTGTGTGTGACTTGAAATTGTTCACCAATTGACCATGTTGGCAACCAAAGTCCACTATTGAAAACTTCATTGTCCAACCTCTTTCTAAGTATAGGCATCACTTTATGTGGCCACTTATCAAGTTTAGTAGCAGATATGGCTAACATATTCATGAGGTATTTTCTTATCCACTCACACATAGTCAGTATTGGTTTGTCCCTAGCAACTAGGATGTAGCATTAAAAGACTCTGAGATATTATTCATCAAAACATCACATTTAGGGTAAAAAGTGAAGGCATGCTTACACCAGCTTTTGGTTGGGACTGCCATCAACCATTCCCAAGCATTTTGATCTACTTTCTTCAACTCATTCATTTTTAGGACCCAGGCCTGATAATGATGCCTTAGCAGCTCCCATCATCAAGTCTCTGATCAATGATCCACCACCAAAACTTTTCTTGAAATTGGCATAAAGATGCCTAAGACACAACATGTGCTCAATCCTATCAAGCATTTCCTCAAATACAGCCACAAGTCCCTGAAACACAACACCAATTGTGTACACATTAATTACATAAACAACTTTAAATACATAAGAACAAGGAAGTAAATACAGCCACCTAACACTAGGCCCACCCATACTTGTCACAAGATTGCTTTTATCTACTATTATGGGCACGGGCTCATCAATTCCTTCAAACCCATCAACTAGACCAGTTGCTCTCTCATCTTCACTGTCTTCTAACCTTTCAACATCCTCATCTTCTATATCATCACTCATCTTCTCATTAATACACCTAGGTTCAATATCCTCACAGTCCATTGTTTCTGCAGAATGTTCCACAAATATATCCCCAATAACTTCCATTGCACTGAAGTTTGTAGCAAAGTCATATGCATCATCATCTCTTCTAATTTTAATAAATCCCTCTTGAATGTCTAACACTTTTGTCCATAACCTAAATGAACCATCCTTATACCCCCACCCACTCAACAGCTTGTCAATGTTATCCATTGTCCAGTTCGCAACTAGCAAACCATTTACAGTCGAATCAACCCCCCCCCCCCCCTCTGTAAATAATTTCATCCGGCTTACCCCTAACAAATTTACCCCCATGGTGAAAAGTAACATCAAAAGGTTTGAACTCCTGTCAAGATTTCAAAATCATTCACAAACAAAAACCACATATCAAAAACCCTAATATTCCCATCAAGATTTCAAAATCATTCAGAAGCAAAAAAAACACTAACAGAATGAATTCGTGGAAGTTTTGTCATACCCCAAATTTGTCCTATCTATTTCATATTTTCTTATACCAATACTTTGTGTTGACTCTAAGATTCGGGTCATTGAGGATCTTGTATGTGTTTGTGAGGGTTGCTAGCTCCTGTTGGGCTACGATCGTGTCTCAAGAAGATTTTTAGCCTTATTCCAAGTGTGACACTGAGGTTATATGGTTAAACAAGCTAAGGAATGGCCATTTTCGAAGATTCATCTTTAAGTCATGATTGTTTTCTATCCAAGCTTGAATTTGTTCAGAGGTTGGTGAATGATCTTAAGTCATGTGCAAATCAATTAACTTCACTATTATGTGATCAAAGTGCTTAATTTAATTCAGAGTTTCGTTCAAAAGTTATGCCAAGGTGTGATGAGAGCTTGCTGCAAGTGATGATTCATTCTTCGGGTTATCCCAAACGCCATGACTAAATTATTTCATACTTGAGGGACGCATTCCTTAGATTAGGGTGCAAGTTAATTTAAAGCCACGTTGGTGGCTAATTAAAGTCATGGTCCAAGCTATGTGGTTTGATAAATTCCAAGACGTTGCCTTAATTTGTTAGTTTGACATTATTTCAAGAAATGTGGGAGGGACCTCCAAGTATGACGTGGGCTATTGATACAAGTCATGTTTAGATGATCTGAATTCTTGAGTAAGGATGTTGACTTCTAGCAAATCCTAAGCCATGATCAGACTTTATTTTCACAACATAAATAAGAGCTTAAGGTGCCATTTCAATAGATGCTACAAGTGGCGTTAGATTTTTTTGAAGGTGTTTCAAGTTCGGTTGTAGTTTGTTAGAATTATTTTGAGGGTGTCAAGTTTGGTTATAGTTTGTTACAAGAGTAAATTGGCGAAATCCATGATGTGATTTCACAACCAAACTTGTGTTGCTACCTACTCCAAGGGCAAGTCGTATGGTTAAAGCATGAAGCCATTTTGCAAAAGAGTTAACCACACCATCGTCAACCATGATTTATACCCAATTCACCTTTCATTTTCAAGGGTATTACCAATGCAAATAAAAACTTAAAAGAACTTATTGCAAGCTGTCATGTGACTTTGTAAACAAAAATGTTAAAGGTCATGCAAAAAGCAAAAACCCACAGGCCATGTTGCTACAAGCATTCAAAGTCCATTTGGCTCCAAATAAATTTCAAAAACATTATACAATATGGATTCAAAGCAGTAGTAAAGCAAGTCACCTAAACGTCAAAATCACAAAGTGACAAGATCCTACAAAGTGGTAGGAATATTCATAAGTTATAAGTGCAGAATACTACAAGGTTTGGATTACAAGGAGTTCAAATTATTCAAGAATTCTTTAGATAATAAAAGTGAGAATGTCAAATTTCAATGAGGAACAATTTCTCTGACATTGGTTCTAATCCTACAAAAGATCCCATACACTTAGAAAATACAAGCAAAAAGAACAACAAGTGGGTGCTTCACAATTTAGTAACTCCTCCTCCCAAGTCCAATGTTCCATGGACCATGTTATACCACTTTATGAAGTTCCAAGCTTTTTCCTGCAAGGAGAATGTGATTTCATCAAAACCAAAAATTGAACAACCATGAAAGTAATGTACACTTAGAAAGTTACACCCACATAGAACAATAACAAAGTGCAAAGTGTGGCATGATTCAAAGACTAATAAGGTTCAAGGAGTCAATTCCTATGCCACTAGACATAATGTAAAAGAACTTTACAAAATGCAATACCAAACTCTACACAGAAAGAATATGAAGAAGTACAAGTGAGCTATTTCGAGGCCATTGTGAATGAACCTGCTACTTTGATTGTTGAAGACCCTCACGTTCATCTCCTTTCGTGCCATCAATTTCTTTTGCGCCAACCCAAGTTGCCTCGTCCAAGCCTTCGTATTATGCCAAACCATGCCAAGTTTCTCCAAAAGTTGTACATGAAAATGAACATGGATGGTTAGAAGTGCATATAAGAATAATGCACCAAAAGTTCATTTGCACAAGATTTCAAATGTTACTACAAGCTGCTATAAGAGAAATTCAAAGGAGAAGAAATTCACAAGTTGGATCTACAACAAGTAGTATGTTGGTTCTAATGCCAATGTTGCTAAAGTCTTACCAAGATGTTTCTAAAAATCAAAGTCAGAAGTTGTCCTGTCTGGTTCAAACCCATCTGCACCATGTTCAAGTCTTGCCACAAAATATTAAATACTCCAAGGATGATATCCTCCAATCATCATCAAACCATGATCAGGGACTCAGCCGCATTACTCCATACCTGTCAATGTAATAAGACACATTATGTTATGGCATAAACAAATATTTCAAGAGAAGATTGAAAGTGCATCATATTTACCAAGAGATGGTAATACTTTCAGACATCCTCAAACGCAGCAGCAGTTGGATGCGATTTCAAATATTCTGTCCTTAAGCTAAAACTCATTTTTAGACAGATAAACTCAATACAAACTCCACCATTGAACAAGACACAACTGCACACAAAAATTACTACGTCAGAGAGAATCAAAAGCAAAAGAGGAACTTGTTTAAGTCAATGTAATGCTACCACGTCAACAAAAATGCAATGCAATTTTATCAGTAATTCAAAAATAAAGTCACAGCAAGGCATATGGGGCCCTGAATACTATTTACTTTTATTTTTTTACTATAGACAAATTTCTTTCCAAGGGAACAATTCCTGCAAAATCGTACCATTACACATTCCACCCAAATTGCAGGTTTCGTACTATTGTACCCTATCCTTCTTCAGCAAGTTTTCACGAAAAAAAACCTTAATTTGAGCCTATAAAAACACTATTATTCATCATCAAAAGGGGGACCGAAAAAAAATCGACACGGCTGCGCAAGTAGAATCACAAACCCTAATCACTAAAGCTCATATTCAAAAGCTTTCTGAGTCTCACACTGAGACTTAAAAAATTGTTTGAGCTAAAAACCACTCAGGGAAGCATTCACACGCACAGAGATCAAGAAGAAGAGAAGAAAGGAAGCAAGCTTAAAGAAAGAGGATTCGAAGCCAAGTACCTGAGCGTAATCGCAGAGTTGTTCTTCGAGGGTTAGTCTTCGAAACTCTATTTCTGACCTTCAGAGCTGAATATCTTGCTTATTGCTTGCTGGGTAGCTTAAATCGTGCTTGATTTGCTTTGATTTGCTTGTTCGTGTTGTATTTCGAGAATAGGGTTTATTGGGAAGGCCATCGATTAGAGCGAATGGTTAGGTTTTAGAGAAATCTGAGTTTAGATTCGTGTAGAGGAGAGAAAGATAGCTAGGGTTGGTGTTAGGTGTTTGAGTTTTCGTGGTGGGGTCGCCGGAGAATACGGTGGCGGCCGCCGCTTCTCCGGCCATTGTTTAGGGTCTCGGCAAGGCCTCTTTTGTTGAGATTTGAGAGAGAGAGAGCATCATAGAGAGAGAGAGATTGAAGTCAGAATGAAGGCTTTTCCTAACCCATCTCCTTTTTTTTATTCATTTGCTTTAGTGGTGGCTGGATGAGGTGGTGACAAGTGTCTCCTTGTCACCGGTAGAGTGGCTCCTCCCTTAATCATACGAGTGTGCGCCCACGGGTCTTACGGTGTAACTTCACTGTACACCCTCAGATTAAGAGTCAATTTGACTCTTAGATCAGCTCAATGCCCCAGATGTGTTGAGGGTCCACCATGAACCCCCTCCCTTCGTTGGGCCCTACTGACTTGGGCCAGGGGAAAATTTCTATTCACACCCCTTTCTGCTAACAGTTCTGGCCCATTTAATTCTTTTTAGGTTTTATATTTTGTCTTATAATATATTTCAAAGGAAAATCCCAAAAAAACTTGTTTATTTAATTTCTATTTTTTTAAAAATCTCAAAAAAATACTATTAATTAATTTTATTAAAAACTTTTATTTAATAATAATTAATCTATTTAGTGATTAATTTCATTAAATAATTGATTTTAATTTGGTTAATTATTTTAAGATGGCTCACTTAATTTTAATAATCTAAAAAAAAAAAAATTTCTTTAATCAAATTTACTTAATTTTATTAAACCATTTTATTTAATACTAATTAACTTTAATAGTTAATTTTATTAAATATTTTAGTTTAATTTAATTAATTGCTTGAATTTTCTTTAAATTCTAAAAATTTAAAACATAACAATTTAACTTAGAAATATCCCCTCCTTTTAGACTAACATTAAAACTTTAGGATATTAATTAGACTAACATGCTTAATTTTATTTTCTCCTCCTTTTCTTATTTGGTTTTTAATCTTTATGTGATGTTTATAATTTTCTCTTATGGGTTAATTTCATACTCTAATTATATGTATGTCATTCATAATATGCTTGTCCAAACCAAAAAACTATTTTCAAACTAATACCTTGACTTAATGTCAAGCCTTTTTAATACCTTGTAAGTCGATTGTTCTCACGATCGTAATCAACCTCACATAGCCTCCTCTTGGGCTTTATACAACGATAATTGTTGCACATTTCACTTTGGTTTGTATGCGTATATGTGATTGACTCACTCTAATTTTAGTTTGATTATTCCCACTTAAGTAATTGTATCCCTCTCACATAAGATTAAAATCAACATTTTTCAAAAGAATAAACAAGCTTGATCCAACGTAAAGCATTTTTCAAAACAAATTCAATTAACCACCAATTCATTATCAAGCACACTTGATCCACATATCAAGTCCCATTACCCCTCTTGTAAGTCGAGTGCTTTTGCCTCGCCATCGACCTTACCTTGAACTACTAGGACCCCCTTTCCATTAGTTCAATCCTTTAACCAATCCATACGCAAATTCAAACCTCGATCTATATCGTGCGTTTTACAAATCAAACCAATACATTTAACTATTCATAAACACTATTTCTTAAAAGGTGAAAAGTGAGGGGGATAGAGTCTTTGATCTTTCTCTTCAATTGTTTGGGTGCGAGTTCTCTTACTCGTGTGTGAATAATTAACACCTCTAAAATACTTTTAACTCGATAACATTCAAACCATTTTCTAAGCACTCATTAAAACACGTAATCCATATCCAAACTCCGTTTTCATAAAAGGTGAAGTGAGGGTGGTCGAGTCTTTGGCCTTTCTCCTCAATTGTTTGGGTGCGAGTTCTCTTACTCGTGTGTGAACAATTGTCACCTCTAAAACATCTAAAAACTCTCCTTTCTCGCCTTGTGCGATCGAAGCCCTAAAACACATACAAATCAAATCCTCTTTTCTTAATCAAACTCTTCAACACATCTAACCATATATTTAAACAACTTCCCAAAAGGTGATGCGAGGGTGGTCGAGTCTTCGATCCTTCTCCTCAATTGTTTGGGTGCGAGTTCTCTTACTCGTGTGTGGACAATTGATGCCTATAAAAAACACAAACCAACCAACCGTAGTCCCACGAACTACGAATGCTCTGACTTTCCCATTGCACGAGGGAATACGTAGGCACAAGGGTTCTAATCCTTGCCGAGCACCCTAATAATAAAACCACCCATTTTCCCTTTTAAAATACGAGCCTTTTTACCTTAGAAGATAACAAACAAACGTAACTAACTTTCTCACGAATCGAATCAAGAGGTTCCCGTTGAGTACAACGGACGTAGAGGGTGATAATACCTTCCCTCTTGCGTAACCGACTCCCGAACCCGAATTTGGTTGCGATGACCATTTTCTTATCCCTTCAAAGGTTTTCTCAATATTTTCCTTTCCCTCTTTTGGGATGAATAAAGTTCGGTGGCGACTCTGTTCGAACATTTTTTTTCGGCGTCCATCGCGAGGATCGTATTTTTCGAGGTACGACAGATGGCGACTCTACTGGGGATATGAATAGCATTGCCCTATGCTAGAGAGAGTCAAGCCTAACTTAACTCGATTCGTGAGTGCTAGATTCGCTTGTTTGTTTATCTTCTCTCGCTTGTTTGCTTGCTTTTTTGATTATCTGTTATCTGCTTGCTTGCTTATTTTTATTGTATCCTATCATTATCTCTTATGACACTGTGGGGTTCTCTGATCATTTGTGCTCTGTGAGATGGCTATATACCCGAGTCCGAGTATAACCCTAGGATTAGGATGGTGGTTGTGTAGTGGAGGCTTTCGTGGTCTCTTCCGCGTGAGCCAAAGGAAAGACCCTGCTTGGAGTAGATTCCCTTGGAAATGTTATCGTTTTGATGTTACTTCGTCACGATGATAATGTTTTTGAGTCTGAATCGTTGATCCCAAGGACCATTAACCCATTTATCCATGGTGTTTGGTAGTGTTAACTCTTTGTGGGTTAATGTGAATGCCACAATCAGATGAGATCCCTCGAACGTATTACTTCCTGACAGTAATATTTTCGACCTCGATCTAGGATTCTGATAACCCTACTTAGAACCCGTGTGTCGATGGTTGTGTAGTGGGCGCCTCCGAGGAGTCTTTCTCGTGGGGAAGAAATGAAGACCTCACCTAGACGAGATCCTTTCAAGGATATTATCGTTTGATGTTTCTTCGTCATGGCTATAATGTCTTTGAAAGATATCCATAACTCTAGGAACATACCCGATTAGAGTCTACCTGTTAAAAGGGTTGGGAAGTGACTTGTTATCCTGGATCCTGAATCTGTCTGCATTGCATTCATTTGCATACCGTTGCATTTGCATTCACCAGCATTGCATATCATCTTCCAAAACCAAAAAACTCATCCGTCCTTTCTCCATAACCCGCAGTTGATTTCCCGACGCACGTATTGGACTTGAGGTAGCTCTGGAAGAACTATGGAACACTTGGCGCATAATCAAGTTAAGCTGAGAAAAGACGCGAACAACATGAAAGGCAAGATGAAGCAGACAGCAGAAGTTATAACAACTATGGGGAGAAGAAAGAAAAAGCCTCAAGAAGGCACCACAACTAGGAATGTTACTCCCGTAGTTTCTTCCACTCTACAACCTGCAGTGAATAATCGGTTGTATGTTGTTCCCTCTGGGTTTTGTCCCCAACCAGTCCTTCCAAAGCCACAGAATCAGTGGTGATCACCCGTTCTGTTCCAAGGGCACATGAATCTAAATCGAATAGGTCGTAAGAAGACTAAGTCTCACCCTATTCCTGACCCTATTCTTATATCATGTGGAAAAATGCTATTATACCTGATTCAGAGTTCAATGGTGGCACCCACCTCCCTCGGACCGGCTCGTACCCCTCCTCCACCTGGATATGATCCAAATGCGCAGTGTGAATACCATAAAGGTACGATGGGGCACTTTATTGAAGACTGTTGGTCATTCAAGAATAAGGTTCAAGAGCTAATTAACAACAAACGCCTGGTTTTTAAGGAAGACAACTCAGGGGTAGAGTGTGAGTATCATACTGGAACCATAGGGCATGCTGGTAAAGAATGTGAAAGCTTTCGAAATAAATTGCAAAAGTTGACCAGAAAAGAAGACCCTAGCATGAATGGTTTAATCCAAAGATCTGGCAAAGAGAAAATACAAGAGTTTCATGGACCACTCAAAATCTTGTGCCACAAGGAAAAGGTCGAGCTTATGGCAGACGAGACATTTTATTTCTCTGATAATCATGTTGGAACCATGGCCCGGGATGCAACCACCTCAAGAGAAGAGCTGGAAGGGAAGGCCAAAAGGGATGCATCTTGTGAGGAAGCTTTGAAAACGGACTTTGAAAAGCATCCCACTAATGTTAATGAAGATGATGACATCATGTAGCGAGCGATTTTGGACACGGTTCTTAAGCGTTGTCGCTCTTTGGGTTTGTTTTACTACAGGTCGATTCATTTTTTATCCTATTAAAGCTGATGAAGGAAGGGAAATAGATGTCTCCAATTAACCCTGCTTGCATACTGAGGTTAAACAGCGGTCTGTTAGGTTACGGGTGCGATCAATGTGGTGGGGCCTTTCTTGTGTTATTTTGACAGAATGACAGGTTTCTGGCGGGGAACAAGGATTAGGATGTTAGGACTGACGCTTTTTGATAGAAATGTGAGAGTATGGGATTTAGGGTTTTTTTTTAGTGTGCTCGCTAAGATTTTTTCTTTCAATCTTATGCCTACGTATTCCCGTTTACCGAAACAGGGAAATCAGAGCGTTCGTAGTTCCTTCTATTCTATGGGAGGAAATGGTGTTTTGGTGTCTTGTTCAAAGCCCAAGACGTGAAGGGAAACGTAGTTTGTATCTTGTTCAAAGCCCAAGATGTGAAGCTGAAGGGTGTTGTCTTTAGAGAGAATTTGTCATCTCTAAAGAGGGGGTTGTATGTCACAACTGTTTATAAAGGAGAATTACTTTAACCGGGATATGTGAATCCGGCAATGCCATAATTTCCTTTAAAGGGGATTTTAACCTGAAGGAGAAGACTTTAACTCAGTGTAGAGCAATGATATCTTTCCTTAGGAATTTCTCATGCTAAAAGAGGGACAGTGGCATGGATGTAAATAATCCAAAGGCTTACCGCTTACAGCAATTAGATGAAGGGGAAGGAGTTGTTGATACTTGTGTACTATGAATGAGGCACAACTTTGATGCTAAAAGGTTGATTGGATCAACCAATGGTTTTCTTATACAAAGCCTAAGAGAAGGCTAAATTGTGTCTCGTACAAAGCCCGAGAGAGAGAGGCTAAAAGATTTTGACTCAACGAGGGAATCTTTTGGTATCTCGTATAAAGCCCGAGATGGAGACTATTTGACTCAACAAGAGAGTTTTTGTATCTCGTACAAAGCACGAGATGGAGGCAAAATTTGTTTGGCTCAATAAGAACCTTTTTGTATCTCGTATAAAGCCCGAGATGGAGGTAAAATGGGTGATTGACTCAACGAGGGAGTCTCTTATGTGTCTCGTATAAAGCCCGAGAGAGAGGCTAAATGTTGTTTGACTCTGCTGGGGAGAATCATTGTACAAAGCCCAAGAGGAGGCTATGGTGACTGTTTTAGTTGAGTGACAGGTCCAGTATACTGATTTTAAAAGAGAAAATCAGTTTTTATATGAGCAATACTGTACTCAAGGATTTGATTCGAGGATCCGGGTTATTCCTGTTCTTTAAGGAAGTGGGAAATCCGAAGGGTATTGAGATTGTCCGAGTCTATGGGTTTTAACGAATGGGTCATTTGAGAATGTCTTTGAGACTCAAGGATATTGGATTGTCCGTGTCCGGAGTTTTATCCATTGTACTATGCTTTAAGAAACAGTAGTAGACTCTTTGAAAGGACTATTCTATGCAGATGACTAAGTTTTGTTCCTATACCTCTAGGAGGTCGTCGGGATAATTTGTACGAAGCCCAAGAGGAGGCTGAAAGTTTTTACGAAGCCGATCGGTCCTTGTATGAAGCCCAAGAGGAGGATATCATTCCCGGAGGAAGAATCATTATACGAAGCCTAAGAGGAGGCTGTGAATACTTCTAAGAAGCCGGCGGGTCCTTGTACTAAGCCCAAGAGGAGGCTAGGTTGCTTTTAGGAAGCCTGTGGGTCCTTGTACGATGCCCAAGAGGAGGCCGTTGCTTTTAAGAAGCCCGTGGGTCCCCAAACCCCGAGAAATTCAAGGCAAGCTATTCACAAGGAATTGATCAAGTCAGGAAAGTTCGAGAATTTGGAAGAAACTCAAAGATACCATTCACGGAGAATACATTCATCTCTGGGAGTAGAGCTTCTTGACAATTCCTAATGAGGACAGCCGAAGAGAAGACTGTATCTGGTGATCCTATTGGGGATCTATGTGTCTATTTCTACGAATAAATGAAACGACGTCACCTAATTCTAGACGTAGTTGCCGGGGTAACTCTAAATATCTATACTATTATTACACAGTTGATATGAGTTTATGAAAGAAGACTTACAGCGAAACAGCCCCACAATACAGTTATATGTATATGAAATCGGTAAATTAAAGCATATAAACAGTTACTCAGTTGTAGAACTTCCATGTTGTTTGGTTAGTTGTTCAACAAAGAAAGATTGAACACAACAGTATATTTCAAAATCAAAGGAGAAAGTGCTTTGAAAAAGAAAGATTTGGGGCTTACAGCTTAAGGAGAGGCCCAGGGTTTTATCAATGAACGCACTGTTTGAATTTGTACAGAGGGACTTATACAAGTGACTGAGGCCCAAAAATTGCTTTCTGTACAAAGGGATGGGTCTTACACTCTCTCAAGAGGCCCAAAAAGTTTAAAGAAAAAGAGTGGGGCTTATAACACGAGGGTAGGCCCAGATGATTTTCCGTTGAAATGGCGATCGCGCCGGGGTTTTCTTTTAACGCAGAGGGACTTATACAATAAGTGTGGCCCAAAATTGTTTTGGTTAAAAGGGGGTTGGGTCTTACACTCTATTAGAGGCCCAAGAGTTTTGAATGGGTCTTATAGCTCGAGGAGAGGCCCAAGATGGTTAATTTTTAAACTGGCGACGATCGTGCCGAATTTAAAAATGTACAGAGGGACTTATACAATAAGTGAGGCCCAAAAATTGTTTCTGTACAAGTGGGTTGGGTCTTACACTCTAATAGAGGCCCAAGAGTTTTGAATGGGTCTTATAGCTCGAAGAGAGGCCCAAGGTTATTTTAAAACAAGGCGACGATCGCGCCGTTTATTTTTGACGGTATCGGGACTTATACAATATACTGAGGCCCAAAAATGATTTGGTCAAAAAAGGATTGGGTCTTACACTCTATTAGAGGCCCATGAGTGTTTGAAAATGATTTGTTTGAGTGAAAATCAAAGAAACCCTAATTTTATTCTTTAAAAGTAAATATTTAAAGAAAATCAATGAAAAATACCAAATAGGTTTGAATAAACCACTTGTGATTTTTGTTTAAGGTTTGAAAAATGAGGTATAAATCACAAGAGATATTAAAACTCATTTGGTCTTGATTTTTCAAGATGAATATTCATTTTAAAAAGTTAAAAAACAAATAAAAAATGAATTTATTCATAAAAATACTAATTATATTAAATAAATAATATAAACTTAATTTTTTTGTGGAATAAAATATTTCAACATTTTTTTGATTTTTTGCAAAAAGAACCAATAAAAAATAATTAAAATTGAAAGAGTTATTAATTTTCCAATTAATTAACAAAACATGAAAATATTGGAAAAAATGGCAAAATGTGAAAAAAAAACACAAAATGGCATGGGTGGGGTTTGAACCCACGACCTCAAGGTTACAAGGCGCGCGCCTTACCACTGGGGTGGTGATACATCCATTGTTTGAAACAAAACAACAAACATACAAGGCATGACTTGGTTTTAGGCCTGGCCCAAGGCAAGTATTGGCAAGTTTTGGCTCAGAAACGTGAAGGTTATAACTTTCTCAATTCTTAATGGTTTGAGACAAAATTTGTATGCATCTGGACCAGAATTTCACAAGGAATCCAATGGTGGTGGTAGTTTTTTCAGATCACACTCCCTACTCAAAACCCGATAGTGGTTTTGAAAATGACCTATAATTGCTTTTTCTATGCTACAACTTGTACAGGCATGGATTACATGGTGAATTAGCTCAAACACAACATATACAACATATATGAGATGCTTATAATCAGTGGACTTCAAAGCATTGCATGATTCAAAGATTCCAAGTTGTGAGGCTTACCTCTTTTTTGAGATTTTGGAGCTTTTGTGCAATCTGTCAAGCCTCTTGTTCCAAAAATGATTTGATGCTTTAGACACACTCAAATGATCCCTTAGAAGCTTTTAGGATGATTGGAATCAGCTGGTACCTGCAAAAACACAAACAGTTCCTTTCTTGCAAAAGGGGTTAAAAGTGACCAAAATAGCAACTCCCTCAAATGGTGTTCCAGATGATGAGACCCATTTGGGACAGTTTAAGGGTGATATTTGGAGTGTGTTTGAGGTTTTATCTGGTTTGGAAAGTGACTGAATCAATACATGGCTTGAAAAATGCAAAAATGTGCTATTTTGAGGTTTTAAGAGGTGACTTTGTGATTTTGTGATTACAGGTCACTTGTGATAGTTTCACAGCTTACATATGATATGTATGAGGTGTGTGTGATTGGTTTGGTTGGAATAGCTCTCAAACTCAAAACCCGATAGTGACTTGCTTTGGAAGGCAAAATTGGAGTGAAACAAGAGATTTTGAGGAAAGCATCTGTTTGATGGCTTTGGGGTACTCAAACTGATCATAAGTGAGCTCTATTTATAGTAGAGCAAGTTTGTTTTGGGATCCACAGTGAATGGCAACTGCAGCAGAGGTTTGCCCAATGTTGTCCAATGGAAATTCAAGTCTCCTCTAGCCATTGACTAGAGGTTAGGGCACAGGGTTGTGGTTCCCTTGGTCTTGGATAAGTCTTGACTGAATTCAGTTGCAAATGGCTCAGTCCATGCCACCTTGATGCTTCCATTGAATGCTCCAATCCAAAATTGGAGTTTTGTCCCTATTTTGGCAATTCTAGGTTCAACATGCTATTTCTTGTTCCAAAGACTTTGGAGGCTTGGCTCAGTGATTGTCCCCTTTAGATTCAATCCTCAGAGGTGTCCAAGTGGATAGGAGTGTTTGGAATTGGCTGATTTTGGTAAATCGAGCAAAAATGTAAAATCTGTCTTGCCTTGACAGATTTCAACAAGGCAACTTTCCAATGCCATATCTCATGGCTCAAATTGAATTTGGTAATGTTCTTGGTCATTTTGGAAAGCCCTTACATGATACAACAACTGTTTGAACATGTTTGGTTTTGATCTCTTTTGAATCCAAGTGAAAAATCCCCCTACATTTGAAAAAAAAGTAAAGGTAGATTCTGACTTAGTGAAATTTTCACTAAGTGTTGGAACAAAGTGACTTTTCTTGATTTTGATCACTCCATAACTCAAAATCCATGAGGAATTTGGACATAGGTCAGTATGAAGCTTTTGTAGAGGGCAATGAGATCTAAAAATCAAGCTTTGAATTGGGAACAATGGCCTTGTGGTTTAGGAGTTATGGTCCTCCAAAGTTAGCACATTAGTGTCACTTTTTCCATAACTTAGAAATTTTTCTAAGTTTTTATGGTTACCCCTTTTACAAGTTATCCCATTTTCTTTGATTTTTCTTGATGAATGATGATTCAAATCATATATTAACATCATTTTAGGGTTAAAAATCCATTTTGGTGAAAAATCTCAAAACGTCAAAGTTGACTTTTATGCACAGTTGACTTTTTATCAGATGAATTCCAAACTGTGCAATTCTTCATGAAATCATGTCCTTGACCTAAATCAAACTTGATGGACATGTTCCATGGGTGTCATAGGGTATATTGATTCATGTCATATGGCTTGGGAGCATGTCCAGGTCAAAAGTCAAAGTTACAGTTGACTTTTCCCGCGAAACCCTAATTGTGGTGCAGATGAAATTGAGACTTGTTGCTCACACTTCTTGGGTTAATCCATTGTTCCAAATGGATCAATATAGTTCATTAGAGACCCTCAAACCCTCTCTTGAGCTCTTGGCTCATGATTTGTCCCAAAAGTCAACTTAGGGGTGAATTAGGTCAAGAAACCCTAATTCCTGATTTTTTATGAATGCATCCCTTGAGGCAAAATTGACTTGATGATTGGGTCCATGAGGTTCCATGGAGTATATTAGGTTATGTTTTGGATAATTGGCTTATGCCCAGAAGAAAAATTTCCATCTGGAGGCCCTGGTCGACCAAAACCCTAATTTGGTGACACTGTCGATCTTGAGACTTGATCCACCTAGAAGGGAGCAACCTTGTGCTTAATCCTTGAAGTGGGAGTACTCTTGACCCATTATAGATGTTTTGAGAGGTTAGACAAGTTGAAGATCATGTCATTCCTTGATTGATCCTTTGTCTAAGGCTCTGAGAGGGCTTGAAACCCTAATTTTGATTGTAGTGGATGCTCACCCATCTTTGGGGAGACTGATGAAGTATGATGGTTCCTCCATATTGTGATGATGATTTGCACAATGATGGGACATCTTAGTGGTCAAAATTTGGGGTATGAAAGATGCCCCTATTTAATCTTCTTGGACCCGAAGGTGTGAATGACGAAGGTATTCGGGCATTTGGGGTGCAAGAGGACTAAATATTGGAATACCCGAAATTTTGATGGTGGCTATGAATGGTAGCTTACGCATTCATCTTCTTTAGCTAAGCGATGATGCTTAGAAAAGGTAAACTTCCCCTTGATCCTGGTTTCCTGCCAAAGAACTGGTCTCAGTTTCTGAAATAAATATCCCCTCGTTCTTGGTTTCCTACCAAGGAACTGGTCTCAGTTGCTAAAATAAACTTCCCCTCGATCCTGGTTTCCTACCAAGGAACTGGTCTCAGTTTCTGAAATAAACTTCCCCTCGTTCTTGGTTTCCTACCAAGGAACTGGTCTTGGTTTTGATGTAAACTTCCCCTCGGTCCTGGTTTCCTACCAAGGAACTGGTCTCAGTTTCTTTTGTCAATAAACTTTATTGACAAGGAACGCTATGCATAGCAGTTTTCCTCAAACTTCTCGCTGAATTTTCCTAGGGAGATGCCATTTGATGGGAAAAAGTTTTGATGTCAGACTTGCTGGGGGAACCCAGTCGTCTGAATTGTAGAGGTACACAAACTTCTCTGTTGGAGACGTCATTTGTTTCTACTTGGGGAATGCGAGTCCCTTGAGAGACTGACTTCGCTTGAGGGTCTTACATCATACTTTTCTCGGGATCTTCCCGGAGAAATGCCATATGATGGGCTCCAATTTTGAGGTGTCGATGACCTTTTCATCAGCGGCTTTTTGGGGAAAGGCAGTTGTACTGCCAAATCTCTGCTTAGGAGGCTTTCTCTGGGGATTTTCCTTAATCCGGGAAAGCAAGGATATCATCTTCAATGGCGAAGAGTGATATTTGTTGAACATTTTTCTGGTCTTTCAGAGGTTCAAGTTATCAAAGTGGTCAAGGGCCAACTTCCTTCCAGAAATACACTAGAGGCGAGATTGTTCAAACACAGCGTTTCCTGACGAGGCAAGAACTGACAACTCGATTGAGAGGACTGTTATCACTAGGGGACAAGACCAACTAGAGTGATAGTGATGCAATATGAAATGTGAATGCAAATCAATAATGCATGATATATGTATGTTTATACTGACAAAACTGACGCGACATACAGACTAAAGGATGAACACGACTGGATACTCGGCCACAGTGGGGCATGTAGAAATATCACTGGTTCAAGATGGCAATTCTGCCTGGCTTAGGAGAGATAGTCCCTGTTGGGAGCTATGTTGGTCGGGCTTAGGAGATGAGAACTCGGCCGAAGCGTGTCAGATGAAACAAGGTCTCTGACACAGTTGATCCTTCATTCAGACATACTGGTTTAGAAGGAGTACTTTGATTCTGCACTTTGAAATTCACTTACTTCTGGAGAAGCGGTTGATGCTCTTTTGATGTTCAACAGTAAAAAGAAATTGCCATCTTTATTTTAAAGCAGAAAAAGTTTTAACAAGTAAATTCATTTTTGTTTTATTTCAAGAATCGTTAATCATGTTAAAAACATCATTCTGTAAAGCTAAAACAAATGAGAATTATAAATAAAAGCACAAGGGCTCAAATTTTATTGATAGGATGGAAATCAGCCAAGCGCGTGATTCCAAAGAGTATTTACAAAGTTAGAAAATGGTAATTTACAGGGAAAAGGGCTACATTGAAACATAACGACCGCTATCCTTCTACCAACTTTGAATTTGGGACATCCTGAGCTTCTGTCGAAGATGACCTTCATTGGAGTTTTCCTCCGATGGATGATGTAACTGCTGCTGAGGGACTTGCCTCTGTTGAACATAGTTACTTGCCATTATCCCTAACTTTTGCCTGGATTGTACTATGATGTTTCCAATCCATCGGGATGATTTTTTTTTATGTCTCTAACTTTTGCCTGGACCGCCCTTTCGGGTTTTCAATCCACCGAGACGTTTTTTTTTTATTTTAGGTGAAGTATTTCTTGACTACATCAACATTCGTGGGGTAGGCAAATTCCTCCCCGTCCATGGTTGCAAGTCTCAAGGTGCCGCCTGAGAAAGCTTTCGTGACCACATAGGGGCCATCATAATTTAGGGTCCACTTTCCCCGGGAGTCAGTGAGAAATGATTGTATCTTCTTGAGCACAAGGTCTCCTTTCTTGAAGATGCGGGGTCGAACCTTTTTGTCGAACGCCTTCTTCATTCTTTACTGATACAACTGGCCGTGGCATAGTGCCGTTATTCACTTTTCTTCGATCAAATTCAGTTCATCGTGTCGGCTTTGACACCATTCAGCTTCTGTAAGCTTAGCTTCCATCAATACCCTGATTGACGGGATTTCTACTTCTATGGGGAGCACTGCTTCCATGCCATATACTAGAGAGAAAGGGGTTGCCCCTGTTGAAGTGCGGACAGATGTGCGATAACCGTGAAGAGCAAAGGGTAGCATCTTGTGCCAGTCTTTGTAGGTCACAACCATCTTTTGAACGATCTTCTTGATGTTCTTGTTAGCCGCTTCTACCGCTCCGTTCATCTTGGGTCGGTAGGGAGATGAGTTATGGTGTTCGATCTTGAACTCAGCGCACAACTCCTTCATCATCTTATTGTTCAAGTTGGATCCATTGTTAGTAATGATCTTGCTTGGAACACCATAACGGCAGATGAGATTGTTTTTGATAAATCTGACCACCACTTGTCGGGTTACATTAGCATACGACGCTGCTTCGACCCACTTGGTGAAATAGTCAATGGCTATCAGGATGAACCGATGTCTGTTTGAAGCCTTAGGTTCGATCAAGCCAATCATGTCGATTCCCCATATGGAAAAAGGCCACGGGGAAGAGAGAACTTTGAGATACGATGGCGGTACATGAATTTTGTCGGAGTATAACTGACACTTGTGACACCTCCTCATGTACTTGTAGTAGTCGGATTCCATGGTCAACCAGTAATACCCTGCTCTCAGAATTTTTCTTGCCATTGTGTGTCCGTTGGCATGAGTACCAAAGGATCCTTCATGAATTTCTTTCATTAGCATGTCTGCTTCGGGTCTGTCTACACATCGGAGTAAGACCATGTCAAAGTTTCTCTTGTAGATAGTGTCACCGCTCAGGAAGAAGTTTCCAGCCAGTCTCCTGAGGGTCTTTCTATCTTTCCTGGATGCCCTAGGAGGGTACTCCAGTTTCTGAAGGAAGTATTTGATATCATGATACCAAGGTTTGTTGTCTATGACTGCTTCGATTGCGAAGATGTAAGCGGACCTTTTAAGGCGCATTATGTCGATCTTAGGTATGTCATTCCATTGACCTACACTAATCATGGAAGAGAGAGTGGCTAATGCATCAGCCATGTGATTCTCCTCACGCGAGATGTGATGAAAGTCGACTCTGTCGAAGAAGGGTAACAACCGTCTCGCGTAATCTTTGTAAGGAATCAATCCTGATTGGTATGTGTTCCAATCTCCTATGATCTGATTGATAACCAGGGCTGAGTCGCCATATACGTCCAAGTTTTTTATCCTTAAATCAATCGCTTCTTCGAGACCCATAATACAAGCTTCGTATTCGGCCTCGTTGTTCGTACATTTGAACGTAAGTCTGGCGGTGAAAGGAATGTGGGTACCCTGAGGGGTGTCATACCCTAAATTTTGACCACTAAAGATTCCCATCATTGTGCAACTTATCATCACAATATGGATGTACCTTTATGCCTCATCAAGTGCCTCAAGGGTTGTTGAGCATCCACTGCAATCAAAATTAGGGTTTCAAACCCTCTTTGAGCCTTAGACAAAGGATCAATCAAGGAATGACTTGATCTTCAACTTGTCTAACCTCCCAAGAATCTACAATGGATCAAGAGGACTCCCACTTCAAGGATTAAGCACAAGGCTGCTCCCTTCTAGGTGGATCAAGCTTCAAGATCGACAGTGTCACCAAATTAGGGTTTTGGTCGACCAGGGCCTCCAGGTGGAAATTTTCCTCTGGGCACAAGCCAATGACCCAAAACATAACATAATTTACTTCATGGAACCTCATTAACCCAATCATCAAGTCAATTTTGCCTCAGGGGATGCATACATCAAAAATCAGGAATTAGGGTTTCTTGACCTAATTCACCCCTAAGTTGACTTTTGGGACAAATCATGAGCCAAGACCTCAAGAGAAGGTTTGAGGGTCTTTAATGAACTATATTGATCCATTTGGAACAATGGATTGATCCAAGAAGCTTGAGCAACAAGTTTCAATTTCATCTGCACCACAATTAGGGTTTTGCGGGAAAAGTCAACTATAACTTTGACTTTTGACCAGGACATGCTCCCAAACCCTAAGACATGATTCTATATACCCTATGACACCCATGGAACATGTCCATCAAGTTTGATTTAGGTCAAGGACATGATTTCCTGAAGGATTGCACAGTTTGGAATTCATCTGATAAAAAATCAACTGTGCACTAAAGTCAACTTTGACTTTTTGAGATTTTTCACTAAAATGGATTTTAAACCCTAAAATGATGTTAATGTATGATTTGAATCATCATTCATCAAGAAAAATCAAGAAAAGTGGGATAACTTATAAAAGGGGTAACCATAAAACTTAAAAATTTCTAAGTTATGGAAAAAGTACCACTAATGCACCAACTTTGGAGGACCATAACTCCTAAACCACAAGGCCATTGTGCCCCATTCAAAGCTTGATTTGTAGATCTCATTACCCTCTACAAAAACTTCATACTGACCTATGTCCAAATTCCTCATGGATTTTGAGTTATGGAGTGATCAAAATCAAAAAAAAGTTACTTTGTTCTAACACTTAGTGAAATTTTCACTAAGTCAGATTTTGCCTCACTTTTTGCCAAATGTAGGGGGGTTTTTCACTTGGATTCAAAAGAGATCAAAACCAAACATGTTTAAACAGTTGTTGTATCATGTAAGGGTTTTCCAAAATGGCCAAGAACATTACCAAATTCAACTTACACCATGAGATATGACATTGGCAAGTTGCCTTGCTGAAATCTGTCAAAAGCAAGGCAGATTTTGTATTTTGGCTCGATTTACCAAAATCAGCCAAATTCAAATGCTCCTATCCACTTGGACACATCTGAGGATTGAATCTAAAGGGGACAATCACTGAGCCAAGCCTCCAAAGTCCATGGAACAAGAAATAGCATGTTGAACCTAGAATGGCCAAAATAGGGACAAGACTCCAAATTTGGATTGAAGCATTCAATGGAAGCATCAAGGTGGCATGGACTGAGCCATTCTCATCTGAAATCAGTCAAGACTTACCCAAGACCAAGGGAACCACAACCCTGTGCCCTAACCTCTAGTCAATGGCTAGAGGAGACTTGCATTTCCATTGGCCAACATGGAACAAACACCTGCTGCAGTTGCCATTCACTGTGGATCCCAAAACAAACTTGCTCCACTATAAATAGAGCTCAACTGTGTTCAGTTTGAGTACACCAAAGCCATCAAACAGATGATTTCCTCAAAATCTCTTCTTTCACCTCAAATTTGCCTTCCAAAGCAAGTAATTCTGAGTTTTTGAGCTAGAGAGCAATTCCACTCAAACTAATCACACACACATCTCATATATATCATATGTAAGTTGTGCAAACCATCAAAAGTGACATGTAATCACAACATCACAAAGTCACCTCTCAAAACCTCAAAATAGCACTTTTTGCATGTTTCAAGTCATGTCTTGATTCAGTCACTTTCCAAACCAGATAAAACCTCAAACACACTCCAAATATCATCCTTGAACTGTCCCAAATGGTTCCCACCATCTGGAACACCATTTGAGGGAGTTGCTATTTTGGTCACTTTTAACCCCTTTTGCAAGAAAGGGACAGTTTGTGTTTTTGCAGGTACCAGCTGATTCCAATCATCCTAAAAGCATCCAAGGGATCATTTGAGGTTGTCCAAAGCATAAAATCATATCTGGAGCAAGAGGGTTGGCAGATTGCAGAGAAAACTCCAAAATCCCAAAGAAGGGTAAGCCTCTCAACTTGCACTCACCAAAACATGTGTGCATTTGAAGTCCACTGAGTATGCATCTATTATACATGTCATATGTGTTGTGTTTGTGCCAATTGATCATGTAATTCATGCCTGTATCAAAGTGTAGCATAGAAAATGCAATTATAGGCCATTTTCAAAACCCTCAAAACCACTATCGGGTTTTGAGGAGGGAGTGTGATATGAAAAAAACCACCACCGCCATTGGATTCCTTGTGAAATTCTGGCCCAGATGCATATAAATTTTGTCTCAAACCATTAAGAATTGAGAAAGTTATGACCTTCACGTTTTTGAGCCAAAACTTGCCTTGGGCAAGCCAAAACCAAGTCATGCCTTGTATATTTGTTGGTTTGTTTCAAGCAATGGATGTATCACCACCCCAGTGGTAAGGCGCGCGCCTTGTATGCTTGAGGTCGTGGGTTCAAACCCCACCCATGCCATTTTGTGAGTTTTCACACTTTTGCTTTTTTTCCAATTATTTTCATGATTTGTTAATTATTTGGAAAATTAATAACTCTTTCAATTTTAATTATTTTTTATTGGTTCTTTTTGCAAAAAATCACAAAAATGTTGAAATATTTTATTCCACAAAAAATTTAAGTTTATATTATTTATTTAATATAATTAGTATTTTTGTGAATAAATTCATTTTTATTTGTTTTTAAACATTTTTAAAATGAATTTTCATCTTGAAAAATCAAGACCAAATGAGTTTAAATATCCCTTGTGATTAAAACCTCATTTTTCAAACCTAAAACCAAAATCACAAGTTGTTTGTTCAAACTTATTTGGAATTTGTATCATTTTAACTAATTTTTCCTTGAATAATTACTTTAAAATGATGAAATTAGGGTTTTGTTGATTTTCACCTTAACAAACTTTTTCAAACACTCATGGGCCTCTAATAGAGTGTAAGACCCAATCCTTTTTTTGACCAAATCATTTTTGGGCCTCAGTGTATTGTATAAGTCCCGATACCGTCAAAAACGAACGGCGCGATCCTCGCCTTTTTAAAACAACCTTGGGCCTCTCCTTAGCTATAAGACCCATTCAAAACTTTGGACCTCTGCTAGAGTGTAAGACCCAATTCCCCTTTTAACCAAACTTTTGAGCCTCACTTATTGTATAAGTCCCTCTGCGTCAAAAGAAAACCTCGGCGCGATCGCCATTTTAAACGAAAAATCATCTGGGCCTACCCTCGTGTTATAAGCCCCACTCTTTTTCATTAAAACTTTTTGGGCCTCTTGAGAGAGTGTAAGACCCATCCCTTTGTACAGAAAACCTTTTTTTGCCACAATCACTTGTATAAGTCCCTCGGTACAAATTCAACAGTAAAACCCTGGGCCTTTCCTTGAGCTGTAAGCCCCAAATCTTTCTTTTTTTTCAAAGCACTTTCTCTTTTGATTTTGAATATACTGTTGTTTTCAATCTTTCTTTGTTGAACAACTAACCAAACAGCATGGAAGCTCTACAACCGAGTAAGTGTTTATACGCTTTCATTTACTGCTTTCCTATACATATAACTGTATTGTGGGGCTGTTTCGTTGTAAGTCTTCTTTCATAAACTCATATCAACTGTGTAAAAATAGTATAGATATTTAGAGTTTCCCCGGCAGCTACGTCTAGAACTAGGAAAAGCCGTTTCGTTTATTCGTAAAAATAGACAGCTAGATCCCCAATAGGATCACCAGATACAGTCTTTTCTTCGGCTGACCTCATTAGGAATTGTCAAGAAACTCTACTCCCAAAGATGAATGTATTCTCCATGAATGGCATCTTTGAGTTTCTTCCAAATTCTCGAACTTTCCTGACTTGATCTATTCCTTGTGAATAGCTTGCCTTGAATTTCTCGGGGTTTGGGGACCCACGGGCTTCTTAAAAGCATCGGCCTCCTCTTGGGCATCATACAAGGACCCTCAGGCTTCCTAAAAGCAACCCCGCCTCCTCTTGGGCTTAGTACAAGGACCCGTCGGCTTCTTAGAAGTATTCACAGCCTCCTCTTAGGCTTCGTATAATGATCTCTTCCTCCGGGAATGATAGCCTCCTCTTAGGCTTTGTACAAGGACCGATCGGCTTCTTAAAAGTTTCCAGCCTCCTCTTGGGCTTCGTACAAATTGTCCCGACGACCTCCTAGAGGTATAGGAACAGAACCTAATCATCTTCATAGAACAGTCCTTTCAAAGAGTCGGCTACTGTTTCTTAAAGCATAGTACAAAAGATAAAACTCTAGACTTGGACAGTCTCTTTTCCTTGAGTCTCAAAGACATTCTCAAGCCACCTTCGTTAAATAGGAAGAAACCCGTAGACTCGGACAGTCTCGATACCCTTCGGATTTCCCCGTTTCCTTAAAGAACAGGAAACAATCCCGATCCTCAGATCAAACCCATGAGTACAGTGTTACTCATATAAGAACTGATTTTCTTTTTAAAATTAGTATACTGGACCTGTCACTCAACTAAAACAATCACCAGCAGATAGCCTCCTCTTGAGCTTTGTATAAATGATTCTCCCCAGCGGAGCAAACCTTTCAGCCTCCATCTCGGGCTTCGTACGAGATACAAGAGACTCCCTCGTTGAGTCGAACAACTTTTAGCCTCTCTCTCAGGCTTTGTATGAGACACATAAGAGACTCCCTCGTTGAGTCAATCACCCTTCAGCCTCCATCTCTGGCTTCGTACGAGATACAAATTCCCCTAAGCAGAGTCAAACTCTTTTTCAGCCTCCATCTCGGGCTTCGTACGAGATATAAAAGATTCTCCAACTAAGTCAAACCCTTTTAGCCTCTCTCTCGGGCTTTGTACGAGACACATATTAGCCTCCTCTTAGGCTTTATATAAGAAAACCACTGGTTAATCTAATTAACCTTTTAGCATCAAAGTTGTGCCTCGTTCACAGTACACAAACATCAACAACTCCTTCCCTTTCATCTAATCGCTGTAAGCGGAAAGCCTCTGGATCCTCTATATCCATGCCACTGTCCCTCTTTTAGCATGAGAAATTCCTAAGGAAAGATGGCATTGCTCTACACTGAGTTAAAGTCTTCTCCTTCAGGTTAAAACCCCTTCTTAGGAAATTATGGCATTGCTAGGATTCGCATATCCCGGTTAAAGTAATTCTCCTTTACCCTTCTTTAGAGATGACAAACTCTCTCTAAAGACGAGACTTTTCAGCTTCACATCTTAGGCTTTGAACAAGATACAGATCACCTTTAGCTTCACGTCTTGGGCTTTGAACAAGACACCAAAACCCCATTTCCTCCCATAGAATAGGTGGAACTACGAACGCTCTGATTTCCCTGTTCCGGTAAACGGGAATACGTAGGCATAAGATCGAAATAAAATATCTTAGCGAGCGCACTAAACAAAAACCCAAAATCCTATACTTTCACACATCAATCAAAAAACGTACGTCCTAACATCTCAAAACACCCCTTTTTGAACAAAATAACCTGTGACAATCCCCGAATCTTTGTAGCATCTGTAAACCAACAGTTTTAACTGTTTAACCTCAGTATGCAAGCAGGGTTAGTTGGAGACATCTATTTCCCTTCCTTCATCAGTTTTAATAGGATAAAAAATGAATCGAGCTGTAGTACTAGAGCGATCGTGCTTCGCAACCACATCCAAAAATCACTCGCTACAGAAAAATGGCCACTCTGCTGGGGACGACTCGTGCATTGTTTGTTCATTCTTGTCTCCTAGGTAGAAACCTTCAAAAAGGAATTTCACTGAGATAAGACTTTTTTAGGATCTTAGGTCAAAATCTTTACTTTGGAAAGAAACCGCAGAATGGCGATTCCGCCGGGAAGCCATTTCTGTAAGGAAACATGGATTCATAGCTTTAAAAGTCTAGGACTTTAGGACAAATATATATACTGCTTTTCCTAATTGATATATGTGTTTATTTTTCTGCTAATGGGAATGCGTGTGATGCCGCATGTGGAAAGATTGAGTATACACCTAGGAAAACCCCTTTAGTGGCGCAGAGGCTATCGGAAATAGTCGTCATGTGATGCCACCCTCTTCTGAGGACTCTTCAAAAAACATCACCTAGCACGGTTCCCGGCCCGCTGGTGTTTTCTTGACAAGAGTTGATGATGAAGAGAGACAGGTACAAAAGTCATTAGTAAACCTTTGGGATGGGTAGAGCCTTGACTCCATGACAACGACCCTTTGACCCCATGTTTTTTCTATGTTTTTGTGTGCTGCATTCATGCATTCATTTAAAAAACATTAAAACATTCAAAAAAAAATTCTCTTCTAGTCTCTCTGTTTTTCAAATTAAACTAAGACTGTGATTGCAAATATCAGAGAAAAGGATTACGCTAATGGATTTCAGTAGAAGGAGAACTCATAAGTATACCTTCAAGGTTCCAAACCTAGAGGATCTTAGAGGTTTGGCGAGAATGATCACAAACCAAGAGGCCTTCAGAGCCAAGTACGGAGGTCTGCTACCTCTGCTAAGAGTCCATGTGATTGAAGGAATCATGGATGCGCTCGTTCAGTTTTACGATCCGGTTTATCATTGTTTCACCTTCCCGGATTACCAGCTAGCACCAACGCTGGAGGAGTATTCTCACCTGATCGATCTACGCATTACTGATCAAGCTCCATTTTCTGGACTGGAAGAAATTCCAAAGGATCAGACCATTGCAAGAGCAATTCATCTGGATAAGTAAGAAGTCAAGACTCACATGACTACCAAGGGTGGCATCCAAGGTTTTCCAGCCCAGTTCTTAACAAAGAAAGCTCTGTACTTTGCTAGTATAGGGAACGGGACTGCTTTTGAAAGCATCTTTGTTTTACTCACCTACGGATTATTTCTGTTGCCCAACATTAATAATTTCGTCGATATCAACGCCATTAAGGTTTTCCTCATTGGAAACCCTGTGCCAACTTTGCTCGCAGATGCCTATCATTCTGTACACTTAGGAAATTTGTACAGTGGAGGGGAGATCACATGTTGTGTTCCTTTGCTTTACAAATGGTTTATCTCCCATTTTCCTAAGTCTGCTGCTTTTTGGGATCATAAGAGTGCCTTACGCTGGTCGCAGAAAATCATGTCTCTCACCAACTCTGACATTGATTGGTGCAATAAGATTTATGATGGAATGAGGATCATTGATCGTTGTGGAAACTTCCCCAACGTACCCCTCATAGGAACTAAAAAAGGAATCAACTATCATCCGATATTGGTTCTTCGTCAATTTGGATACCCAATGAGGCATGTCCCACGGAATGCTCATCTGGAAGGTCTTTTCTTCAAGGAAGGAGAAAACGACAGAGCACTAAAAATGGAAATAGTGCACGCTTGGAAGCATGTTCATAAGAAAGGACGGGAGTCTCTAGGAAAACCGGACTGTGTCTTGGTGGAGCCTTATCTCCACTGGGTATAAACTAGAGCTCTCAAGCTAAAGATGCCTTATCCTCGTTACGGAATTCTTCCGCCGAGGGAATCTGTCATGTACTTCATGAATGAAACGGAAAAGCTTCCGGTTACTCTCAACAAAGTTCAACGGGAGAGGAGGTCTTGGAAGAACAAGTACCGCACCCTCAATGTGGAGTGTATCCAAATACAGCAACTACTGAAAGAGAAGGATGCTCTGATTGAGATTTTAGAGCAACATGGTGTGGATAATCAGGATGACCAAAGGAATTTGCTCGCTCCTTTCACCTGTCAAAGGAATGACGACCCGACAACGGATCAAGAGCCCCGGTCCAAGAAAAGGAAGTACCAGAATCAACACCCGAGTTCTCTCGGGACCCATTAGCTTAGGTTTCTATTTCTGTACCTTGTAATCTACTATATTTCCATTTCTGTAATCCTTTGAATTTCAATAAAAAGGGGTTTCCCCATTGTTTGATATTTGCAATCTAATTGTCGAAGTTTATTTTGATTAAACCAAAAAATAATTAATATAATCATTGCATTTCATCATTTTCACACCGCGTATTCTCCTTACCTACGAATCTTACGTTTGTGTCTCGATTCTAGAGTCAATCTGTCTCATTCGTACAATACTCGGGCTAATCATCAGAAAAAAATGGATGATCTTGAGGAAGAGAACAGAGAGTTGAAAGAAGAGATCGACGCTCTGAGAGAGGATATGAGAAAGCTTCGTAACGACATGCAAGCCATGGCAGAAGCTCAGCTACAAAGGACTGTGATCTCAGAGATCACCTCAGCGCCCATAGTGGAGAAGTTTGATCCTAGGTATCAAATACCGAAAGATCGTCCCTGGGGCATGCTTGCTAACTATATCCCGGAAGGATATGTTTCGCCGATCGTTGAAGATCAGGGAACTTCAGTAGGAGCCGCTGGTCCTGAAGGTTACAAACTTCGGGAAAGCGAAGATGCCAGAGGCATATTAAAGACCCCTGAAGGTTACAAACTTCGAGAAACGCCAAGATTCACTGCCGTAGTTACGGTACCACCCCCTGTGGTGCACACTGTCCCGGAAGGATAGATTCCACAAATACCTTCTAGTAAAAAGGAAACTATGTTTGACCGAATGGATGAATTCTAAGAACAGTTCTTGGAAATGCAGAAGGAGCTGTAAGCCATTCGCGGTCAGGATCTATTTGGAAAGGACGCCGCAGACCTTTGTCTGGTCCCTAATGTGAAAGTTCCGCACAAGTTCCAAGTGCCCGACTTTGAAAAATACAAGGGTAACTCTTGCCCTCAAAGTCACTTGACAATGTACGCTCGGCGAATGTTAGCTCAGACTGAAAATCAGGACCTGCTGATTCACTACTTTCAGGATAGTTTAACCGGTACCGCATTAAAATGGTACATGGGTTTAAACCGTGCCTCGATCAGCACATTCAGAGATTTTGGCACTACCTTCGTCCAACAATACAAAAACAATTTGGACATGGCACCCGACAGAGATCAACTCATATCAATGTCACAAAAGGACAAGGAAACCTTTAAGGAATACGCTCAGAGATGGCGTGAAATTGCCGCTCAGATTTGTCCACCTCTTGAGGAAAAAGAGATGACAAAGATCTTCTTAAAGACCTTAAGCTCATTTTACTACGAAAGAATGGTTGCCAGTGCACCCAGTGACTTCACCGAGATGGTGGGTATGGGAGTTCGTCTTGAGGAAGCCGTCCGAGAGGGACGTTTGGCAAAAGACGCTGGATCATCAAGTAGTACAAAACAATACGGTAGTGCTCTCCCTAAGAAAAAAGAGCAGGATATTGGGAATATCTCTCTCAGAAAGTAAAGGAGACGTTATCAACCTGTGGCAGCGGTGACTCCTGCTATCAATCCCGCGCCTATTCCTACGTATCAACCTCAGGTTGCTCAGAGCCAACCTAATCAGCAAAGGACACAACAGCCTCTTCAGCAGGCTCGTCCTCCATACAACAACAACCGTACAACGCGCCCACCAGGATTTAATCCAATACCCGTATCGTACGCAGAACTATTTCCGTTACTACTGGCTAAGGGGCACATCCAGACTAAGTCTCCTCTTACAGTATCGGAAAATCTGCCTTTTTGGTTTAAAGCAGATCAGACATGCCCTTATCATCAAGGAGGATCGGGGTATAACATAGAGAATTGTCTCAATTTTAAGTCCGACGTGTAAAAGCTTGTTAGGAGCGGGCTCTTATCTTTTAAAGATACGAATCCAAATGTTCTCACAAACCCGCTGCCTCAACACGAGAAAGCTGCAGTCAACCTGATTGAGAAAGAGACTAACAATGTCTATCAAATTCACGATGTACTCTTGTTGAGGACCAATCTGGTCAAGATGCATTGTAGACAGAGTGGATATGGCCATGTGCCACCTCATAACTATCACCAGTGTGATATCTGCTCTAAAAGCAATCAAGGATGTTCGGCAGTGTAATCAGCCCTACAGGAACAGATGGATCTCAGATGGATCCAAGAGCACCGAGTTCGTGAAGTTAACATGGTCTATACGAATTCCAACATCATTCAGAACCACGACATCCGTGCAATGAATGTCGACTTGGTGGCCATGAACTCAAGGCAAAGCCAGTACCATAATCTGCCGCGGCACGATTACAGTTCCTGTCTGACTTGCTCGGTAAACAAACAGGGATGCTCTTTCATACAAGAGGCCCTCCAGCGTCAAATGGATCTTGGATGGATCCAAGACTACCATGATAGGAATCCCTATCAAATCAACATGGTTCAGATTTTTGATATTCGCGTGATGAATACCAACCTGGTAGAGTTACATGTTGAGCAGGTCTGACTCGAATTCTTAATATCACATGATTACCAAAGCTGTAAAGCGGGTTGCGAAAATGATTGAGGTTGTACCCTTGTCCAGGAGGCACTTCAGCACTTGTTAAATCACTGGTGGATGCCAATCTATATGGATGAAGATACTCAGCAAATTAGTATCAATAACAGGAATCATACTCGGCGTCAGAGTCAGGATGTCCGATCTGTGGAAACTAACCTAGTGAGGTTACACTGTATTCAAAGTGGGCGTGGCCAGGTGCCACCACACAATTATGATCGTTGTGGAGTCTGTTCAGAAAGTAACCAAGGATGCTACCTTGTGAGAGCAGCTCTTTAGGGTCAGGTGGATCGTGGAGAGATTCGTCCATATCTGGGTTCCGGACCTATCAACTGGACGCGAATTATCTCGCCGATCAAATTAAGGACATTGTCGTAATCTCTGATCATCAGAGGACTAGAGATGTCTGTGCCATCATCCCTCTGCTTGAAGAATCTAAAATTCCCAACCGGGAACGGATTCAGATTACGTACGATGGTCAGAAAAACCAGAAGGTTCCCATAGTTATCTATCTACCGGGACCATTACCGTATGAATCAGCTAAGGCTATCCCTTACAAATACGGTGCAACAATAATCGAGAATGGAAAGGAAATTCCATTACCCTCCGTCGTAAATATTGCAGACATCAGTCGTGTAACACAGAGCGGTCGAATCTTCAACCGAGGAGTTGGAGAACCTAACAAAGAAAAGGAACCTCAGACGGAAGTTCCTAATCCACCAGTCGGTCAATCCAGTAATCCCGACCTTTCAAAAGACAAAGATGAGATTCTAAAGCTCATCCAAAGGAGTGAATTCAACATTGTTGATCAACTGTTACAAACTCCTTCAAAGATCTTGGTATTATCACTGTTACTCAGTTCAGAAGCCCACAGGGAGGCTCTACAGAAAGTCTTGGAGCAAGCCTTTGTGGAACAGGATGTAACAATCAGACAGTTCGATAGCATTGTCTCTAACATCACTTCCTGCAATAATTTGAGATTTAGTGATGAGGAATTACCTGAAGAGGGTCGCCGTCATAACATGGCGCTCAATATTACAGTTAACTGCCAGGACGATGCTTTGGCCAGCGTACTGGTAGACACAGGGTCAGCCCTGAATGTTATGCTGAAGTCCACTTTGATGCAATTATCATTCAAAGGCCCTCCGATGAGAATCAGTGAGGTCGTCGTCAAAGCATTCGACGGATCCAGAAAAGCGGTTATCGGCGAAGTTGATATTCCCATAACTATTGGTCCTCACACTTTCCAAGTCACTTTCCAGGTCATGGACATCTGGGCAATGTACAGTTGTTTATTAGGAAGACCTTGGATACATCAGGCTGGAGTGGTCACTTCGACTCTCCACCAAAAGCTAAAGTTCGTCAAGGACGATCAACTCATCACGGTTTGTGGAGAACAGGCCTTGCTCGTGAGTAACTTATCATCATCTACTTGTGTAGAACCTGAGGAGGTTATTGGGATGCAGTTCCAAGCACTGTCGGTGAGGAAGGACAATCAATCTGGAGGAGGAACTTCGATTTCCTCATACAAAGATGCTATTAAAGCGGTCGAGAGTACCGATACCACAGGATGGGGACAGCTTGTCATTCCTATTGACAATAAGACAAAGAAAGGTCTTGGTTTTTCTGCAACCTGCACCCAGACTGCTGTCAACGATGAAAGTCTTCATCCCATTCAGAACTTCTTCCATAGTGGAGGCTTCCTCCAACCAGTGACTCAAGTAGTCCATGCTATCAATGAAGAGGATCCCTTTGACACAGATGAGGAATGGAAGTCCTATCTCAACGAAGACGGTTATATGTCGCAGGACGAAACACAAACTCCATTTTGCTATCCCGCACAGAGTCCGAGATTTATACCCAGGTCAGACGTCGAAATGATCTATGGAGATTGTGATCCAGAAGGATGTCGTGTTCCACCAAATTCATTAAAGGAAGACACTCCAATGAAAGACAATTTTGACTACAACTACTATGGCCCGATGGATGGTCTGCCAATGTGGCAGCCTTACCCAGGAGACTTGGGGCCAGAGAGTCAGCCGAGTAATGACACTCAGCTGAGCATCATTGGACAGAATGCATGCGTCCCCACCATGTCATGGGATCAACACTCAGGTCATTCAGAAATTACTCAACATGACGATGAATTCGCAACGTTTGCAGGACTGGAATTCATCAACTATGCTTTTCCCGAGGTCAACGTCATCGAGAGGGATGACTCCTCCAGTTCTAAAGAAGTGAGGGACACCTTGGGACAACCAAGTGGAAGATTTGATTATATGGTCAAGTACACCGCTCCCGAAAGCTCTCGTATCAGGCTCGAAGACATCCAGCCGACTGGATGGGGAGATACAGCTGAGAGCACAAATGCTATGCAAAATGCAACTGAGGAATCCTCCTACGACAATTCTGCCTGGGAGACAGATTCCAATGATCCTGCTCCACCAGAAATCAGCGTTATTTCTGAAGACAAATCGAGGAAGGTGCTAGACTTTATGATTCACCGAGGAGTTCGCCGCCAATGGGTTGCCGTCGAGGTTCCAAAGGTCGTTCATCAGTCAAAGTAATTGCCATCTTTAACCTTTCACCCCGCCCAGGTGAAATGGATGTTTTGATAGGGCTCGCTTTCTGTAAATTTCCCTCTTCGCTTGGCCCGAAGCGACAGAGTTTTGTTTTATAGGGCTGTAGTTTCAAGATTTGACTTGTTCATTAATAAAATAACGCCGTTTTGTAATTTCCGCATTAATTGTTGGTTTCTCTTTTTGCTTTTCTCAGAAAATGGTAATCCTAAAAAACAATTCAATAATAAAAAACAAGCAGGAAAAGAAAAACACTGCACACACTCGCATTTTCTCTATCTCTTCTAAACACAAATCATCACGTCATGCAGATTGCTTGTTTTACACCCCGTTGAAACATACGATTCGATGCCTTCTCCCGACTTTGAGTTCCCGATATTTGGGGCTGAAGAAGAAGTTGACGACGAAATTCCAGAAGAGATCTCCCGATTACTCAGACAGGAGGAAAGGTCCATTGAACCTCACAAAGAGCTGTTGGAAACGGTAAACTTGGGTTCAGAAAAAGAGAGAAAAGAAATCAGGATTGGGGCACTACTCAGTCCAACTGCCAAAGAGAGTTTGATAAAGCTTCTCAAAGAATTCCCCGATGTGTTCGCTTGGTCCTATCAGGATATGCCAGGGTTGGATACCAGCATCGTGGAACATCACTTACCGTTGAGATCGGAATGTCCGCCAGTAAAGCAAAGGTTGAGACGAACTCACCCGGACATGGCCATCAAAATCAAAGAGGAGGTACGGAAACAGATTGACGCAAGTTTCCTTGCTACGTCTGAATATCCTCAATGGTTAGCCAATATCGTACCTGTTCCTAAAAAGGATGGAAAGGTCAGAATGTGTGTCGACTACAGGGATCTGAACAAGGCAAGTCCAAAGGACGACTTTCCTTTACCACACATTGACATGTTGGTTGACAGTACAACAAAGTTCAAAGTTTTCTCCTTCATGGATGGATTCTCGGGCTATAATCAAATCAAAATGGCGCCGAAAGACATGGAGAAAACTTCGTTCATTACCCCATGGGGTACCTTTTGTTACAAGGTAATGTCGTTCGGTTTGAAGAATGTCAGGGCAACCTATCAAAGGGCCATGACTACTCCGTTTCATGACATGATACACAAAGAAATCGAGGTATATGTCGATGACATGATTGCAAAATCTAAGACAGAAGATGAGCATGTGACCTATCTGTCAAAACTATTCGAGCGGTTGAGAAAGTACAAACTCTGCTTGAATCCCAACAAGTGCACCTTTGGAGTCCGTTCAGGGAAACTCTTAGGGTTCATCGTCAGCCAGAAAGGAATTAAAGTTGATCCTGACAAGGTCAAGGCCATTCAAGAAATGCCTTCTCCGAAAACTGAAAAACAAGTCAGAGGATTCCTGGGACATTTGAATTATATCTCCAGATTCATATTCCTCATGACCGCCACGTGTGCGCCTATTTTCAGATTGCTGAAAAAGAACCAGGACTGCGTTTGGTCAGAAGACTGCCAAACGGCCTTCGACAGTATTAAGGAATATCTGTTGAATCCGCCGATTCTATCACCTCCAGTGGAAGGAAGACCACTGATCATTTACCTCACGGTCCTAGAGGACTCAATGGGATGTGTACTTGGCCAACAAGACGAAACCAAAAGGAAAGAATCTGCCATTTACTATCTGAGCAAGAAGTTCACCGACTTCGAGACTCGGTACACGATGCTCGAGAAAACTTATTGTGCTTTGGCTTGGGCAGCCAAACGTCTTCGTCAGTACATGATTCGTCACACTACTTGGTTGGTCTCCGAGATGGATCCAATCAAGTATGTATTTGAGAAGCCTGCTCTCACAGGAAGGATTGCCCGTTGGCAGATGTTGTTATCTGTATATGACATAGAGTACCATGCTCAAAAAGCCGTTAAGGGAAGTATTTTTGCCGATCATTTGGCTCATCAACCGATTGACGATCAGGAATCAATCGGGTTTGACTTCCCAGACGAAGATGTCATGTATCTAAAAATGAAAGATTGCGATGAACCGTTACCCAGTGAAGGGCCAGAACCAGGTTCCCAATGGGGACTAATCTTTGACGGAGCAGTTAATCATTACGGAAATGGAATTGGGGCAATCATTGTTACCCCTCAGGGTACCCACATTCCTTCCACTGCCAGACTTATGTTCAAATGTACGAGCAACGAGGCCGAATACGAAGCTTGTATTATGGGTCTCGAAGAAGCGATTGATTTAAGGATCAAGAACTTGGACGTATACGGCGATTCAGCCTTGGTTATCAATCAGATTACAGGAGATTGGAACATATACCAATCAGGATTGATTCCTTACAAAGATTATGCAAGAAGGTTGCTACCCTTCTTCAACAGAGTTAAGTTTCATCACATCCCTCGTGATGAGAATCACATGGCTGATGCTTTAGCCACTCTTTCTTCCATGATTAGCGTAGGTCGATGGAATGACCTACCTAAGATTGACGTAATGCGCCTTGAACGGCCCGCCTACATCTTCGTGATTGAAGCAGTCATAGACGACAAACCTTGGTATCACGATATCAAATGCTTCCTTCAGAAACAAGAGTATCCTCCTGGGGCATCCAAGAAAGACAGAAAGACCCTCAGAAGGTTAGCAGGCAGCTTCTTCCTGAGCGGCGATACTCTCTATAAGAGAAATTTTGACATGGTTTTGCTCCGATGCGTCGACAGACCAGAAGCAGACATGCTGATAAAAGAAATTCATGAAGGATCGTTTGGCACTTATGCCAACGGACACACAATGGCGAGAAAAATTATGAGAGCAGGGTACTACTAGTTAACCATGGAATCCGACTGCTACATGTACATGAGGAGGTGTCACAAGTGTCAGATATACTCCGATAAAATCCATGTACCGCCAACGCATCTCAAAGTTCTTTCTTCCCCATGGCCTTTTTCCATATGGGGAATCGACATGATTGGCGTGATTGAACCTAAGGCTTCAAACAGACATCGGTTCATCCTGGTAGCCATTGATTACTTCACTAAGTGGGTCGAAGCAGCGTCGTATGCTAATGTTACCCGACAAGTGGTGGTCCGATTTATCAAAAACAATCTCATCTGCCGTTATGGTGTTCCGAGCCATATCATTACTGATAATGGATCTAACTTGAAAAATAAGATGATGAAAGAGTTGTGCGCAGAGTTCAGGATCGAACACCATAACTCATCTCCCTACCGACCCAAGATGAACGGAGCAGTAGAAGCGGCTAACAAGAACATCAAGAAGATCGTTCAAAAGATGGTTGTAACCTACAAGGATTGGCACGAGATGCTACCCTTTGCTCTTCACGGTTATCAAACATCTGTCCATACTTCAACAGGGGCTACCCCTTTCTCTCTAGTATATGGCATGGAAGCAGTGCTCCCCATAGAGATAGAGATCCCATCAATCCGGGTATTGATGGAAGCCAAGCTCACTGAAGCTGAGTGGTGTCAAAGTCGACACGACAAACTCAATTTGATCGAAGAGAAGCGAATCACGGCAATATGCCACGGTCAGTTGTATCAGCAAAAAATGAAGAAGGCGTTTGACAAAAAGGTCAGACCACGCATCTTCAGGAAAGGAGACCTCGTGCTCAAGAAGATACAATCTTTTCTTACTGATTCTCGGGGCAAGTGGACTCCGAATTATGATGGCCCATATGTGGTCACGAAAGCTTTCTTAGGCGGCGCCTTGAGACTTGCAACCATGGACGGAGAGGAATTTGCCTACCCCACGAATGTTGATGTAGTCAAGAAATACTTCGCCTGAACTAAAAAAAAAGTGAAAAAAGTCTCGGTGGATTGAAAACCCGAAAGGGAGGTCCAGGCAAAAGTTAGAGACATGAAAAAAAATCATCCCGGTGGATTGGAAACATCAAAGTACAATCCAGGAAAAAATTAGGGATAATGGCAAGTAATTATGTTCAACAGAGGCAAGTCCCTCAGCAGCAGTTACATCATCCATTGGAGGAAAACTCCATGTCAAGGTCATCTTCGACGGAAGCTCAGGATGCCCCGAATTCAAAGTTGGTAGAAGGATAGTGGTCGTTATGTTTCAACGTAGCCCTTTTCCCTGTAAATTACCATTTTCTGAACTTTGTAAATACTCTTTGGAATCACGCGTTTCGCTGATCTCCATCTTATCAATAAAATTTGAGCCCTTGTGCTTTTGTTTGTAATTCTTACTTGTTTTAGCTTTACAGAATGACGTTTTTTAACTATGATCAACGATTCTTGAAATGAAACAAAATGAATTTACTTGTTAAACTTTTTCTGCTTTTAAAATAAAGATGGCATTTCTTTTGACTGTTGAACATCAGAAGAACATCGATCTCTTCTCCAGAAGTAAGCGAGCTTCAAAGTGCAGAATCAAAGTACTCCTTCTAAGCCAGTGTGCCTGAATGAAGGATCAACTGTATCAAATGCGATTTTCCTGTCTGTACCTTCGGCCGAGTTCTTATCTCCTAAGCCCGACTAACATAGCTCCCGGCAGGGACTATTTCTCCTGAGCAAGGTGGAATTGCAATTTTGAACCAGCGGTACTTTTTTTGTCCCCAACAGTGGCCGAGTATCCAGTCGTGTTCATCTTTTAGTTTGTATGTCGCGTCTGTTTTGTCAGCATATACATACATCCATCATGCATTTTGATTTGCATTTCATATTGCATCGCTATCACTCTAGTCGGTGTCGTCCCCTAGTGATAACTGTTCTCTCAATCGAGTTGTCAGTTCTTTCCTCATCAGGAAGTGTTGTGTCCGAACGAACTCGTCTCCAGTGTATTTTTAGATCAGAGTCGGCAATCGACCACTTTGATAACTTGAACCTCTGAAAGACCAGAGAACCTTCAACAAATGTCACTCTTCGCCATTGAAGATGATACCCTTGCTTTCCCGGATTACGGAAAATCCCCAGAGAAAGCCTCCTAATTAGAGATTCGGCAGTACATCAGTGTTTCTCTGAAAAACCGCTGATGAAGAGGTCATCGGCACCTCAAAATTGGATCCCATCATATGACATTTCTCCGGAAGATCTCGAGAAAAGTATGATGTAATATCCCCAAGCGGAAATAGTTTCTCAAGAGACTCGCTTTCCCCAGTAGAAACAAATGGCGTCTCCAACAGAGAAGTTTGTGCACCTCTACAACTCAGACGACTGGGTTCCCCAGCGACTCTGACATCAAAACTTTTTCCTTCAAATGGCGTCTCCCCAAGAAAATTCGGCGAGAATTTTAAGGAAAGTCGCTACGAGTAGCGTTCCTTGTCAAGAAATTTTATTGACAAAAGAAACTGAGACCAGTTCCTTGGTAGGAAACCAGGATCCAGGGGAAGTTTATTTCAGAAACTGAGACCAGTTCCTTGGTAGGAAACCAGGATCGAGGGGAAGTTTATTTCAGAAACTGAGACCAGTTCCTTGGTAGGAAACCAGGATCGAGGGGAAGTTTATTTCAGAAACTGAGACCAGTTCCTTGGTAGGAAACCAGGATCGAGGAGAAGTTTATTTTAGAAACTGAGACCAGTTCCTTGGTAGGAAACCAGGATTGAGGGGAAGTTTATTTCAGAAACTGAGACTAGTTCCTTGGTAGGAAACCAGGATCGAGGGGAAGTTTACCTTTTCTAAGCATCATTGCTTAGCAAAAAAAGATGAATGCATGAATTACCATTCATAGACGCCTTCAAAATTTCGGATATTCTGATATTTAATCCTCTTGCACCCCGAATGCCCGAATACCTTCGCCATTCACACCTTCGTGTCCAAGAAGATTAAATAGGGGCATCTGTCATACCCCAAATTTTGACCACTAAAGATTCCCATCATTGTACAACTTATCATCACAATATGGATGTACCTTTATGCCTCATCAAGTGCCTCAAGGGTTGTTGAGCATCCACTACAATCAAAATTAGGGTTTCAAACCCTCTTTGAGCCTTAGATAAAGGATCAATCAAGGAATGACTTGATCTTCAACTTGTCTAACCTCCCAAGAATCTACAATGGATCAAGAGGACTCCCACTTCAAGGATTAAGCACAAGGCTGCTCCCTTCTAGGTGGATCAAGCTTCAAGATCGACAGTGTCACCAAATTAGGGTTTTGGTCGACCAGGGCCTCCAGGTGGAAATTTTCCTCTGGCCACAAGCCAATGACCCAAAACATAACCTAATGTACTTCATGGAACCTCATGAACCCAATCATCAAGTCAATTTTGCCTCAGGGGATGCATACATCAAAAATCAGGAATTAGGGTTTCTTGACCTAATTCACCCCTAAGTTGACTTTTGGGACAAATCATGAGCCAAGACCTCAAGAGAAGGTTTGAGGGTCTTTAATGAACTATATTGATCCATTTGGAACAATGGATTGATCCAAGAAGCTTGAGCAACAAGTTTCAATTTCATCTGCACCACAATTAGGGTTTTGCGGGAAAAGTCAACTGTAACTTTGACTTTTGACCAGGACATGCTCCCAAACCCTAAGACATGATTCAATATATCCTATGACACCCATGGAACATGTCCATCAAGTTTGATTTAGGTCAAGTACATGATTTCCTGAAGGATTGCACAGTTTGGAATTCATCTGATAAAAAGTCAACTGTGCACCAAAGTCAACTTTGACTTTTTGAGATTTTTCACTAAAATGGATTTTTAACCCTAAAATGATGTTAATGTTTGATTTGAATCATAATTCATCAAGAAAAATCAAGAAAAGTGGGATAACTTATAAAAGGAGTAACCATAAAACTTAAAAATTTCTAAGTTATGGAAAAAGTACCACTAATGCACCAACTTTGGAGGACCATAACTCCTAAACCACAAGGCCATTGTGCCCCATTCAAAGCTTGATTTGTAGATCTCATTACCCTCTACAAAAACTTCATACTGACCTATGTCCAAATTCCTCATGGATTTTGAGTTATGGAGTGATCAAAATCAAAAAAAGTTACTTTGTTACAACATGTTCAAACATAGGGGGATTTTTCACTTGGATTCAAAAGAGATCAAAACCAAACATGTTCAAACAGTTGTTGTATCATGTAAGGGCTTTCCAAAATGGCCAAGAACATTACCAAATTCAACTTACACCATGAGATATGACATTGGCAAGTTGCCTTGCTGAAATTTGTCAAAAGCAAGGCAGATTTTGCATTTTGGCTCGATTTTCCAAAATCAGCCAAATTTAAAAGCTCCTATCCACTTGGACACATCTGAGGATTGAATCTAAAGGGGACAATCACTGAGCCAAGCCTCCAAATTCCATGGAACAAGAAATAGCATGTTGACCCTAGAATGGCCAAAATAAGGACAAGACTCCAAATTTGGATTGAAGCATTCAATGGAAGCATCAAGGTGGAATGGACTGAGCCATTCTCATCTGAAATCAGTCAAAACTTATCCAAGCCCAAGGGAACCACAGCCCTGTGCCCTAACCTCTAGTCAATGGCTAGAGGAGACTTGCATTTCCATTGGCTAACATGGAACAAACACCTGCTGCAGTTGCCATTCACTGTGGATCCCAAAACAAACTTGCTCCACTATAAATAGAGCTCAATTGTGTTCAGTTTGAGTACACCAAAGCCATCAAATAGATGCTTTCCTCAAAATCTCTTCTTTCACCTCAAATTTTCCTTCCAAAGCAAGTAATTCTGAGTTTTTGAGCTAGAGAGCAATTCCACTCAAACTAATCACACACACACCTCATATATATCATATGTAAGCTGTGCAAACCATCAAAAGTGACATGTAATCACAACATCACAAAGTCACCTCTCAAAACCTCAAAATAGCACTTTTTGTATGTTTCAAGTCATGTCTTGATTCAGTCACTTTCCAAACCAGATAAAACCTCAAACACACTTCAAATATCATCCTTGAACTGTCCCAAATGGTTCCCACCATCCGGAACACCATTTGAGGGAGTTGCTATTTTGGTCACTTTTAACCCCTTTTGCAAGAAAGGGACAATTTGTGTTTTTGCAGGTACCAGCTGATTCCAATCATCCTAAAAGCATCCAAGGGATCATTTTAGGTTGGAGCAAGAGGGTTGGCAGATTGTAGAGAAAACTCCAAAATCCCAAAGAAAGGTAAGCCTCTCAACTTGCACTCACCAAAACATGTGTGCATTTGAAGTCCACTGAGTATGCATCTATTATACATGTCATATGTGTTGTGTTTGTGCCAATTGATCATGTAATTCATGCCTGTATCAAAGTGTAGCATAGAAAATGCAATTATAGGCCATTTTCAAAACCACTATCGGGTTTTGAGGAGGGAGTGTGGTATGAAAAAAACCACCACCGCCATTGAATTCCTTGTGAAATTCTGGCCCAGATGCATATAAATTTTGTCTCAAACCATTAAGAATTGAGAAAGTTATGACCTTCATGTTTTTGAGCCAAAACTTGCCTTGGGCAAGCCAAAACCAAGTCATGCCTTGTATATTTGTTTGTTTGTTTCAAGCAATGGATGTATCATCACCCCAGTGGTAAGGCGCGCGCCTTGTATGCTTGAGGTCGTGGGTTCAAACCCCACCCATGCCATTTTGTGATTTTTCACACTTTTGCTTTTTTTCCAATTATTTTCATGTTTTGTTAATTATTTGGAAAATTAATAACTCTTTCAATTTTAATTATTTTTTATTGGTTCTTTTTGCAAAAAATCACAAAAATGTTGAAATATTTTATTCCACAAAAAAATTAAGTTTATATTATTTATTTAATATAATTAGTATTTTTGTGAATAAATTCATTTTTATTTGTTTTTAAACATTTTTAAAATGAATTTTCATCTTGAAAAATCAAGACCAAATGAGTTTAAATATCCCTTGTGATTAAAACCTTATTTTTCAAACCTAAAACCAAAATCACAAGTTGTTTATTCAAACTTATTTGGAATTTGTATCATTTTAACAAATTTTTCCTTGAATAATTACTTTAAAATGATGAAATTAGGGTTTTGTTGATTTTCACCTTAACAAACTTTTTCAAACACTCATGGGCCTCTAATAGAGTGTAAGACCCAATCCTTTTTTTGACCAAATCATTTTTGGGCCTCAGTGTATTGTATAAGTCCCGATACCGTCAAAAACGAACGGCGCGATCCTCGCCTTTTTAAAACAACCTTGGGCCTCTCCTTGAGCTATAAGACCCATTCAAAACTTTGGGCCTCTGCAAGAGTGTAAGTCCCAATTCCCCTTTTAACCAAACTTTTGGGCCTCACTTATTGTATAATTTCCTCTGCATTAAAACAAAACCTCAGCGCAATCGCCATTTTAAACGAAAAATCATCTGGGCCTACCCTCGTCTTATAAGCCCCACTCTTTTTCTTTAAAACTTTTTGGGCCTCTTGAGAGAGTGTAAGACCCATCCCTTTGTACAGAAAACATTTTTTGGCCACATTCACTTGTATAAGTCCCTCTGTACAAATTCAACAGTAAAACCCTGGGCCTCTCCTTGAGGTGTAAGCCCCAAATCTTTCTTTTTTTTCAAAGCACTTTCTCTTTTGATTTTGAATATACTGTTGTTTTCAATCTTTCTTTGTTGAACAACTAACAAAACAGCATGGAAGCTCTACAACCGAGTAAGTGTTTATACGCTTTCATTTACTGCTTTCCTATACATATAATTGTATTGTGGGGCTGTTTCGCTATAAGTCTTCTTTCATGAACTCATATCAACTGTGTAATAATAGTATAGATATTTAGAGTTTCCCCGGCAACTACGTCTAGAACTAGGAAAAGCCGTTTCGTTTATTCGTAGAAATAGACAGCTAGATCCCCAATAGGATCACCAGATACAGTCTTCTCTTCGGCTATCCTCATTAGGAATTGTCAAGAAACTCTACTCCCAAAGATGAATGTATTCTCCGTGAATGGCATCTTTGAGTTTCTTCCAAATTCTCAAACTTTCCTGACTTGATCTATTCCTTGTGAATAGCTTGCCTTGAATTTCTCGGGGTTTGGGGACCCACGGGCTTCTTAAAAGCATCGCCCTCCTCTTGGGCATCATACAAGGACCCTCAGGCTTCCTAAAAGCAAACCCACCTCCTCTTGGGCTTAGTACAATGACCCGTCGGCTTCTTAGAAGTATTCACAACCTCCTCTTAGGCTTTGTATAATGATCTCTTCCTCCGGGAATGATAGCCTCCTCTTGGGCTTCGTACAAGGACCGATCGGCTTCTTAAAAGTTTCCAGCCTCCTCTTGGGCTTCGTACAAATTGTCCCGACGACCTCCTAGAGGTATAGGAACAGAACTTAATCATCTTCATAGAACAGTCCTTTCAAAGAGTCTACTACTGTTTCTTAAAGCATAGTACAAAAGATAAAACTCTAGACTTGGACATTCTCTTTTCCTTGAGTCTCAAAGACATTCTCAAGCCACCTTTGTTAAATAGGAAGAAACCCGTAGACTCGAACAGTCTCGATACCCTTCGGATTTCCACGTTTCCTTAAAGAACAGGAAACAATCCCGATCCTCAGATCAAACCCATGAGTACAGTGTTACTCATATAAGAACTGATTTTCTCTTTAAAATCAGTATATTGGGCCTGTCACTCAACTAAAACAATCACCAGCAGATAGCCTCCTCTTGGGCTTTGTACAAATGATTCTCCCCAGCGGAGCAAACCTTTCAGCCTCCATCTTGGGCTTCGTACAAGATACAAGAGACTCCCTCGTTGAGTCGAACAACTTTTAGCCTCTCTCTCAGGCTTTGTATGAGATACATAAGAGACTCCCTCGTTGAGTCAATCACCCTTCAGCCTTCATCTCTGGCTTCGTACGAGATACAAATTCCCCTAAGCAGAGTCAAACTCTTTTTTAGCCTCCATCTCGGGCTTCGTACGAGATATAAAAGATTCTCCAGCTAAGTCAAACCCTTTTAGCCTCTCTCTCGGGCTTTGTACGAGACACATATTAGTCTCCTCTTAGGCTTTATATAAGAAAACCACTGGTTAATCCAATTAATCTTTTAGCATCAAAGTTATGCCTCGTTCATAGTACACAAACATCAACAACTCCTTCCCTTTCATCTAATCGCTGTAAACGGCAAGCCTCTGGATCCTCTATATCCATGCCACTGTCCCTCTTTTAGCATGAGAAATTCCTAAGGAAAGATGGCATTGCTCTACACTGAGTTAAAGTCTTCTCCTTCAGGTTAAAACCCCTTCTTAGGAAATTATGGAATTGCTAGGATTCGCATATCCCGGTTAAAGTAATTCTCCTTTACCCTTCTTTAGAGATGATAAACTCTCTCTAAAGACGAGACTTTTCAGCTTCACATCTTGGGCTTTGAACAAGATACAGATCACCTTTAGCTTCACGTCTTGGGCTTTGAACAAGACACCAAAACCCCATTTCCTCCCATAGAATAGGTGGAACTACGAACGCTCTGATTTCCCTGTTCCGGTAAACGGGAATACGTAGGCATAAGATCGAAAGAAATGATCTTAGCAAGCGCACTAAACAAAAATCCAAAATCCCATACTTTCACACATCAATCAAAAAACGTTCGTCCTAACATCTCAAAACACCCCTTTTTGAACAAAATAACCTGAGACAATCCCTGAATCTTTGTAGCATCTGTAAACCAATAGTTTTGACTATTTAACTTCAGTATGCAAGCAGGGTTAGTTGGAGACATCTATTTCCCTTCCTTCATCAGCTTTAATAGGATAAAAAATGAATCGAGCTGTAGTACTAGAGCGATCATGCTTCGCAACCACATCCAAAAATCACTCGCTACAAGGGGTAACAATGATTGCTCCAATTCCATTTCCGTAATGATTGACTGCTCCGTTAAAGATAAGTCCCCATTGGGAACCTGGTTCTGGCCCTTCACTGGGTAATGGTTCATCGCAGCCTTTCATTTTTAGATACATGACATCTTCGTCTGGGAAGTCAAACCCGACTGATTCCTGATCGTCAATCGGTTGATGAACCAAATGATCGACTAAAATACTTCCCTTAACAGCTTTCTGAGCGTGTTATTTGATGTCGTATTCTGATAACAGCATCTGCCAACGGGCAATCCTTCCCGTGAGAGCAGATTTTTCGAAGACGTACTTGATCGGATCCATCTCGGAGACCAACCAAGTAGTGTGAGGAATCTTGTACTGGCGTAGACGTTTGGCTGTCCAAGCCAAAGCGCAACAAGTTTTCTCAAGCATAGTGTACCGAGTTTCGCAGTCGGTAAATTTCTTGCTCAAATAGTAGATGGCAGACTCTTTCCTTTTGGTTTCGTCTTGTTGGCCAAGTACACATCCCATTGATTCCTCTAGGACTGTGAGGTAAATGATCAGTGGTCTTCCTTCCACTAGAGGTGATAGAATCGGCAGATTCAACAGGTATTCCTTAATACTGTCGAAGGCGGTTTGGCAATCTTCTGACCAAACGCAATCCTGGTTCTTTTTGAGTAATTTGAAAATCGGCGCACAGGTCGCGTTCATAAGGAATATGAATCTGGAAATGTAGTTCAAACGTCCTAGGAATCCTCTGACTTGTTTTTCAGTTTTCGGAGAAGGAATTTCTTGAATGGCCTTGACCTTGTCAGGATCAACCTCAATTCCTTTTTGGCTGACGATGAACCCTAAGAGTTTCCCTGAACGGACACCGAAGGTGCACTTGTTGGGATTCAAGCGGAGTTTGTACTTTCGCAAATGCTCGAACAATTTTGACAGGTGGGTCACATGCTCCTATTATGTCTTAGATTTTGCAATCATGTCATCGACATATACCTCTATCTCTTTGTGTATCATGTCATGAAACAGAGTAGTCATGGCCCTTTGATAGGTTGCCCCGGCGTTCTTCAAACCGAACGGCATTACCTTGTAACAAAAGGTACCCCAGGGGGTAATGAACGATGTTTTCTCCATGTCTTTCGGCGCCATTTTGATCTGATTATAGCTCGAGAACCCATCCATGAAGGAGAAAACTTTGAACTTTGTTGTACTGTCCAGCAGTATGTCAATGTGTGGTAAAGGAAAGTTGTCCTTTGGACTAGCCTTGTTCAAGTCTCTATAATCCACACATATTCTAACTTTTCCGTCCTTTTTGGGAACGGGTACAATGTTGGCTAACCATTGAGGATATTCTGATGTAGCGAGGAAACCCGCGTCAATCTGTTTCTGTACCTCCTCTTTGATTTTGATGGCCATGTCCGGGTGAGTGCGTCTCAACCTTTGCTTTACTGGCAGACATTCCGATCTCAACGGTAAATGATGTTCCACGATGCTGGTATCCAACCCTAGCATATCCTGATAGGACCAAGCGAATACATCGGGGAATTCTTTGAGAAGCTTTACCAAACTCTCTTTGGCAGTTGGACTGAGCAGTGCCCCAATTCTGATTTCTTTTTTCTCTTTTTCCGAACCCAAGTTTACCGTTTCCAACCGCTCTTTATGAGGTTCGACGGACATTTCCTCTTGTCTGAGTAATCGGGAGATCTCTTCTGGAATTTCGTTGTCAACTTCTTCTTCAGCCCCAAATACCGGGAACTCAAAGTCGGGAGAAGGCATCGGATCGTATGTTTCAACGGGGTTTAAAACAAGCAATTTGCATGACGTGGTGATTTGTGTTTAGAAGAGATAGAGAAAATGAGAGTGTGTGCAGTGTATTTTTCTTTTACTGCTTGTTTTTTTTATTATGGATTGTTTTTTAGGATTACCATTTTCTGAAAAAGCGAAAAGAGAAAATAGCAATTAATGCGGAAATTACAGAACGACGTTATTTTATTAATGAACAAGTCGATTCTTGAAACTACAGCCCTATAAAACAACACTCTGTCGCTTCGGGCAAAGCAAAGAGGGAAATTTACAGAAAGCGAGCCCTATCAAAACATTCGTTTCACCTGGGCAGGGTGAAAGGTTAAAGATGGCAATTACTTTGACTGATGAACGATCTTCGGAACATCGACTGCAACCCATTGGCGGCGAACTCCTCGGTGAATCACAAAGTCTGGCACCTTCCTTGATTTGTCTTCATAAATAACACTGATTTCTTGTGGAGCATGATCATTGGAATCTGTCTCCCAGGCAGAGTTGTCGTAGGAGGATTCCTCAGTTGCATTTTGCATAGCATTTGTGCTCTCAGCTGTATCTCCCCATCCAGTTGGCTGGATGTCTTCAAACCTGATATGAGAGCTTTCGGGAGCGGTGTACTTGACCATGAAGTCGTATTTTCCACTCGGTTCTCCCAGAGTGTCCCAAACTTCTTTGGAACTGGAGGAGTCATCTCTCTCGATGACGTTGACCTCGGTAAAAGCATAGTTGATGAATTCAAGTCCTGCAAACGTTGCAAATTCATCGTCATGTTGAGTAGTTTCTGAATGACCTGAGTGTTGATCCCATGACATGGTGGGGACACAGGTATTCTGTTCGATGAGACTCAGCTGAGTTTCATTACTCGGCTGACTTTCTTGCCCCAAATCTCCTGGATAAGGTTGCCACATTGGCATACCATCCATTGGGCCATAGTAGTTGTAGTCAAAGTTATCTTTCATCAGAGTGTCTTCCTCTAATGAATTTGGCGGTGCACGACATCCTTCAGGATCACAATCTCCGTATATCATTTCAACATCTGACCGTGGTATAAATCTCGAACTCTGTGCAGGATAGCAAAATGGTATAGGCACCTCTTCCTGAGACATATAACCATCCTCGTTAAGGTAGGACTTCCATTCTTCATCCGTGTCAGATGGATCTTCCTCATTGATAGCGTGTACTGCTTGAGACACTGGGTGAAGGAAACCTCCACTGTGGAAGAAGTTTTGAAGGGGATGAAGACTTTCATCGTTGGCAACTGTCTGGGTACAGGTTGCAGAAAAACCAAGACCCTTCTTTGTTTTATTGTCAATAGGAATGACAAGTTATCCCCATCCCATTGTATCGGTACTCTCAACCGCTTTGATAGCATCTTTGTATGAGGAAATCGAGGTTCCTCCTTGGGATTGATTGTCCTTGCTCACTGACAGTGCTTGGAACTGAGTTCCAATAACCTCCTCAGGTTCTATACCAGTAGATGATGATAAACTACTCACGAGCAAGGCTTGTTCCCCACAGACCGTGACGAGTTGGTCGTTCTGAACGAACTTTAGCTTTTGGTGGAGAGTTGAAGTAACCGCTCCAGCCTAATGTATCCAAGGTCTTCCTAATAAACAACTGTACGTTTCCCGGATGTCCATGACCTAGAAAGTGACTTGGAAAGTGTGAGGACCAATAGTTATGGGAAGATCAACTTCGCCGATAACTGTTTTTCTGGATCCGTCGAATGCGTTGACGACGACCTCGCTGATTCTCATCGAAGGGCCTTTGAATGATAATTGCATCAAAGTGGACTTCGGCATAACATTCAGGGCTGACCCTGTGTCTACCAGTACGCTGGCTAAAGCATCGTCTTGGCAGTTAACTGTGATGTTGAGCGCCATGTTATGACGGCGACCCTCTTCGGGTAATTCCTCATCACTAAATCCCAAATTATTGTAGGAAGTGATGTTAGAGACAATGCTATCGAAGTGTCTGATTATTACATCCTGTTCCACAAAGGCTTGCTCCAAGACTTTCTGTAGAGCCTCCCTGTGGGCTTCTGAACTGAGTAACAGTGATAGCACTGAGATATTTGAAGGAGTTTGTAACAGTTGATCGACAATGTTGTATTCACTCCTTTGGATGAGCTTCAGCATCTCATCATTGTTTTTCGAAAGGTCGGGATTACTGGATTGACCGACTGATGAATCGGGAGCTTCTGTCTGAAGTTCCTTTTCCTTGTTAGGTTTTCCAACTCCTCGGTTGAAGATTCGACCGCTCCGTGTTACTCGACTAATGTCTGCAATATTCACAACGGAGGGTAATGGAATTTCCTTTTCATTCTCGACTGTTGTTGGACCGTATTTGTAAGGGATTGCCTTAGCTGATTCATACGGTAGTGGTCCCGCTAGATAGATGACTATGGGAACCTTCTAATTTTTCTGACCATCATAAGTAATCTCGATCCATTCCCGGTTGGGAACTTTAGATTCGTCAAGTAGAGGGATGATGGCAAAAACATCCCTGGTCTGGTGACGACCAGAGATTGTGACGACATCCTCAACTTGATCGGCAAGGTAGTCCGGCGTCCAGTTGATGGGTCCAGAACCCAGATATGGACGAATCTCTCCACGATCCACCTGACCCTGAAGAGCTGCTCTCACAAGGTAACACCCTTGGTTACTTTCCGAACAGACACTACAATGGTCATAATTGTGTGGGGGCACCTGGCCACGCCCACTTTGAATACAATGTAACCTTACTAGGTTAGCTTCCATTGATCAGACATCCTGACTCTGATGCCAAGTAGGATTCCTATTACTGATACTAATTTGCTGAGTATCTTCATCCATGTAGATTGGCATCCACCAGTGATTTAACAAGTGTTGAAGTGCCTCCTGGACAAGGGTACAACCTCGATCATTTTCGCAACCCGCTTCACAGCTTTGATAGTCATGTGATATCAGGAATCCGAGTCGGACCTGCTCAGCATGTAACTCTACCAGGTTGGTATTCATCACGCGAATATCAAAGATCTGAACCATGTTGATCTGATAAGGGTTCCTATCATGGTAGTATTGGATCCATCCAAGATCCATCTGACGCTGGAGGGCCTCTTGTATGAAAGAGCATCCTTGTTTGTTTACCGAGTAAGTCAGACAGGAACTGTAATCGTGCCGTGGCAGATTATGATACTGGCTTTGCCTTGAGTGCATCGCCACCAAGTTGACATTCATTGCACGGATATCGTGGTTCTGAATGATGTTAGAATTCGTGTAGATCTTGTTAACTCCACGAACTCGGTGCTCTTGGATCCATCCGAGATCCATTTGTTCCTGTAGAGCTGCTTGCACCACAGAACATCCATGATTGTCTTTAGAGCAGATATCACACTGGTGATAGTTATGAGGTGGCACATGGCCATATCCACTCTGTCCACAATGCATCTTGACCAGATTGGTCTTCAACAATAGTACATCGTGAATTTGATAGACATTGTTGGATTCTCCTTCTATCAAATTGACTGCAGCCTTCTCGTGTTGAGGCAGCGGGTTCGTAAGAACATTAGGAATCGTATCTTTGAAAGATAAGATCCCGCTCCTAACAAGCTTTTGCACGTCGGATTTGAAATTGAGACAATTCTCTATATTATGCCCTGATCCTCCTTGATGATAAGGGCATGTTTGATCCACCTTAAACCAAAAAGGCGAATTTTCCGGTACTGCAAGAGGAGACTTAGTCTGGATGTGCCCCTTAGCCAGTAGTAATGGAAATAGTTCTACGTACAACATGGGTATAGGATCAAACCCTAATGGTCACGTTGTACGGTTGCTGTTATATGGAAGACGAGTCTGCTGAAGAGGCTGTTGTGTCCTTTGTTGGTTAGGTTGGCTCTGCGCAACCTGAGGTTGATACGTAGGAATAGGCGCAGAGCCGATAGCAGGAGTTACAGCTGCTACTGGTTGATAACGTCGCCTTTGCTTTCCGAGAGAGATATTCCCAATATCTTGCTCTTTTTCTTAGGGAGAGCACTATCGTATTTTTTAGTACAGCTCGTCGATCCAGCATCTTTTACCAAACGTCCTTCTCGGATGGCTTCCTCAAGACGTACGCCCATGCCCACCATCTCGGTGAAATCACTGGGTGCACTGGCAACCATTCGGTCATAGTAAAATGAGCTTAAGGTTTTTAAGAAGATCTTTGTCATCTCTTTTTCCTCAAGAGGTGGACAAATCTGAGCGGCAATTTCGCGCCATCTCTGAGCGTACTCCTTAAAGGTTTCCTTGTCCTTTTGAGACATCGATCTGAGTTGATCTCTGTCGGGTGCCATGTCCAAATTGTATTTGTATTGTTGGATGAAGGCAGTGCCAAGATCTATGAATGTGCTAATCGTAGCACGGTTTAAACCCATGTACCATTTTAATGCGGCACCGGTTAAACTATCCTGGAAGTAGTGAATCAGTAGGTCCTGATTCTCCATCTAAGCTTACATTCGCCGAGCGTACATCACCAGATGGATTTGAGGGTAAGAGTTACCCTTGTATTTTTCAAAGTCGGGCACTTGGAATTTGTGCGGAACTTTCACATTGGGGACCAAGCAGAGGTCTGCGGCATCCTTTCCAAATAGATCCTGACCGCGAATGGCTTGCAGTTCCTTCTGTATTTCCAAGAACTGTTCCTGGAATTCATCTATTTGGTCAAACATAGTTTCCTTTTTACCAGAAGGTATTAGTGGAATCTGTCCTTCCGGGACAGTGTGCACCACAGGGGGTGGTACCGTGACTACAGCAGTGAATCTTGGCGTTTCCCGAAGTTTGTAACCTTCAGGAGTCTTCAGTATGCCCCTGGCATCTTCGCTTTCCCGAAGTTTGTAACCTTCAGGCCCAGCGGCATCTGTTGTGATTCCCTGATCCTCAGCGATCGGCGGAACATATCCTTCCGGGATATAGTTTGCAGGCATGCCCCAGGGACGATCTTTCGGCATCTGATACCTAGGATCATACTTCTCCACTATGGGCGTTGAGGTGATCTCTGAGATCACAGTCCTTTGTAGCTGAGCTTTTGCCATGGCTTGCATGTCGTTATAAAGCTTTCTCATATCTTCTCTCAGAGCGTCGATCTCTTCTTTCAACTCTCTGTTTTTTCCTCAAGATCATCCATCTTTTTCTGACGATTAGCCCGAGTATTATACGAATGAGACAGTTTGACTCTAGAACCGAGACACAAACGTGAGATTCGTAGGTAAGAAGAATACGCGATGTGAGAATGATGAATGCAATTATTATATTAATTGTTTTTTGGTTTAATCAAAATAAACTTCGACAATTAGATTGCGAATATCAAACAGTGGGAAAACCCCTTTTTATTGAAATTCAAAGGATTACAGAAATGGAAATATAGTAGATTACAAGGTGCAGAAACAGAAACCTAATCTAATGGGTCCCGAGTCCTCTCTGAAGAGAAACCGGGTGCTGACTCTGGTACTTTCCTTTTCTTTGATCGGGGCTCTTAGGCCGTTGTCGGGTTGTCATTCCTTTACCAGGTGAAAGGAGTGAGCAAATTCCTTTGGTCATCTTGATTCTCTACAGCATGTTGCTCCAAAATTTCAATCAGAGCATCTTTCTCTTTTAGTAATTGTTATATTTTGATGAACTCTACGTTGAGAATGCGGTATTTGTTCTTCCAAGACCTCCTCTCCCGTTGAACTTTGTTGAGAGTAACCTGGAGCTTTTCCGTTTCAGTCATGAAGTACATGACAGATTCCCTAGGCGGAAGAACTCCGTGACGAGGATAAGGCATTTTTAGCTTGAGAGCTCTAGTTTGTACCCAATGGAGATAAGGCTCCACCGAGACATAGTCTGGTTTTCCCAGAGACTCTCGTCCTTTCTTATGAACATGTTTCCAAGCATGCACTATTTCCATCTTTAATGCTCTGTCATTTTCTCCTTCCTTGAAGAAAAGACACTCCAGATGAACACCCCGTGGGACGTGTCTCATCGGGTACCCAAATTGACGATAAACGAGAACTGGATGGTAATTGATTCCTCCCTTAGTTCCTATAAGGGGTACGTTGGGGAAGTTTCCACAACGATCAATGATTTTGATTCCATCATAGATCCGATTACAACAATCTATATCAGAGTTGGTAAGAGACATGATCTTCTGCGACCAACGTAAGGCACTCTTGCAATCCCAAAAAGCAGCAGACTTGGGCAAGTGGGAGATAAACCATTTGTAAAGCAAAGGTACACAGCATGTGATCTCCCCTCCGCTGTACAAATTTCCCAAGTGTACAGAATGATACCCATCTGCGAGCAAAGTCGGGACAGGGTTTCCAATGAGAAAAACCTTAATGGAGTTGATATCGACGAAGTTATTGATGTTGGAAAACAAAAATAACCCATAGGTGAGCAAGACAAAGATGCTTCCAAAAGCAGTCACATTCCCGATACTAGCGAAGTACAGAGCTTTCTTCGTCAAGAACTAGGCTGGAAAACCTTGTATGCCACCCTTGTTAGTCATGTGAGTCCTGACCTCTGACTCGTCCAAATGAATTGCTCTTGCAATGGTCTGATTCTTTGGAATTTCTTCCAGTCCGGAAAATGGAGCTCGGTCAGTGATATGTAAATCGATCAGATGAGAATACTCCTCCAGCGTTGGTGCGAGCTGGTAATCCGGGAATGTAAAGCAGTGATAAACTGGATGGTAGAATTGGACGAGCACGTCCATGATTCCCTCAATCACATGGACTCTTAGCAGAGATAGCAAACCTCCGTACTTGGCTCTGAAAGCCTCTTGGTTTATGATCATCCTCGCCAAACCTCTTAAATCCTCTAGTTTTGGAATCCTGAAGGTATACCTATGGGTTCTCCTTCTACCGAAATCCATGAGTGCAATCCTTTTTTCTGACATTTGCAATCATTGTCTTAGTTTATTTTGAAAAACAGAAAGACTAGAAGAGAAGAGTTTTTTTCTTGTTTTAATGTTTTTTAAATGAATGCATGAATGCAACACACAAAAACATAGGAAAAACATGGGGTCAAAGGGTCGTTGTCATGAAGTCAAGGCTCTACCCATCCCCAAAGGTTTATACTAGGGTGATTTTTGTACCTGTACTCATTATCATCAGCTCCTTCCAGGAAAGCAAAACAACAAGCGGATCGCCAGCGAGTTGTAAAGCAATCTTAGAGTAAGTGCCATTCACCGAGAATAGATCACCAGCCTCAAATGAGGGTAGTATCGCATGACAACTATTTTCGATAGTTTCCGCACTACAAAAGGGTTGGCTCCTCAGCTTCTCAGACATCACAATCGGCCTATTGCCTAAGAGAGGGAATGGGTTGCATTGGTCAGCCTCCACTGAGGTTGATGGGCAACCTCGTCGCCATCACTTATCTTAAGTGTATACTCAATCTTTCCACATGCGGCATCACACGCATTCCCATTAGCAGAAAAATAAACACGTATAGCAATTAGGAAAAGAAGTATATATATTTGTCCTAATCATCCTAGACCTTTAAAGCTACGAATATTAAGTTCCTGACAGAAAATGGGTTCCCCGGCGGAAGCCCCAATCTGTGGTATTCACACAAGTGAAGAGAAAAAAGTCAAGAGACGCCCCACAGTGGGCGCCATTTTTCTGTAGCGAGCGATTTTGGACACGGTTCTTAAGCGCTGTCACTCTTTGGGTTTGTTTTACTACAGGTCGATTCATTTTTTATCCTATTAAAGCTGATGAAAGGAAGGGAAATAGATGTCTCCAATTAACCCTGCTTGCATACTGAGGTTAAACAGCGGTCTGTTAGGTTACGGATGCGATCAATATGGTGGGGCCTTTCTTGTGTTATTTTGACAGAATGACAGGTTTCTAGCGGGGAACAAGGATTAGGATGTTAGGACTGATGCTTTTTGATAGATATGTGACAGTATGGGATTTAGGGTTTTTGTTTAGTGTGCTCGCTAAGATTTTTTCTTTCAATCTTATGCCTACGTATTCCCGTTTACCGAAACAGGGAAATCAGAGCGTTCGTAGTTCCTCCTATTCTATGGGAGGAAATGGTGTTTTGGTGTCTTGTTTAAAGCCCAAGACGTGAAGCGAAAGGTAGTTTGAATCTTGTTCAAAGCCCAAGATGTGAAGCTGAAGGGTGTTGTCTTTAGAGAGAATTTGTCATCTCTAAAGAGGGGGTTGTATGTCACAACTGTTTATAAAGGAGAATTACTTTAACCGGGATATGTGAATCCGAAAATGCCATAATTTCCTTTAAAGGGAATTTTAACCTGAAGGAGAAGACTTTAACTCAGTGTAGAGCAATGCTATCTTTCCTTAGGAATTTCTCATGCTAAAAGAGGGACAGTGGCATGGATGTAAATAATCCAGAGGCTAGCCGCTTACAGCAATTAGATGAAGGGGAAGGAGTTGTTGATGTTTGTGTACTGTGAACGCGGCACAGCTTTGATGCTAAAAGGTTGATTGGATCAACCAGTGGTTTTCTTATACAAAGATTAAGAGGAGGCTAATATGTGTCTCGTACAAAGCCCGAGAGAGAGGCTAAAAGGTTTTGACTCAAAGAGGGAATCTTTTGGTATCTCATATAATGCCCGAGATGGAGACTATTTGACTCAACAAGAGAGTTTTTGTATCTCGTACAAAGCCCGAGATGGAGGCAAAATTTGTTTGGCTCAATAAGAACCTTTTTGTATCTCGTATAAAGCCCGAGATGGAGGCAAAATGGGTGATTGACTCAACGAGGGAGTCTCTTATGTGTCTCGTATAAAGCCCGAGAGAGAGGCTAAATGTTGTTTGACTCCGCTGGGGTGAATCATTGTACAAAGCCCAAGAGGAAGCTATGGTGACTGTTTCAGTTGTGTGACAGGTCCAGTATACTGATTTTAAAAGAGAAAATCAGTTTTTATATGAGCAATACTATACTCAAGGATTTGATTCGAGGATCCGGGTTATTCCTGTTCTTTAAGGAAGTGGGAAATCCGAAGAGTATTGAGATTGTCCGAGTCTACGGGTTTTAACGAAGGGGTCATTTGAGAATGTCTTTGAGACTCAAGGATATTGGACTGTCTGTGTCCAGAGTTTTATCTATTGTACTATGCTTTGAGAAACAGTAGTAGACTCTTTGAAAGGACTATTCTATGCAGATGACTAAGTTCTGTTCCTATACCTCTAGGAGGTCGTCGGGACAATTTGTACGAAGCCCAAGAGGAGGCTGAAAGCTTTTAAGAAGTCGATCGGTCCTTGTATGAAGCCCAAGAGGAGGCTATCATTCCCGGAGGAAAAATCATTATACGAAGCCTAAGAGGAGGCTGTGAATACTTCTAAGAAGCCGGCGGGTCCTTGTACTAAGCCCAAGAGGAGGCTAGGTTGCTTTTAGGAAGCCTGTGGGTCCTTGTACGATGCCCAAGAGGAGGCCGATGCTTTTAAGAAGCCTGTGGGTCCCCAAACCCCAAGAAATTCAAGGCAAGCTATTCACAAGGAATAGATCAAGTCAAGAAAGTTTGAGAATTTGGAAGAAACTCAAAGATGCCATTCACGGAGAATACATTCATCTCTGGGAGTAGAGTTTCTTGACAATTCCTAATGAGGACAACCAAAGATAAGACTGTATCTGGTGATCTTATTGGGGATCTAGGTGTCTATTTCTACGAATAAACGAAACGGCGTCACCTAGTTCTAGACGTAGTTGTCGGGGAAACTCTAAATATCTATACTATTATTACACAGTTGATATGAGTTTATGAAAGAAGACTTACAGCGAAACAGCCCCACAATACAGTTATATGTATATGAAAGCGGTAAATTAAAGCATATAAACACTTACTCGGTTGTAGAGCTTCCATGCTGTTTGGTTAGTTGTTCAACAAAGAAAGATTAAACACAACAGTATATTTCAAAATCAAAGGAGAAAGTGCTTTGAAATAAAAATGGTAGGGGCTTACAGCTCAAGGAGAGGCCCAGGGTTTTATCAGTGAGCGCACTGTTTGAATTTGTACAGAGGGACTTATACAAGTGATTGAGGCCCAAAAATTGTTTTCTGTACAAAGGTATGGGTCTTACACTCTCTCAAGAGGCCCAAAAAGTTTAAAGAAAAAGAGTGGGGCTTATAACACGAGGGTAGGCCCAGATGATTTTCCGTTTGAAATGGCGATCGCGCCGAGGTTTTCTTTTAACGCAGAGGGACTTATACAATAAATGAGGCCCAAAATTGTTTTGGTTAAAAGGGGGTTGGGTCTTACACTCTATTAGAGGCCCAAGAGTTTTGAATGGGTCTTATAGCTCGAGGAGAGGCCCAAGATGGTTAATTTTTAAACTGGCGACGATCGTGCCGAATTTAAAAATGTACAAAGGGACTTATACAATTAGTGAGGCCCAAAAATTATTTCTGTACAAGTGGGTTGGGTCTTACACTCTAATAGAGGCCCAAGAGTTTTGAATGGGTCTTATAGCTCGAGGAGAGGCCCAAGGTTATTTTAAAAAAATGCGACGATCACGCCGTTTGTTTTTTACGGTATCGGGACTTATACAATATACTGAGGCCCAAAAATGATTTGGTCAAAAAAGGATTGGGTCTTACACTCTATTAGAGGCCCATGAGTGTTTGAAAATGATTTGTTTGAGTGAAAATCAAAGAAACCCTAATTTTATTCTTTAAAAGTAAATATTTAAAGAAAATCAATGAAAAATACCAAATAGGTTTGAATAAACCACTTGTGATTTTTGTTTAAGGTTTGAAAATGAGGTATAAATCACATGAGATATTAAAACTCATTTGGTCTTGATTTTTCAAGATGAATATTCATTTTAAAATGTTAAAAAACAAATAAAAAATGAATTTATTCACAAAAATACTAATTATATTAAATAAATAATATAAACTTAATTTTTTTGTGGAATAAAATATTTCAACATTTTTTTGATTTTTTGCAAAAAGAACCAATCAAAAATAATTAAAATTGAAAGAGTTATTAATTTTCCAATTAATTAACAAAACATGAAAATATTGGAAAAAATGGCAAAATGTGAAAAAAAACACAAAATGGCATGGGTGGGGTTTGAACCCACGACCTAAAGGTTACAAGGCGCGCGCCTTACCACTGGGGTGGTGATACATCCATTGTTTGAAACAAAACAACAAACATACAAGGCATGACTTGGTTTTAGGCCTGGCCCAAGGCAAGTATTGGCAAGTTTTGGCTCAGAAACGTGAAGGTCATAACTTTCTCAATTCTTAATGGTTTGAGACAAAATTTATATGCATCTGGACCAGAATTTCACAAGGAATCCAATGGTGGTGGTAGTTTTTTCAGATCACACTCCCTCCTCAAAACCCGATAATGGTTTTGAAAATGACCTATAATTGCATTTTCTATGCTACAACTTGGTACAGGCATGGATTACATGGTGAATTAGCTCAAACACAACATATACAACATGTATGAGATGCTTATAATCAGTGGACTTCAAAGCATTGCATGATTCAAAGATTCCAAGTTGTGAGACTTACCTCTTTTTTGAGATTTTGGAGCTTTTGTGCAATCTGTCAAGCCTCTTGTTCCAGAAATGATTTGATGCTTTAGACACACTCAAATGATCCCTTAGAAGCGTTTAGGATGATTGGAATCAGCTGGTACCTGCAAAAACACAAACAATCCCTTTCTTGCAAAAGGGGTTAAAAGTGACCAAAATAGCAACTCCCTCAAATGGTGTTCCAGATGATGAGAACCATTTGGGACAGTTCAAGGATGATATTTGGAGTGTGTTTGAGGTTTTATCTGGTTTGGAAAGTGACTGAATCAAGACATGGCTTGAAAAATGCAAAAAAGTGCTATTTTGAGGTTTTAAGAGATGACTTTGTGATTTTGTGATTACAGGTCACTTGTGATAGTTTCCACAGCTTACATATGATATATATGAGGTGTGTGTGTGATTAGTTTGGTTGGAATAGCTCTCAAACTCAAAACCTGATAGTGACTTGCTTTGGAAGGCAAAATTGGAGTGAAAGAAGAGATTTTGAGGAAAGCATCTATTTGATGGCTTTGGGGTACTCAAACTGATCACAAGTGAGCTCTATTTATAGTAGACCAAGTTTGTTTTGGGATCCACAGTGAATGGCAACTGCAGCAGAGGTTTGGCCAATGTTGTCCAATGGAAATTCAAGTCTCCTCTAGCCATTGACTAGAGGTTAGGGCACAGGGTTGTGGTTCCCTTGGTCTTTGATAAGTCTTGACTGAATTCAGTTGCAAATGGCTCAGTCTATGCCACCTTGATGCTTCCATTGAATGCTCCAATCCAAAATTGGAGTCTTGTCCTTATTTTGGCAATTCTAGGTTCAACATGTTATTTCTTGTTCCAAAGACTTTGGAGGCTTGGCTCAGTGATTGTCTCCTTTAGATTCAATCCTCAGAGGTTTCCAAGTGGATAGGAGTGTTTGGAATTGGTTGATTTTGGCAAATCGAGCAAAAATGCAAAATCTGTCTTGCCTTGACAGATTTCAACAAGGCAACTTGCCAATGTCATATCTCATGGCTCAAATTGAATTTGGTAATGTTCTTGGTCACTTTGGAAAGCCCTTACATGATACAACAACTGTTTGAACATGTTTGGTTTTGATCTTTTTTGAATCCAAGTGAAAAATCCCCCTACATTTGAAAAAAAGTAAAGGCAGATTCTGACTTAGTGAAATTTTCACTAAGTGTTGGAACAAAGTGACTTTTCTTGATTTTGATCACTCCATAACTCAAAATCCATGAGGAATTTGGACATAGGTCAGTATGAAGCTTTTGTAGAGGGCAATGAGATCTACAAATCAAGCTTTGAATGGGAAACAATGACCTTGTGGTTTAGGAGTTATGGTCCTCCAAAGTTGGCACATTAGTGTCACTTTTTCCATAACTTAGAAATTTTTCTAAGTTTTTATGGTTACCCCTTTTACAAGTTATCCCATTTTCTTTGATTTTTCTTGATGAATGATGATTCAAATCATATATTAACATCATTTTAGGGTTAAAAATCCATTTTGGTGAAAAATCTCAAAAAGTTAAAGTTGACTTTTATGCACAGTTGACTTTTTATCAGATGAATTCCAAACTGTGCAATTCTTCATGAAATCATGTCCATGACCTAAATCAAACTTGATGGACATGTTCCATGGGTGTCATAGGGTATATTGATTCATGTCCTAGGGCTTGGGAGCATGTCCAGGTCAAAAGTCAAAGTTACAGTTGACTTTTCCCGCGAAACCCTAATTGTGGTGCAAATGAAATTGAGACTTGTTGCTCACACTTCTTGGGTTAATCCATTTTTCCAAATGGATCAATATAGTTCATTAGAGACCGTCAAACCCTCTCTTGAGTTCTTGGCTCATGATTTGTCCCAAAAGTCAACTTAGGGGTGAATTAGGTCAAGAAACCCTAATTCCTGATTTTTTATGAATGCATCCCTTGAGGTAAAATTGACTTGATGATTGGGTCCATGAGGTTCCATGGAGTATATTAGGTTATGTTTTGGATCATTGGCTTGTGCCCAGAAGAAAAATTTCCATCTGGAGGCCCTGGTCGACCAAAACCCTAATTTGGTTACACTGTCGATCTTGAGACTTGATCCACCTAGAAGGGAGCAACCTTGTGCTTAATCCTTGAAGTGGGAGTCCTCTTGACCCATTGTAGATATTTTGAGAGGTTAGACAAGTTGAAGATCATGTCATTCCTTGATTGATCCTTTGTCTAAGGCTCTGAGAGGGCTTAAAACCCTAATTTTGATTATAGTGGATGCTCACCCATCTTTGGGGAGACTGATGAAGTATGATGGTTCCTCCATATTGTGATGATGATTTGCACAATGATGGGACATCTTAGTGGTCAAAATTTGGGGTATGACACATCAACCTTTGGGTCCTAAAAAGGCAACCAACAATGCCTAGAGCACCATACCAAATACCTTGTGTTGCTCCCAATACAAGTCAACGAGCTCATGGCCGAGGAATTCAGAATCCACGCCAGAATAAGATAAGGCCTCGCAACAACTTGGAAAGAAGGAATACTCTTCTCGATCCAATTCTTATGTCCTACACTCAGCTTCTGCCACATTTGATTCGAAACTCACTAGTGGGGCCCAAGTCTCTCAAGCTGGTGCCAGAACCATACCCTCCTGGGTACGATCCCGACGTGCATTGTGGCTATCACGCTGGATCAATGGGGCATTCAACTAAAGATTACAAAGCTTTCAAAGCCAAGGTGCAACGCTTGATTAACAAGAAGTGCATATCCTTTCAAGAAGGAAATTTGGTTGTGCGTATCAGCATTGCGCCCAAATGAGTTTGAAGATTCCAAGAGGCATCTTCTCAAACTGGTGGTTCAGATAGGAAGACATCCTCAGAGCTGGCAATCCTTGGACTTTTTATCATTTGCATTTGCAATTTCTTTATGTTAAGTGCTACTTGTTTTTGAACATTGTTGTTTTGAATGGTAATATTAATGATGTTACCACGCATTTTCTGAATCAATCATGTCGCATTCGCTCATTTTTCTCACTTATATAAAAAAGCAAAAAATATACTCATTTATATACCTCTCATCCTTTTTTTCTTTACCGAGTTGTAAATTAGCAAATATTGGAGGGAGGATGACGAAAACGAAGTACCCATAATTGTTGATGGTATGCTTTCGGATGGAATCCTGCCAAGGATGTACAGGCATTGTTTCAAATCCCCAAACACTGGAGAGATAAGGAGTTAGTCCCTAGTTAACTACTTCGAGCCTAGAAGTAGGAGTTTCCTTCGGATTTAAAAACCCTTATGCTTAACCTGGGGCATGGGTAGTTGTTTAGTTAATACGACGACGCATTTGCATTACAAGATGAAATATCCCATCTAAGGATCAATTATATGCTGCTCTTCGCACACATCCTGGCGTGTTGAAGGGATCGTACAAAAGTTATGCCGTTTTTCCTCAATGACCAATAACTTGGCAGTCACAATCCTTCAACAAAATAAAAAAAAATAAAAAAAAAAACAAAAAGTCTGCTAAGTCGAACACCTCAAAAGGAGACTTAAGAAAAAAATCAAGGCAATCCCGATGGACTCAAAAAACGAAATCAATCCATAGAGATCAAAAACAATACTAAAAGAGGCTTTCGAATCCTCAACAAAAATAAGGTCCAGTGGCCACCATGTCAAATCAAAGGGTCACAGACATCATGACAAAAGCAAAATAAGGTGACTGCCATTTCAAGCATATCTTGAATCCTCACCTTCGCTCTTACACCGTCGAACTCTCTTAGAAGACAAATGTATGTCAATTTAACTGAACGTAGGACTAGATATCATCACAGAGAATGGATGGGTACAAATAAATTTGAGCCATATATCATTTTTTTCAATAACCGTGAACCAGACCACGTTACAACCCTCGAAAGACCTAATTGAGGCGGGGTTTATTCTGAAAGCATACTACAGCAAGGTTGCGTAAACTGACTCCTAGAGATTTGCTAATCTTCTGAATTAGTGTCATACTCTTGCTATATGTGAGGGATATCCTTCTAGCCATCTTGTTTTAATGATGTCAACAAATGCATTAGATTGTAATTTGAGCGGTATCACTTCACGTGTCGGGCATACAGCGTCTCATCGTTGTTGGTCATGTGTCTAGATGCATAGGATCCTATTCTCCTTAAAAATAAATGTCCACAAGTGATTTAATAGTGTCTAGCATGTGTGTTTGTCCTTGGTCTGGTGAAAACAATTCAAAAATTGAAATTTCTCAAAAAATTGGCCTTCATGCGCTGACCTCAGAACTTATGCGCCGACCTCAAGAATCATGCGCTGACCCCCATAACTCACGGGTAAGCGCATAAACCTGAGAACTCAAAATTTCCTTTCTATGTGTCGACGCATAAACTCCAGAGGTCGACGCATGACACTGCTTTTTGTGCTTTTTCACTTAAATTCGTTTCTGTTATTTCCTGTTATTTCTTTTGGTCATATTTTTTCATATAAATAGTTTTGGGTCTTCATTTTTCAAAAAGAACAAGAAACGTGAAAAATATATGTCAGTTCTTTCTTCATCTTCATCTTCTTCACTGTGTAAACAAACAATCACACATAATCATTTTTGTTTGTGTCGCCCATTGATCGAAGTGATAACGTTAAGAATTTAGGAAGTGTGATCTTCATCTTCTGGGTTGAGAGATTGGCAGGTGTTTCTTGAATCAAACCAGTTGGGTTTGTCCTCCAAGAATCGAGGAGATTTTGAGGGTTTTGTACAAACTGTTCTTTCTACAGGGATTCAGCTGGGCGAAGGTAACCGGAAATTGGTACAACTGTTTCAGTTTAGTAGCTGTAATCAGAGGATCGTAGAAGAAGGTTTGGGTTCGAATTCTTGGAAGATTTCAATTGACCGAGTGAAGGTAACTGAAGAACGGAGTTTTCTTTCGGTTTAGTAGCGTGGGACGGTAATTGAATCATCCATATTCGGAGCACTTGATTCATCTTGAATCAAGGGAAGAGAAAATTCTGCATCAAAGATCGAAGACGTTCGGGGTTTGAATGTTCATAGTTTTCTCTTGTAATAAACATTGCAACAAATACATATATATATATCTCAATTCCTTTTACGGAATTGGGGGCAGACGTACCCAAAGCGAGGACGATTGGGGAACTGCCTAATCAAATCTCGGGTGTTCTCTCTCTTTCCCTTAACTCTTTTACATTTCAGTATTATTCGATTTTGTGACGTTGCAAACTATCGTAATTTCTGTCGTAGAATAATTGTACGCTGTTAAACTGTTTTTGTTAAATCGATACAATTCATTGAATTGTGTTTTGGAGCAGCTGCACATTATTCTCCATAGAAATTATGCACATAGTGTGTTTACGCACACTACGTGTTTGATAATTTGTTTCCAAGCAAAATTCGAACACATTGCTTTAAATTGTTTATCAATTAACCTCATTGGATCGGTATAAACATCAAGCAAGTGATAATTTGTTGTCTGCGTTTATAAGTGTAATATTCAGAACTGGATTTTTCTCTTTCGTACTCATCCACAATATATTCGCGCATATCCGATCCTTTCGGTAGAAGGTTCGTTGTAGATGTTCTATCCAGTGGTAGCTTCCGTTAAACAAATTTTTTAAAATAGAATTTTGTAGTCCATTTGCGTGTAAAACTCAAGGGATCTATTCAACCCACCCCCCTTCTAGATCCATAGCCATCGTCTAACAAGTGGTATCACGAGCTCCGGTTTATTCTGGTGCTTCGGTAGAACTTCTTGGATCATGGCGAACGAACCTAAGGGGGCTTATAATAGAGCTCCAGTTTTTACAGGTGAAAACTACAGCTACTGGAAGGATTGTATGCGTGTTCATATTAACTCCTTAGATCGGAAGGTTTGGAACGTTATTTTAAATGGTCCCATGGAAATCACTATGACTAACGTGGAAGGCGTTGTCGTTCCTAAACCCGAAGACCAATGGACTGAGGAGGACGAGAAAAAGTACAATTATGATTGGAAGGCTCGTAATATGATCATTTCCTCTTTGGGAGTTGATGAATATTATCGAGTCTCCCATTGCGAAACAGCCAAAGCTATGTGGGATACCTTACAAGTAGCCCACGAAGGCACTAATGATGTTAAATTGGCTCGTATTAATACACTAACGCAAGAGTTTGATTTGTTTTACATGAAGCAAGGGGAAACCATTGCGGATATGCAAAAACGATTCACTCACATCATCAACAAATTGCATGTTCTTGGTAAACCAATTCCTAATGAGGTTTCTACTAATAAAATTCTGAGGTGTCTTAGCAGGGAATGGCAACCGAAGGTTACCGCTATCAAGGAGGCCAATGATCTTGCTACTCTAGACCTCACAACACTCTTTGGTAAACTCGATGAGCATGAGCAAGTGCTCATTAGCTTGGATAAACATGAGAAGATCATAAAGAAAGAGAAGGCAAAAGATACGGAGAAGAAGTCGATAGCTCTTAAGGCTTCTTGTTCAAAGTCCACCCATCAAGAGCTAAGTGATGATGAAGCCAAAAACGACAAAGATGAAGAATCCGGTGATGATATGAGCTTATTTGTGAAAAGATACAATAGATATATTCGTAAGAATGATATTCAGCACTCGGACAGAAATCTTGTCAAGTTCCGTAAGCAATCGAGAAGTGAAGGAAATAAAAATGGCAAGGTAAAAGGGACGTGCTACAACTGTGGAAAATCCGGGCACTACAAACCGGATTGTCCATCCTTAAAGAAAGACAAAGACAAGGATAATGACAAGAGTCGCTCAAACAAAAAGTCCAACAAGTCTCGACGAGCATACATCGCTTGGGAAAGTGATAGCGAATCGGAGAAAGATGACTCCTCAAGTGACGAAAGTGAATCCGTCAACCTTTGTCTCATGGCACGTCACAACAAAGGAAAAGAGGTAAAACACTCTAAATATGAAAACTGTCAAAATATGTCTCATGCTGAATTACAAAGAGCTTTTGATACATTACACCACGAAGCTAAGGAAGCATTTCAACGCTTAGCTTCGAATAAAAAGATTTTTTCCTATTTGGAGATAAAGGTCTCCGATTCCCAAAAGGAATTGGAAGATCTTAAAAACTCCATGGTGAATGCATCAAAAACTAAAATCGATGAGAATAAATATACATGGTTTGACCTTGGGGGTTGTGGTACTTGTCACATTTGGCAAAGAGAGGTGAGAACCCTCAAAGCCAAGTTAGACAAGGCTCTCAAGCCTAAGATTACGTTTGCTATTGATCGATCACATTATCGTGAAACAATGAATAATCCTTATCAACAATACACGTATGTGATTCGAGATAGTGATAGCAAAGGTAAACTCCAAACTAATCGTGATTGCTTATATTGTTGTAAGCCCGGTCATACTATTGCTAAGTGCCGCTTTCGGAGATTTCTTGTTCCAAAGGACATTTATCAATGGGTGCCCAAAGGCAATTTTGGTTTCACTCACCATAAAGGACCCAATGAGAATTGGGTACCTACTCTCCCTTGATTATTTTTGTAGGTACAAAGTCTTAAGACCACCGAAGGAAGATGGGTTCTAGATAGTGGCTGCTCAAGACATATGACCGGAGACATATCTCTTTTCATCGACTTTGTGGCGAAGAAAAAGGGGTTTGTCACCTACGGAGATAATAACAAGGGATAAATTCTCGGTAAAGGTAGTATAGGTAGCCCCTCATCTACTACTATCTCTAATGTACTTCTTGTGGAGGGCCTTAGACACAACCTTTTAAGCATTAGTCAACTATGCGACAAAAATTATAAAGTCTCTTTTTCAAAGGATTGTTGCGTAGTTGAAGATTGTGACAAAAATAATGTGTTTAAGGGCTTGAGGGTGAATAACGTCTATATGCTAGACTTAAACGAGGTATCATTGGATGGAGACAAGTGTTTAGTCACTATGAATGAAGATTCATGGTTGTGGCATAGACGCTTGGCTCATATCAACTTTGATTTGCTTAACAAAATTGTCTCTAAAGACCTAGTCATCGGTTTGCCCAAAATTAAGTTTACAAAGGATCATCTTTGCGATGCGTGCCAAATGGGGAAGCAAACAAGGATCTCTTTTAAATCTAAAAACATTGTTTCAACTATGAGACCTCTTAAGCTCCTCCATATGGATCTCTTTGGACCATCTAGGGTTAAAAGCCTAGGTGGTAACTACTATGGATTTGTTATAGTCGATGATTTTTCTAGGTTTTGCTGGACAATTTTCTTAGCAAATAAAAGTGATACCTTTTCAGCCTTTGAACGATTTGCTAAGTTATCTCAAAACAAGTTGAACACAAACATTGGGTCAATCCGAAGTGACCATGGGGGTGAGTTTGAAAATCATTTATTTGAAGCATTTTGTGATTCCAATGGAATTGATCATAATTTTTCAGCACCACGTACCCCTAAACAAAATAGGGTAGTGGAACGTAAAAACAGAGTTTTGGAAGAACTTGGAAGGACTATGATCAATGATAGTGGATTACCAAAATACTTTTGGGCCGGCGCCATAAGTACGACTTGTTACGTTTTGAATAGGGTACCCTTCCGGCCTATTCTAAACAAGACACCGTATGAGCTTTTAAAAGGGCGTAAGCCAAACATCTCTCACCTTCATGTATTTGGTTGCAAATGCTTTGTGTTAAATAATGGAAAAGAGACTCTCGGCAAATTTGATGCCAAGGCTGACCAGGGTATTTTTCTTAGATATTCTCAGTCAAGTAAAGCTTATGGAATCTATAATAAAAGGTTACGTATAGTTGAAGAGTCAGTTCATGTTTCTTTTGACGAGTCTTATCCGAGAAATGTCGGAGAAGGTAGTTCTTTTCATGGTGCAGGTGTACCTACTGAAGACATACTCAAGGACATTGATAAGGTAATTGATCAACCTGAAGCAGTGCGTATTGAGGAGGAAAAGGATCACCAACCAGTGAAAAGTGAGGATGATCATCATGCTAAGAAAGATGAACTTCCTCCAGCTTGGAAGTCTTCCAAAGACCATCCAATTGACAACATTCTCGGTGATATCTCTAAGGGAGTAATTACTCGCTCTAAACTTAGTAACTTTTGTTATTACTCCGCTTTTGTTTCCCAAGTTAAACCTAAAAACTCTAAGGAAGCGTTACTCGATGAGCATTGGTATCTATCAATGCAAGATGAACTAAATCAATTCTGGAGAAATGAGGTTTGGGACCTTGTCCCCCCTCCGCGAGATCATCGAGTAATAGGAACCCGATGGGTGTTTAGGAATAAACTGGATGAAAATGGAGTAATAACGCGTAACAAAGCTAGGCTTGTAGCGCAAGGCTATAACCAAGAGGAAGGAATCGACTATGAGGAAACTTATGCGCCGGTTGCCCGACTCGAGGCCATATGCCTTCTACTTGCTTACGCTTGCACAAATAACTTTAAGCTATTCCAAATGGATGTCAAAAGTGCATTCCTTAACGGATATAAAAATGAAGAGGTTTATGTAGCCCAACCTCCAAGTTTTGAATCACACGAATATCCTGATCATGTTTATAAACTTAAGCGAGCTTTGTACGGACTAAAACAGGCCCCTAGGGCTTGGTATGAACGTCTAAGCAAATTTCTACTTGATTAAGGGTATTCAAGAGGAAAGTTTGACACAACCCTCTTTATTAAATGTCAAGGAAAACACTTAATTTTGGTACAGAATCACGTTGGCGATATTATATTTGGGTCTACTAACATGACCTTGGTCAAAGAGTTTTCTAGTTTGATGCAGGGGGAGTTTGAAATGAGCATGATGGGGGAGCTCAACTATTTCCTCGGATTGTAAATCAAACAACTTGAAGAGGGCACATTCGTGAGTCAAACGAAATATTGTCTTGAGTTACTAAAATGTTTTGATATGCTGAACTGCAAAGCAATAGATACTCCTATACCTACAAGTGCCAATCTCGATCGTGACAAAAAGGGTAAGGATGTTGAGGTAAAGAAGTACCGAGGTATGATAGGGTCTCTCCTTTATCTTACCGCATCACGTCCCGATATAATGTTTAGTGTATGTATGTGTGCGAGGTATCAGGCACATCCCAAGGAATCCCACCTGAAGGCAGTTAAGCGCATACTTCGATACCTCTCTGGTACTCCAAAGTATGGGCTGTGGTATTCCAAAGGAAGTGTTTGTTCCTTAGTTGGTTACTCTGACTCTGACTTTGCCAGGTGCAAGTTGGATAGGAAAAGTACTAGTGGCACATGTCACTTTTTCGCAAATTCCTTGGTGAGTTGGCACAGCAAGAAACAGGTTTCCGTTGCTCTATCAACAGCCGAGGCGGAATACGTTGCCGCCAGTAGTTGTTGTGCTCAAGTTCTATGGCTTAAACAACAATTACTGGATTTCAATTTAAAACTTGAACGTATTCCAATTTTGTGCGATAACACTAGTGCGATTAATCTAACTAAGAACCTTGTACTACATTCACGCACCAAGCATATTGAAATACACCATCATTTTCTTAGGGATCATGTAGAGAAAGGTGATGTCATTTTTTAGCATGTTGACACTAAGAATCAACTTGCTGACATTTTCACAAAACCATTAGCTACAGAGCCTTTCTTTCACATCCGTAGGGAACTTGGCATTCTCGATATCTCGGATCGTGCATAACATCCTTGAGAATTATGATCTTCACATATATATATATATATATATATATATATGCTTGTTCATATCTTTAACTAATAATGCAAAGAGAAATTCATCCATATGTGAGGGATCTCACCGTCATGACATTCAAGGTAATATCGTTCCAACTTATAGAGGTTTATCAGCATTTTGTACCATGTTACTTACTCTAATCTTGATGTTTATTTCATTTTGAGCACTTATCATTCATGTGAATGTTTGGTTCTGTGTGTATATGTGTATTTATCTGCTTGGAACAAAAATTTTGCAAAAATTTCAATTATACACTTCCATGCGTCGACGCATGATTTCACGCGCTGACCTATTAAACTCTCGGGTTAGCGCATAACAACATGGTCAAGTAATTTTCAAAATTTTCAGGAAGCATGCGCCGACGCACAGATTTACAGGTCGACGCATGAAGGATTCGTTCAGACTTCTTTATGTTTCTGGGTTGCGTGCGCCGACCTATAAATGCTTTACCTTCCCTATGTTTTCTATTGCACATTAAACTATGATTCTTGCATGTCATTTAATTAGCTTTTGTGGTCAATCTCTCCCTATTCTACTCCTTTAAACCTCATCAATCTCAATTAATCCCCTCTAAACTCTCATTAAAACCCTAATAAATTAGAAAAAGGGAAGGGAATACCAAGAGAGAAATTTCTCTATATATCTACAGCAAGGTACTCAAAGGATTTCACACACCTTCTCTTCTATCTCTGCAACAATCAAGTTTGATAATCTTCCTTCAACTCTTCTTCAACAATGTCTTCCAGAAGAAATGCTGGTACAAGAGGAGGAAGAGGATCCACTTCACAACAAGCTCAAATAAGAGGATCATCCACACAACGGGTAACTTTTGAATCCTTAATTTCTGAAAGGTTAGCCACTGCGTTTGCAGAATTATTTTCTAACCGGGCTGTTATCAGACAACATGGCTTTTATCCGTTGATGGGTCAAGATTTTCACATTCCTGAAATTTCTGAACTCATCAATTTTCAAAATCTGAATGAATTTGTTGAATGTGATGACAAGTACAGTGAAGACTTGACTAGATTGTTCTACTGTGGGATAAAGGGAAAATTTCGTGGGGCTGAATTTAAGTTCTCTATCAATAATGCAGAATATCATGTGACAAACGATGTATGGTCTACATTGTTTGTTTTGAATACTGATGACAGTCTCCCAAAGGTTACTGATAAAACCTTTGTTAAAGACTATGCATTCAAAACTGCTTTGAATTCTATGTTGAGGGAACCATATCCAGCTGATTATGTGGCAAGTGAAGCATTTCCTAAGAGTGTCACCACCGGTCATCTGAAATTTAAAGAACGTATCCTTCAGTGGATTGTTTCTCGCATCTTAAGACCTAAGAAAGGAGGCTACTCAAGAGTTGAACAAGCAGAGGTGCATCTTATCTACATCCTGGGGGAAAAGATCAAAATCAACTGGCCTTACTACTTTGCTTCTAGGATGTTCACAACTCGCAGCTCTAACAAACTTTTAGCACTTGGATATGCATCTGCTGTGGCAAATTTTCTGAATCACTTTGACATTCCTATTCCACAGATTTGTCATGTTCACATTACTGCTGAACAACAGTTTCTGGCCAGAACTTTGTCCATGATGGGTTATCATTGGAACTCTCGTGAGCGAAGGTTCATCCATAGACAAAGAGCTACCCATCCTGAACCTGTCCATCTTGAAGCAAGTGAGGATGAAGGAAGTCAAGGTAATGCAGATCATGTTGGTAATGATGAAAATGTAGTGATACAGGAAGACGTTGTCATGCAGGACAATCAAGCGGAAGAAGAAGAAGACAATCAATAAGACAATGAGGCATGGATGGGATATCAATTGGAAGAATCCTATGATAATCAAGGCTGGGGTCAGTGGCAACAAAACTGCTAGACCAACCTTGGTGCTGCGTATGTTCCTCCATCCTATGATGCTGACTCTGAATGGCAGCTTCCAGAAAATTCTACTCCACCAACTCCACCGTCTCAGCATTATCAATAATCCAATGATGAAATTTTGGCAAGACTGACTGAGTTATCTCTGCAACATCAAGAATTTCAAGCGCAGCAGGAAACTCGATACCTGACTCAACAGGAACAACTTACCAACCTGTCTAACCAACTATCATCTCATGCCACCAACTTCAACAATTTTGCAAATGCTGCTATGACAAGGTTCAATCAAATGGATGCCAATCTGACTCAGCAAAATCAAAACTTGGCCAACAGCCTCGGTAACCTCAATAGCACCTTGATTGACCTCAATCTTCAACTCGAGGAATTTCCACCACCAAGTCAATACCATAGGGGACGAGGTTATTCGTTTAGGGGGAGGAGACCATAAACCTTAGGGCATCATGTTTAGTTGTGCATGAATTTGTGTTTTTTTGTTTGCTTTCTGTTATTTTGACATGCGCTGCACTTTTCTGTTATGTTTCAAACTTTAGGAAGTGAATGTTTTGCTTTAATATCGTTGTTCCGTATTTAATCAATACTAGTTTACATTAGCGGTATCATATGTGGATGCTGATAACTGTTTTGTTGTTGCAAATATTTAATGATCCAATACATATTTTCATATGCTATTTTGACCACTGTCTTCTCGTCTTTTTGATGTTGTCAAAGGGGGAGAAGAATACAAGCTACAGAAACGCTTAAACCGGATGTTAAAGACAGGGGGAGCATTGATCATCTCAAATTACATCTCTCGTGAAAATCAAGGAAGTGTTGCCATCATCAAAAAGGGGGAGTATGTGAGGGATATCCTTCTAGCCATGTTGTTTTAATGATGTCAACAAATGCATTAGATTGTAATTTGAGCGGTATCACTTCACGTGTTGGGAATACAGCGTCTCATCGTTGTTGGTCATGTGTCTAGATGCATAGGATCTTATTCTCCTTAAAAATAAATGTCCACAAGTGATTTAATAGTATCTAGCATGTGTGTTTGTCCTTGGTCTGGTGAAAACAATTCAAAAATTGAAATTTCTCAAAAAATTGGCCTTCATGCGCTGACCTCAGAACTTATGCGCCGACCTCAAGAATCATGCGCTGACCCCCATAACTCACAGGTAAGCGCATAAACCTGAGAACGCAAAATTGCCTTTCTATGCGTCGACGCATAGACTCTAGAGGTCGACGCATGACACTGCTTTTTGTGCTTTTTCACTTAAATTCGTTTCTGTTATTTCCTGTTATTTCTTTTGGTCATATTTTTTCATATGAATAGTTTTGGGTCTTCATTTTTCAAAAAGAACAAGAAACGTGAAAAAAATATATGTCAGTTCTCTCTTCATCTTCATCTTCTTCATTGTGTAAACAAACAATCACACATAATCATTTTTGTTTGTGTCGCCCATTGATCGAAGTGATAACGTTCAAAATTTAGGAAGTGTGATCTTCATCTTCTGGGTTGAGAGATTGGCAGGTGTTTCTTGAATCAAACCAGTTGGGTTTGTCCTCCAAGAATCGAGGAGATTTTGGGGGTTTTGTACAAACTGTTCTTTCTACAGGGATTCAGCTGGGCGAAGGTAACCGGAAATTGGCGCAACTGTTTCGGTTTAGTAGCTGTAATCAGAGGATCGTAGAAGAAGGTTTGAGTTCGAATTCTTGGAAGATTTCAATTGACCGAGTGAAGGTAACTGAAGAACGGAGTTTTCTTTCGGTTTAGTAGCATGGGACGGTAATTGAATCATCCATATTCGGAGCACTTGATTCATCTTGAATCAAGGGAAGAGAAAATTCTGCATCAAAGATCGAAGACGTTCGGGGTTTGAATGTTCATAGTTTTCTCTTGTAATAAACATTGCAACAACTACATATATATATATATATATCTCAATTCCTTTTGCGGAATTGGGGGCAGACGTACCCAAAGCGAGGACGATTGGGGAACTGCCTAATCAAATCTCGGGTGTTCTCTCTCTTTCCCTTAACTCTTTTACATTTCAGTATTGTTCGATTTTGTGACGTTGCAAACTATCGTAATTTCTGTCGTAGAATAATTGTACGATGTTAAACTGTTTTTGTTAAATCGATACAATTCATTGAATTGTGTTTTGGAGCAGCTGCACATTATTCTCCATAGAAATTCTGCACATAGTGTGTTTACGCACACTACGTGTTTGATAATTTGTTTCCAAGCAAAATTCGAACACATTGCTTTAAATTGTTTATCAATTAACCTCATTGGATTGGTATAAACATCAAGCAAGTGATAATTTATTGTCTGCGTTTATAAGTGTAATATTCATAACTGAATTTTTCTCTTTCGTACTCATCCACAATATATTCGCGCATATCCGATCCTTTCGGTAAAAGGTTCGTTGTAGACGTTCTATCCAGTGGTAGCTTCCGTTAAACAAATTTTTTAAAACAGAATTTTGTAGTCCATTTACGTGTAAAACTCAAGGGATCTATTCAACCCCCCCTTCTAGATCCATAGCCATCGTCTAACACTATATCTTTCACACCAGCTAAATCAGCACCACGTTTGGATTAATGGTCCATCTGTCACACACTATGACATCATTCTGATAATGATTGATTTTCAAAACTTGCATGAGCATTGCATTAAAATTACCATTTTTAGACAAACAATTTTAACTGCAAGTCAGTACTTAGCATCAAAGAAATTCCAAGAAACAGTCAGAGTGAACTTGATCATTCAACAATGTTGACCCGAATTCAGTTCACTTCATAACCCTATGCAACGGGGGCATGACATCCGATGACTATGTTGACCAATGGAATTGGTCAGGATGAAACAAATCTCCAACTATCAGTAAATTAAGGGGGAAAGACCACTTCAGTGTTTAGCCCATTTCCTATATTCAGTACGTCCAGTTCATATGGGGCAAATCCCTCTAAAGCTTGATTAAGGGAAAATCACTGTAAGATTTAAATACTGGGGAAAATCGTATCCGACCATGTCCTGGTATGATCACTTTCAAGGAGTATTCCTACAAAGACCCTATGGACTGGGGCAAACAAGTTACAGATGGGAAGTTTCCCTTCATGCTTTCAAGTTGATCAAACAGACTGTGCAGGATGGTAGCAACTGTTGAGTCTACTAGTGTTAAAAGCCTTGGAACAGAGTAAAAGCACAATCAACATGCATTAGTTAAGTCTCTACGCTCATACGGTCAACATGAATTGATCACGTCGTTACGCTCATACAAAGCCACCATGATTGAGGTCCTCCTAAGAATGATTACACAGCTTATCAGCAAAGGATCAAACTTTGGGCACCAAGCTCATCCACATTTATTTACTGACCATCAGATCATCAAAATCCAAGTGTCGGGAAGTCAAACATTCTCACCATCCCCGTAAAACCCAAAGCCCAATCCTTTATTGGCAACTACCCAATAGTCCACACTCGTTGGCACCTTCAAATTTACCCTTCAAAGTCCAGTTTTTATTGGCAACCACTAAAAGTCCACCGTTGTTGGCATCCTCATAACACCTGAAAGTCCATATTATTGGCAAACACCAAATTACCAAAGTCCAATTTCATTTGGCAATTACCAAATTCAATCCCTGGTGATACCCTCGATAGGGAAACCTATCCCTAGCGCACCCGATCATTTACATCGTCATACGCATGACATACAAGCATAACATCATATTCCATCATGTTGATCATTAGCATATTGGTCTTGTGCATTCATACGTGCATTAGATTCCCCAGCAGTTGCATCTTAGTATGCCTTTCTATACATCATGCAATGCATGGTATTTCCATCCCCAGCATAGCATAACAGGATCCAGGCTTGATTCGCAAGCATCTTGGCCAGCCCTCCATCAAAGCCGGCAGAATTCTTCTGAAAAGATACCCCACATGTGCACAAGTAATTCCTATTCCCCAGCAAGTTATTCCTCAGCCATGCAGTTGATAAGGACAATCCCAACAGCTGTTGTTCTTACTCTCCAAGCAGAGGATATCGTAGAAAGTTTTTTGTGAGCTTTCCCCTACAGAGCCAGTACATCTACTCCGACAGGAATCTTGCTTAATTATTCCCCTAGCAAATTTGTTCAGAGATACTGCTTTGGTATTATCGAGGAACCTTAATGGATAAGGGACTGCTTCAACGACCCAGAGAATCGTCTGCCTCCAGAGATACTGCTTTGGTATCATCGAGGAACCTTAATGGATAAGGGACTACTTCGACGACCCAGAGAATCGTCTGCCTTCAGAGATACTGCTTTGGTATCATCGAGGAACCTTAATGGATAAGGGACTGCTTCGAAAACCCAGAGAATCGTCTGCCTTCAGAGATACTCCTTTGGTATCATCGGGGAACCTTAGTGTATAAGGGACTGCTTCGACGACCCAGAGAATCATCTGCCTTCAGAGATACTGCTTTGGTATCATCGAGGAACCTTAATGGATAAGGGACTACTTCGACGACCCAGAGAATCGTCTGCCTTCAGAGATACTGTTTTGGTATCATCGAGGAGCCTTAATGGATAAGGGACTGCTTCGACGACCCAGAGAATCATCTGCCTTCAGAGATACTGCTTTGGTATCATCGAGGAACCTTAATGGATAAGGGACTGCTTCGAAGACCCAGAGAATCGTCTGCCTTCAGAGATACTACTTTGGTATCATCGAGGAACCTTAATGGATAAGGGACTGCTTCGACGACCCAGAGAATCGTCTGCCTTCAGAGATACTGCTTTGGTATCATCGGGGAACCTTAATGTATAAGGGACTACTTTGACGACCCTGAGAATCATCTGCCTTCAGAGATACTGCTTTGGTATCATCGAGGAACCTTAATGGATAAGGGACTGCTTCGATGACCCAGAGAATCGTCTGCCTTTAGAGATACTGCTTTGGTATCATCGAGGAACCTTAATGGATAAAGGACTGCTTCGACGACCCAGAGAATCGTCTGCCTTCAAAGATACTGCTTTGGTATCATCGAGGAACCTTAATGGATAAGGGACTGCTTCGACGACCCAGAGAATTGTCTGCCTTCAGAGATACTGCTTTGGTATCATCGAGGAACCTTAATGGATAAGGGACTGCTTCGACGACCCAGAGAATCGTCTGCCTTCAGAGATACTGCTTTGGAATCATCGGGGAACCTTAATGGATAAGGGACTGCTTCGATGACCCGGAGAATAATCTGCCTTCAGAGATACTAGTTTGGTATCATCGAGGAACCTTAATGGATAAGGGACTGCTTCGACGACCCAGAGAATCTTCTGCCTTCAGAGATACTGCTTTGGTATCATCGAGGAACCTTTATGGATAAGGGACTGCTTCGACGACCCAGAGAACCTCAAGTTATTCTGTTCATTTTGTACCCTGTTACCTCATTCTACCAGTTCTTGCACCATAGTACATTACCTTTTAAGACAAATTTTGGGGTCTTCTTATATCTAGTTGACTTCTACCCTAAAAATGAACGCCATACAGCGGTTCATTATCTAGGGTCCAAGACAATTAAATAGGGGCATCTGTTATACCCCAAATTTGTGTTATCTATTTCATATTTTCTTATACCAAGATTTTGTGTTGACTCTAAGATTCAGGTCATTGAGGATCTTGTATGTGTTTGTGAGGGTTGCTAGCTCCTGTTGGGCTACGGTCATGTCTCAAGAAGATTTTTAGCCATATTCCAAGTGTGACACTGCGCTTATATGGTTAAACAAGCTAAGGAATGGCCATTTTCGAAGATTCAGCTTTAAGTCGTGATTGTTTTCTATCCAAGCTTGAATTTGTTCAGAGGTTGGTGAATGATCTTAAGTCATGTGCAAATCAATTAACTTAACTATGATGTGATCAAAGTGCTTAATTTAATTCAGAGTTTCGTTCAAAAGTTATGCCAAGGTGTGATGGGAGCTTGCTGCAAGTGATGATTCATTCTTCGGGTTATCCCAAACGCCATGACTAAATTATTTCATACTTGAGGGACGCGTTCCTTAGATTAGGGTGCAAGTTAATATAAAGCCACGTTGGAGGCTAATTAAAGTCATGGTCCAAGCTATGTGGTTTGGTAAATTCCAAGACGTTGCCTTAATTTGTTAGTTTGACATTATTTCAAGACGTGGGAGGGACCTCCAAGTATGACGTGGGCTATTGATACAAGTCATGTTTAGATGATCCGAATTCTTGAGTAAGGATGTTGACTTCTAGCAAATCCTAAGCCATTATCAGACTTTATTTTCACAACATAAATAAGAGCTTAAGGTGCCATTTCAATAGATGCTACAAGTGGCGTTAGAATTATTTTGAAGGTGTTTCAAGTTCGATTGTAGTTTGTTAGAATTATTTTGAGGGTGTCAAGTTTGGTTATAGTTTGTTACAAGAGTAAATTGGCCAAATCCATGATGTGATTTCACAACCAAACTTGTGTTGCTACCTACTCCAAGGGCAAGCCGTATGGTTAAAGCATGAAGCCATTTTGCAAAAGAGTTAACCACACAGTCGTCAGCCATGATTTATACCCAATTCACCTTTCATTTTCAAGGGTATTACCAATGCAAATAAAAACTTAAAAGAACTTATTGCAACCTGTCATGTGACTTTGTAAACAAGAATGTTAAAGCCATACACTTAGAAAATACAAGCAAAAAGAACAACAAGTGGGTGCTTCACAATTTAGTAACTCCTCCTCCCAAGTCCAACGTGCCATGGACCATGTTATACCACTTTATGAAGTTCCAAGCTTTTGCCTTCAAGGAGAATGTGATTTCATCAAAATCAAAAATTGAACAACCATGAAAGTAATGTACACTTAGAAAGTTACACCCACATAGAACAATAACAAAGTGCAAAGTGTGGCATGATTCATAGACTAATAATGTTCAAGGAGTCAATTCCTATGCCACTAGACATAATGTAAATGAACTTTACAAAATGCAATACCAAACTCTACACAGAAAGAATATGAAGAAGTACAAGCGAGCTATTTCGAGGACCTTGTGAATGAACCTGCTACTTTGACTACTCAAGACCCTCACGTTCATCTCCTTTCGTGCCATCAATTTCTTTTGCGCCAACCCAAGTTGCCTCGTCCAAGCCTTCGTATTATGCCAAACCATGCCAAGTTTCTCCAAAAGTTGTACATGAAAATGAACATGGATGGTTAGAAGTGCATATAAGAACAATCCACCAAAAGTTCATTTGCACAAGATTTTAAATGCTACTACAAGCTGCTATAAGAGAAATTCAAAGGAGAAGAAATTCACAAGTTGGATCTACAACAAGTAGTATATTGGTTCTAATGCCAATGTTGCTAAAGTCTTACCAAGATGTTTCTAAAAATCAAAGTCAGAAGCTGTCCTGTCTGATTCAAACCCATATGCACCATGTTCAAGTCTTGCCATAAAATATTAAATACTCCAAGGATGATATCCTCCAATCATCATCAAACCATGATCAGGGACTCAGTCGCATTACTCCATACCTGTCAATGTAATAAGACACATTATGTTATGGCATAAACAAAGATTTCAAGAGAAGATTGAAAGTGCATCATATTTACCTAGAGATGGTAATACTTTCAGACATCCTCAAACGCAGCAGCAGTTTGATGCGATTTCAAATATTCCGTCCTTAAGCTAAAACTCATTTTTATACAGATAAACTCCATACAAACTCCACCATTGAATAAGACACAACTGCACAAAAAAATTACTACGTCGCAAAAGAGGAACTTGTTTAAGTCAATGTAATGCTACCACGTCAACAAAAATGCAATGCAATTTCATTAGTAATTCACAAAGAAAGTCACAGCAAGGCATATGGGGCCCTGAATACTATTTACTTTTATTTTTTTACAACAGACAAATTTCTTTCCAAGGGAACAATTCCTGTAAAATCGTACCATTATACATTCCACCCAAATTGCAGGTTTCGTACTATTGTACCCTATCCTTCTTCAGCAAGTTTTCACGAAAAAAACCCTAATCTGAGCCTATAAAAACACTATTATTCATCATCAAAAGGGGGACCGAAAAAAAACTGACACGGCTGCGCAAGTAGAATCACAAACCCTAATCACTAAAGCTCGTATTCAAAAGCTTTCTGAGTCTCACACTGAGACTTAAAAAATCGCTTGAGCTAAAAGCCACTCAGGGAAGCATTCCCACGCACAGAGATCAAGAAGAAGAGAAGAAAGGAAGTAAGCTTAAAGAAAGAGGATTTGAAGCCAAGTACCTGAGCGTAATCGCAGAGTTGTTCTTCGAGGGTTAGTCTTCGAAACTCTATTTCTGACCTTCATAGCTGAATATCTTGCTTATTGCTTGCTGGGTAGCTTAAATCGTGCTTGATTTGCTTGTTTGTGTTGTATTTCGAGAATAAGGTTTATTGGGAAGGCCATCGATTAGAGCGAATGGTTAGGTTTTAGAGAAATCTGAGTTTAGATTCGTGTAGAGAAGAGAAAGATAGCTAGGGTTGGTGTTAGGTGTTTGAGTTTTCGTGGTGGGGTCGCCGGAGAATACGGTGGCAGCCGCCGCTTCTCCGGCCGTTGTTTAGGGTTCCAGTAAGGCCTCTTTTGTTGAGATTTGAGAGAGAGAGAGCATCATAGAGAGTGAGAGATTGAAGTCACAATGAAGGCTTTTCCTAACCCGTCTCCTTTTTTTTATTCATTTGCTTTAGTGGTGGCCGGATGAGGTGGTGATAAGTGTCTCCTTGTCACCGGTAGAGTGGCTCCTCCCTTAATCATACGAGTGTGCGCCCACGGGTCTTACGGTGTAACTTCAGTGTACGCCCTCAGATCAAGAGTCAATTTGACTCTTAGATCAGCTCAACGCCCCAGATGTGTTGAGGGTCCACCATGAACCCCTTCCCTTCGTTGGGCCCTACTGACTTGGGCCTGGGGAAAATTTCTATTCACACCCCTTTCTGCTAACAGTTATGGCCCATTTAATTCTTTTTAGGTTTTATATTTTGTCTTATAATATATTTCAAAGGAAAATCCCAAAAAAACTTGTTTATTTAATTTCTATTTTTTAGAAAATCTCAAAAAAAAACTATTAATTAATTTATTAAAAACTTTTATTTAATAATAATTAATCTATTTAGTGATTAATTTTATTAAATAATTGATTTTAATTTGGTTAATTATTTTAAGATGGCTCACTTAATTTTAATAATCTAAAAAATATTTTTTTTTCTTTAATCAAATTTACTTATTTTTATTAAACCATTTAATTTAATAATAATTATCTTTAATAGTTAATTTTATTAAATATTTTAGTTTAATTTAATTAATTGCTTGAATTTTCTTTAAATTCTAAAAATTTAAAACATAACAATTTAACTTAGAACTATCCCCTCCTTTTAGACTAACATTAAAACTTTAGGATATTAATTAGACTAACATGTTTAATTTTATTTTCTCCTCCTTTTCTGATTTGGTTTTTAATCTTTATGTGATGTTTATAATTTTCTCTTATGTGTTAATTTCATTCTCTAATTATATGTATGTCATTCATAATATGCTTGTCCAAACCAAAAAAACTCTTTTCAAACTAATACCTTGACTTAATGTCAAGCCCTTTTAATACCTTGTAAGTCGATTGTTCTCACGATCGTAATCAACCTCACATAGCCTCCTCTTGGCCTTTATACAACGATAATTGTTGCACATTTCACTTTGGTTTGTATGCGTATATGTGATTGACTCACTCTAATTTTAGTTTGATTATTCCCACTTAAGTAATTGTATCCCTCTCCCATAAGATTAAAATCAACATTTTTCAAAAGAATAAACAAGCTTGATCCAACGTCAAGCATTTTTCAAAACAAATTCAATTAACCACCAATTCATTATCAAGCACACTTGATCCACATATCAAGTCCCATTATCCCTCTTGTAAGTCGAGTTCTTTTGCCTCGCCATCGACCTTACCTTGAACCACTAGGACCCCCTTTCCATTAGTTCAATCCTTAATCCGTACGCAAATTTAAACCTCGATCCATATCGAGCATTTTACAAATCAAACCAATACATTTAACTATACATAAACACTATTTCTTGAAATGTGAAAAGTGAGGGGGGTCGAGTCTTTGATCTTTCTCTTCAATTGTTTGGGTGCGAGTTCTCTTACTCGTGTGTGAACAATTGACACCTCTAAAAGACTTTTAACTCGATAACATTCAAACCATTTTCTAAGCACTCATTAAAACACGTAATCCATATCCAAACTCCGTTTTCATAAAAGGTGAAGTGAGGGTGGTCGATTCTTTGGCCCTTCTCCTCAATTGTTTGGGTGTGAGTTCTCTTACTCGTGTGTGAACAATTGTCACCTCTAAAACATCTAAAAACTCTCCTTTCTCGCCTTGTGCGATCGAAGCCCTAAAACACATACAAATCAAATCCTCTTTTCTTAATCAATCTCTTTAACACATCTAACCATATATTTAAACAACTTCCCAAAAGGTGATGCGAGGGTGGTCGAGTCTTCGATCCTTCTCCTCAATTGTTTGGGTGCGAGTTCTCTTACTCATGTGTGGACAATTGACGCCTATAAAAAACACAAACCAACCAATCGTAGTCCCACGAACTACGAATGCTCTGACTTTCCCATTGCACGAGGGAATACGTAGGCACAAGGGTTCTAATCCTTGCCGAGCACCCTAATAATAAAACCACCCCTTTTCCCTTTTAAAATACGAGCCCTTTTACCTTAGAAGATAACAAACAAACGTAACTAACTTTCTCATGAATCGAATCAAGAGGTTCCCGTTGAGTACAACGGACGTAGAGGGTGATAATACCTTCCCTCTTGCGTAACCGGCTCCCGAACCCGAATTTGGTTGCGATGACCATTTTCTTATACCTTCAAAGGTTTTCTCGATATTTTCCTTTCCCTCTTTTGGGATGAATAAAGTTCGGTGGCGACTCTGTTCGAACGTTTTTTTCCGCGTCCATCGCGAGGATCGTATTTTTTGAGGTACGACAAGTTTATCGTCAAGAAGTTTACCAAAATACATACCTGACTCATTGTGACCCTCGATTAAGGAAATGAATTCGTGGACGAATTTGTTGGTCTTCGTGTATGTAAGTTCGTCGCAGATGTTCCTCCGTCGCATCAGAATGCCCTTCGCAGTTGTTCCTCCGTCGCAGTAAAACCCTAACAATTACAATGGGGTGAAACGCAACAATATATACCCAGTCAACCATTAAAATTTAATCCAAAATGCCAACAAGGACACATTCTGATGGTCAAAACGGAATATACCATGCCACTTGGAGTCTGGGGATGGTTTCTGAGGAAATCTAACTAAGATGAGGGGGTGTTTAAAAAAAAATTTCACAGGGGCTAAAGTGAGAACTCGCTAACATTGCAGGGGGTTTTGTATATTTAACCCTAATAATAATAACAATAATAATAATAATAATAATAATAATAATAATAAGGCTTAAATAATGTTTTCGTCCCTGTAAATTGGCGAGTTTTTGGTTTTCGTCCCTGAATCTTTTTTTTTTGGGTTTTGTTCCTATATCTTACTTTTTGTTGGTGTTTAGTCCTTAAAGCTAAAGTTCGCAAGAAAATCCGAAGGTTTCCTGCGGATTTTCCTTAAAACCAAAATCCGCAGAAAAATCTGCAGGAAAATCCACAGTAAAATCTGCAGGAAACTTCTGTAGGGACTAAACACCGATAAAAAGTAAGATATAGGGACTAAACCCGAAAAAAAAAAGATTCAGGGACGAAAACCAAAAACTCGCCAACTTATAGGGACGAAAACATTATTTAAGTCTAATAATAATAATAATAACAATAATAATAATAATAATAATAATAATAATAATAATAAGAGACTAACTGATTGAATGACTCCATATATGTGGATATATCAGAGTATCCAGTGATCTCTAACTAGTCTGACCTCCTATATGTGAGCATATAGTCTTTTGTTCTCTTTAAATACCTTATAACCTTTTTTGCTGCTTTCCAATGATCCATTCCTGGTTGCTCAAATATCAACCTAACATCCCACTATGAACGCAATATTCAGGCACGTGCACATTTGGGCATACATCAGACTCCCTACTGCTGATGCATAAGGAATCTTTTTCATTTCTTGAATTTCTAAGTTTCCTTTTGGGCACTGATTGAGACTAAATTTGTCTTCCTTAGCAATTGGAGTATCTCTTGATTTAAATTCCTGCATGCAAAACCTTTTAAGTACCTTTTCGATATAGCTCATTTGTGATAATCCTAGAATACCACGAGATCGGTCTCAATGTATCTGAATTCCTAATACAAAGGAGGCATCACCAAGATCTTTCATTTCAAACTTTCTTGATAGACATTTCTTAGTTTCGTGCATCATTTCTATATCATTTGTGGCAAGTAATATGCCATCTACAGACAAGATCAAGAAAATGTACTTGCTCCCACTGAATTTATGATACACACAATCTTCAACAACATTCACCTCAAAACCAAATGAGAGAATTACTTCATGAAACTTGTGATACCACTGACGAGACGCCTCCTTTAGTCCATAAGTGGATTTTGTCAATTTTTAAACCATATTCTTTGAGTCTCCTGGCACAAAGTTTTTTGGTTACATAATATAGATTGATTCATCAACATTGCCATTGAGGAAAGCTGTCTTGACATCCATTTGATGGAGTTCAAAATCATAATGTGCAACAAGATCCATGATTGTCCTAAAAGAGTCTTTCAATGAAACAAGCAAGAAACTCTCTTTAAAATCAGTCCATTCCTTTTGAGTATAGCCCTTAGCCACAAGACGAACCTTATACCTCTCCACATTACCGTTAGAATCTCGTTTGGTCTTAAAAATCCATTTGTAACCAATGGGTTTCACACCTTCTGGTAATGGGACAAGTTTCCAAACTTTATTGTCCTGCATGGACTGATACTCCTCCTTCATTACTTCAATCCACTTTTCCGAGTTGAAATCCTGTATGGCTTGACGGAAGTTAATTGGATCATCTTCCATCATACCATTATTTTCCTCATGTTCTTGGAGAAAGACTATGTAATCATCCAGAATAGCATTTCTCCTTTCTCTACTGGATCTCCGCAAAGGTATTGGTTCTTGTAACACTTGTTCTTGAGGATTTTGAGTTCTCTCTTCATGACATTGTTGCAATTCCTCCAACTCAAGATGATTTGGTAATTCATGAAGAACAAACTCAAAATTCTCAAGAACAAGTGTTATAAGAACCAATACCTTTGCGGAGATCCTCTAGAGATTGTTGCTTTTGATCAAGCAAGTATGAAACTTCCACAAGACATTGTTGCAATTCCTCCAACTCAAGATGATTTGGTAATTCATGACGAACAAACTCAAAATCCTCAAGAACAAGTGTTACAAGAACCAATATCTTTGCGGAGATCTAATTCTCAATTACAATTAAAACCTTACAAAGATTCAAATGATGACAATACTTTTGATTGTCACCCTCTAAACCTCTGAAACAGGATGCAACAAAATGAGCGATGCATTGAGACTAAGAAATCAAGACTTTTGACTTCTTAATCAACAAATGACTGAATGAACATCATAAAGACCAGATAAAATGCCAAAACTCCTAACTTTTCGTCTGAACCCATGTTGAATGCTTTGACTGAAAGAATGTATGACAAAAATGAATGACTGCACTATGCAAATGCAAGTGAAGAAAATCAGGGTAAAATTTAGGGTATGACAAGTCCTTACCCAAAAAGTCGGGGAAGGGTATTTTTTCTGATGTTTTAGGTATAATAACGGAAAGATTGATCGAAGACGAGAGTTCCAAAGAGGATCATACTCCTTCAACAAAGAATAAGGACATTATGAAAGATAAAGAGGAAAGGTTACATGAGGATGAAAAATAAGATACCTCCAACCAGTTGCCTCGTGATTAGACAGTCGCAAAGATCATTCGTTACACTACTACAAAACGTGCAAACAACAATGCCAGGTGTTCAAAGGATTCATATACACCGATGTAATAGGTTAAAATTTTCGCGCCAGGTGAGTAGCTGGATTTATAAACAGTAATTTAATGACGGTTGTCTTAAAACACCGTAGTAATAAATGATGTGTAGCAAGCTTCGATTCCCAACAACTACATTTTTTCCATTTTTTAGAGTACATTAAGTGTGTGTCACTTAAGTCCATTATTTAAAAAATAAATTGTAAATGATTTTACAACGGTAAAGTCAACCAATAGTTGTTAGAGGACTTATTTAACCAAGTTATTTAACCACGATTTTACAATATAACCGTTGTAAAACATGTAAATTGCATCACAGTTTTTCTTTCTAACCGTGATGAAAAGTGATATTTTTTAGTATATAAGCGAAATAATCTATCGTTCAGTACATAACAGTCGTTTCTCTCAAAAGAAAACCCTAACATATTTCACTCTTCTCTATCATAACATAACCTTAACATCCTTCAACCTTCAGATACGTCTTCAGATTCTTCTTCACCAATCGCTTACTTGAGGTTCGTTCATTAAACTTATGCTTCAATTTCCTTTATGTTTCTTGTTAAAAATGGATTCTCATTTTTTCATTTGCTGAATGTTCTCATTTTTTTCAGATTCGTCTTCACCACCTTAACAAAGTGCATACTTTGGCTATGATACATATGGTTTGTGTAGCTATGAAGAAAAATACAAGAATTATGAAGCTATTGTGTAAAATTTATTCACCTTGTACTTTTTCTTCATAGTTTCATAAACTAGATGTAAGTCATAATTTCCATCAAATTCTTTTGAATTGTTTTTCGTATTCTTTTCCCCCCAATCACTGTTCGTCTTCTTCTCACCCAGTTTTTTCAAGTTTTCATCAAATCCTTCCATTAAAATGTCTCAGCATTCTGGTTGTATCCATGGAAGCAGGTCTTCAAGTTGTTCAAGGAACGTATGCAAGTGTGGTCTCGACGCTCCATTTATGACGACATGGACCGATTCGAACCCAGGCTGCAGTTTCTATGACAGTGGGATGTATAAGATTCAAGGATACAAAAAATGCTCTCACTTTACTTGGTTGGATGAGGAGAAGGATCCTAGGGCAAAACAAATAATCTCTTCACTGGTAAAGAACTTGAATGAGGGGAAGGAGATGGTTAACACCTACAAAGTCAAGGAGGACGAATTAGGGTAATTCAAATAATTTTTCTTAGATTTTTTAAATTTAATTTAGTTTAATTTCAATTTTTTAATTAGTTCATTTCCATTTAGTTTCTCTTTAATATAGTTTATTTTTACCTTAGTTCAAATTCAATTTAGTTTATTTGTAATTTATTTTTAATTCTAGTTTAGCTTTTTATTTTAGTCTAGTCCAAATTAGATTGGTTTCATTTTTGGTTTACTCTTAGTTTTAGTTTAAATTTAATTTAATTAGTTTAATTTTATTAATTTAGTTAAATTTTATTTTCATTTTAATTTTAATTATAATTATAGTCTTTTTTTTATTTTCATTTTGATTTTTTAAGTTTAATTTAACTTAGTTTAATTTGAATAATTTTCAAGTATTACCAGAAAAACAAAAAAAATACAAATCATACATCCATCTTAAAATCCATCACAGCCCAATACACATTCTGTAACTTGCTATGACCTACACACCACAAGACTCCAAAATTCCAACTTGTACAATGTTGCATCAACATACTGCAACTTCCTGCTACTTTTCACTTGCACAAAGACCTGTTACATAAACAAGATGCCACGCTCCACCCTTTACAAAAACCCACAACAAGACAAATGCCTGCTACCATGAACAACAGCTTGACTCTCCAATACCAACCTGCACTTTGAACATGACCACACAACAGCTGCTACAAAAAAAACCCGCAAAAACCGGGGCTTCAAAGCACAAGCTGTATACTTCCAAAACTGCTACTAGTTGCAATATGTACACATGAAAATAACAATTCATGATGTTGCTTTTGAAAGTAATGTTTCATAACACAATCAGAAATTAGTGCTAATATTGAAAAAACAATTGGATGATTTTAAAAGGAAGAGAACAGATTCAAGGAGAGGTGGAGTTTCACAGCAAACAATAACAACCTGTTTTGCTGTTTCGACCCAACTCCTCCTTTCGCATCAGTTTCGCCATCAACCATCACACTTCACCATCCTCATTCCCAGTAACCAAAACCACAGCACAAACTCTCCAACAACCATACAATATATCCCTCTCACCAAACAGTGACACACTCTTTCCTTTCCAACATACAACAACAACAACGTTCGTCGTCGACAACCGTGTTGATGTCGTAACACTCACACAACCCATCGTCCACCATCGGACCACCCTTCTCCACCTCATTTCTCAACCGCAAATCGCCACTTAAACCTTCAAACGCTGCAAATCGCCGCTTAAACAACCTCACAAACCTATCCGCCGCCGCGCCAAGTGAAGCGAGAAGAGAGAAAGCCGCACGACCCAGAAAGAAAGAAGGAGAGTGGATGCAAGGAAGGAGAAGGATAGGAACAGAAGTGATACATTGAGAGAGATTTGAAAGGCTGCGGCGAGAACGAAGAAGACGGTAGGAGATTGAAGAACTGTGTTTTGAAGGACGTGATTGATGAGTGGAAACAAGAAGAAGAGTAACGTTAATGTTTTGTTTTCAGACCTAAGGGCCTAGGTTTCACCAAGTGAGTAATTTGGTTTTCTCAAACTGGGTTAGTTTTTTCTCCACCTGCGACCCAATACTCGACCCATTTGGTTTTTGTCTTCGGCATTGTATTTAGTCAATTAACTTGTGATTCATATTGAGTTTTAGCTTTTGTGTTGTTTAACTTATCATATTATATTTTTGGCTAATTTAGTATAAATTTTGTTTAGTTAGCTTAGCACTATAGCGAGTTAGTCTTAATTTAGTTCATTATCATGTTATACTATTTTTTTTTTTAGTCTTGGTTATTCTAGTTGGATTTAGAGTTTCAAACCCAGCCCATTGTCTTTACACCTTCCATATTTCTCTTGCACCCTTTTAGTCTTTTAGTTCTTTTAATCAGGCTTAGTAAACTTGAGTTTTGGTTTTAGAAATTAGTTTAGTTAATTAGAAATTAGTTTAGTTAGAATTAGCTATTTAGTTAATTTTAGTTGTTTTGTTTTTTTAATTAATTAATTTTTAATTTGATTAAATTTTGTTTAGTTAGAATTTTAATTTAATTAGAATCAATTAGTTTTTTTTTTCATTTTAATTATTTTAATAGTTTAATTAGCTTTTTAAGTAGAATTTGGCTTATTTTTTAATCTTGTTTAATTAGATTTTAATTAATTCCTATTTTATCTTGACATTTTCCGTATCTGTTTTAGTTAATTCCTAATATTCATTTTTCAATTAATTCTTGTTACATTTGCTGTATATATTGTTATTTATCATACACTTGAGCCTGGAGGATTTCCTCCTCGTTTCTCTGTTCCTTATACCTCATTCCAAAGGAAAGGGTTATTCTCGTTGACTGTCATGTCACTTAGGATAGCCTTGTCCATCATTCCCTCATCTCACGTCGCCGTGTGATTGAGACTTGCCTTTCCCTTTTAACCTAACCTTAGGTTTAGAGTCGCTGTGCTCTATTTAGGTGTTCCACCGCGGACACTTCCTTCTTTCCCGTTTTACCTAGCCTTAGGTTTGGAGTCGCCGCACTCCATGTAGGTGTCTTGCCATAGTCCCTACTTTCCCTTGGAACCTTGACCATAATCAAGAGTTCCTCACCCCCGTTTAGGGGAACTACTGACGCTCTGATTTCTCAAGTTCATCTTGAGAATACGTAGGCATAGGATTGAAAGATCCTAGCGAGCCACCTTTTCTTTTTTCCACCTTTCTATTTCTCACCCTTTTACTCCGTAGGGAGGGGAACTACGAATGCTCTGATTCCCTTCCCGTCAGGATACGTAGGCACGAGATGCGATGTCTTGGCGAGCATACTTAGTGTATATACCCCTAGGTTTTTACCTTAGCACATTTCCCTTAGCAAGCAAACTTTAGCATAACACAAATACTAACAAGAGGTTCCTGTAGAGTACTACAGATACTTAGGATGCTAACACCTTCCCTAGGTATAACCAAGCCCCGAACCTTAGATCTCTGAGCTGTGTTCCTACATAGCGCACTTAGGGTTTTTTCGATCTTTTCCCTTTTCTTTGGATAAATCAAAGCTCGGTGGTGAACTTCATGTTTTGTGGTTCAAGTTAACTAATAGCTTGATATTCAATTCTCACCGCAACTAAAATGGCGACTTCATTGGGGATTTAATCCCCTAAGAGGGTTAAGCCCACCTTGTTTGTATTTGTGTTATTTTACATGTTTGCTTGCTTGTATATCTGTACATATTTATATATGTATATATACTTGTTGTGCTTGGGTTTTTCTGTGTACAGGGTTGTTACCTTGAGTGGTGAGATAAGTCCTAACCCGGACTTGAGCATACACATATGATAGGATTGTGGTATAATCAATAGTTGGCTGTTGGGAGTAGTCCTAACATGTCTAGCATATGATAATCACGCTCAGTGGAGACCCCTTTGGAATTACTGATGTCAGATGCGAGTAGTCGTATTGACATTACTTTTTCCGACCTGGGAGTTCGTGAAGCCGAGGACCTTTAGTTACCCTTCACCCCTTTTAGCCTTTTAGGACGTAGTGCAGTGATTATCCAGGTGTAGACCTGGGATGGTTGTCATGCGATACTACACTCAGACGAGTTTATGTCGAGAATATTATTAGCCAGCACGAGTAGTCGTGAAAGCTGATATATCCGAAAGATTTATTGATGACTCTGGGAACTTTTTAGACCCTTGTTCTACGAATACAAGAACCCTAGTACACACCCTGTGGTTGGTTCTTTACCCACACTACTACAAAAAATCCATTTAACAACGGTTGGAAATGACATATAATGACGGGGGTGAAGGCGTTGTTATGTAGAGTGTTGTTGTATATGAGGAATGTACAATGACTGTCTGGGAACCGTTGTTGTATTCCAGTTTGCGCGCACCATTTCCCGACGGTTAGTTTAGTCAACCGTTGTGATATACTAAACTGTGATCTGGTTCGATTCTCAGCAACAACATTTTTTATTTATATTAGCGTTTGACATACAACTACGGATAGGTTTATAACCGCTGCCAAAAACAGACTGTTTTAAATATAAAATTTATCTGCGTATTAAATTATTCTCATAATTTATCTTGTCAAAACAGCTTCTGTTTACATGCAATCACAATATGTGCATCAAACACAATTCTTCCCATATTGTATCCTTATAAATGAATCACAGAATTTACATTAAAAGAAATTTACATCAAAAGCTAAATGAATCAGAGAATTAAACTGCTAACATTGTTTAAATCAAAAGCCAATATTATTGATTTCATTATGTGCATCAAAAGCCAAAACTATTGTTCACATTATGTGCATCAAAAGTAAAAAATATGTGCATCAAAAAATGTTCCTGATATATCATACAGCAGGAGCAGAACCCTTAAGCTGATTGTGGATATACGCCCAACGTTTACGAAGATCCACAAAGTCCTCAAGGGGGAATGAGGTTTCGTCGTTAAACATCTACATAAGAGAAAAAAATTGAAGATACATTATGCATGATAATAATTCACTAGTCAACTTATATATTAATATATGTAAATATTTTATGGCATATATTACCGTATCCCATGAATCAACAGTGCCGGCAAGGACGATGTTTAACATATGTTTCATGATAAAATACCCACACTCGTAACTCCCGCGTTGTTTCCTCGTCTACAAATTACATGAATATAAAAACATGAATACAACCACACATGCATGAATGTAAATGAAATAAACAGGTAATCGGGCCACTTACTTTAGGAGCAAGGTATGTGGGCTTTTTTTTAACATTCCTCAATATATTAATTTGCTCCACAATACTGCACATTGAAAATTGAATTAAACATATTACATGATAAACTAATTATAATTAATGCCAACGAAAATGATATTAAACAAAGACACTTACGTTAATACAAGATCTTTCATTGGTTTGTGGAGTGGATCGTGCAAGGAACACAGTAATGTCACCGTATTTGTCCTAAACGATATTACGATCAATTGCCAATGACCACTGAATGAACATGAGAATATATATATATATATATATATATATATATATATATATATATATATATATATATATATATATATATATATATATATATATATATATATATTATTAGTTGTTACTAAAACAAAACTAAATATAGAATATAGAAATAAATTACAACAATACTAACCTGCATAGGAATGGTGCAAGGTAACATTCTTTTCCTCCGTCATTTAGCCAGCTTTTCAAGTACTTTTCTCTGATAGTTTTATCATTATACGCCCAAGCAATAAAACTTGGGTCCAAGATTCCATATGTACTTGATTTATTCAATTCTATACAAACACGGTGAATGTACCTAAATGGTCAAAGAAAATGAATAAATTAAGGGAGAAAATACAAAAAATTATAATGTTCTATAATGACATGTATATTCGACTATATACTTACGTGCATCAAACTTGCAAAATAGATAAGTCAAGCCACTTATATCCTGCGAGAAAATCCCTCACATCTTCAGGAGTGTAATACACTAAATCCAATTGTGGGCAATGTTCTAGCGTGAGGGGCTGCGCAAGGTCTGTTGTTGAAATGTAGTAGTATAAACTTGTTATTTCATTTGGACTAGGGTCCAATCTCCCATTGCGGTTATCTACAGGTGAGGGGGCTGTACAATTACTCCCTTTTGTAGAAGCGTGATTTACGACACTTCTACTTGGAGTTTGATCATCACCATCGCAACGACGATCTTCATTAGTTCGTTGTTCGAGACTTTCACTTAATCTCTACATCATAACATTCAATTAGAACATAAAACAAAAATAAGCACAATATATTCAATTAGAACATATAATATATATCATACAAAAATAAGCGCGATTTACGACACATACCGAATACATCTCTTATAACCTTTCCACTTCTTTCTCCCTTTTTTCCCTCTCCTCCTCAAACAGCCTCCTTTGTTCCGCCAATTGCTTCTCAACATTATCAATCTTTTGTCGTTGAGCAAGAAATTCAGCGGTTTCGGTGTTTCTTCTTTGAGATCCAAAGTATGACCTCAAGCCGACACCATCTCCAACACCAAGGACACGGCCTCCATGCTCAGTTGTTCCGATAGCTTCGACTAATATGTCATGTCGTGCTTCCGGAACAAATGTGCCTTCACGGGACGCCACAACCAAGTTATCCAACACAACATAAGCAACTTACATAAGCAAACGCATTTAAATAACAACTCATCATGAGTAATTTACATAAGCAAACGCATTTAAACAAAACATATACTTACAATTTTCTCAGCAACTACTCTTGAAGCCTCAGAGGTGTACTCTCCATTAGGTCTTAATCGAGCCCTCTTCCATTTCTCATGTCTTGAAGGTGGAGATGGAATGTCACCATCTCTTCCTTCTTGTAGTTTTTCCTGCAGGATCCTCTTCTCAAGTTTCCTGTAACCCCCACGAGACAATCTATGGGGGTACATGTTTTTCGCCTTGTTCTGAATTCCCACTTCGCTTTTAGCCTGTTATTAACATAGTGAAAAATGTGTATGATTAGTATCTATAACTCATTAGCATAACATTATAGGTTACATAAGACTAGTACTAACCTTGAATTCCTCAAAACGGCGTTTCTTCGCAAACTTGTGCCACACTTTCTTCGATAAAAAACTATACCGAATCCATGGAGGTTGAAGACCGCTCTTAGGCTTCGTAATGTAGTCAGCCGTGAGCCGTGACTTAAATCCCCTCCAACGAACACCGGCATAAGTTATCCACTTTCTTTTCAATTTTGAGTCATCGGTAAACTCAAAATTCAACTACATTAAATCAATATATAAGTATGAATTAGAAAATATAGGTAGTGATATCAAATATATGAAAATTATAGTATGAAATACCTTAACGTCTGTCCATATGTTGTCTTTGACATTACCATCCACTTCTCTCCAATCATCAATCAGTATACTGACTTCTCTACGTGCAAGGAATGCAACATAACTCCTAAAAGTAGCGTAATGTGGACAATCCACTAATCTGTAGTGCGAATCAAACTCGATCGGAATTTTTGCACCAAATGAGTTGCGGACTGATGTGAGCTGGGGCATCATTGTGACACCTCTTTGTGATCTTTTCGTTTGACTTTCAGTTGTTTGAGTTTCATTGGCTAACCTTTCATTTGTTTGAGTTTCTTCGCTAGTTTCTGATGAAGAACTCGACAAGGTCGACATCTAAGTTCAAAAATAACAACAACAACATGAACAACAATGGCAAAAGAGTTTACTGTAGATGCATGGGGAAAATATTTTACGTACCCTAAACGTGATGACGAAGTAAACGATGTTGGTGTTGGTGTTGTTGTTGTCTTCCTTCCTTACGACAACGACGATGACGATGATGACGACGGTGTTGGTATGTGCGTAATCTTCTATTTTCTTCACTATCGTGACGATGATGACGAAAATGACAACAAATGGATACTGATGATGCAAGCTTTGGTGGAATCGTGTATTGTTTCACAGTATTGAAGGTTAGGGTTTAGGGTTGAAATCGTGTAACGTTTCGTCTGGTTTCTATTTTCAATGGAATCGAAATAAGGATACTGAAGAGACAATGAGACTACCTAGTTTGGAGACTATTGAAACACTACTGCGACGATCAAGAATTTACACCGTTATGATATATTATTTACATAATGAAATTTCATATTAAAGCGCCAGAGTTATTTTTAGAATTAAAAATTAAAAAAATATACAAAATATATCACAACGGTGTATATAAACAACCGTAGTCATAACTTTTATTTTTTTTAATTAGAAGTAAATAAAAAAGTAAATGCGCACTTTAACATAAAAGGAATAATATATATGAATGCGCTGAGGTTCGAACACATGAAAGCTTGAAGGTATCACTACGGTTGATTTATCAACCGTTGTTATATACAGATAATCACCACGGTTGGTTTATCAACCGTTGTTATATACAGATAAGTTTTATTCAATAAACAAATAAAATACAACCGCGCCTTAGTTTAGATATGTCACAACGGTGTAGGGATGAAGCGTTGTGAGCATGGCGTCGTTGTTTACGCGTTTTGTAGTAGTGCCAGACTCCATGCTATGATCTCGAACCCTTCGATCCTGTTGCATGCGTTTTACATCCTGTTTGCATTGCATCTCATTTGCATCTTTGCATGATTCATTGCATACATCAGTTTGTCCAGTTACTCATTGCCAACTGTCTCTATCTTCCAGTGTCACTTGTGAGTCGTCAAGTTGATTCCTCAACACCGATAACGGACTAGAGCTAACTACAGACGCAAGATGTCAGAGCAAGAGGTACACAATGCTGAGATCCGAATGGAGATCAACGACCTTAAGTCAAGCATGACCAAGCTCACTGAGATGCTTCAAGTTTTGATTGCTAGAGGAGAGCCACCCCAAAGGACTGTCATCTAGGAAGTTTCAAGCGCTGATCCTCCACCGGTTCAAATGCCACCTTCAACTTGGCTTGAGTTTGGCCTACCACGCAACTACTCTCCGCCAATTGCATCTATTGCTATGGTTGGTCAGACTGCTATGCCAGCTTTTTAAGCTCCTGTTTTCACCGAGCCCATACCTGTGGTCCATGCTGTTACCCAGACTGTTCGAGCTCCTTTTGAGAATCCCCTCTATGAGTACAATGCCACCAGTGCTTAGGGTGAAGACCGCGAAGACTTTGTTGAACCTGAAGTTATCCGAGAATAATTTTAGACCATAGACAAGAGACTCTGAGCCATGGAGGGCAATGATTTCTTTAATGTGGATGTAGACAACATGTGCTTAGTGTCTGACCATGTTATGCCTACTAAGTTCAAAGTTCCAGAGTTTGTGAAATATAAGGGGCACTCTTGTCCAAGGGCTCATTTGGTCATGTATTTTCACAAGATGGCCGCTTATACCAATAATCAGAAACTGCTTATCCACTGTTTTCAAGACAGCTTGAGTGGAGCCTCACTCAAATGGTATATGAGTCTCGAGCAAAACTACATTCATTGCTTCCAAGATCTTGCAAATTCCTTCATGAAGTAGTATAAGTATAACCTCGACATGGCTCCTGGCCGCCATCAACTACAAAACATGACTCAACATGAGAAGGAATCTTTTAAGGAGAATGCTCAGTGCTGGAGAGAATTGGCTTCCCAAGTTGAACCTCCTTTGGCTGAGAAGGAATTGACTGGAATGTTCATGGATACTCTGTCTCCATTCTATTGGGAGAAGATGATTGGAAGTGTTTCCTCCAATTTTACTGATTTGATTACTATTGGGCAAAGGCTTGAGGAAGGACTCAAGAACGGTAAAGTGTCCAAAGCTGCTGAATCTTCCAATGGCGCGAAGAAATCCTATGGGAACTTCTAGAGGAAGAGGGAAGATCAGACTAATGTTGTTATGATTGTAACAAGAAGGCCTCATCCTAGACCTCAGTATGTTGATCACCCTGTTGTTGCTGTTGTTACTCCTATGGTTACTGCTCCACGACCAGCTCAAGCTCCTCAACGTCCAGCTGTAGGGCAAAACCAGTATCGTAATAGGAATCAATTTGATCATATTCCCATGACGTACACGGAACTTTATCTTAGTATGGTTTAGAAAGGGTTGATTACCACAAGGACTATGCCTCCTCCTCCAAATCCTCTTCCAGTCAGCTATATAGATGATCTTCATTCTGAATACCATCAAGGTGGTGCAGGCCATAACTTGGAAGGTTACTATGCGTTGAAGGCTAGAGTACAAGAGCTGATCAGAAATAATATTCTCTCCTTTCGGGATGTCGTACCTTGAAAAATACGATCCTCGCGATGGACGCGGAAAAAACAGTTCGAAACAGAGTCGCCACCGAACTTTATTTATCCCAAGTTAGGGAAAGGAAAATATCGAGAAAACCTTTAAAGGGATAAGAAAATGGTCGTCGCAACCAAATTCGGGTTTGGGAGTCGGTTACGCAAAGGGAAGGTATTAGCACCCTCTACGTCCGTTGTACTCAACGAGAACCTCTTGATTCAATTCGTGAGAAAGTTAGCTAGGTTCGTTTGTTTTCTTCTAAGGTAAAAGGATTTTGTTTTCTAGGGGAAAATGGGGTGGATTTTTATTAGGGTGCTCGGCAAGGATTGAGAACCCTTGGGACTACGTATCCCTCGTGCAATGGGAAAGTCAGAGCATTCGTAGTTCGTGGGACTACGGTATGTTGGTGTTTTTTTAAATGAACGAGTGTTTAATTCGCATTCTAACTGCTAAACGTTGGCTTGTCGGCTCGTCATGGGAGGCTGAAGCACTAGTTCATATGTGCGGAAAAATGGACTAAACAATGTTCTTTTTGTGAAAGTTGTTTGAGTATGAATTAAGTGTATTAAAGATTTGATTGAGAAAATAGTTTGATTTGCGTGTGTTTTAGGGTTTCGATCGCGCACGGCGAGAAATGAGAGTTTTTTAGTCGTGTTGGATATTTTAGAGGTGACAATTGCCCACAAACGAGTAAGAGAACTCGCACCCAAGCAATTGAGGAGAAGGGTCAAAGACTTGACCACCCTCACTTCACCTTTTATGAAAACGGTGTTTGGATATGGATTATGTGTTTTAATGATTGCTTAGAAAAAAAAAGTGAATGTTGTTGAGTTACAAGTGTTTTAGTGGTGTCAATTGTCCACACACGAGTAAGAGAACTCGCACCTAAACTATTGACAGGTTAAAGTTTAAGTTTTTTTAGAGGCATCAATTGTTCGCACACGAGTAAGAGAACTCACAATTGTTCACACACGAGTAAGAGAACTCACACCCAAACAATTGAGGAGACAGATCAAAGACTCAACCCACCTCACTTCACCTTTTATAAAAGTAATGTTTGAATATAAATTACGTGTTTTAAGCGGCAAGTGATTATAAAAACGTTTGAATAGTGTATGTACAAAGAAACAGAAAGAGGCTTAGATGAACGAGTATGAATATGGTATGAACAATATGAATAATATGAACAATAATATAATCAAGATAATATGAACAAGATATAATATTTACATAAAAGTAAATCAAGATAATATTGATGAAAAATGTAAAGTTAGTGATTAATCGGATGAATCGGGTCCAATGTAGCGCTAAGCCATCGTAGCACGATCTACGAGGAAGATCACACTATAGGAGGATGCGCAATTTGATCTTTGTGCTAAAACACGATGGAGAAATGATATTGAGGATCATTCTCCAATGAAATCGTGCCACACGAAAAGAAAGGATGAAGATCTAGTCTTAAATACAAACTTTCGTCGATTAATAGAAGGTAACCTATCACGATCCCAAAGTATAGAAAGAGATCTCGATGATCACTCACTACATATTTGAAATAATGAAGGTTAATCGCTTCAACAATTAACATTCGCGAATAGAATGACTTCATCGATCGAAGATAAGAAAATGAAAGAAGATAATAGAAAATGAAATGGAAATAGAAAATAAATCGAAGTGGTCTCGTCTTGATCAAGATTTAATCGAGGAATCGATAATCAACGATATTTGACTTTCATTGACCCACAATGGATAAAGATAGTGAAAAGATAGTAGAAATGAAATAAAATCAAAAAGAGGTAAGAAAAAGAATAAAGGTCTCACCTTTATCAAGATTTTAAATCGAAAATCGATAAATCATTGATATTTGGTTTTCATTGACCCAAAAATGAATAAAAATAAAAGTGAAAACAAAATCGGTCTCGTCTTAATCAAGATCTTTAATCTTAGATCGATAAGCTATGATTTTTTTACTTTCATTGACCGATAAAGAAAATAGAATGTGGCCTCATATTTATCAAGACTTTTAGGTGATTTAGGATAAATCAACAAGTCGTGATTTTTGTATGTCATTGGCCCAAATAAAGAAAATGGGATTAGAATGAAAAATAAAGATTGGTCTCGTCTTAATCAATATTTAAATCGGTAAATCGATAATCTTGATTTTTGACTTTCATCGACCAATAAAATAAAAAGTGAGCCTCATACATATCAAGACCTTTATTCATTTTGAATAAATCCACTAAGTCATGATTTTGTAATATCATTGGCCAAAATAAAGAAAACAAAATGAAAAATGAAAATGGAAAGGGAATAGATTAAGAATTTTATATTAAAACAATCAAGATTTTTTATTAATAAACCAAAAAAAAAGAAAAACTAAATAATTTGAGAGAACATTGAAATTAAAAGAAAGGTGGGAGGCGTGAGATCATGGTGGAAGTGTAAGGATATGGGTCGTTTCATTTGGGCTTAGAGAAACCCATCATCCCCTCATACAAAGAAGCTACACGGCTAAAAAGTAAAACAAGGGGTGAGAAGAAATCATGAATACAGGCTTTAAAAGCCCAAAATCACAATGTATTATTACAAACAAAAGGATTTAGACCTAAAAAAAAGACTAGAAGGTAAACTATCAGCTTATTATAAATTAAAAATAAAGTAAAAGTAAGTTAAAAGGGTGAAATAAAAAACAACATGGTCAAAACGATGACTCATGGAGAGAACCAAGACAAAATAAACACTGAACCAAGACAACTCATGGAGAGAGCAAACAAGTAACGAGGTCGACACAAAATTATCACGATGCAACTCGATCCCACCTTCGCCTCTCTGCGCGTTCGTTCATCTTTCAGATAGCACCAGAAATCTGATGGCTCACAACAAACACACATACTCATCTTCAGTTTCAGAAATGACACGGTGAGGGTGCAAATCGGAGTCGTGGAAGACGACAATATGTTCCATTCAGCGTCTGTCGCGATTCAACAAGGGGGGAGGTTCAACGACTCAGCGACGGGATCTGAACATATCATTCTTCTTCGTCCCTCTCCTTCTGTGGATCTATTATCGTGACACTCGGTGGTTGCGGCAAGGTTTCGTTGTGATGGTTCAAACCCGCTCTTTCACTTTTCGATTGGCGACGGTGAGCTAAGGAATGATGTTCTGATTCGCGTATCCGCCATTTCTGTTTTCCGATTCCTCCTTACCACTGTTTTTTGTTTCTCAATGTTATTGATGTTGAAGTCGTTGCTGTTTAGGATACATGTCCAATGGTGGTTTGTGTATTGTTGTTTGACGAAGTTCTTGATGGCTGAGATTTTTTATTGCTTAATGGTTTATGATGATTCTGTGAGTTATATGAAGAAGGATATTGTGTTTTCTGCAGGTTTAGGTAATTAAGGAGGATGGATCGTGGTTATTGAATGGAGAAGAAGATTAAAAATAGTTGTGGAGATGGAAACCAGTAGATGTTGAAGAGAAGAAAGTCTCTTATGTGTTTTTCTTCAAAAGCTTATTCAAAATGAGGTTCAGACCAAAATGTTGTGCGTCGTGTGTAACTGTCCTCCTGTGGTCTCCCTTCATAACACATATATAGTCTAGTAATTAGGGTTTTTATTTTTTTATTTTTAAAATGCCAAACATACCCTTATGCAAACTTAATCAATAAGAATGCTCAAAAATGGAAAGAATAAAAAGGACAAATACATTTATTTATTTTTTTTAAAGAGAAAAAGGTGTGGATAGAATATAAATGAAATTAATTATCTTAATACATTATTCTATCTATAAAAAAGTTAAAATAAAATAACAAACTAGGTAACAAAGTGTCTGGAAAAAATAAAAACGACTGTACTAAAATTATTAGTCGTCTGTAAATCTGAGAAATCCACTTCGATTGACATTTTAAGCAGTAATGCGCGATGAAAGACATGTTATGCTATGCGAATGATGCAAAAATAAAAATAATCAGATGAACGCAAGTTATGACCTAATGGAATGCATAGATGATGAAAACGCAATGATATGCAAGGCTAGGGTGAAAATGAGGGTGTAACAGATGAAAATATACACGGGTAGGACAAATTTGGGGTATGACACGGGACACAAATCCTAATGTCCAGAACAACCCTCTGCCAGGGCACGCCAAGTGAAACTTCAGTCGACTTCAGCTCAGCTATTTCTTAAAAGACAGGACAACTCATCCTTGTATTTAACTAGTCACTAGGCCTTGTTTCTTGTTGTTTGCATTTCCCTTATTTTGTAATAGATGTTTGCTTTCAATTATGTTTGTACTTTCGCGATTAATGAAATGAGCATTCCAACTTTTGATTCAATTCATTTTGTTTGTTATTTACAGCTTTATGCTTTCTTTTTAAAAAAAAATATTTTATCTCTTTTCCACTTTCTTTTCGATTGTGCAAAGATTGGAGGGAGGATGACGAAAACGTTATAATCATAATTGCTAGTATGCTTTCAAATAAACTTTGCTGACGATGTAAGACATTGTTTCAATCCCCCCAAACACCGGAGAAATAAGGAAGTTATTCCCTTGTCGACCTCTTCGATCCTAGAAGTAGGAATTTCTTTCTTTACGAAAAAACCCGCAATCTTAACCTTGGGGTGGGTAGCTCTCAGTTAGCTTGGCTGTGCGTCCATGCAAGACACCTTTCATATAAAGGTTGCACTCACAAATTTTCCTTCGCACACAGCAAGCAAGTGTCGAAGATGTCCCTTAAAGTCAAATGCCAATGATGGCTCACCGTAATCATTAAGCTTACTAGCCACTTTCCTTACCCAAAGAATGAACCAAGTCCCTTTCAAGGCAAAAGCTAAGAAAGATGGGAAGCTCATGACCTTGCATTATACAAAAAGGTTTGTATGACAATCAAAAAGAGGAGATCTTTAAATCCTTTGCCATGAAAGTCCTCAATGTCAAACAATAGTAAGGAAGTAGTGACCGCCATTTCAAAGTCCATTGACTTCTGAACCATTATCATTACTATCATCAATACAATTTCTCGCCTGTGGGAACCTGAGTGCATAGTCTGAGTTAACTGAGCGTAGGATTGGTAGTTCATCACGAAGATTGGGGGGTACAAATAAACTTTGAGCCTTTATCCTTTGTTTCATCAACCGTGAACCAGTCCACGTTACAACCCTCAATGATACCAAAGCAGTATCTCTGAAGGCAGACGATTCTCTGGGTCGTCGAAGCAATCCCTTATCCATTAAGGTTCCTCGATGATACCAAAGCAGTATCTCTGAAGGCAGACGATTCTCTGGGTCGTCGAAGCAGTCCCTTATCCATTAAGGTTCCTCGATGATACCAAAGCAGTATCTCTGAAGGTAGACAATTCTCTGGGTCGTCGAAGTAGTCCCTTATCCATTAAGGTTCCTCGATGATACCAAAGCAGTATCTCTGAAGGAAGATGATTCTCTGGGTCGTCGAAGCAGTCCCTTATCCATTAAGGTTCCTCGATGATACCAAAGCAGTATCTCTGAAGGCAGACGATTCTCTGGGTCGTCGAAGCAGTCCCTTATCCATTAAGGTTCCCCGATGATACCAAAGCAGTATCTCTGAAGGCAGACGATTCTCTGGGTCGTTGAAGCAGTCCCTTATCCATTAAGGTTCCTCGATGATACCAAAGCAGTATCTCTAAAAATTTGTTGAGGAATAGTTAAGCAAGATTCATGTTGGAGGAAAATGTGCTGGCTCTGCAGGGGAAACTCACAAGAAACTTTCTGGGATAACCTCTGCTTGGGGAGTAAGAATAGCCACAACTGCTAGGGATTGTCAATATCAACTGCCTGGCTGAAGAATGTCTTGTTGGGGAATAGGATTCCTTGAGCACGTGCGGGGTATCAACTTCTCCTTAGAAGAATACTGTCGATTTTTAAGGAGGACTGACCAAGATGCTTGCGAACTGATCCTGGATCCTGTTATGCTATGTTGCTGGGGATGAATATGCCATGCATTGCGTGATGCACCGACATGCACACTAAGATGCAACTGCTAGGGAATCTAATGCACGTATGATATGATAGTGCTTGATATGCTTATGTAATGTTATGCTAGCATGCTATGCACATGAAGATGCAAATGATCGGGCGCGCTAGGGATAAGTTTCTTTGTCGAGGGTATCACCAGGGATTGAATTTGGTAATTGCCAAATGAAATTGGACTTTGGTAATTTGGTGTTATGAGGATGCCAACGAGGGTGGACTTTTAGTGGTTGCCAATGAAGACTGGACTTTAAAGGGTAGATTTGAAGGTGCCAACGAGTGTGGGCTTTTGAGTAGTTGCCAATAAAGGATTGGACTTTGGGTTTTACTTCCAGACTAAGACTGGATTGGAGGATAGATTACCAGACTAGAACTGGTGTGACAAGGGTATTCGCCAGACGAGAACTGGGCCTTAAAAATGTTTGCCAGATGAGAATTGGGCCTTAAAATGTTTGCCAGACGAGAACTGGACCTTAAAATGTTTTACCAGACGAGAACTGGACCTTAAAATGTTTTGCCAGACGAGAACTGGACCTTAAAAGATTTGCAAAACGGGAACTGGACCTTGAAATGATTTGCCAGACGGGAATTGGACCTTGGATTGCCTAGCTAAGTTGGACTTTTGTGATTGCCAAGCTAAGTTGGACTGTGGTGTCAAATCTTGCGGTACCAGGCTTTGAGGCGTCAAATCTTGTTGGAAGGTTAGGCTTGAGGTATGATACACACGTCTATGCAATGAGCGAAGCAACATGACTAATGCATATGAGTGATTTATGCAATGATATGAAGGTTCCAAAGATGCCCCAGAATTCCAAGTCATGAAAGGATTCTTCCTTCATTGAATGACTCTTGAAGTATTTAGCTTCAAAGTACCCTTGAGGTAGTTTGCCCCAGAATGAGTGTTGGAGCGACTTAACTTGCGTTGATTAAACATTGGAGGGGTTTACTCTTAATCAAAAGAACCTCTGGGTGGCCTGCCCCTGTTTGGTAGAGTCTTGAGGTAATTCACCTTGATCAACCTGTTCTTGAATGATTTGCCCCCATAATCAACTAATGCTTCGGGGACTCGCTTGAAACTGACTGATCCCGTAATCATTGGATGTCAATGCCCCTATTCCATATGGTTATGAGGTGTTGTCAATTCCAGCCAACATTGTTGAATGACCTAGCCCCCTTTGACTGCTCCTTGTCAGAATTTCCTTGATGTCAAACACTGACTTGCAGTCAAAATTGTTCGTTCACAAATGGTAATTTTAATGCGATGCTCATGCAAGTTTTGAAAACCAGTCATTATTGGAATGATGTGATAGTGTGTGACGGATGGACCATTAGTCCAAATGTGGTGTTGATTTAGTTGGTGTGAAAGATATAGCAAGAATATGACACCAACTTAGCAAATCTCTAGGAGTCAGTTTACACAACCTTGCTGTAGTATGCTTTCAGAATAAACCCCGCCTCAATTAGGTCTTTTAAGGGTTATAACGTGGTCTGGTTCACGATTATTTGAAACAAAGGATATTAGGCTCAAAGTATGATTTGTACCCACCCCTTCTTCGTGATGAACTCCAATCCTAAGTCCAGTTAACTCTGCACATGTTTGTCCTCCAAATGGGGTGACGGTGTAAGCGATGAATGATTCAAGGTTTGCTCGAAATGGCAGTCACCTTATTTTGTTTTGATGGGTGTCAGTGACCCTTTGATTTGGCATGGTGGCCACTGGATCTTATTTTGTTTTTGTTGAGGATCTGAGGGCCTCTTTTGTTTTTGTTTTTGATCTCTATCTTTTGCATGGATTGATTTCGCTTTTCGAGTCCATCGGGATTGCCTTGATTTTTGCCTAAGTCTCCTTTGAGGTGCTTGACTTAGCAGGCTTTTGTTTTTTTTGTTTTTTTTTATTTTGTCAGAGGATTGTGACTGCCAAGTCATGGGTAATTGATGAACAACCATCATGTTTTTGGATTTTGCTTTTGTGAACTGAGTGCGTAATCAGGTTAACTGAACACTACCCTGCCCCAGGTTGAGTGTAAGGGTTTAGAAATCAGAAGAAAACTTCTACTTCTCGGCTCAAAGTGGTTAACTAGGGATTAGCTCCTTATCTCTCCAGTGTTTGGGGATTTGCAACAATGCCTGTACATCCTTGGCAGGATTCCATCCGAAAGCATACCATCAGCAATTATGGGTATTTTGTTTTCATCATCCTCCCTCCAATCTTTGCTAAACAAAAATTTGATAAAGATAGTGGACACGAGGTATATGGAAGATTTTTTTTTTTTAATATATAATAGGAAAATGAGCGAATGTGACATGATTAATTCAAAAAATGCATGATCACATCATTAATATTACCATTCAAAACAACAATATTCAAAAACAAGTAGCATTTAACATAACGAAATTACAAATGCAAATGATAAATGTCCAATGGTTGCCAGTATCTGAGGAAGTCTTCTTGTCTGAACCACTGGCTTTAGGGGTGCCTCTTGAAGTCTTGGAACTCATTTGGGCGAAAAGCTGACGTGCATAACCAAGTTCCCTTCTTGAAAGGATATGTGCTTCTTGTCAATCAACTGTTGCACCTTGGCTTGAAAATCTTTGCGATCTTCAGTTGAATGCCCCATTGATCCAACATGATATTCACAATACGCATTGGGATCGTTACCCCGGCGGGTATGATTTTAGCAACGGTTTGATAGCTTTGGGCTCTACCAGTGAGTTTCGGACCAGATGCGGCAAAAGCTGACTGTACGACATAGGAACTAGGTGAAGAGGAGCAGTCCTTCTTTCCAAGTTGTTTCAAGGCCTATGTTGATTCTGACGATGATTCTGATATCCTTGACCACGAGCTCGTTGATTTGCATGTGGAACAACCTATGGTTTCTGGCAGGACGTTCTAGGCTTGTTTGGTTGCCTATAAGGATGATATGGCACTGGCAATGATAACTGTAGAGAAGCTGAGGGACCATACAGTTTTGCTAGTGCACCCTGAGAATACTCAACATTTGCTAGGAGTGCATCAATTTCATTATCCTTTTCCTCTTGGGGATTGCTGAAGGATTCAGTCTCACCAGCTTGATTACTCGTGACGTCTTGGACTTGTTTAGCTTTGAGGTAACTCTCAATGCGTTCTCCTACTATTATAAGGTCAGAGAAGCTCGAGAATGAACTTCCAGTCATTCTTTCAAGATAGGTGGCATGCAGACTATCCAAGAACATGTCAATCAATTCTTTGTCCAAGAGTGGTGGTTGTACCCTGGCTGCCAACTCTCTCCACCGTTGTGCATAATCCCTAATGGATTCACCGCTCTTCTGAGATAGGCTTTGCAACTGCGTGTGACTGGGAGCCATGTCCAAATTGTACTCATATTGCTTTAGGAAAGCATTGGATAAGTCTTTCCATGATTGGATACAGCTTCTTTCTAAATCCATGTACCAATTCAAAGATGCACCACTTAAACTGTCTTGAAAATAGTAAATCATCAACTTGTCGTCGCGGACATGAGAAGTCATCTTTAGGCAGAACATCACCAAATGACGCTTTGGACAACTGATACCGGCATACTTCTCGAAGTTGGGTACACTGAATTTTGGAGGAATTACCAAGTCTGGCACTAGGCACATATCAACAGCATCGAGCCCAGAAGTATCGCGCGCTTTCATAGCTTGAACTTTCTCTTCGAGGGCACAAAAACTTTTCTCCATGGAATCAAATATCATCTGAGACTGAGCAGGGATGTTCACTTGTGGAGTATGATCACCAGGTAGATGATCAAATAATGGGTTAGTTGACACAACAAAACCTGATGGGGGGTCAGAATCCTTCATCCCAATATATTGAAAACTATCCTCTGACATAGCCATCATAACTTTCAAATTGTCTATGCTCCTCTTATCTCCGCTTGAACTTGCTTTAAATGCTTTGCGGCTACCACAGGTTCAGTATGAGTGTCGGGAAATCAGCTGGCAGAAAATGAACAGAGGATCGGATGAGTTTGTTGGAAAATGATATGCTAATGTAATGAGTATGCAATGCTTATGCAAGATTCCAGGATCAAAACAACATCTGATTCTGAGGAAGGAGTTAGACACGGGATATCTCTGATCACAAGACCCCCCACAGGTAGGCTCTAAATGGGTAGGTGCCTAGAGTTATGGATATCTTTCAAAGACATTATAGCCATGACGAAGGAACATCAGACGATAATATCCTTGAAAGAATCTCGTCTAGGTGAGGTCTTCGTTTCTTCCCCACGAGAAAGACTCCTCGGAGGCGCCCACTACACAACCATCGACACACGGGTTCTAAGTAGGGTTCTCAGAATCCTAGATCGAGGTCGAAAATATTACTGTCAGGAAGTAATACGTTCGAGGGATCTCATCTGATTGTGGCATTTGCATTAACCCACAAAGAGTTAACACTACTAACCACCATGGATAAACGGGTTAATGGTCCTTGGGATCAACGATTCAGGCTCGAAAACATCATCATCGTGACGAAGTAACGTCAAAACGATAACATTTCCAAGGGAATCTACTCCAAGCGGGGTCTTTGCTTTGGCTCACGCGGAAGAAACCATGCAAGCCTCCACTACACAACCACCATCCTAATCCTAGGGTTATACTCGGACTCGGGTGTAGAGCCTTCTCACAGAGCACTAATGATCAGAGAACCCCCACAGTGTCACAAGAAACAGTAATAGGATATAATAATAATAAGCAAGCAAGTAGATAACAGATAATCAGACAAGCAAGCAAACAAGCAAGAGAAAATAAACAAACAAGCGAATCTAACACTCACGAATCGAGTCAAGTTAGGCTTGACTCTCTCTAGCATAGGGAAATGCGTTTTCCCCAGCAGAGTTGCCATCTGTCGTACCTTGAAAAATACGATCCTCGCGATGGACGCGGAAAAAACTGTTCGAAACAGAGTCGCCACCGAACTTTATTTATCCCAAGTTAGGGAAAGGAAAATATCGAGAAAACCTTTAAAGGGATAAGAAAATGGTCGTCGCAACCAAATTCGGGTTCGGGAGTCGATTACGCAAAGGGAAGGTATTAACACCCTCTACGTCCGTTGTACTCAACGGGAACCTCTTGATTCGATTCGTGAGAAAGTTAGCTAGGTTCGTTTGTTTTCTTCTAAGGTAAAAGGATTTTGTTTTCTAGGGGAAAATGGGGTGGATTTTTATTAGGGTGCTCGGCAAGGATTGAGAACCCTTGGGCCTACGTATTCCTTCGTGCAATGGGAAAGTCAGAGCATTCGTAGTTCGTGGGACTACGGTATGTTGGTGTTTTTTTTAAACGAACGAGTGTTTAATTCGCATTCTAACTGCTAAACGTTGGCTTGTCGGCTCGTCATGGGAGGCTGAAGCACTAGTTCATATGCGCGGAAGAATGGACTAAAAAATGTTCTTTTTGTGAAAGTTGTTTGAGTATGAATTAAGTGTATTAAAGATTTGATTGAGAAAATAGTTTGATTTGCGTGTGTTTTAGGGTTTCGGTCGCGCACGGCAAGAAATGAGAGTTTTTTAGTCGTGTTGGATATTTAAGAGGTGACAATTGCCCACACACGAGTAAGAGAACTCGCACCCAAGCAATTGAGGAGAAGGGTCAAAGACTCGACCACCCTCACTTCACCTTTTATGAAAACGGTGTTTGGATATGGATTATGTGTTTTAATGATTGCTTAGAAAAAAAAAGTGAATGTTGTCGAGTTACAAGTGTTTTAGTGGTGTCAATTGTTCACACACGAGTAAGAGAACTCACACCTAAACAATTGATAGGTTGAAGTTTAAGTTTTTTTTAGAGGCATCAATTGTTCGCACACGAGTAAGAGAACTCGCACCTAAACAATCGACAAGTTTAAGTTTAAGTTTTTTAGAGGTGACAATTGTTCACACACGAGTAAGAGAACTCGCACCCAAACAATTGAGGAGACAGATCAAAGACTCAACCCACCTCACTTCACCTTTTATAAAAGTAATGTTTGAATATAAATTACGTGTTTTAAGAAGCAAGTGATTATAAAAATGTTTGAATAGTGTATGAACAAAGAAACAAAAAGAGGTTTAGATGAACGAGTATGAATATGGTATGAACAATATGAATAATATGAACAATAATATAATCAAGATAATATGAACAAGATATAATATTGACATAAAAGTAAATCAAGATAATATTGATGAAAAATGTAAAGTTAGTGATTAATCGGATGAATCGGGTCCAATGTAGCGCTAAGCCATCGTAGCAGGATCTATGACGAAGATCACACTATAGGAGGATGCACAATTTGATCTTTGTGCTAAAACACGATGGAGAAATGATATTGAGGATCATTCTCCAATGATATCGTGCCACACGAAAAGAAAGGATGAAGATCTCGTCTTAATCACAAACTTTCGTCGATTAATCGAAGGTAACCTATCACGATCCCAAAGTATAGAAAGAGATCTCGATGATCACTCGCTACAGATTTGAAATAATGAAGGTTAATCGCTTCAACAATCAACATTCACGAATAGAAAGACTTCATCGATCGAAGATAAGAAAATGAAAGAAGATAATAGAAAATGAAATGGAAATAGAAAATAAATCGAAGTGGTCTCGTCTTGATCAAGATTTAATCGAGGAATCGATAATCAACGATATTTGACTTTCATTGACCCACAATGGATAAAGATAGTGAAAAGATAGTAGAAATGAAATAAAATCGAAAAGAGGTAAGAAAAAGAATAAAGGTATCACCTTTATCAAGATTTTAAATCGAAAATCGATAAATCATTGATATTTGGTTTTCATTGACCCAAAAATGAATAAAAATAAAATTGAAAATAAAATCAGTCTCGTCTTAATCAAGATCTTTAATCTTAGATCGATAAGCTATGATTTTTTGACTTTCATTGACCGATAAAGAAAATAGAGTGTGGCCTCATATTTATCAAGACTTTTAGGTGATTTAGGATAAATCAACAAGTCATGATTTTTGTATGTCATTGGCCCAAATAAAGAAAATGGGATTGGAATGAAAATAAAGATTGGTCTCGTCTTAATCAATATTTAAATCAGTAGATCGATAATCTTGATTTTTGACTTTCATCGACCAATAAAATAAAAAGTGAGCCTCATACATACCAAGACCTTTAGTCATTTTGAATAAATCCACTAAGTCATGATTTTGTAATATCATTGGCCAAAATAAAGAAAACAAAATGAAAAATGAAAATGGAAATGGAATAGATTAAGAATTTTATATTAAAACAATCAAGATTTTTTATTAATAAACCAAAAAAATAGAAAAACTAAATAATTTGAGAGAACATTGAAATTAAAAGAAAGGTGGGAGGCGTGAGATCATGGTGGAAGTGTAAGGATATGGGTGGTTTCATTTGGGCTTAGAGAAACCCATCATCCCCTCATACAAAGAAGCTACACGGCTAAAAAGTAAAACAAGGGGTGAGAAGAAATCATGAATACATGCTTTAAAAGCCCAAAATCACAATGAATTATTTCAAACAAAAGGATTTAGACCTTAAAAAAAAAAAGACTAGAAGGTAAACTATCAGCTTATTATAAATTAAAAATAAAGTAAAAGTAAGTTAAAAGGGTGATATAAAAAACAACATGGTCAAAACGATGACTCATGGAGAGAACCAAAACAAAATCAACACTGAACCAAGACAACTCATGGAGAGAGCAAACAAGTAACGAGGTCGACACAAAATTATCACGATGCAACTCGATCCCACCTTCGCCTCTCTGCGCGTTCGTTCATCTTTTAGATAGCACCAGAAATCTGATGGCTCACAACAAACACGCATACTCATCTTCAGTTTCAGAAATGACACGGTGAGGGTGCAAATCGGAGTCGTGGAAGACGACAATATGTTCCATTCAGCGTCTGTCGCGATTCAACAAGGGGGAAGGTTCAACGACACAGCGATGGGATCTGAACATATCATTCTTCTTCGTCCCTCTCCTTCTGTGGATCTATTATCGTGACACTCGGTGGTTACGGCAAGGTTTCGTTGTGATGGTTCAAACCCGCTCTTTCACTTTTCGATTGGCAACGGTGAGCTAAGGAATGATGTTCCGATTCGCGTATCCTCCATTTTTGTTTTTCGATTCCTCCTTTCCACTGTTTTTTGTTTCTCAGTGTTATTGATGTTGAAGTTGTTGCTGTTTGGGATACATGTCCAATGGTGGTTTGTGTATTATTGTTTGATGAAGTTCTTGATGGCTGAGATTTTTTATTGCTTAATGGTTTATGATGATTCTGTGAGTTATATGAAGAAGGATATTGTGTTTTCTGCAAGTTTAGGTAATTAAGGAGGATGGATCATGGTGATTTAATGGAGAAGAAGATTAAAAATAGTTGTGGAGATGGAAACCAGTAGATGTTGAAGAGAAGAAAGTCTCTTACGTGTTTTTCTTCAAAAGCTTATTCAAAATGAGGTTCAGACCAAAATGTTGTGCGCCGTGTGTAATTGTCCTCCTGTGGTCTCCCTTCGTAACACATATATAGTCTAGTAATTAGGGTTGTTATTTATTTATTTTTAAAATGCCAAACATACACTTATGCAAACTTAATTAATAAGAATGCTCAAAAATGGAAAGAATAAAAAGGACAAATACATTTATTTATTTTTTTTAAAGAGAAAAAGGTGTGGATAGAATCTAAATGAAATTAATTATCTTAATACATTATTCTATCTAAAAAAAAGTTAAAATAAAATAACAAACTAGGTAACAAAGTGTCTGAAAAAAATAAAAACGACTGTACTAAGATTATTAGTCGTCTGTAAATCTGAGAAATCTACTTCGATTGACATTTTAAGCAGTAATGCACGATGAAAGACATGTTATGCTATGCGAATGATGCAAAAATAAAAATAATCAGATGAATGCAAGTTATGACCTAATGGAATGCATAGATGATGAAAACGCAATGATATGCAAGGCTAGGGTGAAAATGAGGGTGTGATAGATAAAAATATACACGGGTAGGACAAATTTGGGGTATGACACAGGACTCCAATCCTAATGTCCAGAACAACCCTCCGCCAGGGCACGCCAAGTGAAACTTCAGTGGACTTCAGCTCAGCTATTTCTTAAAAGACAGGACAACTCATCCTTGTATTTAACTAGTCACTAGGCCTTGTTTCTTGTTGTTTGCATTTCCCTTATTTTGTAATAGATGTTTGCTTTCAATTATGTTTGTACTTTCGCAATTAATGAAATGAGCATTCCAACTTTTGATTCAATTCATTTTGTTTGTTATTTACAGCTTTGTGCTTTCTTTTAAAAAAAAATATTTTATCTCTTTTCCACTTTCTTTTCGATTGTGCAAAGATTGGAGGGAGGATGACGAAAACGTTATAATCATAATTGCTAGTATGCTTTCAAATAAACTTTGCTGACGATGTAAGGCATTGTTTCAATCCCCCCAAACACCAGAGAAATAAGGAAGTTATTCCCTTGTCAACCTCTTCGATCCTAGAAGTAGGAATTTCTTTCTTTACGAAAAAACCCGCAATCTTAACCTTGGGGTGGGTAGCTCTCAGTTAGCTTAGTTGTGCATCCATGCAAGACACCCTTCATATAAAGGTTGCACTCACAAATTTTCCTTCGCACACAGCAAGCAAGTGTCGAAGATGTCCCTCAAAGTCAAATGCCAATGATGGTTCACCGTAATCATTAAGCTGACTAGCCACTTTCCTTACCCAAAGAATGAACCGAGTCCCTTTCAAGGCAAAAGCTAAGAAAGATGGGAAGCTCATGACCTTGCATTATACAAAAGGGTTTGTATGACAATCAAAAAGAGGAGATCTTTAAATCCTTCGCCATGAAAGTCCTCAATGGCAAACAATAGTAAGGAAGTAGTGACCGCCATTTCAAAGTCCATTGACTTCCGAACCATCATCAATACAATTTCTCGCCTGTGGGAACCTGAGTGCATAGTTTGAGTTAACTGAGCGTAGGATTGGTAGTTCATCACAAAGATTGGGGGGTACAAATAAACTTTGAGCCTTTATCCTTTGTTTCATCAACCGAGAACCAGTCCATGTTACAACCCTCAAAAGACCTAACTAAAGCAAGGTTATTTTGAAAGCATACTACAGCAAGGTTGTGTAAACTGACTCCAAAAGATCTTTGCAGATCATTTGTTTTAGCATCACACTTGTATTTTACCTTTCACTTTAAAATATCTTGAATCGTCGTGTTCAGACCAGTGATTAATTTGTTTTGCATCTTTTCGAAGGAGATTTTGATTTCAAAAGTTGCATGATTTTTCTTTAAAATGACCATGTTTGTACAAATACTTTTGCTTGTAAACTAGCTTTCCTCTTAAGGGATTTTCAAACAATTAAGCAACTTGGTCGGTGATCCTATCAGGGGCAAGTTATTTCCAAATCCTGTTGAAGATTCAGTTCAAGATTTGTTGTTCAGGGGAAAGTCCTTCTCAGAATTGGTTTATTCAGAAGATATTTCAAGACTCAGACTGGGGCAAGCTTTCTAAGAGCACCGTGAGCAGTCATTACAGAATCAGACAAGCTGAAGCAATAATCAGTTTATCTACAACAGTCATCTAATCTGGGGCAATTACTTGAAGAATCCCCAAGCAGCTCTTCATCCTTCCTACAAGGATCATCACTTGATACAATTTACCAGTGTAGCAATGATGTGTTCAGCAGTAGCATCTCTAGTCCCCAAGCAGGCTGACATTGATCTCCGTGTTGAGGAATCAGTCTTCCAGTCTCATCTTCTCCCCCAAAAGAGTCAAGCCATGTCGCCGATCTCTGCATTTGCATTTGCATTTGATCATATATCATAGCATAATTCATATACATATGCATTGCATGGGTGTTTCATCCTCATTTACATTTTCCTCGAGGTCGTGTTGTTATCCACGTCTTACCTTGTAGTCAAAGTCCAACTTACTTGGCACCTACCCAACAAATATTTTCGTGTCTATCCAATGCTTTCTTGGGTATCTCTTTGTTCACATTCATCCAATGTTTTCTTGGATATTGTGATTCCTTTCTACCAATGCCTTCTTGGATTTCACCTTTTATCTCATTCTCATATGATGTTTTCTCAGATATTATGAGTTTGCCTTTCATTCAAAGCCATTATTGGATGACTGGTTTCTTTACATCCAATGCCTTCTTGGATTACCCTTTTTTATCTCATCCTCGTCTGATGTCTTCTCAGATATTATGAGTTTACCTTTCATTCAAAGCCATTATTGGATGACTGGTTTCTTTGCATCCAATTTTTTCTTGGATCCCTACTTTGTTCACTTTTATCTAAAGCCATTATTAGATATTGTGATTATACCTTTCATTCAAAGCCATTATTGAATGTCTGGTTTCTTTTACCATCTGATGCTCTTCCGGATGTGTCTCTCTTTCTGATGTTCTTCCAGATTGAGTATTTGTCATCTGATATTTTCCAGATATTCGCTTTGTTTATTCTGATGCTTTTTCAGAATGACATTGCTTCTACTATCTGATGCTCTTCTGGATGTGTCCCTCTTTCTGATGTTCTTCCAGATTGAGTTTTTTGCTCCTGATGTTTTTCCAGAGCTCCCTTTGTGTCTATCTGATGCTCTTTTGGATATGACCTTGTTATCTAATGTTCTTCTAGATATATTGTTGCTTATCTGACGCTCTTCCGGATATGTCTTCAAAACCTTTTCCCATACATTTAATGCTCTTCTAAATGTTTTGAATGAATTTTCAGAATCTTTGTCTTCATCTAATGCTCTTCTAGATGTTTTCAATTTGTTTCTGACTATGGATAACGGCTGCTAAATATTTTCATGTCTGTTTCCATTTTTCATCCAATGCTTTTCTGGATGTGTGGCGGATTTTATTCGATGTTTTTCCGAATATCTCTGATTTTTTTCCTGGAGTTCATTTAATGCTCTTCTGAGTGTCCCCGTTGTGTGTTATTTTTCTAGAGTTTATCCAATGCTCTTCTGAATACCTCTGATGTTTGCTTGTCTCATGTATTTCCCAGGTCTTTCTCCTTACCTCATTCAATGATCTTTGGAATGTTGTGACCTTTTTCCATCCAGTTCTGTTCATGATGATGACTGTTGATTCCCCAGTGGAGACCTTCTTTCCGGTGCTACTTCCGGTGAGGATCTTGTGTTATCTTTTCTTTCTAAGATGTCAGCCGGTCACGCTAAACCAGTTGCTCTATCACCTTAGATTCTCCCTAGTTTTGTTTCGGTTCCCCTGTGTTATTGTTGTCCCTAGTAAGTGGTTGCTCATTGTGTGGCTTTGTCCCTGTCTGCTTTTGTCTTCGTCTGAATTTTGCATTTATCATTCCATCATTTTCATCATGCTAGAGTCCATTGCATGTCAGTGCATCTGAGGGCAAAATTTTCGGTTATCTATATTTAAATACCTTCCACTATGATTTCATGAGGATTATCATCCCTCATGTCATCCGGTGAAGATATTTAAATAGGGGCATCTGTCATACCCCAAATTTTACCCTCAGGTTCGTTTGATCGTTTGCATATCATCATAAGTCAACCTCTTTGCATTTTTAGTTAAACATCTTTAATCATGTATTTTAGCCAATTTTTATTATTCCATGTCATTTTCTTTTTTGTTTTATTTTAGAGTAATTCAAATAATTTTTCTAAGATTATTTAAATTTAATTTAGTTTAATTTCAATTTTTAAATTAGTTCATTTCCATTTAGTTTCTCTTAAATATAGTTTATTTTTACCTTAGTTCAAATTCAATTTATTTTATTTGTAATTTATTTTTAATTCTAGTTTACCTTTTTATTTTAGTCTAGTCCAAATTAGATTAGTTTCATTTTTGGTTTACTCTTAATTTTAGATTAAATTAAATTTAATTATTTTAATTTTATTAATTTAGTTTAGTTTTTTTTTTCATTTTAATTTTAATTATAATTATAGTATTTTTTATTTTCATTTTGATTTTTTAAGTTTAATTTAACTTAGTTTAATTTGAATAATTTTCAAGTATTACCAGAAGAAAAAAAATACAAATCATACATCTATCTTAAAATCCATCACGTTCAAACAAAGCCCAATACACATTCTGTAACTTGCTATGACCTACACACCATATGACTCCAAAATTCCAACTCGTACAATGCTGAATCAACATACTGCAACTTCCTGCTACTTTTCACTTGCACAAAGACCTGTTTAATAAACAAGATGCCATGCTCCACCCTTTACCAAAACTCACAACAAGACAAAATGCCTGCTACCTTGAACAATAGCTTGACTCTGCAATACCAACCTACACTTTGAACATGACCACACAACAGGTGCTACAAAAAAAAACCCGCAAAAACCTGCGCTTCAAAGCACAAGCTGTATACTTCCAAAACTGCTACTAGCTGCAATATGTACACATGAAAATAACAATTCATGATGCTTCTTTTGAAAGTAACGTTTCATAACACAATCAGAAATTAGTGCTAATATTGAAAAAAAAATTGGATGATTTTAAAAGGAAGAGAACAGATTCAAGGAGAGGTGGAGTTTCACAGCAAACAACAACAACCTGTTTTGCTGTTTCGACCCAACTCCTCCTTTCGCATCAGATTCGCCATCAACCATCACACTTCACCATCCTCATTCCCATTAACCAAAACCACAACACAAACTCTCCAACAACCATACAATATATCCCTCTCACCAAACCGTGACACACTCTTTCCTTTCCAACATACAACAACATAACAACATTCGTCATCGACAACCGTGTTGATGTTGCAACACTCACACGACCCATCGTCCACCATCAGACCACCCTTCTCCACCTCATTTTTCAACCGCAAATCGCCACTTAAACCTTCAAATGCTGCAAATCACCGTTTAAACAACCTCACAAACCCATCGGCCGCCGCGCCGAGTGAAGCGAGAAGAGAGAAAGCTGCACGACCCAGAAAGAAAGAAAGAGTGTGGATGCAAGGAAGGAGAAGGATTGGAACGGAAGCGATACATGGAGAGAGATTTGAAAGGCCGCGGCGAGAACGAAGAAGACGGTAGGAGAGTGAAGAACTATGTTTTGAAGGACGTGATTGATGAGTGGAAACAAGAAGAAGATTAACGTTAATGTTTTGTTTTATGACCTAAGGGGCTAGGTTTTACCAAGTGATTAATTTGGTTTTCTCAATCTGGGTTAGTTTTTTCTTCACCCACGACCCAATACTCGACCCATTTTGTTTTTGTCTTCAGCATTGTATTTAGTCAATTAACTTGTGATTCATATTGAGTTTTAGCTTTTGTGTTGTTTAACTTATCATATTATATTTTTGTTTTGGATAATTTAGTATAAATTTTGTTTAGTTAGCTTAGCACTATAGCGAGCTAGTCTTAATTTAGTTCATTATCATGTTATACTAATTTTTTTTTAGTCTTGGTTATTCTAGTTGGATTTAGAGTTTCAAACCTAGCCCATTGTCTTTACACCATCCATATTTCTCTTGCACCCTTGTAGTCTTTTAGTTCTTTTAATTAGGCTTAGTAAACTTGAGTTTTGGTTTTAGAAATTAGCTTAGTTAATTAGATAGTGTTCATTGCATTTGTTGTAACAACAATGACGAAATAGGCTATAGTTGATTAGGTTTTTTTTGTTGACTGATGGTGTATTGAATATGATACAATTATGTGATATTATGAGTATGATACAATTAATATTATTATGATAACTTTATCACAAATGTTAGTTGTATTTTCTGCTGTGATATGGTGAAGAATAATACATGTTAAAAAATGGGATTAATTATAAAAACACGATAATATTTGTTAATTATGCAGAAAATGTAACAACGGTTATATATCATAACCGTTATAATATCTCGCACGCTATTTTTATCACAATGGTCTTTTGGAAAACTCGTTGTGATAGGGTGTGTGCTTTCCAATTTATTACAACGGTTACTGGGCCGTGGTTGTATATATCCACACTCTACATAACAACGCTTGCGCCCGCGTGATTATATATCTTTCCCAACTGTTGTTAAATGGTTTTTTCGTAGTAGTGTTAGATTAAATCTGTGAGACATAAAAAAGGAGTAAGTACTAGATCACAGGTTAATAATTTCTATAAGTACTCGGCTTTCATTACTCAGATTGAACCTAAATCAATATTTGATGCCTTACTTCACAAGGGATGGTTACTTGCTATGCAAGAAGAACTAATCCAATTTAAACTAAATGACGTTTGAGACCTTGTTTCGCCTCCGGTTGATAAAAATGTCATTGGCACAAGATGGGTATTTAGGAACAAGATGGATGAAATGGTGTAATTACTAAAAATAAAGCAAGATTAGTGGGAAAACGATATAATCAAGCTGACACAATAGACTACGAGGTGACTTATGCTCTTGTAGTCCGTCTAGAAGCTATTAGACTCCTTTTAGCATCCACTTGATGCATAGACTTTAAGCTTTACCAAATGGACGTTAATTCTACTTTTCTAAATGGCCATATAAACGAAGAGGTGTATGTCTCACAACCTCTAGGTTATGAGGATCAGGATAATCTTAATCATGCTTTAATGTTGAAAAGAGCCATTTATGGTCTCAAACAAGCTCTTAGAGCTTGGTATGAGTGACCGAATAGATTTTTGATTAAACAAGGATTTAATCGTGGCAAAGTTGACACAACTTTGTTTATAACACATAAGAAAAAACATATTCTCTTAGTTCAAATTTATGTAGATGATATCAATTTTTGGTATACTAATTAATCTCTTTGTCGAGAATTTGCAAGTTTTATGCAAGGAGGGTTTGAGACGTCACTTATATGAGAAATAACATACTTCTTAGGATTGCAAATCAAGCAAGTAAAAGAAGGCACTCTCATAAGTCAAACGAAATATAATTTAGAGCTTCTCAAGAAGTTCGAGATGAAAGATTCGAAGAGTATTTAAACACGGATGACTTCAAATGTGCTTATTGACAAAGATGAAAGAGAAGTGGATTTCGACGTAACCAGGTATAGAGGTATAATTGGATCCTTACTCTATTTAACTACAAGTATGCCAAACATAATATTTAGTGTGTGTATGTGTGTTAAATATCAAGCATCACATAAGGATTCCCATTTTAAGATCGTAAAACATATTGTGAGGTATCTTAATGGAACCTCCCATCATGGTCATTGTTATCCTAAAGGAAGTGCTTGTAGCTTAGTAGGATATTCTTATTTCAATTTTGTCGGGTGTAACTCAGATAGGAAGAGTACTAGTGGTACTTGTCACTTATTTGGATACAATTTAGTTTCTTGGTACAATAAGTAGCATAGCGTTGCTCTTTCTACTGCCGAGGATGAATATGTAGTTGTTGTGCACAAGTCTTATGGCTAAAGCAACAATTATTAGACTATGATTTAAAACTTGGTTGTTTTTTAATTAAGTGTGATAATACTAGTGCTATAAGTCTTACTAAGAATACGATACTACATTCACGGATCCAACACATTGAGATCCGACATCATTTCCTTAGAGATCTTGTGGAATAAAGGGATGTTGTTTTTTAATACAGTGACACTAGAAGTCAGCTTGGTGACATTTTTACAAAACCATTTTCATTGTTTTCATTTCACAAGATTTGTAGAGATTTGGGAGTCTTGAACTCTTCATGCCTTAAATAGAATGGCGATTTTGTTTTGTTTCATTTGCTATATATTTTTATTTTCCTAACACTCTTTTGTAGCAAATCGTAGCTTTTACTAAGCTACAGTTGTATCTCTCTATAACCCTTGTATCCATTTTGCATCATCCTATATATTTATTCAAAAATTATGCATTGTTTTGCTTATTTCTCCATATCTTACTCATTCATCTCTAACTTATGTCTTTTATTATTCTTATTCGCATTTAAGTATTTAAAATGTGTGTTGCTAATTATCTATATTTGAATTTTTGTATACTTGTTCATGCATTTATTATGATTGTTAATGAATATCTTGACATACAAGTTTGATCACTTAATTGTTAGTTGTTGAATGTTGGTGTTGCATGTCTATTTTTATTTTGTTTCTCGGAACATGTCTATCTTTGTGCTTAATATTAGATCATTTTTGCTGTATATGCTTATTAGTTGTTTAGCTCATATGTTCATTGAAATTATCTGTCAGTGGTTGTTTTCTTGCTTTTTGACGCATTTCGAACTATCTCTTTTTGATTTTGTCAAGGGGAGGGGGAGTTGTAGTGAGTATAGAATTGTTTTATGCATTTTTATGTTGTGAATGGTTTGTGTGCAATGTTTCAGGGGGAGCATAAACGTTACACTCAAAGTCGACTCAATTCCAAGTGAAAGCTAGCCAAGCATCAAAAAGAGGGAAATTGTAGTTGCATGTCCCTAATTCATTGAGGCGAAGCACCTATATCTGGTTATTTGTTGCTTGTCTTTTCACTTTCATCTTTGAATTAATTTTGATTTGTTGAGTCTCCTTCATGATTGCACTTCTCAAAATCAAGTTTGAAAAGATTCGTTTTAGCATGCATAAAACTTTGGTTAGATTTGACCGTGATCATGATGTTTTTTGATCAATTGTATGAGTAAGTGGAATGAAATTTTTTTATGTTTTTATGTGAGTTTGATTCAAAGTAAAATCTAAAAATGCTTTTAAAACCTTGAAAAACTGAGATTTTACATTCGAATGATGGATTTCCAACACATTTTGTGATTCTGATTGAATTGGACAGAGGCAAAACTGAGTCATTTGATTCAAATCATTTTTGTTTACTTTATTTGAATCATTTTTCTGATGTCCACTTCAGTTTGATTTGATTCGAATCAAATTTTGAACATGATTTGAATCCCACACTTTTTCAACATTTTCCAGTCAAGGTTGTGACATTTGATTCTAAACAATTTTTGCATATGATTCGAATCATGTGGCTCATGATTCAAATCACTCTTTCCCCTGATCCGGATCAACTGACCGTTTTTCAAAATTCTACTCCACTTTACTTGTTCATTTGATTCAAATCATAGATTGCTTTTTATTCGAATCTAACTTACTTTTTCAACTATTTTGTGTGCTTAATCTCAACATGTATAAAAGCTTTTTGTCATCATTTCTCATCATAATATCTATCATTATGATCATAATTTTCAGTGCGATTTTAGTGAAAAATCAATTTCCTCTATTTTGAGTATTCAAAGTCTTGCAACCAAATTCTTGTATCTTCAACTTTAATTTGGTTAAAATCTTGATAACGAGATATTTGTAAGTGAATGAAGGAGGCACGTCCTTGTAGCTAATTATTATGGGAGATCGTACTGAGCTTTTTAGGTTGTTAGAAAGATTAAGGCGATTGTCAATAGTGATAACAAATTTTATTGAAAAGAAGTAAGTTCTTCTCTCTAGGATTGTCTTAGTACTGATTGTGTGATAGGCTATGGATAAGACATAGTTCTTCTATGGATAAGACATAATACTCTCTCCATCCCAAAATATATATCATAGTTGATTATTTATACAGATTAAAAAATGTGATATATATAGAAAAGAAAAATTAATATTTTACTAAATTATCATTGTTTATTATTGATGTATTCGAATAATTATAAATGTAAAATGTAAGAATAATAAATAGAAAATATTAATTAAAAGATAAAAATTATAATTGTATTGAAAATTAAAAATGATATTTATTTTAAAATAAATAAGTTTATCAAATATAAAATTTATTTTGGGGCGTGAGAGCATTAATTAAAAAATAAAAATAAAAATATATATAATTTTATTTTAAATCAATTATTATGAGAAGGTGAAAGTATTAAGTTTGATATTATATATTGATTGATTTTTCCAAAAGTAACAATTAAATTAACTTTATTTTTGGTTTTTGTATTAGTTTTGAGGGACCACTTAAAGAAAAGAACGACAACGCGTTTTTATACTGAAAGAGAAAAAGTAATTTATATGTAAATAAAATACAGATAATGAGTGAGTGGCTCTCAAGCTGTCAAGCATTGAATGACTTACTGTAGCTGCTCTAAAGTCAAGCTGAGAACAAGAGAGAAAGTACATGGAAGTTTCGTGAGAGCAAATATTTATTTATTACTAATGTTCACGCTAGAAATGCAAGAGATGCAAAACCAATCATTTCTGCTCTAGTGTGTTATTGCTGCTATTATGTCTCATCCAAAGTATGATGTGTTTCTCAGCTTTAGAGGAGAGGACACTCGTGACACCTTCATCAGTCATCTTTATACAGAATTGTGTAGGCAAAATATTGAAACATTCATAGATTATAGACTGGGTAGGGGCGAAGAGATTTTTCCAGCACTGTGTGAGGCAATAGAAGAATCAGCGATTTATGTGATCATTTTGTCACAACACTATGCTTCTTCCCATTGGTGCTTGGAAGAACTCACATTGATACTTGAATGTAAGGAGAGATATGGAAGGAAAGTCATACCTGTGTTCTACAAGGTGGATCCATCAAATGTTAGACATCAGAGAGAGAGTTATGATTTAGTTAAACATGATCTACGATTTGGCAACAAAGCGAACGCATGGAAGGCTGCTCTAACCCAAGTAGCTAATCTTTCTGGCTTGGATTCACAAAAATTCAGGTCATTAATTTATTTACATACTCTTCTCATTATTATTTATTAGGTACTGTTAACTTGTGTCATAAGAGCTTAAGTTAAAGATTTACAAATAATTTTTTTTTATTAATAAGTAATATTAATATAATATATAAATAAAAAAATAAATACACATTTTAAAAATAATTATTCTATTTTTAGTTCTTTAAATCATGCTCTAAAGACAAAAATTAGCATTAAACTTATTAATTACTAGATAACTTATAGCTCATGAGATTCATAAATTTATTCGCGCCTAGATTATTTGTAAGTCAAAACTTAAGTTGATATATAAAAATTTAGAGTATCTCCAATAAATATTTTTTTAAAAATCTATTTTAAGTTGTATATATTATTGTCTAAAATTTTGATCGATCAACGATAAGAATGCCAAACTAGAACATGTTGAAGGGGAGACTGAGGCCTATCAAAGAAAACATACACTTATTTAGAGAGATGGCACACCCATTGTACTTATTACACACTCTTTTATCTTTCTCAAGGATAAGCACCAAGCATTCCTCAATTAGAATTGGGGCCACCTCAGTAAAGGCTGGATCCATACCACCTTCAGAGGCGAAGATAGATGCAGCGTCCAACGTTTCTTGATCTACCCATACTGGAAAATTATCCCCTTTTTCCTTACGACGCATAGTAGGTGGAATGTCCATCCTAAAAGATATTGTAAACACTCATAAAAAAGAAACGATGCTTCAGAAAGCTTTTACGTGTGCCTCAATAGTAGAGGACCGTACAATCCACAACCCATCATCAACGGTTGAAATTTCATCGAACACTGTTCAAAGTACTCAAGTAGTCTAAAAAAGACAAGGCATCATCACCACCTAGGGTAGGGACACACGTCAGTTTCTCCATGTGAAACGTTACCTATTTAATGTGCCTATGCCCAATGATAGAGATGCCTCATTAAAGCCTTTCATCTTCTTAGACTAAGCAGGCGGGGTATAGCATATACGCAAATTCTCATCCTACAAAGTAGAGAAAAGAACATGAGGGTGTAATAGTATAATTTTATTGGGTCCTAAGGAGGGATAATCTAAGAAGAAGAAGAAGAAGAAGAAGAAGGAAAGCCAAACAGATTGGACATACGAACTTAGTCATCCAGATGGGTACTTGCTACCCCAATTGGGTACCTGCGTGCTCGATATGAGAACCTAGTTGCCCAATTAGGTATTTGTTAGCCCAATTGGGTACCTTCTAGCCTAAATGGATACCTAGTCACTAAATTTGGTATCTATTAGCCTAATATGGTACTTTCTAACCCAATTGGGGTACCTGCAAGCCTAATTAGGCTTGGGCCGCTCAAATTAGTTTCATTCAAGTAGTGAATATGGACAGTGATGTGTCTCAGATACCAATTGACTTATGGTTAGTCAAAGGAAGAAACCGCTATCCTCATATTCTAGGAAATCAAGTCCTTTGATGGTCATGAAGCTAGGGCAAGCCATTTTCTAGCTTTCTAACTTAGACCCAAGAAGCCTCTATAAATACCTTATTGTTAGAATGAGAGAAGGATCTCCTATTTCCTAGAGAAATACACATAAGGATTCTCACCACTCTATGTGAGTAAGCCCTACCTATCATCCAAAGTATCCTAAATACCACAAACAACCCTACAAACACAAAGCTTTCTCATTGTACCTTTTAACAAGTATAAGGGGCAACTATTATGTGTCGCTCACAAAGGCCCAAGACGAAAAGCCTAATGGCAAAGCGAAAGTAGCGATTGTGAAGAACATTAACTCCTTTATTATGCCTAAAGTAGGTAATTTTGGTTAAAACTCCCCACACTCCCCATTTTTGGTTAAAATTGCTCCCACTATATAAGAAAGAAAACGTGTCATTCTCAGGTAATCAAATTCATTCTCAAGTAATCAAATTCATTTTCATTCTCACATCACTTCTTATTTTCTCATCGATCTGGGTGTTGAAGTGTTAACCTTGCATGTCAGCCTCCTCTCCACCATACTGGAAGCTCAAGTCCATTAGAGCAAAGCACTACATCGTTCACCGAACGATTCTGATTCCACCACGAAACATCTTTATAAGAGGTTGATTAAATTTATAGACACACCCATTTGAGAATAGCCATAGGGGTATGGATTAATCCTAAAATGATGTCTTTGACATACAACACTACTTCTAGGGATAGAGATGAGACCTAACTCGGTGCAGACTTTTTAACTTCAAATATTAATAATAAAAATTTTTGATATATAATTTATATAATTTACATAAAAACTAATAAATTATAATTTTGTAATGTATAATATATATTAATTATTTTCAAGTTAAACAAACTTTAATTTTTATAAAGAATCCTTAAATGTCACTTATATGTGTGAATATATCAAATGTCCTTTCTTATTAAATTTTTGTTCTCTTTGTTGTTACATCCTAGTATCGGTTGGTTGTGAAACTGTTTTATCCAGGTGTTCATACTCAAGTTTCTTTTCATTTAGTTTTTATGAAGATGAGAATAATGCTTTAAATTTTTGCATTATTTTCCAGGCCTGATAGCAAACTTGTTGAAGAGATTGTGAAAGATATTTTGAAAAACATGAGTAGTTGTGTCTCAGATGATCATGAAGGAAAGATTGCAATTGACAAGCATATTGAACAAATCCAAACCTTGTTACACCTCGAGTCATCGAGTGTCCGTATTATAGGAATATGGGGTATGCCAGGGATAGGCAAAACTGAAATTGCCGGTGCAATCTATGAAAAACTCGCAACTCATTTTAGTTTTAGTGGCATAATTAGAAATGTTAAACAGGAAATAGAACTATATAGAGTGGACCATGTGAAAAGCAAATACTTATCACACCTTCTACTTCAACAAAACAATACTTCCTCCAACTCTAATTTTTCATTTGATCCGAGGCTCAAACGGAAAAATGTTCTTCTTGTTTTTGATGATGTGAAAGATTCTAATCAACTCAATGATTTAATTGGAGCACGTACTAATTTTGGCAACGGAAGTAGAATCATTGTGACTAGTAGAGACAGACAAGTGCTTAATAATGTCAATGCTGATGAAATTTATCACGTAGTTGAGATGGATGAAAAAGATTCTCGACAACTCTTCTGTTTAAATGCTTTCAAACAAAAAGAGCCAATAGAAACTTATGAGAGTTTGACGGAAAAGGTATTAAATTATGCTAAAGGAGTTCCATTAGTTCTTAAAGTTTTGGGTTTATTTCTTCAGGGTAGAGCAAAGGAAGCATGGGAAAGTGAGTTGCAAAAGCTTGTAAAGAATCCTGAGTCTGAAATTTTCAATGGGTTGAAATTGAGTTATGAAGGACTTGACGACAAACAAAAGAATATATTTCTTGATATAGCTTGTTTCTATAGAGGAGAAACCGAGATATGTGTAGTTCATACATTGGATTGTTATGGTTTTTCTACTCGTATTGAAATGGATGTTCTTCAAGAGAGGTGTCTTATATCTATTTTAGACGGTAGAGTTTGGATGCATGATCGAATACAAGAAATGGGACATGAAATTGTTCGACAAGAAAGTTTAAATAATCCGGAAAAACGTAGTCGATTGCACAAACATGATGATGTATATGATGTTTTAAAAAAGAACAAGGTATGTCCTCTAGTCCCTCAAATCTAACTTGATAACTCATTCTCAATCTCTCTCATGAGTTTTATTTTCCACATATTGCAAAATACTTAAAAGTTACTTTCTTTAGTTTCAAATATAAATAAAAATTGAGTTGATATATTTGATCCAAATTTCAAACTAACTACATTAATTTTTCATTCAATTTTTGCTTTTATTTAAGACAAGAGAAAATAGTACGTTTCATAAAATTCCTTTTACTGTTTATTTATCTCTAGTAATTCTCATTGTTGGTGTTCAGGGACATGGATCAGATGCAATTCAAAGTATATTAATGGAGTTAGGTGGAACAAAGACAGTTCAGTTGCATGCTGAAACTTTTAAGGAAATGCATAATCTCAAAATGATTCAGTGCTATTATTCTGATGGGTTCAAAATTGACTTTGTGAATAGTTTTCCGGATAATTTAAAATTTCTTAGTTGGAGATGTTACCCTCGAAGATCTTTGCCGCCTGACTTTTGTCCGGATAATCTTGTTGCACTTGATATGTGTTATAGCGAACTTGAACAACTTTGGGAGATAGAGAAGGTATTTTGTTTCAAGCTTTGTGTGCCTTTGTACTTTGATGATATAATTATATTTTAAAAATATTATATATTGAATCATATATATAATTTTTAAAATAATTTAAATAGTCATAAATTACTATAACTTCAAAATATAAATTAAAATAAAATGGTTAAGTTTTTATGTTAAACTTAATACAAACTCAAGAGAACTTGGTTGAGATAGTAAGGCTCTCTTGCAGCTTAACCATAGATCTTAGATTCGAATTCAACCTTGAGCACACAACATTGTTAAATTTTTTGAGAGAGAACTTTGCCACCTATTGTAATTCTCCCGAGTTTGAAAGATTAATCTTTATAGGTGGACGTAGAGAATATTCGGTATACCAAAAACATTCAAGCCCACATCTATCAACTACCCATAGTATAGAATGTTTGATTTTACCAATTCAACCATGTTTTATCATCTGAATAATTATATATACAGAAAATCAAATGATTTAATATTTATAGTCATGTAACTTATTAGTATACGTTAATTTATATTTTAAATATCATACCATGATCAAAGTAATAATTTAGACCTCTTATGGAGAAAATTTAGTTGAGAAAAGAGAATTCATCATCTTGTATTTCAACAATTTTTCCAAACAAATTAGTCTCCGATGAAATCTTTGTCCCTATAGCATTGTTACAAAAAGTAAATTGATTTTATGAAGTAGTGTGTGGTAAATATGTCTTCATTCTATAGCTATAAAAAGATTTGTTTGATTGTTTGGATTTCTTTTGCACAAAGATTACATTTATTCTTAGTTGAATATTTATCTCTTAAATTTTAATTTCTTTTTATCATCGTTTTTATCAGCTTTTTGAATGGGTTAAGTTCATAGTTGATGATTTACTCTTTTTTTTCTAGATTTTACCAAGTTTGAAGAGACTTAACCTTGCCGGTTCTAAGAAGATGATTGGAGTACCAGACTTGTCTTTGTTTCCAAATATTGAAGAAATAATTCTCACTGGTTGTGAAAGTTTGGAACAAGTTTACTCCTCTAGCTTCCTCCACAAACTTAACTGGTTATATTTAGAAGATTGTATATCACTCAAGAGTTTAAGTATTCATAGCAATATTCTATCAAGATCAAATGGATTAGTTGCTCTCAAGGGTTGTAACAACCTTGAAACAATTTTAATCACTGGTGCAACTGTTGTCATTCAAACATTAATAATGTCAAAGTTTGAGGGAGGCTACAAGATTCTGCATCCACATATGTCTCCAAAAACTGTTGGGTTAGATCTTTCTTTTTGTGAGTCCCTAACAAGCCTACCAGCTGAACTTTTAAATATGAAGTTTCTAACAAGACTTGATCTCGGTGGTTGTTTAAAGTTGGAAGAGTTACCTGAAATTGAGGACACTATGGAAAATTTAAAAGTGCTCGACTTAGACAATACAGCAATTAAAGAACTACCTTCATCGTTGCATCATTTGGTTGGGCTTGAAGAATTGAGCTTGTGCGGTTGTCAAGAGCTTAAGACTATTCCGTCTTCCATTGGAAATCTCAGCAAACTCCTCAAATTAGATCTTACTTACTGTGAATCACTTGAAACTTTTCCAAGCAGCATTTTCAAATTGAAGTTGACAAAACTCGATTTTGAAGGTTGCTCAATGCTTAGGACCTTTCCAGAAATCCCATGTGACATTGGTCGATTATCATCCTTGACTGAAATTTCACTGCGAGGAACCAATATTGTGAACCTTCCTGACAGTATGGTTCATCTCTCAAGTTTGACATCACTTGATTTAAGTGATTGCAAAAGGCTTGAATGTATTCCAAAGCTTCCGCCATGTCTAAAACAGTTGTTGGCATTTGATTGCACATCCATTAAGAAAGTGGTGCCAGATTCATTGTTGAAACTCATGTCTGATTCCAATGACGAAATGAATGGTTTGTACGAATTTTATCTTACCAACAGTGAAGAGTTAGAGGCATCTTCTTGGAGTTATATCGTAAACGAAGCATTGATTAAGATCACTGATAATGCATATCTGTCAGCACTCTTCTGTTTTCCAGGGAGTAGAGTTCCGGATTGGTTCCTTCACCATGACCAGGCATATTCAATAACTGTGAAAAATAATGATGAATATGTGTGCAATGAAAATAGGCTCATTGGTTTTGCTTTCTGTGTTGTTTTTGGACGTGAAGATATGGATGACACAGACACAAGTGACAGTAACATTACATACAGATTAAGCTTTATATCTGATGGTAAGGGATTTGCTTTTCGTGGTCAATTGAATTGGATGCTGGAAGATAGATTTATCGACGGAGATCACACAGTCCTATGGAAATATCAAATAGACCAAGCAAGCATTGGCAAGAACCTCATTCATGCCCAAAGCTTCACTTTTGAAATCCTAAACGATCATGATTGTTTTTGGCCCTCAGTGAAAGAGTGTGGAATACGTCCTCTGTATATTCCAAAGAACCGAATGCAAGCAATATTTGAGTTGGATGGCTAGTTGTTGCAAGTAAAGTAAAGTAAGTAATTTTTCTTTTGTGAATAAATTGTCTTATCACCAATAATTTTTCTTAGATGTTAAAATTTTGTTGTATAATTCACAAACCACAAGTACTCTGAATTGAATACTTTTTAGGGCATACCATGGATTCCTTGACACTTGTTTTGAAATGTCCAGTACCTACAATTAAGCATATGTTAACTTGCTCTGTTTTTCCATGACTACTATTTCTTTTATCTGTTACCATTTTGGCTACTATAAACTTTTAGAATCGTTTGAGTAAATAAAATCCCAAGTTTACATGTTAATTAATGTTTTGACTTAGGTTGGTGCATTTAGTTGTAAACCTATAAACAATTAAACATTTTGGTTGATCAACCTAGAGTATCATTGATCTTGTCAGGCTAGTTAACTTTGATTTTACATTTTGTATTGATTGATTTTGGTCAACAGATAACCAGCTGTTGTTATTTGTATTTCAGATATTTGGTAGACACAACTCAGAGACATCATTTTCTGCACTTCAAGGAGAACACAAATCAATCCTTGTCATAGAGGCTGCTCATTTAAATTGAAAGTGTGATTTAAATAAGGGTTAAGGCTTTAGGTGGCTAAATTATAGAACAGATTCAATCTATCAAAACTCTTTTTAAGCATTCTTCCACTGTTTAGTAAATGTGTTTACAGTATCAAGTATTGCTGTAATAACTTGTAGTAATTTCTTGAAAGAATTGACATGCCTCAATATTAAAACCACATCCTTTAAAAATGGAAAATAAGATTCTTGCTATGCAACAGCAGAAAAATGTCAGCTCTTAGAAAAAGTAGTAAAGTAAAGCACAAAATTCTTTCTCTAGACGCATTCTAAGGAGTGTACTCTAAGAACCATGATCAGGGTCCCTTGTTCCTTTCTTCACGGAACTTTTTGTCCCCAATTTTCCTGGATGTACTGTTCTTCTCGATTTCTTTGGCTAGTAACTTCTCTTTGCAGTTGATGTATGGTTGAGCCCAAGAAAGTAATCCACTCATGCTTTTTGGCTCTTCTAACTCCAATTTCTCTCTAAACATGTAATATGGCTTCAAGCCTTTCTTGAAAATCCAACATCAGCGTCGTGATGAATAGGACAATCCATCTCAGTTGCCACATCCTCTTCTTCTATACCGGTTATACATATTTGACGGAAAAGACTTTTTTAATTCTGTTTGACAACTTAAGAGAATAAATTAGAACTTTTAAAAGAAAGAAGACCAAAATGGACCCGAGATATAGGTAAGAGACTAAAAAGGATATTACGACTAATTTAAATTTTCATGAATTATTATAATTTAAAAATGTTACATATTAAAATAAAATGAATAAATCTCTTTATCTAAAATTTAATCCAAGCACACCTTTAAATGTTGAAATTTAGTTGTATAATTCACAATTTAGGGATTTTCGAAAACAAAAATCACAAGTACTCTAAATTGAATGCTTTTTGAAGCATTCCACAGATCCCTTATCACATGTTTTGAAGTTTCGGGTATCCCTAAATCGAATGATTTTGGTAAATAAATAACAAGTGGTTATTTGTGTTTCAGGCATTTGAGGAGAACACAGATCACCCGTCATCATAGAGGCTGCTCTGCTCATTTAAACTGAATGTGAAATTTCTCCTTGTTCAGAGTATGCAGTTAGTTGTGCCTTGACATTTAATTTGAAGATTGTTTCAAATTTCAAATGTACACCCTTTTAAACAAGGGTTAAGGCTTTAATTGGTTAAATTGTGGAACAGATTCAATGTATTGAAACTCCTTTTAAGGATTCTTCAGATATTTGGTAGACACAACTCAGAAACATTATTTTCTGCACTTCAAGGAGAACACAAATCAATCCTTGTCATAGAGGTTGCTCATTTAAATTAAATGCGTGATTTAAATAAGGGTCAAGGCTTTAGTTGGTTAAATTATGGAACATATTCAAATCTATCAAAACTCTTTTTAAGCATTCTTTCGCATTGTTTATTAAATGTGTTTATTATAAGTATCACAGTAATAACTTGTTGTAGTGAAATGGCATTATGACCGTTGTTTGTGGTTAGAAATGGAACCATAAGTGTTGTTTGGATTCTTTTGCATTGTCATTTTGGAAAGAGGCGAGTCACGAGTTCAGAAGTGGGGACCAATGATTGTATGGGGTTCAAAAGCGGGGACCTGGGGTTCAGAAGCGGGGACTCGGCTCGAATGAGGGACCATTGTTGAGTGGACAAGATCAGTAACAAACCTCTAATGTCCAAATTGGTACATCATGCATTGAGTTCCGATGCAATTTTTAAAATTAATTAGAAAGTATGCATGTTATGTTGAGTAGCATCCTAAAATGAAGATTTTATTTTTTTAAATTAAGAATCGGGGTTTAGGGTGTTACTGTTGAGGCTTGCCCATGGTGGCGAGAATCCCTGTACAATAGTTTTGTGGTGGTTTTAGAGGACTTTCTCACGTGAGGTAAGAGGATCTATATCTCAGTTTGGTGCTTGGGTATAAGCATATGAATTAGGATATGTCTTTCTTCCATTGGGGGAGTGGTATTCATAGAGGCCTTGGGCCTAGGATTTCCTTGAGAATGGTCACCGCCCACTCAGTCAATGGTGGATCGTTGAATTCCAATTTCTTAGAGGCGTGGATCAGCTGTTGACCCTTTCTTTGTGCCAAAAAATGTCTTATCCCACATTTTCCATGAATGGGTGAGAGGAAAGTAGTGGGGCGAGGTGATACCGCCTTGAGGAAGAAGTATGGTTGTCGCCCTTTTTGAGGGAGGCATCGCTTCCGCCTTCACCATGTCTTTTACAAATATAACACTACAAGAACATAAAACTCAAGATTTTGCACTCACGATTCGAGTCATGTGATTTAAGTCAACGACTTCCATATTCAAATCACATAACTCGAGATAAACTTATAGATGTGAACCTCAACCATGATTCTAATCATGATTTCATGTGATTCGAATGAAGAACCTCCATGATTCAAATCATGTTTTCCTGTGATTCGAATCAAAGTGGCAAAGGCAAATCTTAATTTCTCATTCATGACATTGATCTGAGTCATCCATTTCCTTGATTTGAATCATGCTTACAGAATTGAAATGTTAAGAAATACAAAATGTTGCAAATTTTGATTATATTTCAAAAGTTCTAAATAAGTTTTGTCACATCCTTAAAAGACAAATATGAGAATTTTTTTTTTACAATATTTATTATTATTATTATTATTATTATTATTATTATTATTATTATTATTATTATTATTATTATTATTATTATTATTATTATTATGATTTATAATAATTTGACTTGGTCAAATAATTAATTCGTTTGACTTGATTTATTCAAATCATCTACTTAATCTTTCTCTCTCTTATACAACTATTCCCTTATCATGTTTTATGAGATACAGAAACTAAAAATATTGATACATAGAATCTCTGTAAACTATTCCCTTACCATGTTTTTCCCTCTCTTATATTCCTGATTACATCTTCCGGACATTTCTGGTTGTTCTGTTGCCTCAGATACGTTCTGGGAAGAACCTGTTGAATCTTGGGGGATTTGCGCATAAGAGGCGGATAAATCCTTAAGGACGGTGTCACGCCTCAAGTTTGCTTAACAATTTATTATTTTGCATGATTAATATTATTCATTACATGAAGATGTGATCAAATCAAGTTGGCGCCCAATTTCTCAACAATCTTAAGGATTTATTTCATTTGCCTTCACTGGAAGAAATTAAAAGAAATGAACCATATATTACTTAGAGCTGCTTATTATGGTGTTTACTTGGTGCTGGAGTTAGGATTTCAATACTCGTTTGTTGGATTCATAGTTAACATATTATTTTATTTTGGCCAAATAAATTTTTTTGACTTGATGTGTTGAAGTGATCTCTTGTTACTGTAACAAAGTTTTATTTATTAAAATTTAACTACTCCAAGAGCATCAAGGTATTTCCACTTTCATCTATTATTGATGAAGAAGCGCTAATTGTGTCGACTCACAAGGTATATTTTTTTTATTGAAAATCTTTTGAATTTTAATTTCAATGATGATGTTAAATTTTTGTCTTTAGCATAAAGTGTAACTATTTGATTTAAATATATACGTATTTTTTATATGTATGTGAGATGCATCTATTTTATGTTTTTATTAATGGAAATAAGTTTGTAGGAATATATAACTAATAGCTCACATGTTATAATCTATTTATAATTTTTAAAGAATAATAAGTGTGTTTTATATGATGAGTTAATTGATCTAGAGAACTTTGTATATGAGAGATATCGTATTGTGACAAAATAACTGAAACTTTGTGAATAGGTATTTTTATATACTATCTGATATTCCTATGTTGCTGATAATTTCTTTTAAGAGAAAAATTGGATTAGGAATTGTTAAAAATATATAATTAATAATAATGTGTTATAAATACTCATTATAATTTGTGGTGGTTACTGTTTTTTAAGAGATATGATTGTTATATTAAATCATAATTGTTATGCATTGAATATTCAATTTAATTTAATTTATTATGTGTTTAGTGTTAAAATATTTGACCATAAAAAAATATTTTAACTAATGATATTTTCCTTTGTAATATTATTATTCTATTTAGAAGTTGAGGAAATTAAAAAAAATGTATATTGTGGAGAAATATTTCAGTATCTTTATATTTTTTGAAGTGTGTGATGATGCTATTTTTTGGAGAAAATTTTTAAATGAGATAATCTATATGAGAATAAATCTAAGATTAGATTATTCAATATTTCATGGAGATGTTGTCAATTAGAAATCATCTAAGTAGACCTGTATAGTTTAACATGAGCATTTTAGAATTATTTAAATATTATTTACTCTCAATAATAATTTGAGTTAAAAGTGAACAATTAAAAGATATTTTTGTTTAGATAAAATATATTGATAGGTGTATTTTTAATTTATACAAAATATAGTTTATTGTGGGGGCATGCATATAATAATTATATTATGAGAATTTAATTTGATATATGCATTTATGTATGAATATATGAATAGTAATATTTGAAATATTTTATTTAATTTTAAAATAGTACTTAATTATTTTATTAAAAAAATTAAGTAATTTTAGATACATATATGATTTGAGACGCAAGTGAAATATAAATGAGATTATTTAGAAATAATTTTAACATTGAGGCATATATCTTTTAGATATTTGATAGAATCATGAAATATTTGGAATAATACGATGATGCTTAATAAAGTTGATCATATAATATTTATGTGAATTTATTTGTTCACATTTTATTGAGTTAATGTTAATGTGTAACGAATGAGTACACTTGTGATTTCACTGATTAAAAATAAAAATGGATATGTTATTATTTTTAATAAAAAAATTGATTTATTGGAAGGTTAGTGTATTATTTATTTAATGAGCAATGGGAAAATATTTTATGATGATTTTTAATTACATAAAATATATAAAAAGAAAATATGAATTATAATATTATTTAGAGTTGATGGGCCATTGTATTAAATTAATACAATGATGATAATTGAATATTCTTCCATTAAAAATAAGTATATAAGCATATTTATTTATTTTTAGTCAAATGAAAAGTTGTTGCTCGAAAGTCATTCTAGCAGACCTGCAAAATAAATATTTAAATAATAGATTTATATTTATCATTATTGATAGTGACGTCGCTTAATTATCATATAAGCAGACCTGTACAAATCTATTGTGGAAACCAGTATACTTTTATAAACTTGAGTAAGTATATGAGATTTATTGACTTAGAGACGTCTTAGTCAATATTGTTGATGGAAGAAAACTGGGTCTTCTTCAATTGTGTATAAAGTAGCTACTGATTAAAGAGGTAATATCCTCTATTTATGTGTCAGATCAAAGTGATCTTAATTGATCCTCTGACAAAGCCTTGTGAAGAAATTGATTTGTGAACACATCGAGGAGAATTGGACTTAAAGCCAATTAAAATTGACAAGTGATAGGAACCCAACCTTTGTGATTGGAGATCCCATGAATAAGGTTCATATGGGTAAGAACAAGTCACTTGTTAGTTCTGCTAGCACCAAAAATTATTTGATTAATTTTTCTTGCGTCATTTTCTTATGGTGTAAGTGAGAAAGTGCTAGACACTGCATTACTGAGAGGATAAGCTTACATAGCTTTTAATGAATTTCATATCCTTTATTGGTGGTGTATGATTTGTAGCATGCACTTGATGAAATCACCTATGTGAGTATTAAGTGGGGCCGCTTGTATGAGATCTTGGCGAAATCTCTAGAGCACTCATGAAATAACCAGGCATACACATGGCCTATTAGCGCACCACAACGTCAACAAAAAGAACCGTGGGGGTGTGATGTGGGTGGTAGACCTCTAACATATGCCAAGTGTCTTTGGTTCATATAGCTTGCTATACCAATTTCACTGTGTGTTGAGTACTGCCATTCTAGGACTGGTTCATATAGCTCACTATACCAGTTTGATGCATCACATCCATGATGTTATTCAGGAAATTCATTTTTATTTTTTTACAACTTTTGAAATATGTGGGGGATTGTTGTAAATTTTGATTATATTTCAAAAGTTCTAAATAAGTTTTGTCACATCCTGTTTACTGTGAATTTTGGTAAACAACCTCTGGTCTATCAATTTTAAATAAAGCTGACTAACTTGCAGGATCGACCACACAAATCCTAGGACATGTGCTAAATTTTAAGAGAGAGTGAATATAACTTGAAATAAAGGAAATGTAAACTGAACTACACGTTCGACAATGCTGAAAAAAGAAACCTAAGTGAACTCCATGTTCGACTACTTGCAGTAAAGTAAAAGCTTGAAAGTTAAAAGGCTGTAAATAAAGAATGCAGAATTTAAAGGCGTCGAAAGTAACGGACAAGAAGTAAAAATCTTTGAAAATAAGGCTTGAAGATAAAGACTTGAATTGATAAAAATGCAGGAAGATAAATTACTGTTGAAGATAAATGACAAAAATGTAAAAGTGTTTGAACTCCACGTTCTTGAATGTAAAATATGCAGAAAAATAAATGACTGTCGAAAGTAAATGACGAGGAAATAAATGACTTTAAAAGTAAATGCAATGATGTAAAAGCTTTTGAAGATAAAATGCAATGAACTCCACGTTCTTGAAAATAAAGAATGGAATTTATAAAAGTGCAGTCGAAAGTAAATGCGGAAAGATAAATGACTTTAAAAATAAATGACTTGAAGATAAAAGACTTTAAAAGTAAATGCTTGAAGATTAAATGCTTGAATGTAAAGATGCAAGAAGATAAATGTCGAAAGCTTTTAAATGAAAGTAAAAATAAGGTTTAAAATAAACTTGACTGAAAATAAAAATTCAAGGAAAAGTTAAGACATGAAAGGTAAAGTTCAGGAAAATGTAAAGTGCTGAAACATAAACATGATGAAGATAAATTGCATTGATGAAAGAAAGTGGTGTTACATTGCGTACATTCTCACGAACTCGTTTCTCTACACGCGGGTACTTTGAGTTTCTTTGAGTAACTTGTACAAAAATACGAACACCCCTATTCTATAGAAATAAATCCTATTTATAGTGCTAAGAAATAACTACTAAGTGGTGGTTATGCTTCCAAACGTGTCCTCTTGGCGCCTTTCTCCATTTCAACTGCTCCCACGTTCAGCAACCAATCCTTTTGAAATTCAAACATTTGAAATTTTCCCTCCAGCCTCAATGTGATAACTGCAACGCGCGTTTCAGTATTCTCACGGTCGAAGCATCTCCCAACACTTAGCCATTTTTTGAGGTTTCCAAAACCCCTATTCGACTCAGGCTTCACCAAAACTGGGTCGAAGCCTTCTTTAAGTTAAAAATAATTTTTTAACTTAAAATAGCTTTGATTCTTTCTAGCGTCGAAAGTGAGGGTTAACATATTGCACCCCAAGAAATGTCCTTTCGCCAGAATTGGTAAGAAGGTCATTTTTTGATTCAACAACCATTTCGACGCTTGTTTGCATGGCTTCAACTGAATAATCCACTAATCACTCAGTGGCTCAACTGTTCAGTTTCTTTAACCCACGCTTATGACATCATGCCATCATGACAAACCCTTAAACGTCTCTTCAGCCGTACTCATCATAACTCCTTTCTTGAAAATATATGTTTGCAGTCTGAACATGTTTCACGAGCCATATTAGCCTGAGTTGGCCTATTTTGGCTTTCCTTTCTTAAAATAAAACTTACGTTTTAATATGAATCTCTTGCAACATAGGCTTATATTTTTTCAAATACTTGCCATTTACTTTCAAGATTCTTTTATCTTTGTCTAACTCTTCCACTTCATAAGCTTCATTAAAGAAAACTTGTATGACTTGGAATGGACCTTCCCACTTAGGAGACCATTTGCCTAGTGTTCTATCCTTTCGATCCATAGGAAAAATCACTTTCCAAACTAAATCCCCACATGCAAAAGATTTAAACTTAACCTTTTTGTTGTAGGATTCTTCGACCCTTTTCTTTTGTCTTCTTAACAACTCCAAGGCTCTAAGCCTTTCTTCGTCCAAATCCACTAATTCATTCATCATCATTTCCCAATAGTCCTCAGAGGGAATCTCATGATGTCTTTGAACTCTTATAGATTGTAAATAAATCTCAACAGGCAATACTGCGTCATGACCAAAAGTAAGTCGAAATGGGGTAGTATTAGTAGCCTCTTTAGGGGATGTTCGACATGCCCAAAGAACTTGGTCTAATGTCTTGTGCCAATTTCTAGGCCTCTTTCCCACATGCTTCTTAATTATTCCAATCACTACCTTATTGGCAGCTTCGACTTGCCCATTGGCCTGAGCATAATAAGGTGTAGAAGTCAATAACTTAAAACCTATTTCTTTGGAAAACTCCTGCATCTTTCGACCAGTAAACACTGATCCTTGATCTGTAGTGATTGTTTCAGGAATACCAAATCTATAAATAATGTGATTTTGAATGAATTCAATAACATCTTCTTGACCTATATTCGCCAGTGGTATTGCTTCAATCCACTTGGTGAAATAATCAATTCCCACCAAAATATATCTTTGGTTCTTTGAAGATGCTGGTCTAATCTCTCCCACTATATCCAAAGCCCGTCCTCTGAAAAGCCATGGTTTCACTATGGAATGTAATTCACTTACAGGGATATGCTGTATGCCAGCATGAATTTGACATTCTTGGCAACCCTTAGCAAATTCTATGCAATCTTTCAGCATAGTCGGCCAATACATGCCTTGTCAAAACAACAACCATTTCATCTTCTGGCCAACTTGGTGTGCTCCATATGCCCCACTATGTACTGTCAAAAGAGCCAAATATGCCTCTGCTTCACTAAGGCATTTCAATAAGACTCCCTCAGGGGTCTTTTTAAACAATTCATTACCCAAAAGTACATAGCGTAAAGCTTGATACCTGATTTTTCGCTCTGTCGAAGCCGTTGGATTTTGCAAATATCCAACTATAGGCTTCCTCCAGTCTTCATCTGTCAAATTATCTATAGCAAAAATTTCAAAATTTTCGCCATCTATGCATCCAAGCTTAGTTGTTTCTAAGTCTGATGGGCACAATCCAACAGCCACCACTTTACCTCTTGCTTCAATTACTTCTTAAAGATTTTCCTTCGACACTTTGTATCCAGAGGCAATTTGAGCCAAGTCATTAGCAACTTGATTCTCTATTCTAGGTATGTGTTGGATGGCCACTACCTCAAATTTCTTTAATAATCTATTGGCTATCACAAAGTACATAATGAGATTTTCTTTAACACATTTATATTCCTTTGTGATTTGTTTTATAACCAATTATGAGTCTCCCATTATTTCGACTCTAGTTGCCCCCAATTCTAACAAAATTTCAAGGCCAGCAATTAATGCTTCATATTCAGCCTCATTGTTAGAGCAAGGTCCTTCGACCTTGTACTTAAATTTTGTTGGAATTTTTTCAGGAGAAATAATGTATATTCCCACTCCTATTCCATTTTTATGACTTGATCCATCAAAGTATAACTTCCAGGATTTTAATTCAACATAATTCAAATCATTTTCATTTATGGAGTGGTCAACTATAAAGTCTGCAACTATTTTCCCTTTCACAGCTTTTAAAGTTTGATATGTTAGAGAAAATTATGTTAATGCTAATGCCCATTTGCCAATTCGACTATGCAAAATAGGCTTAGATAACATATGTTTTACAACATCCAAGTGAGAAGAAAGATACACATCAACTGGCTTTATATATTGCTTCAATTTAGTACAAGAGAAATACAAGCATAAACATAACTTTTCAATCATGCTATACCTAGTTTCAGCATCATTTAAAACTCGACTAAGGTAATAAATGGCTCTTTCGACTCCATTTTCATTCTCCTGAGCTAACATGCTCCCTAGAGTTTTATCTGATGCAACTATATACAATCTCATACTCTTGTTTCTACAAGGTGGTGAAAGAATTGGAGGGTGGCTTAGGTGCTCCTTGATCTTGTTAGAGGCTTCCTGCTGTAATTGCCCCCACTCAAAACCATCTTTGTTGAAACGAAGCAATGGCGAAAAGGCTTGTGTTTTGCCACTCAGGTTGGATATAAACCTTCTTAAGAAGTTGATCTTGCCCAGCAACGACTGCAACTCCTTTTTAGTTGATGGTGTTTTCGCCTCCATTATGGCTTTGGTTTTATTCTGATTTATTTTGATCCTTTTCTTGTGGACCACAAAGCCTAGGAAATCCCTTGCCTGCACACAAAAAGCACATTTGAGAGGATTCATTTTAAGACCATATTTTCTCATCCTTTCAAAGGACTGTCGAAGATGGTCAATGTGACTCTTCCCAGAAATAGATTTTATCACAATATCATCAATGTAAATTTGCATGAATGTGTCTATAAAATCATGGAAGATTGAATTCATCGCCCTTTGATAAGTGGCACCAGCATTTTTGAGACCAAAAGGCATCACTACCCATTCATAGGTGCCTAAGGCTCTAGGGCATCTAAAAGCAATTTTATGAACATCTTCCTCAGCAATGAATATTTGGTTGTAGCCAGAATATCCATCCAGCATACTAAGATATTCATGTCCTGCTGCAGAATCTATTAATATTTCTGCTACTGGCATTGAATATTCATCTTTAGGAGTTGCAGAGTTTAAATCTCTAAAATCAATGTAAACTCTCAAAGACCCATTCTTTTTAATAACAGGTACTATATTAGCCAACCATTTGACATACCTTGCCGTGCGAATGAATTTGCAACAAAGCAGTCTTTCGACTTCCTCTTTGATCTTTGACAATATCTCTGATGCAAACCGTCTTGGATTTTGCTTGACTGGTTTTTTCCAGGTGTCATAGGTAACCTGTGTTCGACCAACTCCCTGCTCAAACCAGGCATCTCATTATAATCCCAGGCGAAGCAGTCCTTGAAATCTTTCAACAACTGAACCACTTCAACCTTTAACTGGGGATCAAGGTTGGCACTGATGTAGGTAGGCCTTTTGGTTGTCCCCTCACTGAGGTCAACTTCTTCTAAAGGATCTTGTGCTAGCATTTTGATACTATTCGCCAACGGATCCTTCTCAAATCCCAAAGGCTCATCTTCATAGATGGCGTCAAGCCTCTGGCTTTGCTCTCCAGTTTCAACCTTAGATGGAGGTTTTGGGTCGAAGTCCTTACCAGGACTTTCTTGAAAAAATTCAGAAATGGCTTCGCCAGCCATATAGTCATTGGCAGCTTCCAAAGCCGCTTGTAGTTTTGTTTCAGCCACATAGGCCGAAATCCTTTTTAAAGCTTCGAACTCAGTCATGATCACTGAATTCATTTCCCCATCCTGTGGGCTCAATTGGAGGTGAGCCTAAGCATGGCAACCTTCCTCCTGGTACTTCCCTGTCCCATCTGAAACCTTCGACAGGGTGTAAATACAATGAATAAAATGTTTCTTCATCAGGCGTAAACTCAAAGTCGGCTAGAGGACATGGAGCAATATTCGCCAAATGTTTCTCAAACTGTCTACTATCCACATGATTAATAGGCACCTTAAAGTACCCTTGATCAGCTTCAATATTTTCAACTATCCCATCTAGTCTCCAAATGGTGATTCTTTGATACATAATGAAGGTACAACTCCTATTCCATGAATCCACTCCCTACCCAAGAGTAGATTGTAGTTAGCTTTTGTCTCAACGACCATAAACACTGTTGGTCTGGTAATGGTTCCCACAGTAAGATCCACTTGAATCACTCCTAGAGTGGAACCAACTTTTCCTTCATAGTTCGACAAAACCATGTTGTAGGGTTTGGTATCAGTCTCAAACTTCCCAATCTTGCTCAGCAAAAATCTTGGCATTAAATTAACAGTTGCACCACAATCCACCAAGATTTCGTTAACATGAACATTTTCTACTTTGCCAGTAATGTAGAGAGGCTTCAGATGACCCTTCATTGCCTCTGTGGGGAGTTCAAAAAAAGCATTTTGTTCTTCGACGCACCCATTGTTCATGATGTAATAACACACAGGCTTGTGTGCCAACATTTCCAATTCAGCAGTTTGATCCAAGTCTTCGACCTCTGAAACTTGACCAAATTATTTTGGCATCACTGATACCACATTCACAATAATATCTAGAGAAGCTGCTGACTCACTGTCGAAATTATCAGTCATATTCTCATCATCTTCAACTTTCTTCTCTGGCCGAACATTGAACAGCTTTTGCCTTATGGGCCTCTTCTCAATTGTCCTAGGTTGATTATCAATATTGGTGCTTGACTCTCCTTGTACCTGAGCCTCCCTGATAGCCTTTCGCCTACGTTGCTCTCTTCGCCATTGTGATCTAGACATGGGATTTTTACCCTTGTAATTTTGAGAAATGTATGCTGACTTGTTGGTGGTATGGTTCTCTTTTCTATACTCAAATGAAGAACCTCTTTCCACATCAAATTTCTCCCACTTCTTCTTCTGTCCTCTTCCTTTGATAGGCTTGATCCAACTACCTGTTGGCACATTCGCAACTGGTTTGAATGTACCTGGCCTAACTCCTGGTACTTGGTTTTTCAACCCTGTCGAAAGTCGTCTATGGTCAAAACTTCTGGGACCTTTATTTACCTTCTGCCCCCAGCTTCCACCAGCTTTTTTGACACCTCCTAACTTGTGGGCAGCTTTCTCATTAAAAATGGCGCTGCATCTAGGACATAGCATTACTCCAGAACCTTTCTTCTGGCAACGGTGCAGAAAATCCACAATTGTCTCCTCTTGCTTAGGATAAGCTATTTTGTTACGCTCTTCTTGTTCATCTGCCTTACTCACTGCTTTTTGATATGTAATTTCTACCATATTGACATCAATTTTATCCTTTAAGCGCATCTTGGAGAAATGAGCTTCAAGACTTTCAATGGTCTTCGCCAGACAACCACCACTTGCTGCTACTCTTGCAACTTTTTGGGAAGCCTTTTGCTAAGCAGTCTTTTCAGCTTCGACCATTTCCTCAACATTGACTCTTTCAACATCAGGAGATGTCTTGAAGAATTGTTCAGCAGCCTTACATATCCAGTTTTCTACCAAACAACCATCCATGTCTATCATCTCTCCTACCAATAGCATGTCATCTTCCAACTCTTTAACAACTTGGACTTTGGGGGTGTTCCTGCCCATAGCCTCGTTGGTACTGATACTGCCTGAGCTAGCATCAGATTCTTCAACCAATTCGACCATGTTAATGCCCTCAGTGGCATTTATCTTCAATTCGCTTACTGCCATATCCAATATCTTGGCAGCATTATCCATCTCAATAAATTTGTCAGCAGCTTTTTTGGTCACCAACATTATACTGGCCCCATCAGCATTCAAGCCATTCGTAGCCTTATTAAAACCTTCAGTTACCACAGGATTGGTGGCGAAGTCCTCAGTGACTTCCACCATGTTGACTGACTGATCAAATCCTTATGTGGCTTCGACCATCTGAACCTCGTGAGGCTCTGTATAGTTAGCCTCTGCAACTTGCAATGGGTCAGAGTCAATTTTCATCTGAGCTTTGCCTTTGTCACCAAACTTCAGCCTCCCTTCTTGAATAGAATTTTGCACCAAATCCCTGAAAAGAAAACATTGAGAAGTTTTATGACCCAAAAAATTATGGTACTTACAAAAACCTCTTTTCTTTCTTTGTTCTAAAGGTGGCATCTTAGCACCAGCAGGCACTATCATTTGCCCATCTTTAACTAACAAATAAAAAATTTCGTCACATTTAGTGACGTCAAAAGTGTATGTTTTCTTAGGAAATTTGTCGTTAGATTCGACAGGATTTTTTTCATTTGAAGGAGCTAATAATTTGCAGGCATAAGGTGGACCTTGCTTTAACTCAGCAATGTCAACCTCATTTCCGTCGAAATAAGATGTTTCATCATACAAATTCTCCACATCTTCATTACATTCGACAAAGGCTACTTTTTTACCCCTGCTAAATTTAGCCTTTTCCTCTTTTAGCCTTTCTAGTTGTCGGACTCTATCAGCTAACTGGGCCATATCTCTAAGATATTGGGTATCTAATTTCTTCCTAATGGAATAATCAAGACCCCCAGCAGCCATTTCAACCAACTCATGTTCTGGTACTTGTGTAAAGCACCTGGCTTTAAGAAGTCGAAACCTATTCAGGTAATCATCAATTGGCTCAATAACTTTGCGTTTGATGCTAGCCAATTCTTTCAAACTAATCTTAGTTTGCCCCATGTAGAACTGTTCATGAAACAAACGCTCTAACTGGGTCCAATTGTATATGGAGTTTGGAGGCAAAGTAGTGAACCATGTGAAGGCATTCTTGGTAAGGGAACTTGGGAAGTATTTGATCCTAAGGCTTTCGTCAGCTGCAATTTCGCCTGCTTCAATCAAATACCTAGCCACATGTTCGACAGTAGATTCAGTAGTATCTCCTGAAAACTTGCTGAACTTTGAAACCTTCGTCCTAGGGGGTAATTCTGCTTGGAGAATATAATCCACTATAGGCGAAGTATAATTTGGCCTTGTGAAGCCAAGATTCACACCATTTCTGGTCATTATCCTTTCAACCATGGCTGCAAGATTATTTTCTTCTGCTTGATTTTGATGTCGAACCTGTCTAAGGAACTGATCAGCATTTTGGTTCCTGTTCACCATCACTACTGGCTCTTCCTCTATCTGGATTGGCATCTGGTTTCTTGGTGGTTCGACTCTAAAATGATCAATCATCTCTTGATCTTCCAAGTTCACCTCAGGTAGATGACGTCTTGGGATATCTTCGACAACAGTTGCTCTTCGATCCACCGCTGGTACTCCCATGAAATCAGCCATGCGTGCCAATTGTGTGGCCAATTGTTGGTTAGTTTGAGTCGTATTCTGAATCAAGGGTTGAAAAACTTCTCCCATTGTCTGAGACAACGTATGCACCATTTGCATGTTACTTTCATCCATCTGCTGTCTCAAACAACTTATGGATGTATTTTTAAGACTAAGCGCTTGAACGGAATAACCAACACTTATACTCTGATTGTTTCGACCCCCTGATCCTGATCCTTGTAATGGCGAGGACACTACATTCTCTAAAAATACAGGTGGAGCATTCTGTAGATTTTGCATCATTGATGTAGGCATACCATAGGGTTGACTCCTTGACCCGGGATGTGGAAAACCTGGAGGAAGGAAATGCCGGTACATCGAACTTCCTCCTGGGGGTGTTAGTGAATTAGGACTTTGTGGTCCTATGTATTCTATCACAGGTTGAGTATATGATTTTGTGCATGTTGATCCTGGTTCAGACACTACTAATGAAGGTGACGTCTGTCCTCCTGTCGAAGACACTGGTGATGGTGTGCTTTGAGACCCCATACTGCTACTTGACTGAGTGTTTGAAATACTCCCTTGAGGATCAACTGGTTGGTTGGCATTAGTTGCCATTCTCATAGTTTATCTTCTTTTTGGTATTCCTTCGTTTGTTGTGGCTAACTTCCCACTTCTCAATAACATACAACGAAAGTATTTCTTCACCGAGAAAGATAAGGTTAACAAAAAGTATAAACTTAGCACTAGGTCCCACCAGGTGTGCCAATTTGTTTACTGTGAATTTTGGTAAACAACCTCTGGTCTACCAATTTTAAATAAAACTGACTAACTTGCAGGATCGACCACACAAATCCTAGGACATGTGCTAAATTTTAAGAGAGAGTGAATATAACTTGAAATAAAGGAAATGTAAACTGAACTCCACGTTCGGCAATGCTGAAAAAAGAAACCTAAGTGAACTCCACGTTTGACTACTTGCAGTAAAGTAAAAGCTTGGAAGTTAAAAGGTTGTAAATAAAGAATGCAGAATTTAAAGGCGTCGAAAGTAACAGACAAGAAGTAAAAAGCTTTGAAAATAAGGCTTGAAGATAAAGACTTGAATTGATAAAAATGCAGGAAGATAAATTACTGTTGAAGATAAATGACAAAAATGTAAAAGTGTTTGAACTCCACGTTCTTGAATGTAAAAGATGCAGAAAAATAAATGACTGTTGAAAGTAAATGATGAGGAAATAAATGACTTTAAAAGTAAATACAATGATGTAAAAGCTTTTGAAGATAAAATGCAATGAACTCCACGTTCTTGAAAATAAAGACTGGAATTGATAAAAGTGCAGTCGAAAGTAAATGCGGAAAGATAAATGACTTTAAAAATAAATGACTTGAAGATAAAAGACTTTGAAAGTAAATGCTTGAAGATTAAATGCTTGAATGTAAAGATGCAAGAAGATAAATGTTGAAAGCTTTTAAATGAAAGTAAAAACAAGGTTTAAAATAAACTTGACTGAAAATAAAGATTCAAGGAAAAGTTAAGACATGAAAGGTAAAGTTCAGGAAAATGTAAAGTGCTGAAACATAAACATGATGAAGATAAATTGTATTGATGAAAGAAAGTGGTGTTACATTGCGTACATTCTCACGAACTCGTTTCTCTACACGCGGGTACTTTGAGTTTCTTTGAGTAACTTGTACAAAAATACGAACACCCCTATTCTATAGAAATAACTCCTATTTATAGTGCTAAGAAATAACTACTAAGTGGTGGTTATGCTTCCAAACGTGTCCTCTTGGCGCCTTTCTCCATTTCAACTGCTCCCACGTTCAGCAATTCATCCTTTTGAAATTCAAACATTTGAAATTTTCCCTCCAGCCTCAATGTGATAACTGCAACGCGCGTTTCAGCATTCTCACGGTCGAAGCATCTCCCAACACTTAGCCATTTTTTGAGGTTTCCAAAACCCCTATTCGACTCAGGCTTCACCAAAACAGGGTCGAAGCCTTCTTTATGTTAAAAATAATTTTTTAACTTAAAATAGCTTTGATTCTTTCTAGCGTCGAAAATGAGGGTTAACAAATCCTTAAAAAACAAATATGCAAAAAATATTTTTACGATATTAATTATTATTATTATTATTATTATTATTAACTTTATGATTTATAATAATTTGACTTGGTCAAATAATTAATTCGTTTGACTTGACTTAGTCAAATCATTTACTCAATCTTTCTCTCTTATATAACTATTCCCCTACCATGTTTTACAAGATACAGAAACGAAAAATATTGATACATAGAAACACCAATGATATCATAGTACCTTGTACTATCACTTTTCTTCGAAGATCAAAACCTAAGTTGAAAGAAGCGATCAACGATCAGAAGAAGAAGAAGAGTATAAACGAGAGTTCTGGATCCTTAGTCTTATTTTGAAATCAGGAGAATGAAGCATCAATAAAAAAATAAAAAAATCCAGTAACATAGGATAAAAAATTTGCTAACATGCAATAAATAATTTTTTCACATACGATAAGCAAATAATCAAACCAAATGGTTAAGATTAAGTCAAGAGTGAAGAGATAAAAGAGAAACCCTAACTTTACCTCAGAAATTTGTCAAATACAAGATTGGCGGAGAGGTGGAACAGAGAAGAAAAATCACAGTGATGCAGCGAGTGAAAGGAAGAATAAACGATTTAAAGATAGAGTGAAGAAGAAGGGAAGAAGGATGAGACTGAAGATACAGGGATGAATTTGGGAAAGGGGAAAGTGAGAATGGGAAAAGGAAAGGGAAAAGCGTGAATGGGAAAGTTAGGGTTCGATGATTTTTGTTGAAATGAGGGTTTCTTTTTCTTTTGGTACAAAATAAGGGTTTCTTTTTATCTGAGTTAAAAAAGAAAAAATAATAATAAAACATGTAAAAAAAAATAATTACGAGGACACGTGGGGGAGAATATGAAATGAATTTATTAAATAACTTAAATAAATAACGACGGTTCAAACTGTCATTAATTTATTAACATTACGTCGACTTATAAAACCGTCGTAATTTACAGTAAATTGTGACGGTTTAACCAAACGCCATATAAAAATCGCTGTAATTTACGCGTTTTTTTGTAGTGCCACTTTTCTTTATCTTTTTTTCTTTTCCCATCTCGATCATCATATTCATTCACATAGTCAATTAGATTAGCCCATTCCTCCTCATCCAAATCATCGTCATACTCATCTGATTCACCATCAAATGTTACCTCCATTGTACTGTCATAATTAAAGCTTTCATCCTCACTATCATCGGAACTAACATCATCATTAACCTCACCGCCACCTTCCCCATTATCATTATTTTCATCAGTTTCCATTACCTCTTTTTCCTACCATGATTTTCACTAACAACATTTTTCATAACAACATTTTCCCTTATTCTTCCCACTTCCCTCACCTTCAATTCCTTCATCTCAGTTTCCTTCAAATCCCCATTAACTGCTTCTTCATACAATGCAGCAAGCACTTCTTCACTCTTATCTACAATTTCATTTTGCTCTTCTACTATCTCATAAAGAGGACCATCATAGTAATCAAGCTGCGACAATGTGTGTTGAATATATATGTCAACACTAAGGTTAACCCTATAGAGATCAGCAATCTCTAAGGCACCTTTGTCATCAACCAACAAGTTCATCCCAAATGTGGGATCCCTATACTATATCTTCTCAATGGAATTGTAACCTAAATCCTTAAAACAACCTAACAATTCAAAATAACACCATCTATCAGAATATATTTTCAAATCGGGAACCTCACCCCCTTTGTACACACTCAATTCGCCATCAACAAATTCACCACTGTGGTGGATTTTTTGGTGCAAATGCTCATCCATTTATACCTATGTACTAGTTCCTAAGAAGAAGCGCGGGAAAAAAGATGGACATCAGAGAGTTTGTTGATGTAACCTTAAAACTATAAAAACCCTAAAACAATAAAAATAAAAAAATTGCACTTAAATCACTTCAAACATACCTGGTTGTCTTCGATTTCAACTTGAACAAACAAGATTGCGTGCAGCAGATTCACCTTGAAGATGCAACAATGGTTACGCTAAGGTTATCTTCTCCAATTTTAAGAGCATATGTTTACATCGTTTCATTCCCCTTTCTTTTTTAAGTTTACAACGTCATATCCACATGACATGAATAATGACACATCAGCCACACGTGTGCGCCAAATGTACAATACCATTGACTTTGACTAACGGTGTTGACGAAAATGATGAACATGGTACCATTTTAAAAATCAAAGGATCACTTGAAACTTATTAAAATTAAGGGACCATATTGGACCACGAGGTAAACTTAAGGGACTAAAAATGATATTTTGCCTAAAATAAAAAAAAAAAAAAATATATATATATATATATATATATATATATATATATATATATATATATATATATATATATATATATATATATATATATATATATATATATATATATATATATATATATATATTTCTACAGGAAAAAAACGATGGGTTTGAAAAGGTGAAAGAACATATTGGTGATGGTTTTTTCTTAAGAGGTTAGGGATTTTAAGTTTGATAAATGAGGTGCTTGCATTGTAGGAATTGGGTTTGTTTCAGATACATTATTCAATCTTTTTTTTTATAATCAAAATGTATATATTGAAAAGAATACAAAAGTATTCCAAGCCCACAGGCAAATACAAATCGGCTACATAGACAAAAGTTACAGCCCTATGACTAACACGACCTTCTTACAAAAAATCGGAAGGTCGTTTAAACCACTTGTAAAAGTTACATTTAATTTTAATGCTAGAACTAATGGCTAGTCACCACCAGGACTTAAAAATAATTCGATGGACTATATCTTCCGAGCACCCGAAACCATCATTAAAGATGATTTGGTTTCTATACCACCATAGACACCACGTTGTGCAAAACTAGGTCAAACAAGTTGTTTTCTTGGAAGAAGTTCCCACCATCTTCAAGAATCATTCAACATATGCTTACAACAGTTAACCGATTCACACCACGACACTCCGACCCAATAAAAAATTTCCCTCCAAACTAGCTGTATTTTAGGACATGTAATAAAGACATGCTCATAGGATTCGAGAGAAGTGAAACAAAAAACACAAGCCAAATCGCGTGGATTAGAAATTACTCCCCTGGAAGCTAGATTTGACCGTGTCGGTAATATGTCCAAAATCAAACTCCAACCGACGATTTTTGCCTTCATTGGAATCGATGATTGCAACAAGATATCTAAAGCAGTCTTGGAAGTAATTTCTAATAAATTCACACCTCCTGCCTGTTGAATGAAATCATACCTTGATTTTACCGTAAAATTCTTATGCGGATTAGATGGCCACAAGAAAGTATCCATAACACCAATACACGACTTAACTTCAGACAGGAATTACTCAATTCCTCAAACTGAATCCGCATATCACCCTCCAATAATGACTCTTGAATGCCCAAGTTCCACTTCGAAGCATCTTCCACCCAAAGCCCCGTCTCCTTAACAGCTTGTGATTTATTAGTTGATGCTTGAAACAGCTGCGGATACCGTCTGTATAGAGACAGCGTATCCAGCCAGCGGGAGTTCCAAAAGGAAATGAGAGATCCATCCCCTAATTTACACGAGCCCTGTATCATGAAACCATTTGCTTCATTTGAATCTCCAATCCTCACCAAGTCCTTCCACCACTGTGATTCGAACCTGCAAGAGCCAACAATATTATTTATAAGAATTTGTTGCGAATAACAGCCATACTTGTACTCCAACAACGGCTTCCAAATCGTGTTCTGATCATGGACAAATCTCCACAGCCATTTAGAAAGTAGAGCGGAGTTGAAGATGTTTAAATCTTTAATACTAATGCCTCCTTGATCCTTAGGCAAACAAACCAAAGACCATCGAACCCAAGCCATACGCGATGCGACATTAGCCCCTGACCAAAGAAAGCTCCTTTGGATAGCCACCAAATCTTTGACGATTTTAGACAGAGCTTTAAAAAATGATAGATAGTGGATATGGAGATTCGTAAGCACTGAGTTAATAAGAGTAACTCGACCACCTATAGATAACAACTTCCCTTTTCAAGTAGTTAGTCGTGCTTTGAATAAATCGACCACCGGTTTCCAATAGTTAACACGTTTATGGTTTCCTCCAACAAATAGACCCAAGAATTTGAACGAAAGCTAGCTATAATGACATTCTGTAAAACGGGAAGCAGCAACCAAGAACGCTTCATCCACCCCTACCCCGTATAGACAACTCTTCCAAAAATTCGTTCTCAATCCCGATACCAACTTGAACCCCCTTAGTATGGACTTGATTCCCCAAAGATTTATCCAATCAACATCACACACCAGTATTTTATTGTCTGCGAATTGTATTAAGTTTATCGCATCATCCCCATTCAAACGAAATCCATTAAAGATATTACAATTTAGAGCCCTCTTCACCAATACAGCAAGGCCCTCAGCCACCAACGCAAACAAGATCCTTGTTTCAATCCCCTAGCACACTTGAAATCTTCTGACGTACTCCCGTTCACCAATACAGTGAGAAAGTTGTTACATACACCTCCTCTAATCCACCTTAACCATTTGCCTCCAAAATTCATAGCCATCAATCAAGACTTGTTCCAAAAAAATCCCATTCAACACAATTGTAGACTTGACACTTTTTCTTCTTCCTTTTGGCAAGATCTATAAGCTCGTTAACAACCAACACATTGTCTAGGATCTGGAATAAATGTTGTTTGAGACATAGATACCAACCTTCCAATAACCTTGCTAAGCCTAGAAGCCATAATTTTTTAAATAATCTTATAAATGCAGCCCAAGAGACTGAAAATTTGTACTTACTTTTGAGTTTTGAAATAGTATGAATGGGTGAATTTCAACTATCACAACACATGAAACATGCATAAACCCATGAAAAATGCATCATCTTTAAATGCATGATTTGTCAAATTCAAACTATATAGTCTTTATAATGCTATGATTTAAGAACTCGTTATTGGTCTTGTATTGTGTAGAATGGTGTTTTGCTATTTCTTGCAAATCTAAGATATTTATACAACTGAAGTTATAGGATTTTTGCTCATAGAAATGTGACAGTCTCTTAATTATAATATTTTCATACCCTTGTGTTATCAAATTCAAATGAATGGGGATTTATTTATCGACCACGACCAAGCTGGCCATGTTCTGCTGGCTTTATTATTCTATTAATTTTCTTTGAACCATTTCATTGATAATGGCACAACAAGATTAATCAAGTATGAAGACATAACTTCAACTTCGAAAAGCTTCGGGCATTACAGTGATGTTTCAAATACATATTTTAGATAATATTCTTAGTTCCATTGTTTTTCTCTATTTAGAAATATGATTATGAGATTGAGATTCATGTAATCGCTTATTAGCCGGGTTAGGTTTACTATGTTATCTTTATGTTTTATGCATGTTCTTAAACCTTTACACTTTTATATATTATTGATTTTATAATGAAATTGGGTATATTAATTTTTTTCTTCATATTTTACATAGTATTAGTTCGTAGGGTGAATATTTGATACCTGACCCTCTCAAGTGAGAGGGTTTATATAGGGCTCTAAGCGCGTGGCTAACGGTCCTATTTTCGGGGCGAAACAACCGCTTTCCCTAAAGAATCGGTCGCTGCCCAAACTAGCCGTTACGACGGGCAGGGTGTCCAAAGCTAGCTGTTATGCCGGGCATATGCTTAGTTTCGGGCACCTGCCCATGGCTGTGCGGGGAGCGCTGAAGCTGTGTGTCGGGCTGAATGTCCGGGGAGGAACGTTATGTTCCTTGCCTGGTAGGAGGGGCAGAAAGGTAACTTTTGCCCTCCTGTGGATTGGACTTAGGCGATTTGGGCCGCTCTGTAGTAGAGGCTTATTGGGCCAATTCTATCCATTGGTCCAGTCCAGAACAGGAGCCCCCCAAGTCGTTGCTCCCGAGCATGGGAGTGATGACTTAAGGACTCCTCGTTGTCCCGGGGGACTATCATGAAGTCGTCGTTGGATACGAGGACGATTGTCTCGAGGTGCTCGTGGTTCTCCGTGTCCGCGATACTCGTGGTCGAATCCCTCTTGCCCGGTATTCGGGGAGGTGACGCGTCAGATGGAATGGGAAACGTTGGGTCGCCACGTGTGCATCTAGACCTGTGTAGCAGTTAAGTAGGTAATCATGGCTAGTGGGTCGTCATTATTACCTACGGGCGCGTATGTGCACGTGCCTCTTGGTATAAAATGGGGGAAACCGTCCCATTTTTCACTTTTCCCTTTCTGATTCTTCCTCGTCGCCGCCTTTGTTCTTGTCCGTCATCGGCTCCAAGCAACCGGCCACCGCAACAAGTTTCGAGCAGTTGCTTTTCTTCCAGTAAAATCAAATAAGTTTTCAGATTTTCTGTTTGTTTTGCTTCCTCTTGTTGTTAGTGGTAGGTTGCATGTGGCTAGGGTTAGTTTTAGATGACAAGATAGGTAGATTTCCGGCGAGTGTTGGTGGTGGGCGGTGGTTTTGCCCTTTTGCTGCGCCAAGCATCTCGTCGGAGTAGGTAGTGCGCTAGGTGGGCGTGGTGGTCCACGTGGTGGTTGTGAGTTGTGACCACCGCGTCTTATCGTTTTCTGGGGTACTTGGTGAGTTTCCTAGTAGGATGTTTCCAGATTCCGGTGGAGTTGTGCGATTCCTGGCGGAGCTTCAACGGATTCTGGGCATATGCGCGGGGAGGTTACTCGTAGGAAGTTGACATGTCTCGGGCATCTCTTCGCGGGGATGTTTTGTTCTTCTTTGCTCGATGTTGGGGCTTAGGCCGGGGACGTTGTCCCTAGCCTTTCGCACGCCCTTTCACTTGACTTAGCGGTGGAAGGGTGGATTTGATTTCCTGTCGAATTCACTGTCTTTCTCTGCTTTTTCAGGTGATCATAGTGGCGATGGAGCCTGAGAGGGAGGTTATACCCGTTACGTCCGAGGAGGAAACTGTCTCCGAGGAAAGTAGTAATGCAACAGCCTCGAGCTCCGCGTCCTCGAGCTCGACGGCCTCGAGTTCCGCAAGCGAAGTCGAGGAGGGAGCTGATGGAGCCGAGGAGGAGGAGGACTTAGACGTTGCTGAGGAGACGTGATGGAGGAGGACACTGATGGCTTTTGCCCGGAGGAATGGGAGGTGGCGGAACCTTCCGAGCATAAGTCCTCGTTTGCCAGGTACGCGGGGGATGTCTTCACCGAGGTAGGGCCAGTTGGGGAGTGGAGAGTGCTTCTGCCAAATACGGAAGAGCGGGTCTGTTCGGACTTCGGGGACTGCTTTTCCATGTATGAGTATGCGTTCAAGGAATTGAGGTTGAGGTTGCCTTTCACCGACTTCCAGCGGTCGGTGTTCGACCATCTGAAGTTGGCGCCTTCCCAGCTCCACCCTAATTCGCTGGCCTTCATACGGGCTTTTGAGTTAGTGTGCGAGCACCTTGCTTTGGGGACCACCATCCCTTTGTTCTTTGTTGTTTTCCACCTTCAGCGGCAGCTGACGGGGAAGAAGTACGGATGGGTCTCTTTGAAGCAGCCCAAGAAACTGTTCAAGCCGTTCTCGGAGTCCATCCGGCACTTCAAGGCGCGGTACTTCATTGTTGAGCCGTTGTCCGAGGCTGCTAAGGACAGCACGTACTGCTGGGAGGTGGAATGTGATGAGAACGGGGATGAGTTGATTAACGAGGAAGGGAAGTACATTGGGGAGAGAGTGTACAAGTTCCCAATCCGCTGGACGCCCGACCACTTCTCAAAGAAGCCTGGCGCCTATGTCTTTGAACCGAGCGATTTACGCGGGCAAGATGCCGCATCTTACGAGGCCCTGGTGAAGTGGGTCAACTCCTTTCAGCTCGCGACCTGTTGGACGAGCAAGAATGATCCTATCCTCGAGGAGGATGGGAGTCAGAGGGTTGAGAGGAGGTTTATCAACGTGAAGGCACTGCTGGAGTGCAAGACTTCTGCGGACGTAACGAAGCTGCTCGGTAGTCATAGTTCTTTATATCTTGTTTGTGTTATTTCCTTTCTTGATGACTGATGTGTTCGTTTCGTTTGTGCAGGTGAGATGCCTCAGGCCCGTGACCGTGTGGTGAGGAACGCCATGGCGAGGGGCAAAGCTGGACCGACTCCCTCCAAGACCCGGACTGCTGCTGGTGCTCGTGCACCCCCTGCTATTCAAGCCGCCCCGGGGACATCCTGTTCTCCCACTCCCTGTCCACGGGATTCTCCGCTGCCTTTGGTCGGGCGGCAGAAGCGTCTCCGGACAACAGATACGGTGGATCTGAGGGGGGAAGTTGAGAAGGGGAAGTTCGAACTTCCTCCGTGCATCAATGATATGAGGTTCTTCGAGGGTAATACCTTGGTTATTCCTCGGGCTGAATCTCTTAGCCTGGGGAACATGGATCGTGCGGGCAAAAGGGCGATGGTGGCCAGGGATGCTTCTGCCCTTGTGAGGATGCTCGAGATGGCAGCTGTGTACGCTGAGGGGGACCACGTGCTCGAGGCTGAGCTTACTGCTGCTCGAGCCTCCGAAGCGACGCTGAAGGAGGAGGTCCGGCGTGCCCGTGAGGCGAAGAAGAAAGCCGAGGAAGAGGCGACAACGCTGAGGGAGGAAGTCACCAAGCTAAGGTCGGAGAAGAAGGCGTCCGAGGAGTTGAACGCGGAGTTGATGGCGGCCAACGCCCCGGGTGATGACGAACCAGAGGAGATAAGAGTGTTGAAGACTCGGGCAGAGCTGGTCGCTGGAATTCTGCAGGCCGAGGATGATGGTATTGCTGTGGCCGCGGAGTCTTTTGACAGTGCGGTGGCCCAGTTGCGAGTGGTGAACCCTGGGCTCGAGATTTCGACCGGGGGTACTCACTACCTAGCTCGTGTGGAGGGTGGCCGCATTGTCCTGCCCGAGGGTCTTGTTCTCGATACTCCCGAGGAACATATCGAGGAGCAGCCCGTGGAGGAGCCGAGGCCTGAAGCAGCGTCAACCGAGCGTGTGAAAGACTGAAGAGTTTTTGTTGCTTAGCTGTATCTTGTCCGGCCTGCGTGCCGTTGAACTCGTTGTAATCTTATTTTTGTTCTGGGGGCGTGGCCCCTTTTTAATGTAACAAGCACAATCTTTGGCCCTTGTGGCCTTTTAATTTAATGCCCGGTTAATTTATACAACTTCTGTTTATACTGTTGTATTTGTTTTAGTTGTGTATGCGTGACTGGCCGTCGGAGGGTGTGTTTGTCAACAAGGCTTATTTTTGACAGATTGCTCGTTGCGTTATGAATTCGCCAGTGCGGGGAACTGGTCGAACAGCCGGGGAAGATCCTGGCGAGGTTGCGAATCTCAGGTAGCGATTGAGGCCTGAGGTCGCGGCGTGAACGTCCCATCGCGAGCTAGGGTTCTGCCAATCATGGTACTTGGGCGAAGGCGGTGCTCGATCGAGGACTGCCGACGAGCGGAGCTCCGACTCATTTATTTGAGCGGGATTCCACTTTGTACGTACGCGTCGTTTGTACCTGAACGAGCGTGATGGCCGTTAGACGACCTTGTGACGCGAGGAAGCTTCTTGTGCCTTTTAGCTGTAGTATTGCTTAAGTTTTTCAGCGTTCCATGGTCGAGGGAGCGTTTCCCCGTTGAGGTTTTCGAGGAAGTATGCGTCGTTCCCCGTTTTGGCGCGGACTCGGTATGGTCCTTCCCAGTTGGCCGCCAGTTTACCTTCGCGGGAGTCCTTGTGGTTTCTTCGCAAGACAAGGTTGCCCACGTCGAATTCCCGTCGCAAGACTTTGGCGTTGTGCCTGATCGCTATTTTTTGCTTGAGAGATGCCTCGCGGAGGGCTGCTCCTGTTCGGATTTCCTCGACGAGGTCGAGCTCCTCTCTTATCGCTTCGTCGTTCATTTCCTCGTCCAGGGGTGATTCCGTCCTCCTGGACGGTACGTGGATTTCGATGGGTATGACCGCCTCGGTACCATATGCCAAACGGAAAGGTGTATCCCCGGTGGTGGATTGGGGAGTGGTGCGGTATGCCCATAGGACACTGTGAAGCTCCTCGACCCAGGCTTTCTTTGTTTCATCCAGTCTTCGTTTGAGGCCGCGCAGTATGACACGATTGGCCGTTTCTGCCTGCCCGTTGCTTTGGGGATGCTCCACGGACGCGAAGTGTTGCCTCGTTCCGAGGTGTGCGACAAAGTCTTGAAATTTTTTGTCTGTGAATTGTGTTCCATTGTCCGTGACAATTGCTTGGGGGATCCCAAACCGGGCAAGGATGTTCCGCTTGTAGAAGCACAGAATGTTGAGCGCTGTTATCTTGGCTAAAGCTTCTGCTTCTATCCACTTTGTGAAGTAATCTACGCCCACTATCAGGTATTTGTTTTGGCTGGACCCCGTCACGAAGGGTCCTAGGATGTCCAGGCCCCACCAGGCGAATGGCCACGGGGAGGTCATGCTTTTTAGTTCGTTTGGCGGAGCTAGGTGCATATCCCCGTGTCGTTGGCATTTGTCGCATTTCTTCACATGCTCCTTGGCGTCTTGTTGCATGGTCGGCCAATAGTACCCTGCTCGGAGGGCCTTACGGGCAAGGGACTTTCCTCCGAGGTGTTGGGCGTTGATGCCTTCATGGATTTCTCGCAATACGTGGGGGACGACCTCCTCTTCTATGCATTTAAGAAGTGGGATGGAGAAGCCCCGCCGGTAGAGTTTGTTTTCGAGGATAACGTACGAGCAGGCCCTTCGTTTGATGGTGCTGGCCTCCTTGGGATCCTCTGGAAGTTCGTCCCTGGTGAGGTAGTTATAAACGGGCGTCATCCAGCAATCGCTATCCCCGATCGCGTGTACGTGTAGGGTCGAAGATCCCTTAGTGATGCTGGACCGGGGAAGTATCTCTTGGATGACTGACCTATTTCCGCCTTTCCTCTTGGTGCTTGCCAGTTTTGACAATATGTCTGCTCGTACGTTGTGTTCGCGTGGAACGTGTCTTACTTCTACTGTTCTGAATTTCGACATCTTTTCTCTGACGAGGGTGAGGTATTCGGAGAGACTGTCGTTTTTGGCTTGATATTCCCCGGACACCTGGTTGGCTACGAGCTGAGAATCCGTGCAGATGATGATTTCCTCGGCCTCCAGGTCTTCGGCTAGGCGTAGCCCGGCGAGGAAGGCTTCGTACTCGGCCTGGTTGTTTGACGTGGGAAAAGACAATGTGAGAGAAGCATCGACTATGGTCCCTTTGTCGTTTTCCAGAATTACGCCTGCCCCGCTGCCGCTCGAGCTGGATGCCCCGTCCACATAGATGGTCCATCTATTTGTTACGTGGGGCGAGGAGTTTGAAAAGGTCACTTCTGCTACGAAATCGGCCAGGGCCTGGGCTTTAAGAGCTTTCCTGCTTTCGTACTGGACGTCGAATTCGGACAGTTCTAGCGACCATCTGAGCATTCGCCCGACCATGTCTGGTCGTCCCAGTAGCTGCTTGATGGGTTGATCGGTCCTTACCACGATCGTGTGGGCCAAGAAATAATGTCTTAGTCATCTGGCAGCGTTCATGAGGGCCAACGCCATCTTCTCTATCTGTTGATACCTCAATTCCGTGTCCTGTAATGCCTTGCTCGTGAAATATACCGGCTTTTGCCCGCTAGGGTTTTCGCGGATAAGAACGGCGCTAACGGCCTCGGCGGAGACGGCGAGGTACAGGAACAAAACCTCCCCGGTATCTGGTCGTGACAACACGAGCAGTTCCGATAGACCTTGCTTCAAGTGGAGGAGGGACGCCTCGCATTCTTCGGTTCATTCAAACGCTGCTTCTTTCCGCAAGAGCTTGAAGAAAGGAAGGGCGTGCTGGGCGGACTTTGCGACGAAGCGGGATAGCGAGGTCAGTACTCCGTTGAGGGATTGGATGTTCTTTTTAGACGTGGGCGTTGGGAATTCGGAGAATGCCCGGCATTTGTCAGGGTTAGCTTCTATTCCTCGTTCTGTTAGGTAGAAACCGAGGAACTTACCTGCCCGTACCCCGAACGTGCACTTCTCCGGGTTGAAACGCATTTGGTATTTCCTTGCCTGCTCGAAAATTTTGCGGAGGTGGGCGACATGGTCTAGTTCCTCGTGGGATTTGACGATCATGTCATCCATGTATACCTCGAGCATATCACCTATCTGTTCGTGGAAGACTTTGTTCATCATTCGTTGGTATGTAGCGCCGGCGTTCTTCAGTCCGAAGGGCATTACGTTGTAGTAATAGTTGCCCGATTCGGTCATGAAGGCTGTGTAAGTTTTATCGCTCGCGGCCATTGGTATTTGGTTATAGCCCGAGTAGGCGTCGAGGAACGATAAAAGTTTAAAACCGGCCGAATTATCTACGAGTTTGTCTATATTGGGGAGGGGGTAGGCGTCCTTCGGACAGGCCTTATTAACATCAGTATAATCAACGCACATCCTCCATTTGCCATTATTTTTTCGTACAAGTACAACATTAGAGAGCCATGTAGTATATTTGGCCTCAGAAATAAACCTAGCTTCTAGAAGGTCTTTGACAGCTTTCTCCGCGGCTTCTGTCTTCTCCGGGGATTGCTTCCTTCTGCGCTGGGCAACGGCTTTGACGGTTGGGTCGATCGTGAGCTGGTGGCAGGCGACGGAGGGGTCCAATCTGGGCATCTCAGCAGCACTCCACACGAACAGGTCTGCGTTTTCGCGGAGGCACACTTTCAGCTGTCTTCTGGCCAGGTCGGGCAGATCTGCTCCGATCTTCACTCCCCGTCGGGGGTCTTCTCTGAACGGAACGATCTCGAAGTTGCCATCTGGGACAGGTCGTAGGAGATGGCCGCTGTTGTCGGACTTAATGCCCGACGGTGTTGGAACCTTGGCGCAATCTTCTTCGCTGAACCGGCTGTCTAGATCGATTGATTCGACCTGGGGAAGTGGTCTTGGCTGCTCGGAGCTGCTGGGCAGGTGGGGACGACCAGATGCTCTTGGCTTCGCCGAGATGGTGTTAAGTCCCTTTGACGCTGCTTCAAAGCAGCGGCGGGCAGCCTCGATGTCGCCGTGGAGGGTGGCGACCATCCCTTCAGAAGTGTAGTACTTCATTTTGAGATGTACGGTGGAAGGTACTGCAATCAACTCTGCCAGGGTTGGCCTTCCGAAGATGCACTGGTATAGTGACGGGTAATCGATTACCAGAAACTGTGCCTTGATTGCTCGGGTTGTCTTTCCTGAACCGAAGGTTACGATGAGCTCTACGTAACCTCGGGGCTTTGTCACCGCTCTGTTGAACCCTTGCAGGTCGGATCCGACGTATGGAGTGAGGTGAGAGTCGTTCAGCTGCAGTGTCTCGAACAGGTGGTTGTACATTATGTCAACCGAACTGCCCTGGTCCACGAGTATCCTTCGGACATCGAAATTTGCCATCCTTGCCCGGATAAGCAGTGGGATGTTCGAATTCGGTGCCCCGCCGAGGAGTTCTTCCTTGTAGAAGGAAATGGGAGCGGACCCTTTGTGCGTGGTGTCCAGCGTGGTGACCTCGTTGGAGCTTTTGCTGATCAGTTGGTCGAATCTCCTTTTGACCGAGCCAACTGTGACTTTGTTGAATCCACCCCTGGAGATCACCATGGCCGACGGGAAGGCCTCCCATGGGCTGCTGACAGCGAGGTATGTGGAGACGAGCAGATCGTTCGGGATGCGAAAGTCTTCTGGTCGAGTCACGGACATTGCGACCTGGACGTTGGCGTCGTCGGAGGGCGGAATTTCCTCTGCGACCTTTTTGCTTTCCTGGGACTCTTGCCGGGGAGCGTCCTTCTTTTTTGCGAACTGCTTCAGATGGCCGTCGCGAATGAGGATCTCTATGGCATCTCTGAGGTGGATGCACTCTTCCATTGTATGGCCGTGACTCTTGTGGAAACGGCAGTATTTGGACTTGTCCATCCCTGGCCTGACCGGCAGCTGCTTGGGGAAACGGACTCCCGCCTGTTTGAACTCCGAGTTGGCACACTCAGACAGTATTTTCTCCCTCGAGGCAGTGAGGGGGGTATAATCGTGGAATCGCCCGGAGGGTGCTCTCTGCTCGCGTGTATCGCGAGGTCGATCGTCGCGTCTCTTGTCTCCTCGACGGGACGTCGAGGGTTCTTCAACTCTGGATGTCCGGGCACCTTCTTGGTTGCGAGATGTCCGGACCGAGTGGGGAGCGACCTTCTCCTCGTACTGTATATGTGACTGGGCCTGGTGGAGAAGTGCATTGAGATTCCTCGGTGGGTCGAGGCCGATGGTTTTCGCGAAATCGGAACCAGGACGTAACCCTTGCTCGAGCAAGAATTTCTTCATGGCGTCGGTCGTTGGTACCTGGACAGCCTCCTTGTTGAAGCGCTCGATATAAGCCCGGAGAGGCTCCTCTTTGCCTTGTACAACGGCTCCCAGGGACGCCTCGGTCTTGGGGTGGCGTCGTGAAGCAGTGAAATGACGGGAGAAGATCCTCCCCAGCTGTCTCCATGACGTGATGGATTCCTCGGGCAGCTGCTTGTACCACGTCATTGCTCCTTTACGGAGCGTGGTCGGGAACAGGCGGCACTTGATGGCTCCCTGTACCCCTCTGTAATCCAAGAGAGCGTCGATGTTCTCTATATGCTCGTCCGGGTCAGTGGTTCCGTCGTACGTCCCTAGCGACGGAGGCTTCTCCAGCCCCTTAGGAAGGCGGGTTACTAGGATCTCCCGGGACAACGGGCCGCGAGGTTCGTCGTCGCTATCTGAACTTGGCTCTGATGGTGACCGTCGTCTGCGCTCGCGGCGACGGTTTCTGCGAGGTGAGGGTGAACGGGACCGGTCATGAGGTCTACCCGGCGGGGAGGGCCTATCTTGCCTCGTTCTTTTGCGTCTCGACGGGGATCGATCTCGCGGGGAGATCTGGTCGCGCTTGCGAGTGGGTCGTATCTCAGGCCCGTGCCTAACCGCACGGTCTTCTCCGCGCCTAGGTGGCGGGCTTTTGGATCTTCGGGCTTTATTCCGGGGAGGAGAGGATCTTGGGAAAGATGCCTCCTCAAGAGCTCCTATCCTTTCTCCTTGTTGTAGGATGAGGAGGTTGGTGCGGTTAACAGCTTCCAGAAGGGCTGCCACGGCCAAGTCGGCGCTGGGTGGACCGGGAACTGGCCGGTCTTCCGATGGGATCTGCACGTCTCCTTGCCCGGTGGGAGGAGGAGTTGGAGATGCAGTAGCCTCGTCCCGACGGAAACGGGGGTCAGAAGGTAACAAAGAATGGTAGTCAACGTCTACCTTGTTGACGGGGATGAGAACAGTGGTGTCGGCACCTATCGCGGAATTCTGGGCAGCCATACGTGGGCGGATCAAAGAGAATATGTTTTGATCTTTCGATTTCCGAGGAGAAATGAAAGAAGGGGAGAACAAGAAGTTCCCACAGACGGCGCCACTGATCCGATGTGCTCGAACGGGTCCACGCGGGCTGGTCCTTATGGAGGTGTCCGGATGGGTGCTGGTCGTACTGGCTGTCCGGTAAGTGATTGAGGAGAGGTGGTGGTGTACCTGCAAGGCACTCCGACGCTCAAGTAAGAAAGGGTCAGAAGAAAGGGGCAAGTACAAAGTATTAGTTCGTAGGGTGAATATTTGATACCTGACCCTCTCAAGTGAGAGGGTTTATATAGGGCTCTAAGTGCGTGGCTAACGGTCCTATTTTCGGGGCGAAACAACCGCTTTCCCTAAAGAATCGGTCGCTGCCCAAACTAGCCGTTACGACGGGCAGGGTGTCCAAAGCTAGCTGTTATGCCGGGCATATGCTTAGTTTCGGGCACCTGCCCATGGCTGTGCGGGGAGCGCTGAAGCTGTGTGTCGGGCTGAATGTCCGGGGAGGAACGTTATGTTCCTTGCCTGGTAGGAGGGGCAGAAAGGTAACTTTTGCCCTCCTGCGGATTGGACTTAGGTGATTTGGGCCGCTCTGTAGCAGAGGCTTATTGGGCCAATTCCATCCATTGGTCCAGTCCAGAACAAGAAATATGATTATGAGATTGAGATTCATGTAATCGCTTATTAGCCGGGTTAGGTTTACTATGTTATCTTTATGTTTTATGCATGTTCTTAAACCTTTACACTTTTATATATTATTGATTTTATAATGAAATTGGGTATATTAATTTTTTTCTTCATATTTTACATAATTTGGGAAGGTTTGGAACCTCCATAGAAACACCGCCTTAGTTTAATTGATATCAGCCGTCACTCAAAATCGTTGTAAATATATTAGACTATTTCTTAATACACCACCTAAATTTCTAATACACCACGTGAAATTATTATTTTGCCCTCCAGTTTCGGATGTGCACATCCGGACGTACCGTTTTTTAAAAAACGTTGCCTTGTTTCGGATGTGCAAATCCGAAATGACAATTACACGTTTTCCGGATGTGCACATCCCGAAAAATGGCTGAAACTTAAAAAGGTATATTTATTTTAAGAAATAATAATAATATGTATTTTAAAAGAATAACGATCAACAGTAAAACATTACTTCTATTACCAGAGTCGACACAAAGTTGGTGGTATTCCTATTATCACTTGCAGAACCAATGGACTGACTTTGGGTCACAAGATACAGAGGAATTGTTTCTGCTCAGGTACATTGCGAGGAGATAATTCAAGATCTCTTTAAAATAACAGTGGATCCTTAGAAGGGAAATCGGCCCACTGGAATGATAAGATAATTTTGTTAGATTTGTGTATTCCTCATGATAGGATAATTCAGGGAGTGGCGTGTGGCTTTCTATAAATCAACTGGGTTTAAGCCTAAAATGATTATATTTTACAGATTCGCGTTGGTTTTTTCTAAATGATACAAACTGATGTATATTGATGTATATAACTTGTTTATTATGCTTATTATGCCCATTTGCTAGCTTATTATGCACACTTGCTGATGTCTATTGATGTATATGTATATATTAAAACTTGTATATTAATGATACAGTTTCTCCTACTTATTATGTACACTTGCTAGCTTTCCGCACTCGATACTACATAAGTGAAGTAGAAAATTTTGATTCTGGTTCTGCAAGTGGTAATAGGAGATACGAAGAACAAAGTTTTCTATTGGCAGAAAACCTAATTCATTGTTAACTTTATCAGAATGCCGAAGATAACCATTATATTGACGGAGAGACTCCAACCCTAAAGTTTGTTATAACTTCTGATGACATTACTGCTACTGGTGCACCAGCGACATTACTTATTTTCAATAACAAAAAGGGTTTATCTCTGAAATCTATTGAGTCCATCTGTAGTGTTGGACGATCAACAAAGAAAGATAACAGGAGCAGTGGTTACACTGGAGAGAAAGGATCAACAAAGTTTTCTATTGAAGAGATACGAAGAACAAAGTTTTCTATGGGCGGGAAACCTAATCCCTTCTCGCTCCCCTCATTCGAATGTATATTAACTTGCGATGATATATTAACGTATGCGACCAACCGACAAAACCGATTTAAAAAAAATAAAATAAAGTTATGCTATTTTCCAGATCTGCAGTTCCGAAATTTAAAAAAATAAAGCTATACTATGTTTCCGGATGTGCACATCCGGAACACATCAGCGTTTTAAAAAAAAATAGTGCGTCCGGATGTGCATATCCGGAATCAGGGGCAAAAACGAAATTTCACGTGGTGTATAAGAACCTTGGGTGGTGTATTAAGAAATGGTCATATATTATGAGAATCGTTTAAGCGGCAGTTTTCGAAACTCCTGTAAAATAATTTGTGGAAGTAAAAAACTCCAGCAAAATGAATAATAAAACATTGCTAATCGGATGCATTTTTTTGTAGTGATAGTTAAATAGACAATTATTATGAGTTGATAAAAAGAAATCATAAAAATCAATAGAAAATAAAATCTCCAATAACTTCAATGTTCTCTAAAACCGCAGTCAATTCCTACTTACCGTCACTTTCATGCCTAGAATTCGCAACCTTCAAAAAAGTAGAAAAAAATCTCTTTAAAAAGTTAATTTCACGTGTCAGCAAAAAATAGCACCGCGATCGCGTTGGTCAGTATCGCGGTCGCGATACTTTATCATTGCGCCCACGATGAAGCCATCACGATTACAAGAAATTCAGGGGTGAAAGTTATCTTTCTTCTTATGAAATTTTCTAAGTCTCATTTTCTTTCTCTTTTGTACTTTTACTCAATTCTTCTTCATATATGTTTGGTTCTTGCTCATAATTTCACTGATTTCGTCAAAAATACTCGCAAATATTACGTCATGATAGAGTGTTATCATAACCCCAAACTTACTCTATTGCTTCTCCTCAAGTAACCTGTCTGTAAACTGAAAATTTTATCAGAAAAAAATGCTTATCTAAAAATCCTTACCAATAAACATCATTGTTCTCATTTTTTCTTATCAACACGTCCGTTCCCTGCTTCAATCTTGATAATTCCGAAAAGTTATTCCAACATCACAAATACTCAACCTGTCTTTCATCTCACCTTTGTTCACTTCATTTGACAAGGTAATCACACAATTGATGTACAAAAGCATTTAACCATAAGTTTGCAAAGTTTCTACAAAGTCAATCAAAGTCATATTTAAACACACACTTTTGAGGTCTTTTCAATGTTGTAACGTGGCTTATGTCAGGGTAGGATAATTTGGGATAGTAGACTTAAACCTTAGAGTTAGGTACCTAGTTCTCCTTATGTTATCATGTTCCTTTCATCACAATCTTTTACTTGATGCATTGGTACTAGAGAATGTAATCTACTGGTCTTTTTCATTCATTTTTCACAACTTTTTTTTTTCTTTTTGAAGAATTCATTTCAACTTCTTTATTTTCTATCATTATCTCTTTCTTTTTCTTTATTTTGACCATTCTTCTCTAGTACCCTAACCTCAAACTTATGTGTTGATAACTTTCAAGAGAAACCCTAAGCTTTTTCTTTTTCATCAGACAAGGAACTAAAATTTCTACCTAACTCCAAAGAGGGTGGAAAGATTAATCTTTCAAGCCATTTGGCTATATATAACAGGCTATGTCACCCAAAGAAAAGGTTCAGGCTCAAAGTTGTTAAACAATAGATATTAACATTTAAATCAGATTGACTTAAAAAGGCTTAGAGTTTTTACAAACAAGTGTCTTAGTGTGTAACTTATCAGACCAATAGACTAAATAGAAACAATGAAAATCTAGAAAATGACTAATGTATGAATACTCTCGTAAGAAGAAAAAGTAAACATTGAAATTTTTAGCTCAAACCATACTAGATGAGGTATCTGAAGATTGAGTACAAGTAGTTGGTTTCCCTTTTCTTTATCAAATGTCAATCTACAAAGAAAAATTTAATATTGATCACTTTTTTTCATTCTTTTTCGATGAATTTTGCTTTTCTTTTTTTATATTGTCACTGGTAAGGTAGAAAATTATATTTGAAAGAAACAACATCAACAAACTTGTTCATTAAGTAAATCATAGATAAGTAGTACAAAAAAGGAATAATATTCTTAAAAGCTAGCTACTACTCTTGTTTAGATCAAAATACAAAATGGAATACTAAAAATAAAAATTAAAAACTAAAACTCCTAAATGTTGTCGGAGTTGAAATAGTTGTGAAAATCATTCATGTTGTCTTGGAAGGATTGATTTTGTTTGGCCTAAGTGTTTCTCATATGATCCTTTCTTTGGGCTAAGGCTTGGTCTTACTCACGAAAATATTTTTCCATTCAGCGGTTAAGAAGCGCTCCCTAAAATTATGAACCGACATGTGATCTCGGTGTTCTTGATAATAAGCTTGAAAGTTTGGTCCAAATCTTGGTGGGTCAGCATATAAGTTGGGTGAAATTTGTGTGGCCTAACTTGCCATTCCAAGTGCGTGTTTCTCCAGCCTTTGCAAATTTTTAGGTTCTTGTTGATGTTGTTGGGGGACTACTTCCGATTGATGGATCTCAGGGCGATAGAATCTGTCTTGCTCCTCGTGGAGTACTTCCTCTTTTCTCTCTTCATGAATAAGGTTTGTTGGGATCCTTCTCATAGAACTTCGGTTTATTGGCAACATTGGTGTAACCATCTCATCATCTGGATGGATTTGAACTCTAACTAACCTGCACAATTCATTAATATCACAAAAATAACCACAAGCTCATTGTGGGGCGTGACCTAAGTACTTCATATTTTTAGCAATCAATCTCATAACATCAATTGGCTCATGATTCAAAATTGTCTTCAGAGCCATACACCTTTGTACAATAAATTCAGATTGGTTGGATGCAGACTCTAAAGTTTGAACAATGAAAGATGCCCATGCTTTTGGTATTGAGTGCATCTACCTAGTACGAAACCTCAATGGAACACCTCTCACAGTAACCCACTAAGCTCTGGGTTGACAAAATTCATTTTTCATAGTCTCACACATTTGCTCGAGCATCTTAATATTCCTTCTACTGTAGGCTTCACACATATATGGTGGTTCTGAATTAAGTAAACCATTGATAACATGAGTACTATAGTTAATATGTTTACCTCACACCTAAGACCGAATACCTTGTCAAGATGATAAGGAGCATTAGAAAAGAATTCTTACCCAGTTGACTTATTTGTTACCTAAATCAAACCGTTGAACCTCATCCAACCTCTTTCTTCTAACATAGCCATAAACTCTTCATATCCGACCAAATTTTAACAATCAAAAGTTGTTTCCTTCACCACTTTGCAGTCTTTAACCTTGAGAAATTTGTCAGTATTGGCTTGTGAGAGAAACTTCAAATTTGGAAACAATTGGGCTTTTTAAGTGGATAATGTGAATGGTGTATTTTCCTGGGAAACTCTACTTCTTTTAGGAGCCGTTTTTCTGCATCACAATAGAGGACAGAAACAGTGCAAGAAAAATTGAAAAGAAAGTGATTATCAAGAGCTTTTTAGAGTAGAAGAATAGTTGCTCAGAGTGGTTTACGAAAAAGTTTCCCTCAACTCGAAATTTATAATTCCCGCAGAAGATCCATCGTGATCGCAATGAAGTGCATCGCGATCGTGATGCCCAATGGTCTGAAACTAACATATATATTTTAACGTCTATATCGCGACCTACATGGAATTCATCACGACCACGATATAGCAGTAACATGACCACAATAGACCCATCGCGAGCGTGTGAATTCAAGTAACCAACTCTTCTTTTATCCCTTACTTTTGCATGCTTACTCTTCTTCACTTATTTATTTTTCTCTTTTTGAGCACAACTCTTCTCTAGCAACATACTACAAAATGAAAAACTATTAGCGAAAATAATATTAACTTGCATGAAATTCAAATTGCTATAAAACTTAAAACTTTTGATGGGTTGTCTCCCATCAAGCGCTTCTTTAAGATCATTAGGTTGAATCTTTCCGTCTAAAGCTCTGCGAGTATTAGAGACACATTCCCATAGTGTTTTCAAAGACATACATTTGTTTTTTTCTTACTTTTTGAAGTACACGTACGAATTCTAAATAGTATTTTCAAAGACATACATTAGTTTTTTTTTTACTTTTGAAATATGCTTACAAATTCGAATTGTATTTTAATTATGTCTTTTTCTCTTATAAATGTATGCCACTAAACTTATCATGTATGTAATTTTTTCCCTCGGGCACAATAATGCCTCCTATGTGGACGTCAATCATCCTCTCAATGCTCTCACACTTTCTCCACAACATTTACTTTCTCTTTATACTATCAAGAGAGAATATAAATCCATCATTATGTTGCATAAACATCTTAAAGGGGTGCTAGATATGTTACTAACCCTGATTATATCTGTCAACTTGTCAACAATGTTGAGATTTTTAACAAAGCCTTAACTTGCAAGTGGAAGTGGGGGCTTCTAGTAGAAGATGATGCCTTGTGGTCAGGTCTTTTGAATCAAAGATAAGGTCATGTGAACAAGCAGGTTTTGTCAAGGACTTGTTCTAAAAAGAACAGGAAGGACTTAATTTGATAATCTGATTTTAAAGGATGTCTTCCCGTATTTATATCAAGTGTATGCATATCCCTTGGGAAGCATAGCAGACATAGGAAGATGGAATTCTGATGAGTGGAGTTAGCAGCTTGATTGGGATGTTTATTGTAATTCTATTTGCTCGTTACTCGTTTGTATTGTCTTTACTCCTTGTTGGATTTTGTATTGGGTTAAAGTATATTCTGTACTTGTTATTAATGAATTTTCTTTGGTGATTGATGAGGAACAAAGTGCATTCGTCCATGGTAGATTGATAACTAATAATTATATTATTGCGCTGGAGTGCTTTCATTGGCTTAAGAAAAAGAATAAGGGGGAAAAGGGTCATGGCTATAAAGTTGAACATGTCTAAGGCCTATGATAGGATAGAATGTGAGTTCGTTGTGATGACTATGTTGTCCATGGGATTCCCTAAGACCTTTGTTGAGCTTATTCATAGGTGCATCTCCATGGTCTCTTACCAGATTCTCCTAAATTGTCAGGCCACAAAGAGTTTCTCTGCTGAGAGAGGCCTCCGTCAGGGGGATCCTCTCTCACCGTATTTATTTATTATGTGTGCTAACGTTTTTTAGGGATGAACAAGGAAGAAGTTCTCAAAGGAAAGCTCCATGGAATCCAAATTTCCAGGAAAGCACCTCTCATCTCGCATCTCCTATTTGCTGATGGTAGTCTTCTTTTTGCTAGGGTAAATATCTCTGAGGCTGCCTGTATTGTTTCTATTCTAAATAGGTACCAAGAAGCGTCGGGTAAAATGGTGAACTAGGATAAATCTAAGGTTTCCTTTAGTAGGAACCTTGATGAATATGTCAAGCAGGCTATTAGACATGAGATGAGGGTCAAATATGTGGTAAGTCATTCAAAATACTTTTGATTACCAGTTGTTTTTGGTAGGTCCAAGAAGGAAGTATTTGCAATGGTAAAAGAGAGAGTTTGGAAAAAGATTAAAGGTTGGAAGGAGAAATTTCTGTCTAGAGCTGGCAAGGAGGTGCTCATAAAGACAGTGGCCCAAGCTATTCCTAGCTATGTCATGAGTTGTTATAAACTTCCTGAAAGTTGTTGCCAAGAGATTAAGGCAATGATTTCTAGGTTTTAGTGGGGTGCGAAGAAAAGTAAGAGGAAGATCCACTGGCTGAGTTGGGAGAAGCTTTCTTGTGCTAAGGGGGAGGGTGGATTGGGGTTTCGAGGTATAAGCGACTTCAATAAAAGCTTACTTGTTAAACATTATTAGAGGATTCTCAATGAAGATAATTCTTTACTTAGCAGAGTTCTCAAAGGTAGGTACTTCCCTCGTATCACAATTTATGAGGCTTCCCTGGGTCACAATCCAAGTTATGTTTGGAGGAGTATTCTCAGTGCAAAGGACGTCGTTGAACAAGGAACAAGATGAAGGATTGGCAATGGTGAGAGTGTTCGCATTTGGGGATACAAGTGGCTGCCAAAAAAATGGGTTCAAGGTTTGGAGTCCTTCGCCTGGTCCTGAAGTGGTTAACCGTGTTTGTGATCTTATTGATGCTGACCTAGGTGTGGGCAAAACTGATACTTTGAAAGCCCACATCCACCCTAATGATGTCCAACAAATTCTAAGTGTTCCTCTCTCGCAGAGATTACCCGGATAAGAAAACTTCACATTTTGAAAAACATGGAGTTTACTCTGTGAAGTCTGCCTATCACCTCCTACATCATATTAACTCCTCTAAGGTACTAGGTCATTCTTCTCTTCATCCTAAGCAAGTTTGGAAGTTGATCTGGAATCATCCCGTGCTTCCAAAAATCAGGAACTTTCTATGGCGGATGGCTAAGGATATCCTTCCCCGCAAGGCAAACCTGCAAGATAAAGGTATTATGCTTGATCCTATTTAATAATTCCATAACTCTGCTCCAGAAACCTGCAAGCATTTGTTTATGCATTGTGAGTTTGCAAAGGTTGTGTTCTTTTCTTCTCCTTTGGTTTACCGTATCCCACCTGAGTTGGACATGCTCGATTAGTTGCTGGCTATTTTGACGTCCAAAGACAAGCTAAGTGCGCAATTGCTCAAATCGTCTCTTGGGAACATCTGGATTGCTAGGAACAATGTGGAGTTTAACAATAAACGAGTGAATCCTGAAGTCGTTACGGGGAGAGCCTGACAGGGTGTTATGGAGTTCTGTCAGGAGACCAATTCAGACAAAGTGGTGAGGAGTCAAGACAAAAACCCTCTAGAGGAACCTAGCTATACCTAAAAGAGTGTGTAATGTGCAGGTGGATGCTGGCTTGTTCGAAGAGGAAGGGATCACGTTTGGGTGCGTTGTGAAAGATCATGACCATAAAGTCATTGTTGCTGCCTGTGCGAAAGAGAAAGCTCGGGCAGATCCTTGTCTAGTCGAAATTCTGGCTATTATGTGAAGCATCAACATGGTGAAAGCTTTGGGTTTTGACAAAATTCATATTCATCTCGATTCCTCTTCTGTAGTGGATTGTATTAACTCAGTTTTGAGTTTAGCAAACATAAACCACGTTGCTTTAGATCGTAGGGAGTTGCTTAAAAATTTGTAGAGAGTTGCTTAGAAATTTTTTGTTTCATCTATTACTTTTTGGAACAGGTTGTATAATGTGGATGTTCATCACATGGCAAATGTGGCTAAACCGATGGACTCTAGAATTTGGTTTGGATGCATCCCTAGTTGTAACATTCCCTCTCCTCTTGATGCCATTTGGCTTAGTGAAGATTTTCAGTTGAAAAAAAAATTCTTCAAAAAAAAGATAATAATATTTTCCCAACACTTAACTCGCCTTCTATCACAAATTTCTGTATGTGAAATTTTTATGATACTACATTCTAACCATTCTTTCAAGAGCTCGGATACTATTTTTCACCCGAGTCTTCTTAGAAATTTCTTGAAAATTATAAAATACTTTTCAAAAAAAATTGAAATCAACAAAATCCTAATACATTGTCTCATCTTCCAGCTAATCTATCCATCGTGAGGTTAGTACACATTTTCTTTAATTTAAGTGTTATTGGTTCACCTTTTTCTCCTGTCATGTTGGTTTAGTGCGGATTCTAGAAATCGAGCATGTGTTTAGATTCATGCTCAATCCATCAAGCATTTAGATTTTATAATTTGAAATTTTGTTGACTCAAGTATTTTCTTATTTATCTATGTGTTGATTTATTTGTGTAGTGATTTCGCATTGTCAAATATGTAGTTTTGTTTATATTTTATCTACTTTTCATTAATTGATAGGAATGTTCTCAAATATCACGTTAGGGAGAACATAGTTTATGTGAACGCCTCTTACTAGTCATGAGCTCGGCAGAAGAACATGGCAAATAAAGATAGACCATTTGAGCCACATATTCACCCTTAGTATCAACCATAACGTAAGAAGCCCAAGGTTCAAGCTTAATCATATTCCGCACTTTCCCATTTTATATTTTTTATAATTTATTTTCATTTCATGTTTTATTTTACTTTAAATTATTTTTTTCACTTGTGTGACATACCACTTAAATGTGTCATTAAAGGTAAGAAGATCATTTGTTTGACTACTCAAAACACAAGATAGTTGACTAATTCCACCAGAGATGGTGAACCGAGTAAGCTTTCTACCACAGGTTACATCATGATTTATCTTGAGATGCAAATATATTTTTTTTTGAGAGGTGGCACAAGGAGACGATGAACTTCCATCTACAGACCAGGGAGATGCAAATGACATTGAACGACATGTTATGTATGCTACATCTTCCATTCCAAGACAATCTTTTTTATCATGTCGCATTGACAAATTTTGAAGTAGTGAACATGATGGTAGAGTTGATTAGATATGACCTAGAGGATGTTGAATGAGAATTTGAAAAGACCAATGGGGATCATGTACGATTCAAGTTCTTAAAATATGGGTTTTAGAAGCACCTAACAACTATATTGCTTGTGACGTTGATGATGACAACGTGGGAATGTACATGCACATCGAATACACCATCATAATGTATCTACCTTATTTGATAGGATCGATAATAGGCAAGTATACATTTTTGTATTTAAGTTGCTAACAAACACTCCTATTTAAAAGAAGTTAACGCACCATTTTCAGGTATAATTTTCACTCTCCATTTGAAAATTCACGATTAATTTTCCTTATTAACTTAAGCGTTGGAGTTCTAACCTTGCTGATTAGTCTCGTCCACCTCATTGGAACTAAGCTCCACCCGACCCAGCAAACAATTCTATTTCTCCGATCATCACTTTGTTCTTGAATAGAATAAAAATAATAAGACTATATCTTGGAAAACATCTTTCAGTTTAATTTATTATGTTTTACCTTCCTTGCTTGTTTCTTCATCAAGTTGTGTATGTCCTTTTGAAAATATCTATTGTTAGCCTTGAATGTCTTTATTTTGCCCATTCTTTTGCTCACAGAAAAACTATAGAGAAATGCGATCAAATTGCTAAATTCAACATCTGCTTTTATAGAGGTGATTTTGAGTCAAACTTTTTCAGTCTTAAAAGGCTACGTTCTTCGAGTTTTTCCTCATATACTATATCGTCAGAATCTAACTTTGACCATCTTGAAAATTGTGAAATAAATGCTTATCTATCGTCTGTTTTTTATCAGTATCTTTTCTCTCTTTATTCTATTTTTTTTATTTAATTTTTTGTTGATGACAAAAGGGGGAGAAAATTATGGGAGTATTTAAGAGGGTAAAAGTATTTTTCAATGTTTTTATATACCTGAACCCTTATAAGAATCAGAACTCATTTATGCTTAAATCAGAACATTGTTTTTTTATGCTATAAAGATAAGTTTAATTAACTTAGATAGGACTAAGGGGGAGCTTACAAAACTCAACCTTTGGACTATTAGACTCAGGAGAAGCATACAAACCTCGCACTTTGATGTTGTCAAGTTAGTTAAATTGACCAACTATTGTTCTTAAATACCTTTGTTTGTCATCATAAAAAAGGGGGAGATTGTTGGAACAAAATATGTTCAAATCCCTTGGGTTTTTATGATAACAAATTACTTAAAGAACAATAGGGTATACTAACATATGCTCAAGTGTGCAGGATCACAAGCTTAGAATTCAACTCTGAATTGACCTTGTTAAAATCATATGTTGACAAGCTTGTAGTCTCATATTCTAAATGAACAGAATCTGATGACTCTAAATGTTGTATTTCAGCTTCTGAAGGATTAGAACCTGGACGTTGTATCTTTGCCTCTGGTGATAGCTCAGACTCTGAAGACCTCAACTAAAGGAGCTCAGCCTTTGATCCGTACTCTGTCACCACATCAGACCTATCTTGTCAACATCAAACTTATGGAAAAAGCCAACTAGAGTCTCTTAGTGCATGGCTCAAGGAAAGTTGATGTGACCCTTCTAGTCCTCCCCAACATATGTTTTATACCTAGTATGAAAATTAAGCAGTGGACTATGTTATTACACATTGGTTGAAGATCTTAACAGGGTTCGTCTTCCAACATCTCTTTCTTGGAACTGTTACATTTCAAAGATCACTTGTGCAAGTAACTTTTCAACGACTCTTTTTCTACCTCTATAAAAGGGAGTTGAAGATTTGAAGGAAGGTTAAAAACTCGCGAACAGTCTAATAATAATTACTTTAAGCCTAAGTATTTCTCTGTTTATTGCACAAAGCTCTTAAGATTTCTTATCTTTGTATATCCTAGAAATCTTAAGTTTTAAAAATCATTGTGGTAGTTGTATCACCTCTATACTTCTGATTGTACATCAAAGTATAGTTGGTATCTTTTCTACTAAATTGTCTGTTTAAAGTAGAGGAAGTCTCCTACAAGTTTGCTTGAGCAGTGAAGCCTCTTGTCTGTGTGCTTGGGCAGTGAAGTCTCTTACCTGTGTGCTTGAGTAGAAGTCTCTTGCTAGATTGCTTGAGCGGAAGTCTCTTTCTGGTGTGATTGAGCAAGTTGAAACCTCTTGCTAGTTTGCTTGAGAAAAGTGTAATTAGTTTGATTATAGTGGAAATCTCTTGTTGGACAAGGGGAATGGACTACTCTCAGTTTATGAGAGGAACCAGGATAAACTCTGTGTGTTGATTTACTTCTTGCTTCTGAACATTATTATTCTGGTGCAATTATCATTCTGAGTTTAGACTCTGAACTTATTCAAATTCTGAAGCTAAGTTTTCAAAAGTGAAAAATATTCAACTCCCCCTTTCTTGTGTATTTTTATCACCTTCATTCTAAACAATGTCTTTTTGTATATATAAAATGTGCTTGATTTACTGTCTTGTCTTGTTGAAAACATGTGTATATAGGTTCTGTCAAAATGTGTGTGTGCGTGTGTGTGTGTGTGTGTATATATATATATATATATATATATATATATATATATGTTAATGTCTTAAACAAATACAAGACAAAATAAAAATTATGTAATGCTTAAAAATTTATATTTCAAAAAAAATGTTTTCCCCCTCGGTTGTAACTACCAACTGAGGTAAAAACTCACATTTCACTTCGAATACTAAACGCAATTGAGGGGAAATGTGACGCGCATTTTTCAATTTGAAAATACAAAAATATTGTTGCTAAGGGTCGTACTCATGACCAATACAACTTTTCTCCTCGAGTGGCAGTTCAACTGAGGGGAAAAGTGAAGCACTCTCCATTACACCCTTCTTTACCTTGCCTAAAAACCAAGGTAAACCCCCTTTTCCAACTGATTTAAAATCACTTTTTTGTAGTAGTGCATCAATTTCAATAACAACAACGACTCAAAACATTTTACTTATCTCGACAAAAGAACAAGATAAAGTCTTCAACAACAACAACAACAACAACAACAGATAAACTTCAATCTCAATCTCAAAACAACAACAACAACACTAAACCTTTTACATATCTAATAAAAAACAACCGGATAAAACCTTCAATCTCAATCTCAATCTTAGCAATAACAACAACAACAAAAGAAAAACATCAATCTCAATCTCAACAACATTAAGCCTCTAGGATATAGGCTTTTAACAACAACAACAACAACAACAACATTAAACCTAGAATATCTCAACAACCCAATGACATTACTGTCACATGCATGGTGGAGATGTTTTGCGCCCCAGAACATGATGAAGAAGTCAAAGAATATAGTATCGTTTAAGTTTCATCTTTCTTTTATGGAAGTATCGTTTGAGTTCTTTTATTAATACCTTCTTCGTTTTTTCTTTCTTTGTACGAGTTGGAGAATATACAAAAGAGTTTGACCTCGTTTGTTGAAGAACGAGTTGGAGAAGATACAATGGAGAAAAATTGAAAATGATACGATGTTTTCGAGTTCAATGTTTAGTACTCTGTTTGTTAATGGAGATGATGAATTTTGTTAGCGTTCAATATGGTATTCGTAAGAGTTGAGTGATTACGTTAAAGAAAAATTGAAAAAATAAGTTAAAACTCTGTTTCTTGAAATCCTATTTATTTATTTTATTTTGAGTAAAGCGCCAATTTTTTAACAATTAAAAAAAAATTCCCTCGATTGGAACGTCCAAACAATGGGAAAATCCTATATACTACTTTAATTTATTTTAATAATTTAAAAATAAAATCAAAGGAATGTGTCAATTATAAATTAAATAACGTATTAATTTGCTCATATGGTGACTCAAGCCCATGATATATGCAACATTTTCTTATAACTGTAATTCCAACCGCAAAGATATGTGGTTTATTTCTAATTTAAAAATAAAATAAAAATGAAGATGTAATTTTAATAATACATTAATCATTAATTTGTTAACACTAAAATTCGAATCCATGATTAGTTCAAGTTTTTTCACAAAGGAGAATTACAACCTTAGAGCCACATAATCTGATTTTAATTTTAAAAAAGTAAACTCTAGATTTTAAATTTTTCTTTACATTTTTTTTTAGCAATCGTAATAAAAACTCTATCATAATATACTATTTAATTTTTCTTTACATTTTTCTAAAATCACTTCGTGATTTTACATCGTAAGAAAAGTTATCTGTTTAATTTATTGTAGTCTTATGAGCATGATGTAAACTACAATGATTGTATAATTCTATTAAATTATTTATTAACAAAATCTATCTTCTTTTTTTAAAACTTATTCTAGTCTTTCAATATAAAATATTTTCAATAATTGAGTCTCTGATACATAAATAATTAAATATTATAGCCTTTCAGAAATAACAATTAAATGACCTTTATTTTATTGTATTTGTTTTGACACCACTTAAAAAAAACAAACGGCAACGCGTTTTTATTGTATTTGTTTCCACGGATAATACAGATGATGAGTGAGTGGCTCTCAAGCATTGTATGACTTTCAGTAGCTGATGCAAAGTCAAGCAGAAAACAAGATAGAAAATGCATGGAAGTTAGTGAGCAAGTATTTATTTATGTTAAAGTTATAATGCAACACAACACCAATAATTATTGTGGTTATATAAATTAATTTAAATCAAATGGATAAATGATAGAATCGTGAACGAATCATTTTTTTAATAGTATTTTAAGGAGGGTTTTTTAATACATGACTCATATTTTTTTAGACATCATGTGAAATTTTATTTTGTCCCCTAATTTCTGAATGTGCATATCTGGACGCACCATTTTTTAGAGAAAAGTTAATTTGTTCCGGATGTGCAAATCAGAAAAAATTTCTGATCTGCAGATCCGAAAAAAATCAAAAGTATTCCATAAAATCATTTACTTCTAAATATAATTAAAACTAATATAATTAAAATCCAACATAATTAAAATTAATATGATTTTTTCAATATAATTAAATGCAATTTAATTAAATCCAATATAATTAAAATTAATATAATTTTTTTTCTAAATGATTAATATGGTATTTACTTCTAAAATATTTTTTTATATTGAAAAAAATAGTTTAATTATATTGGATTTAAAATTATATGGTATTTACTTCTAAAATTGGATTTAATTATATTGGTATTTAAAATTATATGGTATTTACTTCTAAATTATATGGTATTTATTTCTAAATTATAATTAAAATTATATGGTATTAACTTCTAAAATTAATTTAATTATATTAGATTTAATTATATTGGATTTAATTATATTGAAAAAATCATATTAATTTTAATTATATTGGATTTTAATTATATTGGATTTAATAATATCGAAAAAATGATATTAATTTTAATTATATTGGATTTTAATTATATTGGATTTAATTATATTTAGAAGTAAATGATTTTATGGAATTCTTTTGATTTTTTCCGGATTTGCAGATCAGGAATTTTTTCTGATGTGCACATCCGGAAAAAACTGGAAAATTTAAAAAAGAGGCGCGTCCGGATGTGCACATCAGGAAAAAACTGAAAATTTTTAAAAAAATGGTGCGTCCAGATTTGTACATCCGGAACGAATGGGTATTTTCATCAGCGCGCATGGTGCCTAAGAAGGTTGGGTGGTGTGGTAAGAAATCTTCATTTTAAGTATTTTAAAATTATTTTAGAGTTTATATGCAGGAATATTCAGGATAATTTAACTTATACTTGAATTTGTACAAAATCGATAAAAACTCGAATGTATGGAATATAAAATCTGAAATTTTGTGTGAAGAGAATAGGCTTTTATAATGTGATTTTATGAATCCGAAATGATCAATTTATAGGGCAAAGTGGCGATGTTTCATAAGGTTGCAACCCTTTTTCGTATCAACGTATTAAAAAAAAAACGTCCCCTTTTTCAATATGATCTCTAAGAAAATAGTGTCAGATTTCTATATGTTTAGTTCATGAGTGTAGTACCGGATTCTTATAGAGGCTTATAGCGCTAGTGTTATCACTCTTAATTTAAATGTAGCTAAGTTTTAAAACGTAATCTAACAATTGTTATTTTAGCCATAAGACTTGTGCACAACAACTAAAAACAGCTATGTATCCTGCCTCTGCACTAAAAAGAGCGACGTTATTTGCTTTTTATTGTTCCAAGAAGCAAAACAATTTCCAAACCAGTGACAGGTACCACTAATGTTTTTCCTATCCGACTTGCACCCTGCAAAATCAGAATCAGAAAAACCTACTAAGCTACATGCATTACCCTTGGGAAACCAAAACCGTGCTGTGAAGTTTTGCTAAGATACCTCAAATTTCTTTGTACGATCTTAAAGTGGGATTCCTTATGTGACGCTTGAAATCTGGAACACATACACACTCTAAACATAATATTTGACATACTTGCCATTAAATAGAGTAGAGATCCTATAATACCTCTATATTTGGTAATATCAATTTCCATTCCATTCTCATCTTTGTCAATCAACACACTTGAAGCTGTAACACCCCAATTTTTGTAATTTATTTTATGTAAGTCATTTTGATTTAATTGTGAATTTTTATGATTATTTTGTTGTTGGGTGTTGGTAAGGTATGTGTCCTTGAGATGGGAGAATATTTAAGGGGTTATGACCATAAGATTAATCTAGAATAATTTAGAGTTATTTTAGATAATTGAAATAATGATTTAATGGATTGTTTAATTAAATAATAAGAGAAAGAGAGTGTGTAGAGATTTTAAGGGCATGACGGTAAATAAGAGGTTAAGTTGAGGGCAAAATATGGAAAGTCTATTGGGAGAAAGTGAGTTTCAAGAGAAAAAGGCGGAATTCGGAAAAAGGAATTAGAATTTCATCGTACATGAAATTGTAGCAAAAAAAAGGCATAAAGGGAGAGTAAGAGCTTGAGGTTGAGGTTGAAGAAGAAGATCAAGGGCTTTTGCTGGAAATCAGGTAAGGGTGGGAACTTGTTCCAATAGTAAAGAGTATGGTAGAAGGGTAGAATGAACGAACCCTTAACCTTCTTAGGGTTGGGTGTTCTAGATCTAAATTCTGGTTTTTATGTTATAATTGTTGATTGTATGATGAATTTGGTGTGAATTCCATGTATGCATATGTTTGTTTGATGTTGTTGAAGATGTTATGCCAATGATTTATGTTTGAAGGTTTTAAACTTGATTTGTGTTATTGGGTGGATTTTGTTGTTATTATATATGCATTATTTTCTATTTTGAGATGTCAAATGTTTTCCGCCATGTTTGAGGGTTTGAAAAGTTTGGGGTAAGTGTAGTATGTTGAATTCTGAGATCGGGGGTGTTTACAAAATCGAAATCAGAGGTTTGGAAGACCTCCAACAGTGAAAATTACGTTTTTTTCGTTCCTGTACAATGGTAATCGGTCAGGGGCGAACCACTGTGGGGATATGGGGCCACGGGCACCCCAATATTTTTTTTGAAATTTTTTTTTTCATATTGTGAAAATACATTATTGCCCTTTTATTAAAAATCAAAATTACACAATTGCCATAACCCTATTTACCCTATTTTATTAACAGTATGCACCGTATGCTTTTAGAAAAGAAAAAAACAACAGCAACAGCTCCACACCCTTTCTCTTCTCTACAGCACTGTCGGTCTCCGCTTGTGGCTCTCTGAACTGTGTACTTTTCGGGTAAATGATTTTTCTTCTATTTATTTATTTACATAATAGAATATTAGGTTTTTTTCTTCAATTTCACAAATTGATAATACAATCAAATTGATAATATTGTGTTAATTTAAAGAATATTGTGTAAGATTGAATTGTGAATTTAGGGATTTTTGGGATTGTTTCTCTTTTATAAGTTTTATTGTGAATTTAAAGAACGTTGGAAATTTGTTGTGTTGTGCTTAAATTTTAGTTGAAGTTGAGCAATACTCAACTAAAGTGTTTTTTTTTTTTGTTAATTTCTTCAATTGATTTTGAAGCACAGCAGTGATAATGAAGAGTAGAAAAATTGATTCTTTTTTCAAGAGGAAAGAAAAAGATGACGAAAATTTAACTTCTATGTCTGAACCTCAAAGAGTTCGTGAGAATCCAAGAATTGAAGAAAATGTTAATAGAGTTTGCCCAGATGACATTAAGAATTCTTTAGAACGCGATCCTAGAAAACGTCCTCCGATGTGGGAATATCCATTAAGTCAAATGGATGAAATACGAAGAGCTTATTTGAAATGGGGTCCATATCAAATGCATTTAGAGCAATATCCATTGCCTGGTAAAGAAGACCATCAAAGAAGATTTCAACACGCTTGGTTTAGCCTTTTTCCTTCGTGGTTAGAGTATTCACCTTCAGAAGATGCTGCTTATTGCTTACTGTGTTATCTTTTTAGCAAAAGACCAAGTGGACGTCCTGGTTCAGATGTCTTCATTTCTACAGGTTTTAGAGATTGGAAGAAAGTTAGAAACGGAAAGAATTGTGCATTTCTTAAACACATAGGGAAGGATCCTTGTTCACCACACAACAATGCTATGAAAGCTTGTCAAGATCTATTAAATCAAGATGGGCACATTAGAAACATTATTGAAGCTCAAAGCTCGATTGAAATTATGAAGAATCGACTACATCTCAAGACTTCAATTGACACAGTTCGTTGGTTAACTTTTCAAGCTTGTGCTTTTAGAGGTCATGATGAAAGTAAAGAATCATTAAACCAAGGTAATTTTCTTGAATTGATAAAACTCTTGGTATGTTACAATGATGAAGTTGCAAAAGTTGTGTTGGAAAATTCTCTATCTAATAGCAATTATACTTCACATAAAATTCAAAAAGAGATCTTGCACATTCTTTCAAGTAGGGTGAAAAAGCATATCCGTGAAGAAATTGGCGATTCCAAATTTTGTATAGTTGTAGATGAAGCTCGTGATGAATCTAAAAAAGAGCAAATGTCTCTTGTTTTGAGATTTGTTGATAAAGATGGTTTTATACAAGAGAGATTTTTTGGCCTTGCACGTGTTAATGACACTACATGTTCAAGTTGTTAAATATCTATTGTTAGCCTTGAATGTCTTTCTTTTGCCCATTCTTTTGCTCACAGAAAAACTCTAGAGAAATGTGATCAAATTGTTAAATTCAACATCTGCTTTTATAGAGGTGATTTTAAGTCAAACTTTTTCTGTCTTAAAAAGCTATGTTCCTCGAGTCTTTCCTCCTATACTATGTCGTCAGAATCTAACTTTGACCATCTTGAAAATTGTGGAATAAATGCTTTTCTATCATCTATTTTTTTATCAGTATCTTTTCTCTCTCTGTTCTATTTGTTTTTATTTAACTTTTTTTTTATGACAAAAGGGGAAGAAAATCATGGGATTATTTAAGAGGGTAAAAGTATTTTTCAATGCTTTTATATACCTTAAACCCTTATAAGGATCAGAACTCATTTATGCTTAAATCAGAACATTGTTTTCTTATGCTCTAAAGATAAGTTAAATTAACTTAGATAGGACGTAGGGGGAGCTTAAAAACTCAACCTTTGGACTATTAGACTCAGGGGGAGCTTACAAACCTTATATTCTGATGTTGTTAAGTTAATTAAACTGACCAACCATTTTTTTTAAATACCTTTGTTTGTCATCATCAAAAAGGGGGAGATTATTGGAACAAAATATGTTCAAATCTCTTGGGTTTTGAAGATAACAAAGTACTTAAAGAACAATAGGGTATACTAAGATATGATCAAGTGTGCAGGATCACAAGGTTAGAATTCAACTCTGAATTGACCTTGTTAAAAGCATATGTTGACAAGCTTGTAGTCTCAGATTCTTAAGGATCAGAATCTAAAATGACTCTAAATGTGGTATTTCAGCTCCTGAAGGATCAGAACCTGGACGTTGTATCTCTGCCTTTGGTGATAGCTCAGATTCTGAAGACCTCAACTAAAGGAGTTAAGCCTTTGATCCGTACGCTATCACCACAACAGACCTATCTTGTCAACACCAAACTTATGGAAAAAGTCAACTAGAGTCTTTTAGTGCATGGCTCAAGAAAAGTTTATGTGACTTCTCTAGTCCGCCCCAACATATGGTTTATACCTAGTATGAAAATTAAGCAGTGGACTATGTTATTACACATTGGTTGAAGATCTTAACAGGATTCGTCTTCCAACATCTCTCTCTTAGAATTGCTACATTTCAAATATCACTTATGCAAGCAACTTTCCAATGACTATTTTTCTACCTCTATAAAAGGGAGTTGAAGATTTGAAGGAAGGTTAACAACTCACGAACAGTCTAATAAGAATAACTTTAAGCCTAAGTATTTGTCTGTTTATTGCACAAAGCTCTTAAGATTTCTTATCTTTGTATATCCTAGAAATCTTAAGTGTTAAAAACCATTGTGGTTGTTGTATCACCTTTATACTTCTGATTGTACATCAAAGTATAGCTGGAATATTTTCTACTAAACTGTCTGTTTAAAGTAGAGGAAGTCTCCTGCAAGTTTGCTTGATCAGTGAAGTCTCTTGTCTCTGTGCTTGGGTAGTGAAGTCTCTTACCTGTGTGCTTCAGTAAAAGTCTCTTACTGGATTGATTGAGCCGAAGTCTCTTTCTGGTCTGATTGAGCAAGTTGAAGTCTCTTGCTAGTTTGCTTGAGCAAAGTGTAATTAGTTTGATTATAGTGGAAATCTCTTGTTGGACAAGGAGACTGGACTACTCTCAGTTTAGGAGAGGAACTAGGGTAAACTCTGTGTGTTGATTTACTTCTTGCTTCTGAACATTATTATTCTGGTGCAATTATCATTCTGAGTTCAGATTTTGAACTTATTCAAATTCTGAAGCTAATTTTCCAAAAGTGAAAAATAATTAATATACACAATTCAACCCCCCTTTCTTGTGTATTTTTTTCACCTTCATTCTAAACAATGTCTTTTTGTATATATAAAATGTGTTTGATTTACTGTCTTGTTGAAAATATGTGTATATTAGTTCTGTCAAAATGTATGTGTGTGTGTGTATGCGCGTATATATATAAAAATTATATAATACTTAAAAATATATATTTCAAAAAACTGTTTTCCCTCTCGGTTGTAACTACCAACTGAGGTAAAAACTCACATTTCACCTCGGATACTAAAAGCAACTGAGGAGAAAAGTGACGCTTATTTTTCAGTTTGAAAATACAAAAATATTGTTGTTAAAGATCATACTCATGACCAATACAACTTTTCTCCTCGAGTGGCAGTTCAACCGAGGGGAAAAGTGAAGCACTCTCCATGACACCCTTCTTTATCATGCCCAAAAGCTAAGGTAAACCCCGTTTTTCAACTGATTTAAAATCACTTTTTTTGGAGTAGTGCATCAATCTCAATAAGAACAACAACTCTAAACATTTTGCTTATCTCGACAAAACAATAAGATAAAGCCTTCAACAACAACAACAGATAAACTTCAATCTCAATCTCAAAACAACAACAACATCAACACTAAATCTTTTACATATCTAAACAAAAACAATCGGATAAAACCTTCAATCTCAATCTTAGCAACAACAACAACAAAAGAAAAACATCAATCTCAATCTCAACAACATTAAACCTCTAGGATATAGGCTTTTAACAACAACAACAACAACATTAAACCTAAAATATCTCAACAACCCAATGGCATTATTGTTACATGCATGGTGGAGATGTTTTACGCCCCAGAAACATGATGAAGAAGTCAAAGAATAGAGTATCGTTTAACTTTCATCTTTCTTTTTTGCAAGTATCGTTCGAGTTCTTTTATGAATACCTTCTTCGTGTTTTCTTTCTTCATACGAATTGGAGAAGATACAAAAAAGTTCGACCTCATTTGTTGAAGAACGAGTTAGAGAAGATACGATGGTGAAGAAATGGAAATGATACGATGTTTTCGAGTTCAATGTTTAGTTCTCCGTTTGTTAATGGAGATGGTGGATTTCGTTAGCTTTCAATATGGTATTCGTAAGAGTTAAATGGTTACGTTAGAAAAATTGAAAAAAAGAAGTTAAAACTCGATTTCTTGAACCATGTCCAGGTATCCTTATTTTCACTTTCCACTACTGCAAATGCTATTGGTAGCATTTGATCATTTAGATCTCTACCTATGGTTTCCAAGATTTGACCTCCACATAGACCTTTTAAAAAACATCCATCAAGGCCTATGAAATGTCTACATAATTTGAAGCTCTCCTTACAAGCTTCAAAGCATATGTATAGCCTTTTAAAATGGGGTTTTTGATCATCAATACCCTCTTTTGCATATTGGACATTCAGTTTCACAGTAGACTCTGGGTTTGATCTCAATAACTCATGGCAGTAGTCATAAATCCTTGTATAATCCCCTAGGAAAGAACTAGCAACCATGTCTCTAGCTGCAAATCTAGCTCTTATGGCCTTAGTCTTGTTGACCCCTACATTCCACTTCTTTTGTGCCTTTTCCTTTATGTCCTTAAGCTTCAATCTAGGGTTGTTTTTCAATGAATTTTGTATCCTTTTGCTTAACCATTTGGTGCTCATCATCTTTACATTATACTCCCTACTGCAACTATGACTGTCTATTACCTTCCTTAGTTGCTAAGAATCCTCATTAGGCAACTTAGCACAATAAGCTTCCCACTCACATCAATCTTTACACCTAATCCTCACCCTAACCTTGTCATTTTTAGTGTACTTCAAGTTTCTACCAGATTGGGCTGCATATGAGGTTATTGCTTCCTTGAAATCACCGTTGGTATTAAAGTAAATTCCAACCTCTCATTTGTAATTGGACATGTCTTTTTGTAACTTGAACATGGGGTACTTCTTTCTCCTAACTCCATTTCTATCATCAGTATCACACTCACTTTCTAAATTCTCACTTTCATTATCACTCCCTTTAAACTCGTCTTTGTTTTCCTCCCACTTTTCTTTACCTTTTTTTCAGTTCCCATCTTGATCATCATCTTCATTCACATAGTCAATTAGATTAGCCTCTTCCTCCTCATCCAAATCATCATCATACTCATCTGATTCATCATCAAATGCTACCTCCATTGTATTGTCATAATTGAAGTTTTCATCCTCACTATCATCAGAACTAACATCGTCATTAACCTCACCACCACCTTGCCCATTATCATCATTTCTATCAGTTTCCATTACCTTTTTTTCCCTACTAGGAATTTTACTGACAACATTTTCCATAACATCATTTTCCCTTACACTATTCTTCCCACTTCCCTCACCTTCCTTCAGCTCAGTTTCCTTCAAACCCCCATTAACTACTTCTTCATACAATGCAACAAGTACTTCTTCACTCTCATCTACAATTTCATTTTGCTCTTCTACTATCTCATCAAGGGGATCATCATAGTAATCAGACTACGACAATGTGTGTTGAATATATATGTCAACAATAAGATGAACCCTATAAAGATCAGAAATCTCTAAGGCACATTTTTCATCAACCAATAAGTTCATCCCTAATGTGGGATCCCTATAATATATCTTCTCAATGGAATTGTAACCTAAATCCTTAAAACAACCTAACAATTCAAAATAACTCCATCTATCAACATCTATTTTCAAATCAGCAACCTCACTCCCTTCGCACACACTCAATTCGTCATCAACAAATTCACCATTATGGTGGATATTTAGGTGTAAATGCTCATCCATTTATACCTATGTACTAGTTCCTAAGAAGAAGCGCAGGAAAAAAGATGGATTTCGGAGAGTTTTTTTATGTAACCTTAAAACTATAAAAACCCTAAAACGATAAAAAAAAATTGCACTTAAATCACTTCAAACATATCTGGTTGTCTTCGATTTCAACTTGGACAAACAAGATTGCGTCAAATCACAGTAGATTCACCTTGAAGATGCAACAATCGTTGCACTAGGGTTATCTTCTCCAATTTTGAGAGCATATGTTTACTTCGTATCATTCCCCTTTCTTTTTTAAGTTTACAACTTCATATTCACATGGCATTAATAATGACACATCAGCCACATGAGTGCGCCAAATGTACAAAACCATTAACTTTGACTAACGATGCTGATGGAAATGATGAACGTGACACCATTTTAAAAATTAAAGGACCACTTTGGAACTTTTTAAAATTAAGGGACCAAATTGGACCCCAAGGTAAATTTAAGGGACCAAAAAGGGTATTTTTGCCTAAAATAAAATATATATTTCTGCTGGAAAAAAAAACTATGGGTTTTAAAAGGTGAAAGAGCATATTGGTGATGGTTTTTCTTTAAGAGGTTAGGGATTTTAAGTTTGATAATTGAGGTGCTTGCATTGTAGGAATTGGGTTTGTTTCAGCTACATTATTCAATCTTTTTTTTATAATCAGAATGTATATATTGAAAAGAATACAAAAGTATTCCAAGCCCACATGCCAATACAAATCGGCTACACCGACAAAAATTACAGCCCTACGACTAACACGACCTTCTTACAAAAAATTGGAAGGTCGTTTAAACCACTCGTAAAAATTATATTTAATTTTAATGCTATAACTAATGGCTAGCCACCACCAGGACGTAAATATAAATCGATAAACTATATCTTCCGAGCACCCAAAACAGTCATTAAAGATGATTTGGTTTATATACCACCATAGACACCACGTTGTGCAAAACCAGATCAAACAAGTTGTTTTCTTGGAAGAAGTTCCCACCATCTTCAAGAACCATTCTAACAGATGCTCACAACAGTTAACCAATTCACACCATGACACTCCAACCCAATCAAAAATTGCCCTCCAAACCATCCGTAATTTAGGACATGTAATAAAGACATGCTCATAGGATTCGAGAGAATGGAAACAAAAAAACACAAGCCAAATCGTGTGGATTAGAAATTACTCCCCTGGCAGCTAGATTCGATCGTGTCGGTAATATGTCCAAAATCAACCTCCAACCGAAGATTTTGACCTTCATTGGAATCGACGATTGCCACAAGATATCTAAAGCGGTCTTGGAAGTAATTTATAATAAATTCACACCTCCTGCCTGTTGAATGAAATCATATCTTGATTTTACCGTAAAACTCTTATGCAGATTAGATGGCCATAAGAAAATATCCATAACATCAATACACTACTTAACTTCAGACATAAATTGACTAAATTCCTCAAAGTGAATTCGTATATCACCCTCCAATAATGACTCTTGAATGCCCAAGTTCAAATTCGAAGTATATTCCACCCAAAGCCCCATCTCCTTAACAGTTTGTGATTTATTAGTTGATGCTTGAAATAGTTGTCGCGGTGAGAATCGGATACCATAGCTATTATGTTAACCAGGATCATAACTCTTAATGTTCACCACCGGTCTTTATTTTATCCAAAGGAAAGGATTAAAGATCGAAAAAACCTAAGAGATCTAAGGTTCGGGGGTTGGTTACGTCTAGGGAAGGTATTAGCATCCTAAACGTCAGTAGTACTCTACAGGAACCTCTTGTTATTATTTATGTTATTTATCGCTTGAAATAAGGAGAAGAAGTTATTTAAAAATTAAAATTAAAATAGGTAATATCTAAAAAAAGAAAATTTAGAACTGAGAACTAAATAAGCAGTATTTTTGAAATTTTTAGGATTAAGAAAAAATTAATTTAAAATAATTAATTGAATTAAAGTCAAATATTTAATAAAATTAATCCTTTAATGGATTAATTAGTATTAAATAAAAGGATTTAATTAAATTAATCAAAAGTTACTTAATAATTATTTTTTGAGTTTTTTTTTATAATAAAATATAAAATTAAAAGAAATTAAATTAAACATAAAAAATTAATAAAAAAAAGGAATGGGCTTAAGAGAAATAACAAATAAGTGGGGTGCATTTAGAAAAAATGGGATCAAAATGAAAATGAAATTGGTCTCGTCTTAATCAAGATTTAATCGATAAATCGATAATCTTGGATTTTTGACTTTCATCGACCAATAAAGATAAATAAAAATAGTGGCCTCATACTTATCAAGACTTTTAGTCATTTTGAATAAATCCACTCAGTCATGATTTTTGTAATATCATAGGCCAAAAATAAAGAAAAGTGAAAATAAAGGTGGTTTCGTCTAAATCAAGATTTAACTCGATAAAATCGATAATCTTTTATTTAGCCTTTCATCAACCAACCAAGAGGAAAAAAAATACGGCCTCAACAACATTGCTATCGCGAAAACGCGGTCATCGCAACCGGATCCGAATTGTACGGATCTAAATATAACAAAAAAAGCAATAAAAAAAAAGAGAAATTTAACTTTGATAAAACCTCAACAATATTGCTATAGCGAAAACGCGGTCATCGCAACCAGATCTAAATCGTAAGGATCTAAAAATTTTTTAGAGATAGAGAACGCATGAAAAAATAAATTTTAAAATAAAAAGTTTTAAAACAATAATGTTGCTACGCAAAATGCGATCATCGCAGTCGGATCGAACTAAATATAAAGGTCACACATCATACAGTGTATCGACGTAATTTGATCTGAACAATCTAATAAAAAAAGAATTAAAACAAAAAAGGCAAATTGCTACCGCATAAGCGGTTATCGCAACCATATCCGAATTGTACAGATCTAAATATAATAAAAAGAAGAATAAAGCAAAAGGAAATTTTTAAAATTTGATAAAACCCAACAATGTTGCTAACGCAAAAATGCGATCATCGCAACGGGATCGAATCAACATAAATGTCACGCATCAAGCACACAAATATGCGAACAGCGTATCGACATAATTCGATCCGAAAAATCTAATAAAGAAATTAATAATATATATATATATATATATATATATATATATATATATATATATATATATATATATATATATATATATATATATATATATATATATATATACATAGAAATGCAAAACGTGTTATATTATTTCAAACTTGTTATATTGTTTTAGAAAACTTTAAAAAAATGGTATAAAAATCTATGTTGGTAACAAGCAAATTAAACAAAAGAGGTAACAGTTATAAGACACACTCGATGCTAGAACAAAATAGGAAGAATAGCAGCTACGGAAAATCCTTACCACGGCAAAACCGGCACGTTGCCGTTTTATAGGATTATCTTCTCTCTTTCTTTTTAGAAACAAATTGGCACTAATGGATCTCTTCACAACACAGCCGCGTGAGTTTTTTCTCGTCGTTTTTTTTTCTTTTTTTTTTTCAGTCCCCGGTCCTTAGCATTAGCACACATATATATAATAAAATAAATTAGGGTTATCTTTTAGTTGCCAATAATATCCCTAATATCCAATTTGAGGCCCAAAATAACATTAAAATTAAATAAAAATTTAAACTAAATGAAATTTAAACAATTTAATTAAAATAAATTTAAAACAGAAACTAAAAATCCTATTTATTTATGAAAAACAATATTAGTTAAAAATAAAAATAATTATTTAAAATAAAATAAAATAAAAATACTAATTATCTTATTTATCTATTCTAAACATTATTTAAATTAAAAAATAAGAATAAAAGTGAAAATAAATATTTAAAATAAAATTAAAATAAAATGCTAATTACTATAATTATTTATTCTAAATAATATTAGTTGAAAAAGTAAAATAAACGGACCCTAAATAAATAAAAATCGGACGTCAAAGTGATCGAAAAAATAAATCGAGGACACTAAAATAGATCAGTACGAAATATACAACATGGAAAAATACCAAAATTTAGGGTCAAAAATTAGGGTGTGACAATAGTATCCAGCCAGCGGGAGTTCCAAAAGGAAATGAGAGATCCATCCCCTAATTTACAAGAGCCCTGCATCATGAATCATTTGCTTCCTTTGAATCTCCAATCCTCATCAAGTCCTTCCACCACTGTGATTTGTGTTGGAATTAGGGTTCAAGAAGATGAGGTTTGTAAAGAAGAAGAAGGAGAAAATGAGAGAGAGAGAGAGAGAGAGAAAACTATGTTGCAGAAAATTGTTAACTGTGTATTATGTATCAATCGTATGTCAAATTACAACTAGGAAGCCCTTTATATAAGCCATCACGGCCCAGGCCCAAAACTCTATATTTCGACACAACTCTATATCAGCTATATTCGACTCTGTCGAATACAGCTGACTTACAATGTATTACAACTATTCGACTAACATACACTACTTCGACCAAACCTATAAACCTTCGACTTCGACACAACACTGAATTACAATTTCAACACATCCCCCTAATTCATGTTGTCGAGACTTCTCATCCCAATGCTTCTCTTTAATTCGTCGAATCTGACTCTTCCTAGAGGTTTGGTGAGTATATCAGCTAGTTGAACTTCTGTCTTGCAATACTCCAGTTCTAGCTTCCCTTTGTTGACTTGATCTCTCAGGAAATGATACCTCCTCTCAATGTGTTTGCTTCGACCATGGCTCATTGGGTGATTCGCCAGGTTGATAGCTGACTTGTTGTCTACAAGTAACTTTACTTTCTTCGATTCCATTACCTTGAGTTCTTCAAGCAACATTTCGATCCATGCTGCCTGGCACGCAGCATATGATGCAGCTACATATTCAGCTTCACATGAGGACAAAGCTACAATGCTTTGTTTTCTTGAGCTCCAAGATATTGGGGCTCCTTCGATCATGAAGATGTAGCCTGCAGTACTCTTCCTTTCGTCTTGATCTCCGCTGAAATCAGAATCAGTAAACCCATAGACTTCTGCCTTTGTATTATCTTTCGACTTCCTTGGCATCAACACACCATGATCAATCGTTCCCTTTATGTATCTCAGCACCCTCTTCACAGCAATGAGATGACAATCTTGGGGTTTCTCCACAAATTGACTTAACACTCCAACACTTTGACATATATCAGGTCTAGTGTTGCACAAATATCTCAAGGAACCAATGATTTGTTTGTACAGAGTTGCACTTACAAACTCATCATTAGTTTCTTTCTTCAACTTTGTGCCAGTTTCTAATGGTGTGGTTGCTGGATTACAGTTGCTCATCTTGAATCTTTTCAAGATATCTTGAGCATACTTCTTCTGGTGTAAAAATATTCCTTCACATGTGTCCTTGAATTCCATCCCTAAGAAATATGACAACTTCCCTAGGTCTGACATTTCAAACTCCTGCATTAGCTTCGACTTGACTTTCTTTATCTCGGCTTCGTCTGCTCCTGTGATTAGCAAATCATCGACATAGAGACATAGAATGATTCGACTGACACTGTCAACATCATTCACGTACACTCCATGTTCAGAGACACATTTTGTGAAACCTGCTTCATTCAGAAAACTATCTATTCGTTTATTCCAAGCTCTAGGAGCTTGTTTCAACCCATAGAGAGCCTTCTTTAATCTGTACACCTTCGACTCCTTCCCTTTGATGTTGAAACCTGGTGGTTGAGTAACATAGACCTCTTCTTGTAATGGTCCATTCAGAAATGCTAACTTTACATCCAACTGATGTATCTTCCATCCTCGATAAGCAGCAGTTGCCACAACAATTCTGATTGTCTCCAACCTTGCAACAGGTGCATAAACCTCGTCGAAGTCAATGCCCTGTTTCTGCAGAAAACCTCTAGCCACTAATCTTGCCTTATACTTAGCAATCTCACCATTTGGTCTTCGTTTCAACTTGTAAACCCATTTTACATCAATTGGCTTCTTGTTGGATCTTTCGACAAGCTCCCAGGTCTTGTTCTTCTCAGTAGCTTTGAGTTCTTCTTTCATAGCTTCACACCACTTTGAATCACTCATGGCTTGATCCAAATCAATTGGTTCTGCATTAGCCATCATCATGGCTTCTTCAATTAAGTCACCATCTGCATCAACTGCTCTATTTGGAAATCTCTCATATCCAGATAGTCTTGTCGATTCAGTTCTTGTTCTATTCGATCTTCTTGCTCTCTACTCAGGTTGTTCTTCATTTCGACTAGTTGAAGCTTTATCCTGTTCACTTCGACTAGTTGAAGCCTCATTCTGTTGATCATCTTCAAACACAGTTGTGACTGTATCTGACTCCTGTCGAACTAAAGTTTGACTCCAGTCCCACCCTTTGCTTTCATCTACAAGAACATCTCAACTGATCACTAGTTTATCATCGTTTGGTGAATACAGTTTGTATGCACCAGTCGAATGATGACCTATTAACACCATAGCTTGACTTCGATCATCCAGTTTTGTTCTCAATTGTTCAGGTACATGCCTGAAGCATATTGATCCAAAAACTTTAAGATGACTAACATTTGGTTTCGACCCTGTCCAAGCCTCATGCGGAGTCTTCTCGACTAACTTCTTAGTTGGACATCTATTCAGAATGTATACTGCTGTCGAAGCTGCTTCAGCCCAAAATCTCTTTGGCACCTCTTTCGCCTTCAACATACTTCTCGTCATATTCAGTATACTTCTATTCTTCCTCTCAGCTATGCCATTATGTTGAGGTGTATAGGGTGCAATAACCTCATGCTCTATACCTTCCTCTTCACAAAATCTAGCAAACTCTCGAGAGGTGTATTCACCACCGCCATCAGTTCTCAGTTTCTTTAGCTTACAGCCACTCTGCTTTTCGACAAGCAACTTAAACTTCTTGAACTTTGTGAATACTTCATTCTTACTTTCAATCATATAAATCCACATATATCTGATGAATTCAACAATGAAAGTTAAGAAGTAACGCTTACCACCATTCGACCTAACTTCAAAAGGTCCACACACATCAGAATGAACTAACTCCAGCTTTCGCCTTGATCTCATGGGCAAGTCATGCTTGAATGCTTTTCTGGCCTGCTTTGCTTTGCAGCATTCTTCACATACCTACTTTGGTTCCTTCAACTGCAGTAAACCAAACACCATTCTTTTCTGGTTGAGCATGCCTAAGCTTTTGAAGTTTAGATGTCCATACCTGTGGTGCCATAGCCAATTTTTGTCTTCTTCAGTCATTGAAGCGAGACACTTATGATCTGATGTGTGGAGTTCAACTTTAAAGGTTTTGTTTTTTGTCATAGGTGCTTTCATTATCAACTTCCCATCAGCCCTATGTACCTTTATGTGATTCTTCTCTAACTTCATATTGAAGCCTTTTGAAAGTAATTGACCTACACTTATCAGATTACTTGTCATTTCTGGAACATACAATACATCAGTGATAGTTGCTCTTCGACCATCCTTTCTGACAATCGAAATATCTCTTTTACCACCTGATTTGATGTGTCTGCCATCTGCGAACTTTATAACCTTTTCAACTGATTCATCTAAGTCGGTAAACCAGTTTTTATTGCCAGTCATGTGGTTGCTACATCCTGAATCTAGATACCACATGTTAGTTCGCTCAGTGTTCGACTGAGTGTTGGCCATCAGCAACACATCATCAGAATCACTATCTCTAGTGCGTGCATATTGGGCTTCATCACTATCTTTTGCTTTTGCCTTCTTTCTTCTTCGACAATCTCGAGCATAGTGAGCATAGTGACCAAAACCTTGACAGTTGTAACATTGCACGTCCTTCATGTCTTTCTTAGTCGAATCATTCTTCTTGCTTGACTTCTCATCATTAGCAACATTCTTTGACATCTTCGATTTCTCTTTTCCAGATTTCTTGGTGAATCTTGATTGTAGCGCCTTTTCAGTCACCTTCTCTCTTTCTGAGTTCCTCTGCTTCAATCTCATCTCATGAGCCTCTAAAGAAGCTTGAAGTTCTTCTAACTTCATCTCAGAAAGATTCTTGGACTCTTCTATTGTCACTACAAAGTAATCAAAATCTGATATCAAAGATCTTAATACCTTCTCAATCTTCTGCAGATCAGTGAGTGATTCACCACATGCCTTCATCTGGTTCGTTAGCATCACGATTCTTGAGAAGTATGCCGAGACTGATTCATCTTCTTTCATCTGAATCATCTCGTATTGCTTCCTCAAGGTCTGCAACTTCACCTTTTTCAATTTCTCATCTCCACCATACAAGCTCTTTAACTTTTCCCAAGCTGCTTTTGCTGATTCTTCCTCAATAATCTTTTCAAACACGTTTGGATCCACACACTGGTGAATCAAGAACAGTGTTTTGCCATCTTTCTTCCTTTGATCTTTGTGCACAGCCTTCTGCGCCTCATCTGCATTTGCCCCCAACTCCGATACTCCATCATTGACGATTTCAACAACATCTTGAAATCTGAAAATGACCTTCATCTGCGCCACCCACCGTTGATAGTTCTCGCCTTTGAAAACCGGTAAGTTTGCTGGAAATTGCGTAGATGTTGTTCCGTTTGCCATTTGATTCTCTCAAAATTGCAATCGTAACCGGGCTCTGTAATACCAATTTGTTGGAATTAGGGTTCAAGAAGATGAGGTTTGTAAAGAAGAAGAAGGAGAAAACGAGAGAGAGAGAGAGAGAGAGAGAGAGAAAACTATGTTGCAGAAAATTGTTAACTGTGTATTCTGTATCAATCGTATGTCAAATTACAACTAGGAAGCCCTTTATATAAGTCATCACGGCCCAGGCCCAAAACTCTACATTTCGACACAACTCTATATCAGCTATATTCGACTCTGTCGAATACAGCTGACTTACAATGTATTACAACTATTCGACTAACATACACTACTTCGACCAAACCTATAAACCTTCGACTTCGACACAACACTGAATTACAATTTCAACAATTTGAACCTGCAAGAGCCAACAATATTATTTATAATAATTTGTTGCGAATAACAACCACACTTATACTCCAACAACGGCTTCCAAATTGTGTTATGCTCATGGACAAATCTCCACAGCCATTTAGAAAGTAGAGCGCAATTGAAGATGTTTAAATCTTTAACACCAATGACTCTTTGATCCTTAGGCAAACAAACCAAAGACCATCGAACCCAAGCCATACGCGATGCGACATCAGCCCCTGACCAAAGAAAGCTCCTTTGGATAACCACCAAATCTTTGACGAATTTAGACAGAACTTTAAAAAATGATAGATAGTGGATAGAGAGATTTGTAAGCACTGAGTTAATAAGAGTAACTCGTCCACCTATAGATAACAACTTCCCTTTCCAAGTAGTTAGTCGTGCTTTGAATCAATCGACCACCGGTTTCTAATAGTTACACGTTTATGGTTTCCTCCAACAAATAGACCCAAGAATTTGAACGAAAGCTTGCTATAATGAAATTCCAGAAAACGAGCAGCAGTAGCCAAGAATGCTTCATCCACCCCTACCCGTATAGACAACTCTTCCAAAAACTCGTTCTCAATCCCGATACCAACTCAAACCCCCTAATTAGTATGGACTTGATTCCCCAAATATTTATCCAATCAACATCACACACCAGTATTTTATCGTCTGCGTATTGTATTAAGTTTATCGCATCATCCCCATTCAAACGAAATCCATTAAAGATATTACAATTTAGAGTCCTCTTCACCAATACAGCTAGGCCCTCGGCCACCAACGCAAGCAAAATCCTTGTCTCAATCCCCTAGCACACTTGAAATCTCCTGACATACTCCCGTTAACCAATACAGAGAGAAAGTTGTTACATACACCTCCTCTAATCCACCTTAACCATTTGCCTCCAAAATTCGTAGCCATCAAGACTTGTTCCAAAAAAATCTCATTCAACACAATCGTAGGCTTGCGTAAAATTTACTTTAAATAGAAAAACACTTTCTCTTCTTCCTTTTGGCAAGATCTATAAGCTCGTTAACAACCAACACGCCGTCGAAGATCTGCCTGCCTGAAATAAATACTTTTTGAGACATGGATACCTACCTTCCTATAACTAGAGCCGTCAAAATGGGCCGAAGCCCATGGGCCGGCCCGCCGAGCCCGAAAAAAGTTAGGGCTTGGGCCTTATTTTTGAAGCCCATATTATTCCGGGCCTTTTTTAGCCCGGCCCGAAAAAGCTCGAAAAAAAATGGGCCGGCCCGTATGGGCTATGGGTAGCCCGCCAGCCCGACAACTTTTTTTAAAAGAATTAATTTAACTATTTGGCCCATAATATAAATTAATAAATATATATAATTGGACCTAAAAAATAAATTTGACCCAAGAAACATTTGGATACAATGTGTTAGTGCATCTTTGGTTCGGTCCACACACACTTCAGTGACTACCCGAACATTAATTTCTATTACATTACAGTATTCTAAAATGAATATATTACATTAAGATCATTAAAATGAGTATTAATTTCTATAACATTATATATTAAAATGACTATTAATTTCTATTACATTATATATTACTTAAAAAATAAATTTTTTAATTTTTTTTTAAAATGGGCCCGTTTAGGGCCGGGCCCGTTTTAGGGCTGGGTAGCCCGCAGCCCAGACCGGGCTGGGCCTGGGTAGTAAACAAGGAGCCCGTATTCAAAATGGGCTTTTTGAGCCCGGCCCGGAAAAGCCCGAGGCCCGCCAGGGCCGGCCCGTTTAGGGCCGGGCTACCCGTTTTGACAGCTCTACCTATAACCTTGCTAAGCCTAGAAGCCATAATTTTTAAAATAATCTTATAAATGCAGCCCACGAGACTGAAGATTTGTACTTACTTTAGAGTTTTGAAATAGTATGAATGTGTGAATTTCAACCATTATTTTTTTTTTTAATAATCAAAATTGTATTAATAATAATAAGTTGAATCCCAACATTTACAGATCACCCTCCAAACATGATTACAAAAATTGAGAGGGGATATTTACCCAATTGTAATAACTACATAACAGCCCTTTCCTAAAAATCTTACCGTGTTTCAACCATTATAACGCATGAAACACGCATAAACCCATGAAAAATGCATTATCCTTAAATCCATGATTTGTCAAATTCAAACAATATAGTCTTTATAATGCTATGATTTTAAGAACTCATTATTGGTCTTGTATTGTGTAGAATGGTGTTTTGCTATTTCTTGCAAATCTAAGATATCTATGCAACAGAAGTTATAGGATTTTTGCTCATAGAAATGTGACAGTCTCTTAATTATAATATTTTCATACCCTTGTGTTATCAAATTCAAATGAATGGGGATTTATTTATCGACCACGATCAAGCTGGCCATGTTCTGCTCGCTTTATATTCTATTAATTTTCTTTGAACCATTTCATTGATAATGGCACACAAGATTAATCAAGTATGAAGACATAACTTCAACTTCGAAATGCTTCGGGCACTACAGTGATGTTTCAAATACATTTTTAGATAATATTCTTAGTTCCATTGTTTTCCTCTATTTAGAAATATGATTATGAGATTCCTTAAATTGCTTTTTAGCCGGGTTAGATTTACTATGTTATCTTTATGTTTTATGCATGTTCTTAAACCTTTACACTTTTATATATTATTGATTCTATAATGAAATTGGGTATATTAATTTTTTTTCTTCATATTTTACATAATTTGGGAAGGTTTGGAACCTCCATAGAAACACCACCTTAGTTTAATTGATATCAGTGGTCACTCAAAATCGTTGTAAATATATTATGAGTATCGTATAAGCGGCGGTTTTCGAAACTCCTGTAAAATAATTTGCGGAGATTTAAAACTCCTGTAAAATGAATAAAAAAACCTTGCTAATCGGGTGCATTTTTTTGTAGTGATAGTTAAATAGACAATTATTACGAGTTGATAAAAAGAAATCATGAAAATCAATGAAAAATAAGCTCTTCAATAACTTCAATGCTCTCTAAAATCGCAGTCAATTGCTCATTGTCGTCACTTTCCTGCCTAGAATTCGTAACCCTCCAATAAAGTAGAAAAAAATCTCTTTAAAAAGTTAATTTCACCTGTCAGCAAAAAGTAGCATCGCGATCGTGTTGGTCAGTATCGCGATCGCAATACTTTATCATTGCGCCCACGATGAAGCCATCACGGTCACATGAAATTCAGGGGTGAAAATTTTCTTTTTTCTTATGAAATTTTCTAAGTCCCATTTTATTTCGCTTTTGCACTTTTACTCAATTCTTCTTCATATATGTTTGGTTTTTGCTCATAATTTCACTGATTTTGTCAAAAAAATACTCACAAATATTACGTGATGATAAAGTGTTATCGTAACCCCAAATTTACTCTATTGCTTGTCCTCAAGTAACCTGTCTGTAAACTGAAAATTTTATCAGAAAAAAATGCTTACCCAAAAATCCTTACCAATAAACATCACCATTCTCATTTTTTCTGATCAACACGTCCGTTCCCTGCTTCAATCTTGATAATTCCGAGAAGTTCTTCCAACATCACAAGTACTCAACCTGTTTGTTGCGGTGAAAATCGGATAACAAGCTATTAATTAACTTGCATCATATTTCTTTTACAACCGACTTTGATTTATCCAAAGGAAAGGTTCGAGATCGAAAAAAATCTAAAAAGGGGAGATCTAAGGTTCGGGGGTTGGTTATACAAAGGGAAGGTATTAGCACCATAAGTATCTGTAGTACTCTACAGGAACCTCTTGTTTAAGTTTGTGTTATGTTATATTTGCTTGCTAAGAGGATTTGTACTAAGGTAATGACCTAAGGTATGTACACTAAGTTTGCTCGCCAAGACGTCGCATCTTGTGCCTACGTATCTGACTAAAGAATCAGAGCAACCATAGTTCACCTAACTAAGGGTGAAAGAAAAGGAAACATTGACTATGGCCAACGTCCCAAAGGGAATGAGCATAAGCTCACGTAGAGTCCACGATAACTCTCTAAGTCTACGTTATGAAGGGAGGAAGTGAATTCTCATGATAGTGAGAACCACACAGAGTTCATGATAACTCTGTAAGTCTGGGTAAAAGGTAAAGTGAGTTCTCATGAAAGTGAGAATCACATGGAGTTCATGATAACTCCATCCTATTACTAAACTATGAGGGAAACGGCTCTTATGAGGCCAAGGTGAAAATGGGAAAGGTTTATGGGCTTAGGAATCAAAGTGGGAACTTTCCTTTGGAAGGAGGGTCAAGAAGTCAAGTATGAATATACGGTGAACAATATGGATATAAACAAGCATAATAATAAAGATAAAATGAACGAGATATGAACATGGTAATAATCAAGATATCAAAGTCAAGTGATAATAAATCAAAGAATGACAGTAAACACATGGTATCATGCTTAACATGCTAACATGCTAAAACAATGTCAGTCAAACATATATACAAGCAGACATCAAGAGATAAAAATGCTTCAATGTAAATGAGCAAAAGATAGAAAGATCTAACCCAAAATAGAGTGCATGCTGGTGAGCCACTGACAAAACAAGATCAGAACCTCCACTCTAAGAGCATAGGGTAAAAGTCCTAAATCTAAGTCCTCAGTCCCAAAACACAATAGTAACCACAGTCCGGTCAATTGAGTTTTTTAGGATTTCGATATTTATTAGTGTGTTTTAAATGAACAAATAAAATGAACAATATACACAAGATATAAATATGAACAATGATAATATTAACAAGGATAATAATCGACATAAAGAATAAATCAAGATATATATATTGACTGAAAGTAAACTTAGTGATTGTTGATTAATTTATTGGATCGATGAATCGGGTCCAATGTAGTGCTGATCCGTCGTAGTACGGTCTATGAGGAAAACCATACTATAGGAGGATGCACAATTTGATCTTTGTGTTAAGACACGATGGAGAAATGATATAGAAGATCATTCTCCGATGAAATCGTGCCACACAAAAAGAAAAGGTAAAGACCTCGTCTTAATCACAAACTCTCGTTGATTAGTCGAAAGTAACCTATCACGATCTCAAAGTATAGAAAGAGATCTCGATGATCACTCACTACAGATTTGAAATAATGAAGGTTCATCGCTTCGCTAACAACGTTCGTGAATAAAAAGACTTCATCGGTCAAAAAAAAAGATGAACATAAATGCGACGGGAAGTGAAAATAAAGTCGATCTCGTCTTAATCATGATTTAATCGTGAAAACGATAATCTATGATATTTGACTTTCATTGACCGGTAAAATAAGAGAAGTTGCCTCATATATATCATGACTTAGTGATTTGAAATAAATCGATAAAAAGTCATGATTTTGCAATATCATCAGCCCAAAAAAAGAAACGGGCTCGAAATGAAAATAAAATCGGTCTCATCTAAATAAGGATTTAGATCGATAAATTGAATACCTTTCTATTAGATTTTCATTGACCAATAAAAGTAAAATAAAATGAGATTGAAACGAAACATAAAGTTGGTCTAGTCTAAATTAAGATTTTAAATCGATAAAATCGATAATCTTTAATTAAACTCTCATTGACCAACAAAATAGAAAATAGGCCTCATATTCATCACAATTTATTGATTCAAGTAAATCAACAAAAATTATGATTTTGATATATCATAGGCCACAAAATGAATAAAATGATAATGAAGGAAGATAAATAGAAATAAAATAAATAAATGGTGAATGTCAATAAATAGAGACAAGAACTAAAATAAAAAAAAAAGGGGGAGGCCTCAAGTAAATTAGGATTTGAATTTTTTAGAGAAAAATCGACAAATCAAAAATGTTATCTTATCATTGGCCCAAAAATAAAATGGAATGAAACAAAATAAGAATAGAATAGAAAACTTGAAATAGTTAAATCAAGTCACAATAAGTGTTAACAATTTTTTTAAAAAAAGAACTACAATTTTTAGAAAATATCTTTTTGTAATAAATTAAACTAAAAAGAAAAAGAGGGTTTTTATTTGAAAAGGAAAAAAACTGATCACAACATGGCGGAATCCTTTGGGCTTATGAAAGCCCATCATCCACTAAGAGGACCACACGGGTGGAGTGAAGTAAGAGGGTAGGTGTGTGAAAAAGCACATGGGCCTTGAACCCCCAGCCGATCCAGCAGCTGTTATCAAAGGTGAAAAGAAAAAGGAAAAGTCTGGATTGATAAAGAAAGGGTCAAAAAAAAAAAGATCCAAGAGAAACCAAACACCAACATAGATGTTACACGCGAATCCCAGGCTCCATCCTCATTAAAATGAAAACATGGTCAAGAACCAGTTTTGCGATAAACAAAATAAAGAAGAAATCCACCATAACGATGTGAAGAACGACATAGTTTCATTCTTAAATCAAGGACTGATGCGCCATGTTTTCACAAAGTCGGAGCAATCATCAAAAGGGTGCAAAATCAAACAACGATCGAAGAACATCTCTCCGATTCCAACCTTACGTCTCGCTTCAGTCGCATCCGCTCAAGCTTATTTTGATTCTGGTCTCGCCTCCGGCATTGAATCAGGTTTGTGGGTTTGGTTCTCAGTTTAAGGTTGATTCATGAAGGTTCGATTTGGGTTCAATGATTCTCAAATCTCTCTTTTTCATCTTCAATTTCTTATTCGGATTTGAGGTTTTGGGTATTTGAAAGCTGGGTTTTTGAATCTGTCTGGGTTTGATTTTCGAATAGGTTTGATAAGGTTACGAAGGAGGGATTTATTGATGTGTGGAGAGACCAATAGATTTTGGGTTCTGTGTTATTTGAAAGAATGATTTGAAGTGGTTTGAGATGGATGGAGGATGTACGTGGTTCTGAAAGAGAAGTTTGGAGCTTGGAGATATGCGGTCCGATTGAGGAAGAGGGTGATTGCGTTTTAGAAGCTGTTCAATTTACGTGGGTCTGATTTCATCTTTTGGTGGTGCTTTTTGCTGGAGGTTTTTGTGTAGTTTGGTGTCGGATTTATGGTGTGAAACAGAGGTGAAGGATAAGGTTGTGTATTGAAGAAGAAGAAGGATGGTTTTAGTTGCAGGATGTCATTGTATGGTAGTGTATTGTCTTGGTTATCCGTGTGTTGGGATAGTGTTTGTTCGCTGTAGGTGGGAGTGGCTACAGGTTTGCGTAGTGCAGGAAATGTGGTGATAGCAGAGCTTTTGAGAGGATGGTGGCGGGCTATTTGTGAAAGGTACCGCGGGTCTTGGGTTGTACCGTTGGAGTTTAAAAAGGTTTTGCAAGGTGTTTGATGGTTCTTTGGTGTGGTCGTACGGTTCACAGGCTGGAAAGTTGGAAGGTAGAGGGTGGCTTGTAGCAGGATTTTGAGGCTTTAATGCTACATATCTTTAGTGTATAGCAGAAGATTTGTAAAGCAGATTGGGTTGAGGTGTTAACTAAATGACAATAACAGTTCAGAAAAATTAGCAACATATATTTTGTATTCGTAATAAAAAAATTAAAACTGAATTTGAATAAAATAAAATGGTATAAAGAACACAAACTAAATAAAAAACTATAATTACGATTAAAATCAAACTATAATTAAATGAAATTACTAAACTTAAACTAAATAATTTTAAGTTGAAATTAAAGTAAACTAAAATAGAAAATTAATCTAATTTAACTAGACTAAAATTAAAAACTAAATGATAATTAAAATAAATTACAAATACACTACAAATTATAAATAAACTAAATCAAACTTAAATTAAAATAAAATGAGCTAACTTTAAAATAATTAAGCTGAGAATGAATGAACTAAAAAAAAAATACTATATTGTATTTAAACTAGATTAAATTTAAATAAGCTACGAAAATTGTCTACATATCAATAAAATAAATAACAAATAAAATGGCAAGTAAATGTCAAAAATCGGCTAAAATGCATGATTAATATGATAAATAAAATGTTTGACTAAAACTGCAAAAATTGCTGACTTGGAATGATATGCAAAGGATCAAAGGATCTGAGGGTAAAATTTGGGGTGCAACATTGTCTTTCATTTCACCGTTGTTCACTTCAATTGACAGGGCAATCACACAGTCGGCGTACAAAAGCATTTAACCATAAGTTTGCAAAGTTTCTACAAAGTCAATCAAAGTCATATTTAAACACACACTTTGGAGGTCTTTTTAATGTTGTAACGCGACTTATGTCAGGGTAGGATAATTTGGGATAGTAGACTTAAACCTTGGAGGTAGGTACCTAGTTATCCTTATGTTACCATGTTCCTTTCATCATAATCGTTTACTTGATGAATTGGTACTAGAGAATGCAATCTATTGGCCTTTTTCATTTATTTTCCACAACATTTTTTTGTCTTTTTGAAGAAGTCATTTTAACTTCTTTATTTTCTATCATTCTCTCTTTCTTTTTCTTTATTTTGACCATTCTTCTCTAGTACCCTAACCTCAAACTTATTTGTAGATAACTTTCAAGAGAAACCCTAAACTTGTTCTTTTTCATCAGACAAGGAACTAAAATTTTTACCTAACTCCAAAGAGGGTGGAAAGATTAATCTTTCAAGTCATTTGGCTATATATAACAGGCTATGTCACCGAAAGAAAAGGTTCAGGATCAAAGTGGTTAAACAATAGATATTAACATTTAAATCAGGTTGGCTTAAAAAGGCTTAGAGTTTTTACAAACAAGTGTCTTAGTGTGTAATTTATCAGACCAATAGACTAAACAGAAACAATGAAAATTCCAGAAAATAACTAATGTACGGATACTCTCATAAGAAGAAAAAGTAAACATTGAAATTTTTTAGCTCAAACCATACTAGATGAGGTATCTGAAGATTAATTACAAATAGTTGGTTTCCTTTTTCGTTATCAAATGTCAATCTGCAAAGAAAACTTATATGTTGATCACTTTTTCCATTCTTTTTCAATGACTTTTGCTTTTCTTTTTCATATTGTCACTGGTAAGATAAAAAATTATATCTGAAAGAAACAACATCAACAAACTTGTTCATTAAGTAAAGCATAGATAAGTAGTACAAAAAGGGAATAATATTCTTAAAAGCTAGATATTACTCTTGTTTGGAGCAAAGTACAAAATGGAATACTAAAAATAAAAATTAAAAACTAAAACTCCAAAATGTTGTCGGAGTTGAAATAGTTGTGAAAATCATTCATGTTGTCTTGGAAGGCTTTATTTTGTTTGGCCTAAGTGTTCCTCACATGATCCCTTCTTTGGGCTAAGGATTAGTCTTGCTCACGGAAATATGTTTCCAGTAAGCGGTTAAGAAGCGTTCCCTAAAATTATGAACCGACATGTGTTCTCAGTGTTCCTGATAATAAGCCTGAAAGTTTGGTCCAAATCTTGGTGGGTCAGCATATAAGTTGGGTGAAATTTGTGTGGCCTAACTTGCCATTCCAAGTGCGTGTTTCTCCAGCCTTTGCAAATTTTCAGGTTCTTGTTGATGTTGTTGGAAGACTACTTCCGATTGATGGATCTCAGGGCGATAGAATCTGTCTTGCTCCTCGTGTGGTACTTCCTCTTTTCTCTCTTCATGAATAAGGTTTGTTGCGATCCTTCTCATAGAACTTTGGTTTATTGGCAACATTGGTGTAACCATCTCATCATCTGGATGGCTTTGAACTCTAACTAACCTGCACAATTCATTAATATCACAAAAATAACCAAAAGCTCATTGTGGGGCGTCACCTAAGTACTTCATATTTTTAGCAATCAATCTCATAACATCGATTGGCTCATGATTCAAAATTGTCTGCAGAGTCATACACCTTTGTACAATAAATTCAGATTGGTTGGATGCAGACTCTAAAGTTTGAACAATGAAAGATGCCCATGCTTTTAGTATTGAGTGCATCTACCTAGTACGAAGCCTTAACGGAACACCTCTCACAGTAACCCGCTAAGTCCTGGGTTGACAAAATTCCTTTTTCATAGTCTCACACATTTGCTCGAGCATCTTAATATTCCTCCTACTTTAGGCTTCACACATTTTTGGTGGTTCTAAATTAAGTAAACCATTGATAACAGGCATGGGTGGTTTTAAGGTACGGCCAGGCTGGGCATGTGCCCAGGCTCTGGCCCAAAACTTTTCCTTCTTTTCGCTAAAATAAATGAAAATTGCTTCGGTTAAAAAGTACTATTATGGCGGTTTAAACCGCCACAATTAACAAAAATCAGAAAAATATAAGTTTAAACCACAAAGAAGAAAGTGACGGTTTTTTGTCATAGATAATGGCAGTTTTAACTGCCATATTAAACATTTTTTACAAATAAAAACATTATTTTTTTTTAACCTTTTTATGCAATTAAATTTACATTACATCAATTTTTTTATATTATAATATTTAGATTTGACTACATTACAAAAAGTGCAAGAATTGAAATAATGAATACTTAGGAGAAATAAATATTAACATAAAAGTAGCAACTATTAAAATTTAAAAAAATATGTAAAGTGTTGTAAAAAAGAAGAAGAAAAGAATAAATTTTATCCTCAAATAATATAAAAAGTATATTAGGACTCTATACAATTCAATAGATCAATTTCCACAACTATAAACCGAAATATTCGATATACAAAAATAATAAAAACAAAAATCACCGTAAAGTAACAGATGTGTCAAAATAAAGTCGGTTAAAACCGTCATTTTTCTATTAACATTACGTCAGTTTATAAACCGCCATATTTTACTGTAAATAATGGTGGTTTTATTAAACGCCATTTTAGTAAAGTGTTGTATTTTCTATAAATTAATCAAATAGTAATAGGAGATGTTTGAATGTCCTTTGAGCTGGTTATCATGGTCACTTTGATGATTCAAGGCCAAGTAAGAGTGACATACCAGTAACTGAAAGGTTAGTTTCTTATAGCTGAATTAACATTCAACATTTTTAATCTCTTGAAGGTATCATAACCTTTTGATTTAATATATTTATTTAAATATAAATAGACTTGAGCTTGGCAATAGATTGTGTTCTGAGTGATCAGCTAGTATCATCAAAGGCAAAACCTAGGTACTTTGTACATATAGTTAACCTTTTGATTGTTTGAGAAAATTTAAATTTATGGTATCTGTCATGGTTGTATTTTTCTATTTGTATGAAGTGTTGGATGCAGCATAAAGTGGCACCCATGAAAGATACCATAAATTTAAATTTTCTTTTGATTTGTACATTGTGCTATCTTGTTCAAGATATCAATCTGTGAGTTCAAGTTTTACTTTCGGTTCTATATTTATATAATACATACACTTGTTGAATTTGCGGTCTTCAAATTTTTTCCCAGACTTCAAAAAATTTATGGCTCTGCCACTGATAACAGGAGTACTATAGTCAATATGTTTACCTCTCACCTAAGGCCGAATACCTTGTCAGGATGATAAGGAGCATTAGAAAATAATTCTTACCCACTTGACTTGTTTGTTACCTAAATCAATCCGTTGAACCTCATCCAACCTCTTTCTTCTAACATAGTCATAAACTCTTCATATCGGACCAAATTTTAACAATCAAAAGTTGTTTCCTTCACCACTTTGTAGTCTTAAACCTTGAGAAATTTGTCAGTATTGACTTGTGAGAGAAACTTCAAATTTGGAAACAATTGGGCTTTTTATGTGGATAGTGTGAATGGTGTATTTTCCTGGGAAACTCTACTTCGTTTAGGAGCCATTTTCTGCATCACAATAGAGGACAGAAACAGTACAAGAAAAACTGAAAAGAAAGTGATTATCAAGAGATTTTTTAGAGTAGAAGAATAGTTGCTCATAGTGGTTTACGAAAAAGTTGCCCTCAACTGGAAATTTATAATTCCCGCGAAAGATCCATTCTGACCGCAATAAAGTGCATCGCGATCGCAATGCCCAATGGTCTGAAACCAACATATATATTTTAACGTCTCTATCGCGACCTACATGGAATTCATCACGACCACGATATAGCAGTAACATGACCACGATAGACCCAACGCGAGCGTGTGAATTCAAGTAACCAACTCTTCTTTTATCCCTTACTTTTGCATGCTTACTCTTCTTCACTTATTTCTTTTTCTCTTTTTGTCCACAACTCTTCTCTAGCAACATACTACAAAATAAAACACGATTAGCCAAAATAATATTAACTTGCATGAAATTTAAATTGCTATAAAACTAAAAAATTTTAATGGGTTGTCTCCCATTAAGCGCTTCTTTAAGATCATTAGGTTGAATCTTTCCGTCTAAAGCTCTGCGAGTATTAGAGACATACATTTGTTTTTTTTTACTTTTTGAAGTACACATACGAATTCTAAATAGTATTTTCAAAGACATGCATTAGTTTTTTTTTTTTACTTTTGAAGTATGCATACAAATTCGGATTGTATTTTAATTATGTCTTTTTCTCTTATAAATGTATGCCACTAAACTTATCATGTATGTAATTTTTTTCCCTCGGGCACAATAATGTCTCCTATGTGGACATCAATCATCCTCTCAATGTTCTAACACTTTCTCCATAACATTCACTTTCTCTTTATACTATTAAGAGAGAATATAAATCCATCATTATGTAGCATAAACATCTTAAAGGGGTGCTAGATATGTTACTAACCCTGATTATATCTGTCAACTTGTCAACAATGTTGAGATTTTTAATAAAGTCTTACTTTAAAAGTGGAAGTGGAGGCTTCTAGTAGAGGATGATGCCTTGTGGTCAGGTCTTTTGAATCAAAGATATGTCATGTGAACAAGCAGGTTTTGTCAAGGACTTGTTCTAAAAAGAACAGGAAGGACTTAATTTGATAATCTGATTTTAAAGGATGTCTTCCCATATTTATATCAAGTGTATGCATATCCCTTGGAAAGCATAGCAGACATGGGAAGATGGAATTCTGACCAGTGGAGTTAGCAGCTTGATTGGGATGTTTATTGTAATTCTATTTGCTCGTTACTTGGTTGTATTGTCTTTACTCCTTGTTGGATTTTGTATTGGGTTAAATTATATTATGTACTTGTTATCAATGAATTTTCTTTGGTGATTGATGAGGAACAAAGTGTATTCGTCCATGGTAGATTGATAACTGATAATTTTATTATTGCGCTGGAGTGCTTTCATTGGCTTAAGAAAAAGAATAAGGGGGAAAAGGGTCATGGCTATAAAGTTGAACATGTTTAAGGCCTATGATAGGATAGAATGTGAGTTCGTTGTGATGACTATGTTGTCCATGGGATTCCCTAAGACGTTTGTTGAGCTTATTCATAGGTGCATCTCCATGGTCTCTTACCAGAATCTCCTAAATTGTCAAGCCACAAAGAGTTTTTCTGCTGAAAGAGGCCTCCGTCAGGGGGATCCTCTCTCACCGTATTTATTTATTATGTGTGCTAATGGTTTTTAGGGATGAACAAGGAAGAAGTTCTCAAAGGAAAGCTCCTTGGAATCCAAATTTCCAGGAAAGCGCCTCTCATCTCGCACCTCCTATTTGCTTATGACAGTCTTTTTTTCGCTAGGGTAAATACCTCTAAGGCTGCCTGTATTGTTTCTGTTCTAAATAGGTACCAAGAAGCGTCGGGTAAAATGGTGAACTAGGATAAATCTAAGGTTTCCTTTAGTAGGAACCTTGATGAATATGTCAAGCAGGCTATTTGACATGAGATGAGGGTCAAATATGTGGTAAGTCATTCAAAATACTTGTGATTACCAGTTGTTTTTGGTAGGTCCAAGAAGGAAGTCTTTGCAATGGTAAAAGAGAGAGTTTGGAAAAAGATTAAAGGTTGGAAAGAGAAATATCTGTCTAGAGTTGGCAAGGAGGTGCTCATAAAGACAGTGGCCCAAGCTATTCCTAGCTATGTCATGAGTTGTTATAAACTTCCTGAAAGCTGTTGCCAAGAGATTGAGGCAATGATTTCTAGGCTTTAGTGGGGTGCGAAGGAAGGTAAGAGGAAGATCCACTGGCTGAGTTGGGAGAAGCTTTCTTGTGCTAAGGGGGAGGGTGGATTGGGGTTTCGAGGTATAAGCGACTTCAATAAAAGCTTACTTGGTAAACATTATTGGAGGATTCTCAATGAAGATAATTCTTTACTTAGCAGAGTTCTCAAAGGTAGGTACTTCCCTCGTATCACAATTTATGAGGCTTCTCTAGGTCACAATCCAAGTCATGTTTAGAGGAGTATTCTCAGTGCAAGGGACGTCGTTGAACAAGGAACAAGATGAAAGATTGGCAATGGTGAGAGTGTTCGCATTTGGGGATACAAGTGGCTGCCAAACAAAATGGGGTTCAAGGTTTTGAGTCCTTCGCCTGGTCCTGAAGAGGTTAACGTGTTTGTGATCTTATTGATGCTGGCCTAGGTGTGGGCAAAACTGATACTTTGAAATCCCACAGCCACCCTAATGATGTCCAACAAATTCTAAGCGTTCCTCTCTCACAGAGATTACCCCGGATAATAAAACTTCGCATTTTGAAAAAAATGGAGTTTACTCTGTGAAGTCTGCCTATCACCTCCTGCGTCATATTAACTCCTCTAAGGTACTAGGTCCTTCTTCTCTTCATCCCAAGCAAGTTTGGAAGTTGATCTGGAATCTTCCCGTGCTTCCGAAAATCAGGAACTTTCTATGGCGGATGGCTAAGGATATCCTTCCCCACAAGGAAAACCTGCAAGATAAAGGTATTATGCTTGATCCTATTTAATCCTTCCATAACTCTGCTCCAGAAACCTGCAAGCATTTGTTTATGCATTGTGAGTTTGCAAAGGTTGCGTTCTTTTCTTCTCCTTTGGTTTACCGTATCCCACCTGAGTTGGACATGCTCGATTGGTTGCTGGCCATTTTGACGTCCAAAGACAAGCTAAGTGTACAATTATTCAGCTCGTATCTTTGGAACATCTGGATTGCTAGGAACAATGTGGAGTTTAACAATAAAAGAGTGAATCCTGAAGTCGTTACGGGGAGAGCCTAACAGGGTGTTATGGAGTTCTGTCAGGAGACCAATTCAGACAAAGTGGTGAGGAGTCAAGACAAAAACCCTCTAGAGGAACCTAGCTATACCTAAAGGAGTGTGTAATGTGCAGGTGGATGTTGGCTTGATCGAAGAGGAAGGGATCACGTTTGGGTGCGTTGTGAAAGATCATTACCATAAAGTCATTGTTGCTGCCTGTGCGAAAGAGAAAGCTCGGGCAGATCCTTGTCTAGTCAAAATTCTGGCTATTAGGTGGAGCATCAACATGGTGAAAGCTTTGGGTTTTGACAAAATTCATATGCATTCTGATTCCTCTTCTGCAGTGGATTGTATTAACTCAGTTTTGAGTTTAGCAAATCTAAATCACATTGCTTTAGATTGTAGGGAGTTGCTTAAAAAAAATTTGTTTCATCTATTACATTTTGGAGACGGTTGTATAATGTGGATGCTCATCACATGGCCAATGTGGCTAAAACGATGGACTCTAGAATTTGATTTGGGTGTATCCCTAGTTGCAACATTCCCTCTCCTCTTGATGTTATTTGGCTTAATGAAGATTTTCAGTTGAAAAAAAAATCTTAAAAAAAAAAAAGATAAGAATATTTTCCCAACACTTAACTCGCCTTCTATCACAAATTTCTTTATGTGAAATTTTTATGATGCTAAATTCTAACCATTCTTTCAAGAGCTCAGATTCTATTTTTCACCCGAGTCGTCTTAGAAATTTCTTGAAAATTATAAAATCCTTTTCAAAAAAATTTGAAATCAACAAAATCCTAATACATTGTCTCATCTTCCAGCTAATCTATCCATCGTGAGGTTAGTACACATTTTCTTTAATTTAAGTGTTATTGGTTCACCTTTTTCTCCTGTCATGTTGGTTTAGGCTCTGTTTGGGAAGATATTTTTTAAGCTTATAGCTTATGTCTTATAGCTTATAAGTTCATATGACAATAAAAGATATGTTTGGTAACGGTCTTTTTATCACGAGCTTATAGCTTATTTGATTAGCTTATAGCTTATTTTTCAGACGCTATTTTTAATAGTGTTTTAGTTTATAGCTTATAGCTTATCTTTTTTTCTTCTATTTTTACCTTTATTATTTTAAGTAAAATCCACTACTATCCTTTATAATTTATTATAATTTAAAATAAAATAATAATTATTAAATATCTTTTATATCATTTTATTTTATCACCTAATTAAACCGCTAATTTTACCAAACACTTCAATTAGCTTATCAGCTATAAGCTATAAGCTATTAGTCACCAGTTATCAGTCATAAGCTATAAGCTATCAGCTAACTTATCAGCCAACTACTATTTTTATCAAACAGAGCCTTAGTGCGGATTCTAAAATTCGAGCATGTGTTTAGATTCATGCTCAATCCATCAAGCATTTAGATTTTATAATTTGAAATTTTGTTGACTCAAGTATTTTCTTATTTATCTATGTGTTGATTTATTTGTGTAGTGATTTCTCATTGTCAAATATGTAGTTTTGTTTATATTTTTTATCTACTTTTCATTAATTGATAGGAATGTTCTCAAATATCACGTTAGGGAGAACATAGTTTATGTGAACGCCTCTTACTAGTCATGAGCTCGGCAGAAGAACATGGCAAATAAAGATAGACCATTTGAGCCACATATTCACCCTTAGTATCAACCATAACGTAAGAAGCCCAAGGTTCAAGCTTAATCATATTCCGCACTTTCCCATTTTATATTTTTTATAATTTATTTTCATTTCATGTTTTATTTTGCTTTAAATTATTTTTTTCACTTATGTGACATACCACTTAAATGTGTCAATAGAGGCAAGAAGATCATTTGTTTGACTACTCAAAACACAAGATAGTTCACTAACTCCACCAGAGATGGTGAACCGAGTAAGCTTTCTACCACAGGTTACATCATGATTTATCTTGAGATGCAAATTTTTTTTTTTTTGAGAGGGAGATGCAAATGACATTGAACGACATGTTATGTATGCTACATCTTCCAATCCAAGACAATCTTTTTGATCATGTCGCATTGACCAATTTTGAAGTAGTGAACATGATGGTAGAGTTGATTAGATATGACCTAGAGGATGTTGAATGAGAACTTGAAAAGACCAATGGGGATCATGTACGAGTCAAGTTCTTAAAATATGGGTTTTAGAAGCACCTAACAACTATAATACTTGTGATGTTGATGATGACAACGTGGGAATGCACATGCACATCGAATACACCATCATAATGTATCTACCTTATTTGATAGGATCGACAATATGCAAGTATATAATTTTGTATTTAAGTTGCTAACAAACACTCCTATTTAAAGGAAGTTAGCGCACCATTTTCAGGTATAATTTTCACTCTCCATTTGAAATTTCACGATTAATTTTCCTTACTAACTTAAGCGTTGGAGTTCTAACCTTGCTGATTAGTCTCGTCCACCTCATTTGAACTAAGCTCCACCCGACGCAGCAAACAATTCTATTTCTCTGATCATCACTTTGTTCTTGAATAGAATAAAAATAATAAGACTATATCTTGGGAAACATCTTTCAGTTTAATTTATTATGTTTTACCTTCCTTGCCTGTTTCTTCATCAAGTTGTGTATGCCCTTTTGAAAATATCTATTGTTAGCCTTGAAAGTCTTTATTTTGCCCATTCTTTTGCTCACAGAAAAACTATAGAGAAATGCGATCAAATTGCTAAATTCAACATCTGCTTTTATAGAGGTGATTTTGAGTCAAACTTTTTCAGTCTTAAAAGGATACGTTCCTCGAGTTTTTCCTCATATACTATGTCGTCAGAATCTAACTTTGACCATCTTGAAAATTGTGAAATAAATGCTTATCTATCGTCTGTTTTTTATCAGTATCTTTTCTCTCTTTATTCTATTTTTTTTTATTTAACTTTTTGTTGATGACAAAAGGGGGAGAAAATCATGGGAGTATTTAAGAGGGTAAAGGTATTTTTCAATGTTTTTATATACCTGAACCCTTATAAGAATCAGAACTCATTTATGCTTAAATCAAAACATTGTTTTCTTATGCTATAAAGATAAGTTTAATTAACTTAGATAGGACTTAGGGGGAGCTTACAAAACTCAACCTTTGGACTATTAGACTCAGGAGAAGCTTACAAACCTCACACTTTGATGTTGTCAAGTTAGTTAAATTGACCAACTATTGTTCTTAAATACCTTTGTTTGTCATCATAAAAAAGGGGGAGATTGTTGGAACAAAATATGTTCAAATCCCTTGGGTTTTGATGATAACAAAGTACTTAAAGAACAATAGGGTATACTAATATATGCTCAAGTGTGCAGGATCACAAGCTTAGAATTCAACTCTGAATTGACCTTGTTAAAAGCATATGTTGACAAGCTTATAGTCTCATATTCTAAATGATCAGAATCTGATGACTCTAAATGTGGTATTTCAGCTTCTGAAGGATCAGAACCTGGACGTTGTATCTTTGCCTCTGGTGATAGCTCAGACTCTGAAGACCTCAACTAAAGGAGCTCAGCCTTTGATCCGTACTCTGTCACCACATCAGACCTATCTTGTCAACATCAAACTTATGGAAAAAGTCAACTAGAGTCTCTTAGTGCATGGCTCAAGGAAAGTTGATGTGACCCTTCTAGTCCTCCCCAACATATGGTTTATACCTAGTATGAAAATTAAGCAGTGGACTATGTTATTACACATTGGTTGAAGATCTTAACAGGGTTCGTCTTCCAACATCTCTCTCTTGGAACTGCTACATTTCAAAGATCACTTGTGCAAGTAACTTTTCAACAACTCTTTTTCTACCTCTATAAAAGGGAGTTGAAGATTTGAAGGAAGGTTAAAAACTCACGAACAGTCTAATAATAATAACGTTAAGCCTAAGTATTTCTATGTTTATTGCACAAAGCTCTTAAGATTTCTTATCTTTGTATATCCTAGAAATCTTAAGTGTTAAAAATCATTGTGGGAGTTGTATCACCTCTATACTTCTGATTGTACATCGAAGTATATCTGGTATCTTTTCTACTAAACTGTCTATTTAAAGTAGAGGAAGTCTCCTACAAGTTTGCTTGAGCAGTGAAGCCTCTTGTATGTGTGTTTGTGCAGTGAAGTCTCTTGCCTGTGCGCTTGAGTAGAAGTCTCTTGCTGGATTGCTTGAGCGGAAGTCTCTTTCTGGTGTGATTGAGCAAGTTGAAGCCTCTTGCTAGTTTGCTTGAGAAAAGTGTAATTAGTTTGATTATAGTGGAAATCTCTTGTTGGACAAGGGGACTGTACTACTCTCAGTTTATGAGAGGAACCAGGATAAACTTTGTGTTTTGATTTACTTCTTGCTTCTGAACATTATTATTCCAGTGCTATTATCATTCTGAGTTCAGACTCTGAACTTATTCAAATTCTGAAGCTAAGTTTTCAAATGTGAAAAATAATTAACATACATAATTCAACTCCCCTTTTCTTGTGTATTTTTATCACCTTCATTCTAAACAATGTCTTTTTGTACATATAAAATGTGCTTGATTTACTGTCTTGTTGAAAACATGTGTATATAGGTTCTGTCAAAATGTGTGTGTGTGTGTGTGTGTGTGCGTGTGTGTGTATATATATATATATATATATATATATATATATATATATATATATATATATATATATATATATATATATATATATATATATATATATATGTTAATGTCTTAAACAAATACAAGACAAAATAAAAATTATGTAATACTTAAAAATTTATATTTCAAAAAAAAATGTTTTCCCCCTCGGTTGTAACTACCAACTGGGGTAAAAACTCACATTTCACCTCGAATACTAAACGCAATTGAGAGGAAATGTGACGCGCATTTTTCAATTTGAAAATACAAAAATACTGTTGCTAAGGATCGTACTCATGACCAATACAACTTTTCTCCTCGAGTGGCAGTTCAACCGAGGGGAAAAGTGAAGCACTCTCCATTACACCCTTCTTTACCTTGCCTAAAAACCAAGGTAAACCCCCTTTTCCAACTGATTTAAAATCACTTTTTTGTAGTAGTGCATCAATTTCAATAACAACAACGACTCAAAACATTTTACTTATCTCGACAAAAGAACAAGATAAAGTCTTCAACAATAACAACAACAACAACAAATAAACTTCAATCTCAATCTCAAAACAACAACAACAACAACAACAACACTAAACCTTTTACATATCTAATAAAAAACAACCGAATAAAACCTTCAATCGCAATCTCAATCTTAGCAATAACAACAACAACAAAAGAAAAACATCAATCTCAATCTCAACAACATTAAGCCTCTAAGATATAGGCTTTTAACAACAACAACAACAACAACAACATTAAACCTAGAATATCTCAACAACCCAATGACATTACTGTCACATGCATGGTGGAGATCGATGTTTTGCGCCCCAGAACATGATGAAGAAGTCAAAGAATAGAGTATCGTTTAAGTTTCATCTTTCTTTTATGCAAGTATCGTTCGAGTTCTTTTATTAGTACCTTCTTCGTTTTTTCTTTTTTCGTACGAGTTGGAGAAGATACAAAAGAGTTTGACCTCGTTTGTTGAAAAACGAGTTGGAGAAGATACAATGGAGAAGAATTGGAAATGATACGATGTTTTCGAGTTCAATGTTTAGTACTCTAGTTGTTAATGGAGATGATGAATTTTGTTAGCATTCAATATGGTATTCGTAAGAGTTGAGTGATTACGTTAAAGAAAAATTGAAAAAATAAGTTAAAACTCTGTTTCTTGAAATTCTAGTTATTTATTTTATTTTGAGTAAAGCGCCAATTTTGTAACAATTAAAAAAAAAATTCCCTCGATTGGAACGTCCAAACAGTGGGAAAATCCTATATACTACTTTAATTTATTTTAATAATTTAAAAATAAAATCAAAGAAATGTGTCAATTATAAATTAAATAACGTATTAATTTGCTCTTTTGGTGACTCAAGCCCATGATATATGCAACATTTTCTCATAACTGTAATTCCAACCGCAAAGATACGTGCTTTATTTCAAATTTAAAAATAAAATAAAAATGAAGATGTAATTTTAATAATAAATTAATCATAAATTTGTTGACACTACAATTCGAATCCATGATTAGTTCAGGTTTTTTCACAAAGGAGAATTACAACCTTAGAGCCACATAATCTGATTTTAATTTTAAAAAAGCAAACTCTAGATTTTCAATTTTTCTTTACATTTTTTTAGCAATCGTAATAAAAACTCTATCATAATATACTATTTAGTATAGTGAGTCTTATTTCTAAAATCACTTCGTGATTTTATATTAAACATCGTAAAAAAGTTATCTGTTTAATTTATTGTAGTCTTATGAGCATGATGTAAACTACAATGATTGTATAATTCTATTAAATTATTTATTAACAAAATCTATCTTCTTTTTTTAAAACTTATTCTAGTCTTTCAATATAAAATATTTTCAATAATTGAGTCTCTGATACATAAATAATTAAATATTATAGCCTTCCAGAAATAACAATTAAATGACCTTTATTTTATTGTATTTGTTTTGACACCACTTAAAAAAAACAAACGGCAACGCGTTTTTATTGTATTTGTTTCCACGGATAATACAGATGATGAGTGAGTGGCTCTCAAGCATTGTATGACTTTCAGTAGCTGATGCAAAGTCAAGCAGAAAACAAGATAGAAAATGCATGGAAGTTAGTGAGCAAGTATTTATTTATGTTAAAGTTATAATGCAACACAACACCAATAATTATTGTGGTTATATAAATTAATTTAAATCAAATGGATAAATGATAGAATCGTGAAGGAATCATTTTTCTAAAAGTATTTTAAGAAGGGTTTTTAAATATACCACTCATATTTTTTAGATATCACGTGAAATTTTATTTTTGCCCCCTAATTTTTAGATGTGCACATCCGGACGTACCATTTTTTAGAGAAAAGTTAATTTGTTCCGGATGTGCAGATCAGAAATTTTTTCTGATCTGCAGATCCGGAAAAAACTGAAAAATTTTAAAAAAATGTGCGTCCGGATGTGCACGTCCGGAAAAAACTGAAAAATTTTAAAAAAATGGTGCGCCCGGATTTGCACATCCGGAACGCAGGGGTATTTTCGTCAGCGCGCATGGTGCCTAAGAAGGTTGGGTGGTGTGGTAAGAAATCTCCATTTTAAGTATTTTAAAATTATTTTAGAGTTTATATGCAGGAATATTCAGGATAATTTAACTTATACTTGAATTTGTACAAAATCGATAAAAACTCGAATGTATGGAATATAAAATCTGAAATTTTGTGTGAAGAGAATAAGCTTTTATAATGTGATTTTATGAATCCGAAATGATCAATTTATAGGGCAAAGTGGCGATGTTTGATAAGGTTGCAACCTTTTTCGTATCAACGTATTAAAAAAAAAGTCTCCTTTTTCAATATGATCTCTAAGAAAATAGTGTCAGATTTCTATATGTTTAGTTCACGTGTGTAGTACCGGATTCTTATAGAGGCTTATAGCGCTAGTGTTATCACTCTTAATTTAAATGTAGCTAAGTTTTAAAACGTAATCTAACAATTGTTACTTTAGCCATAAGACTTGTGCACAACAACTAAAAACAGCTATGTATCCAGCCTCTGCACTAAAAAGAGCGACGTTATTTGCTTTTTATTGTTCCAAGAAGCAAAACAATTTCCAAACAAGTGACAGGTACCACTAATGTTTTTCCTATCCGACTTGCACCCTGCAAAATCAGAATCAGAAAAACCTACTAAGCTACATGCATTACCCTTGGGAAACCAAAACCGTGCTGTGAAGTTTTGCTAAGATACCTCAAATTTCTTTGTACGATCTTAAAGTGGGATTCCCTATGTGACGCTTGAAATCTGGCACACATACACAATCTAAACATAATATTTGAGATACTTGCCATTAAATAGAGTAGAGATCCTATAATACCTCTATATTTGGTGATATCTATTTCCATTCCATTCTCATCTTTATCAATCAGCACACTTAAAGCTGTAACACCCCAATTTTTGTAATTTATTTTATGTAAGTCATTTTGATTTAATTGTGAATTTTTATGATTATTTTGTTGTTGGGTGTTGGTAAGGTATGTGTCCTTGAGATGGGAGAATATTTAAGGGGCTATGACCATAAGATTAATCTAGAATAATTTAGAGTTATTTTAGATAATTAAAATAATGATTTGATGGATTAATTAATTAAATAATAAGTGGTTAAGTTAAGGGCAAAATATGGAAAGTCTATTGGGAGAAAGTGAGTTACTAGAGAAAAAGGCGGAATTCGGAAAAAGGAATTAGAATTTCATCGTACATGAAATTGTAGCAAAAAAAAGGCAAAGAGGGAGAGTAAGAGCTTGAGGTTGAGGTTGAAGAAGAAGATCAAGGGATTTTACTGGAAATCAGGTAAGGGTGGGAACTTGTTCCAATAGTAAAGAGTATGGTAGAAGGGTAGAATGAACGAACCCTTAACCTTCTTAGGGTTGGGTGTTCTAGATCTAAATTCTGGTTTTTATGTTATAATTGTTGATTGTATGATGAATTTGGTGTGAATTCCATGTATGCATATGTTTGTTTGATGTTGTTAAAGATGTTATGCCAATGATTTATGTTTAAAGGTTTTAAACTTGATTTGTGTTATTGGGTGAATTTTGTTGTTATTATATATGCATTATTTTCTGTTTTGAGATGTCAAATGTTTTCCACCATGTTTGAGGGTTTGAAAAGTTTGGGGTAAGTGTAGTATGTCGAATTCTGAGATCGGGGGTGTTTACAAAATCGAAATCAGAGGTTCGGAAGGCCTCCAACAGTGAAAATTACGTTTTTCTGCTCCTGTACAATGGTAATCGGTCAGGGGCGGACCACTGTGGGGATAGGGGGCCACGGCCACCCCAATATTTTTTTTGAATTTTTTTTATGTTGTGAAAATACATTATTGCCTTTTTATTAAAAATCAAAATTGCACAATTGCCATAACCATATTTACCCTATTTTATTAACAGTATGCACCGTATGCTTTTATAAAAGAAAAAAACAACAGTAGCAACTCCACACCCTTTCTCTTCTCTACAGCATTGTCGGTCTCCGCTTGTGGCTCTCTGAACTGTGTACTTTTCGGGTAAATGATTTTTCTTCTATTTATTACATAATTGAATATTAGGTTTTTTTCTTCAATTTCACAAATTGATAATACAATTAAATTGATAATATTGTGTTAATTTAAAGAATATTGTGTAAGATTGAATTGTGAATTTAGGGATTTTTGGGATTATTTCTCTTTTATAAGTTTTATTGTGAATTTAAAGAACGTTGGATATTTGTTGTGTTGTGCTTAAATTTTAGTTGAAGTTGAACAATACTCAACTAAAGTGTTTTTTTTTTGGTTAATTTCTTCAATTGATTTTGCAGCACAACAGTGATAATGAAGAGTAGAAAAATTGATTCTTTTTTCAAGAGGAAAGAAAGAGATGACGAAAATTTAACTTCTATGTCTGAACCTCAAAGAGTTCGTGAGAATCCAAGAATTGAAGAAAATGTTAATAGAGTTTACCCAGATGACATTAAGAATTCTTTAGAACGCGATCCTGGAAAACGGCCTCCGATGTTGGAATATCCATTAAATCAAATGGATGAAATACGAAGAGCTTATTTGAAATGGGGTCCATATCAAATGCATTTAGAGCAATATCCATTGCCTGGTAAAGAAGACCATCAAAGAAGATTTCAACACGCTTGGTTTAGCCTTTTTCCTTCGTGGTTAGAGTATTCACCTTCAGAAGATGCTGCTTATTGCTTACTGTGTTATCTTTTTAGCAAAAGACCAAGTGGACGTCCTGGTTCAGATGTCTTCATTTCTACAGGTTTTAGAGGTTGGAAGAAAGTTAGAAATGGAAAGAATTGTGCATTTCTTAAACACATAGGGAAGGATCCTTGTTCACCACACAACAATGCTATGAAAGCTTATCAAGATCTATTAAATCAAGATGGGCACATTAGGAACATTATTGAAGCTCAAAGATCGATTGAAATTATGAAGAATCGACTACGTCTCAAGACTTCAATTGACACAGTTCGTTGGTTAACTTTTCAAGCTTGTGCTTTTAGAGGTCATGATGAAAGTAAAGAATCATTAAACCAAGATAATTTTCTTGAATTGATAAAACTCTTGGCATGTTACAATGATGAAGTTGCAAAAGTTGTGTTGGAAAATGCTCCATCTAATAGCAAGTATACTTTACATAAAATTCAAAAAGAGATCTTGCACATTCTTTCAAGTAGGGTGAAAAAGCATATTCGTGAAGAAATTGGCGATTCCAAATTTTGTATAGTTGTAGATGAAGCTCGTGATGAATCTAAAAAAGAGCAAATGTCTCTTGTTTTGAGATTTGTTGATAAAGATGGTTTTATACAAGAGAGATTTTTTGGCCTTGCACGTGTTAATGACACTACATGTTCAAGTTGTTAAATATCTATTGTTAGCCTTGAATGTCTTTCTTTTCCCCATTCTTTTTCTCACAGAAAAACTCTAGAGAAATGTGATCAAATTGTTAAATTCAACATCTGCTTTTATAGAGGTGATTTTGAGTCAAACTTTTTCTGTCTTAAAAAGCTATGTTCCTCGAGTCTTTCCTCCTATACTATGTCGTCAGAATCTAACTTTGACCATCTTGAAAATTGTGGAATAAATGCTTTTCTATCATCTATTTTTTTATCAGTATCTTTTCTCTCTCTGTTTTATTTGTTTTTATTTAACTTTTTGTTGATGACAAAAGGGGAAGAAAATCATGGGATTATTTAAGAAGGTAAAAGTATTTTTCAATGCTTTTATATACCTTGAACCCTTATAAGAATTAGAACTCATTTATGCTTAAATCAGAACATTGTTTTCTTATGCTATAAAGATAAGTTTAATTAACTTAGATAGGACTTAGGGGGAGCTTAAAAACTCAACCTTTGGACTATTAGACTCAGGGGGAGCTTACAAACCTTATATTCTGATGTTGTCAAGTTAGTTAAACTGACCAACCATTTTTCTTAAATACCTTTGTTTGTCATCATCAAAAAGGGGGAGATTGTTGGAACAAAATATGTTCAAATCTCTTGGGTTTTGAAGATAACAAAGTACTTAAAGAACAATAGGGTATACTAACATATGATCAAGTGTGCAGGATCATAAGCTTAGAATTCAACTCTGAATTGACCTTGTTAAAAGCATATGTTGACAAGCTTGTAGTCTTAGATTCTAAAGGATCAGAATCTAAAATGACTTTAAATGTGGTATTTTAGCTCCTGAAGGATCAGAACCTGGACGTTGTATCTCTGCCTTTGGTGATAGCTCAGACTTTGAAGACCTCAACTAAAGGAGTTCAGCCTTTGATCCGTACGCTATCACCACAACTGACCTATCTTGTCAACACCAAACTTATGGAAAAAGTCAACTAGAGTCTCTTAGTGCATGGCTCAAGGAAAGTTCATGTGACCTCTCTAGTCCGCCCCAACATATGGTTTATACCTAGTATGAAAATAAAGCAGCGGACTATGTTATTACACATTGGTTGAAGATCTTAACAGGATCCGTCTTCCAACATCTCTCTCTTAGAATTGCTACATTTCAAATATCACTTATGCAAGCAACTTTCCAATGACTATTTTTCTACCTCTATAAAAGGGAGTTGAAGATTTGAAGGAAGGTTAACAACTCGCGAACAATCTAATAAGAATAACTTTAAGCCTAAGTGATCGTACCTAGATCAAACAGTTAGATAGTGGCCAACAACGTCGTGAAACCTTCAGCTCCGGTGATGGTGAGACGGCCGGGGGGGTGTACCTGCAAGGTACTTCGACGCTCAAGTACGGTAACTGTCAGAGAAAAACTAGCAAGTACAGAAAAGCAGGTGAGTTTAGAATATTGTGTAACCTGGCCCTCTCAAGTGAGAGGGTATTTATAAAGAGCCCCCAGTGCGGGGCCAACGGTTACTAGCACTGGGCTGGATTGCAAGGCCCAATCCAAGCAACTGACAAGGCTTACGTGGCGTAGTGAAGACCAGCACGTGGTCTTCTCCCTGGGGTAACGATCCCGAGAACTTCGGAAGTAGGGCAAACTGATTCCTTCGGGAGTGGGAGGTTACATGAGAATGTGTCCTCCCAGGGAGAAGCACGTGTGTGTCGAGGAGACGTGCCTCTGCTCGACAGTCTTTCACTCGCGTGCCCGACGTCCAAGCTGATTGGTACGTGCCCGACACGGAGGCAAATAATATTAACGTGCATGAAATTCAAATTGCTATAAAATTTAAAAAATTTAATGGGTTGTCTCCCATTAAGCGTTTCTTTAAGATCATTAGGTTGAATCTTTCCGTCTAAAGCTCTGCGAGTATTAGAGACACCTTCCCAAAGTGTTTTCAAAGACATTCATTTGTTTTTTTTTTACTTTTTGAAGTACACATACGAATTCTAAATAGTATTTTCAAAGACATGCTTTAGTTTTTTTTTTACTTTTGAAGTATGCATACAAATTCGGATTGTGTTTTAATTATGTCTTTTTCTCTTATAAATGTATGCCACTGAACTTATCATGTATGTAATTCTTTTCCCTCGGGCACAATAATGTCTCCTATGTGGACGTCAATCATCCTCTCAATGTTCTAACACTTTCTCCATAACATTCACTTTCTCTTTATACTATCAAGAGAGAATATAAATCCATCATTATGTCGTATAAACATCTTAAAGGGGTGCTAGATATGTTACTAACCCTGATTATATCTGTCAACTTGTCAATAATGTTGAGATTTTTAATAAAGTCTTACTTTGCAAGTGGAAGTGGATGCTTCTAGTAGAGGATGATGCCTTGTGGTCAGGTCTTTTGAATTAAAGATATGGTCATGTGAACAAGCAGGTTTTGTCAAGGACTTGTTCTAAAAAGAACAGGAAGGACTTAATTTGATAATCCGATTTTAAAGGATGTCTTCTCATATTTATATCAAGTGTATGCATATCCCTTGGGAAGCATAGCAGACATGGGAAGATGGAATTCTGACGAGTGGAGTTAGCAGCTTGATTGGGATGGTTATTGTAATTCTATTTGCTCGTTACTTGTTTGTATTGTCTTTACTCCTTGTTGGATTTTGTATTAGGTTAAAGTATATTATGTACTTGTTATCAATGAATTTTCTTTGGTGATTGATGAGGAAAAAAGTGCATTCGTCCATGGTAGATTGATAACTGATAATTTTATTATTGCGCTGGAGTGCTTTCATTGGCTTAAAAAAAAGAATAAGGGGGGAAAGGGTCATGGCTATAAAGTTGAACATGTTTAAGGCCTAATGATAGGATAGAATGTGAGTTCGTTGTGATGACTATGTTGTCCATGGGATTCCCTAAGACATTTGTTGAGCTCATTCATAGGTGCATCTCCATGGTCTCTTACCAGAATCTCCTAAATTGTCAGGCCACAAAGAGTTTTTCTGCTGAGAGAGGCCTCCGTCAGGGGGATCCTCTCTCACCGTATTTATTTATTATGTGTGCTAATGTTTTTTAGGGATGAACAAGAAAGAAGTTCTCAAAGGAAAGCTCCATGGAATCCAAATTTCCAGGAAAGCGCCTCTCATCTCGCACCTCCTATTTGCTTATGACAGTCTTCTTTTCGCTTGGGTAAATACCTCTGAGGCTGTCTGTATTGTTTATGTTCTAAATAGGTACCAAGAAGCGTCGGGTAAAATGGTGAACTAGGATAAATCTAAGGTTTCCTTTAGTAGGAACCTAGATGAATATGTCAAGCAGGCTATTTGACATGAGATGAGGGTCAAATATGTGGTAAGTCATTCAAAATACTTGTGATTACCAGTTGTTTTTGGTAGGTCCAAGAAGGAAGTCTTTGCAATGGTAAAAGAGAGAGTTTGGAAAAAGATTAAAGGTTGGAAGGAGAAATATTTGTCTAGAGCTGGTAAGGAGGTGCTTATAAAGACAGTGGCCCAAGCTATTCCTAGCTATGTCATGAGTTGTTATAAACTTCCTGAAAGTTGTTGCCAAGAGATTAAGGCAATGATTTCTAGGTTTTAGTGGGGTGCGAAGGAAGGTAAGAGGAAGATCCACTGGCTGAGTTGGGGGAAGCTTTCTTGTGCTAAGGGGGAGGGTGGATTGGGGTTTCGAGGTATAAGTGACTTCAATAAAAGCTTACTTGGTAAACATTATTGGAGGATTCTCAATGAAGATAATTCTTTACTTAGCAGAGTTCTCAAAGGTAGGTACTTCCCTCGTATCACAATTTATGAGGCTTCTCTAGGTCACAATCCAAGTTATGTTTGGAGGAGTATTCTCAATGCAAGGGACGTCGTTGAACAAGGAACAAGATGAAGGATTGGCAATGGTGAGAGTGTTCGTATTTGGGGATACAAGTGGCTGCCAAACAAAATGGGGTTCAAGGTTTGGAGTCCTTCGCCTGGTCCTGAAGAGGTTAACCGTGTTTGTGATCTTATAGATGCTAGCCTAGGTATGGGCAAAACTGATACTTTGAAATCCCACAGGCACCCTAATGATGTCCAACAAATTCTAAGCGTTCCTCTCTCGCAGAGATTACCCCGGATAAGAAAACTTCGCATTTTGAAAAAAATGGAGTTTACTCTGTGAAGTCTGCCTATCACCTCCTGCGTCATATTAACTCCTCTAAGGTACTAGGTCCTTCTTCTCTTCATCCCAAGCAAGTTTGGAAGTTGATCTGGAATCTTCCCGTGCTTCCGAAAATCCGGAACTTTCTATGGCGGATGGCTAAGGATATCCTTCCCCACAAGGCAAACCTACAAGATAAAGGTATTATGCTTGATCCTATTTAATCCTTCCATAACTCTGCTCCAGAAACCTGCAAGCATTTGTTTATGCATTGTGAGTTTGCAAAGGCTGCGTTCTTTTCTTCTCCTTTGGTTTACCGTATCCCACCTGAGTTGAACATGCTCGATTAGTTGCTGACCATTTTGACGTCTAAAGACAAGCTAAGTGTGCAATTACTCAGCTCGTCTCTTTGGAACATCTGGATTGCTAGGAACAATGTGGAGTTTAACAATAAAAGAGTGAATCCTGAAGTCGTTACGGGGAGAGCCTAACAGGGTGTTATGGAGTTCTGTCAGGAGACCAATTCAGACAAAGTGGTGAGGAGTCAAGACAAAAACCCTCTAGAGGAACCTAGCTATACCTAAAGGAGTGTGTAATGTGCAGGTGGATGCTGGCTTGATCAAAGAGGAAGGGATCACGTTTGGGTACGTTGTGAAAGATCATTACCATAAAGTCATTGTTGCTGCCTGTGCGAAAGAGAAAGCTCGGGCAGATCCTTGTCTAGTCAAAATTCTGGCTATTAGGTGGAGCATCAACATGGTGAAAGCTTTGGGTTTTGACAAAATTCATATGCATTCTGATTCCTCTTCTGCAGTGGATTGTATTAACTCTGTTTTGAGTTTAGCAAATCTAAATCACATTGCTTTAGATTGTAGGGAGTTGCTTAAAAAAATTTTGTTTCATTTATTACTTTTTGGAGACGGTTGTATAATGTGGATGCTCATCACATGGCCAATGTGGCTAAAATGATGGACTCTAGAATTTGATTTGGGTGTATCCCTAGTTGCAACATTCCCTCTCCTCTTGATGTTATTTGGCTTAATGAAGATTTTCAGTTGAAAAAAAAATCTTAAAAAAAATAAGATAAGAATATTTTCCCAACACTTAACTCGCCTTCTATCACAAATTTCTTTATGTGAAATTTTTATGATGCTAAATTCTAACCATTCTTCCAAGAGCTCAGATTCTATTTTTCACCCGAGTCGTCTTAGAAATTTCTTGAAAATTATAAAATACTTTTCAAAAAAAATTGAAATCAACAAAATCCTAATACATTGTCTCATCTTCCAGCTAATCTATCCATCGTGAGGTTAGTACACATTTTCTTTAATTTAAGTGTTATTGGTTCACCTTTTTCTCCTGTCATGTTGGTTTAGTGCGGATTCTAGAATTCGAGCATGTGTTTAGATTCATGCTCAATCCATCAAGCATTTAGATTTTATAATTTGAAATTTTGTTGACTCAAGTATTTTCTTATTTATCTATGTGTTAATTTATTTGTGTAGTGATTTCTCATTGTCAAATATGTAGTTTTGTTTATATTTTATCTACTTTTCATTAATTGATAGGAATGTTCTCAAATATCACGTTAGGGAGAACATAGTTTATGTGAACGCCTCTTACTAGTCATGAGCTCGGTAGAAGAACATGGCAAATAAAGATAGACCATTTGAGCCATATATTCACCCTTAGTATCAACCATAACGTAAGAAGCCCAAGGTTCAAGCTTAATCATATTCCGCACTTTCCCATTTTATATTTGATCGTGAAGGTTGGATCAGATCCTGTAGAAGTGGGCCACCAAGAGCGTCCGGGATGCTGGTCGTATGGAGAGGAGGAGGGTGTACCTGCAAGGCACTCCGACGCTCAAGTAAGTAAGGGTCAGAGAAAAGGGGCAAGTACAAAGTGTTAGTTCGTAGGGTGAATATTAGATACCTGACCCTCTTGAGCAAGAGGGTTTATATAGAGCCCCCAGCGCGTGGCCAACAGTCCTATTTTCGGGGCGAAATAACTGTTTTCCCCAAAGAATAGGTAACTACCCAAACTAGCCGTTATGTCGGGCAGGTTGCCCAAAACTAGCCGTTATGTCGGACATAGGCGTACTTCCGGGCACCTGCCCATAGCTGTTCGGGGAGCAGTGAAGTCGTACGTGACGGGCAGTAATTCCAGGGAGGAAGGTTGCATTCCTTGCTCGGTTGGAGGGGCAGAAAGGTAACTTTTGCCCCTCTATGGATTGGACTTAGACAGGTTGGACCGCTCAAGAGCAGAAGCGGATTAGGCCAATTCTAGCCATTGGTCCAGTCCATAACAGGAGCCCCCCAAGTCGTTGCTCCCGAGCATGGGAGTGATGACTTAAGGACTGCTCGTTGCTCCGTGGAGCCAGTATGGAGTCGTCGTTTGGAGACGAGGAGGATTGTCTCGAGGTGCTTGTGGCCCCCTGTGTCCGTGAGATTCGTGGTCGTGATCTTGTTGCCCAGTGTTCGGGGAGACTAAGGGTCAGACAGAATTGGAAACGTTGGGACGCCATGTGTGCCTAGAGCTCCGTGTGGCAGTTAATAGGCAATGATAGCTAGTGGATAGTCATTATGGCCTACGAGCGCGTGCTCGCACGTTCCCCTTTGTATAAAAAGGGGGAAAATCGTTCCATTTGGAACTTTTCCTTGCTGATTTCTCTTCGCTTCCTTCAAGTTCTTGCCCGTCACCGTCTTCTGTCTTTCCGACCACCGCTACAAGCTTCCGAGTAGCACCTTTCATCTTCTTAAATCACGTAAGTTTTCTGATCTTGTGCTTGTTTTACTCTCCTTTTCTGTCAATGGTAGATTGCATGTTTTTAGTTCTTTAATTTTAAGGGTTGGCATTAATTTTGTAAAACAAATAATAACAACAATATGTTAGATAGGATGTTTTATCTTGCTGAAGAAGAACAGGTTGAGCAAGAAGTCCTAGTGTACAATGGAACATGTTGAGCTGAAGTAGTTTTCAACTTCTAGAACAACATGTCGTATCAAGATGTCCCATGCAGGTTCATTCGACATCACGCCAGAACCGAAGTGAATTAAAGATTCTGTTATGACTTAACAGATGCAGATGATTCAGGGAGTTATATGCAAATTCAATGTGGCGCTGAATTAAAAGGTCTGAAGATTCAAATCTGTAATTGGAGAATATACACTTTCTAAATATGGAGATATTTTAGGAAGTTAAAGATTGAAGTCCTATTATGTAGCAGAAGTCTCTGCTGATTTGTAGCAGCTTATTGGCTGTGATTTTGAAGGGCCAAATCCAGTTGGGAATAGGTTATATATAGATACATTGTAACCTAGAATTGGAACTAAACCAAAGATGTAAAAGTTTTAATATTAGGGTTGGTTCCTGTACCACTCGACATGTGAGTTGGACAGTTTATAAGTGTGATCCTCGAAGCTGTTAAGTAAGAGGAGTATTGTTCTTGGAGGAAGCTTCTAAGTAACTCTAAGTTGTGTCTTGGAAGGGTGTCTTCCTTGTTGAATTATTGTATAGGTAAAGAGCCGTTGATGCAGTGGCGGATTGTTGACTGCTAGACATCATTGCGATGATTGGGAGTGAGAAGAGTTTCTCATAACTAGAGAGGATCTAGGTAGAAGGGTCATTGGGTAGTGATTGAGTGATAAGCTAAACGGAGAGTTTAGCTTTGAATTGATACTACTAATAGTGGACTTCATCCCTGGCTTGGTAGCCCCCAGAGTAGGTGTGTTAAACCGAAATGGGTTAACAATTCTGTGTGTCTTGCTTTTATCTTTTCAGTACCATGATTATGGATATATACCTTGCCATTTATGTTCATGTCAGACCAGATGTCGAATGGCATGTTATAGGACATCTGAACTCTGCACATGTACCAGAATTTCAATTGGTATCAGAGCAGGTCATTCTGTTCTGTATCTGGATGAGATCCGAGGGAAGATACTTTCTGGTTCATGGTCAAGGTAGAAGCTTTCTACTGAAAAGTTGTTTGAACTTGGAGAAGTGCATATAGGAGTGAGAATGGTCCCTAGAAGTGGAGGATGGACTGTACGTGACAGGCAGTGGCACGTGCTGAAGGCTTGAAGGTTTGGTTGAAAAGCTGCTGTGTTGTGGTTATGTTAGGTTTGTTTTACAAACCTGTGGTATTGTGGTGTCACCTGGATTATGATGTTAGGGCTGATATGTGACACCTGAAGGTTTTGAGGAGTTGGTGTTTTGATCCGCTGCGTATCTATCTGAAAACTCCTGAGGTTGTGACTAAGAAGGTTGTTCTTCTTTGAGTGTATATCCTATGGTGATAGGATATATGCGAGACTGCTTCAACTTACTTTGTCAACGATACTTGAAGATTATTGTTCAAGTCCACTCATAAAGGCATTGATAATTGAAGTTGTAAGGAAGAGATCTGAAGATAGTGAGAAGTAATTTACTTCTTCTTCTTTCCCTAAGAAGGCTAATCTCCAGTCCTTGATCTCTTGATGTGTTTCTTGGAATGATGTCCTATCTTGTGTTAGAACATCATGTTAGAATTATGCAGAATTCTATGGTCTAAAGGAATGGCATAGCAGATGCTCTGGGTGCTAAACTAATGTGGTTTGATCACATGGGTTTAGAACCTACTCCTGATCTGGAAGAGGAGGCATCTGGGTGGTATGTCTAAGAAGTTTCTCCCTGGAACTTATCTTAGATGTGTGAGTTGGTCAAGGTGTGATCAACATGTTATTTACTCCTGAGGTCAGTTTATTTCTGGTCCTTGATGCAGGAGTGGAGGACCTGAGTATCAAGAAGTATTATCTCTAGCAGACTTCTTGGACATGAAGGTCAAAGATCAAAGAGTCAGGATTTTCCTCTGTTATCTGAATAATCTTGTGAAGCTAGATAAGTATTGACTGTGTGCAATTAAGGATTGATTTGATCCAATCACTGTCAGGGTTGCTATTAAAGGGGGAAGCTTGGAAATTCTGTTATGGAATGTGTGGTGTTTTGTGTGCAGCTGGACTCGGTTCATGATGTCAAGACTGATGTCTTAACATCTGTTGACAGAACATTATGTTCAGAATGTTATGGTTTTTGTCTCTTGAGATCACAAGCCTCTACCTGATTTTTGTACTAGTGTGAGGGTCTAGTAGTAGGTGAATGTGTTTAGCAGGTGTGTTGAACAGAGAGTGCGCTCTTGAAGACATGAAGATGAGTCTCATGTTCTCCATTCATTTAAGGTGTTCTTCTTGCAAAGGAGTACTGGTGGTCTTAGATAGAGAAAAGTTGATCAGATTGGGATCTTGTGAGTATTAGTATAAGGGAGGATTGTGTTCAACTTGTGAGTTGAACAAAGAGTGAGTTCTTGAAGACATGAAGATGCGTCTTATGTTTTCCTTTCTTCAAGGTACGAATAAGCACATATTATTCCTGTGAAGGAAGAGTGTCAAATTTCAGCTGGACATGTGAAGTTAAGGGGGAGATTGATAATTATGCAGCTTACATATATGTGCTGGGATGTGTCTTGTGCAGTTATGATATTTATTACATAATTGAAACAGAATTTTATTGCACTGCTGAGAGCATACAAGATGAGAAAAAGCAACAAACTAAGAAGGCCTAAAGATTATCCCAACCCCCCGAATCAAAAAAAGTTTTCCAATCTTCATCCCATTCATCATCAGAAGCTTGAAGTTGCACTTGATGTTTCTTGATAGTCTTCATCCGTGTCTCTGATGTCCTTCGTGTTCTTGTTGCTCCTGAAGTTGCTCCAGCTGTGGACAGTGTTTTATCCTTCAACTTCTATGGATCTGGCTTCTTGACTTCCTGCATGTGTCTCTTTCCTGCATCCTTGTTAGACTGACTCATGGTTCTATCTGTGATGTGCTGTTAGGAGCAAAGAGGCTTGTCCTTTATACTGTATAAAGAGTCCTTGGTTGTATCGCCTGACCAGTCAAAGTAGTCTTTGGCGTGGGAATTTTTTTTCTTGGGAACCTGTTTCGTTTTACCTTGGATATCAGAACTTCGTGTTTGGAGCCTTGGTAGGATAAAAGGCTGTCCAATTGTAGTAAAAGGATGGAGTTTAAGCCTAGGTCTTGTCTAGTTGTCTGATTCCTTGTTTCTGTTGCTGATGCTAGTTGTGATCAGGTAGTTGTGACTACCTGGATAAAATACAGAAGGTGTGTTCTTTTGTCTCATGCTGATGTCCTACATATTGTTACAACATCATTGTTTGTTGTGTACCATACTTGTGGAGCTTGAAGAAGCAGCATTATCGTCTGAAGTGGCAGTTCTGACATAATGTGGATTAGAATGGGCAGATTCTGATCTTGATGTTAAGTAGTTTGTTCTGGCAATACATGACTACTTTCATGATGAAGACTTCATTAGGAGCTTGTGAATGTAAGGACACAAGGTTGTTGTCAGTGGTGTGATCAGAATGGCTGAAGATAAGGAGGGTTCTTCTAATACAAGTAAAAGGTGGTGGCAGCCCTTATCTTGTGTTGCAAGTAATCGAAAGACAATTGTTATGGAATATGTGAGAAATTCCAAATCAAGTGGGTGTTTATATTGAACTTGACAGACCATGTATCTGAAATAAACATGGTGCGATTATGCTCAACAAATACAAGAAGTGGCAGTTCTTAATGTTGAGAATGTTGCAATATCATTGTGATATCATCTGGTGTCAAGTGTTCATCTTCATAAGGAGCATTGGTTATTCATGTCAGGGGGAGTTAAAGCCGGTGTCTGTGGCCTATTACTGCAAGTATGCAGATTTTTGGGTAGCTTGCTTGTTGTTCAAGGTTGTGCAGTGTGATGTCAAGCAACATGATGGGACATGTACTTCTAAGTGTGGTGTGATAGCCTAGCTGCATGAAGCTAGTGCTTATGCAGGAGAAGTCTGAAGAGCAGAATTGTTGTATGTGGAAGAGTTCACTTTTCTACTGCTCTGAAGGAATCTGGAAGAGATTGTGAGTTGTCCTGATCGATAGAAGTCATCTCAGAATTCAACAGACAAGAAAATGTGCTTGTAATGTATAAGTTTCTGTGGAGTCTTGGGTTGTTAATTTTATGAGCAAGCAGACAAAGTGTTTTGGTAAGATGTCAGAACATGGTACAGGACATGTTTCTCTTAAGCCAAACAAGGAATTATTCTGGTCGGTAATGTAAGGATAAGGTGTAACACGTGTCTCTGCCTATGCATGGAGCGTTATTGGCTTAATTTATGGTAAGATTCAGTTGAGAAACATTATAGGTAGTCAAGGCTGTTTTGGAAGGTAGGCATTGAATTTGAATGGAGTTTTTGGTACCTAAAATAGCGTTTCTTTGACCAAGAACCTTGACATATTCAAAGCTCGTTAATTCCAAAGAAACTAGTCAGCTATTTATAGGGGTTGTTCTCTTCTCCTTCAGCCAAGTGAGTGTCCTTGTTTCACAAATCTTATGGCGTTTGTTCGTATTTGGGTAAGCATCACTTGGGTCTGGTTCTGTGAGGGTCTTCTTTGCCAATTTTTGGCTAAAAAGAGGGAGAAAGGGTGTGTGAAATTGTGTGAAATGGTTTGCGCAGAAGCCTTGTCTGGAGTCTGCAGTTCTAATTGTGTGCATAAATGTTTAGAGGGTGTCCTTTCCTTGAGTTGGTGTTGAGTTCTTTGTGACTTGTGTCCTGAGTTATGAACACGGTTGTTACTTGTGTTCTGAGTTACCTGGGTTGATAGATTGATACTTCTTAAGTTTCATCTTATGCCACAGGTCGACTGGGGGCGTCTGATCAATTAAGGTGTGCAGAAATCTCTTATGCCACCATTGGTCCTTTGTGTCAAGACTGACGTTTTTTTTTTGGAGGAGACTTCTACAATTAATCCGGGTCTGAGCTGAAAGGAAAAAGAAATGTGTTGGATTAAGGGGGAGTGTCAGATATCTTCTTCCTCATGTACACCAAATGACTTCAGGACTTCCTACTTCTTAGGTCCTAATGTGCTGCCTGAAGTTATTGTGCTGTGGTGCTCGAAGGTGATGTTATGGAGCTCATAGATTATGCTTGAAGAATTGTCAAACATGATGTCCTAACATCATTCAAGTATTCCCAAGAAGATGATTCTCCATGATTGTTGTTCTCAGTAGCTACTGATGGCTACTGTTAGGTTCAGTAATTGCTGATGACTACTGTCAGTAGTATAAAGTTGTGATTGCTGCTGTAATCTGAGTTGTAATGTTTATGTATTTGTTTTAGCCAAAATTTGCCAAAGGGGGAGAATGTTAGTTCTTTAATTTTAAGGGTTGGCATTAATTTTGTAAAACAAATAATAACAGCAATATGTTAGATATGATGTTTTATCTTGCTGAAGAAGAACAGGTTGAGCAAGAAGTCCTAGTGTGCAATGGAACATGTTGAGCTGAAGTAGTTTTCAACTTCTAGAACAACATGTCGTATCAGGATTTCCCATGCAGGTTCATTCGACATTGCGCCAGAACTGAAGTGAATTAAAGATTCTGTTATGACTTAACAGATGCAGATGATTCAGGGAGTTATATGCAAATTCAATGTGGCGCTGAATTAAAAGGTCTGAAGATTCAAATCTGTAATTGGAGAATATACACTTTCTAAATATGGAGATAGTTTAGGAAGTTAAAGATTGAAGTCCTATTATGTAGCAGAAGTCTCTGCTGATTTATAGCAGCTTATTGGCTGTGATTTTGAAGGGCCAAATCCAGTTGGGAATAGGTTATATATAGATACATTGTAACCTAGAATTGGAACTAAACCAAAGATGTAAAAGTTTTAATATTAGGGTTGGTTCCTGTACCACTCGACATGTGAGTTGGACAGTTTATAAGTGTGATCCTCGAAGCTGTTAAGTAAGAGGAGTATTGTTCTTGGAGGAAGCTTCTAAGTAACTCTAAGTTGTGTCTTGGAAGGGTGTCTTCCTTGTTGAATTGTTGTATAGGTAAAGAGTCGTTGATGCAGTGGCGGATTGTTGACTGCTAGACATCATTGCGATGATTGGGAGTGAGAAGAGTTTCTCATAGCTAGAGAGGATCTAGGTAGAAGGGTCATTGGGTAGTGATTGAGTGATAAGCTAAAAGGAGAGTTTAGCTTTGAATTGATACTACTAATAGTGGACTTCATCCCTGGCTTGGTAGCCCCCAAATTAGGTGTGTTAAACCGAACTGGGTTAACAATTCTGTGTGTCTTGCTTTTGTCTTTTCAGTACCATGATTATGGATATATATACCTTGCCATTTATGTTCATGTCAGACCAGATGTCGAATGGCATGTTATAGGACATCTGAACTCTGCACATGTACCAGAATTTCACATGTGGTTAGGGCTAGGTTTAGAGGACGAAATGGGTGAATCTCTGGCGATTGTTGGTGGTGGACGGTGGATGTACCATTTTTATACCCCTAACATGTCGTCGGAGTTAGTACTATGTTTCATCGAGGAGGGTGGTTCACGGTGATATCGCGGTAGTTATGTATGCGTGACCGCCGTGTCTGTTCATCTCTCGAGTGGGTGCTGAGTTTTCTGGTAGAACATTCCCAGATTCTGGTGAAGCTTTGCGATTTCCAGTGAAGCTTCAAACGGAAACTGGGTGTGAGTGCGGGGAAGCTCCTTGCCCTGGGATGATTAGTTTTGAGCTTCTCCTTGCGGGGAGGTTTCAGCTTTTCCTTTGAAGTTAGGGCTTAGGCCGGGGACGTTGTCCTCAGCCCTTTGCGCGCCCTTTCACTTGACTTAGCAATGGAAGGGTGGATTTGATTTGCTGTCGAATTCACTTTCTTCTCTGCTTTTCAGGTGACTGTAATGGCGACAGGGCCAGATAGAGAAGTTATCGTAGATACATCCGAGGAGAAAACGGGCTCCGAAGATAACAGTAGCTCGACGGCCACGAGTTCGACGACTTCGAGTTCTTCCAGCAATATCGGGGAGGAGGAAGAGTTAGACGACATGGACGAGTATGTCGACGGGTTCTCCGCAGAGGAGTGGGAGGTGGCCGAACCTGCCGAGCATGTGTCCACTTTCGCAAAGTCCTTGGTGGACGTTTTCACGGAGGTTGGGCCGGAGGGAGAGTGGAAGGTGCATTTCCCTTCCTTGGACGATCGTGTCTGTACGCATTTCGGAGACCATTTCACGATGTACGAGTATGCCTTCAAGGAACTGGGCTTGACGTTGCCGTTCACTGATTTTCAACAGTCAGTGTTTGCGTATTTAAAATTAGCCCCCACACAACTGCATCCTAACTCGTTGGCCTTTATTCGGGTGTTTGAGTTGGTATGCGCGCATCTCTCCATAGGGGCTACTCTTCCTTTGTTCTTCACTGTTTTTCATCTCCAACAGCTGCTGTCGGGGAAGAAGTACGGCTGGGTTTCTCTGAAGCAGTCCCGCAAGTTGTTCAAGCCATTTTCGGAGTCAATACGGACGTTCAATGAGCGTTATTATGTCATCGAGCCCCTGTCCGAAGTTGCCCAGGACAGTACATATATCTGGGAGATCGAAGTTGATGAGGACAGGAATGAGCAGCACAACGAGGAGGGGAAGTTCATTCGGCAGAGACTCTACAAGTTCCCCCTCCACTGGGCACCCGACCATTTCGCCAAGAGGCCTGGTGATTATGTTTTCCAACCGAGCGATCTACGCGGGCAGGACGCCGTGTCGTACGAGGAGCTGGTGAAGTGGGTCAATTCCTCCCGGCTTGCTCAGTGCTGGACGAGCAAGGGTGATCCAGTCTTCGAGGCGGACGGGAGTCAGAAGGTCGAGCGTCGGTTCATCAACGTTAAGGCACTGCTGGAGGGCAAGACTCCCGTGGATGTCGAGAAGCTGCTTGGTAGTCTTAGTGATTTAGACTTTGTTTGCGTTATTTCTCTTCCTCGTATCTAACATGTTCGTGTTTTGCTTGTGCAGGTGAGATGCCTCAGGCCCATGACAGGGTTGTAAAGAATGCTCTCGCGAGGAATAAGGCCGGGGCGGCTCCCCCAAAATCCTGGTTTGCTGGTGCCCGTGTTCCTCGTGCCGTGCAGTCTCCCACGGGGACCTCTACTTCTCCGACTCCTGCTTCCCGGGGGTTTCCTCTTTCTTTGACTGGTCGATCCAAGCGGCCAAGGTTTAGTGACGCTGTGGACCTCACTCGGGCGTCGGAGAAGGGGAAGTTCAAGCTCCCTCCCTGCATCCATGATCGGAAGTTCTTTGAGGGGAACTCTCTGATTTTGCCTCGGGCGGAGTCTCTTCGCTTGGAAAGTATGGATCGCCCGAGCAAGAGGGCGTTGGTAGCTCAGTACGCTTCTGCCTTGGTCAGGATGTTGGAGATGGCAGCTGTTTACTCCGAAGGGGATTCGGCAACTGAGGCCGAACTTACTACTGCCCGTGCTACCATGGCGTCCCTTAAGAAAGAAGATAAGGGTGCCGACGATGCTCGGAAGAAAGCTGAAGAGGAGGCGGTTAGGCTGAAGGAGGAGAACTCCAAGCTGGCGGCGGAGAAGAAAGCTGCTGAGGAGCTGATCAGGGAGCTGAGGGCGGTCAATGCCCTGGGTGACGATGAGCTGGAAGACGTGAAGGCATTGAAGACAAGATCCGAGCTGGTTACCCGTTTGCTCACTGTTGAGGATGACGGTATTGTCGTTGCGGAGGAGTCTTTCAAAAACGTCGTGGCTCAATTGCGGGTGGTGAATCCCGAGCTTGATTTTTCATATGAGGGTACTCACTATCTGGTGCACTTTGAGAGTGGTCGGATCATCATGCCCGAAGGACTCCTCGAAGGGAGTAACGAGGATCAGCCCGCGGAGATCAGGGGTCTCAGTCCGAACCTGCCGAGCACGTGGATGAGTCAGGAGTATGTTTTTGATGTTGTTGTAATCAGTCCGGCCTGCGTGCCGTGGAATTGCTTGTAATTTATTTTTGGGGAGTGTGGCCCCCGTTTTATGTAACAAAGTACAATCGTGGCCCTTGCGGCCACTTATTATGTTAAGTTATCACATGTTTGATTCTGTTGTTTGTATGGATTTACTTGCTTTTATTTTTCGCTAAGTATTGTATTCATGCTCGTTGCAAGTGTATATCTGCCCGTGATTGGGAGTATTTGACTTGCGCAAATATTTTAGGGGAATTGCTCGTTGTAGATGTGTTCCACAGTGAGGGGAACTGGTCGAACGGTCGGGGAATGTCCTGACGGGGTGCGGAGCTCAGGTCGCGTTCGGTTCCTGAGTTCGCGGCGTGAACGTCCCATCGCGAGCTGGGGTTCTGCCAGTCATGGTACTTTGACGACAGCGATGCTCGATCGAGGACCGTCGTTGAGCAGTGGCCCGGCTCGTATCTGAGCGAGGTTCTTCTTTATTCGTATGCGACGCTTGTACCTAGACGTGCATAGTGGTCGGTAGCTGACGTTCGTCATTGCGAAGGGTCGAACCGAGGATTTAGCTGTGGTATTGTTTTAGCTTTTTAGCATTCCATGGTCGAGCGAGTTCTTCCCCAGAGAGATGTTCTAGATAGTAGGCCCCATTTTTTGTTATTGCTCGGACGCGATAGGGTCCTTCCCAGTTGGCTGCTAGTTTGCCTTCGCGAGAGTCTTTGTGGTTTCTTCTTAGGACAAGGCTTCCCACGTCGAACTCTCGCCGTATCACCTTGGCGTTGTGCCTGATGGTAATTTTTTGCTTTAGTGAGGCTTCGCGGAGGGCTGCCCCGGTTCGGATTTCCTCGACGAGGTCTAGCTCTTCTCGTAACGATTCGTCGTTCATCTCCTCGTCTAGGGGCAACTCTGTCCGCCTAGAGGGCACGTGAACTTCGGTGGGAATTACAACCTCGGTCCCGTATGCTAAACGGAAAGGTGTTTCCCCGGTCGTTGAGTGCGGAGTTGTGCGGTATGCCCACTGTACGCTGTGCAGTTCTTAGACCCATGCCTTCTATGTTTCGTCCAGCCTTCGCTTGAGGCCTCGGAGGATGACTCGGTTGGCTGCTTCAGCCTGTCCGTTTGTTTGAGGGTGCTCCACGGATGCGAAGTACTGCTTCGTGCCCAGTTGGGCGACGAAGTCTTGGAACTTCCTGTCCGTAAACTGCGTCCCTTGTCCGTTACTATCGCTTGGGGAATACCGAAACGTGCAAGGATGTTCCGTTTGTAGAAACGCAGGATGTTGAGGGTAGTTATTTTGGCTAGAACTTCTGCCTCTATCCATTTTGTGAAATAGTCCACGCCCACTATGAGATATTTATTCTGACTTGATCCCACCACGAAAGGTCCTAGGATGTCTAGGCCTCACCAGGCAAATGGCCACGGGGATGACATAGCCTTGAGTTCGTTAGGTGGAGCCAGGTGCATGTCCCCGTGCTGTTGGCATTTATCACATTTCTTCACGTGTTCTTTTGCGTCGTTTTGCATGGCCGGCCAGTAGTAGCCTGCCCGAAGAGCCTTTCGAGCAAGGGACCTTCCACCGAGATGTTGGGCGTTGATTCCTTCGTGGATTTCGCACAGGATGTGCATGACCATTTCTTCTTCGACACACTTGAGTAGCGGAATGAAGAATCCTCGCCTGTAGAGTTTATCTTCGACCAAGACGTAAGAGCAGGCTCTTCGCCTGACTGTGCTGGCCTCCTTTGGGTCAGACGGAAGTTCGTCTTTGGCGAGATAGTTGTAGACGGGGGTTATCTAGCAGTTATTGTCGCCGATTACCTGTACGTCGAGTATCGAGGAGGCCTTCTCGATGCTGGGTCGAGGAAGTACCTCCTGTATGACGGATTTGTTTCTGCCTTTCTTCTTCATGCTGGCTAGTTTAGACAGCACGTCTGCTCGTACGTTATGTTCGCGGGGAACGTGTTTCACTTCCACTGTTGTGAACTTCGCCATTTCCTTCTTTACCAGGGCCAAGTATTCGGTCAGGTTGTCGTTTTTGGCTTGGTATTCTCCCCGGACCTGGAGGGCCACGAGTTGTGAATCTGTGCAAATGACGACTTCTTCTGCGCCCAAGTCCTCGGCAAGGCATAGCCCAGCGAGAAAGGCTTCATATTCAGCTTGGTTATTAGAGGTTGGGAAAGACAGTGTGAGTGATACCTCGACGATAATTCCTTCGTCGCTCTCCAGTATGATGCCCGCGCAGCTTCCTGCCGAGCTTGAGGCACCGTCGACGAAGATGGTCCATTTGCGTGCCTCGCTCGCGGGGGAGTCCGCGAACGTCATCTCTGCGACGAAGTCTACCAGAGCTTGGGCCTTGAGGGCTTTTCTGCCTTCGTATTGGATGTCAAATTCTGACAGTTCCAGCGACCATTTGAGCATCCGGCCGGCCATATCTGGTCGTCCGAGCAGCTGCTTTATGGGCTGATCTGTTCGAACCACGATCGTGTGAGCCAAGAAGTAGTGGCTTAATCTTCTGGCTGCATTGATGAGGGCCAGTGCCACCTTCTCTATCTGTTGGTATCTTAACTCTGGTCCTTGTAGCGCTTTGCTCATGAAATAAATGGGCTTCTGCCCATCAGGTGTCTCGCGGATGAGGGCGGCACTCACTGCTTCGGCTGCTACGGCCAGGTATAGGTACAACATTTCGCAATTGTTCGGGCGAGAGAGGACCGGTGGCTCTGAGAGTGCTCGTTTCAGATGGAGAAGGGCCCTGTCGCACTCCTCGGTCCATTCGAAAGCTTCCTCTTTGCGGAGGAGTTTGAAGAATGGTAGGGCGTGCTGGGCAGACTTGGCCACGAAACGAGATAGCGACGCGAGCATCCCGTTGAGGGACTGGATGGATTTTTTAGACTTGGGCGTAGTAAACTCGGAGAATGCCCGGCATTTGTCGGGATTGGCTTTGATTCCTCGTTCCGTTAAGTAGAAGCCAAGGAATTTGCCTGCTCGGACACCGAACGTGCACTTCTCCGGGTTAAAACGCATTTTGTATTTCCTAGCCTGTTCGAAGACCTTTCTCAAATGGGCAGTATGATCAGTTTCCTCGTGGGATTTTTCGATCATGTCGTCCATGTATACTTCGAGCATGTCGTATATCTCTCCCCGAAACACTTTGTTCATCATTCTTTGGTACGTTGCTCCGGCGTTCTTCAAGCCGAAGGGCATTACGTTGTAGTAATAGTTGCCCGATTCGGTCATGAAGGCCGTATATTTTTTGTCTGACATTGCCTTTGGGATTTGATTGTAGCCCGAGTAGGCGTCCATGAACGATAATAGTTTATAACCAGCAGAATTATCAACAAGTTTATCAATATTGGGGAGGGGGTAGGCATCCTTCGGGCATGCCTTATTGAGATCGGTGTAATCAATGCACATGCGCCATTTTCCATTAGATTTTTTGACTAGTACAACATTGGACAGCCAAGTGGTGTACTTGGCTTCCGAAATAAATTTGGCCTCGAGGAGGTCCTTTACAGCTTTTTTAGCAGCCTCCGTTTTTTCCGGAGATTGCTTTCTCCTACGATGTGCTACGACCTTGATGGGCGGGTCAATCGTCAGCTGGTGACAGGCGGTGGACGGATCCAAACTGGGCATTTCTGTGGCAATCCACGTGAAGAGGTCGGCATTCTCCCGGAGGCAGGCTTTGAGCTGCTTCCTCGCGATGTCAGGCAGGACTGCTCCGATCTTCACTCCCCATTGAGGGTCTTCGCCGAACAGAACTATCTCGAAGTTGCCACCCGGGATTGGGCGCGTCGGATGGGAGCTGTTACTGGATGACGTGGACGGGCTGGCTGAGGCTGCTCGTTCCTCCGGTTGGTCCTCGGGGAAGCGACTGTTGAGGTCGATAGAGTCGACCTGAGGCAGAGGCTTGGCCTCCTCGGAGCTGCTTGGCAGCGCTGGCTTGCTCGACACCTTTGGCTTGGGCGCAATGGTGTTGAGCCCCTTTGTAGCTGCTTCAAAACACCGCCGGGCAGCTTCTATATCCCCGTGGAGGGTGGCGACCATCCCCTTTGAAGTGTGATACTTCATCTTCAGGTGGACGGTTGAGGGCGCTGCTACCAACTCGGCCAGAGTTGGCCTTCAGAAAATGCATTGGTAAAGCGATGGACAATCGATTACTAGAAATTGTACCTTGATGGATCTGGCCGTTTCAGCTGATCTGAATGTCACGATCAGCTCGACGTATCCCCACTGCTTGGTCACAGACCCGTTGAAACCCTGTAAATCGGACCCTACGTAGGGGGTAAGGTGCGATTCGTCCAGCTGAAGTGTTGTTTACTGTGAATTTTGGTAAACAACCTCTGGTCTATCAATCTTAAATAAAACTGACTAACTTGCAGGATCGACCACACAAATCTTAGGACATGTGCTAAATTTAAGGGAAAATGTAACTGACAATGATAAATGCAAGAAATGTAAATTGAACTCCATGTTCGACAGTAAAAGAAAACTACTAATGAGTATATGATTTTGTGCATGTTGATCCTGGTTCAGACACTACTAATGAAGGTGACGTCTGTCCTCCTGTCGAAGACACTGGTGATGGTGTGCTTTGGGACCCCATACTGCTACTTGACTGAGTGTTTGAAATACTCCCTTGAGGATCAACTTGTTGGTTGGCATTAGTTGCCATTCTCTTAGTGTATCTTCTCTTTGTTATTCCTTCGTTTGTTGTGGCTAGCTTCCCACTTCTCAATAACATACAACGAAAGTATTTCTTCACCAAGAAAGATAAGGTTAACAAAAAGTATAAAACTTAGCACTATGTCCCACTGGGCGTGCCAATTTGTTTACTGTGAATTTTGGTAAACAACCTCTGGTCTATCAATCTTAAATAAAACTAACTAACTTGCAGGATCGACCACACAAATCCTAGGACATGTGCTAAATTTAAGGGAAAATGTAACTGACAATGATAAATGCAAGAAATGTAAATTGAACTCCATGTTCGACAGTAAAAGAAAACTACATGAACTCCATATTCGACTACTTGCAAATAAAGTAAAGGCTTGGAAATGTAAAAGGCTGTAAATAAATGATGCAGGATTTAAAGGCGTCGAATGTAAAAGACAAAAAGGCAAATGAATTTGAAAAATAAAAGTGCAGGAAGATAAATAACTGTCGAACTCCACGTTCTTGAATGTAAAAGGTGCAGAAAGAGTAAATGACCGTCGAAAGTAAAGGGCAAGAAAATAAATGACTTTAAAGATAAATGCAGTAATTTAAAAGCTTTTGAAAATAAAATGCAATGAACTCCACGTTCTTTAAAATAAAGACTGAAATGTAAAGGAGCTGTCGAAAGTAAATATGCTGAAAGATAAATGACTTTAAAAATAAAAGACTTTGAAGATAAAGATGAACTCCACGTTCTTGAAAATAAAGACTTTAAAGGTAAATGCTTGAATATAAAGGTGCAATCGAAAGTAAACGCAGGAAGTTTATAGGAAAGTTTAAAAACAAGACTTTAAGTAAATTTGACATGAAAAGTAAAATTTAGGAAAACGTAAAGTGCTGAAACATAAACATGATGAAAACAAATTGCATTGATGAAAGAAAGTGGTGTTACATCACGTACATTCTCACGAACTCGTTTCTTTACACGCGGGTACTTTAAGTTTTCTTTGAGTAACTTGTACAAAAATATGAACACCTCTATTACATAGAACTAACTCCTATTTATAGTGCTAAGAAATAACTACTAAGTGGTGGTTATTGCTTCAAACGTGTCCCTTTGGTGCCTTCTCCTTGGCCTCAACTGTTCCCAAGTTCACAACTGTTCCTATTTGAATTTCAAACATTGGAAATTCCCCCCAGCCTTAGTATAACAACTGCAGCGCGTGTTTCAATATTCCCATGGTCGAAACCTTTCTCAACACTTAGCCATTTTGAGGCTTCCAAAAACCCCTATTCGACTCAGGCTTCACCAAAACTGGGGCGAAGCCTTCTTTATGTTAAAAATAATTTTTCAACTTGAAACAACTTTGATCCTTTCTAGCGTCGAAAATGAGGGTTAACAAATTGCCCCCCAAGAAATGTCCTTTCGCCAGAATTGGTAAGAAGGTCATTTTTTGATTCAACAACCATTTCGACGCTTGTTTGCATGGCTTCAACTGAATAATCCACTAATCACTCAATGGCTCAACTGTTCAGTTTCTTTAACCCACGCTTATGACATCATGCCATCATGATAAATCCTTAAACGTCTCTTCAGCCACACTCATCATAACTCCTTTCTTGGAAATATATGTTTGCAGTCTAAATATAACTGCTACCACTCATCACGTCTCTAGGAAAAGAACACGCGTCCCACTAACTTCTCAACTTCAACGGTAGATCCAAGGCTCTTGGGATTTTCAAACGTCTATAAATACCCATTTCCACCACTTTGTGAACTTTTCACGCTCTCATATTTTCAAGCGAACATCTTCTTCTCTTCAGTTTCTCTTACGGAAAACCCAGAAAAACACCATCTTTTCGTCTTCTTCAACAATGGCGTCTTCCCAAACTAATCCTCAACCAAAGAAAACTCAACGAGGCAAGGCTACTCCATTTAAATAAGCCATTCCTTCATTCGCTAATATCCCAGACCCCCAAATAGTGGATAACCGCCGTTACCTGCCGGAACCCACCACTGAAGAAACACACGCCATATATCAGTCTCAGGTAATGATTCCTTTAATCATTTCTGACAAACCTTATGCGCTGTCTGGTCCTCTAGCTGATGTGGACATTTCTAATGAGAAACTAAGTGAGTTTCTCCCCTCTTACCGAAAAACAAGGCCACTAGGGCAAAAAAGCTTTTCTAAAATCAACGTTTCTGACGAAACCTCTCCTAGAGAAATTCCCCTGCCCAAAATCAACGTTGGTTATCTCACTGATGGCACCCGGCTGGTGAGAGCTGTCAATCCCTTGAAGGAATTCAACCAATGGATGGCGAAGATGGAGAAGGTCAAAGCTGAACATTGAAAGAGTATAGGGATTTATGACCTTCTTATGCTGTCGAAGACCAGCATACCATACTGTCTGAACATGTTGGCAACGTCCTTATACTTTTGGGACAACACCCATTATACCTTCCATCTGCCATGTGGAATGGTTACCCCAACCTTGTTCGATGTAGCTGCCATCACAGGGCTTCGCCCAGATAGCCTTACCTATAACCCTGATGTTGATGCTAAAGACACCATCAATATTTCAGGCTCTAAACTTACATACACTCTCTTCATCAAACACCACTTTAAACAAGACGATGACAAAGTGTTTGATGAAGAACATATTGCTTTTCTCACAGTCTGGCTGTCGAGATACGTTTTCTGTACGAAATATTTGCAGGTAGCTAAGAAGTACCTACCCCTGGGGAATTAACTTCACCACAACAGAAGAACCTGCTTGAGTGAACTCATCCTGGCGAGCCTTTATGAGTCTTTTAGCGAAGGGGCTTCTCGACCCAAGGTCCTATGCACTTGAGTGGGCCTCTCTGGCTACTTCAATTGTGGCTTAATGCTACATTTGAGGCTAGCCTCCCCAGAAAAGGCCTAGTTGATGAAGCCTCTGCTGAAATATGGGAGAGGAGTGTCGAAGGGACGCGTCTGGCCAAGCTCACTCCCAATGATGATGGTGAAACCCTTCAAAGGGCCTTTACCAGTTATATTATGATGTTTGCCAAGCGCTATGAGTTCACTCCTAGCATGGCACCTTTTGCTCACAGAAGACACAGCCCTATGTGGTTTAAAAGGCCATTTCCTCACCAAACTCTTGATCAAGAATCTGTTGCTATCTGGGAAGCCTTTTTTATTCCTAGATTCTTTATCCACAGGCTGAACTTAGGGAGAGGTTTGGCAGCACTGATTGCCTATCAACCGAACCTTGTCTCTTGCCAGTTTGGGCTATCTCAGAGCTTTCCTCAATGCTTATATGAGAGAAAGGGCCAAGTAATTCTTCACACTGCCTGCTTCGACGAGGAAAATGTCTCCCTTACACTCGACAGCCGGAATGAGAAAAGAAGAGTCCTCTCTCCTGTGTTTTTTGAGCCTTTTTTTCTATGCACTTCAACATTCCACCAATGGTGGTCGAAGCACTATAGTGAGCACTTTCTTGATGTGGCTACATTTTCTTCATTACTTGACCAGGATTTTCTCAATGTGCAGGACAAGACGAAAAAGAGTAAGTTTACTCACATCAAAGAAATACAGGCTTTTCAAACATACTTTGAAACCATCTATCAACCAGATGATCTTAGTCGAACCATTCATGAGGCTGCTGTCACTTTAAAGAGAAAATTTCTAGAAAAGCTGGATCAACTAGAAATTCCTCCAAACGTCCCTCGTGAGAAACGTTATGAGGTAGCTTTTAAACTTTTTCCTCCAAAGTTCCCTTGACTGCCTAATGCTGATTTTGGAGTGGCACTTGCCCCTCCATTTCCAGATTGGTTTGTCTGTGGGGAGCATTTAAAACTCCTTCGACAGCAGTCTCAGCCAAAGGCCCAACGAGTGGTTTCGACTAAGCATACGTTAGACAGTTTTAAAGGACACCTTCATATAGGAATTCAGGACGTTCGTGTCGAATCTGAAATATATGAAGGTTCGAAACCCTTAATCCATGGCTTTATAACTAACCACGTAATCATTAACTTGTAACAATTTTTACTGTCTTTCAGCTGTGCCTAGGAAAACTGCTTCAACTAGGGCTGCTACCTCACAAAGTGGCAAAGAACCAGAGAGCATACAGGTATATTTCACATCCCCTGTTTACGCTTCTACTGTATGAATTTCTTTCTTATATTTGCATTGCCTCTTCAGACTGGTCGAAAACCTCCAACACCTTCAAAGAAAGGTAAAAAGGATGCCCCAGCTGTTGTTATCTCTTCAGATGCTTCAGATGAATCTCCTGAGGAGGTTCTTACATAGAAAAGAAGAAAACCAATAAAAGCATCTGGACCTGCTGGCCCACCTCCTTCGAAGGTGGCCAAAATACTCGAAAAGGCACCCACAGCAAGTGGTGTCGAAAAAGAACCTTCCATGGTGGCCTTGAGAACACCTCTTGGTGACCATGGGAGTGGTAACTCAAGTTCTGCTGCTGTACAGGCTCAGGTATGTGCACCATTTTTTCATTATACTAACGTCTTTCGCCCAACTTATTTCAACCTCATTTTCTCTACTTGTGTTCTTTAGGAAAATATAATCAATAACCCTGATCCTCAACCAGCTTCAGGAAACTTCGCCACCAACATAAGTAACAATCCCACTCCTCAACCGACTACAGGAAGTTTCACCACCATGCTCCTCAACAGCCAAGGTGAGCCCACTTATTACCCATCTTCTGATATTGGCTCTGGTTTGAGTGAGATCAATCAACCTAATCCACATGCTGCAGAACACACCACACCACCGGTTCAAACCACCACTCAAAACGCACAAGCTGATGGTGCCAATTCTGATGATGATGATGCCTCAAGTCCATCAATTTTCAACCTGGCCAACTTCATGGATAATGATCAATTGGTTGAAGAAGAAAGAGATGAACCTGAAGTTCAAACACACAACGACAATCCTAGTCAAGCTGCGCCTGAGGAGACAAATGAACCACATCCTACACTAGCTGATGACCAGGAGAACATTCGACCAACTGCTGAAGAGCCTGACGAAGAAATGGGAGTCGAAGAAAAAGATGAAGAAGGAGAAGAAGAGGAAGAAGAGGAAGAAGAAGAACAAACTGATCCTAATCCCCACCATACTCCTTCGCCTGTGGTCCAGCAAACCCTGGCTAGCATTCCACCTCCTGGAGACTCACTGATAGCACTCAAGTGGTCGAACCCACATGAGTATTCCAAATTAATACTCAGGCAGAAGTATGGTTCTTCTTCTTCTGTATCTTCGACTCCATCATCAGATGATTTCGCCAAAACAGTCCTCCAAGCCATCAAGAAAAAATTCTTCAAGGGGGACATTCACAGAGTTTTGGCCTCAGACCCCACTGCAACCATTTATCTGAAGGACGCCCTTGAAAAGCTTGAGCTCACCACCCTTAATCCAGATGTTTCTGGTTTTCTGATAGAGTTAACTGTTGTGGTGAACCAAATAGCTGCAGAAATAAAGCTGCTTCTATCTATCAGGAATACCATAGAGAAAACATCTGGTTGTGAGAGTGCAGCCTGGTGTGGTGCAAAAGAGGCGTACGAAGAGGTCGAACGTATGGAGGCTGATCAAAAGAAAAAACAAGATGAGATAGCCTCCAACCAGAAGGACATTGAAGCCTGGAAGCAACAAATCACGGAGCTACAAGCCAAAATTGAGAATGCTGAAAAACGCAACCGTGATTTGCAACACTTCGACGACACTAAGATGGCTGAAGAAACGAAGAATGCTATTGATCGTATTGAGGCAGCCCAAAGGTATGAAAAAGTGCTCGCAGCAGCCAAACTTGATGAATCTTTATGCAATGCTCGCCTCAAACATCACATAGAAGCCTTTTCTCAGTTGGCGTCAAGGCTTCCTTTCTGATACTTTCGACACCTTTATTTGCTCAACCGATCATTTGTTTCTTGGCCTTTTCAGGCCTTTATGTAATGACAGTTTTATGCCTTTGGCATTGATTAATCAATCGTTAGTATTTCGCCATTAACTGCTTTCGACCCATGTTATATTATGATGCACTTTATTTATTACTTCATATTTAAGTCAATTTTGCAATTAAGACATTCTGCCTTTTTTCTTGGAACACGAAACTTTCTTAGTTTTAAAACTTCAAGGCAGAAGCCTCTAGCTTTAAAGTAACATTAATAACATAGCCCTCAGGCATACTTCCAAGAATAACTCACGTGTTTCCACCGTTTGACTGACCAATCCAATCAATACTTCGCCTCTATAAATTTTCTTCCATCTGACCCATGTTCATTCATCAAAGTAACCATGAACAATTCAGAGAAGTCATCAGCCAAGAAGACAACTGATAAGGCAAAAGAAACTGAAGAAACCAAAAAAACGGCGACAACAAAGAAACCTGAAGTCTCTACTTGAGCAACTTCCAGAGCAAAAAAGAGAGAAACCAACATGAGGATCTCTAAGAAAGGGCGTTCCAACACCCAGGACCTTGATGATGATGAGCCAGACGCAGACTACATGGACTTCCTCAAATCTATTGACTGGAGAGATTATGAGTAATCTTTCCTATCTTTGAAAGATGTTATGTTGATTCTCCTTTGCTTTGTATGCCATATTAGCCTGAGTTGGCCTATTTTGGCTTTCTTTTTATTGAATAAAGCTTAAGTTTTGATGCGAATCTCTTGCAAAATAGGCTTATATTTTTTCAAATACTTGCCATTTACTTTCAAGACTCTTTTATCTCTGTCTAACTCTTCCACTTCATAAGCTCCATTAGAGAAAACTTGTATGACTTGGAATTGACCTTTCCACTTAGGAGACCATTTGCCTAATGTTCTATCCTTTCGATCCATAGGCAAAATCACTTTCCAAACTAAATCCCCACATGCAAAAGATTTAGACTTAACCTTTTTGTTGTAGGATTCTTCGACCCTTTTCTTTTGTCTTCTTAACAACTCTAAGGCTCTAAGCCTTTCTTCATCCAAATCCACTAATTCATTCATCATCATTTCCCAATAATCCTCAGAGGGAATCTCATGATGTCTTTGAACTCTTATAGATTATAAACAAATCTCAACAGGCAATACTGCATCATGACCAAAAGTAAGTCGAAATGGGGTAGTATTAGTAGCCTCTTTAGGGGATGTTCAACATGCCCAAAGAACTTGGTCTAATGTCTTGTGCCAATTTCTAGGCCTCTTTCCCACATGCTTCCTAATTAGTCCAATTACTACCTTATTGGCAGCTTCGACTTGCCCATTGGCCTGAGCATAATAAGGTGTAGAAGTCAATAACTTAAAACCTATTTCTTTGGCAAACTCCTGCATCTTTCGACCAGTAAACACTGATCCTTGATCCGTAGTGATTGTTTCAGGAATACCAAATCTATAAATAATGTGATTCTGAATGAATTCAATAACATCTTCTTGACCTATATTCGCCAGTGGTATTGCTTCAATCCACTTAGTGAAATAATCAATTCCCACCAAAATATATCTTTGGTTCTTTGAAGATGCTAGTCGAATCTCTCCCACTATATCCAATGCCCATCCTCTGAAAGGCCATGGTTTCACTATGGAATGTAATTCGCTTGCAGGGATATGCTGTATGCTAGCATGAATTTGACATTCTTGGCAACCCTTAGCAAATTCTATGCAATCTTTCTGCATAGCAGGCCAATACATGCCTTGTCGAAACAACAACCATTTCATCTTCTGGCCAACTTGGTGTGCTCCACATGCCCCACTATGTACTGTCGAAAGATCCAAATATGCCTCTGCTTCACTAAGGCATTTCAATAAGACTCCCTCAGGGGTCTTTTTAAACAATTCATTATCCAAAAGTACATAGCTTAAAGCTTGATACCTGATTCTTCACTATGTCGAAGCCGTTGGATTTTGCAAATATTCAACTATAGGCTTCCTCCAGTCTTCGACTGTCAAATCATCTATAACAAAAATTTCAAAATTTTCGCCATCTATGCATCCAAGCTTAGTTGTTTCTAAGTCTGCTGGGCACAATCCAACAGCCACCACTTTACTTCTTGCTTCAATTACTTCTTGAAGAATTTCCTTCGACACTTTGTATCCAGAGGCAATTTGAGCCAAGTCATTAGCAACTTGATTCTCTATTCTAGGTATGTGTTGGATGGCCACTACCTCAAATTTCTTTAATAATCTATTGGTTATCACAAAGTACATAATGAGATTTTCTTTAACACATTTATATTCCTTTGTGATTTGTTTTATAACCAATTCTATGTCTCCCATTATTTCGACTCTAGTTGCCCCTAATTCTAACAAAATTTCAAGGCCAACAATTAATGCTTCATATTCAGCCTCATTGTTAGAGCAAGGTCCTTCGACCTTGTACTTGAATTTTGTTGGAATTTTTTTAGGAGAAATAATGTATATTCCCACTCCTGTTCCATTTTTATGACTTGATCCATCAAAGTATAACTTCCAGGATTTTAATTCAACATAATTCAAATCATTTTCATTTATGGAGTGGTCAACTATAAAGTCTGCAACTATTTGCCCTTTTACAGCTTTTAAAGGTTGATATGTTAGAGAAAATTCTGTTAATGCTAATGCCCATTTGCCAATTCGACTATGCAAACTAGGCTTAGATAACATATGTTTTACAACATCAAAGTGAGAAGAAACATACACATCAACTGGCTTTATATATTGCTTCAATTTAGTACAAGAGAAATACAAGCATAAACATAACTTTTCAATCATGCTATACCTAGTTTCTGCATCATTTAAAACTCGACTAAGGTAATAAATGGCTATTTCGACTCCATTTTCATCCTCCTGAGCTAACATGCTCCCTAGAGTTTTATCTGATGCAGCTATATACAATCTCATACTCTTGTTTCTACAAGGTGGTGACAGAATTGGAGGGTGGCTTAGATATGCCTTGATTTTGTCGAAGGCTTCCTGCTGTAATTGCCCCCACTCAAAACCATCATTGTTGAAATGAAGCAATGGCGAAAAGGCTTGTGTTTTGCCACTCAGGTTGGATATAAACCTTCTTAAGAAGTTGATCTTGCCCAGCAACGACTGCAACTCCTTTTTAGTTGATGGCGCTTTCGCCTCCATTATGGCTTTGCTTTTATTCTAATTTATTTCGATCCCTTTCTTGTGGACCACAAAGCCTAGGAAATCCCCTGCCTGCACACAAAAAGCACATTTGAGAGGATTCATTTTAAGACCATATTTTCTCATCCTTTCAAGTGACTGTCGAAGATGGTCAATGTGACTTTTCCCAGAAATAGATTTTATAACAATATCATCAATTTAAATTTGCATGAATGTGTTTATAAAATCATGGAAGATTGAATTCATCGCCCTTTGATAAGTGGCACCAGCATTTTTGAGACCAAAAGGCATCACTACCCATTCATAGGTGCCTAAGGCTCCAGGGCATCTAAAAGCAGTTTTATGAACATCTTCTCCAGCAATGAATATTTGGTTGTAGCCAGAATATCCATCCAGCATACTAAGATATTCATGTCCTGCTGCAGAATCTATTAACATTTCTGCTACTGGCATTGAATATTCATCTTTAGGAGTTGCAGAGTTTAAATCTCTAAAATTAATGCAAACTCTCAAAGACCCATTCTTTTTAATAACAGGTACTATATTAGCCAACCATTCGACATACCTTGCCGTGCGAATGAATTTGCAACGAAGCAGTCTTTCGACTTCCTCTTTGATCTTTGACAATATCTCTGGGGCAAACCGTCTTGGATTTTGCTTGACTGTTTTTTTTCCAGGTGTCATAGGTAACCTGTGTTCGACCAACTCCCTACTCAAACCAGGCATCTCATCATAATCCCAGGCGAAGCAGTCCTTGAACTCTTTTAACAACTGAACCACTTTAACCTTCAACTGGGGATCAAGGTTGGCACTGATGTAGGTAGGCCTTTTGGTTGTCCCCTTACTGAGGTCGACTTCTTCTAAAGGATCTTGTGCTAGCATTTTGATATTATTCACCAACGGATCCTTCTCAAATCCCAAAGGCTCATCTTCATAGATAGTGTCGAGCCTTTGGCTTTGCTCTCTAGTTTCAACCTTATCTGGAGGTTTTGGGTCGAAGTCCTTACCAGGACCTTCTTGATAAAATTCAGAAATGGCTTCGCCAGCCATATAGTCATTGGCAGCTTCCAAAGCCGCTTGTAGTTTTGTTTCAGCCACATAGGCCGAAATTCTTTTTAAAGCTTCGAACTCAGTTATGATCACTGAATTCATTTCCCCATCCTGTGGGCTCTATTGGAGGTGAGCCTAAGCATAACAACCTTCCTCCTGGTACTTCCCTGTCCCATCTGAAACCTTCGACAGGGTGTAAATACAATGAATAAAACGTTTCTTCATCAGGAGTAAACTCAAAGTCAGCTGGAGGACATGGAGCAATGTTCGCCAAATGTTTCTCAAACTATCCACTATCCACATGATTAATAGGCACCTTAAAGTACCCTTGATCAGCTTCAATATTTTCAACTATTCGATCTGGTCTCCAAATGGTGATTCTTTGATGCATAGATAAAGGTACAACACCTATTCCATGAATCCACTCCCTACCCAAGAGTATATTGTAGTTAACTTTCGTCTCAACGACCATAAACACTGTTGGTCTGGTAATGGTTCCCACAGTAAGGTCCACTTGAATCACTCCTAGAGTAGAACCAACTTTTCCTTCATAGTTCGACAGAACCATGTTGTGGGGTTTGGTATCAGTCTCAAACTTCCCAATCTTGCTCAGCAAAAATCTTGGCATTAAATTCACAGTTGCACCACAATCCACCAAGATTTTGTTAACAGGAACATTTTCTACTTTGCCAGTAATGTAGAGAGACTTCAGATGACCCTTCATTGCCTCTGTGGGGCATTCAAAAAAAGCATTATGTTCTTCGACGCACACATTGTTCATGATGTAATAACACACAGGCTTGTGTGCCAACATTTCTAATTCAGAAGTTTGATCCAAGTCTTCGACCTCTGAAACTCGACCAAATTCTTTTGGCATCACTGATACCACATTCACAATAATATCTAGAGAAGCTACTGACTCACTGTCGAAATTATCAGTCATAATCTCATCATCTTCAACTTTCTTCTCTAGCTGAACATTGAACAGCTTTCGCCTTATGGGCATCTTCTCAATTATCCCAGCTTAATTATCAATATTGGTGCTTGACTCTCCTTGTACCTGAGTCTCCCTGATAGCCTTTCGCCTACGTTTCTCTCTTCGCCATTGTGATCTAGACATGGGATTTTTACCCTTGTAATTTTGAGAAATGTATGCTGACTTGTTGGTGGTATGGTTCTCTTTTCTATACTCAAATGAAGAACCTCTTTCCACATCAAATTTCTCCCACTTCTTCTTCTGTCCCCTTCCTTCGATAGGCTTGATCCAACTACCTGTTGGCACATTCACAGCTGGTTTGAATGTACCTGGCCTAACTCCTGGTACTTGGTTTTTCATCCCTGTCGAAAGTCGCCTAGGGTCAAAACTTATGGGACCTTTATTTACCTTCTGCCCCCAGCTTCCACCAACTTTTTTGACACCTTCTACCTTGTGGGCAGCTTTCTCATCAAAAATGGTGTTGCATCTAGGACATAGCATCACTCCAGACCCTTTCTTCTGGCAACGGTGCAGAAAATCCACAATTGTCTCCTCTTGCTTGGGATAAGCTATTTTGTTGCGCTCTTCTTGTTCATCTGCCTTACCCACTTGTTCAGCTTTTTGATCTGTAATTTTGACCACATTGACATCAATTCTATCCTTTAAGCGCATCTTGGAGAAATGAGCTTCAAGACTTTCAGTGGTCTTCGCCAGACACCCACCACTTACTGCTGCTCTTGCAGCCTTTTAGGAAGCCTTCTGCCAAGCAGTCTTTTCAGCTTCGACCATTTTCTCAGCATTAACTTTTTCAACATCAGGAGATGTCTTGAAGAATTGTTCCGCAGCCATACATATCCAGTTTTCTACCAAACAAACATCCATGTCTATCATCTCTCCTACCAATAGCATGTCATCTTCCAACTCCTTAACAACTTGGACTTTGGGGGCATTTCTGCCCATAGCCTCATTGGTGCTGATGCTATCTGAGCTAGAATCAGATTCTCCAACCAATTCGACCATGTTAATGCCTTCAGTGGCATTGATCTTCAATCCACTCACTTCCATATCCAAAACCTTGGCAACATTATCCATTTCAATAAACTTATCAGCAGTTTCTTTGGTCACCAACATTAGACTGGTACCATCAACATTCAGGACATCAGCAACCTTACTAAAACCTTCAGTCATCACAGGATTGGTGGCAAAGTCCTCAGTAACCTCCACCATGTTGACTGACTGATCAAACCCTTCTGTGGTTTCGACCATTTGGACCTCGTGAGGCTCTGTGTAGTTAGCCTCTGCAACTTACAATGGGTCAGAGTCAGTTTTCATTTGGGCTTTGACTTTGTCACCAAACTTCAGCCTTCCTTCTTGGATAGCATTTTGCACCAAATCTCTGAAAAGAAAACATTGAGAAGTTTTATGACCCAAAAAATTATGGTACTTACAAAAACCTTTTTCCTTTCTTTGTTCTAAAGGTGGCATCTTAGCACCAACAGACACTATCATTTGCCCATCTTTAACTAACAAATCAAATATTTCGTCACATTTAATGACGTCGAAAGTGTATGTTTTCTTAGGAAATTTGTCGTTAGATTCGACAGAATTTTTTCCATTTGAAGGAGCTAATAATTTGCAAGCATAAGGTGGACCTTGCTTTAACTCAGCAATGTCAACCTCATTTCCGTCGAAATGAGATGTTTCATCATACAGATTCTCCACATCTTCATTACATTCGACAAAGGCTACTTTTTTACCCCTGTTGAATTTAGCCTTTTCCTCTTTCAGCCTTTCTAGTTGTCGAACCCTATCAGCTAACTGGGCCATATCTCTAAGATATTGGGTATCTAATTTCTTCCTAATGGAATAATCAAGACCCCCAGCCGTCATTTCAACCAACTCATGTTCTGGTACTTGTGTAAAGCACCTGGCTTTAAGAAGTCGAAACCTATTCAGGTAATCATCAATTGGCTCAGTAACTTTACGTTTAATGCTAGCCAATTCTTTCAAACTAATCTTAGTTTGCCCCATATATAACTGTTCATGAAATAAACGCTCTAATTGGGTCCAATTGTATATGGAATTTGGAGGCAAAGTAGTGAACCATGTGAAGGCATTCTTGGTAAGGGAACTTGGGAAGTATTTGATCCTAAGGCTTTCGTCAGCTGCAATTTCGCCTGCTTCAATCAAATACCTAGCCACATGTTCGACAGTAGATTCAGTAGTATCTCCTGAAAACTTACTGAACTTTGGAACCTTCGTCCTAAGGGGTAATTCTGCTTGGAGAATATAATCCGCTATAGGCGAAGTATAATTTGGCCTTGTGAAGCCAAGATTCACACCATTTCTAGTCATTATCCTTTCAACCATGGCTGCAAGATTATTTTCTTCTGCTTGATTTTGGTGTCGAACCTGTCTAAGGAACTGATAAGCATTTTGGTTCCTGTTCACCATCACTACTGGCTCTTCCTCCATCTGGATTGGCATCTGTTTTCTTGGTGGTTCGACTCTAAAATGATCAATCATCTCTTGATCTTCCAAGTTCACCTCAGGTACATAACGTGCATGACGTCTTGGGATATCTTCGACAACAGTTACTCTTCGATCCACCGCTGGTACTCCCATGAAATCAGCCATGCGTGCCAATTGTGTAGCCAATTGTTGGTTAGTTTGAGTTGTATTCTGAATCAAGGGTTGAAAAACTCCCCCATTGTCTGAGACAACGTATGCACCATTTGCATGTTACTTTCATCCATCTGTTGTCTCAAATAATTTATGGATGTATTTGTAAGACTAGGCGCCTGAACGGAGTGACCAACACCTATACTCTAATTGTTTTGACCCCCTGATCCTGATCCTTGTAATGGCGAAGACACTACATTCTCTGAAAATACAGGTGGAGCATTCTGCAGATTTTGCATCATTGATGTAGGCATACCATAGGGTTGACTCCTTGACCCTGGATGTGGAAAACCTGGAGGAGGGAAATGTCGGTACATTGAATTTCCTCCTGGGGGTGTTGGTGAATTAGGACTTTGTGGTCCTATGTATTCTAACACAGGTTGAGTATATGATTTTGTGCATGTTGATCCTGGTTCAGACACTACTAATGAAGGTGACGTCTGTCCTCCTGTCGAAGACACTGGTGATGGTGTGCTTTGAGACCCCATACTGCTACTTGACTGAGTGTTTGAAATACTCCCTTGAGGATCAACTTGTTGGTTGGCATTAGTTGCAATTCTCTTAGTGTATCTTCTCTTTGGTATTCCTTCGTTTGTTGTGGCTAGCTTCCCATTTCTCAATAACATACAACGAAAGTATTTCTTCACCAAGAAAGATAAGGTTAACAAAAAGTATAAAACTTAGCACTATGTCCCACTGGGCGTGCCAATTTGTTTACTGTGAATTTTGGTAAACAACCTCTGGTCTATCAATCTTAAATAAAACTGACTAACTTGCAGGATCGACCACACAAATCCTAGGACATGTGCTAAATTTAAGGGAAAATGTAACTGACAATGATAAATGCAAGAAATGTAAATTGAACTCCATGTTCGACAGTAAAAGAAAACTATATGAACTCCACGTTCGACTACTTGCAAATAAAGTAAAGGCTTGGAAATGTAAAGGGTTGTAAATAAATGATGCAGGATTTAAAGGCGTCGAATGTAAAAGACAAAAAGGTAAATGACTTGGAAAAATAAAAGTGCAGGAAGATAAATAACTGTCGAACTCCACGTTCTTGAATGTAAAAGGTGCAGAAAGAGTAAATGACCGTCGAAAGTAAAGGGCAAGAAAATAAATGACTTTAAAGATAAATGCAGTAATGTAAAAACTTTTAAAAATAAAATGCAATGAACTCCACGTTCTTTAAAATAAAGACTGAAATGTAAAGGAGTTGTCGAAAGTAAATATACTGAAAGATAAATGACTTTAAAAATAAAAGACTTTGAAGATAAAGATGAACTCCACGTTCTTGAAAATAAAGACTTTAAAGGTAAATGCTTGAATATAAAGGTGCAGTCGAAAGTAAACGCATGAAGTTTAAAGGAAAGTTTAAAAACAAGACTTTAAGTAAATTTGACATGAAAAGTAAAATTCAGGAAAACGTAAAGTGCTGAAACATAAACATGATGAAGACAAATTGCATTGATGAAAGAAAGTGGTGTTACATCACATACATTCTCACGAACTCGTTTCTCTACACGCGGGTACTTTGAGTTTTCTTTGAGTAACTTGTACAAAAATATGAACACCTCTATTACATAGAACTAACTCCTATTTATAGTGCTAATAAATAACTACTAAGTGGTGGTTATTGCTTCAAACGTGTCCCTTTGGCGCCTTCTCCTTGGCCTCAACTGTTCCCACGTTCACAACTGCCCCTATTTGAATTTCAAACATTGGAAATTCCCCCCAGCCTTAGTATAACAACTGCAGCGCGCGTTTTAATATTCCCATGGTCGAAACCTTTCTCAACACTTAGCCATTTTGAGGCTTCCAAAAACCCCTATTCGACTCAGGCTTCACCAAAACTGGGTCGAGGCCTTCTTTATGTTAAAAATAATTTTTCAACTTAAAATAGCTTTGATCATTTCTAGCGTCGAAAATGAGGGTTAACAAGTGTTGAAAACAGCTGGGAGTACATGATGTCAACCGAGCTGCCCTGGTCGACGAGTATTCTACGAACGTCGAAGTTTGCCATCTGGGCTCTAACGAGCAAAGGTATGCTTGAGTTCGGGGAGCCGCCGAGGAGTTCCTCTCTGTAGAAGGAGATGGGGACGGAGCCCTTCTGTGCCTGATCGAGCGTGGTCACTTTGCTGGAGCTTGTGTTGATCAGATGTTCGAACTTCCGTTTCACAAAACCCACAGTGACTTTGTTGAAACCCCCGCCAGAGATGACCATGGCGGAGGGAAACGTCTCCCGCGGGCTGTGGGCCGCGAAATATGCAGGGGCGCTGAGCCCGTCCGGGACGTTGAAGTCCTCAGGTCGCGATATGGACATAGCGACCTGTACAGTTGCGTCTTCCGAGGAGGGTACCTCCTCCTCGACCTTCTTGGACTCCTGGGCATCCTGCCGAGGAGTGTCCTTCTTCTTCGCGAACTGTTTCAGGTAGCCGTCCCTGATCAGTATCTCAATGGCATCCTTCAGATGGACGCAGTCCTCCGTAGTATGGCTGTGACTTTTGTGGAAATGGCAGTATTTTGATTTGTCCACGTTTGGTCTGTTCGGAAGTTATTTGGGGAAGTGGACCCCAGCCTGTTTGAACTCCGAATTGGCACATTCGGACAAAATCTTCTCCCTCGAAACAGTCAGGGGAGTGTAGTCGTGGAACCGCCCGGAGGGTCCCTTGGTGTCGCGGGAATCCCGGGGACAGTCCTCGCGCCTCCGTTCGCCCCGACGAGATATTGAGGCTTCCTCTCCTTTGGAGGTCCGAGCGCTCTTCTGATGGCGTGATGCTCGGACGTTGCTGGCCGCAACCTTCTCTTCGTACTGAATGTGAGATTGGGCTTTAAGGAGGAGGGCGTCTAAGTTCCTCGGTGGTGCCAGGCCAATGGCCTTAGAAAACTCGGAGCCCGGGCGGAGCCCTTGCTCGAGCAGAAACTTCTTCATTTCATCTGTTGTAGGGACCTGCACTGCTTCCTTGTTGAACCTATCGATATATGCGCGGAGAGGTTCGTCTTTCCCCTGGATTATGGCTCCAAGAGAGGCCTCAGTTTTGGGGGTGGCGACGAGATGCTGTGAAGTGTCGCGAAAACATCCTGCCCAGCTGTCTCCACGAGGTAATGGACTCCTCGGGAAGTTGTTTATACCATGTCATCGCTCCCTTTCAGAGCGTGGTCGGGAACAATCTGCATTTGATGGCGCCCTGTACGCCACGGTAGTCCAACAACGCATCGATGTTCTCGATGTGCTCGTCGGGGTCGGTGGTCCCGTCGTACGTGCCAAGTGACGGGGGTTTCTCCAAGCCTTTTGGGAGACGGGTAGCCAAGATCTCCTGGGACAAAGGGCCATGAGGCTCGTCGTCGTCGCTAGAGCTGGTGTATGATGGGGACCGAACGGGATGCTCGCGACGTCGGTTCCTTCGAGGAGAAGGTGAGCGGTTCCTTCGAGGAGAAGGTGAGCGGTTCCTTCGCGGGGAAGGTGAGCGGTCCTGTCCTTTAGATTTGATCGGCGGAGATTGCTCGTTCCTCCGAGTCCTTTTGTGGTCGTGAGCGTGCTGGTCACGTGGGGAGATCTGGTCGCGCTTCCGGGCTGTGCGAGGCTCAGGCTCTTAGCGCAGTCTTCGGTCGATTTCTCTCCGGGGCTGCGGGCTTCTTGATCGTCGCTGGTTCCTCCGCGTAGGAGGGGATCTTGGATGGTGGGACTCTTCTAATGCCCCGATCCTATCGTTCTGCTGCAGGATCAGGGTGTTGGTTTTGTTGATCGCTTCTAGGAGGACCGCCACGGCCGGGTCGGCGTTGGGCGGAATAGGAAAGGGCTGGACGTCCAGCGAAGGTTGATCGTTGTTATGATCAGCAGGGGTAAGGAAAGGAGAAGCAGTGGCTCCATCCCTGAGGAAACGGGCATCTCAGAGGAGAGATGATTGGCCGTCAACGTCAGATTTGTTGACGGGGAGGATGACGGTTTGGAGAGCATCCTTGATGCGATCTTGGGAGGCCATGATCGTGATGATGTTTGAGAATTGTTTTGATCTTCGGTTTCTGAGAAAAGAAAGACGGGGAGAACAATGTCCCCACAGTCAGCGCCACTGATCGTGAAGGCTGGATCAGATCCTGTAGAAGTGGGCCACCAAGAGCGTCTGAGATGCTGGTCGTATGGAGAGGAGGGGGGTGTACCTACAAGGCACTCCGACGCTCAAGTAAGTAAGGGTCAGAGAAAAGGGGCAAGTACAAAGTGTTAGTTCGTAGGGTGAATATTAGATACCTGATCCTCTCGAGCGAGAGGGTTTATATAGAGCCCCCAGCGCATGGCCAACGGTCCGATTTTTGGGGCGAAATAACCGTTTTCCCCAAAGAATAGGTAACTACCCAAACTAGCCGTTATGTCGGGCAGGGTGCCCAAAACTAGCTGTTATGTCGGGCATAGGCGTAGTTCCGGGCACCTGCCCATAGCTGTTCGGGGAGAAGTGAAGCCGTGCGTGACGGGCAGTAATTCTGGGGAGGAAGGTTGCATTCCTTGCCTGGTTGGAGGGGCAGAAAGATAACTTTTACCCCTCTGTGGATTGGACTTAGACAGTTTGGGCCGCTCTGGAGCAGAAGCGGATTGGGCCAATTCTAGCCATTGGTACAGTCCATAACAATATTTTTTATAATTTATTTTCATTTCATGTTTTATTTTGCTTTAAATTATTTTTTTTCACTTATGTGACATACCACTTAAATGTGTCATTAAAGGCAAAAAGATCATTTGTTTGACTACTCAAAACACAAGATAGTTGACTAATTCCACCAGAGATGGTGAACCGAGTAAGCTTTCTACCACAGGTTACATCATGATTTATCTTGAGATGCAAATATATATTTTTTTTGAGAGGTGGCACAAGGAGACGATGAACTTCCATCTACAGACCAGGGAGATGCAAATGACATTGAACAACATGTTATGTATGCTACATCTTCCAATCCAAGACAATTTTTTTGATCATGTGGCATTGACCAATTTTGAAGTAGTGAACATGATGGTAGAGTTGATTAGATATGACCTAGAAGATGTTGAATGAGAACTTGAAAATACCAATGAGGATCATGTACGATTCAAGTTCTTAAAATATGGGTTTTAGAAGCACCTAACAACTATATTGCTTGTGACGTTAATGATGACAGCGTGGGAATGCACATGCACATCGAATACACCATCATAATGTATCTACCTTATTTGATAGGATCGACAATATGCAAGTATATATTTTTGTATTTAAGTCGCTAACAAACACTCCTATTTAAAGGAAGTTAGCGCATCATTTTCAGGTATAATTTTCACTCTCCATTTGAAATTTCACGATTAATTTTCCTTACTAACTTAAGCGTTGGAGTTCTAACCTTGTTGATTAGTCTCGTCCACATCATTGGAACTAAGCTCCACCCGACGCAGCAAACAATTCTATTTCTCCGATCATCACTTTGTTCTTGAATAGAATAAAAATAATAAGACTATATCTTGGGAAACATCTTTCAGTTTAATTTATTATGTTTTACCTTCCTTGCATGTTTCTTCATCAAGTTGTGTATGTCCTTTTGAAAATATCTATTGTTAGCCTTGAATATCTTTATTTTGCCGATTCTTTTGCTCACAGAAAAACTATAGAGAAATGCGATCAAATTGCTAAATTCAACATCTGCTTTTATAGAGGTGATTTTGAGTCAAACTTTTTCAGTCTTAAAAGGCTACGTTCCTCGAGTTTTTCCTCATATACTATGTCGTCAGAATCTAACTTTGACCATCTTGAAAATTGTGAAATAAATGCTTATCTATCCTCTGTTTTTAATCAGTATCTTTTCTCTCTTTATTCTATTTTTTTATTTAACTTTTTGTTGATGACAAAAGGGGGAGAAAATCATGGGAGTATTTAAGAGGGTAAAAGTATTTTTCAATGTTTTTATATACCTGAACCCTTATAAGAATCAGAACTCATTTATGCTTAAATCAGAACATTGTTTTCTTATGCTATAAAGATAAGTTTAATTAACTGAGATAGGACTTAGGGGGAGCTTACAAAACTCAACCTTTGGACTATTAGACTCAGGAGAAGCTTACAAACCTCGCACTTTGATGTTGTCAAGTTAGTTAAATTGACCAACTATTGTTCTTAAATACCTTTGTTTGTCATCATAAAAAGGGGGAGATTGTTGGAACAAAATATGTTCAAATCCCTTGGGTTTTCATGATAACAAAGTACTTAAAGAACAATAGGGTATACTAACATATGCTCAAGTGTGCAAGATCACAAGCTTAGAATTCAACTCTGAATTGACCTTGTTAAAAGCATATGTTGACAAGCTTATAGTCTCATATTCTAAATGATCATAATCTGATGACTCTAAATGTGGTATTTCAGCTTCTGAAGAATAAGAACCTGGACGTTGTATCTTTGCCTCTGGTGATAGCTCAGACTCTGAAGACCTCAACTAAAGGAGCTCAGCCTTTGATCCGTACTCTGTCACCACATTAGACCTATCTTGTCAACATCAAACTTATGGAAAAAGCCAACTAGAGTCTCTTAGTGCATGGCTCAAGGAAAGTTGATGTGACCCTTCTAGTCCTCCCCAACATATGGTTTATACCTAGTATGAAAATTAAGTAGTGGACTATGTTATTACACATTGGTTGAAGATCTTAACAGGGTTCGTCTTCCAACATCTCTCTCTTGGAACTGCTACATTTCAAAGATCACTTGTGCAAGTAACTTTTCAACGACTCTTTTTCTACCTTTATAAAAGGGAGTTGAAGATTTGAAGGAAGGTTAAAAACTCACGAATAGTCTAATAATAATAACTTTAAGCCTAAGTATTTTATATGTTTATTGCACAAAGCTCTTAAGATTTCTTATCTTCGTATATCCTAGAAATCTTAAGTGTTAAAAATCATTGTGGTAGTTGTATCACCTCTATACTTCTGATTGTACATCGAAGTATAGCTGGTATCTTTTCTACTAAACTGTCTGTTTAAAGTAGAGGAAGTCTCCTACAAGTTTGCTTGAGCAGTGAAGCCTCTTGTCTGTGTGCTTGAGCAGTGAAGTCTCTTGCCTGTGTGCTTGAGTAGAAGTCTCTTGCTAGATTGCTTGAGCGAAAGTCTCTTTCTGGTGTGATTGAGCAAGTTGAAGCCTCTTGCTAGTTTGCTTGAGAAAAGTGTAATTAGTTTGATTATAGTGGAAATCTCTTGTTGGACAAGGGGCCTGGACTACTCTCAGTTTATGAGAGGAACCAGGATAAACTTTGTGTGTTGATTTACTTCTTGCTTCTGAACATTATTATTCTGGTGCTATTATCATTCTGAGTTCAGACTCTGAACTTATTCAAATTCTGAAGCAAAGTTTTCAAATGTGAAAAATAATTAACATACATAATTCAACTCCCCCTTTCTTGTGTATTTTTATCACCTTCATTCTAAACAATGTCTTTTTGTATATATAAAATGTGCTTGATTTACTGTCTTGTTGAAAACATGTGTATATAGGTTCTGTCAAAATGTGTGTGTGTGTGTGTGTGTGTGTGTGTGTGTGTGTGTGTGTATATATATATATATATATATGTTAATGTCTTAAACAAATACAAGACAAAATAAAAATTATGTAATACTTAAAAATTTATATTTCAAAAAAAAATGTTTTCCCCCTCGGTTGTAACTACCAACTGGGGTAAAAACTCACATTTCACCTCGAATACTAAACGCAATTGAGGGGAAATATGACGCTCATTTTTCAATTTGAAAATACAAAAATACTGTTGCTAAGGATCGTACTCATGACCAATACAACTTTTCTCCTCGAGTGGCAGTTCAATCGAGGGGAAAAGTGAAGCACTCTCCATTACACCCTTCTTTACCTTGCCTAAAAACCAAGGTAAACCCCCTTTTCCAACTAATTTAAAATCACTTTTTTGTAGTAGTGCATCAATTTCAATAACAACAACGACTCAAAACATTTTACTTATCTCGACAAAAGAACAAGATAAAATCTTCAACAACAACAACAACAACAACAGATAAACTTCAATCTCAATTTCAAAACAACAACAACAACACTAAACCTTTTACATATCTAATAAAAAACAACCAGATAAAACCTTTAATCTCAATCTCAATCTTAGCAATAACAACAACAACAAAAGAAAAACATCAATCTCAATCTCAACAACATTAAGCCTCTAGGATATAGGCTTTTAACAACAACAACAACAACATTAAACCTAGAATATCTCAACAACCCAATGACATTACTGTCACATGCATGGTGGAGATGTTTTGCGCCCCAGAACATGATGAAGAAGTCAAAGAATAGAGTATCATTTAAGTTTCATCTTTCTTTATGCAAGTATCGTTCGAGTTCTTTTATTAATACTTTCTTCGTTTTTTCTTTCTTCGTACGAGTTGGAGAAGATACAAAAGAGTTTGACCTCGTTTGTTGAAGAACGAGTTGGAGAAGATACAATGGAGAAGAATTGGAAATGATATGATGTTTTCGAGTTCAATGTTTAGTACTCTGTTTGTTAATGGAGATGATGAATTTTGTTAGCATTTAATATGGTATTCGTAAGAGTTGAGTGATTACGTTAAAGAAAAATTGAAAAAATAAGTTAAAACTCTGTTTCTTGAAATCCTATTTATTTATTTTATTTTGAGTAAAGCGCCAATTTTGTAACAATTAAAAAAAAAATCCCTCGATTGGAACGTCCAAACAGTGGGAAAATCCTATATACTACTTTAATTTATTTTAATAATTTAAAAATAAAATCAAAGGAATGTGTCAAATATAAATTAAATAACGTATTAATTTGCTCATATGGTGACTCAAGCCCATGATATATGCAACATTTTCTTATAACTGTAATTCCAACCGCAAAGATACGTGGTTTATTTCAAATTTAAAAATAAAATAAAAATGAAGATGTAATTTTAATAATAAATTAATCATAAATTTGTTGACACTACAATTCGAATCCATGATTAGTTCAGGTTTTTTCACAAAGGAGAATTACAACCTTAGAGCCACATAATCTGATTTTAATTTTAAAAAAGTAAACTCTAGATTTTAAATTTTTCTTTACATTTTTTTAGCAATCGTAATAAAAACTCTATCATAATATACTATTTAGTATAGTGTGTCTTATTTCTAAAATCACTTCGTGATTTTATATTGAACATCGTAAGAAAAGTTATCTGTTTAATTTATTGTAATCTTATGAGCATGATGTAAACTACAATGATTGTGTAATTCTATTAAATTATTTATTAACAAAATCTATCTTCTTTTTTTAAAACTTATTCTAGTCTTTCAATATAAAATATTTTCAATAATTGAGTCTCTGATACATAAATAATTAAATATTATAGCCTTCCAGAAATATCAATTAAATGACCTTTATTTTATTGTATTTGTTTTGACACCACTTAAAAAAAACAAACGGCAACGCGTTTATATTGTATTTGTTTCCACGGATAATACAGATGATGAGTGAGTGGCTCTCAAGCATTGTATGACTTTCAGTAGCTGATGCAAAGTCAAGCAGAAAACAAGATAGAAAATACATGGAAGTTAGTGAGCAGGTATTTATTTATGTTAAAGTTATAATGCAAAACAACACCAATAATTATTGTGGTTATATAAATTAATTTAAATCAAATAGTGAACAAATCATTTTTCTAATAGCATTTTAAGAAGGGTTTCTTAATACACCACCCATATTTTTTAGATATCATGTGAAATTTTATTTTTACTCCTTAATTTTTGGATATGCACATCCGGACGCACCATTTTTTAGAGAAAAGTTAATTTGTTCCGGATGTGCAAATCAGGAAAAATTTATGATTTGCAGATCCGAATAAAATCAAAAGTATTCCATAAAATCATTTACTTCTAAATATAATTAAATCCAATATAATTAAAATCCAACATAATTAAAATTAATATGATTTTTTCAATATAATTAAATCCAATTTAATTAAATCCAATATAATTAAAATTAATATGATTTTTTTTTCTAAATGATTAATATGGTATTTACTTCTAAAATATTTTTTTATATTGAAAAAAATAATTTAATTATATTGGATTTAAAATTATATCGTATTTACTTCTAAAATTGGATTTAATTATATTGGTATTTAAAATTATATGGTATTTACTTCTAAATTATATGGTATTTATTTCTAAATTATAATTAAAATTATATGGTATTTACTTCTAAAATTAATTTAATTATATTGGATTTAATTATATTGAAAAAAATCATATTAATTTTAATTATATTGGATTTAATTATATTGAAAAAATGATATTAATTTTAATTATACTGGATTTTAATTATATTGGATGTAATTATATTTAGAAGTAAATGATTTTATCGAATTCTTTTGATTTTTTCCGGATTTGCAGATCAGAAATTTTTTCTAATGTGCACATCCGGAAAAAACTGAAAATTTTTAAAAAAAGGTGCGTCCGGATGTGCACATCCGGAAAAAACTGAAAAATTAAAAAAAAAAAAGGGTGCGTCCGGATTTGCACATCCGGAACGCAGGGGTATTTTCGTCAGCGCGCATGGTGCCTAAGAAGGTTGGGTGGTGTGGTAAGAAATCTCCATTTTAAGTATTTAAAATTATTTTAGAGTTTATATGCAGGAATATTCAAGATAATTTAACTTATACTTGAATTTGTACAAAATCGATAAAAACTCGAATGTATGGAATATAAAATCTGAAATTTTGTGTGAAGAGAATAAGCTTTTATAATGTGATTTTATGATTTCGAAATGATCAATTTATAGGGCAAAGTGGCGATGTTTCATAAGGTTGCAACCCTTTTTCGTATCAACGTATTAAAAAAAACGTCCCCTTTTTCAATATGATCTCTAAGAAAATAGTGTCAGATTTCTATATGTTTAGTTCATGAGTGTAGTATCGGATTCTTATAGAGGCTTATAGCGCTAGTGTTATCACTCTTAATTTAAATGTAGCTAAGTTTTAAAACGTAATCTAACAATTGTTACTTTATCTATAAGACTTGTGCACAACAACTAAAAACAGCTATGTATCCAGCCTTTGCACTAAAAAGAGCGACGCTATTTGCTTTTTATTGTTCCAAGAAGCAAAACAATTTCCAAACAAGTGACAGGTACCACTAATGTTTTTCCTATCCGACTTGTACCCTGCAAAATCAGAATCAGAAAAACCTACTAAGCTACATGCATTACCCTTGGGAAACCAAAACCGTGCTGTGAAGTTTTGCTAAGATATCTCAAATTTCTTTGTACAATCTTAAAGTGGGATTCCATATGTGACGCTTGAAATCAGGCACACATACACAATCTAAACATAATATTTGACATACTTGCCATTAAATAGAGTAGAGATCCTATAATACCTCTATATTTGGTGATATCTATTTCCATTCCATTCTCATCTTTGTCAATCAGCACACTTGAAGCTGTAACACCCCAATTTTTGTAATTTATTTTATGTAAGTCATTTTGATTTAATTGTGAATTTTTATGATTATTTTGTTGTTGGGTGTTGGTAAGGTATGTGTCCTTGAGATGGGAGAATATTTAAGGGGTTATGACCATAAGATTAATCTAGAATAATTTAGAGTTATTTTAGATAATTAAAATAATGATTTAATGGATTATTTAATTAAATAATAAGAGGTTAAGTTGAGGGCAAAATATGGAAAGTCTATTGGGAGAAAGTGAGTTACTAGAGAAAAAGGCGGAATTCGGAAAAAGGAATTAGAATTTCATTGTACATGAAATTGTAGCAAAAAAAGGCAAAGAGGGAGAGTAAGAGCTTGAGGTTGAGGTTGAAGAAGAAGATCAAGGGATTTTGCTGGAAATCAGGTAAGGGTGGAAACTTGTTCCAATAGTAAAGAGTATGGTAGAAGGGTAGAATGAACGAACCCTTAACCTTCTTAGGGTTGGGTGTTCTAGATCTAAATTCTGGTTTTTATGTTATAATTGTTGATTGTATGATGAATTTGGTGTGAATTCCATGTATGCATATGTTTGTTTGATGTTGTTGAAGATGTTATGCCAATGATTTATGTTTGAAGGTTTTAAACTTGATTTGTGTTATTGGGTGAATTTTGTTGTTATTATATATGCATTATTTTCTGTTTTGAGATGTCAAATGTTTTCCACCATGTTTGAGGGTTTGAAAAGTTTGGGGTAAGTGTAGTATGTCGAATTCTGAGATCGGGGGTGTTACAAAATCGAAATCAGAGGTTCGGAAGGCCTCCGACAGTGAAAATTACGTTTTTTCTGCTCCTGTACAATGGTAATCGGTCAGGGGCGGACCACTGTGGGGATATGGGGGCCACGACCACCCCAATATTTTTTTTGAATTTTTTTTTATATTGTGAAAATACATTATTGCCCTTTTATTAAAAATCAAAATTACACAATTGCCATAACCCTATTTACCCTATTTTATTAACAGTATGCACTGTACGCTTTTAGAAAAGAAAAAAACAACAGTAGCAGCTCCACACCCTTTCTCTTCTCTACAGCACTGTCGGTCTCCGCTTGTGGCTCTCTGAACTGTGTACTTTTCGGGTAAATGATTTTTCTTCTATTTATTTATTTACATAATTGAATATTAGGTTTTTTTCTTTAATTTCACAAATTGATAATACAATTAAATTGATAATATTGTAATTTAAAGAATATTGTGTAAGATTGAATTGTGAATTTAGGGATTTTTGGGATTGTTTCTCTTTTATAAGTTTTATTGTGAATTTAAAGAACGTTGGAAATTTGTTGTGTTGTGCTTAAATTTTAGTTGAAGTTGAACAATACTCAACTAAAGTGTATTTTTTTTGGTTAATTTCTTCAATTGATTTTGCAGCACAACAGTGATAATGAATAGTAGAAAAATTGATTCTTTTTTCAAGAGGAAAGAAAGAGATGACGAAAATTTAACTTCTATGTCTGAACCTCAAAGAGTTCGTGAGAATCCAAGAATTGAAGAAAATGTTAATAGAGTTTGCCCAGATGACATTGAGAATTCTTTAGAACGCGATCCTGGAAAACGTCCTCCGATGTGGGAATATCCATTAAATCAAATAGATGAAATACGAAGAGCTTATTTGAAATGGGGTCCATATCAAATGCATTTAGAGCAATATCCATTGCCTGGTAAAGAAGACCATCAAAGAAGATTTCAACACGCTTGGTTTAGCCTTTTTCCTTCGTGGTTAGAGTATTCACCTTCAGAAGATGCTGCTTATTGCTTATTGTGTTATCTTTTTAGCAAAAGACCAAGTGGACGTCCTGGTTCAGATGTCTTCATTTCTACAGGTTTTAGAGGTTGGAAGAAAGTTAGAAATGGAAAGAATTGTGCATTTCTTAAACACATAGGGAAGGATCCTTGTTCACCACACAATAATGCTATGAAAGTTTGTCAAGATCTATTAAATCAAGATGGGCACATTAGGAACATTATTGAAGCTCAAAGCTCGATCGAAATTATGAAGAATCGACTACGTCTCAAGACTTCAATTGACACAGTTCGTTGGTTAACTTTTCAAACTTGTGCTTTTAGAGGTCATGATGAAAGTAAAGAATCATTAAACCAAGGTAATTTTCTTGAATTGATAAAACTCTTGGCATGTTACAATGATGAAGTTGCAAAAGCTGTGTTGGAAAATGCTCCATCTAATAGCAAGTATACTTCACATAAAATTCAAAAAGCGATCTTGCACATTCTTTCAAGTAGGGTGAAAAAACATATCCATGAAGAAATTGGCGATTCCAAATTTTGTATAGTTGTAGATGAAGCTCGTGATGAATCTAAAAAAGAGCAAATGTCTCTTGTTTTGAGATTTGTTGATAAAGATGGTTTTATACAAGAGAGATTTTTTGGCCTTGCACATGTTAATGACACTACATGTTCAAGTTGTTAAATATCTATTGCTAGCCTTGAATGTCTTTCTTTTCCCCATTCTTTTTCTCACAGAAAAACTCTAGAGAAATGTGATCAAATTATTAAATTCAACATCTGCTTTTATAGAGGTGATTTTGAGTCAAACTTTTTTTGTCTTAAAAAGCTATGTTCCTCGAGTCTTTCCTCTTATACTATGTCGTCAGAATCTAACTTTGACCATCTTGAAAATTGTGGAATAAATGCTTTTCTATCATCTGTTTTTTTATCAGTATCTTTTCTCTCTCTGTTCTATTTGTTTTTATTTAACTTTTTATTGATGACAAAAGGGGAAGAAAATCATGGGATTATTTAAGAGGGTAAAAGTATTTTTCAATGCTTTTATATACCTTGAACCCTTATAAGAATTAGAACTCATTTATGCTTAAATCAGAACATTGTTTTCTTATGCTATAAAGATAAGTTTAATTAACTTAGATAGGACTTAGGGGGAGCTTAAAAACTCAACCTTTGGACTATTAGACTCAGGGGGAGCTTACAAACCTTATATTCTGATGTTGTCAAGTTAGTTAAACTGACCAACCATTTTTCTTAAATACCTTTGTTTGTCATCATAAAAAAGGGGGAGATTGTTGGAACAAAATATGTTCAAATCTCTTGGGTTTTGAAGATAACAAAGTACTTAAAGAACAATAGGTATACTAACATATGATCAAGTGTGCAGGATCACAAGCTTAGAATTCAACTCTGAATTGACCTTGTTAAAAGCATATGTTGACAAGCTTGTAGTCTTAGATTCTAAAGGATCAGAATCTAAAATGACTCTAAATGTGGTATTTCAGCTCCTGAAGGATCAGAACCTGGACGTTGTATCTCTGCCTTTGGTGATAGCTCAAACTCTGAAGACCTCAACTAAAGGAGTTCAGCCTTTGATCCATACGCTATCACCACAACAGACATATCTTGTCAACACCAAACTTATGGAAAAAGTCAACTAGAGTCTCTTAGTGCATCGCTCAAGGAAAGTTTATGTGACCTCTCTAGTCCGCCCCAACATATGGTTTATACCTAGTATGAAAATTAAGCAGCGGACTATGTTATTACACATTGGTTGAAGATCTTAACTGGATTCGTCTTCCAACATCTCTCTCTTGGAATTGCTACATTTCAAATATCACTTATGCAAGCAACTTTCCAATGACTATTTTTCTACTTCTATAAAAGGGAGTTGAAGATTTGAAGGAAGGTTAACAACTCACGAACAGTCTAATAAGAATAACTTTAAGCCTAAGTGATCGTACCTGGATCAGACAGTTAGATAGTGGCCAACAACGTTGTGAAACCTTCAGCTCCGGTGATGGTGAGATGGCGCGGGGGGGGGGGGGGGGGGGTGTACCTGCAAGGTACTCCGACGCTCAAGTAAGGTAACTGTCAGAGAAAAACTAGCAAGTACAGTAAAGCAGGTGAGTTTAGAATATTGTGTAACCTGGCCCTCTCAAGTGAGAGGGTATTTATAGAGAGCCCCCAGCGCGAGGCCAACGGTTACTTGCACTGGGCTGGATTGCAAGGCCCAATCCAAGCAACTACCAGGGCTTACGTGGCGTAGTGAAGACCAGCACGTGGTCTTCTCCCTGGGGTAATGGTCCCGAGAACTCCGGAAGTAGGGCAAACTGATTCCTTCGGAAGTGGGAGGTTACATGAGATCGCGTCCTCGCGGGGAGAAGCACGTGTGTGTCAAGGAAACGTGCCTCTGCTAGCGTGCCCGACGCCCAAGCTGATTGGTATGTGCCCGACACGGAGGCGAATATGGCCTTCGATGAGCCTTCGCTGGTCATTGGGTTTGGGCCTGCCCGACAGTGGGGCAGGCACTGGCCCAGTCCAGAACAGGAGCCCCCCAAGTCGTTGCTCCGGGGTGTCGGAGTAATGACTTAAGGGTCAGTAGCCATGTCGAGGATGTATACCGTCGGGGATGTGATCCTATACGAGGAGCGGTTGGTCCACCAGGCTTAAACGAATCGATCTGCTCGCATTAGGTTGGCTGCGGTTGGCTGACGTCGCGGGGATACGGGAGGTTCGAAATGAGGCGAACGGAAAGACGCGCGTTGGGGATGAAAAGACGTGCGTGGGGAAACGTGTGCCATGTGTCACACATCATCATTGCCTAGGGCGGGTATGCTAGGTAGCGCACTCGATTGCCTAGGAAATCCTTAAGTCTCGTAAGGCCCTTATAAATAGGGGTCAACCCGTTTCCTTTGCAGTTTTCATCCCCCCTTTGTTCATAAGCTCTCTCTCTCTTCTCTCTCTATTCCGCCACCATTCGACGTCACCTTCCGCCGTGCCAGAACCCTACTTAAAGTGTATTTCAAGTAAGTTTCTCGATTTTTCTTCTTTCCTTTGCATTTAGACGACGATTTTATGGTGAACTGACGAAGTTCCCATGGAAATCGCGAAATCTCTGGCGAAAACGGTGGAATTTCCTAGTTTCCCTGTTGAATCCCCGAGTACATGAGATGAAAATCTCGGGGTCCCCAACAATATCTCCTCGATGGGAGGGATCCCCCCAGAGCGACGTACCGGTGACTTGGGATGGGCCCGGGGGCGTCCGCTGGTTGTCTCGGGGACGTGGGCGAGTGTGGTAGTCTCGTGATCCTGACGCTTCGCCCTTTCACTTGAACAGCGGTGGAGGGGTGAATTTGATATGGAGCATCGAATTCACCGTTTCCTTCTGCTTTTCAGATACATGGAAGCTTTGCCCGTGCCTGTGGCCGTGGGATCACTAGACGTCGACGATCAGCCCGACTCACCGATGGCGCCGATCGCCAGCGTCGAGGAGCGTCCCCTCGAGGAGTGGGTTAGCGACGAGCCTTTAAACATGATTTCCCAGTTCGTCGACGGGGATAAAGGTGATATCTTTTGTACTTTCGAGCATCGACTGGTGGGCTCCCCGAAGACGTGGAAAGTGTTCCGGCCTCTGGCGCACCATCGCATCTGCTCGACGTATCGAGGGATGAGGTTCCCCCTCTATGAATTCATGTTCGACGAGGCGGGGTGGCATTTGCCCTTTACGGATTTCCAACAAGCGGTGTTCGTTTGGCTGCGTCTGGCGCTCTCGCAGCTCTATCCCAACTCCCTTACTTTTATCCGAGCCTTCGAGCTCGTTTGTAAATATCTCCAAATCGGGGCAATCGTGCCCCTTTTCTTTCGTATTTTTCACCTCTGGAGACAGGCGACGGACGACAGACATGACTGGGTGTCCTTCAAGCAGGTGAGCAGCCTGTTTTATACCTATATGGACTATGTCCGCGACTTCAAGTATCGGTACTACATAGTGACGCCGGTCTCGCTAGAAGCCGTGAATTCGGTGTATCGTCGGGTCTTCCAAGAAGTGGACGGGCAGCAGGAAGAAACCCTCGAACCCAAATTCCCCTTGTTCTGGACCGAAGAACATTTTAGAAAGGGGACAGACAGTTATATCATCAGTCTTGGCCGACTATGCGAGGGGGGCCGTTTGGCGCACGAGAAGATAGTCGACTTTGTCGCCGGATTCAGCAAAGCCAAGTTCGTGACGCCTGATGGAGAGTTTGTCCGGGGTGATGACGGGCAGATCTTGACAAAGCGCCGGTTGATCAATACGAGGGCCCTCCTCGAGACGTTTTCTGACGAGGATGCCCTCGAGGTGTTAGGTGGAGTGGCTTCCTCGACCTACCTTTCCCTTGTGCTCTCGGTTTCGATTTACTGACGTATTTCTTTTCTTTGCAGGTAAGATGTCGGGTACCGAGGAGGGCCTCAAGAAACTGATGGCTGCCCGCAGCTCAAAGAAGGGTCGAGTTGAACAGCTCCGTTCACATCCTCCAGTCTCTACTTCAGTACTGGTGGGTTCCTCCAGCTCTCCTTATGGGAGTCAGTCTCCTAGAAGCCAAGGGTCCCCGAAGCGACAACATACAGACGGGCAGGTGGACGTCGACTTGACAGTGGTGGCCGACAGTCCTCCTACTGAGAAGTTTGTGCTTCCACCTTGTCATTCGAAGCCTCATTTCTTTTCGGATGCTAACTCTCCATGCATCGCTGCCAATAAGGTCCAAGCGATCATGGGCGTTGCTCAACCTTCGAGGAGGAAGATCTTGCTCGAGGACTTGTCCGCTGTGATGCGAGTTTGCTCGACCGTATTGATCCTGAACGACGAGACCTGTTCAGCGGCCGAACTCGCCAGGCTACAAGAAAACTTCAAGTATATGAGTGCTGAGATGGAGAAGGTGAGGAAGGGCTTGAAGGAGTGCAGAGAGCAAAATAAGGCACAGCCCGAGCATCAGGTGCGGCTAGAGGAGAAGCTGAAGGATGTTGAGGAGGAAAGGTGTTCTGGACTGGGCCGAGGCTGCCCAACAGTCGAGCAGGCCCAACCCATATAGCATGGGGAGGCCCACTAAGACCCCTCTGCGGGGGCACTTGACTGCTGCAAGCATACCAACGTTCCCCGAGCACTTTACAGTGTCGGGCACTTGGGACAACAGGGCAGGAGGACCTCGCACCCCGGGGGGATAAGTACATCCCCGACATATCAGCTTCTCCCCGCGAGAATGCCACATACCACTCCTCGGCAGACATGGTCCCTTCCCGCGAGGACATGTCCGTCGTACGACTTGTTGGTCCTCGACACAGAAGACTCCTCCCCCGCGAGGAGTGTCTAACGGTCCGTACCACGTGGACACGTTCCAAGTAACCTCCCACTTCCACAGGATTCGGTCTACCCTAATCCCGGAAATCTAGGAACGGTTACCCCAGGGCGAAGACCACGTGCTGGTCTTCACTACGCCACTTAAGCCCTGGCAGTTACTTGGATTGGGCCTGACAATCCAGCCCAACGCAAGTAACCGTTGGCCCCGCGCTGGGGGCTCTCTATAAATACTCTCTCACTTGAGAGGGTCAGGTTAAGTCACTTTTTCACTCTTTGTATTTGCTGTTACTCTGTGCACTCCCTAACTTGAGCGTCGGAGTACCTTGCAGGTACACCCCCCCCCCCCCGCCGTACTTCAACCTCACCAGAGCCGGAGCTCAACGGACGTCGTTGACCACCTGTAACTGTCTGATCCAGGTACGATCAGTGGCGCCGTCTGTGGGAACTTTATAAGCTTCCCCGTTTTCTCCTCGATAAACCAAAGCTTCCTCTATTCATCACCAACATGGCCAATCCGACCGTCAACAGGCTCTGGACACCGTGCTCGCGCAACTGGAGAACGGGAACCACCGTGAGGACGCCGTCATCCTCCACGGCGACGAAGGCGACATCCGGGAAGGGCGGACCGCCTCCCCGGACTCACAGGATGCGACTATCAACGTCGTCCGCACGGACGACCAGCAAACCCCTCTCCAGCCAGTGGCTCCGCCGCCCAACGCGGACCCAAGTACCGTGGCCCTATTTGCGTTGATCAACCAGACCAATCAGCTGATCGCGCAGCAGAACACCAGAATTGAAGCCTTGGAGCATGGACGTGCACGACGATCTTCCCCGCGAAGACATCGTCGCCCCCAGTCACCTCGCCTCTTTCCTTCCCCGCGAAGGACCCCTTCCGAAGATTCTCGGACACCGTCGCCCGTACGCCATGGTCGTCGACCGCGTCTCGAGCGCCCCCAGCCGGCAATCACCCAGAAACGCCCTCGTTCCCCGCCCCGGAAGGAACCCAGGGCCTCCACCACCTCCAAGAAGTCCAAGCAGACCGAAGAGAGACCAAAGAACCGGTCGAGGAACTCTCCTCCACGGCACCGTCGATCACCCTCGAGATCCCCGGCTGATAGCGACGACGAGGACCAAAGGACCCCCTTGTCGTGGGAAATCATGGACGCCCCAATCCCTCCAGGCATGGAGAAACCTCCACACTTGGGGACCTATGACGGGCTGACCGACCCCGACGATCACGTGGAGAATTTCGAAGCGATGCTCGACTTTCGAAACGTCAGGGGAGCCATCAGGCGCCGGCTGTTCCCCACTACCTTACGGAAGGGAGCCATGACGTGGTACAAGGGCCTGGAACCTGGTTCGATCACGTCGTGGAAGCAGCTGAAACAACGCTTCACCAAACACTTCACCGCATCTCGTCGACACCCCAAGACAGAGGCTGCCCTAGAGAAAATCTTCCAAGGAAGGAACGAATCCCTCCGAAATTACATTGAGAGGTTTAACAAGGAAGCCGTCGAGGTCCACACGACCGACGACATGAAGAAATACTTAATTATTCACGGACTACACGCCGGGTCGGACTTTGCCAAATCCATCGGCCTCCGAAGACCCAGGCGTCTCGAAGACCTTCTCGCGCGAGCCCAGAAGTACATCGAACTCGAAGAGACGGAAGCAGCCCAGATCGCTCTTGAGACAAGACGCAGAGAAGGCCCCCGCGGCCACAAAGACGATGACGCTTCTCCCTGACGGGGAGGAGAAAAGAAGAAAGAAAACCGCAATCGAGATCCCCGGGAACAGCGCGGGCCAGCTGGCCGATTCACGGAGTACACGCCGCTCAACACTACCCAGTCTCGGATCCTCTCAGACTGCCAGAATTCCGAGTTTGTGAAAGGAGGAGTTCGCTTCCCGAAGCCTGCGGCTCCCAAACCAAACGTTGACAAATCTAAGTACTGCAGGTTCCACAGAAGCCACGGGCATGTCACCGAGGATTGCATCCACCTCAAGGATGCCATTGAGATTCTCATCAAAGAAGGGCACTTGAAGAAATATGCCCAGCAGAATGGTCCTCCTCGTACCAGCTCAAAGGAATCGCAGAACGTCGAGGAGACAACACCTCCTCCCGCCGACAGCCAGCTTCAGGTTGCCCTCAGCGTCACTCGGCCCGAGGACTTCTTCGTCCCCCCAATCATCGAGGGCGAAGAGGCAATCCGCAACATGTGGGCGACCTTCCCCGACGAATGCCCCGTCACGGCCCGTAGTACCTGGGAAGGCTTCCCCAAAGCAATGGTTATCTCCGGAGGAGACCCCGGGAAAATATCGGTAGGGTCGATCAAATGAAAGTTTGACGAACTGGAATCCGCGACATTGTCAAAGGCGACCACCCTCGAGAAAGTGCGCGGAAACTCCAACCCCATCACCTTCTACCTCGAAGAACTCCCCGGGGGAGCACCAAACGCCACTATTCCCCTCCTGGTCAGGGCCCAAATGGCGAACTTTGACGTCCGAAGAATCCTAGTCGACCAGGGGAGCTCGGTCGACATCATGTATTCTCATCTGTTCGGGACCCTTCAGCTGGACGAGGGGCATTTGACCCCATACGTCGGGTCCGACCTACAGGGGTTCAATGGATCCACCACCAGACCATGGGGTTACGTGGAGCTGATGGTTACGTTTGGGGCCGAAGACACGGCCCGACAGGTAAAGATCTGTTTCCTGGTGGTGGAATGCCCATCCCTCTACAACTGCATCCTCGGAAGGACCACCCTTGCTGAACTCACGGCGGTCCCGTCAACGGTCCATCTCAAAATGAAGTACTACACGAGGAGAGGACGGGTAGTGACGATGCACGGGGACATCGACGCGGCTAGGAGATGCTTCGATGCTGCCGTCAAGGGCCTAAGTTCCATTGGTCCCAAACCTAAGGCCGTGGCCAAACCACCCCAAGACGTCGGACAGATACCTCTCCCGTGCGTCAACGCGGTCGACCTCGACAGCAGGTTCTCCGGCGAGCCCAATGAAGACAGAATCGAAGACCACGACCACCGGGTGGAAAACAACGGGCAACCTCTCCACCCAATACGCCCCATCCCAGATGGAGAGTTCGAGCTTGTGGCCGTCGGAAGCAGTCCAGATCGCAACGTGAAGATCGGCACCAGGATCCCCGACCTAGCCAAAGAGCAGCTTAAAGCATGTCTGAGGGAGAACGCTGACCTCTTCGCATGGAGTGCAACCGAGATGCCTGGCCTCGACCCCGAGGTGGCTTGCCATCAGCTCGCAGTAGATCCGGCCGCTAGGGCCGTAGCACAGCGTAGGCGCAAGCAGTCTCCCGAGAAAGCGGAGGTTGCTGAGAAAGCTGTAAAAGACCTCCTAGAGGCAAATTTTATTTCGGAAGCCAAATACACGACATGGCTGTCCAACGTTGTACTTGTTAAGAAAAATAATGGAAAATGGAGAATGTGCGTTGATTATACTGATCTTAACCGGGCTTGCCCGAAAGACTGTTACCCCTTGCCTAACATCGACCAACTGGTCGACAATTCTGCAGGTTACAAACTACTGTCTTTCATGGACGCCTATTCAGGATACAACCAAATTCCCATGGACAAGGTCGACAAGCAACACACGGCCTTCATGATCGCGTCGGGCAACTACTACTACAATGTAATGCCTTTCGGTCTGAAGAATGCCGGTGCGACCTACCAGCGGATGATGAACAAGGTCTTTCGAACTGAAATAGGAGACATGCTCGAAGTCTACATGGACGACATGATCGTCAAGTCTGCAGAAGAGGTCGACCACGCCGCGCACCTCAAGAAGGTGTTCGATACGGCGAGAAGATGTCGTACGAGGTTTAATCCCGACAAATGCACCTTCGGTGTCCGGGCAGGAAAGTTCCTCGGATTTTACCTCACGGAACGAGGAATCGAGGCAAACCCCGACAAATGCAGAGCCTTTTCCGAGCTCCCTACTCCGGGCTCGAAGAAGTCAATACAATCATTGAACGGAATGCTCACCGCCCTTTCCCGTTTCGTCGCCAAATCTGCACAGTACGCACTCCCCTTTTTCAAACTCCTCCGGCAAAAAGCAGAGTTTGAGTGGAGCGAGGAATGCGAACAAGCGCTCGCACATTTGAAGCAAGTCCTATCGCAACCACCGATCCTCTTGCGACCCGAGAACGGGGAAACACTCTTCTTGTATCTTGCGATCACAAGCGAAGCGGTCAGCGCCGTCCTCATTCGGGAAACACCAGACGGACAGAAGCCAGTTTACTTCACGAGCAAAGCCCTCCAAGGCCCCGAGCTCAGGTACCAACAGATCGAGAAAGTCACACTGGGCCTCATCACCGCGGCCAGAAGACTCCGCCACTACTTCCTTGCCCATACCGTCGTCGTGAGGACCAACCAGCCGATCAGGCAACTCCTCGGACGACCAGATATGGCGGGGAGGATGCTCAGGTGGTCGCTCGAGCTGGCCGAATTCGACATCCAATACGAAGGGAGGAAAGCCTTGAAGGCACAAGTACTGGCCGACTTCGTAGCAGAGATGACCGTCCCAGAACCCTCAGCCAACGGGTCGCAGAAATGGATAATATATGTCGACGGTGCATCCAGCCCGAAAGGAAGCGGAGCGGGAATCATCCTCGAAAACGAGGAAGGCATCCTCATCGAGGTGTCCCTCAAACTGGCTTTCCCGACTTCGAATAACCAAGCCGTATACGAGGCCTTCCTTGCGGGACTCAGGCTGGCTGAGGACCTTGGCGCCAAGGAGGTCAAGCTATTCACCGATTCCCAGATCGTAGCCTCGCAAGTCCGAGGAGAGTACCAAGCCAAGAACGACAGTCTCATAGAATACTTGGCCTTGGTAAAAGAGAAGATGAAGAAGTTCACCTCGGCAGAAGTGACTCACATTCCCCGGGAGCATAATGCCCGGGCAGACGTCCTGTCAAAATTAGCAAGCACGAAAAAGAAAGGCGGAAACAAGTCCGTCATACAAGAGGTCCTTTCCCACCCGAGCGTCGATAAACCTGGTATGGTTTCGAATATCAACGCCATCGGGGACAGCGGCTGCTGGATGACCCCGGTATACGAATACCTCACGACGGGCAAACTGCCCGAAGACCCCAAAGAAGCTAGAATGGTCAAGAGACGGGCATGCTCGTACACTATAGTCGAGGATAAGCTATACCGGCGGGGATTCTCTATTCCCCTCCTCAGATGTATCGAAGATACCAAGGTCCCCAGCATACTCCAGGGGATCCACGAGGGAATCAATGCGCAGCACCTAGGCGGACGATCGCTAGCTCGGAAAGCACTCCGGGCAGGATATTACTGGCCGACCATGCAACAAGACGCCAAGGAGCACGTCAAGAAGTGCGATAAATGCCAGCGGCACGGGGACATGCACCTCGCTCCCCCTAGCGAACTCACGACGCTATCCTCCCCGTGGCCGTTCGCATGGTGGGGGATGGATATCCTCGGGCCTTTCGTCCAGGGGTCGTATCAAAACAAATACCTCATCGTCGGGGTAGATTACTTCACAAAGTGGATTGAAGCAGAAGCATTGGCCAAAATCACCGCTTTCAACATACTTCGTTTCTACAAAAGAAATATCCTCGCCCGGTTCGGAGTGCCTCAAGCCATCGTCACAGACAACGGAACCCAGTTCACCGACAGGAACTTCCAAGACTTCGTCACAAAACTAGGCACGAAGCAGCACTTCACGTCGGTCGAGCACCCTCAAACGAACGGGCAGGCTGAGGCCGCGAACAGAGTGATCCTTCGAGGATTAAGAAGACGACTGGGCGACGCCAAACAACGGTGGGTCGAAGAGCTACACAGCGTTCTCTGGGCCTACCGAACAACCCCACACTCCACGACCGGGGAGACCCCCTTCCGTTTGACTTATGGAACGGAGGCAGTGATCCCCGTGGAGATCAGAGAACCCTCGAGGAGGACGGAAGCCCCCCTCGACGGGAACACGAACGACGAAGCCTTGAGGGAAGAACTCGACTTCGTGGAGGAAACACGCTCGGGCGCTTCCCTCCGAGAGGCGTCACTTAAATAAAAAATAACACTGCGTTATAATGACAGTGTCATTAAACGTAATTTTCAGGTGGGCACCCTCGTCCTACGAAGGAACCAGAAAGACTCGCGAGAAGGCAAACTCGCCGCGAACTGGGAGGGCCCGTACCGCGTCCGCGCGAAAACGGGGACAGGAGCCTATTTCCTCGAAAATCTGCACGGGGAAGAACTTGCTCGACCATGGAACGCTGAAAAGCTAAAACAATATTACAGTTAAACACTGCCCGCGGATGACTAGCACCGCGATAGGGGACGCGCTGGGGTACAAGCGCGACACCCCTATAAGAACACGATGATCAGAGACCGCGTTGTGTGTGCGCGAGGACATTTGATCCGGCGGGGATACCTCGATCGAGGCCCACCGTCGTCGTGCTAACCGGGCATAACACCCAGCTCGCGATGGGAAGTTCATGCCACGAGACTAGGACCTCGACCGAGCTCTTAGCCTCGTTGAAGGTCGGAGTACTCCTCCGGCCGCCCGACCAGCTCTCCACGCGGTCAGGGACGATCAAGGTCGAGCAAATCCCGAAGCCTTATTACTTGGGCAAAAATAAAGTATAAAACAATAAAGTATAACAAACACCACATCACACACACAGAAAATTAACAGAGATATTATAAAGTACGAATAGCGGGCAAAACACTTGGTCCAAAAAGTTACAAATATAAGCCCACAGGCCGGGCGAAAATAACCATTGTGCAAAAAGTACATCAGCTAAGCCCACAAGCCGGGCGAAACAAAACGGCTCGCAGGCCGACCAAAACAAAGATAAAAACCTACTCAGCTGCGGTCCCGTCGGGCTCCTCGTGCGCATGAATGTCGTTCTCCCGCAGAGGATACACGATCTGGCCATCCACCACCTCAGCGTCGGGGTCGATCCCTTCGACGACAAGGTCGGGGTTGAGAACCCGAAGCTGCGCCACGGCACTGCAGAAACCTATACCCGCGGTTTCGATAGAATCATCCTCGGACACTCGGAGATCCTGCTCAAGCTTCCGGAGCTGCGCCACAAACGCCGCACGAGTGGTCAGGAGTTTGTCCTCCTCAGTCTCCCCTTCGGCTGGCCGCACCGCATCTTCCAGCTCGGCAATTCTTACCTTAAGCCGCTTCTCCTCCAATTCCAGCTCAGCGATTCGGGCAAGGTGGCTCTTCTTTGTCTCCTCGGCGTCCTTAAGCTTGGCCTCGACCAATTGCTGCTGCTTGCCTTGCTCTTTGTTCAGATCTCGGCACTCTTTTAGCTCCTTGCGCATGCCGAGCATCTCAGCGCCCAAGGTATCCAGTGCCTCCTGCAGGCGGGCCAGTTCAGCAGCAGGGCGGGTCTCGTCATTTAGAATGAGGGCAGTCGAGCAGATACGCATGACGGCCGACAGGTCCTCAAAAAGCATCTTCCTCCTCACTTCAGGTGCGGTCCCCAGCACGGTTTGGATCTCGGAGGGAAGGGAGCGAGGATAAGTGACCTCGGAGAAGAAGTGAGGTTTTTGATGGCAGAGGGGAAGGTCAAAGCTGGAAGGAACCGGGGGACTATCTTCACCACCCAGGTCGACGACCTCCGCAACGCGCTGCCTCTTCGGAGTCCCTTGGGTAGCCGGGGATTGGCTTCCTGCAGGAGTTGTGCGGTCACCCTTGATCCCCGATACAGAGGCAGCAGGCTGGGACAGAGTGGATCCGTCGAGGGTAGCGGCCGTGGAAACACCCTCGTGCGGGGCCCCGGAGGGAGCAACTTCCTGATCTTTGGAGCGCGACGCTTCTTCCCGGGCCTGCGCTTCCCGGGCCCTCTTCGCTTTCAGTTTCTTCAACCTCTCCTCGGCTCCGACCATTGTTCCTCCAAAAGAAAGCGTTAGTAAAGCGAGAAACACAGATACGAGGAAGAAATAAAACCAGGGCGTTTCACCACCTAACAATTCGATGGCCTCCTCGTCGGAGAAGGTCTCGAGCAGAACGCGGGTGTTTATCAGGATACGTTCTTTCTTCACCTGCCCATCTGCACCTGTTATAGGCTGGCCGTCCAGCGTCTCATGTCGAGCCTCTGAAAAGCTGTCGACGAAAGCTACAATTTTATCGTAGGCTTCCCGCTCGTAGGCCTCCATCTGAACGGATTTCGTTTTATACTTGTCAACTCCCTTCTTAAAGTGTTCCTCCGTCCAGTACAGAGGAAACTTCGGCACCAGCACCTCCTCGGAACGGCCGTCGACCTCGCGGGTGACTTTCCGGTACAATGAATATACCGCCTCGAGGGTGACCGGCTTCACATAGAAATAGCGGAACTTGAAATCCCGGATGGAATCCAAGTAAGTGTGGAACAACGCCTTGCTCTGCTTGAAATACACCCAGCCGTGTCGGCCTCCGACCGACGACCGTTGGAGGTGGAATATGCGGAAGAAAAGGCGAACGGTCGGCACGATCTCCAAATATTTGCATACGAGCTCGAAAGCCCGGATGAAGGCCAGCGAGTTCAGATGAATCTGCGAAGGGGCCAACTTCAACCAGTCAAAGATCCCCTCCTGTAAATCCGTGAAAGGCAGCCTCCACCCCGCCCTCTCGAACATAAACTCGTATAAGGGGACTCGCATTCCCCGGTAAGGGGATCATATCCGGTGATGCTCCTCGGGACGAAAAACCTTCCAGGATTGGCCACTTCCGATTAGTCGGTGCTCGACGGTGCAAAAAGCATCGTCCACATCGGGGTACACGAAGATGGACGACATCTCCAGGGCTTCGTTACAGACCCAATCCTCGAGCGGCCTCTCTTGCGGAAAGGCCATGTGAGCCATGGGGGACTCGGGCTGGTCGTCGTCGTTTTCCTCGAAATATCCTACGGCCACCTCCGCAGCCAAATCGTCCATTTACCTGAAAAGCAGAAGGAAACGGTGAATTCGATTGGTCGTATCAAATTCACCCCTCCACCGCTGTTCAAGCGAACGGGCGAGGAAGGGGCAAGGCTTTCTCAACTCCCCGACGCGATCGGCCGAGGATCAACTTGCACACCGGGGAACTCATCGTCTCCCCGGAAGGTTCTTCCCCGTGTCCCCGCGGCACTGACAAATATACTGATTATTAAGGACCCCGAGACATTCAACAGGTCCCCGACGTGTTCGTCCCTGATCCCCGAGATATTCATCAAAAGTGAGCAAAGCTCTTCGCACTCTCTCCCTCCACAACTAAAGATTCCCGCCGTATTCGCCAGGAATCCCTTCATTTCTCATGGGAATATCATCAACTCACCAAGGAAACATCCTACACTAGTTAAAATTGAAGAAAAACGCAAAATAAAGGTCCGGTTTGAAGCAAATACCTGGTAAGCGGCGGTGTAGGGTTCCGGCACGGAGGTTTCCGGCTCTGGTACGACGGCGAACGGCGGTCCTAGCGGAGGAAATGCTTCCGGCAGAGGGTGCCCGGCGATTGACGATGGCGAGCTACGACGGATGAGGTTAGAGAGAGAGGGAGAAAGTTTCTTGAGAGAGAAGCGGAAAAGTGAAGAATGAGCGAGGAGAGCGGCTTTTATAGGCAATTCTCGCGAGACCCGAGGGGCGTAGGGCACTCGAGTGCGCTACCCTAGCCAGCCGCCCTAGCCCCCCTAGGTAATGATGGCAGGTGACACGTGGCACGCATGCAGTCACCCGTCTCCCCACGCGTATCGTTTCGGTTTCCCCAGCGCTTTGAATCCGAAGCCCTTCATCTCCCCGACCATTCAACCGGACACATCTGTCCGACTCCCGACACTCACCCGGCCGAATGAATTTCGCATAGGATATCGATCTCCTCGGTTCCATCCCTTAGCGCCTCCTCGACATACCATAACCCTTAAGTCATCACTCTGCCACCTCAGAGCAACGACTTGGGGGGCTCCTGTTCTGGACTGGGCCGAGGCTGCCCAACAGTCGAGCAGGCCCAACCCATATAGCATGGGGAGGCCCACTAAGACCCCTCTGCGGGGGCACTTGACTGCTGCAAGCATACCAACGTTCCCCGAGCACTTTACAGTGTCGGGCACTTGGGACAACAGGGCAGGAGGACCTCGCACCCCGGGGGGATAAGTACATCCCCGACATATCAGCTTCTCCCCGCGAGAATGCCACATACCACTCCTCGGCAGACATGGTCCCTTCCCGCGAGGACATGTCCGTCGTACGGCTTGTTGGTCCTCGACACAGAAGACTCCTCCCCCGCGAGGAGTGTCTAACGGTCCGTACCACGTGGACACGTTCCAAGTAACCTCCCACTTCCGCAGGATTCGGTCTGCCCTAATCCCGGAAATCTAGGAACGGTTACCCCAGGGCGAAGACCACGTGCTGGTCTTCACTACGCCACGTAAGCCCTGGCAGTTACTTGGATTGGGCCTGACAATCCAGCCCAATGCAAGTAACCGTTGGCCCCGCGCTGGGGGCTCTCTGTAAATACTCTCTCACTTGAGAGGGTCAGGTTAAGTCACTTTTTCACTCTTTGTATTTGCTGTTACTCTGTGCACTCCCTAACTTGAGCGTCGGAGTACCTTGCAGGTACACCCCCCCCCCCCCGCCGTACTTCAACCTCACCAGAGCCGGAGCTCAACGGACGTCGTTGGCCACCTGTAACTGTCTGATCCAGGTACGATCAAAAGGAAACATCTCTTGGCGAGGAACGCTGAGCTGGAGGAAGTTGTTCGTCCGACTGAGGAGGACAAGTTGTTGACCGCGCAGGTAGCGCTGATATCAAAACTCCGGGAAGCTGAAGAGGATAACCTCGTGGCGGCTGACATAGGTTTCAAGAATGTCGTGCAGCAGCTGTTAGGTGTGAAAATGTGTTTATTTTCACAGTTTATTTTTACACCTTTTTAGCTCTTTTAAATGCTTTAATCAAAAAATGACTTATTATTTAAGCAGGTCTTGCATTTTTGTGAATATATGGTGCTTTGATGTGTTTGCTACTTTTTGCAGGAATTCTAGTTATTTTATCGCTAATTATTTTGACCTGATTTCGAAGTGGTGAAATTTCAAGGTTTTGGTCCTGAGGCCTCTTGACCGCCCGACGCTGCAGAGGCGGTTGACAGCCTAAAATTCCATTTCTTCATTTCAAGTTCCAGTGGGTTGGCATTGCTGTGCCTCCTGCTTCGCCCGGCCGTTTTTGCATCGCCCGGCGGTCTAAGCCTTTCGCCCGGCGCTTTTTACAAAATATCTTTGCCACTTTTGGCTTTGTGCCTGTCACGTGAGATGAAAAGTGGGCTTCGCCCAGCATTAGATTGCACCGCCCAGCGCTCCTTTCTGGGCAAAACTTCTATTTAGGCTAATGTTTGTATCATTTTGGGAGTACTACCTACTACTTTTCCTCTTCTCACTTTGTAATAGAGATATTTTGGAGAGAAAACTCCATTAAAACCCATTTTCTTGCTTTCTTAGTTTTTATGCCTCAATCCTTGATTATTGAAGATTGATGCTCCAAAATCTTTGTCCATTACTTGTTGTGCAAGCTACCATGAAGATGTGTAGCTAATCTCTCTTTTGTGTCAAGGTTAGATGTAGGTAAACCTTTTCTTTGTATGTATATGGATTGATTCTAGTTTGTGAACTTTTAGATGATGAATGTATGGTGAAAAACCTTGTTTCTATGTTTATTCTTTGTGTTGGTTCATGATTGAGAAATATGCTCCAACTCTTTACCTAGGTTTTTCATCCATCAATGTCCATTAGCTAGAGATAGTAATGTGAGTTGATGTTCACCAAATATTGAACTTTAATGTTGTTATTTTGATAGTTTGTGTGAGAAACCAACAAAGGATCAAAATGGCAAAACTCACAATATGTGTTAGAGATAAACATATTGGGAGGATATGTGATTGTATTTATCATTTAACCGAGTTCACTAGCTTATCGATTATATACGTACAAAGTGGTTTGTCAAACCCTAATCCTGACATGCTTTTATTAACCGTTAAAACAACCTCTTTACCGCTTTTAATTAATTAATTTAAATGCAAACGCTACGAAACCAACCTAAAACCCCTTGTTACTTTAAGGCTTGAAACGTTACGACTGTAGAATGACTGCGATATCACCGAACAATCTCTGTGGAACGATAACTAAATCCCGAACTCTATTTGTATATCAACAAATTGGCGCCGTTGCCGGGGATTGTTATTTGATATTGCAAGCATTGCAATAGTTGTGAAGTTTTAGACTTGTTACAAATTTTCTTGTGCTTGTTGATTTGTTTTTTTTAAGTGTGCAGACTTTGTTTATGCGAGGGCAACTACCGGCGGACCAACTTCTATTCGATCCTGAGATTGAAAGAACCGCTCGTAGACTCAACAGCAGAACTAGACGGAGGAGGCAACTTGCGAGACAAAGACAAGAGCAAGAAGGAAGTTCTACTACAACACCACCACCACCATTCACACCAATCATGGCGCAACCACCTCCACCTCCCGCATCCACACCTTGTGTGAACAATCCACGACATACCACTCAGTTTGCCAACAACAATCAAGGAAGGCAAGCCGAGATGAAAACTGGAACTTTGAACTTGTTGTATGGAAGTCCATTCACCGGAATGGACCATGAAGACCCTTTGGCGTTTCTCACAAAATTCTATGAGATTGCATTAGCGGTCGGTGTAGATCCAGCACAAGAGTTACCTCTCTTTAAAAGATTATTTCCGCATGCTTTGCTTGGCAAGGCAAAGGATTGGTACCTTGATCAAACTCCCGCCGTGATGACCGATTAGAATGTCTTGGAGGAAAAATGTATTGAACGGTTCTTCTCTCATAACCGTTTCATGGAGTCAAAAACCGCAATTTCAGTGTTCTCTCAAGGCACAAATGAATCCCTCAATGAAGCATGGGAACGATTCAAGTCCATGCTTCGCAAATGTAAAGGTCACGGGTTTGATGAGTTAACACAAATTCATATCTTCAAGAATGGTCTCCAACCGAATTGTAAGACTTTGTTGGATGCCACTGCGGGAGGAAGTTTGATGGCAAAGAATGTCGAGGAAGCAACTGATATTATTAATAGAATGGCTCTAAACGATCTTCAAAGTCAAAGCCGTGGCAACTCTCAAAAGAAGCCCGGTGTCCTTGAATTGGGAACTAACGATGCGATCCTTGCGCAAAACAAGCTTATCTCTCAACAAGTGGAGCTTTTGACTCAACAAATCAAAGAAATGAAGGAGCCGAGCAAAAGTAAGCAAGTAGCTTGTTGTGAACTTTGTAAAGGGGAGCATGACACGGGATTTCGTCCTCCTCCGAGTTTTGAAGAAGTGAACTATATGGCAAATCAAAGGGATTATCAAGATAGACAACAACAACCTTACCAACAATAACACAATTCTCAACAAAATTATCAAGGAAATCAAGGATTTCAACCGCGAGCAAATTATCAAAATAATCAAGGTTATGGTGTCGGTCCTTCAAACCGGCAAAATCCGTATCAACCTCCACCACCTCCGATTGCTAGCTCAAAGTTGGAAGACACTTTAAACCAATTCATGCAAATGTCAATGGCCAACCAAAAGAGTAGTGACGCGGCGATTAAGAATCTTGAAAACCAAGTGGGGTAACTTGCCAAGCAAATTGCCGAACAACAATCGGGTCCTTCCTTTTCCGCGAATACTCAAGTGAATCCTAAGGAGCATTGCAAGGCGATTGTTACTAGAAGTAGGAAGGAGTTGGAGAAAGAAAAGGAGAAAAATGTGGAGGAAGAAAAACTTGATGGTCTTATGGAGGATTGTAGTGATGAGGAAGTAGTTGAAAATAAAAGTGAAAATGAAGGTGTAGTTGAAAATAAAAGTAATGACATGGTTGAAGTTGAAAATAATAGTGGTGAGGAGTTGAAGAAAAAGGAGAGACTTAGGAGAGTGAAGAAGGGAAAGGAACTAGTGAGCACTATTCTGATCCAAAACTTACCATATCCTCATGCTACTTCAAAGAATGAAAATGAGAGGCACTATGCGCATTTCATGGACATCTTCAAGCAATTACAAGTTAACATTCCGTTTGCCGAAGCTTTGGAACAAATGCCAAAGTATGCAAAGTTCATGAAAGACATTCTCACGAAGAAGCGGAGGTATTCGGAACCGGAAACTATTGTTCTTGACGCGAGTTATAGGGCCATCATCCAAAGAACTCTTCTAAAAAAGAAGTTGACCCGGGGCGTGTGACTTTGCCGGTTACCATTGGTGACGTCTATGTTGGAAAGGGCTTAATTGATTTGGGCTCAAGCATTAATCTTATCCCATTGTCCATTGTAAAGAAGCTTGGGAACATTGAGATGAAAGCCATTCGTATGACTTTACAATTGGCCGACAAGTCCACAACTCATCCTCATGTGTTAGCTCAAGATGTCTTGGTAAAAGTTGACAAATTTTTCTTCCCGGTTGATTTTGTTGTTATCGATATGGAGGAAGATGAAGATGCACCTTTAATTCTTGGCCGACCTTTCATGAAAACCGCCCGAATGATGATTGATGTGAATGACGGTTTAATGAAGGTGAGGGTTTAAAATGAAGAGGTTTGTTTTGATATTTTCGAAGCTATGAAGCATTCAAAGGATAAACATGATAGCTTTCGGATCGATGCAATTGAAGAAGCAACGTTGGAGGTTTCTAAGCATGTACATGAAATCTCTCCTTTAGAAATGGCTCTTAATGATTCTTTTGAAGTGTTTTTCGAAGAAGAAGAAAGAACTCTTGAGGATTGTCTAAAAGAACTTGAATCCCTCAAAGAGTTGCAACCTTGGGAGATAGAACCAGAAGAGTTAAAGAAGAATGTGAAAGATGAGAAGTCACCACTTGAATTGAAGGTCTTGCCTTCCAATTTAAAATACGCGTTTCTTGATGACGGTGGTAACAAGCCGGTTATCATTAGTAACATGTTGTCCAAAAACGAGGAAGGTCATCTAATTCATGTTTTGAAGAAAAACCAAGATGCTATAGGTTGGGTCCTTTCCAATTTAAAAGGAATTATCCCGACTTATTGCATGCATCGTATCTTGATGGAAGAAGATTTCAAGGCTGTAGCCCAACCGCAACGCCGCTTGAACCCAACAATGAAAGAGGTGGTGAGAAAAGAAGTGGTTAAGCTATTGGAAGCTGGTATGATTTACCCGATTTCCGATAGCCCTTGGGTTAGTCCAGTCCATGTTGTGCCAAAAAAGGGAGGAATAACCGTGATTCGTAACGAAAAAAATGAGTTGGTCCCGACAAAAACAGTGACGGGGTGGAGGATGTGCATTGATTATAGACGGCTCAACACCGCGACAAGGAAAGATCATTTTCCATTACCTTTTATGGACCAAATGTTAGAGAGGTTGTCTGGGCAGCAATTCTATTGTTTCTTGGATGGATATTCGGGGTATAACCAAATTGCGGTTGACCCGACGGATCATGAGAAGACGGCCTTTACTTGTCCCTTGGCATTTTTGCGTATCGTAAGATGCCTTTTGGTTTATGTAATGCGCCGGCAACTTTCCAACGGTGCGTTCAAGCTATCTTCTCCGACCTAATAGAAAAGATGATGGAAGTGTTCATGGATGACTTTTCGGTTTTTGGAGGCTCATTTGATTTATGCTTGACAAATTTGGAAACCGTTTTAGAGAGGTGTGTGAAGACAAATCTAGTGCTAAATTGGGAGAAGTGTCACTTTATGGTGACGGAGGGAATTGTGCTCGGCCACAAAGTTTCGTCTAAAGGCCTTGAGGTTGATAGAGCGAAAGTTGAAGTGATAGAGAAGTTGCCTCCTCCGACCAACGTAAAATGGATCCGAAGTTTCCTTGGGCATGCCGGATTTTATCGACATTTTATCAAAGACTTTGCAAAGGTGGCTAGACCATTGAGCAGCTTGCTAAGCAAGGAACAGGTATTTCTTTTTAACGATGAATGTCTTCACGCTTTCGAAATTTTAAAAGAAAAGTTAGTTACCGCTCCAATAATAGTCGCTCCATATTGGACCTTGAATTTTGAACTTATGTGCGATGCGAGCGATGATGCTGTTGGAGCGGTACTTGGTCAGAGGAAGGAAAAAAGTTTCCATGCCATACACTATGCAAGTAAAGTTTTAAATGAGGCACAAGTAAATTATGCCACAACCGAAAAAGAATTACTTGCTATTGTGTATGCGCTTGAGAAATTTAGATCCTACCTCATCGGGTCAAAAGTTGTTGTTTACACCGACCATTCGGCGATCAAGTATTTGCTTACCAAACCGGATTCGAAGCAAAGGCTCATCCGATGGATCCTTTTATTACAAGAGTTTGATTTAGAAATAAAAGATAAAAAGGGTTCAGAAAATTTGGTGGCAGATCACTTGTCTCGCCTTGTCAATGTTGAGGTCACCATAGCTGAAAAGGAAATCCAAGAGGAATTTCCTGATGAAAAACTTTTTAAAGTCCAAGTTAGGCCGTGGTTTGCAGATTTTGCTAACCATAAGGCTACTGGTTGGGTTCCCGAAGACCTAACTTGGAACTAAAAAAGGAAGTTTCTTTCGGATGCTAATTACTACGTGTGGGACGACCCGTATTTGTTTAAATTAGGAAGTGACAACCTTTTGAGAAGGTGTGTCACGAGCGATGAGGCTCAAAGCATTCTTTGGCATTGCCACAACTCGCCGTATGGAGGCCATTTTAATGGTGTGAGGACGGCCACTAAAGTCCTTCAATCGGGCTTTTATTGGCCTTCTCTTTTTAAAGACGCACATCTCCATGCCAAAAGTTGTGACATGTGCCAAAGAACAGGTGGAATTGGACAACGTGATGAAATGCCTCTCCAAAACATACAAGAGGTAGAAATTTTTGATTGTTAGGGTATCGATTTTGTTGGTCCATTTCCACCATCTTTTGGTAATGAATACATGTTGGTAGCCGTTGACTATGTTTCGAAGTGGGTTGAGGCGATTGCCTCACCTAAGGCAGGTGGAAAAACGGTGATAAAGTTTTTAAAGAAATACATCTTTTCCCGTTTTGGCACTCCTCGGGTGCTCATTAGCGATGGTGGGTCACACTTTTGTAATACACCTCTCGAAAATGTCTTAAAACACTATGGTGCATCACATAAGGTGGCGACCCCTTACCACCCGCAGTCGAATGGTCAGGCTGAGGTAACAAACCGTGAGGTCAAAAGAATCCTAGAAAAAACAGTGTCAAGTTCGAAAAAGGATTGGTCGCAAAATTTGGATGAGGCTTTGTGGGCATATCGCACTGCTTACAAAGCTCCAATTGGTCTAACTCCGTTTCAATTGGTTTATGGTAAAACTTGCCATTTACCGGTTGAATTGGAGCACAAGGCTTTGTGGGCCTTAAAAATGTTAAATTTTGACAAGGACTTGGCCGGTACCAAAAGAAAAGTGCAACTTCTTGAGCTGGAAGAAATGCGTAATGCCGCATATCACTCAAGTTGGTTGTACAAAGAAAAAGTGAAAGAATACCACGACAAGAAGCTCTGGCAAAAGGACTTCAAGGCTGGATAATTGGTGTTATTGTTTAACTCTCGGTTAAGACTCTTTCCAGGAAAATTAAGGTCCAAGTGGTCCGGGCCTTTTCGTGTGAAGGAAGTGAAGGACTTTGGAGCGGTTGTTATCAAAGACTTGGAAAAGAAGGACTCTTGGACCGTAAACGGTCAGCGCCTAAAAATTTATCTTCTAGGGAATTTCGATCGCGCTTCTAGTTCTGTTCTCCTTGATGTTCTTAATTGAGCATCTTGGACCGTCGAGCTTATCCGACGTTAAACAAGCGCTTGTTGGGAGGCACCCCAACATTGTAAGTATTCCCTTTAATTTCTTGATTTTTAGTGTTTTTGAGTGTTGCTTTACCTTGTGGTGTTGTATGAATTTTTTTGCACTAATTAAGAAGGAGCTTTGGTGCACTTGCTGATCTGCTGCACCAAAGCAGAGAACATTTTTCTGGTGTAAAGTGCCCGACGCTTGAATCATGTCGCCCGGCGGTTGTGTGTTTGATGGCCCCTCCTGGGCCAGGCGTGAGAATATGGGGGGATATGAAGTGGTTTGTCTTTTGAATTTCTTTTCTAAGGGTTTTAATTTTAATTATTATGAATTTATTGGGGCTTTGACCATTGTGCCCCTCCTTGCTTTAAAACCCTTGGAAAGTGTTTTGTTGGTTTTATCTCTCATTTGGAAAACTCCACGAATTGTCTCTCCCTCTGCTCTCACGAATTCTCAACTTCAGTTTCTTTTTCTCAGCACTCAAGGTATGCATGTTATTGTTTTGCTTTGAATCATGTTCTTTTCATCATTGTGTCATTAAAAACCTTTTGGGTTGTTTGAGTTTGAAGATGACTTACTCAAACCCTCACTCAATTTCATTTTCTGATTGAGAAACAAATTGATTTTGAAGCAATTTGCATGTTCTGATTTTCTTTCTTGATTTCTGTTAATTTTCTGGTGTGGGTTTTGAGTAAGTGTTGAAGTGTTTTAATTTTTTTTCTGGTATGGGTTTTGAGATTTTTGGTTCTTTACTGCTATGGGGTTTGATAATTTTCTGGTATGGTTTTGTAACATTCTGCTGCTGCTGATGTATTGAATTTTTTCTGGTTTTCGTGATGTCGCCAGGCCCTTGAGAGGCGCTGCATCGCCTGTTTATCGCCCGGCGGTTGAGGGGTGATGCGTCTCCTGCATGTCGCCCGGCGGTTTAGGGGCATTTTGCCCTGTTCTGATTTTTGCATGTTGTTCCATTCTTGTTTTATGACAGGGCTGATGGTCTTTTGTCTTTGCATGCTGTTATTTGTGTTTTTGTTGCAGATAGCTTCTTTTGGACCTCAACGGCGAAGAACAAAGAAGAGAAATGTAGAATCCACATCCAATGTTCCAGCGGAATTCGACAGCTCCCGATTTATCTCCGCTTACCATGAATCAAGGATCAAGTCTCTAGAGGGCAGAACTATCCTCTCTGAAAAGAAGTTTGCTATCAACCGTGAGGGGGATTATCGGCGAATTCAGGCCATATTTGAAAAGAAAAGGTGGGAAGTTTTGTTGAACCCTGCTGATCGTGTTTGCTATGAGCTGATAAGAGGATTTTATGCAAACGCGATTCAGCTCGAAGACGAATTTTACAGGTTCAAAACCTACATAAGGGGTAGGGAAATTAGCTTTAGCCGAGATGCCATCAACAAAATCTTGGGAAAGCCGAGTTCCTTGGGTAGCTTGCAAACCGACGAGTACTCGAAACTGTTAACAAATTTGCATGATCACGAGGCTGTTGGTAGTGTGCTTTTAAAACCGGGGTGCAGGGTGGATAAAAATGCTAAAGGGGAGCCGATTAAGTATAGTCGGAAGTACATGACTCCGGAGGCACAGGCTGTCCTCCTTTTGCTGTGTTACAATGTCAAGTCGCGACATCACTGTTCTTATGTCCCGCTTGATGTAGCACTCCTCATGTACTGTATTATGACGAATAAGGAGGTGGATGTTGCCAGGGTCATAGCGGGGGAAATGAAAAATTTTGTTGAAAATACCCGGAGGCCTGGAGCTCATGATGATGCTCCTATTATTTTTCCTTGTTTGGTTCAATCTTTGATCTACGAAACTGATATCCTCATTCCAGGTGTGATTAACGAAAAACTGAAGTTTTTGGTTGATGACAATTATTTGGATCGATTTTGTAAACCAAAGGAGGAAAGGAAGAAGAAGGCAGCAGCAGAGAAGGGAAGTAGTTCAGGCGTCTAGGCGGATATGAGTGACTCATCCGTTTTCGATATGAAAGCGGCATTCAACTACACTTGGGACATGGGTGAGTCACTCAACAGGTCTAACCAATTTAATTTTGATTATATGCAGCAGTTATATCATTATCAGACGCACCCAGCGGAGTACCTTCCTTTTCCTACAAGGGAGGCGTACGACGCTTATGTAAATTGGCCTGGGGACAGGCGCCCATTCTTTTTGGAGGGGGCAAGCACCGGTGGTGTTGTTGCGGAGGATAATGATGATGATGATGATGACGATGGTGATGATGGCATGGATGAGATGCAGGATGATCTCAATGAGTTGATTAATTAGGCTTCAAAGTGAAGTAATTTAATTTTATTTTCAGTTTTAGTATGAACTTTTATTTTCAGTTTTAGTATGAACTATTGTTTCAGTTTTTAGTATGTACTTTTGGATCGCTATGGCGAGTACATTTTCGGTGTTGTGAGCACCATAATTATAATATTTTAAGTTGGTTAATTTTGGTTTAGTATAAATTCTGTTTATATAGTGTTGAATTTTTTTATGATGGTTGTCCTTGAAATGTTGGAAAATTTTGTGTGTTAACACAAGGAAGAGAAAAGAATACCTTGTTGGCTTTCAACATGGATGGTGATGATATTATTCTTGATGGTGTGCACAACCAAAGTTTGGAATTTTGTGTGGTAGAATCATAGTGTGAATATGAAGTTTTTTTTACTTTTTGTAAAGTTTGTCAATGCAATGTTTGGTAAACTCTTGTTCGATGTGATTCAATTAGGACATAACCATATATGTGAGTGCCCTCCGTTGTTCAAATAGAAAATTAATGAGGGATTTTAGTAATTGTTGCTTACTCAAACTTTTTATGTTTAATCTTACTTTTTGTTTTGAATTATGGAAACTTTGAAATGATCAAGGCAATTTTTGAGTATTATGAGTAGAACCACTTTTCCAAAAATTCACTTCAACATTACCTTGTGAGTGTGTGAACATTTGATACCTCTCTTGAGACTAAAATGAAAAATTTTGTTTTCTTGAAGCATGAACCCTTGCTTTAACCGTTTGGATGAGCATTTTGAATTGAGACATAATATTGTTGAAGTTGGGGAGATTGGTTCATTTTGATAAGAGAAGAAGGAATTGTGGGCAATGCATTCTCAAAAGATTGAAAAAGAAAAAAGAAAAAAAAAAAAATATATATATATATAATAAATAAAATTGTGAAATTCAAAAGAAAGAGAAATAGAATGCATTGTGAGAAAAGTTGGGAAGTTTGAGCATAAAGGATAGTTTCGAAATAGAAAATGCTCTTCACAAAATATACCCCTTTCGTGTTCAAAGGCCGTGTACATATGTCCCTTATTTCTTAACCCGGCCAAGTTTCAACCTATAAAAGTCCTTTTGTGATCATTGTTTCCATTTTTGCTTGATTAATTGTGAGATGAGTGCATAAATTGTTTTGGATGTGGCACTGTTGCTTTGAGTTTGTTTTGTCCTTTGTATATATTGAGCTAGGCTCATTTGAATAAGTTAGGTGATTCATTTCGATCTTGAGGATACTTTGTGTTGCATTGTATAATTTTATGATTAGGATGAAGTCATATTCATGTTTTGATCCTATGTATATTTTGAAAATTTTTGCGCGTGCATCTTTCAAGTTTGAACCATTTATGGTTTCGGGTAATTTGGTATTTGGAAATCTTGTTTGTGTTTGTTTAACACTTACTTTTGTTTGAGGACAAACAAATATGCAAGTTGGGGAGAGTTGTTAGGTGTGAAAATGTGTTTATTTTCACAGTTTATTTTTACACCTTTTTAGCTCTTTTAAATGCTTTAATCGAAAAACGACTTATTATTTAAGCAGGTCTTGCATTTTTGTGAATATATGGTGCTTTGATGTGTTTGCTACTTTTTGCAGGAATTCTGGTTATTTCATCGCTAATTATTTCGACCTGATTTCGAAGTGGTGAAATTTCAAGGTTTTGGTCCTGATGCCTCTTGACCGCCCGGCGCTGCAGAGGCGGTTGACAGCTCAAAATTCTATTTCTTCATTTCAAGTTCCAGTGGGTTGGCATTGTTGCGCCTCCTGCTTCGCCCGACCGTTTTTGCATCGCCCGGCGGTCTAAGCCTTTCGCCCGACGCTTTTTGCAAAATATCTTTGCCACTTTTGGCGCTGTGCCTGTCACGTGAGATGAAAATTGGGCTTCGCCCAGCACTAGATTGCACCGCCCAGCGCTCCTTTCTGGGCAAAACTTCTATTTAGGCTAATGTTTGTATCATTTTGGGAGTACTACCTACTACTTTTCATCTTCTCACTTTGTAATAGAGATATTTTGGAGAGAAAACTCCATTAAAACCCATTTTCTTACTTTCTTAGTTTTTATGCTTCAATCCTTGATTATTGAAGATTGATGCTCCAAAAACTTTGTCCATTACTTGTTGTGCAAGCTACCATGAAGATGTGTAGCTAATCTCTCTTTTGTGTCAAGGTTAGATGTAGGTAAACCTTTTCTTTGTATGTATATGGATTGATTCTAGTTTGCGAACTTTTAGATGATGAATGTATGGTGAAAAACCTTGTTTCTATGTTTATTCTTTGTGTTGGTTCATGATTGAGAAATATGCTCCAACTCTTTACCTAGGTTTTTCATCCATCAATGTCCATTAGCTAGAGATAGTAATGTGAGTTGATGTTCACCAAATATTGAACTTTAATGTTGTTATTTTGATAGTTTGTGTGAGAAATCAACAAAGGATCAAAATGGCAAAACTCACAATATGTGTTAGAGATAAACATATTGGGAGGATATGTGATTGTATTTATCATTTAACCGAGTTCACTAGCTTATCGATTATATACGTACAAAGTGGTTTGTCGAACCCTAATCTTGACATACTTTTATTAACCGTTAAAACAACCTCTTTACCGCTTTTAATTAATTAATTTGAATGCAAACGCTACGAAACCAACCTAAAACCCCTTGTTACTTTAAGGCTTGAAACGTTACGACTGTAGAACGGTTGTGATATCACCAAACAATCTCTATGGAACGATAACTAAATCCTAAACTCTATTTGTATTTCAACAGCATCTTCGAGATCTCAACCCCGACCTTGTTACTGAAGGGGCTGACCCCGACTACGATGTGGTCGACGGTCAGATCGTGCAACCGATGCAAGAGGAAGAGGTTAGCGGAGGAGTAAGCGAACACGAGCAGCCATAGGGGACCGTCGGCGACTAGATTTTTACTTTCTTGCTTTGTCTGGCCTGCGAGCCAGACCATTTTTTGTAATGACTTTTTCCCGGCCTGCGCGCCAGGGGCTTTTTTGACATCTTTGTAATACTTGTACAATGGGCTTTTGCCCGATTTTAATGCTTTTTCCTTTGCTTATTTATGTGTGTGATGGTTGTGTATTTGCTATACCTATTTTTGTCTAAGTAATTTGGTGACTTTGGGAATTTTGCTCGACTCTGACGATCCTCGACTGCTTGGAGAGCTGGTCGAGTGGTCGGAGGTGTATTCCGACCTTCAACGAGGCTAAGAGCTCGGTTGAGGTCTTAGCTTCGTGGCGTGAACTTACCATCGCGAGCTGGGTGTTCTGCCTAATTGGTACGATGATGACGGAGCTCGATCGAGGTGTCCTCGTCGGATCAAAAGTCCTCGCGCACACATAACGCGGCCCTTGATCATCGTGTCTCTTATAGAGGTGTTGCGCCTGTACCCTAGCGCGTCCCCGTAGTCGCAATGTTGGTGTGTCGCGGGCAGTGCTTAACTATAGTATTGTTTAAGCTTCTCAGCGTTCCATGGTCGAGCAAGTTCTTTCTCGTGTAGATTTTCGAGGAAGTAGGCTCCTGTCCCCGTTTTCGCGCGGACGCGGTACGGGCCCTCCCAGTTCGCGGCGAGTTTTCCTTCTCGCGAATCTTTCTGGTTCCTTCGTAGGACGAGGGTGCCTACCTAAAAATCACGTTTAATGACTTTGTCGTTATAACGTAGAGTTATTTTTTGCTTAAGTGAGGCTTCTTGGAGGGATGCGCCCGTCCTTATTTCCTCGACTAAGTCGAGTTCCTCTCTGAGGGCCTCGTTGTTCGCGTCTTCGTCGAAGGGGGCCTCTGTCCTCCTCGAGGGTTCCCTAATCTCCACGGGGATCACCGCCTCTGTTCCGTAGGTCAGACAAAAAGGGGTCTCCCCGGTCGTGGAATATGGGGTTGTTCGGTAAGCCCAGAGGACGCTGTGTAGTTCCTCGACCCACCGTTGTTTTGGCGTCGCCTAGTCGGCGTTTCAATCCTCGGAGGATGACTATGTTTGCTGCTTCGACTTGCCTGTTCTTCTGAGGATGTTCGACCGACGTAAAGTGCTGCTTCGTGCCCAGTTTGGTGACGAAGTCTTGGAAGTTCCTGTCGGTGACAATCGCTTGGGGCACGTCGAATCGGGCGAGGATGTTCCTCTTGTAGAAATGGAGTATGTTGAAGGCCGTGATTTTGGCCAGTGCTTCTGCCTCGATCCACTTCGTGAAATAATCCACGCCGACGATGAGATATTTATTTTGGTATGACCCTACAACGAAGGGCCCAAGGATATCCATTCCCCACCACGCAAACGACCACGAGGACGATAGTGTCTTGAGTTCGTTAGGGGGAGCGAGGTGCATGTCCCCGTGTCTCTGGCATCTATCGCACCTCTTAACGTGATCCTTGGCGTCATGTTGCATGGTGGGCCAGTAATACCCTGCCCGAAGTGCCTTGCGGGCTAAGGATCACCCACCAAGGTGTTGGGCGTTGATACCCTCGTGGATTTCTTGGAGTATACCGGGGACCCTGGTCTCCTCGACGCATCTAAGGAGGGGGATAGAAAACCCACGGCGATATAGCTTATCTTTAACTATTGTGTATGAGCACACCCGCCGCTTGACCATCCCCGCTTCCTTGGGGTCCTCGGGCAGTTTGCCTGTCTTGAGGTATTTGTATACCAGGGTCATCCAACTGTTGTTGTCCCCGATGGGATTCACATCGGTCGTCGGAGTGGGTTTGTCGATGCTCAGATGAGAGAGTACTTCCTGGATGACAGATTTGTTTCCGCCTTTCTTCTTCGTGCTCGCCTATTTGGACAGGATGTCTACCCGAGTATTATGCTCGCGCGGAATATGTGTTACTTCCGCGGAGGTGAAATTCTTCATCTTTTCCTTTACCAAGGTCAAGTATTCGATGAGGCAGTCATTTTTGGCTTGAAAATCTCCTCGGACTTGAGAGGCCACGAGCTGGGAGTCAGTGAAGATTTTGACTTCCTTGGCACCGAGGTTCTCTGCAAGCCGAAGCCCGGTGAGGAAAGCCTCGTACTCTGCTTGGTTGTTAGACGTTGGGAAGGATAACTCGAGGGAGACCTTGATTAAAATGCCTTCCTCGTTCTCGAGGATAATGCCAGTCCCGCTCCCCTTCGTGCTGGATGCCCCGTTGACATAGATTGTCAATTTTTGGAATCCGTTGGTCGAAGGTTCCGGGATAGTCATCTCTGCCACAAAGTCGGCCAACACCTGAGCCTTCAAAGCTTTCCTTCCCTCATATTGAATGTCAAATTCGGCGAGCTCGAGTGACCATCTGAGCATCTTTTCCGCCATATCTGGTCGCCCGAGGAGCTGTCTTATGGGCTGTTCAGTTCTTACGAGGACCGTATGAGCTAGGAAGTAATGGCGCAGCCTCCTGGCCGAGGTGACGAGGGCCAGGGCGACTTTCTCGATATGCTGGTATCTGAGTTCGGGACCTTAGAGGGCCTTGCTCATGAAGTTAATTGGTTTTTGTCCGTTGGGGGTTTCCCGTATAAGGACAGCGCTGACCGCTTCGTCCGTGATGGCGAGATACAAGAAGAGTGTCTCCCCATCCTCTGGCCGTGAGAGGATCAGGGGTTGTGACAGGACTTGTTTGAGATGGAGGAGCACCTGCTCGTATTCCTCACTCCATTCAAACGCGGCCTTTTGTCAAAGAAGCTTGAAGAATGGAAGTGCGTATTGAACAGATTTAGCGACGAAGCGGGAGAGGGTGGTTAGCATCCCGTTCAGTGATTGTATCGATTTCTTTGAGTTTGGGGTTGGGATCTCAGAGAAGGCCCTACATTTGTTGGGGTTCGCCTCGATTCCTCGCTCTGTAAGGTAGAAACCGAGGAATTTTCCTGCCCGAACGCCGAAGGTGAATTTGTCGGGATTGAACCTCATACGGCATCTCCTCGCCGTGTTGAATACCCTCTTAAGATGTGCAGCGTGATTGACTTCTTCTGCAGACTTGACGATCATGTCATCCATGTAGACCTCAAGCATGTCGTCGATCTCTGCCCGGAAGACTTTGTTCATCATCCGTTGGTAGGTCGCGCCTGCGTTCTTCAGGCCGAAGGGCATTATGTTATAGTAGTAATTTCCCGACTCGGTCATGAAGGCAGTATGCTACTTGTTGGCCTTGTCCATGGGGATTTGGTTGTACCTTGAATAAGCATCCATGAAGGACAACAACTTAAAACCTGCAGAATTGTCGACCAGCTGGTCGATGTTAGGGAAAGGATAAGAATCTTTGGGGCATGCCCGGTTAAGGTCGGTATAGTCAACACACATCCTCCATTTTCCATTATTCTTTTTGACAAGTACAACGTTGGACAGCCAGGTCGTGTACCTGGCCTCCAAAATGAAATTTTCCTCTAGGAGGTCTTTTACAGCTTTTTCAGCAGCCTCCGCTTTTTCGGGAGACTGCCTACGCCTACGTTAAACTATGGCCCTAGCGGGCAAATCAACAGTGAGCTGATGGCATGCCACCTCGGGGTCAAGACCAGGCATCTCGGAGGCGCTCCATGCGAACAGATCAGCGTTCTCCTGGAGACATGTCTTCAGCTGTTTCTTCGCCAGGTCGGGAAGTCCGGTGCCGATTTTCACGGTTCGATCTGGGTCGTCCCCGAGGACGACGAGCTCGAAGTCTCCGTCTGGGATGAGGCGCGTTGGGCGGAGAGGCTGCCCGTTAGTATCTGCCTGGAGGTCGAGGTCATCTGCTCCTCCTTCTTCGTGCTCGCCAAGGAACCTGCTGTCGAGATCGACCGGGTTGACGCGCGGGAGGGGCTGTTGTATGACATCCTGGGACAATTTTGGTCTGCTCTTGGGTTTGGTGTTGATGGAACTCATGCCTTTAATGGCGGCATCGAAGCATCTCCTGGCCGCGTCTATGTCTCGTGCATAGTAACAACCTGGCCCCTGGCTGTGTAGTACTTCATTTTGAGGTGGACCGTCGATGGAACCGCTGTGAGTTCAGCCAGGGTGGTCCTCCCGAGGATGCAGTTGTAGAGGGATGGACATTCGACCACCAAGAAGCGGGTCTTGACTTGCCGAGCAGTGTCTTCAGTCCCGAAGGTGACCATCAGTTCCACATAGCCCCATGGTCTAGTGGTGGTGTCGTTGAACCCTTGTAGATCCGAACCCACGTACGGGGTCAGGTGTCTTTCATCGAGCTGGAGAGTACCGAACAGATGAACGTACATGATGTCGACTGAACTACCCTGGTCGACGAGAATACTGCGAACGTCAAAATTTTCCATCTGTTCCCTGACCAGGAGAGGAATAGTGGCATTGGGCGCTCCCTCTGGCAGCTCTTCGAGGTAGAAGGTGATGGGACTTGACTTCCCTTGCACCTTCTCGAGGGTGGTGGTCTTCGCCGAGGTTGCGGACTCCAGTTCGTCGAACATCCGCTTGATCGACCCGACGAACACCTTCTCGTACCCGCCTCCCGATATGACCAACGTTTTGGGGAAACCTTCCCATGTGCTGCGGGCAGCAACGGGGTCTTCGTGGGGAAAGTTTGCCCACATGCTGCGAACTGCCTCTTGGCTCTCAATACCTTCGGGGATAATAAAATCCTCGGGTCAAGTGACGCTGAGGGCGACCTGCATCCGGCTCTCGTCGGGAGGAGGTGTCACCTCTTTGACGCATTGGGCTTCCCGGGCACTGGGACGAGGAGCGTCGTTCCCCTGGGCATATATCTTCAGGTGCCCTTCCTTGATCAGGATCTCAGTTGCATCCTTGAGATGGATGCAATCCTCTGTGACATGTCCGTGGCTCCGGTGGAACCTGCAGTATTTGGACTTGTCCGTGTTTGACTTGGGGGCCGTTGGCTTCAGAAAGCGGACGCCTCCTTTCAGAAATTCCGAGTTGGAGCACTCGGAGAGGATTCGCGCGGGGGGAGCATCGAGCGGTGTGTATTATGTGAACCGGTCAGCTGGTCTTTCAGTTCGCGAGAGTCCCGGGGGCGTCATTCCTTCCTTCTTTCTCCTCCACGTCGAGGAGGAGAGTCTTCTTCTCTGTGGCCGCAGGGGCCTTCCTTCCGCCTCGAGTCGAGGGCGATCTGTGCTCCATCCGATTCTTCAAACTCGATGTATGACTGAGCTCATTGGAGGAGGTCTTCTAAACAGCGAGGCCCACGGACTTGGCAAAATCGAATCCAATCCGTAGTCCCCAGATGATTAGAAACTTCTCCATGTCGTCGGTCGTGTGGACCTCGACAGACTCCCTGGTGAACCTCTAAATGTAGTTCCTGAGAGACTCGTTCTTCCCCTGGAAGATGCTCTCTAGCGCGGCCTCCGTCTTCGGGTGTCGACGAGATGTTGTGAAGTGTTTGGTGAAGCGTTCCCGTAGTTTCTTCCAGGACGTGATCGACCCGGGTGCTAGACTCTTGTACCATGTCATGGTGCCTTTCCGTAGGGTGGTGGGGAAGAGCCTGCACTTAATGGCTCCCCTGACGTTTCTGAAGTTGAGCATGTCTTCAAAACTTTCAACATGGTCGACGAGGTCAGCCAGGCCGTCGTAGGTCCCCAATGGCGGGGGTTTCTCCATGCCCGCAGGGATTGGGGCATCCATGATCTCCCATGACAGGGGGCTTCTCTGGTCGTCGTCTCTTCCGGCTGGGGACCCCGATGGGGATCATTGGTGTCGGCCAAGTCCCTATCATGGAGGGGAGTTTCTGGGACGGTTCCTCGGCCTCTCCTCGGCGGTTTTGATCTTCTTGGTAGTCGAGGAGTGCCTGGGTTCCTTCCGAGGCGGGGAACGATGGCGCTTCTGGGAGGTATCTGGCTGGGTGCGTTCCAGACGTGGTCGGCGGCCTCGCGCATCGGTGAGGGAGTCCGGGACTCTGCCGGGTGAGTTCTTCATGGGGAAGGAGAGCGGCGAGGGGAAGGCGGATGAGGATGTATTCGCGGGGAAGATCGCCGTGTCCGCCCTCGCTCGAGCGCTTCAATTCTAAAATTTTGGTGCATGACCAGCTGGTTGGTCTGGTTGACCAAGGCGAATAGGGCCACGGTGCTCAGATCTGCATTAATGGGGGAGCAACTGGCTGAAAGGCGACTTGCTGGTCGTCCTGCTAGGCGGCATCATATGGCCCGTCTTCGGAGTCTGGGGAGGCGGTCTGCCCGTCTCTTACGTCGCCTTTGTCGACGTTAAGGGCAGCATTATCCTCACGGTGGTTTTCGTTCTCGAGTTGCGCGAGGACGGTGTCCAGAGCTTTGCTCGCAGATGGGTTGTTGGCCATGCTGGTGATAAACGGAGAGATTGCTTTGGTTTATCGTTGAAGGAAAAATGGGGAAGCAGTGGTTCCCACAGACGGCGCCACTGATCGTACCTGGATCAGACAGTTAGATAGTGGCCAACAACGTCGTGAAACCTTCAGCTCCGGTGATGGTGAGACGGCCGGGGGGTGTACCTGCATGGTACTCCGACGCTCAAGTAAGGTAACTGTCAGAGAAAAACAAGCAAGTACAGAAAAGTAGGTGAGTTTAGAATATTGTGTAACCTGACCCTCTCAAGTGAGAGGGTATTTATAGAGAGCCCCCAGCGCGGAGCCAACAGTTACTTGCACTGGGCTGGATTACAAGGCCCAATCCAAGCAACTGCCAGGGCTTACGTGGCGTAGTGAAGACCAGCACGTGGTCTTCTCCCTGGGGTAACGGTCCCGAGAACTCCGGAAGTAGGGCAGACCGATTCCTTCAGGAATGGGAGGTTACATGAGAACGTGTCCTCGCGGGGAGAAACACGTGTGTGTCGTGGAGACGTGCCTCTGCTCGACAGTCTTTCACTCGCGTGCCCGACGCCCAAGCTGATTGGTACGTGCCCGACACGAAGACGAATATGGGCTTCACTGGGCCTTCGCTGGTCATTGGGTTTTGGCCTGCCCGACAGTGGGGAAGGCACTGGCCCAGTCCAGAACACTAAGTATTTGTCTGTTTATTGCACAAAGCTCTTAAGATTTCTTATCTTTGTATATCCTAGAAATGTTAAGTGTTAAAAACCATTGTGGTTGTTGTATCACCTTTATACTTTTGATTGTACATCAACGTATAGCTGGTATATTTTCTAATAAACTGTCTGTTTAAAGTAGAGGAAGTCTCCTGCAAGTTTGCTTGATCAGTGAAGTCTCTTGTCTCTGTGCTTGAGCAGTGAAGTCTCTTGCCTGTGTGCTTCAGTAAAAGTCTCATACTGGATTGCTTGAGCGGAAGTCTCTTTATGGTGTGATTGAGCAAGTTGAAGTCTCTTGCTAGTTTGCTTGAGCAAAGTGTAATTAGTTTGATTATAGTGGAAATCTCTTGTTGGACAAGGAGACTGGACTACTCTCAGTTTAGGAGAGGAACTAGGGTAAACTCTGTGTGTTGATTTACTTCTTGCTTCTGAACATTATTATTCTGGTGCTATTATCATTCTGAGTTCAGACTTTGAACTTATTCAAATTCTGAAGCTAATTTTCCAAAAGTGAAAAATAATTAATATACACAATTCAACCCCCCTTTCTTGTGTATTTTTTTCACCTTCATTCTAAACAATGTCTTTTTGTATATATAAAATGTGCTTGATTTATTGTCTTGTTGAAAACATGTGTATATTAGTTCTGTCAAAATGTGTGTGTGTGTGTGTATGCGCGTATATATATATATATATATATATATATATATATATATATATATATATATATATATATATATATATATATATGTCTTAAACAAATACAAGTAAAAATAAAAATTATATAATACTTAAAAATATATATTTCAAAAAAATGTTTTCCCTCTCGGTTGTAACTACCAACTGAGGTAAAAACTCACATTTCACCTCGGATACTAAAAGCAACTGAGGGGAAAAGTGACGCTCATTTTTCAGTTTGAAAATACAAAAATATTGTTTTTAAGGATCATACTCATGACCAATACATTTTTTCTCCTCGAGTGGCAGTTCAACCGAGGGGAAAAGTGAAGCACTCTCCATGACACCCTTCTTTACCATGCCCAAAAGCTAAGGTAAACCCCGTTTTTCAACTGATTTAAAATCACTTTTTTTGGAGTAGTTCATCAATCTCAATAACAACAACAACTCTAAATATTTTGCTTATCTCGACAAAACAACAAGATAAAGCCTTCAACAACAACAACAACAGATAAACTTCAATCTCAATCTCAAAACAACAACAACATCAACACTAAATCTTTTACATATCTAAACAAAAACAATCGGATAAAACCTTCAATCTCAATCCCAATCTTAGCAACAACAACAACAAAAGAAAAACATCAATCTCAATCTCAACAACATTAAACCTCTAGGATATAGGCTTTTAACAACAACAACAACAACAACAACAACATTAAACCTAAAATATCTCAACAACCCAATGACATTACTGTTACAAGCATGGTGGAGATGTTTTACGCCCCAGAAACATGATGAAGAAGTCAAAGAATAGAGTATCATTTAACTTTCATCTTTCTTTTTTGCAAGTATCGTTCGAGTTCTTTTATTAATACCTTCTTCGTGTTTTCTTTCTTCGTACGAGTTGGAGAAGATACAAAAGAGTTCGACCTCATTTGTTGAAAAACGAGTTGGAGAAGATACGATGGTGAAGAAATGGAAATGATACGATGTTTTCGAGTTCAATGTTTAGTTCTCCGTTTGTTAATGGAGATGATGGATTTCGTTAGCTTTCAATATGGTATTCGTAAGAGTTAAATGGTTACGTTAGAAAAATTGATAAAAAGAAGTTAAAACTCGATTTCTTGAAATCCTATTTATTTATTTTATTTTGAATAAAACGCTAATTTTGTAACAATTAAAAAATATTTTTTTCTCTCTATTGGAACAGTAGGAAAATCATACATATTACTTTAATTTATTATAATGATTTAAAAATAAAATCAAAGCAATATGTAAATTATAAATTAAATAAAAAATTAATTTGCTGATATGATGACTCAGCCCATGATATATGCAACATTTTCTCGTAATTGTAATTCCAGCCGCAAGGATATGTGGTTAATTTTTTATTTAAAAATAAAATAAAATGAAAATGTGATTTTAATAATAAATGAATTAAAATTTGTTGACACTAAAATTCGAATCCATGATTAGTTTAATTTTTTTCACAAAGGAGAATTCCAACCTTTGAGCCACCTAATCTGCTTTTAATTTTAAAAAAGTAAACTTTAGATTTTAAATTTTTCTTGACATATTTTTTAGCAATCGTAATAAAAGCTCTATCATAATATATTATTTATTATAGTGTCTTATTTCTAAAATCACAACACTTTGTGATTTTATATTAAACATCGTAAAAAAGTTGTTATGGACTGGACCAATGGCTAGAATTGGCCCAATCCGCCTCTGCTCCAGTGCGGCGCAAATTGTCTGAGCCCAATCCACAGAGGAGCAAAAGTTACCTTTCTGCCCCTTCAGTTGGGCAAGGAACACATCGTTCCTCCCCGGATTTACTACTCGTCACGCAGGGCTTCATGGCTCCCCGGACAGTTGTGGGCATGTGCCCGAAACCACGCCTATGCCCGACATAACGGCTAGTTTCGGAAACCCTGCCCGACATAACAGCTAGTTTTGGGTAGTTACCTATTCTTTGGGGAAAACGGTTATTTTGCCCCCGAAAATAGGACCGTTGGCCACGCGCTGGGGGCTCTATATAAACCCTCTCGCTTGAGAGGGTCAGGTATCCAATATTCACCCTACGAACTAATACTTTGTACTTGCCCATTTTCTCTGACCCTTTTTTACTTGAGCGTCGAAGTGCCTTGCAGGTACACCCCCTCCTCTCCATACGACCAGCATCCCTGGCGCACTTGGCGACCTGATTCTACAGGATCTGATCCAGCCTTCACGATCAGTGGCGCCGTCTGTGGGAACTCTTGTTCTCCCCTTCTTTCTTTAACCGAAGATCAAAACAACTTTCGAACATCATTATGATCATGGCCTCCCAAGATCGCACCCAGGATGCTCTTCATTCCACCATCTTCTCCGTCAATAAATCTGACGTTGACGGCCAATCATCTCTCCTCCGAGATGCCCGTTTCCTCAGGGATGGAGCCCCCGCGTCTCCTTCCCCTACCCCTGCTGATCGCAACAACGATCAACCATCTCTCGACCTCCAGCCCGTTCCTGTTCCGCCCAGCGCCGACCTGACCGTGGTAGCCCTTCTGGAGGCCCTCAACAAAACCAACACCCTGATCCTGCAGCAGAGCGAGAGGATCGGGGCACTGGAAGAGTCTCGCCGTCCAAGATCCCCTCCTACGTAGAGGAACCAGCGACGATCTCGAAGCCCGCAGCCACGGAGAGAAGTAGACCGAAGACTGCGCCAAGAGCAAGATCCTCGCGTAGCCCGAAAGCGCGACCAGATCTCCCCGCGTGATCAGCACGCTCATGACCACAAAAGGACTCGAAGGAACGAAGAGTCTCTGATCAAGTCCAAAGGACGGGCCCGCTCACCTTCTCCTCGAAGGAACCGCTCACCTTCTCCTCAAGGGAACCGCTCACCTTCCCCGCGAAGGAATCGTCGACGCGAGCAGCCCATCCGGTCATCATCATACACCAGTTCTAGTGATGACGACGAGCCTCACGGCCCGTTGTCCCAGGAGATCTTGGCTACCCGTCTCCCAAAAGGCTTGGAGAAACCCCCGTCACTTGGCACATAAGACGGGACCACCGACCCCGACGAGCACATCGAGAATATCGATGCGCTGCTAGACTACCGCGGCGTACGGGGCACCATCAAGTGCAGACTTTTCCCGACCACGCTCCGAAAGGGAGCAATGACATGGTATAAACAACTGCCCGAGGAGTCCATCACCTCGTGGAAACAACTGGGCAGGATATTCTCGCGGAACTTCACAGCATCTCGCCGCCATCCCAAGACTGAGGCCTCCCTCGGATCCATAATCCAGGGGAAAGACGAACCTCTTCGCGCGTATATCAAGAGGTTCAACAAGGAATCTGTGCAGGTCCCGACGACCGATAAAATGAAGAAGTTCCTGCTCGAACAAGGGGTCCGCCCGGATTCCGAGTTCGCCAAAGCCATCAGCCTCGCACCACCGAGGAACTTGGACGCCCTCCTCCTCAAAGCCCAGTCTTATATTCAGTATGAGGAGAAGATCGCGACCAACAACGTCCGAACGTCTCGCCGCCAGGAGAACGCTCGGGCTTCCAAAGGAGAAGAAGCCTCGACGTCTCGAGGCGTTTCTATGATAACACTCCCCTGACCGTTTCCAGGTAAAAGATTCTATCCGAGTGTGCCAACTCAGAGTTCAAACAAGCCGGGGTACGTTTCCCCAAACAGCTGCCGAACAGACCAAACGTGGATAAGTCTAAGTACTGCCGCTTCCACAAAAGTCACGGCCATACTACAGAGGAGTGCATCCACCTGAAGGATGCCATTGAAATACTGATCAGGGATGGCCACTTGAAGCAGTTCGCAAAGAAGAAGGATACTCCTCGGCAGGACGCCCAGGAATCCAAGAAAGTCGAGGAGGAGGTGCCCTCCTCGGACGACGCCAACGTACAGGTCGCGATGTCTATCTCACGGCCAGAGGACTTTTACGTCCCAGACGGGCTCAACGCCCCTGCATATCTCGCAGCCCACAGCCCGTGGGAGAATTTTCCTTCCACCATGGTCATTTCTGGTGGGGGATTCAACAAAGTCACCGTGGGTTCCGTGAAGCGGAAGTTCGACCACCTGATCAACACCAGCTCGAGCAAAGCGACCACGCTTGATCAGGCCCCGAAGGGTTCTATCCCCATCTCCTTCTACAGGGAGGAACTCCTCGGCGGCTCCCCGAACTCCAGCATTCCTCTGCTCGTCAGAGCCCAGATGGTGAACTTCGACGTTCGCAGGATATTTGTCGACCAAGGCAGCTCGGTCGACATCATGTACTCCCAGCTGTTCTCAACGCTGCAGCTGGACGAATCGCACCTTACCCTCTACGTAGGGTCCGATTTACAGGGATTTAACGGGCCTGTGACCAAGCCGTGGGGTTACGTCGAGTTAATCGTGACCTTCGGAGCAGCTGAAATGGCCAGATCCATCAAGGTGCAGTTTCTGGTAATTGACTGCCCGTCACTTTACCAATGCATTTTCGGAAAGCCAACTCTAGCCGAGTTGGTAGCGGTGCCCTCGACCGTCCACCTGAAGATGAATTATTACACTTCGAAAGGAATGGTCACCACCATCCACGGTGACATAGAAGCTACCCGACGATGTTTTGAAGCAACTACAAAGGGGCTCAATGCCATTGCACCCAAGCCTAAAGCATCGAGCAAGCCAGCACTACCAAGCAGCTCCGAGGAGGCCAAGCCTTTGCCCCAGGTCGACTCTATCGACCTCGACAGTCGCTTCCCCGAGGACCAGCAGGAGGAACGAGCAGTTTCAGCCGGACATTCCACATCATCCAGCAGCAGCTCCCATCCGATGCGCCCAATCCCGGATGGCAACTTCGAGCTAGTCCTGTTTGGTGAAGACCCCCAACGGGGAGTGAAGATCGGAACAGACCTGCCCGACATAGCGAGGAAGCATTTTGAAGCGTGCCTCTGAGAGAATGCAGACCTGTTCGCATGGAGCGCCTCGGAGATGCCCGACTTGGATCCATCCATCGCATGTCACCAGCTGACCATTGACCCGACCATCAAGGTCGTAGCACAACGTAGAAGGAAGCAGTCTCCGGAGAAAACAGAGGCTGCCGAAAAAGCTGTAAAGGACCTCCTCGAGGCCAAATTTATTTCGGAAGCCAAGTACACCACTTGGCTGTCCAACGTTGTTTTAGTAAAAAAATCTAATGGAAAATGGCGCATGTGCATTGATTATACCGATCTCAATAAGGCATACCCGAAGGATGCCTACCCCCTCCCCAATATTGATAAACTTGTTGATAATTCTGCTGGTTTTAAAATATTATCATTCATGGACGCCTACTCGGGCTACAATCAAATCCCAATGGCAATGTCCGACAAAAATATACGGCCTTCATGACCGAATCAAGGAACTATTACTACAACGTAATGCCCTTCGGCCTGAAGAACGGCAGAGCAACGTACCAACGAATGATGAACAAGGTATTTCGGGGAGAAATAGGCGACATGCTCGAAGTATACATGGACGACATGATCATTAATTCCCACAAGGAGACCGATCATACTGCCCACTTATGAAAGGTCTTCGAACAGGCCAGGAAATACAAAATACATTTTAATCCGGAGAAGTGCACGTTCGGTGTCCGGGCAGGCAAATTCCTCGAATTCTACTTAACAGAACGAGGAATCGAGGTCAATCGCGACAAATGCCGGGCGTTCTCCGAGTTTCCTATGCCCAAGTCCAAAAAATCCATCCAGTCCCTCAACAGGATGCTCACGTCGCTGTCTCGTTTCGTGACCAAGTCCGCCCAACACGCCCTGCCATTCTTTAAACTCCTCCGCAAAGAGGCAGCATTCGAATGGACCGAGGAGTGCGACGAGGCCCTTCTCCATCTGAAATGAGCACTCTCTGAGCCACTGGTCCTCTCTCGACCAGGCAACGGTGAATCATTGTACTTACATCTGGCCGTCACGACCGAAGCAGTAAGTGCCGTTCTCATCCGCGAGACACCTGACAGGCAGAAACCCATTTACTTCACAAGCAAAGTGCTGCAAGGACCAGAGTTAAGGTACCAGCAGATAGAGAAAGTGGCATTGGCCCTCATCAACGCGGCCAGAAGATTAAGACACTACTTCCTGGCTCACACGATTATGGTTCGAACAGACCAACCCATAAAGCAGCTGCTCGGACGACCAGATATGGCCGGCCGAATGCTCAAATGGTCGCTAGAGTTGTCCAAATTTGACATCCAATACGAAGGCAGAAAAGCCCTCAAGGCCCAAGCTCTGGCCGACTTCGTCGCAGAGATGACATTCGCAGACTCCCCCGTGAGCCAAGCGCACAAATGGACCATCTTCGTTGATGGAGCCTCAAGCTCGGCAGGAAGCGGCGCGGGCATCATCCTTGAGAGCAACGAAGGAATTATCGTCGAGGTATCACTCACGCTGTCTTTCCAAACCTCCAACAACCAGGCAGAATACAAAGCCTTCCTCGCTGGGCTCCGCCTCACCGAGGACCTGAGCGCACAAGAAGTCGTCATTTGCACGGACTCACAACTCGTGTCCCTCCAGGTCCGGGGTGAGTACCAAGCCAAAAACGACAACCTGATCGAATACTTGGCCCTGGTAAAGAAGGAAATGGCGAAATTCACAACAGTGGAAGTGAACACGTTCCCCGCGAACATAACGTACGAGCAGACGTGTTGTCCAAACTGGCCAGCACGAAGAAGAAAGGCGGAAACAAGTCCGTCATCCAGGAAGTGCTTCCTCGACCCAGCATCGAGAAGATCTCCCCGACACTAGACGTGCAGTTAATCGGCGACAGCAACTGCTGGATGACCCCAGTCTACAACTATCTAGCCAAAGACGAACTCCCGTCCGACGCAAAGGAGGCCAGCACGATCAGGCGAAGAGCTTGCTCGTATGTCCTGGTTGAGGGTAAACTATACAGGCGGGGATTCTCCATCCCACAGCTCAAATACGTTGAGGAGGAGATGGTCGCGCACATCCTGCACGAAATCCACGAGGGAATCAACGCCCAACACCTCAGAGGAAGGTCCCTTGCTCGCAAAGCTCTCCGAGCAGGATATTACTGGCCGACCATGCAAAATAACGCGAAAGAGCACGTAAAGAGATGCGACAAATGCCAACGACACGGGGACATGCACCTGGCTCCGCCCAACGAGCTCAAGGCTATGTCCTCCTCGTGGCCATTCGCCTGGTGGGGCCTAGACATCCTAGGACCCTTCGTGGTAGGATCAAGTCAGAACAAGTACCTCATAGTAGGCGTAGATTATTTCACAAAGTGGATAGAAGCAGAAGCCTCTAGCCAAAATAACTGCCCTCAACATCATGCGTTTCTACAAACGAAACATCCTTGCACATTTCGGTATTCCCCAAGCGATAGTAACGGATAATGGGACACAGTTCACGGACAGGAAGTTTCAGGACTTCGTCGCCCAACTGGGCACGAAGCAACACTTCGCATCCATCGAACATCCCCAGACAAACGGGCAGGCTGAGGCAGCTAACTGAGTCATCCTTCGAGGCCTCAAGCGAAGGCTAAACGAAATAAAGAAGGCATGGGTCGAGGAGCTGCACAGCATGCTCTGGGCGTACCGCACAACTCCCCATTCGACGACCGGGGAAACACCTTTCCGTCTGGCATACGGGACCGAGGCTGTAATCTCAGTCGAAGTTCACGTGCCCTCTAGGCGGACAGAGTCGCCCCTAGACGAGGAGATGAACGACGAATCCTTAAGGGAAGAGCTCGACCTCGTCGAGGAAATCAGAACCGGGGCAACCCTCTGCGAAGCCTCGCTAAAACAAAAAATCACCATCAGGCACAACACCAAAGTGATACGGCGAGAGTTCGACGTGGGAAGCCTTGTCCTAAGAAGAAACCACAAAGACTCCCGCGAAGCCAAACTGGCAGCCAATTGGGAAGGACCCTATCGCGTCCGGGCAAAAATGGAAAACGGAGCATACTACCTAGAATATCTCTCTGGGGAAGAACTTCCTCGACCATGGAATGCTGAAAAATTGAAACAATACTACAGCTGATCCTTCGGTTCGACTCGTCGCAACGACAAACGTCAGCTACCGATCACTATGCGCGTCCAGGTGCAAGCGTCGCATACGATTAAAGCATAACCCCGCTCAAGAACGAGCCGGGTAAATGCTCGACAGCGGTCCTCGATTGAGTATCGCCGTCGTCAAAGTACCATGATTGGCAGAACCCCAGCTCGCGATGGGACGTTCACACCGCGAACTCAGGCCTCAAATGCGACCTGAGCTCTGCTCTCCGCCAGGACATTCCCCGACAGTTCGACCAGTTCCCCACACTGCCGAACACATCTATTACGAAATATTCACACAAGTCAAATACCCCCTACCACGGGCAGACATACATTCGCAGCGAGCATGCATACAACACTTGGCAAAAAATAAAAGCAAGTAAAGCCATGCAAACAACAGAATCAAATAAGCGATAATTGAACATGTGGCCGCAAAGAGCACAATTGTGCATTTTTACATAAAACGAGGGCCATGCCCCCCCAAAAACAAAATTACAATGGCACGCAGGCTGGACAAATTACAACAAAGTAAAAATCCCTCATTCGTCGGGGTGTTCGGGTCCCTGCTCCTCGGCTGGCTGGTCCTCGAGAGTAACGACAAGGATGCCTTCGGGCAAGACGATGCGGCCATCCTCCACATGCGCCAGGTAGTGAGTACCCTCGACAGAAAAATCAAGCTCAGGGTTCACCACTCGCAATTGCGCCACGACATTTCTGAAAGACTCCTCTGCGATGGTAATACCATCGTCTTCGGCCAGCAGCATGCAAGCAATCAGCTCGGATCTAGTCTTCAACTCTTTCACATCGCCTGGCTCGTCGGCACCCGGGGCACTGGCCGCCCTCAGCTCCTTGATCAGGTCCTCGGCAACCTTCTTCTCCGCCGCCAGTGTGGAATTCTCCTCCTTTAGCCTGGCCGCCTCCGCTTCAGCCTTCTTTCGAGCATCGCCGACGCTCTTAACTTCCTCCTTGAGGGACACATTAGAAGCCCGGGCAGCAGTAAGTTCAGCCTCGGTCGCAGAATCCCCTTCAGCGTAAACAGCTGCCATCTCTAACATCCGGACCAAGGCTGAAGCATCTTGGGCCACCAGCGCCCTTTTGCTCGGGCGATCCATACCTTCCAAGCGAAGAGATTCTGCCCGGGGAACAACTAAAGAGTTGCCTTCGAAAAACCTCCTATCAAGAATGCAAGGAGGAAGCTCGAACTTCCCTTTCTCCGCTGCCCGAGTAAGATCCACGGAGTCGGTAATCCTTGGCTGCTTTGGTCGCCCAGCCAAAGACAGAGGAGATCCGCGGGGGGCAGGAGTTGGAGAGGTAGAGGTCCCCGTAGCAGATTGCACCGGAGGAGGAACGCGGCCACCAGCGAACCGAGATTTTGGAGGAGCCGTTCCAGCTTTGTTCCTCGCCATAACATTCCTCACAACCCGATCATGAGCCTGAGGCATCTCACCTACACAAGCAAAACACGAGCATGTTAGATACGAGGAAAACAAATAACACGAGCAAAATATAAACAACTAAGACTACCGAGCAGCTTCTTGGTCTCCGCGGAAGTCTTGCACTCCAGCAGTTCCTTGATGTCAATAAATCTGCTCGACCCGTTGACTCCCATCTTCCTCGAAGATCGGGCTGCTTTTACTCGTCCAGCACTCAGCGAGCCAGAAAGAGGTGACCCAATTCATCAACGCATCATACGTCGCAGCATCCTGCTCGTCTAAATCGCCCGGCTGGTATACATAATCACTAGGCCCCTTGGTAAAATGCTCAGCTGACCAGTGGATGGGGAACTTATAGAGTCTCCGCCCGATGAACTTCCCCTCCTCGTTATGCAGCTCGTTACCATCCTCGTCGACCTTTATCTCCCAGATGTATGTGCTATCCTGGGCAGCCTCAGACACAGGTTCAACAACGAAGTAATGCCCCTTAAACGTCCTTATCGACTCCGAGAAGGGCTTGAACAGCTTGCGAGGCTGTTTTAAAGAAACCCAGCCATACTTCCTCCCCGACAGCTATCGTTGAAGGTGGAAGACAGTGAAGAATAAGGGAATAGTAGTCCCCAAGGCAAGGTGCTCGCACACCAACTCAAACGCTCGAATAAAGGCTAGGGAGTTCGGGTGCAGCTGCGTGGGGGCCAACCTCAAATGCTCGAACACCGACTTCTGGAAATCGGTGAATGGAAACCTCAGGCCCAATTCCTTAAAAGAATACTCATACATGGTGAAGCTATCACTAAAATTTGAGCAGACGCGCTCGTCTTCGGAAGGAAAGAACACCTTCCACTCTCCCTCCGGTCCTACGTCGGTAAACACGTCCCCTGCATATTGTGCGAACGACGACCTGTGCTCAGAGGGTTCAGCCACCTCCCACTCTTCGGCAGAGTCTACGATGACGTCCTCGTCCATGATGTCCATATTCTCTTCTCTGGAGACATTGCCAGCAGAGCTCGAAGCCGTCGAAGTTGTGGCAGTCGAATTACTGCTGTTCTCAGATCCAGTTTCCTCCTCGGACGTATCTGGAATAACCTCTCTATCTGGCCCTGTCGCCATTACGATCACCTAAAATGCAGAAAGGAAAGTGAATTCGACAGCAAATCAAATTCACCCTTCCACTGCTAAATTAAGTGAAAGGGCGCGCGAGGGCTGAGGACAACGTCCCCGGCCTAAGCCTTAACATCAAAAGGAAAGCCAAGACCTCCCCGCGAGGAGATGCTCGCCACTACCATCCCAGAACGAGGAGCTTCCCTGTGCTTACACCCAGTTTCTGGCGAAGCTCCACCGGAAATCACAAAGCTTTACCGGAATCTGGAAATGTTCAACCAAAAAACTCTTCGCTCTTTCAGAAGATGAACAAATTAGGTGGTTACACATGCAACCTCGCCGTGAACCACCAAACGAGTTAACAGATCCGACATTTTTTTGAAAGCGCAGAAATGGCTCAACCGCCTTCCACCACCAACACTCGCCGAAAAAACTCACATTTCGTCCTCTAAACTAGCCTTAACTGCATGCAAATCTACCAGCAACAATGAAAGGGAGTAAAACAAGTCTTAGATCAGAGAACTTACATGATTTGAGTGGAAGAAAGAGGCTGCTCGAAACTTGACGCGGTGGCCGGAAGCACTAAAGACGGTGACGGGCAAGAGCGTAGAAGAGACGAAGAGAATTCAGAAGAGAAAAGTGCAAAATGGGACAATCTTCCCCCTTTTATACAGAGGGGCACGTGCAAACACGCGCCCGTAGGCCATCATGACTACCCAGTAGCCATCATTGCCTATTAACTGCTACACGGAGCTCTAGGTACACGTGGCGCCCCAATGTTTCCAATTCTGTCTGACCATTAGTCTCCCCGCACTCCGGGCAACATAGTCACGACCACGAATCTCACGAACACCTGGGACCACGAGCACTTTGAGACAACCTCCTTTGTCTGCAAACGACGACTCTTTGCTAGCTCCCCGGAGCAACGAGTAGTCCTTAAGTCATCACTCCCATGCTCGGGAGCAACGACTTGGGGGGCTCCTGTTTTGGACTAGACCAATGGCTAGAATTGGCCCAATCCGCCTCTGCTCCAGAGTGACCCAAATTGCCTGAGCCCAATCCACAGAGGGGCAAAAGTTACCTTTCTGCTCCTTCATCCGGGCAAGGAACACATCGTTCCTCCCTAGATTTACTGCCCGTCACGCAGGGCTTCATGGCTCCCCGGACAATTGTGGGCATGTGCCCGAAACCACGCCTATGCCCGACATAACGGCTAGTTTCGGACACCCTGCCCGGCATAACGGCTAGTTTTGGGTAGTTACCTATTCTTTGGGGAAAATGGTTATTTTGGCCCGAAAATAGGACCGTTGGCCACGCGCGGGGGCTCTATATAAACCCTCTCGCTTGAGAGGGTCAGGTATCCAATATTCACTCTACGAACTAATACTTTGTACTTGCCCCTTTTCTCTGACCCTTTCTTACTTGAGCGTTGGAGTACCTTGCAGGTACACCCCTCCTCTCCATACGACCAGCATCCCTGACGCACTTGGCGGCTTGATTCTATAGGATCTGATCCAGCCTTCACGATCAAAAGTTATATGTTTAATTTATTGTAGTCTTATGAGCATGATGTAAACTACAATGATTGTATAATTCTATTAAATTATTTATTAACAAAATCTATCTTCTTTTTTTAAAACTTATTCTAGTCTTTCAATATAAAATATTTTCAATAATTAAGTCTCTAATACATAAATAATTAAATATTATAGCCTTCCAGAAATAACAATTAAATGACCTTTATTTTATTGTATTTGTTTTGACACCACTTAAAAAAAAAACAAACGGCAACGCGTTTTTATTGTATTTGTTTCCACGGATAATACAGATGATGAGTGAGTGGCTCTCAAGCATTGTAGGGGTGGACAAACGGTCGGGCCCGGTCGGTTTCGGGCTCAAACTTCTCATCCAGACCAAATCGTGGGTGCTAAAACAAGACCCGATTTTGACTGAACTTAATGTCGGTTATTTCGGTTTCGGTTTTTTGGTTTGATCGGTTTATCGGTTGGTTTTAATCGGTTTGGACCTACAAAATTTAATAGCCCAATTGCAAAAATAATTGTAATTTTTCTAATCATTTTATCATTCGTTGATTTATTTTTTCATTCAACCAAGGCCAATACTATATTTCTTTCATCAAAAGACCAATATCATCATTCATCACAAAGTCTATATTGTGATTCCTAAATATTTCTGATTATATCATACATCATCACAAGTCCAATACCATATTAAAAATCACTTCAAATGTCTAGTGATTTCACCATTTATAATTCATATTAAGTAAAATACTAGCCATCTATAAAGGCCATTAAAAGAGACATAACACATAAAATTATTAATTACAATCATCATCTTGTAAACATCATCTTGTAAACATCAACAAATTTAAACCATCAACTTGTAAACATGTAGATGAGCCTTTTTTTAGTGTTGACCCTGCACTGCACCTGCATTTTTTAGTGTTGAAAGGATTTACAAATTAGCAGCACTTCCAAAAGATTACAGATTTACAAGTTTAGAATGCAAACAGAACTTCCAAAAGTTTAGATTTACAAGTTTAGAATGTAAACAGAACTTACAAGTTTAGAATGCAAACAGAACTTCCAAACACTCTTCTTTTTGGAATCACATATGTAGTTTGAAGAAGTGAGGACTGTAGAGAGACAGATAATGCATCACATATAAAATATTTTGATGCAATTGAATATCAATTTATTCAAGCAACATACCTTAGAAGGTACTGTTTCAAAATTGTTACACACCTTGTGACAACTGCAGGACTGGTAAAATAAGTGTCGATGTCAGCAGCAGAAAATAGAAATTTAAAACTCATGAGAAACACTGTGGCAAAGATAAATGGCTCTGCTCCAGTATCAACTATCAAGAAACAAATGCAATAATTACCTTCACACTCTCTCCGCCATGGTATATTCCAAAATTGCACTATAAGCCAGGTCCATGGAAGTTGTGTCCGATCACAAATTCCACCTAGTATCTTTGTTTTGTAGTTGTGTCCGGTCACACAAAATTTGTTCTTCCAAAAAAAGGATTTCAAAATATAGTTATGTGTTATGCCAAGATGCACAAGTCATACATGACTCCAAAATATCAAAATGATTTCAAACTGTGGAAAAATTAAACAAAAACAGAATTAGTATATATAAATTAAGTATAGAAAAGTAGGAAAATTACAAAACAGAGTTATTATCTTACAAAAACAAAAGCATCAACTTTCTCAATCACAACCTATTGGTTGTGATTGAGTCGAACCTACAGCAGCATGTTCAATTGTTGCTCCAGCTTCAGCATTACCAGCCCCACTATTTGTAGTTACAAAGCATTGTTGAAATTCTAGATTGCGTTCAAAATTTAAAAAACAATAACAATGTTATAAATAGTAGTGACCAACAAAATAAATAAATAAATAAATACGGAGTATGAATTTTGGTACCTGCTATGACTTCCTCAGTTATCCCAAACTCTTTAGTGTAATTGACGTCTTTGAAATATGTACGAGAAGGCTTTAACCAGTTCTGAGTACATATCAGCCCTTCAGTCGCTATTGGACTCAAAGAGCTCCTATAAACTTCTAAAACTCTCCCCCTATGCTAAATGCACTCTCAGAAGCTACAGTTGATATAGGGGTGGCCAAAATTTCTTTCACCATTGCTGTTAGGATTGGGTAATGAGGTTTGTTTTGTTTCCACCAAGTTAGAATGGATGATTTATCATTATCATTTGCACAAGGATCATTCAAGTACCTCTGAAGTTCATTTTGTTTATCAATGGTATCTTTATCCTTCAAATGTTGCTTAAAAGCATCATCCCTTAGAGAATGTGAAAATTTTCTAGGTTGAGCATCAACAACATGATAGTTATCTGATGGACCGGGTGAGTGTATGGTCACATTAGTTTGATCATGGGCAGATTTGTACCATGTGTACAATTTAAACAAATTATCCTTGACATTTTTGGCCATTTTCATAGATTTTTCGGTCCCTTCCCCATAAACTTGATCAAAAGACCACTCAATGTATCTAAACTTATAATGAGGGTCAAAAATCACTCCAAAATAGAGAAATTGGTTGATGTTTTTTTCGTCTCCCCAATATTTATCGTACTTACGCTTCATCTCATATCCTACTGAGGCTAAATCAGAGTTCAAGTTCATAGATGCTTCTTGAAGCTCACCAAAAACAGAAGATAACTGATGGTAAGCTGTGTGCAGTGACACTTGTTGAGATGAAGAAAAGACCTTGGTGGCTTCATAGAAAATTTTCAAAAATTTCACAAATTCTCTAACATTTTCCCAATCACTACAACAAGGAAGACCGGCTCATCCAAACCATTCAACATACCCTACATCTTCTCCTTCTAATTTTTCAAATGCTGTTTGGAACTTCTCGGCAGCATCCAACATCATGTATGTTGAGTTCCACCTTGTGGCAACATCTAGACACAAGTGTTTCCTACAAGTGATCCTAGAAAATTCAACACACTCTTTGAATTTCAATGCTCTTTGTGGTGAAGACCTTACAAATCTCACAGCATTACGAATGCTGGAAACAGATGGACCTTGTTCTTTCAGTCCATCATTAACAATCAAATTCAGAATATGTGCACAGCAGCGCATATGAAAAAACTCAGCTTCACCCATTAATCCATTCTTGATATGAATTCTCTTCTTTAAATATGCTACAGCCACGTCATTGCATGATGCGTTGTCAACAGTGATTGTAGACACATTTCTAAGACCTCATTCCCTCAATATATCCTCAAGTTTCCTACCAATGGTCTCACCTTTGTGATTAGGAACTAAGCTAAAGCTAATGATCCTTTAATGATAGTTCCAATCATTGTCAATAAAGTGAGCTGTAATTGTTATATAGCTAAGGTTTTGAATGGAAGTCCATCAGTTTGTAGTTAGTGCTACCCTGCTACAATCAGACCTAAAATAAGTTTTCAATCTCAACTTCTCATCTAGATACAACTGAAAACAATCCCTAGCAATTGTCCTCCTAGACGGGATAATCAAAAGTGGTTCTAATTGTTTACATAAGATGATAAACCCCTCACCTTCAACTACTCTAAATGGGTGTTCATCAAGGATAACAAACAAAGTTATTGCCTTTCTACAAGCTTCTTTATCAAACTTTGGGCTAACAGAAATCAAGCCACCACTTCCAAAAGCAAGGTTTGTTTGTTTGAGGTCATTTTCTAGGTAAGGATTTTTGTTACAAATTTTTGAGTGGGCCAACATGTTAGACGTTCCGTGTGATTTAGGATCACATCTATATCGTTTATGGCAATGCTTGCAGGCAGCAGTTCTTTCAACAACATCGGTTAATTCGATAAAATGGTTCCAACATGAAGATTTTTTCTTAGGACCATCTGCATTAGGCCTCCTTTTCTTTTTACTAGGGTCAATAGGAGGAATAGCGGTCTCGTTCACCGCCTCAGTTGTAGCTGCAGCTGCAGTTGCAGCTTCAATTGCAAACAATTAATAAAGTGTACTTAGTAAAGCAAAAACATTCACAATTAAGATATTTTTATCAAATTTAACATATTCTGGGAACAAAAAATTAACTGCAGCAGCAACACAATTAAGATAACAGCAGCAGCACCCATTTATAAATTTACAAGAGTCGAAATGTGAAAAGCAGACAAAAAGCATGTTCTTAGTTCAGCACTTTTATAAAATCTAATTTATGTCATTTTTGTAAAATTAAAGTAGTTTACTATGATTCTTACAAATTATGATATGATGATCTTATAGTAGTACATTAAGTAAACATTAATAATTTAATAGTACTAGCTAGTTTGAAACTTAGCAGGATCCCTAAAATTCCCTCTTAGCCAATCCAATAATGTTGTTTGTTTTTTAGTAATATAATATGATTAGAGCTACTGTTATTAAGAAGATTGTAATTAAGCTACTGACATTGCCATTATGGTTGATTTGGTCAAGATTTTGCACTAGAAGTCACTAATGATTTTAATAATCTAAAGGGATGTAAAAAGCAGATAGTATCATCATTTATCAAACCACACAACACAACCCACCCACCCACCATTGCCATGAATGAGCTATAGCTCTGTTTTTTTTACATCTTTAAGCCATGAATGACTTAATACTGAGATATACTTACAATGTTGTTGCTCTTCCTCCATAATATCCAATGCAACTCCCAATCCTTCTCTACCACTATCTCTTTGCTCAACACATTGTCTTACACTTGGTCCTTGTTTGCTACCACCTCCTTGCTCCATCTTTCCAATTTCCAATCAATATAATACAACATGTCAAAAAAAAAATCCAACAAAAAAATTAATACAAATAAATCAAGAATGTAGCAAGATGAAACATAAAACAACATTAATCTGAAAAATAAAAAGTAACATTACCTGATTACTTGTTTTTTTTAGACGAATCAGAGATCCAGCATGTCAAAACAAATAAACAATGTTAGTTTAAAACTTTGAAACATTAAAACTAAAAACTTCATATTGAAACTCATGAAAAATACGAAGAAGGTGATGAAGGAACAAAGACTGAAACAATATGAAGAATAAAATAAGAGAAAGAATAAAATGAAAAATACCTTGAAGAATATGATGAAAGAGAGTTCGATGATCAAGATACATGGTTTGGATGAAGGATCTACACCATTTTAGGATTTTTGTAGCGACGGCGGTGGGCTAGGGTTTGAGCTTTGTTAAGAGAAGATGAACAGAAATGAAACTAGAGAAAGTGAGGGAGTGTGTGTTTTGCTGAGTGTGAGTGGAAAATTTTTAACCCAGTATAAGATACAAAATGCCAGCATGTAAACATGTGAGGGGATCCGGTTCGGTTCGATTTTAAGTGGTTCAATTTTATAGATCCGAACCGATCCACTGGTATCCATGTTAAACTGTGTGGACCAACCGATTGAACCACTCAACCGATCCAACCCAAACCATTTTCATTTTTTTTCCGGTTTCGTTGGTTCCTGGTCGGGCCTGGACCATTTGTCCAGCCCTAAAGCATTGTATGACTTTCAGTAGCTCATGCAAAGTCAAGCAGAAAACAAGATAGAAAATACATGGAAGTTAGTGAGCAAGTATTTATTTATGTTGAAGTTATAATGCAACACAACACCAATAATTTCTGCTATAGTGTTATTGTGGTTATAAAAATTAATTTAAATCAAATGGATCAATGTTAGAATTATAAACTAATCATTTTTGTAATAGTATTTTAAATGTTTTAAAATTATTTTAGAGTTTATATGCAGAAATATTCGGGATAATTTAACATATACTTAAGTTTGCACAAGATCGATAAAAACTCGAATGTATGAAATATGAAATCTGAAATTTTGTGTGAAGAGAATAAGCTTTTATAATGTGATTTTATGAATCCGAAATGCTCAATTTATAGGGAAAAGTGGCGATGTTTCATAAGGTTACAATCCTTTTTCGTATCAATGTATTAAAAAACAACGTCCCCTTTTTCAATTTGATCTCAAAGAAAATAGTGTCAGATTTCTATATGTTTAGTTCGTGAGTGTAGTAAAGGATTCTTATAAAGGCTTATAGCACTAGTGTTATCCCTCTTAATTTAAATGTAGCTACGTTTTAAAATGTAATCTAGCAATTGTTATTTTAGGCATAAGACTTGTGCACAACAACTAAAAGCAGCTACGTATTCAGCCTCTGCACTAAAAAGAGCGACACAATTTGTGTTTTTATTGTGCCAAGAAACAAAACAATTTCCAAACAAGTGACAGGTACCACTAATGTTTTTCCTATCCGACTTGCACCCTGCAAAATCAGAATCAGAAAAACCTACTAAGCTACATGCATTACCCTTGAGAAACCAAAACCGTGCTGTCAAGTTTTGTTAAGATACCTCAAATTTCTTTTTACGATCTTAAAGTGGGATTCCCTAGGTAACGCTTGATATCTGGCACACATAAACACACTAAACATAATATTAGACCTACTTGTCATTAAATAGAGTAGAGATCCTATAATACATCTATATTTGGGGATATATATTTCCACTTCATTCTCATCTTTGTCAATCAGCACGCTTGAAGCTGTAACACCCCAATTTTAGTAATTTATTTTATGTAAGTCATTTTGATTTAATTGTGTATTTTTATGATTATTTTGTTGTCGAATGTTGGTGAGGTATGTGTCCTTGAAATGTGAGAATATTTAAGGGGTTGTGACCATATGATTAATCTAGAATAATTTAGAGTTATTTTAGATCATTAAAATAATGATTTAATTGATTATTTAATTAAATAATAAGAGAAAGAGAGTGTGTAGCGATTTTGAGGGCATGACGGTAAATAAGAGGTTAAGTTGAGGGAAGAATATGGAAAGTCTATTGGGAGAAAGTGAGTTACTAGAAAAAAAAGGGGGAATTCGGAAAAAGGAATTAGATTTTCATCGTACGTGAAATTGGAGCAAAAAAGACAAAGAGGTAGAGCAAGAGCTTGAGGTTGAAGAAGAAGATCAAGGGCTTTTGCTGGAAATCAGGTAAGGGTGGGAACTTGTTCCAATAGTAAAGACTATGGTAGAAGGGTAGAATGGACGAACCCTTAACCTTTTTAGGGTTGGGTGTTCTAGATCTAAATTCTGGTTTTTATGTTATAATTGTTGATTGTATGATGAATTTGGTGTGAATTCCATGTATGCATATGTTTGTTTAATGTTGTTGAAGATGTTATGCCAATGATTTATGTTTAAAGGTTTTAAACTTGATTTGTGTTATTGGGTGAATTTTGTTGTTATTATATATGCACTATTTTCTGTTGTGAGATGTCAAATGTTTTCCACCATGTTTGAGGGTTTGGAAGGTTTGGGGTAAACATGAATTGATGAGATTGAATGATTTTGTTGATGCAAATATGTGAATTATTGTGAAATTTCTATTTTAATCCCTGAATAAGTGTAGTATGTAAAAATTCTGAGATCGGGGGTTTTTACGGAATTGAAATCAGAGGCCCGGAAAGCCTCCAACAGTGAAAATTACATTTTTTTTCGTTCCTGTACAGTGGTAACCGGTTAACGCATTGGTGTAACCTGTCACAGCTGAACTGATAAGTATTTTCTGAAATTTTCGTGATTCTAACCGGTTACGTGTTTTGTTGTAACAGGTTACAGTTGTTGTGTACTGATTTTTCGGTCCCAACGATTTTCATCGTAACTTGAGTTTCGTGACTCGGATTGAGACACGGTTTGAAGTGTTGGAAAGATAACGCGAAATACTATAAAATGGAAATTTTTTTAGAGGCTGAATGTGGGGGAATTACCTAAATGATTGACGAAAATTACATGTGTAATTGACCGACGACTTACACCATAACTCAAATGACGTGTTGTTTGAAGCGTTATAAAGTTAACACTCAGATCTATAACTTGATATTGATAGGTTAATTATTTGAGTATTATTCCTATTTGTAGTGGTAAAAATTGTGAGTATAAGTTATTGATTAACTTAACTCAATAAAGCAAAAGTCGCCACCGCGCTTTTATTATTTCCAAAGGAAAGGGAAAAAGAACGAACAAAACCCTAAGAAGTTTTAAAACAAAACTAATAAAACAAATAGAGAGAGGGTAAGGGGGTTGGTTACGCAAAGGGAAAATGTTAGCACCCAAAACGTCTATAGTACTTTATAGAAACCTCTTTGAAATATCTACGCTTTTTGGTTTGAAATGTGGTTTGCTTGTAAATGATTGGAGAGGTGAGAAAAGAAATATATTTTTTTATAATTTTGTGTTTGACAAGACTTCTTGAGCCTCGTGCCTATGTACCCACAAAGTGAAATGGAGGATCAAAACCTCGTAGTTCGTGGTAAAAATAACAAAAATGGTATGTTTTGATTCATTTTAAATGAAAAGACAAGTTGTCAATTTTAAGGAGAATACTACAACTAATCACCCAAAAGTAATGAGAACTTTGCATCACAAGGAGAAGGGCTACAACTTGGATAATAATCAACAAGTATGCCGCTAACTCTCACAAATGGAAAAGAATTAACATCAATACTATGAGGATAGGAGAATTACATCTCAACTATGGAAATGACGCATGTCTAAACTTTATGAAAAGTTTTAAAAGGAAAAGTGCACAAAGGCACAAAATGATTAAATGAGTTTATGTATTTTTAAAGTCTTTTTGAAATTGTTTAATATGCTTAAGGTGTCTTAGCATTTATTAAAGAAAAAGATTTTGAAAATGCACTTGACAAGTCAAGTTTTATTATGAAAGTGGTTCTAGTTTGAAAGAAGAAGATTTTTGAAATAGAGAGGAGATTTTGAAAATTTAAGAATGGGGAAGAGATAAAAAGACTATCCTAAAGCATAAATTAAAAGCTAGGGACAAAGGAAGATTTAACTAGGAAAGCAAACCCCATGACATAAGTCAATCAAGAATTCCCTCATTTGGATTAAGCCTCAAGCAAGCCAAATAAGAAATAACAATTCAAGCATCAGATGAAATCAATAATAACCAATATGAGTCTTTAAAAGAGTCCTTAAGCTAAGGGTACCAGATGAATCCAAATAGGTCTTAAGATGTACTTCCAAGAAAATGTCAATGTCTTAATTCTAAGTCCATAACTCCTCAATAATGCATAGGGTAGTAACATCAAGTCCATGAAAGTAACCAAGTTTTTTAGAAGTTTTGATGTTTATTAATTTTTTAAGAGAAAGTCCAAATGGACAAAATAAAAAGAGCATAAGCATAAACACAAGTCCAAGTGGACAAAGAAAAAAGCAATATGATAATATGATATGGAATTCTAAAGTAAAAGCATAAAGTAAATTGCAATAAGTAAAGAGCATAATATAGATGACTTTAAATTAAAGATTAAATCAACAAAGTGTTAGTAAGTTAGTGATTAGAAAAGAGAGTCCAATTTTTCATTTTTTGGAGAACACTCAACTAGACATCCACAAGCATGAAAACATGGTCTTATATATTACAAGAGAAGGACTCCAACTAGGATAAAATCAACAAGTATGCCACTAGCTCTCTTAAGTAACAAAAGATCCAATCTATTTCACACAATACCATGGAGAATAGGAGGCTGACAATCTCACTTACAAAAATGACTTAGTTTCCGATTCGGGACAAATTTAGCGCTATGTTAAGCAATCGTAATTGGACTTATGTAGAAGTCATAACTATCTGAGGCCGGTCAATAACAATTTATGTGTTAATGCATGCTAGAGAAATGATATGTAGATCATTCTCCTAAAGCATGCCACACAAAAATAAAAAAGGGAATGGTCTCATCTTAATCAAGTACTTCCATTAATGATCAAAGGAAACCTATCACTACTTAAAAGTGAAGTGAGTGATCCAAATGATCACTTCAATAACATGTTTGAAATAATGAAGGTTCAATGCGGTGACTTGAGCATTTATAAGTGGGAGAACCCACTCACCTATCACCTTAAGGTTTTAGGTGGACAAGTGGTGTGTCTCTCACAAAGGTGCATAGTCCTGCACTATGTATCAATGTTCCCTAGTGTGAAACTCCTCTAACATGGTATCCAGAGCTCTGGTTCGTAAAAGGACCGACATACTTATATCGAAATGCCCAGGAAGTGGTGTTCCGTTGAAATCGACGCCCAAGAAGAGGTGTATCGAAATGCCCTTGAAAAAAGGTGTCAACGACGGTACAAGTATAAAAAAAGGGGAACATTGTGGACTCACACTTGAGGGGGAGTGTTGGAATAATATAAGCAAGTGTGAGTAAGTGGGGAAATAGTCCCACATTGAATAGGAATGTGGTGACTTGAGCATTTATAAGTGGGAGAACCCACTCACCTATCACCTTAAGATTTTAGGTGGACAAGTGGTGTGTCTCTCACAAAGGTGCATAGTCCTACACTATATATCAATGTTCCCTAGTGAACTCCCCCCAACAAATGGTATCATGAGCCTTTGGTTCGTAAAGGAACCAGGCTCTGATACCACTGTTAGGGGAGATTTTATACTAGGGAGCATTGAACATTGTGGAACTTTCTTTCTAGAGCAACACCTTTGTGAGAGACACACCACATACTCACCCAAAACCTTAAGGTAATAGGTATGTGGGTTCTTTCACTTATAAATGCTCAAGTCACCACATTCCTATCCAATGTGGGACTATTATCCACACTGCTCACACTTGTTAATACTTAACACAAACATCCTTGATTATCATCAATCCATGATGTTAAAGATTTTCATCAACCAAAAGAAAAAAAAAAGAAGAATGGAGATGAAGAAGAGGCAACAAGGAAACAAAAACAACAAATTGAATCCAAGGATTGATCAAGTTATCATCAAGATCAATAATCAATTTTAGTGGATTAAGGTTTTCACCCCATCAACACCCAAGATCCATTGAGCTTGATGAAACTTAATCAAACCAACCAATATCTAAATCAAACAAAATCAAAATGCAATAATATGAATTAATATGCATCAAAATGATATTTAAAATGAATTTTAAAATGAAAATAAACATAAAAATGCAAAAGATGTATCATACAAGATCACAAATGAACAAGAAAAAACCAGAAAATCATAAACAACTCAAGAATGCTATGCAAAAAAATTGAGAATTTTTAAATGCATAAAATATTTTTAAACTAATTAAAACACATAAAAAAAGAAGAAAATCAGGAAAATATTTAATGATGAGAAAAAAAATATGGAAAAAGAATAATAAGAAAGAGGAGAAAATAAGAAAAATTTAGCAATTGGTTTGGTATTTTTTGGATAAAAAATAAATTAGTTATGAATTTTTGAAAATAATGCAATAAAAAGAAAAAAAAAGTAAATAAAAATAAAAGAGGAAATATCTTATGCGTTGGATGGAATCAAAATAGTCATATTCAAGGGTTATGATAGAGAGCTCATTATGGAATTTAATGAAATAAAAGCACCAGATCCAATATATCATCAGCCATCAGATTTAAATGAAAAAGTCAATGTATACACATCCAAGGGATCAAATGGAAGGAGCATCGTGGTCCACTCATGAAATAACGCACCAGATTTAATTTGAAAACAAAACTCTCCGGTCATCTTCTCTGGTGAGCTTTCACCGAAGCTTTGGCAAACAGTTACCTCAGGTCATGAGACCTATGCCATTCTGACCGTCTCATTGAGGTGAACTCAACCATATGCTTCACTTTCATTTATTGAAAGTGAGCATGGTGAATTTTGCAAAATACGCAGAAATAAGCAACTCATGAAATTTAAAATCAAATGATGAACAACAAGAATCAATGCAAGATGATGGAGGGGAAAGGATCAGAAAGTGATGGACTACATCTTGGTAACTTGTTTGAAGCAAATTGAAGCTTATAACTACCTTGTTGAGATGGTGGTCGGAGGTTGAAGAAGCTTGATATGGTTAGAGCACTTCAGAGGGTCTGGGAGCTTGAGACTTGATGCAAGAGCTTCGGAGGAGGCCGGTGAAGGTGTTAGAACAAAGAAAATGGATTAAAAATGGCTAGAATCCAAAACCCGATAGTGAAAATTTTGGAGAAAATTTGATGTTCAAGCAGGGGTTCAATGACTCTCAAAAGCTTGGAAATGAATGGAGGGAGGCCCTCTATTTAAAAATGAAGAGAATGGGATGGTGAGAAGGGTGGAATGATCAAAGAATTGGAGAATTCGTGCACACCCTCATCATGCCGAAAGTGTGACTTTCAAGTCATCAAAACTCAACCAAAACTTGTGTTTCAAGTGCTAAACAACTTCTGGATACTTGCTAAACTTGATTAGGCACGAAATTGAACTTTAATTTGGCCTATAATTAGAATTAGAATGAGTCAAAAATATGATCATGGAGTTTTCTTTAGTTTCAAGTTACCATGTTCACCTTGTATGTGATTATGGATCGTAGTTGGATGAAAGTTAATAGATTAAGTAAAAAGTATGAGAATGAAGTGATTCAATTTCTTGATTTTACGGAGAAAAAAACCTACCTAAAGAGAAGGGGATTTTTTGGTGTCCTTGTAACATTTGCCGAAATATGCACAAACATCCAAGGGATGTAATATTCAATCATTTATGTTGTGATAGAATTATTCAAAATTACACGAAATGGGTATGGCATGGTGAAGTGACGAAAAAACACATTTGTCAGATACAGTTGAAGATGATGATAAATTTATGAATGATACTCTAGAAGTCATGATTCTTAATATTAGGGTAGATGCTTTCAAGAATTCTAATGTGGTAGATACTTTGCAACAAGACATGGAAGGGTCGTTGTATCAGGGATGTAAAAGTTTTACAAGATTGTTAGTTGTGTTAAGACTATTTAATCTTAAGGCAAAATGTGGGTGGGCGGATAAAAGTTTCACTGAATTGCTTGAATTGTTGCAAGAAATGCTTCCAAAAGGTAACATGTTGTCGAAGCGTAGTTATGAGGCCAAGATGATATTGTGTCTAATGGGTTTTGATTATGTCAAAATACATGCATGTCATAATGATTGTATATTATATAGGAAAGAATATGAATACTTGAAGAAGTTCCCGAGATGTGGGGAGTCACGCTACAAGAAGAAGGCCAATGGTGTTGAAGACGATGATAGTGTAACTAGAAAGGGTGTTCCTTCCAAGGTGATGTGGTACCTACCAATAATTCAAAGGTTCAAGAGATTGTTTGCTAATGCAAATGATGTAAAGAATACTAGATGGCATGCAAATGAAAGAGTGTGTGATACAAAAATTCGCAATGTAGCTGATTCATTGTAATGGAAGAAAATTGATTCCTTGTTTCCAGATTTTGCACTAGAATCAAGGAACCTTAGGCTTAGACTTTCCACCGACGAAATGAACCCTTTTGGTAATTTGAGTGCTAACCATACGTCATGGCCCGTTCTTCTCATAATTTACAACCTATCTCCATGGTTGTTCATGAAGCGCAGATATATGATGTTATCAATGATGATTTCGGGTCCAAAAAACCCAGGAAACGACATAAATGTTTATTTAACTCCAATGATTGAAGATTTAATACTTTTTATGGGAGGAAGACATTGATGTTGATGATGCGTATAGAGGTGATAAGTTTAAGTTATGTGCCATGTTATTTTGCACAATCAATGACTTTTCTGCATACAATAATTTGCCTGGTTACAACGTCAAGGGACATAAAACGTGCCCTATATGTGAATTTGATACATGCCACCACCAATTACAACATGAAAAAGATTGTTTATCTTGGGCATCAAAAAATTTTAAGACCTAATCTTCCATATTGTAGATTGCGGAAAGCTTTTAATGGAGAGAAGGAATTTGATTTCGCTCTAAAGCTCTTAACTGGGAAGGAAGTTTATAAAAGACAACAACACATTAAGGTTGTCTTTGGATAGAAACTAAAAGGTAAACTAAAAGGGCCCATGGAGAAAAATAGTTGGAAAAAGAGGTCAATGTTCTTTAATCTTCCATATTGGTCTTGTTTTGATGTAAGACATTGTCTCAATGTGATGCACGTGGAGAAAAATGTATGTGATAGTTTGATTGGAACACTTCTCAACATTAAAGGCAAGACAAAAGATACTAAGAAATCCCATGCAGATATGGTGTTGATGGGAATAAGACAAGAGTTAGCCCCAAAGGAAATAGGAAATAGAACATATTTGCCCCCCAATCTGTCACACTCTGTCTAAAAAAGGAAAAAATTGTGATTGTTTGTAGGGTATCAAAGTTCCCCAAGGATACTCATCAAATGTGAATAAACGTGTGTCAGAGAACGATCACAAATTTGTTGGCTTAAAATCTCATGATTGTCATGTCTTAATGCAACAACTTCTACTAGTGACTATCTGTGATATTTTACCAAGGAATGCAAGGGTAACTATAACCAGATTGTGTTTATTCTTCAATGCTATATGTAGTAAAGTCATTAATCCTGAAAATTTAGACGAGTTGGAATTTGAGGCTGCAATCTTGTGTCAATTAGAGATGTTTCTCCCTCCATCATTCTTTGACATTATGGTTCACTTAGTTATTTATCTAGTAAGGGAGATTAAAATTTGTGGTCCAGTTTATTTATGGTGGATGTATCCTGTAGAGCGATACATGAAGATCTTTAAAGGGTATACAAAGAATCATCACTGTCCGGAAGCTTCGATCGTTGAACGGTACATCACAGAAGAAGCTATTGAGTTTTGTACAATGTATTTATAAGAAGCTAACTCTATGGGAATTCCCAAGTCTCGTCATGAGGGAAGATATGATGGTAGAGGTAGTCAAGATTTAAATGTTAAAAAATTTATCCGAGATGTAGTTCTTTAAGCACATTTGTATATATTGAATAACCTGGCTTAAGTTCAACCTTACTTGACCGCTCACAAAAGTCTTATAAAGAAAAAATACCCTCGGATGAATGAAAAATGGTTGTTGACAGAGAATAACAAATCTTTCATAACTTGGTTTAATGAAAGTGTTTCTAAAGAGAGTACATGTGCATCGGAGATAATTAAATGGCTGTCACATATGCCTAAGTTTAATGTAATTACTTGGAGTGCTTACGACATTACTAGATATTCATTATATACAAAATCAAAGGATGATCGTAGTACCATGCAAAATAGTGGGGTTATGGTTAAAGTTGAATCCATGTACTTCTTTAGTGCCAAAGATAATAATTTTGTACTAGCATCTAGAGCGTACTTTGGGTTCATTGAGGATGATTATAGAGATTGATTATTTTTCTTTTAAAGTGCCTTTATTTAAGTGCAAGTGGATTGACAGTAATACTGGTATAGAGACCGATGAATTAGGATTCTCACGGGTTAATTTTCGAAAGGCAACTTATAAGAACGAACCATTCATCATGGCAACCCAAGCAAAATAAATTCTTTATGTCACTGATCCTTCTAACACTAGATGGTCAATTGTACTTCAAGGAAAATATCTTCCTGATAGTATTGGTGATAATCAAGATTTTAAGTACGAGACCCCTTGTTTCGCAACACATGTACACCAATCATCTGACGGAAATGATTCAGATGACGTGCATGCTATTCGTCGTGATCATAATGAGGGAATATGGGAAAACTAGTGAGTAAATGTTTTATGTCACTTAGTAGTTTATAATTATTCATTTTACTATTTTTATTATTCTTTTTACTAAAGATTTAATGTTGTTGTTGATTATCCTAATTGGTTTAAATTGTTGTTCAAATTATAGGTGTTTAACGACCGGTGACAAATCTTAGCATAGAACTTTTGGAAAGCCTACAAGACTTTCCATTTTGGTAATTGCTTTTGTTGGTTTATCATTTGATTTAATTTTGTTGTAAAATTATAAGGTTTGTCTAATTTTGGCCTTGCATTTGGTGTAAACTATTGTTCTTATGTGATATGGTTCTATAATGCAGGTACAATGTTTCTGTTTCAGAAATCTACAAAATATGGTTATGTATTCTGTGATATGGTTCTGCAATTCAGGTACAAACGAAAATATTAAAAAAAATTCACCCCTCAGTTTTTAAATAAAAGCGACGTAATAAAATAGGGCTATTACCTCAGTTTTTAAACAAAACCGAGATTATATGTTAGGCGCGCCATCCAGCTTTGTAAATAATAAAAATACATATGTTGGGGTTCGAACCCATGATCAGATAACTTAATATCTCGATTTTTCTTTAACTGAGGTGTTAAGTGACATCTTTTCATGGTGCCCTTCATTACGTCGCTTGGGTAGCCGAGGTTATAGCTTTTTTGCGTGCAACGTTAAAAGCGTTATTTGTAGTAGTGCATATCTACAAAGATATGACTTTATATAAAGCTAATCACTACATCTTGGTCGACATTCACCAAAGGTACTACTTCGATCCATTTGGTAAAATAGTCGATGCCTACTAAGATATACTTGTGACTTTCAAATGATGTCGGCCTAATCTCACCTATCAAATATAAACCAAACCTCTAAATGGCCAAGATTTACCTATTGAGTATAGTGCACTGGCTGGAACATGTTGGATCCATGCATGTTTCTAGCATTATTGGCCCCCATTGACAAATTTTATGCAATCTTTCAAGATTGTGGACTAATATACCCCTTATCGAAACAACGACCACTCTATTTTATGGTCCGCTTAATGCGCGCCACTTGACCCAATGTGAACACTGAAAATTGTTAAATAAACTTTGTTTTCTCTAAGACACTAAAGTAAAACACCTTCATTATTATAGTGTGTCGTATTTTTAAAATCACTTTGTGATATTTTATTCGTAAGAAAGTTATCTGTTTAATTTAGTGTGGTCTTATGAGCATGATGTAAAATATTATCTACCATGATTGTATAATTATATAAAATTATTTATTAAAGAAATCGATCTTCTTTTTTTAAAACATATTCTAGTCTTTCAATATAAAATATTTTAAATAATTGATTCTCTCATACCTAAATAATTATATATTATAGTCTTCCAAAAATAACAATTAAATGACCTTTATTTTATTGTATTTGTTTTGACGGACCACTTAAAAAAACAAACGGCAACGCGTTTATCTATTCTACGCGTTTTTATATTGAAAGAGAAAAAGTATTTTATATTGAGCCACGTTTCCATGGATCATACAGATGATGAGTGAGTGGCTCTCAAGCATTGCAAGACTTACTGTAGCTGCTCTAAAGTCAAGCTGAGAACAAGAGAGAAAGTACATGGAAGTTTCGTGAGAGCAAATATTTATTTATTACTAATGTTCACGCTAGAAATGCAAGAGATGCAAAACCAATAATTGCTGCTATTATGTCTCATCCAAAGTATGATGTGTTTCTCAGCTTTAGAGGAGAGGACACTCGTGACACCTTCACCAGTCATCTTCATGCAGAATTGTGTAGGCAAAGGATTGAAACATTCATAGATAATAGACTTGGCAGGGGCGAAGAGATTTCCTCAGCACTGTGTGAGGCAATAGAAGAATCGGTGATTTATGTGATCATTTTGTCAGAACACTATGCTTCTTCCACTTGGTGCTTGGAAGAACTCACAAAGATACTTGAATGTAAGGAGAGATATGGAAGGAAAGTCATACCTGTGTTCTACAAGGTGGATCCATCAAATGTTAGACATCAGAGAGAGAGTTATGCAGGCGATTTAGTTAAACATGATCTACGATTTGGCAACAAAGTGGATGCATGGAAGGCTGCTCTAACCCAAGTTGCTAATCTCTCTGGCTGGGATTCACAAAAAACCAGGTCACTAATTTATTTACATACTCTTCTCATTATTATTTATTAGGTACTGTTAACTTGTGTCGTAAGAGCTTAAGTTAAAGATTTACAAATAATTTTTTTTAATAAGTAATATTAATATAATATATAAATAAAAAAATAAATACACATTTTAAAAATAATTTTTCTATTTTTAGTTCTTTAAATCATGCTCTAAAGACAAAAATTAGCATTAAACTTATTAATTACTAGATAACTTATACTTCATGAGATTCATAAATTGATTCGCGCCTAGATTATTTGTAAGTCAAAACTTAAGTTGATATATAAAAATTTAGAGTATCTCCAATAAATATTTTTTTAAAAATCTATTTTAAGTTGTATATATTATTGTCTAAAATTTTGATCGATCAACTATAAGATATCATATACACAATGTTAAGACAATATGAGATCTAAGTTCCTTCTGAATCTAAGGCTTCTTACTTTCACTCAAACTCTCTCCTTAGTGTTTACAAGATAACTATTATATGTGTCGTGATAAATCAACAAGTCCTACAACACAAATAAAAGTTCAGTATCAAAGTGAAGTAACTTGCAATTAATTATTGACAAAAGAAACTACTTATAATCTTCTCAGCAACTAAGTCTCGAATGTGTACTATCCTCCTTGTTTTTTTCGGGCTCTCTTCCACTTCTCATGGCGTGGTGGTAGAGATGGATCGTGATCAAGACTGAATGAAACATCTTCTAGCTCTTTTTGTCTCTGTTTTTTTATTTATCATTATCTCCTCAAGTTTATCGTATCCTCCACGAGACAATCTATGTGGATATGAATTTTAGCCATATTTTTCTTTCCCTTTTGATTCTTAGCCTAGTTGAATTTGTAATTTGCAGGGTTGTATTTATAAAGGATTAGCACAACACAATATTATACTTCACAATATAATATTCCTACTAACCTTGAATTCAGAAGAATTATGAGATTCGATAAACTTATCACAAACCTTATGATCAACAAAACTATAAACAAGTAAAAACAATGATAACTAACTAAAAATTGAAATGTACATTGCAGAACATGAACCATAAAGTTTACTCTGTCACTAAAGGTACATAAATGTCGGGTACGAGCACCTTGGACACACAAAAAAACACAGAAATGGAAACCAGTCTAATCCACCAAGGAAACCGGCTTCCCGTCTTCCATCGCTTGGTCAAGGCGAACTTGCTCTCGAGAGATAGGCTTAGTGGGATAAAAATACTCCACTTGCTTTAAAGCATTTTCACAAGAGTCACGCGTCATATAGTAACACTCTTCCAACGACTTCGCATACTCCTTGATTAGGGCAAGTTTCTCAATATGCATTTCACGAAGTTCATCTTCTTCCTTCTTTCAACCTTCTTGAGATTCCTTCGAGGAAGTCTCGAGTTCTTCTATCCTTTTTCGAGCATAATCCAGTGACTGACTTGTTTCATAAAGTGTGGCCTCTGTCTTAGAGACCGATGCCTAAGAAGAAGCTAACACCTCATTTTTTATGTTAGTTCTCGCACTAGCAACGCCACCTTCTCCACTAGTGTATCGGTATACTCGAAAGGTTCCACAACAACCTCTACACCTGAAAGTAAGGTAGACGACCCTCAAAGTTTGTCTAAAAACCGATCTCATTCGATAGTAAGGGCAATAACACACTCTTTGAGCACTTATTTCTCCTTCTGAAGATGGTCAGGCAGGAATACTTTACCTCGCCAGACAACTTGAAAGGCCATGGCGGTCGATTCCTGGTGGGTGTAGTAAGCCAAATCCGATAATTCCTCTTGGAGGGTCTCTTCATATTCGTTTAAAAGGTAAGATTTATCTTCTTCGGAGATGGAAGACTTGAACACTCTAACCATTCTCAAACCATAATGGGCTAGATGCGCAGGAGGCAATCTGGTCGAAGCCAGCACAGGACCCTCATCGAATCTCAGTATCTTTGCATCCCGCTTGTGAAACCAAGGATGATTAGTGAGCATCCTGTCCACTCGAAGCTCTTCAAAATCAAGACTAAGTCATGGGCCCTCTCCATCATTTAGACATGATGAACCCAAGGGATCTTCCACCACGGCACAATCAAATAAGTCACGAACTTCCACATGTGCTGAAGTAGGTGTATTTCAAGCCACCGAAATAGTAGGGATTTGTGTCATAACCTAGAGCCTCGTAGAAGTGGCTCTAGCTCCAGAACTTAGCAAATATGTCAGAGGATTGGTAGGGCGGCCCAGGTTTTATGGAGGAAACTTTAGCACGAGTCTCTTTGTTAAGGGGTATGACCAGGAAAATCGGTCCTTGAAGTGCTTCACACTATCCAAATATGTGTCAAACATCTTGGTGCATTGACGAAGAGATATCAAACCATAACTCTTCAATCAAACAATCATTTTGAACTTTGTAGAGATGGAAAAAGAGTGTCAAAGCCGACACACTCCCCTTGTGTTCACACTAATATTGATAGACTTTAATATAAGCCCACCTCACCTAGTGTAGTTCGAAGGGGCGATTAACAAGTGATTAAGAATGCCAAACTAGAACATGTTGAAGGGGAGACTGAGGCCTATCAAAGAAAACATACACTTATTTAGAGAGATGGCACGCCCATTGTACTTATTACACACTCTTTTATCTTTCTCAAGGATAAGCACTAAGCATTCCTCAATTAGAATGGGCCCACTTCAGTAAAGGCGGGATCCATACCGCCTTCAGAGGCGAAGATAGATGCAGCGTCCAACGTTTCTTGATCTACCCATACCGGAAAATTATCCCCCTTTTTCCTTACGACGCATAGTAGGTGGAATGCCCATCTTAAAAGATACTGTAAACACTAATAAAAAAAGAAACGATGCTTCAGAAAGCTTTTATGTGTGCCTCAATAGTAGAGAACCGTACAATCCACAACCTATCATCAACGGTTGAAATTTCATCGAATATTGTTCAAAGTACTCAAATACTCTAAAAAAGACAAGGCATCATCACCACCTAGAGTAGGGACACACGTCAGTTTCTCCATGTGAAACGTTACCTATTTAATGTGCCTATGCCCAATGATAGAGATGCCTCATTAAAGCCCTTCATCTCCTTAGACTAAGCAGGCGGGGTATAGCATATACGCAAATCCTTATCCTACAAAGTAGAGAAAAGAACATGAGGGTGTAATAGTATAATTTTATTGGGTCTTAAGGAGGGATACTCTAAGAAGAAGAAGAAGAAGAAGAAAGAAAGCCAAACAAATTGGACATACGAACTTAGTCATCCAAATGGGTACATGCTACCCCAATTGGGTACCTACGTGTTCGATATGAGAACCTGGTTGCCCAATTAGGTACTTGTTAGCCCAATTGGGCACCTACTAGCCTAAATGGATACCTAGTCACTCAATTTGGTATCTATTAGCCCAATATGGTACTTGCTAACCCAATTGGGGTACCTGCAAGCCTAATTGGGCTTGGGCCGCTCAAATTAGTTTCATTCACGTAGTGAATATGGACAGTGATGTGTCTCAGATACCGATTGACTTATGGTTAGTCAAAGGAAGAAACTGCTCTCCTCACAATTCTAGGGAATCAAGTCCTCTGATGGTCATGTTCCTTGGTCATGAAGCTAGGGCAAGCCATTTTCTGGCTCTCTAACTTAGACCCAAGAAGCCTCTATAAATACCTTATTGTTAGAATAAGAGAAGGATCTCCTATTTCCTTGAGAAATACACATAAGGATTCTCACCACTCTATGTGAGTAAGCCTTACCTATCATCCAAAGTATCCTAAACACCACAAACAACCCTACAAACACAAAGCTTTCTCATTGTACCTTTTAACAAGTATAGGGGGCAACTATTATGTGTCGCTCACAAAGGCCCAAGACGAAAAGCCTAGTGGCAAAGCAAAAGTAGCGATTGTGAAGAACATTAACTCCTCTATTATGCCTAAAGTAGGTAATTTTGGTTAAAACTCCCCACACTCCCCATTTTTGGTTAAAACTGCTCCCACTATATAAGAAAGAAAACGCGTCATTCTCAGGTAATCAAATTCATTCTCAAGTAATCAAATTCATTCTCATTCTCACATCACTTCTTATTTTCTCATCGATCTGGGTGTTGAAGTGTTAACCTTACATGTCATCCTCCTCTCCACCATACCAGAAGTTCAAGTCCACTGGAGCAAAGCACTACATCGTTCACCGAACTATTCTAATTCCACCACGAAACATCTTTATAAGAGGTTGATTAAATTTATAGACACACCCATTTGAGAATAACCATAGGGGTATGGATTAATCCTAAAATGATGTCTCTGACATACAACACTACTTCTAGGGATAGAGATGAGACCTAACTCAGGGTGTAGACTTTTTAACTTCAAATATTAATAATAAAAAATGTTGATATATAATTTATATAATTTACATAAAAACTAGTAAATTATAATTTTGTAATGTATAATATATATTAATTATTTTCAAGTTAAACAAACTTTAATTTTTATAAAGAATCCTTAAATGTCACTTATATGTGTGAATATATCAAATGTCCTTATTAAATTTTTGTTCTCTTTGTTGTTACATCCTAGTATCGGTTGGTTGTGAAACTGTTTTGTCCAGGTGTTTGGGTTCATACTCAAGTTTCTTTTCATATAGTTTTTATGAAGATGAGAATAATGCTTTAAATTTTTGCATTATTTTCCAGGTCTGATAGCAAACTTGTTGAAGAGATTGTGAAAGATATTCGGAAAAAATTGAGTAGTTGTGTCTCAAATGATCATGAAGGAAAGATTGGAATTGACAAACATATTGAAAAAATCCAAACTTTGTTGCACCTCGAGTCACCGACTGTTCGTATTATAGGAATATGGGGTATGGGAGGGATAGGCAAAACTGAAATTGCCAGTGCAATCCATGAAAAACTCGCAACTCATTTTAGTTTTAGTGGCATAATTAGAAATGTTCAACAGGAAATAGAACTATATAGAGTGGACCATGTAAAAAGAAAATACTTATCACACCTTCTACTTCAACAAAACAATACTTCCTCCAACTCTAATTTTTCATTTGATCCGAGGCTCAAACGGACAAAAGTTCTTCTTGTTTTTGATGATGTGAAAGATTCTGATCAACTCAATGATTTAATTGGAACACGTACTAATTTTGGCAACGGAAGTAGAATCATTGTGACTAGTAAAACAGACAAGTGCTTAATAATGCCAATGTTGATGAAATTTATCACGTAGTTGAGATGGATGATAAAGATTCTCTACAACTCTTCTGTTTAAATGCTTTTAAACAAAAAGAGCCCATAGAAACTTATGTGAGTTTGACGGAAAAGGGATTAAATTATGCTAAAGGAGTTCCATTAGTTCTTAAAGTTTTGGATTTATTTCTTCAGGGTAGAGCAAAGGAAGCATGGGAAAGTGAGTTGCAAAAGGTTGAAAAGAATCCTGAGACTAAAATTTTCAATGTGTTGAAATTGAGTTATGATGGACTTGACGACAAACAAAAGTATATATTTCTTGATATAGCTTGTTTCTATAGAGGAGAAACCGAGAAACGCGTAATTCATACATTGGATTGTTATGGTTTTTCTACTCGTATTGAAATGGATGTTCTTCAAGAGAGGTGTCTTATATCTATTTTAGAAGGTAGAGTTTGGATGCATGATCGAATACAAGAAATGGGACATGAAATTGTTCGACAAGAAAGTTTAAATAATCCGGAAAAACGTAGTCGACTGCACAAACCTGATGATATATATGATGTTTTAAAAAAGAACAAGGTATGTCCTTTAGTCCCTCAAATCTAACTTGATAACTCATTCTCAATCTCTCTCTGAGTTTTATTTTCCACATATTGCAAAATACTTAAAAGTTACTTTCTTTAGTTTCAAATATAAATAAAAATTGAGTTGATAGATTTGATCCAAATTTCAAACTAACTACATTAATTTTTCATTCAATTTTTGCTTTTATTTAAGACAAGAGAAAATAGTACGTTTCATAAAATTCCTTTTACTGTTTATTTATCTCTAGTAATTCTCATTGTTGGTGTTCAGGGACATGGATCAGATGCAATTCAAAGTATATTAATAGACTTAGACAGAACAAAGACAGTTCAGTTGCATGCTAAAACTTTTAAGAAAATGCATAATCTCAGAATGATTCGGTGCTATGATCCTGTTGGGTTGAAAAGTGACATTCTGAATAGTTTTCCGGATAATTTAAAATTTCTTGGTTGGGATTATTTCCCTCAAAGATCTTTGCCGCACGACTTTTGTCCAGATAATCTTGTTGCACTTGATATGTGGTAGCAAACTTGAACAACTTTGGGAGATAGAGAAGGTATTTCGTTTCAAGCTTTATATTGTGTGCCTTTGTACTTTGATGATATAATTATATTTTAAAAATATTATATATTGAATCATATATATAATTTTTAAAATAATTTAAATAGTCATAAATTACTATAACTTCAAAATATAAATTAACATAAAATGGTTAAGTTTTTATGTTAAACTTAATACAAACTCAAGAGAACTTGGTTGAGATAGTAAGACTCTCTTGCAGCTTAACTAGAGATCTTAAATTCGAATTCAACCCTGAGCACACAACACTGTTAAATTTCTTAAGGGAGAACTTTGCCACCTATTGTGATTCTCCCGAGTTTGAAGGATTAATCTTTATAGGTGGACGTAGAGAATATTCGGTTTATAAATACAAGCAGACATCTATCAACTACCCATAGTATATAATGTTTGTTTTTACCAATTCAACAATGTTTTATCATCTGAATAATTATATATACAGAAAATCAAATGATTTAATATTTATAGTCATGTAACTTATTAATATACGTTAATTTATATTTTAAATATCATACCATGATCAAAGTAATAATTTAGACCTCTTATGGAGAAAATTTAGTTGAGAGAAGAGAATTCATCTTGTATTTCAACAATTTTTCTAACAAAGGTTAGTCTCCGAAGAACTCTTTGTGCCTATAACATTGTTACAAAAAGTAAATTGATTTTATGAAGTAGTGTGTGGTAAATATGTCTTCAAATCATTCTATAGCTATAAAAAGATTTCTTTGATTGTTTGGATTTCTTTTGCACAAAGATTTACATTTATTCTTAGCTGAATATTTATCTCTTAAATTTTAATTTCTTTTTATCATCATTGTTATTTGTTACATTTTTCTTATTAATCAATTCGGCTTTTTGAATGGGTAAGTTCATAGTTGATGATTTATTCTTTTTTTTTTTCTAGATTTTACCAAGTTTGAAGAGACTTAACCTTGCCTATTCTGAGAAGATGATTGGAGTACCAGACTTGTCTTTGTTTCCAAATACTGAAGAAATAATTCTCACTGGTTGTGTAAGTTTGGAACAAGTTTACTCCTCTAGCTTCCTCCACAAACTTAACTGGTTATATTTAGATGATTGTACATCACTCAAGAGTTTAAGTATTCATAGCAATATTCTATCAAGATCAACTGGATTAGTTGCTCTCCAGGGTTGTAACAACCTTGAAACAATTTTAATCACCGGTGCAACTGATGTCGTTGAAACATTAATAATGTCAAAGTTTGAGGGAGGCTACCCGACGTTTATGTTTCCAGGACTTATTGATGGGTTAGATCTTTCGGAATGTAAGTCCCTAACAAGCCTACCAGCTGAACTTTTAAATTTGAAGTTTGTAACAAGACTTAGTCTCAGTGGTTGTTTAAAGTTGGAAGAGTTACCTGAAATTGAGGACCCTATGGAAAATTTAAAAGTGCTCAAATTAGACAAAACAGCAATTAAAGAACTACCTTCTTCGTTGCATCATTTGGTTGGGCTTGAAAAATTGAGTTTGAAATATTGTGAAAAGCTTAAGACTATTCCATCTTCCATTGGAAATCTCAACAAACTCCTCAAATTAGATCTTACTTACTGTGAATCACTTGAAACTTTTCCAAGCAGCATTTTCAAATTGAAGTTGACAAAACTCGATTTTCGTGGTTGCTCAATGCTTAGGACCTTTCCAGAAATCCCATGTGACATTGGTCGATTATCATCCTTCACTGAAATTTCACTGCGAGGAACCAATATTGTGAACCTTCCTGAGAGTATGGTTTATCTCTTAAGTTTGAAATCACTTGATTTAAGGGATTGCAAAAGCCTTGAATGTATTCCAAAGGACATTGGTCGATTATCATCCTTGACTGAAATTTTACTGCGAGGAAGCAATATTGTGAACCTTCCTGACAGTATGGTTCATCTCTCAAGTTTGACATCACTTGATTTAAGTAATTGCCAAAGCCTTGAATGTATTTCGGCTGAACTTTTAAATTTGAAGTTTGTAACAAGACTTAGTCTCAGTGGTTGTTTAAAGTTGGAAGAGTTACCTGAAATTGAGGACACTATGGAAAATTTTAAAGTGCTCGACTTAGACAATACATCTATTAAAAAACTACCTTCTTCGTTGCATCATTTGGTGGGGCTGGAAGAATTGAGCTTGCAAAGATGCCAAGAGCTTAAGACTATTCCAAGCAGTATTTTCAAATTGAAGTTGACAAAACTTGATTTTGACGGTTGCTCAATGCTTAGGACCTTTCCAGAAATCTCAAGTGACATTGGTCGATTATCATCCTTGACTGAAGTTTCACTGCGAGGAACCAATCTTGTGAATCTTCCTGAGAGTATGGTTCATCTCTCAAGTTTGAAATCACTTGATTTAAGTGATTGCAAAAGTCTTGAATGTATTCCAAAGCTTCCGCCATGTCTAAATGAGTTGTTGGCATTTGATTGCACATCCATTAAGAAAGTGGTGCCAAATTCTTTGTTGAAACGCATGTCTGATTCCAATGACGAAATGGTTGGTATCTACGAGTTCTATCTCACCAACAGTGAAGAGTTAGATGCATCTTCTTGGAATTATATCGCAAACATAGCATGGATTAAGATCACTGATGATGCATATATGTCAGCACTCTTCTGTTTTCCAGGGAGTAGAGTTCCGGATTGGTTCCTTCACCATCGCCAAGGACATTCAATAACTGTGAAAAATAATGATGAATATGTGTGCAATGAAAATAGGCTCATTGGTTTTGCTTTCTGTGTTGTTTTTGGAGGTGAAGATATGGCTGACACAATAACAAGAGATATTAGATTTGCATACAAATTAAGCTTTATATCTGATGGTAAGCCATTTGTTTTTCATGAAAATTTGAATTGGATGCTGGAAGATAGATTTATCAGCCGAGATCACACATTCCTATGGAAATATCAATTAAACCAAGCAAGCATTGGCAACAACCTCATTCATGCCCAAAGCTTCACTTTTGAAATTCTAGGTGATGATTATTTTTTGCCCTCAGAGTATCAATTTATCGCAATGGTGAAAGAGTGTGGAATACGTCCTCTGTATATACCAAAGAACCGAATGCAAGCAATATTTGAGTTGGATGCCTAGTTGTTACAAGTAAAGTAATTTTTCTTTTGTGAATAAATTGTCTTATCACCAATAATTTTTCTTAGATGTTGAAATTTTGTTGTATAATTCACAAACCACAAGTACTCTGAATTGAATACTTTTTGTGGCATACCATGGAAGCCTTGACACATGTTTTGAAATGTCCAGTATTGACGATTAAGCATATGTTAACTTGCTTTGTTTTGCCATGACTACAATTTCTTTTATCTGTTACCATTTTGGCTACAATAAATTTTTAGAATCTTTTGAGTAAATAAAATCCTAAGTTTACATGTTAATTAATGTTTTGACTTTTGAATAATTTAATTGAATTAGGTTGGTGTATTTAGTTATAAACCTATAAACAATTAAACATTTTAGTTGGTCAACCTAGAGCAACTAATCTCATAGTATCATTGATCTTGTCAAACTAGTTAACTTTGATTTTACTTTTTGTATTGATTGATTTTGGTAAATAGATAACAAGTTGTTATTTGTATTTCAGATATTTGGTAGACACAACTCAGAGACATCATTTTCTGCACTTCAAGGAGAACACAAATCAATCCTTGTCAAAACTCTTTTTAAGCATTTATCCACATTGTTTAGTAAATGTGTTTATAGTTTCAAGTATCACTGTAATAACTTGTAGTAATTTCTTAAAAGAATTGGCATCCCTCAATATAAAAATCACAGCCTTTAGAAATGGAAAATAAGATTCTTGTTATGCAACAGCTGAAAAATGTTGGCTCTTAGAAAAAGTAGTAAAGTAAAGCACAAAATTTCTAGTCTAAAGTATCACAAGGGTGTTTTGATCAGCTCTTTCCCTATCGCATCTGTCAACTGCTCAGCGTTATACTCAACTCCAAAGCATCTCACAACCTCCATGTCAGGGTTCAACAAATACCTGATAGTTTTAAACACCACTTATATCTATGTTAAGTGTAACCATACAAAAGAACATAAGAAGGAAATGCATGAGGGCAGAATAATGGCTTACATGTTGTGGGAACTGTCGACAAGATAATCAGCACCATCCTCTTCTACCTTTTTAAAATACACACGATATTCTTGTGCCATCTTCCTAATAGCTGCAACTGTTCCAGTTAATCCTATGATTCTTGAGTTGAACTCTGTAGTACATTAAAGGGAAAGAGAGATAGAGTGTAGAATATAAAACAGAACGTAATTTACTACATCCAAAAGTTTAAGTAATTACAAATCGCAATATTTTTGTCAATGAGACAATCTAACCTTCAAGGTATGCACGGAGTTGTGAGGGATTATCACGCTGAGGATCAATGGTAACAAATACTGGTAGAATTTTAAGATTCTGTTTTGATTCTTGATCATAATAAACGCATACTGTTAAGGTTTATTCGATAACAAACTTATAATAAAGTAAGCAGAGATAGAAGTGTCAAACCTAAGATATCAATTGCCTTTGCCATAAGGTGAACCTGTTCCGGCCCAATATCAGGAGATGAGGTATAGCCAAAGTAGAGGAGGATCCAATTACCACGAAAATTGCGTTCGGTAACTGTTTGTTTTTCTTTATTAACCAGTGTAAAGGGACCGCCAATTATAGGTCCACTGACCACATTTCTATTGCGGCTATCCCCCGGATAACCTGATCCAACAAACAAAGCAAGTAATACAACAGAATAAAAACTACTTAAAATGCAATTACACTTGCAGAAGAACGAGGACAAGGATATCACAACTTAAACGCGCATATGACAAATTAAAACACACTTGTCACCAAATATTAGAACTTCATAGTATAGTATCTAGGGTTGAGAAATTGAAAACACCTTTTGGAACAGCTCTCCTCTCATCATTATAATGAAAAAAAGCTGCAATGCCGGCAAATCCTAGAGCAACAGCGGACTACAGAAAAACATCATGAGATCAATGTTACATTGAATTCCAATCCACTTGAAACAAGATAAACACAATCATACAATTGTTGCATATTAATGATAATAATGAAAGAACAAAAAAACAAGAAATTAAGGGAAAAGGGAACTTACAACCGTATAAGTTCCCCAGGAGGAGCGAGAATTCTCAGATTGTGCAGGAAATACGGGGTGAAGATCATGTCTTGGTTTATTATGTTTTGTAGAATTTGTATATCTAACAGATTGAATTGTGTTGGAGGGAAGGCACCTATAATAAAAGAAAATATATAAAAATAATTACTCATGAGTCACCGAAATTGAAAAAGAAATTAAAAAAGAGTGAATAATTGGGGTTTAGAGAGTGACCTAGGTAGAAGAAGAAGAGCGAGAGCTTCACGGGAGGAACGGTGTTTGCAAGAAAAGAGTAAAAATCTTGATACAGTCATGGCTATTGGTAATTTATAAATATTCTAAATTTTATGTTTTAAGAACAAAACGGTGGAAAGGGTTTTTGGTGTGTGAGTTTGAATTACAAAAGATAAATAAAACCCATGACTTATTGTTATGCTGCTGATACTAGTTTTGGAATTTTCTTTTTCTTTTTCTTTTTCACCAAGATTACCAAAACAGGGATATACGATTTTGACGGTTTGACCTAACTGTATCCCTAATTTTATTTTATTTTATGTTTGGATAATGAAAATTTTTAAATTAAAAGAGAGTTTGAGTCCATGATAGAAAAGTTAAGTAGGTATAAAAATGAGGAGATTAAACTCAAAATCTCAAATCTAGTGCATAGCAATGTATATTATTTTACAATGTAAAAATATTAAGGCTTTTCGCGGTGTGGTTTGTATCAATTTTGAGATTAATAATCATCTGATTTAAAGATAAATTTATTTGCAGTTCGGTTCGGTTTTAAATAATTAAATTTAATCCGATCCGATCTAATTTTATTCAATTTGATTTGGATCGATTTTTGGATATCCAAATTACAAATTTTATTTTTTATTAATATTATTCAAATACTAATAAATAATATATTTTATATAACATATAAAATAAACTATATTAAAAGTTAATACTTACAAAATGATAAAGATGGTTTATGGTTGAATCAAATGAAATAATAAAATTAAATAAATTAAATCAAACTAATAAATAATATTTACGAAGATAAGTATCATTTAACAATAAATTAACATAACATATCATACTAATAAAAATTAAATAAGCATAAAAATATATATATATGCATTTCGGTTTGGTTTGGATCGGCTTTGAAAAATCAATCTGAAATACGATCCGAACCGAGTGGTTTTTATAAAATGACATCCAAACACATCTAATAATATTCGATTTTTTTTTTGTTTTTCAATTTTTTTTTAATTAATTTGCGATTTTTATTTGGATCGGTTTGGATTTGAAGACCTCTAATAGTAACCGCTAAACCTAAATTAGTCAGTTTATCTAAACAATGATTCTCTTCTATGTAAATGTGAGTTGGCAAAAAATGAATTTGATGCAGCGCTTGAATACAGTAGTCCTATATGTTCTGTAGCTTCCAAGGCACAGAAGATGGTTTACTGAAAGCAAGCACAACTAGCCTAGAATCTCTCTCCAACCACAATCTACTCCAATGTGGATTAATAGCATGCTCCATAGCCATAATTGCACCCATAAGCTCAGCAAAAAGTGCATTCTCTTGACCAAGATTACAAGCATAGTTATCCAAGTGCTCCCATTATGATTCCTACAAATTCCTCCACATGCTGCCAAAAGCGGTTTGCCCCTTGAAGCCCTATCTGTATTAGCCTTGATACAGTCCAAAGGAGGGTCATAAAACTTCTTTCAGAATGTGTGCTCTAGGAGGGTGAGTTTTAACCATGAAGTTTTTGAGCACCATGAAGTCTTGGATAAGAGACTTGGCATGTTTGGTAGTGAGATTGTCGGACAAAGAAGTTTGAGAAATAATGGAAGCCCAAGAAGGTCTACAATGCTTGAAAGTGTCTTGAAATCAGGCTAGATTTCTAGCATTCCAAATGTTGTATATGGTGTTTATCACTGCAACAATGATAACAACTTTGTATTCTATTGAGCCCTTACTGTCCATGACCTTCCACCAATCCTCCAAGCAACTTATTGGATCCAACCAATGCCAAACATTTTGGCATACCTACAACTAAAAAATAAATTATGCACGGTATCCTCATTACCTAAACACAGATTGCAGTAGGAGGGCAATTCCAGAACCCTCAAACATAAATTATCATTTATTCACAGCTTCCTAGAAATTAATCTCCAAAACAAAATGGACTTTGATGGTGGGATTAATGAATTCCAAATAATCCTACCTCGTGCAGTTGCTTGATGAGAGCAGGAGAAATGAGTATATGTTGTTGTTCATCCCGGAATTCCCAAAGACCGAGCTTTTGTAGACCGAGTATAAAGGGGCAAACAAGTCGGATTACATAAACCCTAAGTAAGTCAGCTCGCAATTAAGGAGAACATTGTTACAAGGCATGGGCAAGTCGGATCCAGTCACGTAATGACTATGATAAATGATTAAGTCGGATCTGATCTCTGGAAAGGTGTCATGAGCGAAATGAACAACCACACATGATGGTTATGAAACATCTCCATATTGCATGGGAGTTACGTAAATTAAGGGAAGAGACGTTACTTAGGGAAGACGACGAACATTATCAGAGGACATTTTAAAATGGGATATGAAGGGGCATCCCTTTAAGGGCCATTGATGAGTGGACGAGTATAAAAGGAGATTTCCCCACGAGGAAAAGAGACAATTGATACCTCCTAACAAATAGAACGATTGTGATCTCACATGGCTAGCTTTGTGGAGATTTATCCAAATAGTGTTTATCAGAAACATTTGGCGCACACCATGGGACCTCGGTAAAACTTTCCCAAGCCTCACAAAACCATATATTTCACCATAGCAACGCGATGTGTGGATCATCTCCTAGTAGGAGTGAACCTTGAACTCCCCCAGACATGGCACAACTCCTATCAATTGTGGAGAATCTGCGCCAGCAGAATGAATCTCTACAAGAAAGTGTTCACACACTGCAACAGTCACAAAATACTAAGGAACATGAAGAGGAGGAAGAGCTCAATGATCCTTAACCTCTGTCAGAGGTGATTTGGGGCAATCAAGTACTAGAAAACTTCAAACCACCGCCTATGCCATCCTTCGATGGCAAAAGTGATCCTCAGGAGCACATGATATCAATCAACAATCAGATGGCAATATTCGGGGATTGCGACTCCTTGAAATGCAAACTCATGTCAGGAACGTTCAAAGATGTGGCACTATGATGGTACATGAGTCTGCCTAGACTATCAATTACCAGCTACCAAGACCTGACTAAAAAAATGGTACAACATGTCTCCACCAGCAAACATAGAAAGGCGACTACCACCAGCTTGTTCAACGTCCATCAGGGACCTTCCAAGTCCCTTAGAAAATATATGGCACGATTCAATGAAGATACCAAAAATGTCTCACATCCAAATCAAGAGATTTTTGTAGGAGCTTTCCAAAATGATCCGAAGGCCGAACATTTCAACGAATCATTGGCGCAAAAGCCGGCCACTAGCATGGAGGAGGTCATGAGAAGAGCGGAATGTTATATCAAGGGGGAGGAAAGCAACTTGGAGAAAAGGTCCTTGGATGCTAAAGAAAAAACACAATTAAGGCACGAAGGATTTGGGCCCAAGAAAGAACACCACAAGCACGGGTGTAGGGAGAGGTTGACAGTAAAACCTTCCCAGAGGCCCTATGATAACCTCACCGAGAACTTTACTCCTCTCAGTGCAAATCGTGATGACATTTTGCGAGAAGTGTATCATCTCAAGTTGATACCAGAACCCAGAGACGGAGCCAGAAATTTTGAGTAGTAGGGTCAATATAAAGATAACATTTCATTTTCAAAAATATAAATATAAATTATAATTGTTCTCTACGATTTTTCATGTTCTGAAAATGTTGAATAATTTTCTCATTTTCAACATCAACAAAAATATCTCTCTCAATGTAAGTAACTAAACAATCATTTAACCAATCATCACCCATGCGATTTCGCATTTGATTCTTGATAATATTCATAGCAGAGAAAGCTCTTTCAGCTGTTGTAGTTGCCACCGGTAATATTAGAGATAACTTTAAAAGCAAATATACCAACGGGTACACAACATGTTTTTTGGTCTCTACGAGCTTGATAGAAAGATCACCAATCCCCTCTAATTCTGAAAATTCACTGTCAGAGCATACATCTAAGAAATAGTTTTCAAGCTGACCATCTAGTGCCAATAATTCCACTTGAGAAAACTCTGAAGGATAAAATTGAGCTAAATGAATCAACCTCTCCTTATCAAATGCAGAAAATGAATCTCTTGGACTTAAACAAGCTACACAAAGGAGCAACTCAGTATTCACTTCTGTAAAATGATTATTCAACTCTTGAAGTTGTCGATCAATCACTTCATAAAATAATTCAACTTGAAAATGATGTAAATTAGATAATTTCTCCATTTTTCTCTTTGACTTTTTTTGTGCTGGTTGAAAAGTGTCATCCATATCTGGAATGTCAATATCATTATGCTCACAAAATAATGAAACATCATTCAACAAAGAATCCCCACCATTATCTCTTATAGCTTGTAACCTTATTTTGGAAACTTTTACTAACTTCATAGCATTTACAATATCTTGATCACTTCTTTGTAATGCTTGAGATAAATCATGTGTAATTCCTAAAACTATTTTCATCAAGTTCAAGATGAAAGTAAATTCAAAAGATTACATATAATTCATCAACATTAGTGCTTCACCTTTTTTCTCTAAATCTGTTCCATATTCCTCAACCATTTCTAGCACATCAATCATAGAAGAGAATAGAGAAATTATACTAAGTAATGTACCATAATGCTAGCTCCATCTTGTTTCCCCCGCCTTCTTAATTGTCATTTCTTGATTCAAGCCACGCCCACTAGAGATTTCTCCATGTTTCAATGCTTCTTTCACCTTTGTAGCTTGACTTTCACGAAGAATATCTCGACGCTTACAGGATGCTCTAACAACATTATACAAATTAGCAACCAAATTAAAAAATAAAGCAATTTTAGAATGCTTTTTTGCTAATGTCACAAGAGCTAATTGGAGTTGATGGGCAAAATAATGAATAAAAAATGCAGAACAATTCTCTTTTAAAATCAAGCTTTTTAGACCATTGTATTCACCTTGAATATTACTTGCTTCGTCATAGCCTTGTCCACGTATTCTTGAAAAACTTAATCCATATTTTGTAAATAATGACTCCAAAGCCGATTTCAATGTTAGGGCACTAGTATTTGAAACATGAACAACACCAAGAAAACGCTCAATACCTTTTCCTTCATTATTTACATAACGTATAACCACAACCATTTGCACTTTCACTGAGATATCACAAGATTCATCAATTAAAATTGCAAATAAATCATCTCCAAGATCATCCAATATAACTTGAGTAGTGATTGTTGCAGCAGATTTAACAATATCTTTTTGAATATCAGGAGATGTTAACTTAAGATTTCCACGACAATTTTTCCAAACTTTATAAATATCTTCATTGTGGTTAACAAGAAAATTCATAAGTTCAAGAAAATTCCCCTTATTTCTTGATGAAATTGACTCATCATTACCACGAAAAGCTAAACCTTGTGCTAATAAATATCGAATACAATCAATTATACCTGTCAAATGAATTCGATAGTCCTCTTTAACTTGATTGGATTGTTTACACAAGACACATTCAATGTGCTGCTTTTGTTTCATTAGATCTTGACAACTTTTCCATGCTCGATTATGAGAGCTATTTACATCTCCAAGATGAACTCGAAACCTTTCACTTTTTTTCCAATTTGTAAAGCCTTATGTTATAAAGGCATCATCGCAACCTTTATGTTCTTCAACATGTGACCTCATAAGATAACAACATAAATAATATGCAGCATCCTCACTTTGACTATATTCCAACCAACTACCATATTTTAAATACCAATCCGAATTAAACTTACGAAAGGTATCTCCAAATTTTCTTTGTGGAAAAATAATTTCTTTTGGTTAACAAGGACCCTTTTGCAAATAATATCTTCTAATTTCATCTCTATCACTTGGATGATAATCTGACATTTTCGGCCTTAAACCGAGATCATTAGGAATTTTTTCCAATTCAAACTCCAAAAATCTTTTATTCATGGGAGGACCCTGTTTGAGGCTTCGACCTTCATTAGGTGTTTGAGGATTAGGAGTTGATGATTGTTCTATTGATTTTCTTTTGAAATATTTTTCCATTGATTATTACTAAAAACAAAATAAAAAAAATCACAATTAAAATCATATTCAAAAAATTCATATAAACATAACAATTTTGAACAAACACTACAAAACTCTAAAAATAAATTTTCTGTTATTAACACAATCTCTAGCTCAATAAAGTCATAATCTATTTTTACTCTTATTATAATAATAAAAATAAATTATAAAATCATAAAGATTAAAATTAAAGAATTTACCTTTTAAAGATAACAATGGAGAAAATTCCACTAACAGAGAAACTCTTTGCAGCAAGAAAAACAGAAGTGAGAGAAAGAAGAATACGAAAAGCGAGTTGTTTGTATGTGAAAAGAGTAAGAGGGGAGAATTAATAGGAATAAGAATAGGAAAAGTTAAGTTTTTATTTTATTTTATTTAAAGTATTTATTTTATTTATAATACAAAATTAATTATTTTTATAAAAAAAATCAAACAATTGATTGAAAATTTTTATGGCAGACAGGTGGATGGAAGTATCATTTTATTAAGTGGGGGCATTTATTAAATTTTATTCATAATTTTTAATATATTAAATATATTTATATATTACATATAATATTGAAAATTGAATCAATAATAAATGTAGTGGGGGCATGGGCCCACTCTTTCTCTTTACTAGCTTCGTCCTTGCCAGAACCTATTCATCCCAAGAGGGTCAATGATATGCTAGGAAAGGATGGAAAATTAGGGTGTGCCTATCATCGTGTGAGAGGCCATCATACTAAAGATTTTTGCCACTTAAAAAGAGAAATCAATGTTATGATCCAAAGAGGACGATTATTATCGTATGTGAAGGAGGCAAAAGGATCAGCAGGAAAGAGAAGTATGTCCAGGAGAAAGCCAAACATAGAGAATATCTCTGCCAAAAAGGGAAACAATACTGAGGAAGTGCGTGAGACTCGGATGGCCCGACACACACTTAATGTATCGACCCATTCTTTCAATGTATCAATACATTGAAGGCAGTGACCCCCTGCTTGAAAATTCCTTTCAGATGGAGTCGACTTCAACCAAGAATGAGTCGACCCATTCGCAAGATGTATCGACTCATTCCTCCTATGTATCAATACATTAGAGGCAGATTTAAATTCTTTGATAATCAACTCAGTATGTATCGACACATACCAAAGATGTATCGGCCCATGCATAACTTTTTATGAAAAACTCATATTTTTGTCACGTGATGGCATATGTAATCTAATTTTACATGTCCTATGATGATGATGATGATGCACTTCTAGACAATGACTATAAGGTCCAACATACACAAAGAGTTAAGCTACCTAGTTTTGACATCATACAAAACCTATCTAAGAGAATATTGCACTCACAATACAAAGGGGAGACTAGCAGAGTCTGCAGGGCCGAGTGCACCCCCGAGACAAGACATACCTCAAGGAGTGCCTCTCACTGATATTCTATGGAGCACAAGGATAGGATGACCATGTTATGCTTCATGTAGGACTTTTGTACGCATAATGGTTTACCAGGGCGCTACCTTAGTCATCAGGTGGACATTTGGGCAGCGACTTAGTGTTTAAGAGATTGCTTTGTAGGAGAGCCTCCAGCTTCATTTTTCGGCTACTATCATGACAATAGAAAGTGTTTTTGAAAAGAAGCGTTGCCTAAAGGGGACATAAAATAGTGTTTTTGCATTTAAAAAAAGCGTTGTCTTTACCTACAGCAGTGCCAGTATAGGCAATGCTTTTAAGTGCTGTCTATGCCAAAAAAACGTTGTCTTTTCCCTTATTATGCGTAATGTCCACTCTCTCAGCCGACTCCTTAGTAGCACTAGAGCCCATTCTTGAGTCCAGGATAGAGGCAGCAGGCTCAGCAGGGGCGAATGTCTCCCCTGTCCATATTTATTCATCATGGAGGTGATCCGACTTACATGATCAGCTTTGATCAGCCGATGAAGGACATGCTCAGAGAGGATGAGGATTAGATTTCTTTCTTTTATTTTATTTTGTTAGTTATTTTGATGTTTTTATTTTATTTTGATTCAGTTGTACTTTCCCCAAATTTTATTTGAATAATATATCTGCAGTTGTTTCAGTTTATTCAGTTCCTTTTTTTACAGTTAAGTGATGATTGCTAGCTTGAGTGGTTAACATGGATGACCCAGACAAAAGGCTTGTATGCCCTATACATGTCAATACTCTGACTTTTGAAATGATTTGATGTGGTTTTCTTGAGTTCTATTAAAGGGGGAGTTGGGTTATCGTAACGGAGTGAGAAGTTGCATCACACAAGAGGTACTGTGGAAACAGTCAGCTCTACCCAACGTGGTAAGAGCAGAAAAAGACAAACACAATATTCATCATGAGAGAGCATTCAGGTACGTCTTTATCATTCAGAATTTCTGTATGTTCTTTTCTGATGTCATTTGTATGATTACACACTCTGTGGCACATTGTTTGTTTTTAGCCTTGAGTCTTTCTAACTATCCCATGTTATCGTAATTATCCTTTGTTCACCCCCGTTGAGCATGCATATATCCCTTTGTTTGCGTAAACACCACATTATTAACCCATATGCTAAACACTTTCCCTCCCTGTTCAGAGTTATTGTGTGAATTCTAGGATCTATGATCCATTCTAAGTTTGGGGTTACTGTTGGAATAACAACCTTTAAGTTTGGGGTAGCTATGTAGCATTGGTAAAAGTGAATGCACCTGAAAAAAGGATAAAAGTTGAAAACTCAACTTATCTGGAAAAAAGAAGAATAAATATCATAAAAGCACTCACTAGAAGGAGAACTCAGCTAGATACCAAGAAACAAAGAAAAATCCAAAAAAGCTCAATAGTCCATGACAGCTAACCCTAAAAGGGAAAAATACAAGAAGAATTCAAGCAGTGATACATTATAATGAACATGGTGAGGAGAATGATCGCAGTGACTCTGGACCATCAGCCTACTCATCCATATATTTATCCCGCTTTAACCTTAGCTAGCCCTGTTACAACCATGAAAGACCTCAAAAAGTGTGTGTATTGTTCATCTGGTAATCACAAGAGAATTTATTCAAACATATGGTATGATATTGCATACTGAGAATATTAAATTTAAAACACATAAACACCCGAGAGATTTGGTGAGAGTGTGAATTGAGCTGACAGGTGAAGCAGTACCATCAAGTGTAGGTGTAGCAGATCAATCGACCTCAGTAATCAAGCCAAACTGAAGGTAGCAACAAAAGAGAGCCATGAAGATCTTAGAGGTATGGTGGTAATTTTTGTTTTTCTGTTCATTTGAGGATGACGTGATTTTTATGTGATAAAAGTTGCTTGAGGGAAAACAACAAGTTAAGTTTGGGATTATGATCAATCACCATTTGTGTTAAAATTATCATCACTTAGAGTAAAAAACATGTGAATTATTGTTAGTTGTGTGGTAGTTTTGGTCTGTTTTTAGTACATTCTTGTCACGTCTTCATCCTTCATGGTTTGATTGTGTTCTTGGTTATTTATTCGTTTAGGGTAGCTTTTCATGTGTTTACAGGTCTGAAGAAATAAAGCAAAGATAATCTGATCAAAATTTGGGCCAGAATGCATGAATAGAAGAGAAAAGGAGAAAATTCTAAGCCAACTGCCCATATGCGTATGAGGGTGTCATACGTGTATGACACATTTAACACCACCTTGGTTGATACGCATAACACCAGAGAGGGCAAGAAAATAGGCCCACTGCCCATACGGGTATGAGGTAGCCGATACGCGTATGGAGCACCAGCATCAGTAGCCAAAGACCTGGTCGAACCATTACGTGTATGGGACCAGGCCGACTATACGCCCCACCTTGGACCATACGTGTATGGTGTAGAAAGAAAAGATGCCATACACGTATGAGAGGATGACATACATGTAACGCCCCAAAATAATTATAATATTTATTTAATTGATTTATTATAATTATTCGTGATTTTTGGAGAATTTTGATGAAATATTATAACGCATGGGTGTTTGTATTTTGTGTTGTGGGATAGTGATGATGGAATTATTTTAGTGATAATAATAATAGATAATGTGAATAATATTATTTAGATTATTATTATTAATTAAAATAAAAAGGGATAGAACACTAAGGGCAAGGTAGTTTTTTGTAAGGGAATAAGTGAGGGTAAGATGGAAAAACTATAATAAGGGTCCAAGGGGTAAGACTGACAAAAGGCAAAGAGGAAGTGGAGAAGTTCACTTGGTAAGATCGTGAAAAGTTGGAGAAAACTGTGAAGGGAGAGCTAGGGCATAGAAAACCAAGGAGATCATCCGTAGAACGCAAAGAAAGAAGGTAATCGTTGAGAATTCTAAGGTATGGGGAGTATCGCTTACCATTATAATTGATATAGAGTTAGGTGTATGTAGGTAGTTAGGGTTTTAGGGGATTTTGGGAGACATGATGAAGTATGATGAAATTGGTGATTTGGGAATGTGTAAGATGAGAGGAATTGATGTAGATGTTGCATATTATGTTGTGTTGTTGTAGTATATTTGCTATGTGATTGATGTGTATTTTTGGACTGTATGGTATTGAATTCACAAGGTAATTGGGATCTGGACTGGTGCAAAATTGCAACTGAGAAGTTGCAGCTTCGCATATTTTGCTGGGCGAGCTTCCCGTTTCGCCGGGTGAAGCAATTTCTCCCCAGCCTCGCCAGGCGAGGGTAAAGGCGAAAGGAGGGTGGTAAAATAGGTGTTGCTGGAATTTGTATTGGGGATGGATTTCGCCCCTACTTCGCCAGGTGAACCCCAGGCGAGCGACCTACTTCGCCGGGTGAGTACCAGGCGAGCAAGAGCAGATGTTTTATTATTATTTTGTTTTGTTTCTTTTCTCGCGTCGTCTTGTTTCTTTGTTGATCTTGGGACATAGGGCAATTGAACTGTAGTAACTTAATGATTATAACATGATGAATCGTGAAGTATTTATGATGAATTGTGACGTATGTGATTGAAGTTATACTATGATGTTTTGATGAATTCTCATGAATGATGATTCAACTTTGACGATCCTATGATGGTGAATACTATGACATTTTGCATCACGCGTTCATAGCATAATTAGGACTTCGGTCCAATGATGATGTTAGGACTTCGGTTCAGTGTTGGCTTTAATCCCATTGTGTGGATTGAAGTGTTCATGACGTGCTCCGGTTCCAAAAGGGAATTGATTCTATGGTGGGGATCTTTGGAGGATGATAGCCCAGTGTCCATCAACTGATTTGGTACCACATGCATGAGTCTATGTTGTTACATTTCATACTATGTGGCATTGCATATTAGTGAATAAATGATATTATTGATGACATGATTTTAAGTGATGTATGACAATGATGACTTATTGATGCTATTTTGTTGACAATATTATGACGGTGTAAATGAATTATTGATATTGTTGTGCCTATATATCCTTTCTTTATATCTCGCATAATGATTTGTGATTACTCACCCTGCCTGTTTGAATGTTTCCTCCATGTGGGTAACTTGCAGGTGATCAGGATTAACTCCCTTGGTGCGTGAGGATTTTAGCATTTGGAGTTTATTTAGTTTTATGTTTCGTTGAATTAGAAGGTGTCTTGATCTGATATGTAACATCGGGTCAGGACGTCCACGAGTTGCACTCTTATGTTCTCATTTTTATAGACATGTTGTCACTATGAATTTTACTATTTTGACGTTGTGGATTTAATTACTTGAGATTATAATTTCCGCTGCAGAGTAGTATTGATTAGAATTTTTAATTGGAAAAGAACTCGTGTTACGGAGGAAGATGTTACTTCGATGTGTATGAAGAAATGTGGCACCCTTGTGATGACTTACTCTGATTTATTTACCTTTAATTAGTTAATTCATTCGTGAGTATTTTGTGGGGTAGAAGGGTGATACATTAGTTGTACCAGAGCATGTTGGTCTTTTCGGTTAGGTTTTTGTACGATGTTATTCCCTTACCAGTAGATGAAAGTGTGTACAGTGTCGATGAATTGTTTCTTCTAACATTGTTGATGTTGTGCAGAATGGCCAGGAGAAACGATCGTGATATCGCTGACGCGTTGGAATCGCTTGCTCAAGCAATGGCCCAGAATGCCCAGAAAAATCAGAATGGTGGAGCTCCTGATGAGTTTCGTGCTTTGGGGAAGTTCTAGAGGAACAATCCGCTAACTTTTGTGGGCACTCATGATCCAGAGGGTGCACAGAAGTGGCTCAAAGTGATTGAGAAGATCTTCCGAGTAATGGCATGCACTGACGCTCAGCAGGTACAGTTTGGTACTCATATGTTGTCAGAAGAAGCTGAAGATTAGTGGGTTAATACACACCAGAGACTGGAAGATGTTGGTACTTAGATAACTTGGGCTGTATTCAAGAAAGAGTTCCTGGAGAAGTATTTCCCCGAGGATGTTCGTGGTAAGAAGGAGATAGAATTCCTTGAATTGAAGCAAGGAAACATGACTATGGCAGAGTATGCTGCCAAATTTAAGGTGCTGGTGAAGTTTTGTCCGCATTACAACCGTGCCGATGCTGAGATTTCCAAATGCCTTAAGTTTGAGAATAGGCTGAGACCGGAGATCAAATAGGGTATTGGATACCAACAGATTTGTAGGTATGCTGAACTGGTGGATAAGAGTAGGATCTATGATGAGGATAACAGGGCTCAATCAGCTCACTACAAACATCTTAGTGAGAATAAAGAGAAAGGACAGTTTCGAGGAAAACCTTATGTGACTTCAGCCGACAAAGGGAAGCAGAAGGCTTCAGATGGGAAGAAGACAAGTGAGGGAGCAGCTCCCGCTTCGGTTAAGTGTTACAGGTGTGGCGAGCAAGGTCACCGTGCTGAGGATTGCAACAACAATGTGCTAAGATGTTACAGATGCAGTAAGAGGGGTCACCGAGTTACTGAATGCAAGAATGAGGGTCCGACTTATTTCAATTATGGTGAACAGGGTCACATAAGTACCCAGTGTTAGAAGACGAAGAAGAATGCTACTGCTGCTCAAACTAATGGTAGAGTATTTGCTTTAAGTGGGTCAGAAGTTCCCAAGAAGGATAACTTGATTCGAGGTAATTGTTTTATTTACAATGTTGAGTTGGTCGCTATTATTGATATCGGTGCTACTCATTTGTTTATTTCGTTTTAATGTGCTACTATGTTGGGTTTCAAATTGTCTGATATGAGTGGTAGTATGGTGATAGAAACTCCTGCTAATGGTTCTGTCACTACTACTTTTGTGTGTTTGAAATGTCCTTTGACAATATTTGGGAAGATTTTCGTGATGGATTTTGTGTGTTTACCCTTACACCAAATCGATGTAATCCTGGGAATGAACTGGTTGGAGTTCAACTATGTTCATATCAACTGTTATAATAAGACCCTGGAGTTTCCTGAGTTTGGTGATAATGGGGAGTTGATGTTCTTGTCTGCTAAGCAAGTAGACGAACTTCTAGAAGGCGAAGCTTCGATGTTTTCACTGTTTGCATCATTGTAATTTGATCGTGAAGCTGCGAGTGTCGAATTACCTATTTTCAGCGAATTTCCAGATGTGTTTCTGGATGACATAAGTGATTTACCTCCAGAGCGTGAAGTAGAGTTCGCAGTGGACTTGATACCAGGTACGAGTCCGGTGTCCATGGCTCCTTATCGGATGTCAGCTTCTGAGTTAGGACAATTGACGAAACAATTGGAAGAATTGCTTGAGAAGAAGTTTGTTCGACCAAGTGTTTCTCTGTGGGGTGATCTTGTGCTGTTAGTTAAGAAGAAGGATGGTAGTATGAGGTTGTGCGTTGATTATCGGCAGTTAAATAAAGTGACTATCAAGAATAAATATCCACTTCCGAGAATTGACGATTTGATGGATCGGCTAGTAGGCGCTTGTGTGTTTAGTGAGATTGATCTGAGGTCTAGTTACCATCAGATTCATGTTAAGCTTGATGATATTTCGAGGACAGCTTTTAGGACGAGGTACGGTCACTATGAATACACTGTGATGTCGTTTGGTGTATCCAATGCACCTGGTGTGTTCATGGAGTATATGAATCGAATTTTTCATGAGTATTTGGATAAGTTTGTTGTGGTTTTCATTGATGATATTCTAATATACTCGAAATCTGAAGAAGAGCGTGCTGAGCATTTACATACGGTGTTGCAAATGTTGAAAGAGAAGAAGTTATATGCAAAACTGTCGAAATGTGAGTTCTGGTTGAAAGAAGTGAGTTTCCTTGGCCATGTGATATCGAGTGGTGGATTGTTGTGGATCCTTCTAAGATTGATGCTGTGTTACAGTGGGAGACTTCGAAGTCTGCTACGGAAATACGAAGTTTTTTTGGGTTGGCAGGATATTATCGTAAGTTTATAGAAGGTTTTTCTAAGTTAGCGTTACATTTGACGCAGTTGACTCGGAAGGGTCAAGCTTATGTGTGGGATGTTGCATGTGAAGAGATTTTTGTAGAATTGAAGAAGAAATTGACGACCACTCCAGTATTGATCTTACCTAATCCGAGTGAGTCTTTCGTGGTATATTGTGATGCGTTGAAAATGGGTCTTGGTGGAGTATTGATGTAGAATGGTCAAGTGGTTACTTACACTTTGAGACAATTGAGGTTTCATGAAAGGAATTATCCAACGCGTGATTTAGAGTTGGCAGATGTGGTGTTTGTGTTAAAAATTTGGAGACATTATTTTTTGGTTCTAAATTTGTAGTGTTCAGTGATCATAAGAGTTTGAAGTACTTATTTGATCAGAAAGAGATGAATATGATGCAGAGAAGGTGGTTGGAATTGTTGAAAGACTATGATTTTAATTTGAGTTACCATCCCGGTAAAGCAAACGTGGTGGTTGATGCATTGAGTAGGAAGTCATTGCATATGTCGATGCTTATGGTGAGAGAATTGGAATTAATTGAGCAATTCTGAGATCTGAGTTTGATATGTGAGAGAACTCCTGACAGTGTGAAGTTAGGAATGTTGAAACTGACGAGTGGCATTCTCGAAGAAATCAAAAGATGTCAGAAATCTTATTTAAGATTGGTGGATCAATTGGCCTTGATTGACCAAGGTAACGGAGGTGAATTCCGGATTGACAAGGATGACGTGATGAGGTTCAGAGATAGAGTGTGTGTTCCGGATGTTCTAGAAATTAGGAAGAGTATTCTTGAGGAAGGACATCGAAGTAGATTGAGTATTCATCCCGGTGCTATGAAGATGTATCAGGATTAACAGAGGTTGTTTTGGTGGCCAAGTATGAAGAGGGATATTGCTGAATTTGTTTATGCCTGTTTGACTTGTCAGAAGTCAAAGATTGAACATCAGAAGCCTTTAGATATGATGCAACCGTTGAATATTCCGCAATGGAAATAGGATAGTATTTCCATGGATTTCATGTCGGGGTTTCCGAAGATTGAGAAGGGGAATGATTTGATTTGGTTGATTATTGATAGATTAACTAAATCGGCTCATTTCTTGGCGATGAAGATTAATCATTCTATGCAGAAGTTGGCTGATTTGTACATTGAGGAAATTGTGAAGTTGCATGGGATAGCGTCGAGTAGTGTATCAGATAGATACCCGAGATCTATGTCGAGATTTTGGAAAAGTTTGCAAGATGCTTTAGGTACTAAGTTGAGGCTGAGTTATGCATATCATCCGCGGACGGATGGACAGAAAGAGAGAACTATCCAATCTTTGGAGGATTTGCTGAGGGCTTGTGTATTGGACCAATGAGGATCTTGATATAGCCAATTGTCGTTGATTGAGTTCATATACAACAATAATTTCCATGTTAGTATTGGGATGGCACCGTACGAGGCGTTGTATGGTAGGAGGTGTAGGACTCCATTGTGTTGTTGTGAGTCGGGCGAGAGTGCGGTTCTCGGACATGAGATTGTGCAGGAGACGATCGAGAAGATTAAGATGATCCAAGAGAGGATGAGAGCTTTGCAGAGTCGTTAGAAGAGCTATCATGATAAGAGGAGGAAAGCACTTGAATTCCAAGAGGGAGATCATGTGTTTTTTAGAGTTACGCCGGTAACTGGTGTGGGTCGAGCATTGAAGTCTAGAAAGCTCACTCCACATTTTGTTGGCCCGTATCAGATTATACAGAGGATAGGAAAAGTGGCATATCGAGTTGCTTTACCACCGTCGCTTGCGAACCTCCATGATGTGTTTCATGTATCTCAGTTGAGGAAATACATTCCGGATCTATCTCATGTTTCCAAATGGATGATGTATAGGTGAGTGATAACCTGACTGTTGAAGCGTTACCTGTGCGGATAGATGGACGAGAAATGAAATAGCTGCGGGGTAAAGAGATTACCTTAGTAAAGGTATTGTGAGATGGACCAATTGGCAAAAGTTGGACTTGGGAGCGTGAAGATCAGATGAGAGAGTCGTATCTGACTCTGTTTTCTTCAGGTAATTTTCGAGGACGAAAATTCTTTAAGTGGCGGAGAGTTGTAACACCCCAAAATAATTATAATATTTATTTAATTGATTTATTATAATTATTCGTGATTTTTGGAGAATTTTGATGAAATATTATAACGCATGGGTGTTTGTATTTTGTGTTGTGGGATAGTGATAATGGAATTATTTTAGTGATAATAATAATAAATAATGTGAATAATATTATTTAGATTATTATTATTAATTAAAATAAAAAGGGATAGAACACTAAGGGCAAGGTAGTCTTTTGTAAGGAAATGAGTGAGGGTAAGATAGAAAAACCATAATAAGGGTCCAAGGGGTAAGATTAACAAAAGACAAAGAGGGAGTGGAGAAGTTCACTTGGTACGATCGTGAAAAGTTGGAGAAAACTGTGAAGGGAGAGCTAGGGCACAGAGAACCAAGGAGATCATCTGTTGAACACAGATAAAGAAGGCAATCGCTGAGAATTCTAAGGTATGGGGAGTATCGCTTACTATTATAATTGATATAGAGTTAGGTGTATGTAGGTAGTTGGGGTTTTAGGGGATTTTGGGAAACATGATGAACTATGATGAAATTGGGGATTTGGGAGTGTGTAAGATGAGAGGAATTGATGTAGATGTTGCATAGTATGTTGTGTTGTTGTTGTAGTATGTTTGCTATGTGATTGATGTGCATTTTCGTACTGTATGGTATCGAATTCGCAAGATAATTGGGATCTGGACTGGTGCAGAATCGCAACTGAGAAGTTGCAGCTTTGCATATTTCGCCAGGCGAGCTTCCCGTTTCTCCGTGCGAGGGTAGAAGCAAAAGGAGGGTGGAAAAATAGGTGCTACTGGAACTTGTATGGGGGAGGGATTTAGCCCCTGCTTCGCCAGGCGAACCCCAGGCGAGCGAACTGCTTCGCCGGGCAAGCACCAGGCGAGCAGGAGCAGATGCTTTTTTTTTATTATTTTGTTTTGTTTCTTTTCTCGCGTCGTCTTGTTTCTTTGTTGATCTTGGGCCGTGGGGCAATTGAACTGTAGTAACTTAATGATGATAACATGATGAATCGTGAAGTATTTATGATGAATTGTGACGTATGTGATTAAAGTTATACTATGATGTTTTGATGAATTCTCATGAATGATGATGCAACTTTGACGATCCTATGATGGTGAATACTATGACATTTTGCATCATGCATTCATAGCATAATTAGGACTTCCGTCCAGTGATGATGTTAGGACTTCGGTCCAGTGTTGGCTTCAATCCCATTATGTGGATTGAAGTGTTTATGACATGCTCTGGTTCCAAAAGGGAATCGATCCTATGGTAGAGATCTTTGGAGGGTTATGGCCCAATGTCCATCAACTGATTTGGTACCACATGCATGAGTCTATGTTGTTGCATTTCATAGTATGTGGCATTGCATATTAGTGAATAAATGATATTATTGATGACGTAATTTTAAGTGATGTATGACAATGATGACTTATTGATGCTATTTTATTGACAATATTATGACGGTTTAAATGAATTGTTGATATTGTTGTGTCTGTATATCCCTTCTTTATATCTCGCATAATAATTTGTGATTACTCACCCTGCCTGTTTGAATATTGCCTCCACGTGGGTAACGTGCAGGTGATCAGGATTAACTCCCTTGGTGTGTGAGGATTTTAGCATTTGGAGTTTATTTAGTTTTATGTTCCGTTGAATTTAGAAGGTGTCTTGCTCTGATATGTAACATCGGGTCGGGACGTCCACGAGTTGCACTCTTATGTTCTCATTTTTATAGACATGTTGTCACTATGAATTTTACTATTTTGACGTTGTGGATTTAATTACTTGAGATTATAATTTCCACTGCAGAGTAGTATTGATTTGAATTTTTAATTGTAAAAGAACCTGTGTTACGGAGCATGATGTTACTTCGATGTGTATGACGAAATGTGGCACCCTTGTGGTGACTTACTCTGATTTATTTACCTTTAATTACTTAATTCATTCGTGAGTATTTTACGGTGTAGAAGGGTGTTACAATACACGTATGAAAAGGCCCAAAACTGAAAAAAAAAATCCCAAATTTTATCTATTTAGCTAGAAAGCGCGAATTTTTGATGGCAAAGACAAGTGTTGAAGGATGGAACACTCAAATTTTAAAGGTGGATCAAGATTTTCATGAGCTTTAAGTGATTGAAAACTTCTTTCATCTATTGATTTGTAATGTTTATGAACTTTATAATGTTTTTCTTGAATTCTATGAGTAGATAAACCCCCCAATGCTAGGGGGTGTCTCTGATTTGGATTTGTTAATGATTTCTACTTGAACCTTGTGATAACAATAATTGTTTATATATTTGATTTACTTTTGATTTGTGCTTAATGTGTTCTCTTTCAGAAAATTGAGATTTAATTCATGGTTAATAATTAGGCAGGGGCGTCAATGTTAACGCTCAATTGAAAGTATTATGTAGTAGATATCACCTAGGACTATGGATACCCTATAGAAACCGAATTGTTCTTGATAAACAAATGCTTAAATTCATCTCTAATTCACTATGGACATAAGAGTTAATTTAAATGTTTAAAGGTATGCTAACTAAGGACTTGAGATTAAACACCATTAAGAACCGCTAATCATTATTCGCAAATAAATTGTTCAAAGGTTAGGCTAGAATATTTAATGGGTTCGATCATACAACTTCCCTAGCATGTTTACTCATACTGATTTAAAATGTTCAATTGCACTGCTTAATTTTATTTATAATTTTATTTCTCTATAGCCAAAACTCCAAGTTAACCCCCCCCCCCCCCCCCCCCCCCCTCCCCCAAGTCTTTTATTTAACTAAAGTGAAACAATAACTCTATATCACCACACGATCCTTGAGATCGGTACTTTGGGATTTCCCATCATTACTATATTGGTAGATTAGTACAGTTTCTAATTTAGCGTTCACTACTTCGTTCATTTTTTTAGTGTTGCAGAATTCGACAAAAATAGACAGATGTAATTTTGGATCATATGTTTGTGTACCAGAATAATGGTTTTACTGTACCATGGACAACAAAGATCGTTTCAACTTGAAATTGTTTGCTTCCATGTTTAGACGTACAATGCTTGAATGAGGTTCCTCATTCATGGGGGTTGTGTAGTCTTTAAGAGTGTGATTGAGTTCGTCCATCACTAATTGTTGTTCTCTACATCTTTCATTAAAATAACATTTGATTTTGTTAATCAGTTTAGAAAGGTTCCTAAGGCGTCAGGTTCTTTGCATTCATTCGACAATGAGAAAAATTACAACAAAAAAAGCAAATAAAAATAATAAAAGGTGCCTTATTCTAATTGGTGAAATTAGAAAGACTCCATATTAAAAACCTCCTCGACAACAGTGTCAAAAACTTTTTAGGCCGCAAGCGTACAGTTATATCAAAGTAGTATAGAATACATATCCTTTCACTAAGGACCTGAGTACTAGATTTTCCTATTTTAAATAAGGCTTAAGTATACTAGGAGTCCTCATAAATATGCCAACATTTAATTTTAGTCCCTCTAAAATTTTCCTTCAAACAATAGTCTTTGCAAACTTTTCCGTTTATAAAATTGGTCCCTCCCGTTTGTTTTTTATAAGCAAACTTATATTAAAGGAGATAAAGGCACTCCAAACCCAACAGTACATATACAAGTTACATAATAATCCACAGAAAAAGTGTAACACCCCCTTTCTATACCCCCAAGTAATCACATAAATCATTTAGGCACATATAAAACAAATTCGCCAGAGTACGATTAAAACATAGTATAAAAGAGGCATGTCACATCATACTTAATTTAATACATACAACACCTGCTCAAACTATTGATATGCAACAATGGGGTAACTTGCCACAGAGGAACTTTGTCCTTACACCCACATCTCAATATTTAGAATAAAAACGGAAACATCTAAAATATTGAATAACAACCACATATATACACCAACATATATGTATATCATCCAGTATGAATCACAAACAACATCGTGTTTATATACACTAATTCATCAGCAAGATACATATGCAAATGTATCACAAAAAGATCAAAACGTCCTAGCTACCCGGTGCTACATATCAGAGCCAACCGACCAACAAGGAAAATGAAGACACGCTTCACAAAAAGACCGCCAGATACCTAATCTGCAATGCCTCATAGAGCATCATAAAACAGCAGAAGGGTGAGAAATATTATCATAATAACAATGCATATAATTATGTACTACAACATAAACATATAACACATATTCTCACCACAACTCATCATATATCACAATATAGATATATCATCAAGCATATTCATTATGCATACATTCACCATTATCATCATTCCACACGAACACACACATACTTGTTCATTCAACAATGCATCATTATAAGATACAGTTTATATCATCTCCCATAAACATACATATATCAATGTTTATTCATCAATGCACAAATACAAAGATGATCAATGCAACTCATAGAGACCGACTCTCGACTCTATGCAGATGCATGCGGTACCGACTCATCACCCGAGCTCAATTGAAGAACTCAATGGAAATATCCTCCCTGCCGGGCCTACAATATTTCCCCATCGCTCATACCATCATGGCATCCGATGTTTCTGGATTGTTCACGCAGACACAATCCGATTGCTCAAACCCCACAAGGGCACACAATCATTCTGAAGATTCCCACGGAATCAAGTGTAACTCATCGCAACGATTACACCCATTGACTACGCAATGTTCAGAGGATCCTCAATGATCATTTGTGTAATCAATCACTCACACCCAACAGGGACGTGATATTACACCCGATTCTCCACGGAATCGCGACACATGAATGCATGTCATGATGTTTCTCATACAAAATGACCACATACACTCATGCAATGCACACATATTTCACAATATAGTCATGCATATACCATTAAATACACATATTGCAATTTCTTGCCTTTCGGCCATAATTCATCATCACCACATGTCATCACATGCACTATCATTATACCACATCATACAAGGCATACACATTATTATCAATGCCACATTGTATGTTACACAACCAATATACACATTTAAAACGACAAAAGTCGGTAAATGACACTATTCCCAAATTCTCGACTTTATTTAATCGGCTAACAATTTCAAAATTATCATCATAAGAAAGTACATTTCATAAGCTTTCCAACGATATAAAGAATGTCCCGATCCGAGTTACGGATCAAAAGTTATGAATTTTCAAAAGTTAAGAATTTATTGAGAAACAGCCAGATTCGCCTGGCGACTTCAGAATTCGCCTGGCCAAACCTCTTTCGCCAGCACTTCGCCAGCACTTCGCCTGGCGAATCACCATTCGCCAGAAGTTCGCCTGGCGAGCTAGTGGCGAGTCACCAATATAGAAAAACTCCAAGAGTTACAGAAGCTACCCCCTTTCTGTAATTCCAAATTCGCCTGGCGAATGGCAAATTCGCCTGGCGAATCTGCCTTCGCCAGCACTTCACCTGGCGAGCTAGTGGCCAAACTCAATTCGCCTGGCGGATCCCAAATTCGCCTGGCGAATCACACCAGAACCAGAAAAATGCTGTTACGGGTTACACGACCCAAAACCCCTAATAACCTCATTTTTCATCCCAAATTAATTCCAACAACAAAACAATTATCAACAATGATTCATAACCACATGGTAATTATACAACACAAATTATATCAGTTTCCGACCGTAAAAACATCGATTCCCAATCATTTTATCGTTTTCGACCTAAAACTCAAAAGCTATGGAAACAAGAAAACATCCAAGCAAACCCATACATAATCATACACATTGATAAGATAACAATGTTTCACACCCTTACCCGGATTCCAAGCTCGCTAATTGATCGATCTTGATGATTTCCTAGTTTTCCCAACTTTCTCCTCTTTTCTTTCTCTCCTCTTTTCTTTCTCTTCTTTTCTTTCTATCTTTCTCTATTTCTCTCTTATTTCTCTTTTCTTTCTATTTCCTTTCTATTCCATTTCTTTCTTCTCTCATTTTCCACTAAATCAATTTAATTCATTTTTCTCACATAATTCTAATTCCACAAAATTTCTAACTTATGATTAATTATGAAAAGTCTAAAATACCCTTCATTCTAATTTCCCCGAAAACTCTCAAAATGGTAAAATAACATTTAACACACCAAATTCACAATTAAAATAATTATTGCCCAATTAAAATAAAAGACTCAAGAATAATGGAATAATCAAAATCGGGGCGTTACAAAAAGCAAAACACTTATAAGAAGTCTAATAGGAATTTAGACCAATCGTACAAACTACAATTCCCGCAAAACTTCGACAAAAGTGGAATCCACCTCCAAGATAAGACAACAATAGCTTGGAATATTGACTCAACTACACAAAACTCATCTTTGAATAGGATGTCGTTTCTCGCAATCCATGTGCTCCAACATGTTACAAACCATAATGCACAAACATTTTCCGACTTGCATTTTCCACTCAATCGTAAGTACCAAACCATTGCATGGTTCCAACTAGTGACTTCATTAATCCTTTCAATACCAATCTAATTAACCACCTTTAGCCACACCATTTTCACAACATGACAGTTGAAGAAAAGGTGATTGCACAACACGCAAACCTCTTCAAATCTTGACTTAATTATCCCACGATCCATGAGGTTCTTACGAGTTGGAAGTCTATTTAGGATTAATCTCCACGCGAATACTTTAACCTTCAATGGTATGTTAGAATTCCACATAATATCCAAAACAGTCAATAATGAATCATCCTCCAATGATTGGTTTTCACCTGCAGCAAGATCAGTGTCGGCCCAACACATGTTGAGGCCCGAGGCGAATTGAAAAAAAAAAGATATTTATAAAATATTTAATTGAAATTAATATATTTTAATTTAATTTTTTTGAATTTTTTTATATACAAAATTATATATTATAATCAATTTCATTTATCCATTTTAATAATATATAATAAAGCTAATTTATTTAATATTTTTAAAATTGATTTAAAGCTTCAACTATTTTCTCTTGTTTTCTTTTCAAGTTTTAAAATTTTCAATTCAAATTTATAAGTTAATAATACTCTAAAACAAAAATAATGTATCACAAGAGAAATGAATAAAAAAAAAGTAGATCAAAAAAATATAGAACAAGTTAATGTATATGATTAACTTATAGCTTATAGCTGATGGTTGGTAGCTGATAGCTTATAGCTTATAGCTGATGGCTGATAGCTGATAGCTTATAGCTTATAGCTGATGACTGGTAGCTGATAAGTTAATTTGAGTGTTTGGTAAATTAGCCGTTACACTAGCTGATAATTACAAAATGACCTAAAATGACATTTTTAATTAAGAAATTGGTGATTTCATTATCTTATTATATTATATAATTAAATTAATTTTTATTCGATAAAAATAAATGTATTAATAACAACATGCAAAATAATTTTAATATATATGAAAAATTGAAAATATCATCAAAATATATAAATTTATATATAAGTTTTATTGATTTTCCTCCGATATTTCACTAACTTAAGAATTATCAACACTATTTCTAAATTAATTATATTATTTATATTTAATAAATAAAAATCATTTCTAATAAAGTAAAGAAAAATAGTAAAAATCTGTTATATCATTCTTTAAAATCTCTATAAATTCAATCTTTTTAAATCAAATTTTTAATAGTAAATATTATATATATATATATATATATATATATCAACTTCCTACCTAAGAATGGAAGATGCTTATGCACTCCCTAATTTACCCTTTAATTGATTTTTAATTAAGACTAAAATATGCCCTTTTTGGTAATTTACTAAATGCAAAAACATTGACCAATAGCATGGTCCAATTTTGCCAAGTGGCAACAGTATTTTGAAAACTCTTGTCTTTCCTCTTTCCCTCACCTTCTCCCTCTTTCAAATTTTCTTCCGTTTTCTCTCTCTTTCCCGATTTATCTTTTTTTCTCTTTCCACAATACTTCCGTTTTCTCTCTCTTTCCCGATTTATCTTTTTTTCTCTTTCCACAATACTTCCGTTTTCTCTCTACCCCTTTCTCTTTTCTTATCAAACCCTAGCGGGTTCATCACTCTCAATATTGGTGCTACACGACCATCTCGACCGCAAAAGGTATGTTTTTTTCTCTCTGCCATTGTTCTTTTTTTCATGTCTTCTTCTTGTATTCATAACAGATTTTGTTCGAAACAAATTTGTTGTTGTGTTCTTTGATTTTTGTAGTGTTTCGGTCAAATAAGTGGCTTAGGAGGAATGGTTACACGATGGTGGAATTTGTTAGATGATGGTGAGTGTTTGAAGTGGTTTTCGACGGTTTGTGATTATGGATCGGGAAAGAAACAATGGAAGAATAGTTTTCTAAGTTTCTGGTTTATGGTTTTTCTAGTTTCTGGTTTTCTGTTTTAATTTTTAACATAGCTTCAGCTTTGTACATCTTTTTGATTTTCGATTTTAGGGTTTTGATTTTTATGATATTTCTCTGTTCTGTCTTCAACAGAGAAATGTACAATTCAGAAAAGGATTTTATTCTAACCTTAAGTGGAAAAGGATTTTAGTATTGATGGTTGTTTGGGTTCCTTTCCTATTACTAATAATCATTAAGGTAAAATCCCTCTACTATTTCATGCTCTGTGAGATTTCTATTTATTTATTTGACATGTTGCTATATTTTTGTGATTTAAAGGTTCTTTCAGGTGCAACATCATGTAAACAGAGTCAATAAAAATAGAATTTTTTGTCAAGCTATTTCTGTCAGTGACCCAGGGACTGCAAAGAGCCCATTCGATTCAGGCACAATTCATTATGATGTTGATCAATCCCACATTGCTAACGGGGGAGTTTGTTCGTCATCTCTTGGTGCATGTAGCACAAAAGCCTCCACTGTGCTAGTTGATGTCATGCACATCAATAGTTCAGGTATATTATAAATTAGAAAATTAAGTTGGTTTAATAGAAAACCTATCTTGTTTTAGGGTTTATCTTAGATGTTTCTTTGCATCTTATTTTTCAGGTTCAAAATATTTGTTAGAAAATATTTGGATACATCCTCTAAGACCATATATGTTGTACTTCCTAGCTGAATTATTATGTATTAGTTTAGTAGCGTAATTCACATATATTGGTATAAGAGCTTATTTATGTGATTTCAATACATGCTTAATAACTGTATAGTCTGTAGTAACATAATATGCTAAATTGGCATATTCTTTCTCTGGTTTATAATTTTCCTATAGTTTCCTTCTTTTGCTCTCAGTCTAACTGTCCACACTTGAAGTTACAGATCACCATGAGCTTAAAAGGATGAAGCATGTTGGCTCTGCTTCTGTTGATGAAAAAGAAGACTTTGAAGCCCAAATAGTTGAGGAAGCAGACATTTTTCTTCCTGTTGGGTTTTCTAAACTGGAAGTTCATCCTTGTCCTGTTGCTGGAAACGAAAATAAAAAAAATTCCGACAATGCTGGACACATACTATGCGAGACAGTCAGCAGTTGTCTGCATAATTTGGATATTAGTGCTACTAAAAGTATTGGTGAACCTCAATAAATACTAAGTGGTATGGTTAATCACGAGTACACAAAAGAGGCTATTGTGGTTGTTGTTCTATGTGAATCAAATGAGAAATAGGGCGACGAGGTTACTGTTTATTTTATCAAGGATGATAAGGAGGCAATACAAGAGCATCATGACAACCCATACTCGAAATTATCAGGTAATCTTTAATATATACATATGGTTCCTTTCCAATTTTATAGTTTTTGTAGGTGTAATCAATTTTGAATGAATGAAAACCAGTGCCATTACCTCTCATTTGACATGTACTGTCATCATTTAATATTCTCCTCCCAACATGGTAATTCCAATTGAATTAAAATCAACACATTCATGAGTGCGTCTGTGGAACCATTTACAAATTATATTACTGTCAGCTGGTTGAGTAATCCGAGGTTGAGTAATCCTTCTAACAATGTTCATGGTGAACAGGTTGCAGCTGGTTGACCTTCTTGGCTTTCTAAGGTTGCTGGTGAAGCTATCAATGGTTTGGTTCCTATGAGGGCTGATACTTTTGAGAAGCTTGATAAGGTAAAGGAAATTGAATGCTTGCTTTTGTTTCCGATTTTGAGATTTAAGATTGTGTTTAGGTTTTGTATTTGTTGTTTAGTTGTTTTGAGAATGTAGTTTTGTATTTAGATTGAATCTTTCATATGTGGCTTTAATATTTTTGTATCAAATTGGGCAAGTTACATATAGCAATGTTTACAAGGCTAGGGATACGTTAACCGGGAAGATTATTGCACTAAAGAAGGTTCGTTTCGACAATTTAGAGCCCGAGAGTGTGAAGTTCATGGCTAGATAGATTCTGATTCTGCGTCGTTTGGATCATCCCAATGTTGTTAAACTGGAAGGCTTGGTGACTTCTAGAATGTCGTGTAGTTTGTATCTTGTGTTTGAATACATGGCTCATGATTTGGCTAGACTTGCTACAAACCCTGCGATTAAGTTCACAGAGACTCAGGTATCGATTTACATGACTAAAGTACTTGTTCTTGAATACATGGCTCATAATTTAACCTTTCTGGGTATTTTCTGGGATGGAACACTGTCACAACCGTCACGTGTTGCATCGTGATATAAAGGGATCGAACCTTCTTATTGACAACGATGGAATTCTCAAGATTACTGATTTTGGATTAGCTTCCTTCTTTGATCCTGATCACAAGCACCCGATGACAAGTAGAGTGGTGACTTTATGGTACTAGCCTCCACAGCTTCTTCTTGGAGCCACCGAGTATGGTGTAGGAGTGGACCTCTGGAGTGCTGGCTGCATTCTTGCAGAATTGTTGGCTGGAAAACCTATCATGCCTGGTCGAACCGAGGTAATCTCTATGTTTAGACACATTATATAAGTTTAAAGTGCTTTTAAATAGAAGCTATAGCAGCACTATAACACCACAACATATAGCAGAATTTGAACAAACAACTATTTTTCGCGATTGACATCAGTATGTTATATAATTGCACCTTTTCGGAGCATAATATTCGGTTTACTAATCTATACTGCAATATTTTTGCTGATATAGTATCCATTATGGTTTATAGGTGGAGCAACTACATAAGATATTTAAGCTATGTGGTTCTCCTTCTGAAGAATATTGGAAAAAGTCAAGCTTCCACATGCTACCATTTTTAAGCCACAACAATCATACAAGCGATGCATAATGGAGACTTTCAAGTCTTGGTTTGTTTAATTGGTAATTTATGTGTGACCTGACTGGTTGTATGGCTGGCTAAGAATGGTGAACCGGATGACGCATATGAGGAGATTATTTCCATGGTGATGAATTTCTTAAACCTTGGTTCTTCATCTCAATTATGCATAAATGGAGTATATCAAATTACAAACATGCCTATCATGACTGCTATTTGGTTTGAATATATTTCATCCACTTGTGTACCTTTCATTCATTTTTGTAATTATATTTTTCTGCTACATCTTATTATAGTACAGGTGGTTGAGGTTGTAAGTGAAAGATATATTCTTCTTTTATTGATTCTATATTTTAGAAGTTTTGTTATAGGTATTATTTTTTATTTAATTAACAAAAACTATATCTTGTGAGTTGTGATTTGTATAGGTAGTACTATTGTTCTTTCCCCCCTCAGAAATTTGGACCATGGGGATATATTTCCTTGAGCTCACAGGTGACAATGAATCTTACACTCCAAGAAATATAAATGAAGCAGATATCATTCTAATCACCCCAGATGTGAGTATTCAAATGAGAGCTATCTAAACATAATTAGAGCAAGACAATTTGTCTTTAGTGTACTTTGTTTCTTTGAAATATTAAATGGACATAAATTTCAATATAACAGAAATTTGATGCAGTGTCACGTTATGGTATAGAAAGTGGTGGCTTGGGCTTTTTCAGTGACATAACACTTCTTTTAATTGACGAGGTTCACTTGCTGAATGATCCCCGTGGAGCTGCCCTGGAAGCAGTTGTTAGCAGGATAAAAATTATGTCTCGCAATCCAAAAATGAAATTAAATTCTCTATCTCAGGTCCGCTTCCTCGCTTTATCCGTAACAATTCCAAATATTGAGGATCTAGGTATTTTTCTATTTAACTTGATGTTGTCACAAGAGTTAAACATCATGTAAGCAACCATGGGAGGAACTTAATGCAATATACATACTTTACAGCTAAGTGGCTCTTGGTTCCTGACCAAGGGATCAAAAGGTAGTTTTCCAACTCCACATTCGTTATTGGCTTTGTGATATAAAATATCCAGAAATTTATTTCCTTTGGAATGTTCACAGGTTTGAAAAAGTATAAGTAGAAGAATCCTGTATTGAATGGTACACTCTGTCTGGCACACATATATCATATATTAAAACATGCACATGTATTGTGTTTGCATTTTGGGATTGTTATATCATAATGCAAGGAAGGTTGTTGGTTGTTAGCGGATCACAAACTAGAAGAATCTTGTTATAGTATTCATAAGGATGCTTCAAGGGTTGCAGGTACATGGTGTGGAATGGAGTATATCATTGTTGCATGAAATCATTGAATTGTGTACTTCTATTATATTACTTCTTCTACCCCTTTAATTAATATATTCTTACAGATCGTTACATTCCAATAATCTATTCGTTGATCTTTTTACAAACTCTATAGATACCATGTGAAAGGTAAGTCGATAGCATAACATGACGTTTTTGTTGCTACAGATTCTGATTTACTGTCAGTTGTTGTAGGTTGAAAAGAGTTAAACTAGAATCGTCGTCCACTGTGTGTTTAGTTCTTCTATATTGTTCTGCAAACAATGAATGACTTTTGTTATGGTTATTTTTGGATTATTGCCTCTCATATATTTGTTGGATTTTGTGCTTTTGTTTTGATTCTTTTTTACTTCCTGTTGGTTAGAGAACATGCTCGGAAGCTTTTGGAGAAACATGTGAGGAAGCCTTTCTTTAATGATAGGTAAGACTCTTTCCTGGTGACTTTTACTATATTATCACTCATTATTATGGTGTGATATGAACTTTAGAAAATAATGAACAGCTCCAACGAAAAAGATTACTAGGTGAAGCTAAATGTTACTTTGAGATCTAAAACATGAAGATTAATATGGAGACTCTAAAAGGGACTCACTTTGAGATCCAAGTAAACCCTAAGGATACGGTAAAAATTATTCTATAACACTCTTAATTTATTCAATTTTTTAGGTTTTTGTTATTTTTTTCAATTTAATTTTTATAATTGTGTTGAATGTTTATATTTGTGTATAATAATGTAATTGAATATTTGATTTGGAAATTTTAATTTTTTGTGGTTAAATTGATATATTAGGTTCTTGATGTGAAGAAAAATAGAGGTAGTGCAAGGTGTTAAAGTTTACCCTGTTGTACAACAAATGCTTATTCACCAAGGAAAAGTGCTTAAGGATGAAAGTATTCCGGAAGAAAATAAAGTTGCTGAGAATAGTTTTGTTGTGGTTATGCTTTCAAAGTTTCTGAAACCGTGTTATATACAATTTTACAGAATACATATAACTGGAATATCTTTAGTGTATGCAATTCTTGATATCAGTTTTTTATGTTTTCATTTGTGTGATTTTTCCAATAGATCATTTTGTTTTATGTTTTCAGGTTTCACACACTTAGGCCATTCCAATTTTAGCTTTCTTTTGGAGTGTATTGGATTGCTGGTCAATCTGTCGAACAACTTAATAGTTATCAAGTATATTTATTTACCCTTTTAAGGTACAATTATATATGGGTTTTTATACAATTTTGTGGTCATTATACATTATACGATGTGGCATATTTTGTACTTCGTAGGTCGCATGAACAAATATCGATCAACATGGTTGATTATATACTTGAGCAACACAATATTGATATTGAATCTCAGATGTTAAAAAGAGTCAAGGTAATGTTACTATTTGCAATTTCTTTTTACCTATTTTATGTCAAGTTTATTGAGTTTCAGGATGTTACTTCTCAAGCATCATAAGCATGATATCCTAGGTTAATTAGTTAATTAAGTTGTCAACATGAGAGATCGAGTTCTTGAGATACCATTCATGAGAAGTTTAGAAGTATTGGACACATTTTGAAAGATATGATACATAAAATTTGATGAACGAAAAATTATGTTGACAGCAATGGTAGTTCTCTGTTCCATAGAAAGTTGTCTAGAATCGCATGGTAAAAAGGCCAAAAAACATTTTAAGGCTTGGACTGTTGTTGATAGCTGGTGAAGGCAATGAAGGAATTATTGATTTAAAACAATTATATAACCATTGTGTGAAAATATGGGGCATGAAGGTATATCCTTTATGTTGGTTGTGGGTTATTTGCACTGGTTTGCTTTATTTCAGGTAATATTGCATAGCAGAGTATATTGAGGTCGCGATTGTGTGAATATTCCAAGATTATGTTTTATTAGTATAAATACATGCTGATGCATCCAAGGAGGAAAATGTGTTTGTTGAATCAAGTAACAATTTGTGCTTGAGGCAATGGTTTCTAAGTTGACGGTTATGGATGATGAGGTAGTATTTGGGAGGTTATAATAGCTATTGCGAGTTTTCATTTTTTTCCCTACTTGTGACATGTTATTATCAGCACACACAAACGTTTAGCATAGAATCTGGACGTCTGATGAACTCATAATGGAAATTTCACTGCCTGTCAAATAAAAAAAAAGTGGAAGAGCATATTCAGTATTGATAGTGTGACTATTAAGTCTAACTGTTTCCTTTTGTTTCATATTATTAGGCATCGGCCAAGAAATCCAAAGACTTCATGTCTTTCCTTCATAGTAGAATAGTTCATGTTGTAATGGAATATGTCCTAAACAGTCACAGTTTCAAGTAGTTGATTCCTAAAGAAACTTGCAGCATTGCTTTTGCATTCTCTGGTGTCAGATGTCCTGGTCATGAAGATCCATATTCTGATGAAGCAAATGCACTGATGAGGAGAAGGATAATGCATATAGATGTTGAGGTAATTTAATTTCTTTGAGCCTAAGATTCTTGAGTCCGAGTGTTATTTATTTTACAGTTAACATTTATATGTGCAGGTTGAGGTGGAAACCGTTGATAGAACTGGGATGTGTTTCCAGAGTTATCTGCATATCATCTATTATGTGTTGCAATTATTATGTTAAACCTTTTATCTTACATTAGATGTAGGAGGAATATCATAGTCTAGTTAAAATGGAGATACTGCAGTGTGTTAATCAAACAATCGTAAATTTGTGCCAATGGGTGAGAAAGGTGTTTCCAAGTCTGATAGGGTTGAGTTCTCGAAGCTTGAGGTTGATGAGAAGTCACAAGTGCCAATCGTAGCCAGACAAATAAGTTTAAAATCATTGTGGCAATAGTTGATGCTGGTGTCTTGGCGGGTATTAAATACTGGGATACTCCACTTTCTGATGAAGTTAAAGAGATTGTTGGAGAATTAATCACAGTTTCTGAATGTAAAGGGCTTAGTTTAAATAATGGTGATACGAAGCAGTTGTTAGCATATAGACCTGTGGTGACAGTTGTGGCTAGAGCAACAACATTTTTAGAAGCTTCATCTCTGACCAAGGTAGTTCCCATGCCGACGCTTACCAAGGTTGTTACTTTCATTTTTCTCTTCAGCGTGTTAGTTCTAAGGAACATTGCTCATCTGTGCAATTTTTTGTGTGTGCTTTATTAAGTCGACAGACAGGTGAAATGAGAAAAGTGGATTCGCGACGATGATAGTCATTCAGAGGAGTCTCTGTTATGCATTTTGATTTACGCCTATTTTGTTTTTATTCTTTGTTGATTTACTCTCAGGAATGGACGGAAGAAGAGTATCCGACGTATGCTAATGGTTCAGGTTATATAATCTCATCAGACATTGCTCAGTCCATTGTATCCAACTTTGAGGAGCACAAACTGAAAGTATGTATCCAAATGGTCTTTTCCTTTTGATGCGTGAGTGCTCGCACTTGCATGGACACCTGTTTCAACGAGTTTGTGTTTGTGTTTGTGTCTCTTGGCATGCAACACTATCATGATTAATGAATTTCAATGTGTGTGCAGTTGTTTAAAATGGAAGATGTGAGCATGGGAATGTGGGTAGAGCAATTCAACAAATCAAAACCTACTGAGTATGTGCACAACTACAGGTTCTGCTAATTTGGTTGTATTGAAGATTACTACATTGCACATTACCAATCTCCAAGACAAATGACATGTATGTGGGATAAATTGTAACACAAGGGAAAACCACTCTGTTGCAACAACAGATGACATGTTCTATAATCATATATGTTTCAGAGATTGTATTGACAACGTTTTTGTGACCTCCACATATTCATTCATTGTTTATAACCTTTTTATGTATATTAAGTAAAGTTGGATTTACTACAACTATTGTTGTACGAGTAATTGTTTGTAAATTTATAATGTAGACAGAAATATGGTACAGATACTAGGGAAATGTTTTTTTCCTATTTTGACTTTCTTTGTGGTATAGGGAGCTCTCATTTAAGAGTGTTTGGAAGGTGAAGAAGGTATGAAGATAAAATTAATTAAACTAAAATCAAAAGGAATGGTTAAAAAACCAATTACTGAAAGACAAACATATTTCTCAACAGAGATCGATGTATATTTCAGTCAAGGCTATTATATATATTGTACGGAGATGTGATCTCTCTATTTTAACAACTCACTGATTTTTAATTAAAAGAGAACCCTACATGATCAAATACCATTATTGTTTTTAAATATTTATTTTCAAATTTACATATCCATTTAAATATATTTTATATCATATTAGATAAATTTATCCGTGTGGATGGACATGTATGTTGGATCATTACTATAGCCAAATAACTATTTTTGAGATGATTACTCTTGATATTTTTTTAATTCAAAATTTATCAATTATTGTTAATACATGTAACGATGTATTAAAAAATGTTAAATTGTAATTCCTAGTGTCTAAGTGTGTCAAAGTCGAAGCATTCAGTGTGTCGAAACAGGTTGTTTCACACAGATTTGTTTCTAGATTAGATTTGATATGATTTAGATTAGATTTGATATTTTTGGGGTTTTAGAGTTTTGGGCCTTTGTAATTCTAAATCTATAAAAAGGGAGTATCCCTTGTACTTTGTAACATGTAGAAGCATAACAAGTAGTGAAGATTCACAGTGCTTGAGTATCACAGTTGCAGTTCGCAAGTGATCAATAAAATTATGAAATCCCACAGTTCGTGGGTAACATCTCTTCTCCAAATATTTATCTCTTCTCTCGTTACTTTCTTTCTTGCTGCTTGTTCGTTCTATATTGTTCATTATCATTGCGTGTGTTTGTGGGTTGTTCAACAATCTTGAGATCAAGATTGTAGAGGAATTACCATAGGTTGTGGAGTGAAATTCCAACATCTGGTATCTAGAGCTCCGGTTGCGATTCAAGGAGGAAATCGTGATGGCTATGAATCATTTAAATGGGCACTTTCTGGCGACCCTACCAATGCTCAAGAAAGATAATTATGATAATTGGTGCAAGCAGATCAAGGTGGTTTTCTGTTATTAAGATCTTTGGGATCTTGTGAAGGAAGGAGTAACACCGCTTGGGGAGAACGCGACGGATCAAGAAAAGGCTGCACACAAAGAATTGAAGAAGAAAGATTATAAAGCGCTATTTATAATCCACCAGTGTGTTAATCCAGATAAATTTGAAAAAGTTAGCAATGCAGAGTCAGCTAAAGAAGCATGGGAGATTCTTGAAAAGTCATTTGGAGGCGCAGAGAAGGTGAAAGAGGTGAGGTTACAAACTCACAAGAGAACCTATGAGTTGCTTCAGATGGAAGACAATGAAAGTATTACAGATTTCTTCACCGGAGTTACAAAGTTGGTGAATCAAATCAAAGTATGTGGAGAGGTATTGACATCAAGATCAGTTGTTACAAAGATCTTGAGGTCATTGGCTCCAAAATTTGACCACGTGGTAGTTGCCATAGAAGAGTCGAAAGACTGGTCAGTATTGACGAAGGAAGAGCTTCAAGGGACGCTTGAGTCTCATGAACAAAGGATGGCTTAGAGAGCTGCAGGAAAGTCGAAAAATGATATGGCTTTGCAGGCGCAGTCATAAAAGGAAAGGAAAGGCAAAGGAAACATGAATGGAAACAAAGGTAGATGAGGCAGTAATTCGACTCAAAAGAAACCTTGGAACCAAGGCAACCAAAGAAGTGGTGCTGCAGGTAAAGGAAAAGGTAGTGGTCGAAAGCCAGACAAAAGTCACATTCAATGTTTCAATTGTCAGAAGTATGGTCACTATGCTAGTGATTGTCCAGAAAGAAAGAAAAATCAAGAATCTGATGCAATGCTGGCGAAACATGAAGAAGAAGAGACGTTGCTGATGGTCACACCAAAAGATGAAGAAAGATTCCAAGATCAGTGGTACTTGGTGTAACGCCCACATATATATACATACATCAAAGCATATATTATACATGAATAATACGTTTGGTACTGAAATATACAAGTTCCTAGTAACACAGTATACATATAAATGCCCAAAAGCCTAATACAACAACTATGGCATGAGATATATATAAGATGTTCCAAAAGATAAAACTAAGAACTAGATCAACTAATGATCTCAAAATCTCCACAACGGAAGCCTTGCCACACAAAAGCTACGATCCGTAAGGAAAGTCAAACAACTTTGTCCTTACCCTTCGCCGAACCTATAGTACCTGTGATGTAAACAACAACATGGGGTGAGATACATCAAATCTCAGTGAGCTATCTATCTTAAAGTCCTCTCGGCTTTACAAGGTTCTAACAAACCTAACTCAAGTCAAAAGGGAAGGGAAGTGACTTTGAGTACACACACAACCTATATGGATCCGCACTCGTGAGCCTGTTAACTCACACTAATACAAAGGTAAGTCCTGAGCCTGTTAACTCAAGAATCTCGCTAATCAATAACCGTACCAAGGCATCCCCCTTTTCCCGTCCGCTTCTGCGTCTAGAAGACGACCCGAGTCATGGATCCTTGTAGTTACTTGGCATACGAATTGGATTCGGGATCATCAGCCTGTTAACCGTGAACCGTCACTTCTCATGGCCTGTTAATCATCCCAAGTCTCTACCCATAGCATAGGCTCCAATCGTACTACACGTAGGGAATCAAACCTACCAAGTAATTGTGCATACGTTTCAGAGGAGGAGCTCAAGTCTCATGAAACTACACCTCAAGATAAACTGGTTATGATTACTAGACACACGCCTCGGCCTCTCATGCACGAGCGTAGTCACTATGTCATTCCACACTTTCGTACATTATTTACGGTAATATTTCTCACTCTACCTATTTCATATTTTAACATGCATTCATATTCAAACATGTTTAACAATAAGAGCATAGGCAAATAGTCATCAATCACATAATGGAACACATAATTCAACATACCACAATTACACCAATTCACGGTTCCCTCTGATTTATTTAATCGGGAAATAAACAGATATTTCTCACTTCCATTAGCTAGAGGATGTTCTTAGCTTCACAACGATACCAAGAATGCTCACATCGGATAAACGAGTCAAAAGTTATGAAAGAAACAAGTTGAAGGATCTGTCATGTTCGCATTACGAAGTAGCCAGCGAATGCTCGCTTTCTCATTCGCAGTGCAAAACTCTCAGTGAATGCCTAAACAACACTGGGTTCGCTACCCCATTCGCAGTGCGAACGTCTGGCGAATCGTGGCAGAACCAAAACAAGGTAAAGTTCGCAGTGTGAACCTCTGGCGAATGTTCGCCCTCACCTTCGCCGTGCGAGTAACCAGCGAATGCTCGCTTTCCCCTTCGCTAGGAGACTCGCAGTGCGAACCTGCGAAAACTGGGTTTTCCAGTAGCGTGAAAACATAGCTTTGTTACCAATTTCTCATCCCAAAACTTCACCAACATGCAAAACATATATTAACAGATGATCATACATGGCTAGGGATTATACTACACAGATTATACCACATTTCAACCGTTAAAGTCAAGATTATTCATTTTCTCACAATTCTAACCTAGATTCTAGACCTCAAGAAAATCTAAAACAAAAGGTTCTATCTATAGCCCACCTTGTATAGATGATGATGATGAAGATTGGAAGATGATTTGATAAAGAATGAGTGATGGTTGATGATCTTGTGCTCTTGGACTTTTTCCTCTTTTTCTCTTCCTTTCCTTTCCTTTCTTTCCCTTCCTTTCTCAAAAGTTTCTATGTTTGGAAATGAGAGGAAAAGAAATGATATAGAAAATATCATCAATTAGTAACACTACTAATTGTCCAAACAGTCTCTAAAGCTCCAACACTTAAAACCTCAGAGTCAGATAATATTAATTTGATCTGCTCTGAGCTCGTCAGTTTACTCTAATTATTTCATCCAATAAATTCTCAAAGTAAACCGGAACCCAGTTGATCATACCAATATTATCCAAAGTAAAATAATTTACGGGGTATTACACTTGGACTCAGGATGCTCATCACACATGACTGGAAGGAAAGATTGGTTTGTCAATATGAAGCCCTCGTCGAAGAACACAGTGAAGTTTGTAAATGACAACACTCTAGCAGCTGAAGGTGTTGGTGATGTTCTAATTATGTGGAAAGATGGAAAAAGGTCAACAATTTCCAATTTGTTGTACATACTAGGTAGGAAGAGTAATTTGCTCAGTATAGGGCAGCTTGTCGAAAAGAACTACAAGGTAGTTGTCGAAGACAAGATGATGAGAGTTCTCGACGCAGGTGGTAGGTTGATCTTGAAGGCTCCAATGTCTCAGAATAGGACCTTCAAGATTGAACTCAAGGTGATGGAGCACAAGTGTCTAGCAACAGCAGCCAGCAGAGATGAGTGATTATGGCATTTTCGACTAGGCCATCTCAACTTCAATGACATCAGAGAGCTGAAGAGAAGAAATATGGTTTCAGTATTACCAGAAATCGACATTCCAAGTGAAGTCTGTGAGGAGTGTGTTCAGTCGAAACAACACAAGAATAGCTTCAGCAAGGATGCAGGAAGGAAGTCGAAGGCAATTCTGGAAGTCATATACTCTGATGTATGTGGTCCAATCCAGGTGGATTTGATTGGTGGCAACAGATATTTTGTCACGTTTATAGATGATTTCAGTCGAAAGTTATGGACTTACCTCATCAAGAAGAAAAGTGATGTGATGGAGGTATTTTCTAGATTCAAATCCATGGTCGAAAGACAGAGTGGTAGAAAAGTGAAAATTCTGAGGACAGATGGTGGTGGAGAGTATGTGTTGAAAGAGTTCGATGCATTATGTGAAAAAGAAGGGATTGTGCATGAGGTGGTGCCACCCTATACACCCCAGCAAAATGGAGTTGCAGAACAAAAGAATAGAACCATCATGAACATGGTGAGAAGTACGTTGAATGGAAAGCATCTACCCAAAGAATTATGGGGAGAGGCAGTTTCGACAGCAACGTATATTTTAAACAGATGTCCGATGAAGAAGCTTGAAGGAATCACACCAGAAGAATGTTGGTCTGGTGTCAAGCCAAGCCTCAGTCACTTGAAGGTGTTTGGATCTATAGCACATAGACATGTGCCAGATCAGTTAAGAAGGAAGCTTGATGACAAGTCGAATCAGATGATCTTGATAGGATATCATTCGACTGGAGGTTACAAGTTGTTCGACCCAGTAAATAAGCAGGTAGTGATCAACAGGGACGTTATCATAGATGAACTTAAAGAATGGGATTGGAATGAGAATGCCAAGAACGATTCAGTGAGAACCTCTTGTGAAGAACCCGCCACTGAAGTCGAAAGAGAAGTTTGACAGGAACCAGTCGCAGATGAAGCAGGTTCAAGCAGACCTCGACAAACAAGACACATGCATGCAAGGTTGCAAGAATGTGTAATCACATCAGATGATGTGGTCGATGAAGAGGGTGAGCTGGTACATTATGCTTTCTACGCAGATGTCGAACCAGTTAATGCAGCTGAGGCATTGAAAGATTCGAAGTGGGTGAAAGCGATGAATGAAGAGTTAAAGTCCATCGAAGTCAACAACACCTGGTCGCTTGTCGAATTGCCTCAAGGTAAGAAGGCAATTGATGTAAAGTGGGTTTACAAGGTGAAGGTGAATCCTAGAGGAGAAGTAACTCGACACAAGGCGAGACTTGTGGCGAAAGGATTTCTTCAGAAGGAAGGAATCGACTTCGATGAAATGTTCGCACCTATTGCTAGGATCGAAACAATCAGGTTGGTTGTTGGTCTAGCAAATATGAACAATTGGCACACATGTCAGATGGACGTGAAGTGTGCATTCCTTAATGGTCCCCTAGATGAAGAAGTTTATGTCGCACAACCAACTGGGTATGTGAAACAAGGCGGAGAAGGAAAGGTGTACAGGCTGCATAAAGCCCTGTATGGACTTAAGCAAGCTCCAAGAGCTTGGAATAAGAAAATCGACAGCTTCTTGAGGGAGAAGGAATTTGTGAAGTGTACGACTGAGCATGGAGTGTACGTAAGGAGAAGCAATAATGAATTACTTATACTATGCCTCTATGTCGATGATTTGTTGATAACAAGGAGTTGCAAGAAGGAGATCGAAGATTTCAAACATGACCTGAGTGAGGAGTTTGAAATGCCAGACTTGGAAAATCTCTCATATTTCCTTGGCATCGAATTCTACAAGACTAGTAGAGGTTTGATGATGCACCAAAGAAGATATACAGGCGAAATACTCAAGAGATTTGAGATGCAAGATTGCAATCCAACTTCAACTCCAGCTGAGACCAGACTGCAACTGTCGAAGGATTCAGATGAAGATAATGTCGACCTAACCCAATACAGAAGACTTATTGGGTCACTTAGATATCTTTGTCACACAAGGCCTGACTTAGCATACAGTGTGGGTATGGTAAGTAGATTCATGCAGAAGCCAAAGGTATCACACCTAACAGCGACGAAGAGGATACTGGGGTATCTGAAAGGGACTCTCGACTACGGCATTTTGTTCCCTGCAGCTGATAAAGGGAAAGAATGCAAGTTAGTGGGATACACTGACTCTAGTTGGTGTAGTGATGCTGAGGATAGAAAATCCACAGCAGGATATGTGTTTATTTTAGGTGGTGCACCAGTTGCTTGGAGTTCGAGAAAGAAGCCAGTAGTGGCATTATCATCATGCGAAGCAGAATATATAGCTGCTTCTCTTTGTGCATGTCAAGCAACTTGGATGGTGAACTTGGTCGAAGAAATTACAGGGAGAAGTCATGGAGCAATTACCATGAAGATAGACAGCATGTCAGCTATCAACTTGGCGAAGAATCCAATAGCTCACGGTCGAAGCAAGCACATCGAAATGAGGTTCCATTATCTTCGAGAGCAGGTAGCAGAAGGGAAGATGAATCTGGAACACTGCAGAACTGAGAATTAGATTGCAGATATCATGACGAAGGGAGTGTAGGTCGAAGCCTTCAGAAGACTAAGAGCCATGATGAATGTAGACAGCTTAGACACAATGAATTAGGTGGTGTGTTAAATTATAATTCCTAGTGTCTAAGTGTGTCGAAGTCGAAGCATTCAGTGTGTCGAAACAGGTTGTTTCACACAGATTTGTTTCTAGATTAGATTTGATATGATTTAGATTAGATTTGATATTTTGGGCTTTTAGAGTTTTGGGCCTTTGTAATTCTAAATCTATAAAAAGAGAGTATCCCTTGTACTTTGTAACATGTAGAAGCATAACAAGTAGTGAAGATTCACATTGCTTGAGTATCACAGTTGCAGTTCGCAAGTGATCAATAAAATTCTGAAATCCCACAGTTCGTGGGTAACATCTTTTCTCCAAATATTTCTCTCTTCTCTCGTTACTTTCTTTCTTGTTGTTTGTTCGTTCTATATTGTTCATTGTCATTGCGTGTGTTTGTGGGTTGTTCAACAATCTTGAGATCAAGATTGTAGAGGAATTACCATAGGTTGTGGAGTGAAATTCCAACAAAAAAGAGCCACAAACATTTAGATTTTTTATCGAATGATTTAAGGTAGGAATCAACTTACCCGTGCGGACGCACGGGTCTTCTACTAGTTTAAAGTAATAAGGGTATAATTGGAATAAAAAGTCATAAGCTAAAAGCTACAAGCTCAAATAGCTTTTGAGAAAAAAACTAAAAGCTACTTAAAAAGCTATAAGCTAAAAGCTAAAAGACAGTTACCAAATAAAGCTTTTTCATTAATGTGAGCTGAAAAACTATAAGCTATAAACTAAAAGCTCTTTTTTGTGTCTTACCAAACAGACTCTAAATAGATTGATGAATCTTTTATTAGTTAATTTCCATTTTAAGATAAGAAATCAAATTGAAAAAGAATAAATAACAAGACAAATAAACACCAACAACCGCATCAGAAGTGTAATATCCAAATCACACACTTTAAGTTATAATGATACAAAATATTAAAATACAAACAATCTTGTTGATTATCCATAACTCACCATTAAAATTGAGATGCCTATAAAATTAGAGGCCCTAGGCATATGCCTACATGGCCTTACCCTAAAACCGGGCTTGACTAAGATGATGATACAAAGAATTAACAGTAAAAACTTTTGAATTCTCCAAGTATCAAACCCAACTATATTTTTTAGCTTTCTTCGGGTAAACCTCAGCCAACAAATCTTCAAGATCATGAAGTTCTGCTCGAGCAACACCTGCAATGTCTGGATGAAGATCAGAAAGAAGCCACCTCCACTTACCAACATCCCAAATTCCCATGTCTGCTACGCACCAATTTTTTGTGATTGTCAAAAGAAACAGATTTGGGAATAATGTTCTAAGTTTCCACTGACATGGCATGCTACTTGAATTTTTTTTTTATGAAGTGGCATATTCGTGATAATGTCTGCTTGACAAAAAAATATTGACATGGATGCCACGTGTCAATTGTTTCCATTTTTAAATTTTTTATATTTACATTATACCTAAAACTCATAAATGGTAGCTAATATATAGTTAATACCTGACTAATCCCTAACTAATTTAAACGTACCATTCTTGTCAGAATACTTCGAGTCTGCCATGAAAATCATAGGCTATTAGTAATTGTGCACATTGATTTCAGAACTCATACAAATGCTGCAAGAGAATAATTAGCATTTCCCCATCAATCATCATCATCCTTCATGTACTTCTCTTGCACTGTTGCAGGAATAGAACCAGAACTACCTTCTTCTCCAGTTCTCTTTAAGTGCATCCCTTACCCACTTTCTTCCTCACAGTTATGCTTTAACATGTATTTTTCATTTCTAAATCATACCCATTTCAACTGATTTGTTTTTCTTTACCTTTTGGGTTTAATCATCAACCACCTCATTTTTGCTTCTTCCTTTCTTTGATGACTTACATCAACTTTTTTTTGTTCTTGCTTTTAAACTGAAACCTTCAAACATGGATTTTTAGTTGAACACATTTTTTCCTTCTTTTCATAATTTTTCTTCAATTTAGTATATTATATCTCTGGATTGCTTTGTTTTTTCCTGTCTCGTTTACTTCATAAAACAATTAACTCAGCAAACATGTTTTTTACTTAACTTTTCTGCACAAGCATACTAAGTTATCTCTACTTATCTAAATTGACTCCTATGTTTCTTACTCCATTGTTGGTTGTTTTAACTTTTCTACACAAACATACAATATACAACCATTGTTTTGTTTAAAAGTTTACAAGTTTACAACTTCGAAAACTGTGAGTAGCAAATATGATTACATTACAACTTTGCAAACTATGAGTTACAAATATGTTTACAACTTTACAAACTGTGAGTTACAAATATTGTTACAACTTTACTTACTTAAGCAACTGTATGCTTTCATTCATATATGGGACTTGGTAAAAAGTTAGTTTTCTAGGTTTTTTGTTTAATTACTTTTTTCCTCTTTCTTTAAGCTTCTTAGTATTTGAATTCATTTAACTATATTAGATATTCAGTTTTGTTGAAATCTTTTCGGTTTATTACATATTTTATTTAAGAATACTAATGTTTGTTGTTCAATTTTTATCATGTTTTGTTCAAAAGTTTACAAGTTTAAAACTTTGCAAACAGTGAATAACAAATATGTTTACAACTTTGCAAATTGTGAGTTACAAATATGTTTACAACTTTGCAAACCGTGGGTAACATATATCAAGCTAATCATAACCAGACCGACAGTTGAACCGACATACATATGGATTCAAGCTTTTAAAGTCGGACAATTTATATATATTATATCATTGAAAAAAATTACAGTTGTCGACTACTTTATGAACATGATTTACTACTTGTACAAGTATAATTTTTATAACTAACCTTCTATTTTATACTTCCTATAGTACAACATCAGTGTCTGGTTTGTATAAGTTGTGAAGTCACATGCCTAACAAATTACTTATGTATGGATATCTAATATTCAAGTTGCAATAGAATAATATTAGAAGAAGATAATGATATCAAATGAGAAGCAAGAAAGGGTAACGGTGACAATTTATAAGAGAATTAGAGCTCCTCGCGTAGTTAGTTCTTCGTGTGCTCACGATTTCTTCTTCCCTCCATAAAATGCAACAATGCAATAGTAATGGTGACAAATAAAAAGGATAAACCAATGAAATTAGCTATGATGAGAAATATTATACATGATAGTTCAATTAAAATCATCAACGAATAGTAAATAGAATTAGATAAATTTTATGGTTTTTGAATTTGCTACAAATTAGCTATGATTTTAGCTACGAATTTTTATGGATTCAAGTATAGTGTTGACCTTAGCTGTAACACCCCAATTCCCATCGCGAATAAATAATACATAAATAAATCAGAGTAACTAAAAATTTATTTTTCCGACAGAAACAAGGATGTCACATTTAAGTAAATAAAACACAATCCCCGCTCATAAATTTTGATATATAACACAGTATAGAATACCCTCAAAGGGGAAACTTTTTCCAACAAAAGGAAAAGCTCAATTATGGAATAAAGCGGAAAGATCCATAACTGGCTTGTTTTACAAAATAATTGTTTTCTAACATCAAAATATACATACAAAAGTATTACAAAATATATTCAACAAATGTATACATATATAACTAAAGCGTTCCCCGACTCCCGTGCTACGTATCAGAGCAGACAGACTGACAAACGGATGGAGAACTAATCTTCACAAAAGCCTCCAAGACCACTAATCTGCAATTGCCTCATAGAGCAACAAACCACAGCAGAAGGGTGAGAAATAACAACTAAATCAAGATTGCATAATAATATGCAGACACATATAAATCCACACGCATAGTTATTCTCACCACAAACATCACATGCTGGTACATATAACATGCCACATATACGTAACATATATCTATTAATCCAACAACATAGCATATATCAATTATCCAATATACTCACATATTTGCACATAAGGCATACCAAGTCATAACATACGGAAACACACCACCACATCACATATTTTCATACATAGCATATCGTCCATAAACAATGCATTTATCACGTATGCACATCAATTCACCAATCCAATCATAAATCTCAACACATAACAAATCAATGCACAATTTACCACACATAATCAATCCAATCATAAATCTCAACACATAACAAATCAATGCACAATTTACCACACATAATCAATCCAATCATGATTTATGCAAATGCACAGAGACCGACCCAACGACTCTATGCAATGCATATGCGGTACCATCCATCCATCATTTCTCATCACCAGTTCACTCAGGAACTATTGGAACCATCGCTCGTTACTTAGTGTAACTCCCCGTCGGGCATACGATATTCCCCGTCGCTTTAGGTCCTCTTATTTTTTTAAGGCTCACGAAGTTTATGGATTGCTTTAGGTCCTCTTTATATAAGGTTCACAATCCAATCGCTTTAGGTCCTCTTTGTATAAGGCTCACGATCGTCTATAATCATCGCTTTAGGTCCTCTTATTTTTTTAAGGCTCACGATGTTATAGCGGATTCCCTCTGGAACCGATTCGTCGCTCACACCCACTAGGGCACACGACATCATAAGAATGCATATCATGATGCTTGGCATACAATGACTCGTGACATTCAAATGCACACATAATGCAACCATAATCATGCATATATTTCAACTCATCAATTCCATACATTCACAATTCAACCATATGAATTATCTCATCATCATTATTCATGCATTGGAAATCAATTCAAACAATGCATTTACTTGCCATAAGGCCACCAAATAACACACATTGAATTTCACATACGCAATGCATTTCATCATAAACCACAAACCACAACAATCATACAATGTAATTCACCACACAACAACATCATAACAAAATCATTATCACATACATCAACATCATATAGATAGCACAAAAGACCCACATTTATATGACGATAACATATCACATCGAACACCAACAAACACAACAAAACCTACAAACCACTAATCATACCCTACCAAATATTCTTGGTTAAATCATGGTCTAACATCACCATTTAATAGCATATTAGGTTATCTATCTATTGCCTCAAGTCCCACATCAATCGGACTCGCGATTCGGGAGTTATGGTGGAAACATAAACCACACTTTCCACACATACATTACTTTTCCATATTTTTCTTATCAATCCATGGCTTAAACATAAGTTCCTACTCCACTATCAAAAAGATCATTGAATTAGCTTTCCAACGCATCCGACCGTGTCTCAATCCGATTTACGGATCAAAAGTTATGAAGGAAACAAAAACTGAAAATCTGTCACGTTCGCAATGCGAAGTTTCCAGTGAACCGTGGCAGAACCAAAAAGACCCAAAGTTCGCAATGCGAACGGCTAGCGAAAGTTCGCTGTTTTCTTCGCTTTGGCTCGCAATGCGAACCTGCGAAACCCAGAATTTCCAGCAGCGATAACATAGGTCATTTGGGGTCAAAAACCCTCATTTCTTCCACCCAAACACTTCCAATTCATACTATAACAACCGAAACATGATCCAAACCTAACGACAAGTATTCTACGCAGTTTATATCAAATTTCATCCGTAAAAACATCGATTTCTATCAATCGCTCCTAATTCCAATCAATACGAAAAGTTGCGAAACAACCAAAACAATTACAACAAACAACACATATACATACACAAGCAAGATATAATTGAAACTTCTCACCCTTACCCGATTAATCGCGCTCGAAACGGAGTTTCCTCGATTTTCCTCTTTCTCCTCTTCTCTCTTTCTTTTTTCTCCTTTTCCTTTTCTTCCTTTTCTTTCCCTTTCTTTTCTCTCTTTTTCTCTCCACTTTCTATTTATTAAAAATATCTAAACCCCTAAAAGACTATTTTACCCCTCAGCTCAAATATCTCGCAAACGCTCTCAAAACGCGATAAAACATAAACAACGATGAAAAATAATATATTGTCAAATAAAAGTCAAGAATAAAATAATATAAAACGAAACTAATTAAATCGACTCGATTAAATAAAACTAACAAAACTGGGGCGTTACAACTCTCCCCCACTTAGAGATTTTCGTCCTCGAAAATATAACTGAGACGAACCACTCCGGACACGACTCTCGCATCCGACTAACCAACTAACCTGCCAACAAAAGGCACACCACGGATAACACAACTGACAAACCACCTCGCTAACAACAACTACAACAACGACACGACAACGACGACAACTACAACGACAAGATGCAAAGCCCATACAATGCACTTGACGACTAACTCACGACTCAAAGAATACCCCAGTTACGAACACACACATGAATTAGCTACTCACACTCGAACCATCACGATGGAAATGAGGCAACAACACAAACAAGAACATAAAGTTCCAGGACCCAACATCGTTTCAACAACCTCGACCAAACCAGGATACCAAACATCCTTGTCACACAACAATATTACAACAATACTACGATTCACCAATCGAACATACGACCAAAACACCCAACTACATATTAGTACCTGATTAATATTGAAACCTTCCACTTATCACTTCCATTATAGAACATCCCACGATCTCATCATTCCTACCGTTTCCCACTGTTCAACCTTTGAACTCTATCAAATCACACACGCATATACGAATTGTGCCACAACACACTTCCGCTGCATACTCTGATTACTCGAAACTATCAAATATATCCATTTCATGTCCAACGTCTAACTCTTTCTCATATTCACCAAAAATCACTGTTCACTTTAAATATACCCAACCTCACACTCTACTGTGTTATCTCACACACCAGACACAAATCTCTGAACTGCTCAAATAATTTTAATTCTCTGACCATCAAAACTGACATGTATAAAAACTTTCGACTTAACTCTTCACAACTTCTAACCATCCTCGTTGTCTCACACCGTATTCCTATTCTTGTGATTACCAAATGCTTCGAACCTAGAACCGTAAAGATAATACCTCCAAATTTTCCAACACAACACAACCGTAACCAATTCTAAATCCTGAATAGTATAGATCCTTTTATGAATCCTCAATTGTCGTAAAGCATAAACTACGACTTTACCCTCTTGCATTAACACCCTAACTAAACTCATCAAAGACACATCCCAATACCTCGCAACTGGTTTATCAGGATCACACAGAATCAAAACTGGAGTCGTAGACAACTTCTACTTTAGCTCTCTGAAACTTTCCTTACAACGAACATCCAAAACAAACGACTCACCCTTTGCAAGTCAATCGAAGTAACGAAAACACTAACTTGGAAAAGCCTTCCATAACCTCCGGTAATAACCAACTAAAGTCCAACAAGATTCTAATCTCCTTAACCAACTTGGGAGCCTCTCATTTTAGAACTACATCTACTTCCTCTGAGTTCATAACAGATCCGAATATCCTCAATCAAAACCACTACGAACTTATCCAATTAAATTGGGAAGATATGATTCATATACTCCACAAACACTCCAGACGCATGGCTTGAAGCTTTTAACGTTTTTAACAGTTCTGTTTTATGTAATTCACGTAATTCCGATTAATCCCAATACTCGACCAAAAATCCATTCCATCAATAATATTTCCTCTTTCCAAAACATATAACTCTTTTATAGCTCCACAACGATACAAAAAAAACGTTTAAATCGGATAAACAAAGCCAAAGTTATGAAAGAAATAATTTGGAAAGATCTGCCATGTTCGCAATGCGAAGCTTCCCAGCGAGCATTCACTTTCCTTATTCGCAATGCGAACTCCCAGCGAACCAAGTCAGAAGAAAAAGGGCACAAAGTTCGCTGTACGAACCTAGGGCAAACATTCGCCTTACCATTCGCACGACGAAGGTCGGCGAATCCAATCAGAACTGAAATAGGGCAAGGTTCGCTCATTCTCAATCGTTACCTTAATCAACCGTCAGTAATCCATACACAATTTCTTCTCCTGACCGTCCAATTCCACAAATTCCAACATGTCGCAACAACCAACCAAAAGAACTCTTAAATATTACATCCACACCTAAGGTTTTCTCAAGATTTCCATTAATGCTCTAAAATTCCAAAGACTCCAAACCTCTCCAGAACTCTAAGTTTCGCTTTCCATAGTCTCAATACCAATACCATCATACACATCCTACTTGTTATTCCATTCAATCATCATTCCCTTTTTGTTACTAACAATACTGGGGCTCTCCAAAACAACTCCTTAATATTCCATCCCAAAACACATCTGAAACCCATGCACAACTGACGGCCCATCACTGTGACTTCATGCCAATTTCCCAGAACACTATCATCACAGACAAAACAAACATCTTAGTCCCATCTAATAAGAGTTTTCTACTTACTTAGCATATCCAAACCTCAAATCTTCCCCTTCATCAAATTTGAGTTCACACTCTACTCTCTGAGAACAACCATTAACGATACCCAATCGTTCTCTCTCAAAGACATTCCAACTTAACCAACCTACAAAAATATCTAATCTGTCTCACCTTCCGATATGAAAATCTTTATAAACTCAACAAAACAATCCGTAAACATTTTCTTAATTCCAAACAATTCATTAGACACACTATCAAGGCTAGAAAGACACGTCTATTCCATCCAACACAATTCCCTTCTGCTATCAACAAGAGATTAAGGGTGATCAGTTCCTCAATTTGTCAATAGACAGTCGACAATCATGATGGGGCATAAACCGTCTTTACCAAACTATAATAGCATTCCTTACATCCTGTGCACAAAACTACCTAAGGCACAAATCCTTAGTTGACATAAACCTTACCTCCGCATCCCTTCTGGAACCGGGAACAACACTGTCGAAACAACACTTACACTCTTGCAAACAACGGCACACTGAGCCAACGCTCCACACCTGAAGCAACATGGAGAAGTACCAGCTTCTCCCCCACTTATCTCATTCTAACTCCTGCAGACAAAAGATTAGAAAACCAGAAAGTACTGACAGTGTTTCACACACCTATCACGTACTAAGGGACAAACAACATCGACAGTATTCAACTGTCACACCAACTGACTCAACAACTTGGCCGGACGGACCGACCTGCTCTGATACCACTAATGTAACACCCCAATTCCCCTCGCGAATAAATAATACATAAATAAATCAGAGTAACTAAAAATTTATTTTTCCGACAGAAACAAGGATGCCACATTTAAGTAAATAAAACACAATCCCTGCTCATAAATTTTGATACATAACACCGTATAGAATACCCTCAAAGGGGAAACTTTTTCCAACAAAAGGAAAAGCTCAACTATGGAATAAAGCGGAAAGATCCATAACTGACTTGTTTTACAAAATAATTGTTTTCTAACATCAAAATATACATACAAAAGTAATACAAAATATATTCAACAAATGTATACATATATAACTAAAGCGTTCCCCGACTCCCGTGCTACGTATCAGAGCGGACAGACTGACAAACGAATGGAGAACTAATCTTCACAAAAGCCTCCAAGACCACTAATCTGCAATTGCCTCATAGAGCAACAAACCACAGCAGAAGGGTGAGAAATAACAACTAAATCAAGATTGCATAATAATATGCAGACACATATAAATCCACACGCATAGTTATTCTCACCACAAACATCACATGCTGGTACATATAACATGCCACATATACATAACATATATCTATTAATCCAACAACATAGCATATATCAATTATCCAATATACTCACATATTTGCACATAAGGCATACTAAGTCATAACATACGAAAACACACCACCACATCACATATTTTCATACATAGCATATCGTCCATAAACAATGCATTTATCACGTATGCACATCAATTCACCAATCCAATCATAAATCTCAACACATACAAATCAATGCACAATTTACCACACATAATCAATCCAATCATAAATCTCAACACATAACAAATCAATGCATAATTTACCACACATAATCAATCCAATCATGATTTATGCAAATGCACAGAGACCGACACAACGACTCTATGCAATGCATATGCGGTACCATCCATCCATCATTTCTCATCACCAGTTCACTCAGGAACTATTGGAATCATCGCTCGTTACTTAGTGTAACTCCCCGCCGGGCATACGATGTTCCCCTTCGCTTTAGGTCCTCTTATTTTTTTAAGGCTCACGACGTTTATGGATTGCTTTAGGTCCTCTTTGTATAAGGCTCACAATCCGATCGCTTTAGGTCCTCTTTATATAAGGCTCACGATCGTCTATAATCATCCCTTTAGGTCCTCTTATTTTTTTAAGGCTCACGATGTTATAGCGGATTCCCTCTGGAACCGATTCTTCGCTCACACCCACTAGGGCACACGACATCACAAGAATGCATATCATGATGCTTGGCCTACAATGACTCATGACATTCAAATGCACACATAATGCAACCATAATCATGCATATATTTCAACTCATCAATTCCATACATTCACAATTCAACCATATGAATTATCTCATCATCATTATTCATGCATTGGAAATCAATTCAAATAATGCATTTACTTGCCATAAGGCCACCAAATAACACACATTGAATTTCACATACACAATGCATTTCATCATAAACCACAAAACACAACAATCATACAATGTATTTCACCACACAACAACATCATAACAACATCATTATCACATACATCAACATCATATAGATAGCACAAAAGACCCACATTTATATGACGATAACATATCACATCGAACACCAACAAACACAACAAAACCTACAAACCACTAATCATACCCTACCAAATATTCTTGGTTAAATCATGGTCTAGTCCACTATCAAAAAAAGCATTGAATTAGCTTTCCAACGCATCCGATCGTGCCTCAATCCGATTTACGGATCAAAAGTTATGAAGGAAACAAAAACTGAAAATCTGTCACGTTCGCAATGCGAAGCTTCCAGCGAACCGTGGCAGAACCAAAAAGACCCAAAGTTCGCAATGCGAACGGCTAGCGAACGTTCACTGTTTTCTTCGCTTTGGCTCGCAATGCGAACCTGCGAAACCCAGAATTTCCAGCAGCGATACCATAGGTCATTTGGGGTCATAAACCCTCATTTCTTCCACCCAAACACTTCCAATTCATACTATAACAACCAAAACATGATCCAAACCTAACGACAAGTATTCTACGCAGTTTATATCGAATTTCATCCGTGAAAACATCGATTTCTATCAATCGCTCCTAATTCCAATCGATACGAAAAGTTGCGAAACAACCAAAAAAATTAAAACAAACAACACATATACATACACAAGCAAGATATAATTGAAACTTCTCACCCTTACCCGATTAATCGCGCTCGAAACGGAGTTTCCTCGATTTTCCTCTTTCTCCTCTTCTCTCTTTCTTTCTTCTCTTTTTCCTTCTCTTCCTTTTCTTTCCCTTTCTTTTCTCTCTTTTTCTCTCCACTTTCTATTTATTAAAAATATCTAAACCCCTAAAAGACTATTTTACCCCTCAGCTCAAATATCTCGCAAACGCTCTCAAAACGCGATAAAACATAAACAACGATGAAAAATAATATATTGTCAAATAAAAGTCAAGAATAAAATAATATAAAACGAAACTAATTAAATCGACTCGATTAAATAAAACTAACAAAACTGGGGCGTTACATTAGCCATGTGTCATGCCACATCAGCATCTTTGCCACGTTGGTACTGCCAAGTGTACGTCCAATCACCAAAAAAACCTCCACGTGATGTGCCACGTCAGCTTCTGTTAACGGACGTTGACAAGAAGGACTAAAAGTGTGGACGGAAAATATTAGGAGAACCATTCTTTGAAGAAAATTTTTTTGAGGACTAAAAGTGAAAATCATAATACTTATAAGGACAAAAAACATATTTAACATTTTAAATGATTATATAAGATGATGATTGATTGGTTTGTTTTGAACAATTTATAAGTGATCCATTTTTATCTAGTTATAGATGGAGTAAGCATCCATGAAGCTCAGAGTCTTATAACCTAAATACCCATTAATCAACATGTCAATGTTGGGTAGTGGGTAAGGATCTGTAGGGCTTGCCATGTTCAGATTGGTAAAATCTACACATATTCGCCACTTATTTGATGGCTTCCAAACTATAACCACATTCACTAGCCAGACTTGGGTATTTGATTTCAGTTATGAAACCACCTCTTTTAACTTCTCGTCTTCTTCGTCGATGACCACATGCTTTTCCTCACCAACTTTGTGTTTCCTCTACATTACCGGTTTCACTGTTGAATCAATGGCGAGGCAGTGTGTAATACCCCGTAAATTATTTTACTCTGGATAATATTAGTAGTGATCAACTGAGTTCTAGTGTACTCTGAGAAATTATCTGCAAAGATAATTAGAGTAACTGTTGAGTTCAAAGCAGATCAAGTTAATATTATCTGACTCTGAGGTTTTAACTTTTGGAGCTATAGAGACTTTTGGACATTTAGTAGTGTTACTATCTAATTGAATTCTATATATCATTTCATTTTTCCTCCTTTGCCAAACATAGTAACATTTGAGAGAGAGAAGTTAGAAAGAAGGAAGAGAAAGGAAATAAGGAGGAGAAACTTGGAAGAGAAGAACAAGAGCTTGGATCATCATCTCTTCTTCACCAAATCATCTCATTTTCTTCATCATCATCTTCTAATCAAGGTGGGTTCTAGATAGATGTTTTAGTTGTAGAGTTTCTTGAGTTTTAGAGTTAGGTTTGATATTGTGAGAAAATGAGTAATCTTGCTAAAATCATGAATCTAACGGTAGAAAATCGATATAAATTGCATAGTATAATCGTAATATGCATATGATCATTGATGATGCTTGTTTGTACTGTTTGGGAATGTTTTGGGTTGAGAAAGATGAATTTTGAACCCTTGAACCATGGAAAAACGCAACAGAATTTCTGCTCCTGGTGTAGAGCGTCAGGCGGTGCTCAGAGCGTCAGGTGACGCGAAGCGTGCGCCCCTGCTCCGCCGGGCGATGGTCAAGAGGCGCAGCAGGGAACGCTTCTGTAACTTTTGAGTTTTGGTGGGGGGATTTACGCCCCTGCTTCGCTGGGCGAAGTAGAGGCGAAGGGCCACCGCTGGGCGATATTTGTAGCGTCGGGCACCCCTGGGACTTTTTCAAATGTTCCCCTTTCCTTTTAAATGCCATAACTTGTGATCCTCTTATCCGATTTAAATGTTCTTTATACTGATAGAAAGCTGTGAGAATAATCTATCTGATGAAGGTGAAAAATGCTGGTTTTATTGCCCGATTAATAATCGGAGGAAACTCGAAAGAGGGGTAATTATGATGAATTATTATATGTGTTTCTATTGTGAAATTATAATATGCTTTGCTTATCCTATTGTTGATTAAATATGATTGTGAGTGAATATGTATGTTAAAATGAAAATGGAATAGGTAGAGTGAGGAAACCTTACTATGAAACTATGTTGGAACCTAGTAACGGCTAGGAAATTGTTGAATAACGTAATGACGACGCTCGTGCGTGAGGGGCCGAGGCGTGCGTCTATTATCGAATGGTATGGAAAGAACTACACTAGTATGGATCATGTTTAATTGTGTTTAGATTGAGAGAAGACCAAAGAGGTCTTAAGCACTGTCGCTCTGGGGTACTATAGGTCGATTCATTTTTTATCCTATTGAAGCTGATAAAGGAAGGGAAATAGATGTCTCAAATTAACCCTGCTTGCATACTGAGTTTGAACAACGGTCTATTAGGTTACAGATGCTTTGTGGAGGTGGGGCCCAATCTTAGGTTATTTTGTTGAGAACACAGTGTGACGGGATTATTGGTAGGATGTTAGGACTGATGCTTTTCGATTGATGTATGAGGGTATGGGATTTTGGGTTTTTGATTAGTGTGCTCGCTAAGATTTTTCAATCTTATGCCTACGTATTCCCATTTGACAAAACAGGGAAATCAGAGCGATCGTAGTTCCTCCTATTCTATGGGAGGAAAAAGGTTGTTTTGGTGATCTGTATCTTGTTCAAAGCCCAAGATGCGAAGCTGAAGGGTCTATTTGTATCTTGTTCGAAGCCCAAGATGTGAAGCTAAAGGGTTTTGACTTTAGAGAGAATTTGCCATCTCTAAAAGGGGGTATTTGGTCTGTTTGTCACAATTGTTGGGTGACTGGTTATAAAGGAGAATTACTTTAACTGGGATATGTGAATCCAGTAATGCCATAATTTCCTTTATAGGGGATTTTTAACCTGAAGGAGAAGACTTTAACTCAGTGTAGAGCAATGTTATCTTTCCTTCGGAATTTCTCATGCTAAAAAAGGGACAGTGGTGTGGATGTAAATAATTCAGAGGCTTGCCGCTTACAGCAATTAGATGAAGGGGAAATGAGTTGTTGATGTTTGTATACTGTGATCGAGGCACACTCAACCGGGGTTTCCTTATACAAAGCCTACGAGGAGGCTATTGGCCCAACTAGAGGGTGTTTTTATGTGTGTCTTGTACGAAGCCCAAGACGGAGGCTAAAAGGAAGGCTGACTAAACAAGAGAGTCTTTTATACTCAACGAGAGAGTGTTTTTGTATCTCGTTCAAAGCCCGAGATGGAGGCTAAAGGTGTGACTCAACAAGAGAGTCTTTTATACTCAACAAGAGAGTGATTTGGTATCTCGTACAAAGCCCGAGATGGAGGCTAAAAGGAAGATTGACTCAACAAGAGAGTCTTTTTGTATCTCGTACAAAGCCCGAGATGGAGGCTAAAAGGGCTTGACTCAACAAGAGAGTCTTTTACACTCAACAAGAGAGTGTTTTGGTATCTCATATGAAGCCCGAGATGCAGGCTGAAAAGTTTGGCTCAACAAGAGAGTCTTTTATCTGTCTCGTACGAAGCCCGAGATAGAGGCTAAAAGGTTTGTGACCTAACAAGAGGGTCTTTTATACTCAACGAGAGAGTGTCTTTGTATCTCGTACGAAGCCCGAGATAGAGGCTGAAAAAGGGTTAGCTCCGCTAGGGAAAATCATTGTATAAAGCCCAAGAGGAGGTTATTGTGTTGGTGACTGTTTTAGTTTAGTGACAGGTCCAGTATGTTGGATAAAAGAGGAAATCAGTTCTTATAAAGAGACTGATTAAAGGTAAGGCTGTGCTTTGGGATTGATCAGAGGATCAGGGTTATTTCCTGTTCTTTAAGGAAGCGGGAAATACAAAGGGTATTTAGACTGTCCAAGTCTACTGGTGTTTTAAGAAATCAATTCTCGGATGAGTGAACGATCTTTGTATAATGCCCAAGAGAAGGCTGGTATGTTAAGGGATGAAGGTCAGCCCATTAACTAGTCTGATACTTGACTCAGAAAGACAGCTCTAGCAAATTGACGACTAGGTTCTGTTCCTATACCTGTAGAGGTCTCTGGGTCCTTGTAATAAGCCCAAGAGAAGGCATGAGAGCTTTTAAGAAGCCGAAGGGTCCTTCTACAACGCCCAAGAGGAGACGGGTATGCTTTTAAGAAGCCTGTGGGTCCCCAAACCCCGATAAGTTCAAGACATGCCATTCAATGAGAATAGATCAAGCCAGGAAAGTTCGAGAATTTGTAAGAAACTCAAGAGATGCCATTCACAGAGAAAAGATCATCTCTGGGGAGTAGAGTTTCTTTGACAATTTCTAAGTGTGACAGTTTGTGAAAGGGTTCACTGAGAATGCTGCCTTTCACTTTGTTCCATATTGATTAACACCAAGAGAAGGGAAGACTGTGTCTGGTAATCCTATGGGGATCTAGTTTTGACAATATTTAAGAGTGACCAACAGGCTTTACCTAGTGCTAGACGTAGTTGCCGGGGAAAACTCTAAAATAACTATACTAGTATTACACAGTTGATATTTGACGAGTATATAAAAGTTGGTGAAAGAAGACTTACAGTGAGCAGCCCCACAATACAGTTATATATATATATATATATATATATATATATATATATATATATATGAAAGCAGATAAAGAAAGCGAATAAACACTTACTCGGTTGTAGAGCTTCCATGCTATTTAGTTAGTTTGTTCAACAAAGAAAGCTTTGATAACAATATTATATTCTAAATCAAAGGAGAAAGTGCTTTGAAAAGATTGTTAGGGCTTACAGCTCAAGGAGAGGCCCAAGGTTTTATCAGTGATTGCACTGTTGTTTTGAACTTGTACAGAGCGACTTATACAAGTGACTGGGGCCCAAAAAGGTTTTATGTACAAAGGGATGGGTCTTATACTCTCTCAAGAGGCCCAAAGGTTTTAAAGAAAAGGATGGGGCTTATAACACGAGGGTAGGCCCAAGGTTTTGTTTTTGAATTGGCGATCACGCCGAGATTTTTGAAAATACAGTGGGTCTTATACAATGACTGGGGCCCAAAAAGGTTTGGTTTTCAAAGGGGATTGGGACTTACACTCTAATAGAGGCCCAAGTGTTTTAAGAAAAGAATTGGGTCTTATAACACGAGGGTAGGCCCAGTTGTTTTTGTTAAAAAGGCGACGATCGCGCCGTTGTTTTTGAAAATACAGTGGGACTTATACAATGACTGAGGCCCAAAAGTTGGTGTATTTATAAAGGGGATGGGTCTTACACTCTAATAGAGGCCCAAGGTTTTTAAAATGATTGGTGAGGGTGAAAATCAAAGAAACCCTAATTTTGTTTTCCTTTAAAAGTAAATATTTAAAGAAAATCAAATAAAATGATAAAAATACCAAATAAGTTTGAATAAACCACTTGTGATTTTTGTTTAAGGTTTGAAAAATGAGGTATTAATCACAAGATGAATTAAAACTCATTTGGTCTTGATTTTCAAAGTAAATATTCACTTTTAAATGTTTAAAAACAATAAAAAAGGAATTTATTCACAAAAATACTAATTATATTAAATAAATAATATAAACTTGATTTTTTGGGGGACTAAAATATTTCAATATTTTTGTGATTTTTTGCAAAAAGAACCAATCAAAAATAATTAAAATTGAAGGAGTTATTAATTTTTCAATTAATTAATAAAACATGAAAATATTGGAAAAATAGTAAAAATGTGAAATAAAAAGCAAAATGGTCTGGGTGGGGTTTGAACCCACGACCTCATGTGTACAGGGCGCGCGCCTTACCACTGGGGTGGTGATACATCCGTTGATTGAAACAAAACAACAAATATACAAGGCTTGCCTTGTTTTCTAGGCTTGGCCAAGGCAAGGCAAGGCAAGTTTTGGTTGAAAACGTGAAGGCCATAACTTTCTCATTTCTCCATGGATTGGGACAAAATTTAGGTCTATCCTGACTAGAATTTCACAAGGAATCCAATGGTGGTGGTGTTTTTTTTCAGATCATGCTCCTATTGAAAAACCCGATAGTGGTTTCGAAATAGGCCATGATTTGCATTTTCTGTGCCATCTCTTGGTACAAGCATGAATTACATGATAAATTGGTGCAAACACAACACATATAACATGTATAAGAGATGCATGATCACTGGACATCAAAAGAAAGCATGATTCAAAGAATCCAAGTTGTGATGCTTACCTCTTTTTGGAGCTTTTGTGCAATCTGCCAAGCCACTTATTCCAGAAATGATTTGATGCTTTGGACACCCTCAAATGATCTCTTAGAAGCTTTTAGGATGGTTGGAATCAGCTGGAAACCTCAGGGACAAGTTTGAGCTCTTTCTTGCAAAAGGGGCAAAAGTGGCCAAAATAGCAACTCCCTCAAATGGTGTTCCAGATGGGGGGAACCATTTGGGACAGTTCAAGGATGATATTTGGAGTGTGTTTGAGGTTTTATCTGGTTTGGAAAGTGACTGAATCAAGACATGGCTTGAAAAATGCACAAACGTCATATTTTGAGGTTTTGAGAGGTAACTTTGTGATTTTGGTGTTACAGGTCACTTGTGAGAGTTTGGACAGCTTAAATATGATACATTGGATGTGTTTGGATCATGAGCTGTGGTGGAATTGCTCTCTAACTCAAAAACTCATAGTTACCTTGCTAAAGAATTTATTTTTGCCTAGAGAAAGAGATTTTGAGGAAAGCAAGTGTTGTAGTGCTTTGGTGTACTCAAACTGAACACAATTGAGTTCTATTTATAGTAGAGCAAGTTTGTTTTAGTTGCAATAGTGAATGACAACTGCAGCAAAGGTTTGGCCAATGTTGAGCAATGAGAATCCAAGTCTCCTCTAGCCATTGACTAGAGGTTAGGGCACAGGCTGCTGGTCCCCTTGGTCTTGAATAAGTCTTAACTGAATTCAGTTGGAAATGGCTCAGTCCATGCCACCTTGGTGTATGCATTGAATGCTCTAAACCAAAACTGGAGTATTGTCCCTCTTTTAGGTATTTCTAGGTTTGGCATGCTATTTTTAGTTCCCAAGACTTGGGAGGCTTGGGATCAGAGTTGGTTCCTCCTTGGTCCCCCCTTGAGGTGTTCAGATGGATAGAGTTGCTTGCCCTTTGTAAAATTTGAGCAAATCGAGCAAAACTACAAAATCTGCCTTGCCTTGGCAGTTTTCAGCAAGGCATATTGGCATGGTCATATCTCGTGGCTCAAGTTGAGTTTGGTGATGTTCTTGGTCACTTTGGAAAGCCCTCATATGATACAACAACTGTTTGATCATAATTGGTTTTGATACTTTTTTGATCCAGGTGAAAAATGCCCCTACATTTGGAAAAAAGTGAAGGCAGATTCTGACTTAGTGAAAACTTCACTAAGTGTTGGAAAAAGTGGCATTTCATGTTTTCAGCCACTTTGATCATTCCATAACTCAAAATCCATGATGAATTGGAATGAGGTGTGTTTGAAGCTTTTGTAGAGGGCCATGAGAGCTACAAATCCAGAATTGGATGGGGAAAATGGCCTTGTGGTTTAGGAGTTATGATCCTCCAAAGTTGGTACCCTTGCCACTTTATTCCATAACTTAGAAAAATTTCTAAGTTTTTATGGTTACCCCTTTTACAAGTTATCCCACTTTTCTGGATTTTTCTTGATGAATGATGATTCAAATCATACATTAACATCATTTTAGGGTTAAAAAACCATAAATGTGAAAAATATCAAAAAGTCAAAGTTGACTTTTGTGCACAGTTGACTTTTTGTCAGATGAATTCCAAACTGTGTGATCCTCTATGAAATCAAGTCCTTGACCTAAATCAAACTTGATGGATTGATTTCATAGGTGTTATAGGGTGTATTGAATCATGTCCTAGGGTTTGGGAGCATGTCCTTGTCAAAAGTCAAAGGCACAGTTGACTTTTCTCGCGAAACCCTAACTGTGGCTCTGATGAAATTGAGACTTGTTGCTCAAGCTTCTTGGATCAATCCATTATTGCAAATGGATCAATGTAATATGTTAGAGACCCTCAAATCCTCTCTTGAGGTCTTGGCTCATGATTTGTCACAAAAGTCAACTTAGGGATGAATTAGGTCAAGAAACCCTAATTCTTGATATTTTTTATGAATACATCCCCTGAGGTAAAATTGACTTGATGATTGGGTCCATGGTGTTCCATGGAGTATATTAGGTTATGCTTTGAAGCATTGGCTCATGCCCAGAGGAAAATTTCCATTTGGAGGCCCATCTTGAGGCTTAATCCACCTAGAAGGGAGTAGCCTTGTGCTTAATCCTTGAAGTGGGAGCCCTCTTGATCCATTGTGGATTTTTTGAGAGGTTAGACAAGTTGAAGATCATGTCATTCCTTGATTGATCCTTTGTCTAAGAGCTCTGAGAGGGCTAGAAACCCTAATTTTGATTGTAGTGGATGCTCACCCATCTTTGGGGAGACTAATGAGGCATGATGGATTACCCATATTGTGATGATGATTTGCCCAATGATGGGAAATCTTAGTGGTCAAAATTTGGGGTATGACAGATGCCCCTATTTAATCTTCTTGGACCCGAAGGTGTGAATGGCGAAGGTATTCGGGCATTCGGGGTGCAAGAGGATTAAATATCAGAATACCCGAAATTTTGATGGTGGTTATGAATGGTAGCTTACGCATTCATCTTCTTTTGCTAAGCAATAATGCTTAGAAAAGGTAAAAACTTCCCCTCGATCCTGGTTTCCTACCAGGGAACTGGTCTAAGTTTCTGATGTGAACTTCCCCTCGATCCTGGTTTCCTACCAAGGAACTGGTCTTAGTTTCTGATGTGAACTTCCCCTCGATCCTGGTTTCCTACCAAGGAACTGGTCTAGGTTTCTGAAATAAACTTCCCCTCGATCCTGTTTTCCTACCAAGGAACTGGTCTAAGTTTCTTTTGTCAATAAACTTTCTTGACAAGTGACGCTATGCGTAGTGATTTTCCTCAAACTTCTTGCCGAATTTTCCTGGGGAGATGCCATTTGATAGAAAAAGTTTTGATGTCAGACTTGCTGGGGGATCCAGTCGTCTGAGTTGTAGAGTGTACAAACTTCTCTGTAGGAGACGCCATTTGTCGACTCTACTTGGAAAAACGAGTCTCTTGAGAGACTGCTTTCAGCTTAGGATATTACATCATACTTTTCTCGGAGATCTTCTCGGAGAAATGCTATATGATGTGATCCAATTTTGAGGTGCTGATGACCTTTTCATCAGCGCTTTTTTCGGAGAAAAACTGGTACATTGTCGAATCTCTGATTAAGAGGCTTTCTCTGGGGATTTTCCTTAATCCGGGAAAGCGAAAATATCATCTTCAATGGCAAAAATATCATTTTCTAGTTTCTCAGAGGTTCAAGTTATCAAAGTGGTCAAGGGACCAACTTCTATCCATAAATAAACTGGAGGCGAGATTGTTTAGATGGTTCACTTCCTAATGAGGAAAGAACTGACAACTCGATTGAGAGGACTTTTATCACTGGGGGATAAGACCGACTAGAGTGATAGTGATGCAATATGAATGTGAATGTAAATCAATAATGCATGATGTATGTATGTTTATGCTGATAAAACTGACGCGACATACAAACTGACGGATGAACACAACTGGATACTCGACCACTGCGGGGGACGAAGAGGCATCACTAGTTCAAGATAGCAATTCTGCCTTGCTTAGGAGAGATAGTCCCTGCGGGGAACTATGTTGGTCGGGCTTAGGAGATGAGAACTCAGCCGAAGGCATCAGATGGGAAAGTTATATCTGATACAGCTGATCCTTCATTCAGGCACACTGGCTTAGAAGGAGTACTTTAATTCTGCACTTTGAAGCTCGATTACTTCTGGAGAAGCGATCGACATTCTTTCGATGTTCAACAGTCAAAAGAAATGCCATCTTTATTTTAAAAGCAGAAATGTTTTAACAAGTTAATTCATTTTTGTTTTATTTCAAGAATCGTTAATTATGTTAAAACGTCATTCTGTAAAGCTAAAACAAATAAGAATTGTAAAAAAAAGCACAAGGGCTCAAATTTTATTGATAGGATGGAAATCAGCCAAATGCGTGATTCCATAGAGTATTTACAAAGTTAGAAAATGGTAATTTAAGGGAAAAGGGCTACATTAAACCATAATGACCATTATCCTTCTACCAACTTTGAATTCCGGACATCCTGAGTTTCTGTCGAAGGTGACCGTGACTGGAGTTTTCTGATGGATGGCATGATTGCTGAGTAGCTGAACTGATCAGATGTATTTACTTGCCATTATCCCTAACTTTTTCCTGGATTGTACTTTGAGATTTCCAATCCACCGGGATGATTTTTTATCATGTCTCTAATTTTTGCCTGGACCGCCCTTTCGGGTTTTCAATCCACCGAGACGTTATTTTTTTTTTTTTAGTTTAGGCGAAGTATTTCTTGACTACATCAACATTCGTGGGGTAGGAAAATTCCTCTCCATCCATGGTTGTAAGTCTCAAGGCACCGCCTGAGAAAGCTTTCTTGACCACATAGGGGCCATCATAATTCGGAGTCCATTTGCCCCGAGAGTCAGTGAGAAAAGATTGTATCTTTTTGAGCACAAGGTCTCCTTTTCTGAAGACGCGAGGTCGAACCTTTTTGTCGAACGCCTTCTTTATTCTTTGCTGATACAACTGACCGTGGCATAGTGCCGTTATTCATTTCTCTTCGATCAGATTTAGTTCATTGTGTCGACTTTGACACCATTCAGCTTCTGTAAGCTTAGCTTCCATCAATACCCGGATTGATGGGATCTCTACCTCTATGGGGAGTACTGCCTCCATGCCATATACTAGAAAGAAAGGGGTTGCCCCTGTTGAAGTGCGGACAGATGTACGATAACCGTGAAGAGCAAAGGGTAGCATCTCGTTCCAATCCTTGTAGGTTACGACCATCTTTCGAACGATCTTCTTGATGTTCTTGTTAGCCGCTTCTACCCTCCGTTCATCTTGGGTCGGTGGGGAGATGAGTTATGGTGTTCGATCTTGAACTCAGCGCACAACTCTTTCATCATTTTGCTGTTCAAGTTAGATCCATTATTTGTAATGATCTGGCTCGGAACACCATAACGACAGATGAGATTATTTTTGATAAAGTGGACCACCACTTGTCGGGTTACATTGGAGTACGACGCTGCTTCGACCCACTTGGTGAAGTAGTCAATGGCTACTAGGATGAACCGATGTCCATTTGAAGCCTTAGGTTCGATCAAGCCAATTATGTCGATTCCCCATATGGAAAAAGGCCACGGGGAAGAGAGAACTTTGAGATGCGTTGGTGGTACATGAATTTTGTCAGAGTATATCTGACACTTGTGACACCTCCTCATGTACTTGTAGCAGTCGGATTCCATGGTCAACCAGTAGTACCCTACTCTCATAATTTTTCTCGCCATTGTGTGTCCATTAGCATGAGTGCCAAAGGATCCTTCATGAATTTCTTTTATCAGCATGTTTGCTTCTGGTCTGTCTACACATCGAAGCAAGACCATGTCAAAATTTCTCTTATAGAGTGTGTCACCGCTCAGGAAGAAACTTCCAGCCAGCCTTCTGAGGGTTTTTCTGTCCTTCCTTAGTGCCCCAGGTGGGTACTCTTATTTCTGACAGAAGCATTTGATATCATGATACCAAGGTTTCTCGTCAATGACTGCTTCAATCGTGAAGACGTAAGCGGGCCATTCAAGGCGCATTATGTCGATCTTAGGTAGGTCAGTCCATTGACCTACACTAATCATGGAAGAAAGAGTGGCTAAGCCTTCAGCCATGTGATTCTCATCATGGGGGATGTGATGGAACTCGATTCTGTTGAAGAAAGGCAACAACCTTCTTGCATAGTCTTTGTAAGGAATCAGTCCTGATTGGTATGTGTTCCAATCTCCTTTGATCTGATTGATAACCAGGGCTGAGTCGCCATAAACATCCAAGTTTTTGATTCTCAAATCGATCGGTTCTTCGAGACCCATGATACAAGCTTCGTATTCGGCCTCGTTATTTGTACACTTGAATGTAAGTCTGGCAGTGAAAGGAATGAGGGTACCCTGAGGGGTAACAATGATTGCCCCAATTTCGTTTCCGTAATGATTAACTGCTCCGTCAAAGATTAGTCCCCATTGGGAACCTGGTTCTGGCCCTTCACTGGGTAGCGGTTCATCGCAGTCTTTCATTTTCAAATACATGACATCTTCATCTGGGAAGTCAAACCCGATTGATTCTTGATCATCAATTGGTTGATGAGCTAAATGATTGGCTAAAATACTTCCTTTAACGGCTTTCTGAGCGTGGTATTCGATGTCGTATTCTGATAACAACATCTGCCAACGGGCGATCCTTCCCGTGAGAGCAGGTTTTTCAAAGACATACTTGATTAGATCCATTTCTGAGATCAACCAAGTAGTGTGACGAATCATATACTGGCGAAGACGTTTGGCTGCCCAAGCCAAAGCGCAGTAAGTTTTCTCAAGCATAGTGTACCGAGTCTCACAGTCGGTGAACTTCTTGCTCAAATAGTAGATGGCATACTCTTTCCGTTTGGTTTCGTCTTGCTGGCCAAGTACACAGCCCATGGATCCTTCTAGGACTGTGAGGTAGATGATCGGTGGTCTTCCTTCCACTGGAGGTGATAGAATCGGCGGATTCAACAGGTATTCCTTAATACTGTCGAAGGCGGTTTGGCAATCTTCTGTCCAAACGCAGTCCTGACTCTTTTTGAGTAATTTGAAAATCGGGGCACATGTCGCGGTCATGAGGAATATAAATCTGGAGATGTAGTTCAAACGTCCCAGAAATCCTCTGACTTGTTTTTCAGTTTTCGGAGAAGGCATATCTTGAATGGCCTTGACCTTGTCAGGATCAACCTCAATTCCTTTCTGGCTGACGATGAACCCTAAAAGTTTCCCTGAACGGACACCGAAGGTGCACTTGATAGGATTCAAGCGGAGTTTGTACTTTCTCAACCGCTCGAATAGCTTTGACAGATGGGTCACATGCTCCTCTTCTGTTTTAGATTTGGCATATCATCGACATATACCTCGATTTCTTTGTGTATCATGTCATGAAACAGAGTAGTCATGGCCCTTTGATAGGTTGCCCCGGCATTCTTCAAACCGAACGCCATTTTAATCTAGTTATAGCCCGAGAATCCATCCATGAAGGAGAAAACTTTGAACTTTGTTGTACTGTCTACCATCATGTCAATGTGTGGTAAAGGAAAGTCATCCTTTGGACTAGCCTTGTTTAGATCTCTGTAATCGACACACATTCTGACATTTCCATCCTTTTTTGGAACAGGTACAATGTTGGCTAACCATTGAGGATATTCAAACGTGGCGAGGAAGCTCGCGTCAATCTGTTTCTGTACCTCCTCTTTGATTTTGATGGCCATGTCCGGGTGAGTTCGTCTCAACCTCTATTTTACTGGCGGACATTCTGACCTCAATGGTAGATGATGTTCCACGATGCTGGTATCCAACCCTGGCATGTCCTGATAGGACCAAGCGAATACATCGGGGAATTTTCTGAGAAGCTTTATCAAACCCTCTCTGGCAGTTGGACTGAGTAGTGCCCCAATCCTGATTTATTTTCTCTCTTTTTCCGAACCTAGGTTTACCGTTTCCAACGGCTCTTTGTGAGGTTCAATGGACCTTTCCTCCTGTTTGAGTAATCGGGAGATCTCCTCTGGAATTTCGTCGTCCTCTTCTTCTTCAGTCCCAAATACTGGGAATTCAAAGTTGGGAGAAGGCATCGGATCGTATGTTTCAATGGGGTTTAAAACAAGAAATCTGCATGATGGTATGATTTGTGTTTAGAAGAGATAGAGAGAATGCAAGAGTGTGTGCAGTGCATTTTCTTTGGAAAACTGCCTTTTTTTATTATTGATTTGTTTTTTAGGATTACCATTTTCTGAAAAAGCGAAAAGAGAAAATAACAATTAATGCGGAAATTACAGAACGACGTTATTTTATTAATGAACAAGTCGATTCTTGAAACTACAACCCTATAAAACAAAACTCTGTCGCTTTGGGCGAAGCGAAGAGGGAAAATTTACAGAAAGTGAGCCCTATCAAAACATTCGTTTCACCTGGGCAGGGTGAAAGGTTAAAGATGGGAATTACTTTGACTTATGAACAATCTTCGGAACATCGACAGCAACTCATTGGCGGCGAACTCCTCGGTGAATCACAAAGTCTGGCACCTTCCTTGATTTGTCTTCAGAAATAACGTTGATTTCTGGTGGAACAGGATCATTGGAATCCGTCTCCCAGGCAGAGTTGTCGTAGGAGGATTCCTCAGTTGTATTTTGCACAGCATTTGTGCTCTCAGGTAAATCTCCCCATCCAGTTGGCTGGATGTCTTCGAGCCTGATATGAGAGCTTTCAAGAGTAGTGTACTTGACCATATAGTCGTATTTTCCACTTGGTTGTCCCAGGGTGTCCCACACTGTGGAACTGGAGGAGTCATCTCTCTCGATGACGTTGCCTCGGGAAAAGCATAGTTGATGAATTCTAGTCCTACAAACCTTGCAAATTCATCGTCGTACTGGATATTTTCAGAATGACCTGAGTAATGATCCCATGACATGGTGGGGACGCAGGTATTCTGTTCAATGATGCTCAGCCAATTGTTCGGCTGATTTTCTTACCCCAAGTCTCCTGGATACGGCTACCAGATAGGCAGACCATCCATTGGGCCATAATAGTCGTGGTCAAAGTTGTCCTTCATTAGAGTATCTTCCTCTAATGAGTTTGGTGGAGCACGACATCCTTCCGGATCACAATCTCCATATATCATTTTGACGTCTGACCTGGGTATAAATCTCGGACTCTGTGCGGGATAGCAAAATGGCGTAGGCACCTCTTCCAGAGACATATAGTCGTCCTTGTTAAGATAGGACTTCCATTCCTCATCCGTATCGGAGGGATCTTCCTTGTTGATGGTATGGACTGCTTGAGGCACTGGGTGAAGGAAACCTCCACTGTGGAAGAATCCTGAATGGGATGAAGACTTTCATCATTAGCAGTTGTCTGGGTGCAGGTTGCAGAAAAACCAAAACCCTTCTTTGTTTTGTTATCCGTAGGAATGACAAGTTGTCCCCATCCCTTTGTATTATTATTTTTGATCACTTCGATAGCATCTCTGTATGAGGAAATAGAGTTTTCTTTCTCTTATTGGTTCTCATTGCTCACCGAAAGTGCTTGGAACTGAGTTCCAACAACCTCCTCGGGTTCTACACAAGTAGATGATGATAAGTTACTCACTAGCAAGGCTTGTTCTCCACAAACCGTGACGAGTTGATCGTTCTTGACGAACTTCAGTTTCTGGTGCAGTGTCGAAGTGACTGCCCCAGCCTGGTGTATCCAAGGTCTTCCTAATAAACAGTTGTATGCTGCCCGGACGTCCATGACCTGGAAAGTGATTAGGAAAGTGTGAGGACCGATAGTTATGGGAAGGTCGACTTCACAGATAACTGCTTTCTGAGACCCGTCAAAGGCTTTGACGATGACCTCACTGCCCCTCATCGGGGATCCTTTGAATGATAGTCGCATTAAAGTGGACTTCAGCATAACGTTGATGGCCGATCCTGTGTCTACCAGTACGCTGGCTAGAGTATCGTCCTGGCAGTTAACTGTGATATTAAGCGCCATGTTGTGACTTTTGCCCCCCTCTGGCAAGTCTTCATCACTAAATCCTAAGTTGTTGTAGGAAGTGATGTTAGAGATGATGCTATCGAACTGTTAAATTGACACATCCTGTTCCACAAAGGCCTGCTCTAAGACTTTCTGTAGAGCCTCTTTGTGGGCTTCAGAACTAAGTAAAAGTGATAGCACAGAGATCTTTGAAGGAGTTTGTAACAGTTGATCAACAATGTTGTATTCACTCCTTTGGATGAGCTTCAGCATCTCATCATTGTTTTTCGAAAGGTTGGGATCACTGGATTGACCGGCTGGTGGATCAGGAGCTTCTGTTTGAAGTTCCTTTTCTTTGTTAGATTCTCCAACTCCTCGGTTGAAGATTCGACCGCTCCGTGTTACTCGACTGATGTCTGCAATATTCACGACGGAGGGTAATGGAATTTCCTTTCCATTCTCAGTTATTTATTGCACCGTATTTGTAAGGGATCGCCTTAGCTGATTCATACGGTAATGGTCCTGGCAGATAGATAACCACAGGAGCCTTCTGATTTTTCTGACTGTCGTAAGTAACTTCAATCAATTCCTGACTAAGAACCTTTGGTTCGTCCAGTAGAAGGATGATGGTACAAACATCCTTGTTATGTTGATGATCAGAGATTACAACCGCGTCTCTGATTTGATCAGCGAAGTAGTCTGGCGTCCAGTCAACGGACCCCGAAGGTAGGTATGGGTGAATCTCTTTGCGATCCAACTGACCTTGGAGAGTTGCTCGCACGAGGTAGCATCCTTGGTTATTCCCCGAACAGACTCTACAGCATTCATAGTTGTGTGGTGGCACCTGGCCACGCCCGCTTTAGATGCAGTGCAACCTTACCAGGTTTGTTTCCACAGATCGGACATCCTGATTTTGACGCTGAGTAGGGTTTCCATTAAGCACACTGATTTGTTGCGTGTCTTCGTCCAGATAGATTGGAAGCCACCAATGGTTTAACAAGTGTTGTAAAGTTCTTTGAACGAGAGCACACCCTTGGTTACTCTCACTGCATACTTTACAGTTCAGATAATCGTGAGAAGTGAGAAAACCAAGTTGGACCTGCCTGGCATGTAACTCTACCAAGCTGGTATTCATCAGACGAATATCAAAGATTTGAATCATGTTGATCTGATAGGGATTCCTATCATGGTAGTCCTGGATCCATCCAAGATCTATCTGATGTTGTAGTAGGGCCTCTTGTATGAAAGAGCATCCCTGTTTGTTTACCGAGCAAGTCAGACAGGAATTGTAATCGTGTCGCGGCAGATTATGATACTGGCTGTAGGGCCTTGAGTGCATCGCCACCAAGTTGACATTGATTGCACGGATGTCGTGGTTCTGAATGATGTTGGAATTCGTATAGGTCATTTTGACTCCACGAACTCGATGCTCTTGGATCCATCCGAGATCCAACTGTTCCTGTAGAGCTGCTTGCACCACAGAACATCCCTGATTGGTTTTAGAGCAGATATCACACTGGTGATAATTATGAGGTGGCACATGGCCATATCCGCTCTGTCTACAATGCATCTTGACCAAGTTGGCCCTCAATAAGAGTACATCGTGAATTTGATAGCTGTCGTTAGACTCTCCTTCTATCAAATTAACTGTAGCTTTCTCGTGTTGAGGCAGCGGGTTTGTGAGAACATTCGGATTCGTATCTTTGAAAGACAATACCCCACTCCTAACAAGCTTTTGCACATCGGATTTGAAACTGAGACAGTTCTCTATGGTATGCCATGGTCCTCCTTGATGGTAAGGGCAAGTCTGATCTGTTTTGAACCAAAAAGGCGGATTTTCCGGTACTGTAAGAGAAGACTTGGTCTGGATATGCCCCTTGACCAGTAGTAATGGAAACAACTCTGCATACAACATTGGTATAGGGTCGAACCCTGGTGGTCGCGTTGTACGGTTGTTGTTGTACGGAGGACGAGCCTACTGAAGAGGTTGTTGTGTCCTTTGCTGAAATTGTTGTTGAGTAGGTTGGCTCTGAGCAACCTGAGGTTGATACGTAGGAACAGGCGTGGGATTGATAGCAAGATTTACAGTTGCTATTGGTTGGTACCGTCGCCTTTGCTTTCCGAGAGAGATATTCCCAATATCCTATTCTTTTTTCTTATGGAGAGCACTACCGTATCGTTTTGTTCTACTTGATGATCCAGCGTCTTTAACTAAATGTCCTTCTCGGACGGCTTCCTCAAGACGAAACCCCATGCCCACCATCTCGGTGAAGTCACTGGGCGCACTGGCGACCATTCTGTCGTAGTAAAATGAGCTCAAGGTCTTTAAGAAGATCTTTGTCATCTCTTTTTCCTCAAGAGGTGGACAAATCTGGGCGGCAATTTCATGCCATCTCTGAGCGTACTCCTTAAAGGTTTCCTTGTCCTTTTGTGACATTGATCTGAGTTGATCTCTGTCCGGTGCCATGTCCAAATTGTATTTGTATTGTTGAAATAAGGCAGCACCCAGATCTCTGAATGTGCCGATCGTGGCGCGGTTTAAACCCATGTACCATTTTAATGCGGCACCGGTTAAACTATCCTGAAAGTAGTGAATTAGTAGCTCCTGGTTCTTTGTCTGAGCTGACATTCGCCGAGCGTACATCACTAAATGGCTCTGAGGGCAAGAGTTACCCTTGTACTTTTCAAAGTCGGGCACTTGAAACTTGTGCGGGACTTTCACATTGGGGACCAAGCAGAGGTCTGCGGCGTCCTTTCCAAATAGATCCTGACCGCAAAGGGCTTGCAGTTCTTTCTGCATTTCCAGGAACTATTCCTGGAACTCATTCATTCTATCGAACATGCTGTCATTTCCACTATAAGGTATCTGTGGAATCTGTCCTTCTGGGACAATGTGTACCACGGGCGGTGGTATAGTCATTATGGCCGAGACTCTCGGTGCCTCCCGAAGTTTGTAACCTTCAGGAGTTGCTGTCATGCCCCTGGCATCTTCGCTTTCCCGAAGTTTGTAACCTTCAGGCCCAGCGGTTCCTGCTGTGGTTCCCTGATCCTCATTGATCAAGGGGATATATTCTTCCGGGATATAGTTAAGTGGCATGCCCCAGGGACGATCTTTCGGCATTTTGTACCTAGGATCGGACTTCTCTACTATGGGCGTCGATGTGATCTCTGAGATCACAGTCCTTTGTTGCTGCATTTGAGCCTCTGCTAGAGCTTGCATGTCGTTATGAAGCTTTCTCAGATCCTCTTTCAGAGTGTCGATCTCTTCTCTCAACTCTCTGTTCTCTTCCTCGAGATTATCCATCTTTTTCTGATGATTGGCCCGAGTATTGTACGAATGAGGCAGTTTAACTCTAGAATCGAGACGCAAACGTGAGATTCGTAGGTAAGAAGAATGCGCTTATGGGAATGATGAATGCAATGATTATTAATTATTTTTGTTTATTCAAAGTAAACTTCGACAATTAGATTGCAAATATCAAACAGTGGGGAAACCCCGTTTTATTGAATTCAAAGGATTGCGGAAATGGAAATACAGTAGATTACAAAGTGCTGAAAAAGGAAACCTAAACTAATGGATCCTGAGTCCTCTCTGAAGAGAGCTCAGGTGCTGGTTCTGGTGCTTTCCTCTTATTTGACCGGGGCTCTTGGGTCGTTGTCGGGTTGTCATTCCTTTGCCAAGTGAAAGGAGTGGGCAAATTCCTTTGGTCATCCTGATTTTCTACAGCATGTTGCTCTAAAATCTCAATCAGAGCATCTTTCTCTCTTAATAGTTGCTGTATTTTCTTACACTCCACGTTGAGAATAGGGTACTTGTTCCTCCAAGACCTCTTCTCCTACTGAATTTTGCTGAGAGTAACCTGAAGTTTTTCCGTCTCAGACATAAAATAAAGGGCAGAGTCCCTTAATGGAAGAACTTCCTGACGAGGGTAAGGCATCCTCAGCTTGAGAGCTCTAGTTTGTACCCAGTGGAGATAGGGCTCCACCGAGACACAGTCTGGTTTTCCTAGAGACTCTCGTACTTTCCTATGAGTGTGTTTCCAAGCATGCACTATTTTTGTCTTTAGTGCCATGTCATTTTCTCCTTCCTTGAAGAAAAGACCTTCCAGATGAGCATTCTGCGGGACATGCCTCATTGGGTATCCAAATTGACGACGAACCAATATCGGATGATAGTTGATTCCTCCCTTAGTTCCTATAAGGGGTACATTTGGGAAATTTCCACAACGGTCAATAATTTTGATCCCGCTATAGATTTGATTCTACCAATCGATGTCTGAGTTGGTAAGAGACATGATTCTCTGCGACCAACATAAAGTATTCTTTTGATCCCAAAATACAACAGACTTGGGCAAATGGGAAGTGAACCATTTGTAAAGCAGGGGTACACAACATGTGATCATTCCTCCGCTATATAAATTCCTTAAGTGCACCGAATGATACGCATCTGCTAGTAAGGTCGGTACAAGGTTTCCGATCATGAAAATCTTAATGACGTTGATATCTACGAAGTTATCAATGTTTGGAAGCAAAAATAACCTGTAGGTGAGCAAAACAAAGATGCTCTCGAAAACGGCCACGTTCCCTATACTGGCAAAGTACAGGGCCTTCTTTGCCAAGAATTGGGCTGGCAAACCTTGGATGCCACCCTTAGTGGTCATGTGAGTCCTTACTTCTGACTCATCCAAATAAATTGCTCTTGCAATGGTTTGATCCTTTGGAATTTCTTCCAGTCCAGAAAATGGAGCTTGATCAGTAATGTGTAAATCAGTTAGGTGAGAGTACTCCTTCAGCGTTGGTGCTAGCTGATAATCTAGGAATGTGAAATAGTGATAAACTGGATCGTAGAACTGGATTAGCGTGGACATGATTCCCTCGATTACATGGACCCTTAATAGAGACAGGAGTCCTCCATACTTGGCTCTGAAAGCCTCGTGGTTGGTGATCATTCTCGCCAAACCTCTCAAATCCTCTAACTTTGGAACCTTGAAGGTGTACTTATGAGTTTTCCTTCTACCGAAATCCATTAGCGCAATCTCTGTATCTGACATTTGCAATCATTGTCTTAATTTAATTTGAAAAAGAGATAGACTAGAAGAGAATATTTTCTTTTTGTTTTAATGTTTTTTAAATGAATGCATGAATGCAGCACACAAAAACATAGAAAAAACATGGGGTCAAAGGGTCGGTGTCATGAAGTCAAGGCTCTACCCCCCCCCCCCCCCCCAAAGGTTTATACCGGTATTTTTTGTACCTGTCCGCAAAAATAACCCTGCTTGCAAATGCGACATCACACGCATTCCCATTAGCAGATAAATAAACACATATATCAATTAGGAAAAGCAGTATATATATTTGTCTTAATCATCCTAGACCTCTAGCCTTATGATCCTATACAGACAATGACTCCCCAGCAGAGTCGCCATTTCAGTGACAATTTGTGAACTCAGGGCTTCCTACCTAAGTTGCAAGAAAGAAGATCCAACCCCACGGTGGGCGCCATTTTTCTGTGGCGGCCACCGCCATGAAAATGACTTGTCCAAGGTTTTCACCCTAAATTGTAAGATTGAAAGAAAGGCCCCACGGTGGGCGCCATTTTTCTGTAGCGAGCGATTTTGGATGTGGTTCTTAAGCACTGTCGCTCTGGAGTACTACAGGTCGATTCATTTTTTATCCTATTGAAGCTAATGAAGGAAGGGAAATAGATGTCTCCAATTAACCCTGCTTACATACTGAGTTTGAACAGCGGTCTATTAGGTTACAGATGCTTTGTGGAGGTGGGGCCTAATCTTAGGTTATTTTGTTGAGAACACAGTGTGACGTGATTATTGGTAGGATGTTAGGACTGATGTTTTTCGATTGATGTATGAAGGTATGGGATTTTGGGTTTTTTATTAGTGTGCTCGCTAAGATTTTTCAATCTTATGCCTACGTATTCCCGTTTGACGAAACAGGGAAATCAGAGCGATCGTAGTTCCTCCTATTCTATGGGAGGAAAAAGGTTGTTTTGGTGTCTTGTTCAAAGCCCAAGATGTGAAGCTGAAGGGTCTATTTGTATCTTGTTCGAAGCCCAAGATGTGAAGCTAAAGGGTTTTGACTTTAGAGAGAATTTGTCATCTCTAAAGGGGGGTATTTGGTCTGTTTGTCACAACTGTTGGGTGACTGATTATAAAGGAGAATTACTTTAACAGGGATATGTGAATCTAGTAATGCCATAATTTCCTTTATAGTGGATTTTTAACCTGAAGGAGAAGACTTTAACTCAGTCTAGAGCAATGCTATCTTTCCTTATGAATTTCTCATGCTAAAAGAGGGACAGTGGCGTAGATGTAAATAATCCAGAGGCTTGCCGCTTACAGCAATTAGATGAAGGGGAAAGGAGTTGTTGATGTTTGTATACTGTGATCGAGGCACGGATTGATGCCAAAAGGTTAATTGACTCAACCGGGGTTTCCTTATACAAAGCCTAAGAGGAGGTTATTGGCCCAACAAGAGGGTGTTTTTATGTGTGTCTTGTACGAAGCCCAAGACGGAGGCTAAAAGGAAGGATGACTCAACAAGAGAGTCTTTTATACTCAACGAGAGAGTGTTTTTGTATCTCGTACAAAGCTCGAGATGGAGGCTAAAGGTGTGACTCAACAAGAGAGTCTTTTATACTCAACAAGAGAGTGATTTAGTATCTCGTACAAAGCCCGAGATGGAGGCTAAAAGGAAGATTGACTCAACAAGAGAGTCTTTTTGTATCTCGTACAAAGCCCGAGATGGAGGCTAAAAGGGCTTGACTCAATAAGAGAGTCTTTTATACTCAACAAGAGAGTGTTTTGGTATCCCGTACAAAGCCCGAGATGGAGACTGAAAAGTTTGGCTCAACAAGAGAGTCTTTTATTTGTCTCGTACGAAGCCCGAGATAGAGGCTAAAAGGTTTGTGACCCAACAAGAGGGTCTTTTATACTCAACGAGAGAGTGTCTTTGTATCTCGTACGAAGCCCAAGATAGAGGCTGAAAAAGGGTTAGCTCCGCTGGGGAAAATCATTGTACAAAGCCCAAGAGGAGGCTATTGTGCTGGTGACTGTTTCAGTTTAGTGACAGGTCCAGTATGTTGGATAAAAGAGGAAATCAGTTCTTATAAAGAGATTGATTAAAGGTAAGACTGTGCTTTGGGATTGATTAGAGGATCAGGGTTATTTCCTGTTCTTTAAGGAAGCGGGAAATCCAAAGGGTATTTAGATTATCCAAGTCTACTGGTGTTTTAAGAAATCGATTCTCGGATGAGTGAACGATCTTTGTATAATGCCCAAGAGAAGGCTGGTATGTTAAGGGATGAAGGTCAACCCATTAATTGGTCTGATACTTGACTCAGAAAGACAGCTCTAGCAAATTGATGACTAGGTTCTGTTCCTATACATGTAGAGGTCTTTGGGTCCTTGTACCAAGCCCAAGAGAAGGCATGAGAGCTTTTAAGAAGCCAAAGGGTCCTTCTACAACGCCCAAGAGGAGGCGGGGATGCTTTTAAGAAGCCTGTGGGTCCCCAAACCCCGATAAGTTCAAGACATACCATTCAATGAGAATAGATCAAGCCAGGAAAATTCGTGAATTTGTAAGAAACTCAAGAGATGCCATTCACGGAGAAAAGATCATCTCTGGGGAGTAGAGTTTCTTTGACAATTTCTAAGTGTGACAGTTTGTGAAAGGGTTCACTGAGAATGCTGCCTTTCACTTTGTTCCATATTGATTAACACCAAGAGAAGGGAAGACTGTGTCTGGTAATCCTATGGGGATCTAGTTTTGACAATATTTAAGAGTGACCAACAGGCTTTACCTAGTGCTAGACGTAGTTGCCGGGGAAAACTCTAAAATAACTATACTAGTATTACACAGTTGATATTTGACGAGTATATAAAAGTTGGTGAAAGAAGACTTACAGTGAGCAGCCCCACAATACAGTTATATATATATATATATATATATATGAAAGCAGATAAAGAAAGCGAATAAACACTTACTCGGTTGTAGAGCTTCCATGCTACTTAGTTAGTTTGTTCAACAAAGAAAGATTTGATAACAATATTATATTCTAAATCAAAGGAGAAAGTGCTTTGAAAAGATTGTTGGGGCTTACAGCTCAAGGAGAGGCCCAAGGTTTTATCAGTGATTGCACTGTTGTTTTGAACTTGTACAGAGCGACTTATACAAGTGACTGGGGCCCAAAAAGGTTTTATGTACAAAGGGATGGGTCTTATACTCTCTCAAGAGGCCCAAAGGTTTTAAAGAAAAGGACGGGGCTTATAACACGAGGGTAGGCCCAAGGTTTTGTTTTTGAATTGGCGATCGCGCCGAGATTTTTGAAAATGCAGTGGGTCTTATACAATGACTGAGGCCCAAAAAGGTTTGGTTTTCAAAGGGGATTGGGACTTACACTCTAATAGAGGCCCAAGTGTTTTAAGAAAAGAATTGGGTCTTATAACACGAGGGTAGGCCCAGTTGTTTTTGTTAAAAAGGCGACGATCGCGCCGTTGTTTTTGAAAATACAGTGGGACTTATACAATGACTGAGGCCCAAAAGTTGGTGTATTTACAAAGGGGATGGGTCTTACACTCTAATAGAGGCCCAAGGTTTTTAAAATGATTGGTGAGGGTGAAAATCAAAGAAACCCTAATTTTGTTTTCCTTTAAAAGTAAATATTTAAAGAAAATCAAATAAAATGATAAAAATACCAAATAAGTTTGAATAAACCACTTGTGATTTTTGTTTAAGGTTTGAAAAATGAGGTATTAATCACAAGATGAATTAAAACTCATTTGGTCTTGATTTTCAAAGTAAATATTCACTTTTAAATGTTTAAAAACAATAAAAAAGGAATTTATTCACAAAAATACTAATTATATTAAATAAATAATATAAACTTGATTTTTTGGGGGACTAAAATATTTCAACATTTTTGTGATTTTTTGCAAAAAGAACCAATCAAAAATAATTAAAATTGAAGGAGTTATTAATTTTTCAATTAATTAATAAAACATGAAAATATTGGAAAAATAGTAAAAATGTGAAAAAAAAAAAGCAAAATGGTCTGGGTGGGGTTTGAACCCACGACCTCATGTGTACATGGCGCGCGCCTTACCACTGGGGTGGTGATACATCCGTTGATTGAAACAAAACAACAAATATACAAGGCTTGCCTTGTTTTCTAGGCTTGGCCAAGGCAAGGCAAGTTTTGGTTGAAAACGTGAAGGCCATAACTTTCTCATTTCTCCATGGATTGGGACAAAATTTAGGTCTATCCTGCCTAGAATTTCACAAGGAATCCAATGGTGGTGGTGGTTTTTTTTCAGATCATGCTCCTATTGAAAAACCCGATAGTGGTTTTGAAATAGGCCATGATTTGCATTTTCTGTGCCATCTCTTGGTACAAGCATGAATTACATGATAAATTGGTGCAAACACAACACATATAACATGTATAAGAGATGCATGATCAGTGGACATCAAAAGAAAGCATGATTCAAAGAATCCAAGTTGTGATGCTTACCTCTTTTTGGAGCTTTTGTGCAATCTGCCAAGCCACTTGTTCCAGAAATGATTTGATGCTTTGGACACCCTCAAATGATCTCTTAGAAGCTTTTAGGATGGTTGGAATCAGTTGGAAACCTCAGGGACAAGTTTGAGCTCTTTCTTGCAAAAGGGGCAAAAGTGGCCAAAATAGCAACTCCCTCAAATGGTGTTCCAGATGGGGGGAACCATTTGGGACAGTTCAAGGATGATATTTGGAGTGTGTTTGAGGTTTTATCTAGTTTGGAAAGTGACTGAATCAAGACATGGCTTGAAAAATGCACAAACGTCATATTTTGAGGTTTTGAGAGGTAACTTTGTGATTTTGGTGTTACAGGTCACTTGTGAGAGTTTAGACAGCTTAAATATGATACATTGGATGTGTTTGGATCATGAGCTGTGGTGGAATTGCTCTCTAACTCAAAAAATCATAGTTACCTTGCTAAAGAATTTATTTTTGCCTAGAGAAAGAGATTTTGAGGAAAGCAAGTGTTGTAGTGCTTTGGTGTACTCAAACTGAACACAATTGAGCTCTATTTATAGTAGAGCAAGTTTGTTTTAGTTGCAATAGTGAATGACAACTGCAGCAAAGGTTTGGCCAATGTTGAGCAATGAGAATCCAAGTCTCCTCTAGCCATTGACTAGAGGTTAGGGCACAGGCTGCTGGTCCCCTTGGTCTTGGATAAGTCTTGACTGAATTCAGTTGGAAATGGCTCAGTCCATGCCACCTTGGTGTATGCATTGAATGCTCCAAACCAAAATTGGAGTCTTGTCCCTCTTTTAGGTATTTCTAGGTTTGACATGCTATTTTTGGTTCCAAAGACTTGGGAGGCTTGGGATCATAGTTGGTTCCTCCTTGGTCCCCCCTTGAGGTGTTCAGATGGATAAAAACTCCAAAATCTGCCTTGCCTTGGCAGTTTTCAGCAAGGTATATTGGCATGGTCATATCTCATGGCTCAAGTTGAGTTTGGTGATGTTCTTGGTCACTTTGGAAAGCCCTCATATGATACAACAACTGTTTGATCATAATTGGTTTTGATACTTTTTGGATCCAGGTGAAAAATGCCCCTACATTTGGAAAAAAGTGAAGGTAGATTCTGACTTAGTGAAAATTTCACTAAGTGTTGGAAAAAGTGGCATTTCATGTTTTCAGTCACTTTGATCATTCCATAACTCAAAATCCACGATGAATTGGAATGAGGTGTGTTTGAAGCTTTTGTATAGGGCCGTGAGAGCTACAAATCTGGCTTTGGATGGGGGAAAATGGCCTTGTGGTTTAGGAGTTATGATCCTCCAAAGTTGGTACCCTTGCCACTTTATTCCATAACTTAGAAAATTTTCTAAGTTTTTATGGTTACCCCTTTTACAAGTTATCCCACTTTTCTTGATTTTTCTTAATGAATGATGATTCAAATCATACATTAACATCATTTTAGGGTTAAAAAACCATAAATGTGAAAAATCTCAAAAAGTCAAAGTTGACTTTTGTGCACAGTTGACTTTTTGTCAGATGAATTCCAAACTGTGCGATCCTCTATGAAATCAAGTCCTTGACCTAAATCAAACTTGATTGATTGATTTCATAGGTGTTATAGGGTGTATTGAATCATGTCCTAGGGTTTGGGAGCATGTCCTTGTCAAAAGTCAAAGGCACAGTTGACTTTTCTCGCGAAACCCTAACTGTGGCTCTGATGAAATTGAGACTTATTGCTCAAGCTTCTTGGATCAATCCATTGTTGCAAATGGATCAATGTAATATGTTAGAGACCCTCAAATCCTCTCTTGAGGTCTTGGCTCATGATTTGTCCCAAAGGTCAACTTAGGGGTGAATTAGGTCAAGAAACCCTAATTCTTGATTTTTTTTTATGAATGCATCCCCTGAGGTAAAATTGACTTGATTATTGGGTCCATGGAGTATATTAGGTTATGCTTTAAAGCATTGGCTCATGCCCAGAGGAAAATTTCCATCTGGAGGCCCTGGTCGACCAAACCCTAATTTGGTGACACTGGCGATCTTGAGGCTTAATCCACCTAGAAGGGAGCAGCCTTGTGCTTAATCCTTGAAGTGGGAGCCCTCTTGATCCATTGTGGATGTTTTGAGAGGTTATACAAGTTGAAGATCATGTCATTCCTTGATTAATCCTTTGTCTAAGAGCTTTGAGAGGGCTAGAAACCCTAATTTTGATTGTAATGGATGCTCACCCATCTTTGGGGAGACTAATGAGGCATGATGGATTACCCATATTGTGATGGTGATTTGCCCAATGATGGGAAATCTTAGTGGTCAAAATTTGGGGTATGATACATGGGTCTCGAGCTCCTCTGAAACGTATGCATAATTACTTGACAGGTTTGATTCCTGTGTGTAGTACTAATGGAACTTAAGGTTAGAGACTTGTGATGGTTAACAGGCCATGTGAAGTGATGGTTCACGGCTAACAGGCCGCTGTTCCCGAATCCATTTCGTATGTCAAGTAAATGACAAGGATCCATGACTCGTTTCGACTTCTAGACGTAGAAGAGGACGGGAAAATGGGGTGTCTTGGTAAGGTTATCGATTAGTGATATTGTGAGTTAACAAGACTCATGAACATGGATCTATATAGTGTGTGTGTGTGAGTACTCAAAGTCACTTCCCTTCCCCTTTTGACTTGAGTTAGGTGTGGTAGAACCTTGTAAAGCCGAAAGGACCTATAAGATAGGGAACTCACTGAGATTTGATGTATCTCACCCCATGTTGTTGATCATATTACAGGTACTGCAGGTTCCGCGAAGGGTAAGGATAAAGTTGTTTGACTTTCCTTACTATCTTGGATTTTTGGGGTGGCAAGGCTTTCGTTGTGGAGTTTTGAGATCGTTGTCGATCTAGTTCTTAGTATTTATCTTTGAAACATCTTGTATATATATTATGCCATAGTTTTTTGTATTAGGTATTTTTGGGCATGTATATGTATAATGTGCTTACTAGGGACTTGTATATTTCAGTACCAAACATGGTATTCATATGTAATATATGCTTTGAGGTATGTATTTATATATGGGCGTTACAGTTGGTATCAGAGCAGGTCGTATCCTCGACCTAGCCATGAAATAGTATAAGTATTTCCTTCCGTTTCATATGCGTTGTGTCGCCTTTGGTCTTAAGTGTTATATTTATGTTATTGGGCCTGATCAACTTAATCCTATCTGTATGACATTTAGGAACATGGCCGACGGGCGCAGAAACAATCGTGGTAGACCCAGAACCACTCCGGCATGGACTAATCTGCCAGGCGGCGAGGAAAGTGTTCCATGGCCTCAGTTTCTGCAGCAGATGCAACAATAACAGAATCAGTTTATGCAACAAATGGTACAGCAAATGGTTGGGGGTCTGCATCCTCCAGTGGTTGTTCCAGAAGCTACAGGTGGAAGCTTTAGGGATTTCATCCGTATAAATCCTCCGGAATTTCAGGGAGGGTTAGATCCTGTAAAGGCTCACGAGTGGATAGCCGGTATGGAGAGAATTTTCTTAATAGTCTAGTGCAGTAAGGAAAATAAGGTGGTTTTCGCTTCTCACTTGTTGAAGGGTCCTGCCATGAGGTGGTGGGAGAGTGCCTCAGCCTTGATGGCTATTCAAGAGGTACCCAAGGTATGGGAGCAGTTTAAGATTAATTTTATGGAGAAGTATTTCCCAAGCTCCTTAAGGACTCAGAAGGAATTCGAGTTTCAATAGTTGAGACAGGGTACTTTTACTGTAGCCACATATGCTGAGAGGTTTGAGGTAATGGCTGCTTATTTTAGGCAATCCATGTATGCTCCGGACGAGAGGTGGAAGATTGATCAATTTCTTTTTGGTTTGAGGGCTGAAATTCTGCATAGTGTGTCTCAGAGGGAGTTTGCTAGTTATGTCGAATTGTTAAGGCAGTGTTACGTGGCAGAACACAGCTTGAAGAAGGTGCAAGCGGAAGGAGAATTGAGTAGGGTAAATCAAGGTGATCGTGGAAGATCGAATCAATAATTTAGACCAAGACAACAAGCTTTTAAAGGGAAGTAAGTTCAAAGTTCTAGGACTAGTGCGCTTCCTGTGTGTCGTTCTTGTGGTAAAGTGCATTCTGGTAGATGCAGTGTTGAAAGAATGAGGTGTTATCAGTGTCAGAAAGTGGGCCATATGGCGAGTGATTATCCTCAAAATAGGAATCAAATGCTAGAAAGGAATACCGGTCGAGTTTATACTTTGGATGCGAAGAAAGCAAAGGGTGACAACTCTTTAACCGCTGGTACGTATTTTGTTAATGGGAATCCTTGCTTTGTATTATTTGATTGTGGAGCCACACACTCTTTTGTATGGATGCAATGTGTGAAGCGACTTGGGTTGCAAGCTGTTCCGTTGTCTCCACCCATGGTGGTTACTACTGCCATGGATGAGATAGTTGAAACACCTTTAATGTGCGAGAATTGTGTTTTATCTGTGGATGGAAGAGTTTTTCAGATTGATCTGATTTGTTTTCCGCTTAAGAAAGTGGATGTTATTTTGGGAATGGATTGGCTTTCTGCTAATTCGGTATTTATCGATTGTGAGGAAAAGCTAATCATTATTCCATTCGTAGAGGCTACTCCGAAGGATGTGTTGACTACCATTCTAGAAGGTACGGTTGGAATGATAAATTTCTTGTTTGAGAAGGAAAAATCTATTCTTTTGGTTCTCACTAAGGAGGAGAGTAACAACCTTCAGGTTTTGAGTATTCCGGTAGTCTGTGAATTTCCCGAAGTTTTCCCCGAGGATATCACTTCTCTTCCTCCGGAGAGGGAAGTGGAATTCTCTATTGACCTAATACCGGGAACGGCTCCAATATCCGTTTCTCCGCATCGGATGGCACCACTTGAGTTAAGAGAATTAAAGGATCAATTGGAAGAGTTAATGGCTAATCATTTTGTTCGACCCAGTGTTTCGCCCTGGGGAGCTCCAGTGTTGTTGGTAAAGAAGAAGGATGGTGGAATGCGGTTGTGTATTGATTACCGTCAGATGAATAAGGTTACCATCAAGAATAAATGCCCATTACCAAGGATAGACGATCTGTTAGATCAATTGAAAGGAGCATGTGTGTTCTCGAAGATTGATTTACGGTCGGGTTATCATCAGATTCGTGTGAAGAGTTCAGATGTACCAAAGACTGCATTTAGAACCCGTTATGGTCATTATGAATTCTTAGTAATGCCTTTCGGTGTGACGAATGCTCCAGCAGTTTTTATGGATTATATGAATCATATATTTCAACCTTATTTGGACCAATTTGTAGTGATCTTTATTGATGACATTCTTATTTATTCTCGTGATCCTCAAGAGCATGGAGAACACCTAAGAATCGTTTTATCCATCTTACAAGAGGGACAACTTTTTACTAAGCTAAGCAAGTGTGAGTTTTGGATGTCGGAGGTTAATTTTCTTGGTCATGTCATATCTCAGGGAGGTGTAGCGGTAGATCCATCAAAAGTTGAAGCAGTGATTAATTGGGAGAGACCCAAGAATGTTTCTTAAGTTAGAAGTTTCTTGGGATTGGCAGGTTATTACAAAAGGTTTAGCAAAGGTTTTTCTCAATTGGCTTTACCAATGACAAAACTTACTCGAAAGGATTGTCCGTATAAATGGAATTCGGCTTGTGAACAAAGTTTTATGAGTTTGAAGGAAAGATTGACGACCGCTCCTGTCTTGATTATTCCTGATCCTAGTAAGTCGTATGAGGTATTTTGTGATGCATCAAAGATGGGATTAGGAGGTGTGTTAATGCAATATGGTCATGTGGTGGCTTATGCTTCTCGACAGTTAAAAGTTCATGAAGAGAATTATCCAACACATGATTTGGAATTGGCGGCAGTTGTGTTTACACTGAAAGTGTGGCGTCATTATTTCTACGGGGTACGTTTTGAGATGTTCAGCGACCATAAAAGCATAAAGTATCTTTTTGACCAGAAAGAGTTGAACATGCGTCAAAGGAGATGGATGGAGTATTTGAAAGATTATGATTTGGAACTAAAGTACCATCCGGGTAAAGCGAACAAAGTAGCGGATGCACTGAGTAGAAAAGTGTTGTATAATGCCAAGTTGATGATGTTAGAGTATGCCTTATTGGAAAAGTTTAGGGATCTAAATCTTTAATTTGGTTGGACTCCTGATGGTGTAATTATGGGAAACTTGAATGTAAATTCTACCCTTAGAGAGGAAATTCAACAAGGACAAGGGTTGGATGAGAAGTTGCAAGAAGTGTTAGTGCAACCGGGTTTTGTGCGAGCTACCGACGGAATCATTTTGTTTAACCAAAGGATTTGTGTTTCGGATGAGGCGATCTTGAAAAGAAGGATTTTGGAAGAAGCGCATAAAGGTGCTTTTACTATACATCCTGGTTCTTCCAAGATGTATCAAGATTTAAAAAGCAACTATTGGTGGTCCGGTATGAAAAAGGATATTGTGGTGTACGTATCGGAATGTGCGGTATGCCAATAAGTGAATATTGAACATCAAAGACCGGGTGGCCTATTACAACCGTTAGAAATTCTGGTATGGAAGTGGGATAGTATTTCCATGGACTTTGCAGTTGGATTACCCTGTACCCAAGGTGGTTATGATTCTATTTGGGTGATTGTAGATCGGTTGACGAAATCTGCGCATTTCTTAGCCGTAAAGACTGCCTACAAGGAGAGTCATCTCACAAGGTTGTTCATTTCGGAAATTGTGAGGTTACATGGTATTCCCTCTAGTATTATTTCGGATAGAGATCCAAAGTTTACTTCAAGATTTTGGAGAGCTTTTCAGCAAGCTATGGGAACGAAGTTGTGTATGAGCACGTCGAATCATCCGCAAACATATGGTCAGACGGAACAGACAATACAAACAATGGAAGATATGTTAAGGGCTTGTGTACTTGAAAGTGGAGGGAATTGGATAGAACTTTTACCGTTGATTGAGTTTTCGTACAACAACAGTTATCATGCAAGTATTGGTATGACTCCTTATGAGGCATTGTATGGAAGGAAGTGTAGGATGTCATTGTGTTGGGTGGAAGTTGGCGAAGATAGAATTTTGGGACCCGAAATTATTCAATAGACCACAAAAAGGATTAGAATGATCTGTGATAAGGTTAAACAAGCACAAGATCGCCAGAAGAGTTATGCGGATAACCGTATGAGACCTTTAGAGTTTGATGAAGGTGATCACGTGTTTTTGAAAGTTACCCCGAGATTGAGGTTGAAAGGACCGTTTAAGTCGCGAAAGTTAAGTCTGAGATACGTGGGACCGTATCAGATTTCAGAAAGAATTGGTGGAATAGCTTACAGATTACCCTTACCGCCTTCTCTGTCAGAAATGCATGATGTTTTTCATGTGTCACAGCTTCGGAAGTTTGTCCCAGATCCTCTTCACCCAATTCTACCAGATACGATTGAGATAGAAGCAGATTTAACGTTTGTGCCTCAACCGAGTCGTATCACAGGAAGAGAAACTAAGGTGTTAAGGAATAAAGAGATTCCTCTTGTTAAGGTTCAATGGGATGAGACGCATACGGTCGATGCAACTTGGGAACTTGAATCAGAGATACGAGAAGTTTATCCTCATATTTTCAGGTAATTGCTTTTAAATTCGTGGGCGAATTTCTGTTTAAGGGGGGGATGTAATACCCCGTAAATTATTTTACTCTGGATAATATTAGTAGTGATCAACTGAGTTCCGGTGTACTCTGAGAAATTATCTGCAAAGATAATTAGAGTAACTGCTGAGTTCAGAGCAGATCAAATTAATATTATCTGACTCTGAGGTTTTAACTTTTGGAGCTATAGAGACTTTTGGAGATTTAGTAGTGTAACTATCTAATTGAATTCTCTATATCATTTCATTTTTCCTCCTTTTTCCAAACATAGTAACATTTGAGAGAGAGAGAAGTTAGAAAGAAGAAAGAGAAAGGAAAGAAGGAGGAGAAACTTGGAAGAGAAGAACAAGAGCTTGGATCATCATCTCTTCTTCACTAAATCATCTCATTTTCTTCATCATCATCTTCTAATCAAGGTGGGTTCTAGATAGATGATTTAGTTGTAGAGTTTCTTGAGTTTTAGAGTTAGGTTTGATATTGTGAGAAAATGAGTAATCTTGCTAAAATCATGAATCTAACGGTAGAAAATCGATATAAATTGCGTAGTATAATCGTAATATGCATATGATCATTGATGATGCTTGTTTGTGTTGTTTGGGAATTTTTTGGGTTGAGAAAGATGGATTTTGAACCCTTGAACCATGGAAAAACGCAGCAGAATTTATGCTCCTGGTGTAGAGCGTCGGGCGGTGCTCAGAGCGTCGGGCGATGCGAAGCGTGCGCCCCTGCTCCGCCAGGCGATGGTCAAGAGGTGCAGCAGGGAACGCTTCTGTAACTTTTGAGTTTTGGTGGGGGGATTTACGCCCCTGCTTCGCTGGGCGAAGTAGAGGCGAGGGGCCACCGCCGGGCGATATTTGTAGCGCCGGGTGCCCCTGGGACTTTTTCAAATGTTCCCCTTTCCTTTTAAATGCCATAACTTGTGATCCTCTTATCCGATTTAAGTGTTCTTGATTTCGATAGAAAGCTGTGAGAATAATCTATCTGATAAATGTGAAAAATGTTGGTTTTATTTCCCGATTAATAATCAGAGGAAACCCGAAAAAGGGGTAATTATGATGAATTATTATATGTGTTTCTATTGTGAAATTATAATATGTTTTGCTTATCCTATTGTTGATTAAACATGATTGTGAGTGAATATGTATGTTAAAATGAAAATGGAATAGGTAGAGTGAGGAAACCTTACTATGAACTATGTTGGAACCTAGTAACGGCTAGGAAATTGTTGAATAACGTAATGACGATGCTCGTGCGTGAGGGGCCGAGGCGTGCGTCTATTACCAAATGGTATGGAAAGAACTACACTAGTATGGATCATGTTTAATTGTGTTTAGATTGAGAAAAGACCAAAGAGGTCTTAAGGCGAATATGGCCTGGTGATTGTCGAATACAATCACATTTGTGTGTATGGGATCACGTAATCGTAACCGTGTATCTTGGGTCCAGTTTCATGGGTCTCGAGCTCCTCTGAAATGTATGCACAATTACTTGACAGGTTTGATTCCCGTGTGTAGTACGAATGGAACCTAAGGGTAGAGACTTGTGATGGTTAACAGACCATGTGAAGTGATGGTTCACGGCTAATAAGCCGTTGTTCCCAAATCCATTTCGTATGTCAAGTAAATGACAATGATCCATGACTCGTGTCGACTTCTAGACGTAGAAGAGGACGGGAAAAGGGGGTGCCTTGGTAAGGTTGTCGATTAGTGATATTGTGAGTTAACAAGACTCATGAACATGGATCCATATAGTTTGTGTGAGTACTCAAAGTCACTTCCCTTCCCCTTTTGACTTGAGTTAGGTGTGGTAGAACCTTGTAAAGCCGAGAGGACCTATAAGATAGGGAACTCACTGATATTTGATGTATCTCACCCCATGTTGTTGATCATATTACAGGTACTACAGGTTCCGCAAAGGGTAAAGATAAAGTTGTTTGACTTTCCTTACTATCTTGGCTTTTTGGGGTGGCAAGGCTTTCGTTGTGGAGTTTTGAGATCGTTGTCGATCTAGTTCTTAGTATTTATCTTTGAAACATCTTGTATATATATTATGCCATAGTTTTTTGTATTAGGTATTTTTGGGCATGTATATGTATAATGTGTTTACTAGGGACTTGTATATTTCAGTACCAAACGTGGTATTCATGTGTAATATATGCTTTGAGGTATGTATTTATATATGGGCGTTACACAGTGACAGACCATTCTGGCGTATATTCTTAGCATGTTAACGGGGTCTAGGCAAATCAATCAATGTTTTTCTTGAGTAGGACGACTAACTTCTCCTCTCCGGCTTCTGTCACAGAGGTGCCCAACTTGGTGGTGTGGAACTCCCGGGGTCCAATATGGACCTCTTGTAGATCTTATGTGGGCATTAACCTCTCTTTCTCGGGCTCTGTTTTATGATCCAAATCCAAATAAAGTCCACCCCCTATACGCCTAGTAGTGGCGCGATGACTACAGAAATCGCCACCCTTATTGCCCTCAAACTATCTTGGTAACATTTCTCGTGGTCTCTGTCGCTCCCAGGATTTTCATCCTGGTACAAACGCGAGAGTGGCGCAGAAAACAGAGTCGCCAGCCGTGTAAATTTATCCCAAGAGAGGGAAAGGGAACACTACATAAACCTGAGGAAGAGGGAAAGGAATGGTCATCGCAACCATATCCTGGGTTCGGGAGTCGGTTACGCGGGGGAAAGGTGTTAGCACCCCACGCGTCCATCGTACTCGATGGGATCCACGCTTGTTGTCTATTCTAAGGGTGAGTTATCCTATCATCTATGGTTGCACTAAGACAGGGAAGGGGGAAACAAAGACAGACTCGGTAGGACGTCAACGTCCTAGGCCTACGTACCCCCCTTGTGCAATGGGGAATTCAGAGTCAACGTAGTTCGGACCAAGTTCTTTTTTGTGTTTTTTATGAGCGACATTAAGTTCGCGTCCGGCAGTTAGGGTCGATGCCTGTTTGCGACTCAGACGGAAGGTAACGTGCCCTTTTTGAAAATAGCCTTTAAGTTTGACAATCCCGAAGGACAAAAAAGTTTGAAGTTGGTTTGTGTTTTTTAGGACAGAAGTGACTTAAGTTAGTTCCTAAGTTGCATTGCACCAAAGTCTAGGGCACAGAGGCGAATACTTAACGCATCGTCCCAAGACAGGACGCTCGCTAAGCACTCTAGAGAGATGAGAGGAAGCCCCTCATTTCTCATTCCCCACACTTAAGGCTCGTGCGCAATACACTTTATTCTTATTAAGTGTTTTAAAGAAATTTGAGATGAGAAGAGAGAAGACACAAAGGTAACTCTAAAGGGGGACTATGAGTCCTAAAGTTATCATGCATGGGTGACCTACGATTAGTGAGGTTCAACCTAAACCCTAAAGAATGAAGATAGGAGAGAAAGAAAGAACAAAGGTGAAGAGGGATACTTTTCCGCCCTTAAAGAACTTACCTTTGTCCCTGCATAAAAGATTAGTACATAATAGACATAAGTAAGAAAGATGAGGTGAATGGAAATCAAACAATGGTATACAATAGTAATTATAATCCAAACATGAATTCAGAAATCAAAGAAACACCCCAAAGCAAATGGCACAAGTGCCTTTCAAACAAGGACCTAGGCATGATCAAAAACACACATATAAGCAGATCTCGAGTGAAAATAAATCAAACAATTGGAGAAATAACTCCAAAAATTCCCAAATTAAATATCAAGGTCCCTCAACCAGAGACAAACAATATACCAAAAACCCCTGCAAAAATTGAAAGTGTTAGTCATTCAATTAATCATGCAAGATTCAAGTTAGGAATAGGGTTCAATGTGCCAAAGGGAAGGACCTAAATGCAATATGAAATAAATTTAAAAATGAAAGAAAAATATTTTTATGCAATTCAGGATGTTAGTGAACAAATGCAAAAAGAACGGATCAAAAATATTTTACGGATGCAGAGAAATAAAATAAAGAAATTAAGTATGCATTATATGGATAATTCAAAAAGAAGTTGAATTAAATAATTAATTTAAATGATAAAAAATAAAATAAAAATAAAAATAAAATTTGTAAAAATTATTAAAATGATAAATATGATGTATGAAATTTTTTCGTAATTTTTTAATGCAATTACATAATTTTAATAATTAAAATATGAAAATGTAAAATTAAAATAAAATAAAATGAATTAATTCGTAGGGGGTGTGGGAAGTAACGAAAATTCATTGGAAATGCAGGTTGGGCCAGGGTGGGGGTGCGAATAGCAGCCCAGCCCACCCAATTATTCAGAAAAAAAATAAAAACCTGGGAGCTTACCGTGCGCCCCCATGTGTCGTGCACATGCGTTCATTAATGTGGTGGCGTGTTGTGGTTCGTTTGATTCATCCAATGGCTCATGATTAGTCAACTAATATAAAAGTAAACAAAACTAAATAAAATGATTGGGAGGTCCATGATAATAGCGTGGGGTAATATGCACGTAATTATTAATTAAAATTCAGGAAAAAAAAAAGAAATAATAGGTGGCAGCATCGTGGCCACACGATCCAAGCCATGGACGACCCAGATTGCGTCTTCAACCTCCAGCCACCCTCCTTCGCCGGACCACCGCCAGCCGCCGGAACCCTACCGCCGGCCACCACCTGCAACCTATATTTTTCCAAAAAATGCGTATGGGCACACTATCCGACCCAGAATTTCGTCAGGAATCCAAATATGGCATCAAAAACCCCAAATTGTTAGTGTATAATAAAAAACGAATAAAAAACCATTAGGGCACAAAACTTTAAATCCATATTACAAGCAAACCACACGTCCATAATTAAAAATAATTACATCAGGATAATCACCATTCATCACACTTCAATATAGACATAAAAAAAGGAGAGTTTTAGGAGCACGAAAAATTCACCAACCTGAGATGGCACAGCTCCAATCCTTGCTTTTGGCTGCGAATGGTGGTTGGGTTGTGTTCTAGAAATCACCAGGAAGAGATTTGTGGAAGAACTTTGAAGAAAGACCTTGTAATTCGTGAGATCCAAGGAAAGAAAGCTTTAGGGTTCCAAATTGTGGTTCTCCTCCAAATGCACGTGAATGAACCCTAACCAGTGCATGGATAGGTTTAAATAGCCTAGGGTTTGTCACTGATAATGAATTGGGCTTGGGTAATTACTTGTTTAATGATTTTTGAATTATTTTGGAAAATAGCATAATATGGAATACACCTCTCTCCATGCATGTTCTCTTAAGAATTCCAAGGTGGATCACCTTCATTTGGATTGCTAATCACACCATATTTAAATTGGGTCTTGAAAACAAATGATTCATGAGTTTTTTTATGACTTGGCTTTTTTGAATAATAAAGAATAAGTGAAGAATAAACCATGGAATAACTTGATTGAAAAGCCAAAAATGCTTCTTAGGAATTGTTTTTGGATGTTGGAACATGTCTTGAAGCAATGGAATTAATCATAGGTCCACATGTCCCAAAACCTAAAAGTTGTGAAAATGAAACCCTAAAAACCACCTTGCCTTCTTTGGACCATAACTGGAGCTTGACAAATGATATGGAGACCCACTAGTGCTTGTTGGAAAGAGGAGAAAAAGACCTTCAACTTTCATGTTGGAGAAAAATTCATTTGAAGCTTTCTTGATGATGAAAAGTCAAGTTGAATGCAGTGCAGGAACTTGCCAAAAAAGGAAACTTTTCATTATAGGTCACTTTCCAAATTTAGAAACTTTGCACCAACTCCTGATTCCTGACAAATATGTATGAAACTTGACCCTTGAAGACCATATGAGGATGTGAGACTTTGAAAACCTTGGAGAGAACCTCAAAATTTCACAGTTGACTTCTCCTCTCACTGTTGACTTTTACCCAATTCAACTGATTTTCAATCCATTGGCCAATTGAACTTCTCCTGAACCAAACTGATGGACAACCTCCCATCCCTAGGTATTTAGGGACCCAAGGAGGACCATGGAATCAAGTCTTGCCCAAAAAAATCAGAAATAAACTGACTTTATAGCAAACCCTAGTTGTGGTACCCTCAGTCTAGGAGGAAATAGCACAGTCTCCAAATCCAAATTCCTCTGAATATGATGTGCATCCTCTCCAACAAAGATAAGATATGTCATTTGATGATGATAAAAACCCAAGGAGCTTGCCCATTGAAGCAATAAACCCAAGAATCTCAAAACCCTAATCTATGCACTGGTTAGGAGAGGATGATCCACCTGAGCTCTCTTGGACAATATCAGGACTCTTGCTTGACCCTCTGAAGCACTGCCTCAGGCACCTTGACCCCATGCTAAGAACCAATGATATGCACACATGATAATGCAAAATGCAATGCAACATAAGCCAGTTAGTAATAAAGTAAGGAGAGCAAATTTTGGGGTGCAACAGCTACCCCTATTCAATCAACTTGGTCCTGAAGGTGTGATAGAAACGGCTCTCAGACATTCCAGGGTACACGGGGATTGAATACCGAAAGAGCCCCAGAAATTTGCTTATGGTAAGAATAACGAGAGAGAGTGTGCTGAAAAATAAGGAATATGACCTCAACCATATAACAAATACGACCTCAATCATACCCAAAAGACAAATACAACCTCAAAGGAAGACTGACCTCAATCACTCTGCCCACAAAGAGAATAAGAATACGACCTCGATCGCACCCACAAAACGAATACAACCTCAATTATACCCGCAAAGGAAGACTGACCTCAATCACTCTACCCACAAAGAAAACACGAGTACGACCTCAATCGCACCCACAAAACGAATACAACCTCAATTATACCCGCAAAGGAAGACTGACCTCAATCACTCTACCCACAAAGAAACACGAATACGACCTCAATCGCACCCAGAAAATGAATACAACCTCAATTATACCCGCAAAGGAAGACTGACCTCAATCACTCTACCCACAAAGAAAACACGAATACGACCTCAATCGCACCTACAAAACGAATACAACCTCAATTGTACCCACAAAGGAAGACTGATCTCAATCACTCCACCCACAAAGAAAATACGAATACGACCTCAATCGCACCCAGAAAACGAATACAACCTCAATTATACCCACAAAGGAAGACTGACCTCAATCACTCTACCCACAAAGAAAACACGAATACGACCTCAATCGCACCCAGAAAACAAATACAACCTCAATTGTACCCACAAAGGAAGACTGACCTCAATCACTCCACCCACAAAGAAAAAATAAGAATACGACCTCAATCGCACCTACAAAACGAATACAACCTCAATTGTACCCACAAAGGAAGGCTGACCTCAATCACTCCTCCCACAAAGAAAATACGAATACGACCTCGATCGCACCCACAAAACGAATACAACCTCAATTGTACCCACAAAGGAATACTGACCTCGATCACTCTACCCACAAAGAAAAAATAAGAATACGACCTCAATCGCACCTATAAAACGAATACAACCTCAATTGTACCCACAAAGGAAGACTGACCTCGATCACTCTACCCACAAAGAAAAAATAAGAATACGACCTTAATCGCACCTACAAAACGAATACAACCTCAATTGTACCCACAAAGGAAGACTGACCTCAATCACTCTATCCACAAAGAAAATACGAATACGACCTCAATCGTACCCACAAAGGATAACCAACATCAAGTGGACTTCACTGGGGGTAACGTGAAACAAGACTCACAAAAGAAAAAGGCCAAAATGAGGCAAACACAGACAAACTTCTAACGGACTCCTGATCCACAGATAAGATGACTCTGTTGGGGAAGGTGAAATCTAAATAAAAGACTCTGCCGGGGAGCACAAGTATGAGGAACGCATCCCTCCAAAATCTCCTGAGTTATGCCATCTCTGCTGAGAAAGAGAACTGGCAAGGAAAGTATCAAACCTGGCTTATGCTTCGAATGCAAATGTTTGAATTTTGCCGTAATGCTCCACGCGAAGTGGAAATGCTACGCGTTTTGAGGATGCAATGCTTATGATATGCAAAAAGGGTCCCTCCAGCAAAATAAATGCCGGAGAGAAAAGATCAATTCAGCCGGGGATGACAAAAATAAATTGTCCTCTGAACCTAGGAACTCCGCTGAGAAGGATCACACTGATCGACTCCTTGGATCAACAATTTTTGTTGGGGGTGAAGTCCCAAAAGAATATCCATACTACCAGGGATTATACCTGTCCTCTACTGAAGGTAACATCCAAAACCTGAGATTTCTCCTCTGCTGGGGGAGTTGAGAATGAATGTCGATAACGGAACCGGAAGTCTGTTACTGAGGATTGCCAATAACAGATGGGCTTAGGACCTGCTGGGGGATGCCAGCCCATAATACCATCCTGCTTGGGGATACTGCTGAACTTAGCCTGCTGATGGGGAGAATGACTTTACTCCCACCTTGCTGGGGATTAGAACATGACATTGTCGGCAGAAGCACGCTTCCTGACTGGATGGGGGAAGTGAACACCCTGATTCTGTGGGGAAATAACGTCTTGATTCGGAGAAAATACTTTCCAAGTCTTCTGCTGGGGAAGGTCTGCTCTGCTGAGGAAAGTTTGTCCTGCTGGGGAAGGAGCAATCTCGATGCTGGGGAGTACAATGTTGTCGCCCTGCAAGCCAAATAACAACAACAAAAGGAGAGTGCCACGACATAACCATCACTGTTAACGCCTAAGTAATTTCTACTGCTTTTCGTTATGCTTCGTAAAGCTCAGAGTTTTATATGCAATGTTTATAAAAAATATCGGACATTTTTGCAAACAAAACAGTAAAAGTAAAAGTAAAACAAACAATGGAAAGCTCTTTGAGTGAAATGAATATTTTATTGAAGAGTGGCCTGTAAATAAGCAATTCCTAGAAAGAGGTAATTGCGCAAAAAACAAAAAGAAAATACACATGTCGGCAATGTGGGAACAGATATCCACCATGATTCGACTCAGCTATGAACCATATGACTTGCTTATCCACAAACGTCTTGACCTCTGAAGAGACTAACTGTACTGATTCCTTTTTTTCAGAACTTCCAGGTATTGAGAGTGTTCACAGATCGAACGCAGACCGTAGCCTTTCACTTATAAATCCCTAACTTTTGCCTGGATCGCCCTTTTCGGGTTTTCAATCCACCGGGATACCCATTTTTGCCAAAGTCGCCTTTTCAGGTTTTCAACTTTGCGGGTGTACACATTTCTTTTTACATTTTATCCCTAATTTTTGCCCGAACCTTTTCCTTTTTATGGTTCGCCGGGATGCCCCTTTTTGCCTGGACTTTCTTTTTATGTCCAGCGGGTCTCTTTTATGCGAAGTATTTTTTGACTACGTCTGCGTTCACAGGGGATGTAAAATCTTCGCCATCCATAGTTGAGAGTAGTAAGGCTCCACCAGAGAAAACCTTTCTGACTACATACGGCCCTTCGTAGTTTGGAGTCCATTTGCCCCTGTGATCTGTCGGAGGAGGAAGGATCCTTTTCAAAACCAATTCACCTGTCTGAAAATTCTGAGGGCGCACTTTCTGATCAAAGGCGTGCTTCATCCTGCTCTGATACAAACGACCATGTGCGATGGCCGCCAATCTCTTTTCTTCAATAAGGTTCAACTGATCCAACCTGGAGCGTACCCATTCAGCTTCATCAAGCTTCACATCTGCCAGAACTCTCAAAGATGGAATCTCGACCTCTAAGGGTAAAAATGCTTCCATACCATATACCAATGAGAAAGGGGTTGCCCCAATCGACGTACGCACCGAAGTACGGTAACCATGTAGGGCGTAAGGTAACATCTCATGCCAGTCCTTATATGTCACTACCATCTTCTGCACAATCTTTTTGATATTCTTATTTGCTGCCTCAACAGCACCATTCATCTTCGGACGGTGTGGAGAAGAATTGTGATGCTCGATCTTGAAACTCTGACATAGTTCCTTCATCATCTTGTTAATCAAATTCGAGCCATTATCAGTAATGATTCTCTTCGGGACCCCATAACGGCAGATGATATCCTTCTTTATAAATCGGGCTACCACTTGCTTGGTGACGTTGGCGTACGAGGCTGCCTTCACCCATTTTGTGAAATAGTCAATGGCAACCAAAATGAAACGATGCCCATTGGAAGCAGTAGGCTCAATCTTTCCAATCATATCTATACCCCACATTGCAAAAGGCCAAGGAGACGACAACACATTTAGAGGCATAGGCGGTATATGCATCTTATCTGCATAAATCTGGCATTTATGGCACTTCCGAGCATACTTGAAACAATCAGACTCCATAGTCATCCAATAATATCCTGCTCTCAACAACTTCCAAGCCATGGTATGTCCACTGAAATGAGTACCAAAAAAACCCTCGTGAACTTCCTCCATCAATGAGCTTGCCTCGTGTTCATCAACACAACGTAGCAAGGCCATATCGAAGTTCCTCTTATATAACACATCATCCTTGTTCAGGAAGAAGTTCCCTGCCAACCTTCTCAGAGTCTTCTTATCCTTGGTGGAGGCACCCTCTAGATACTCTTGTCTCTTCAGAAAAACCTCAATATCATGATACCACGGTTTACCATCAGACACATCTTCAATTGCAAACACAAAAGCCGATCTGTCCAGACGCATGATTCTAATCGAAGGTGTTTCATTCCAACGGTTCACCTTATACATGGATGCCAATGTCGCCAACGCATCAGCCATCTGATTCTCAGCTCGGGGCACATGATGAAAATCCACCCTATCAAAGAAAGGCAACAACCTTCTGGCATAGTTGTTATAAGGCACCAAATTCGCCTGACGAGTCTCCCATTCTCCTGTAATCTGATTAACTACCAATGCGGAATCACCATAGACATCGAGGTTCTTAATTCTTAAATCAATTGCTTCTTCTAACCCCATGATGCATGCTTCATACTCCGCCTCGTTGTTGGTACACACAAATGCTAACCGGGCAGTGAAAGGTATATGAGAACCCTTCGGAGTCGTAATGATTGCCCCAATTCCATTGCCATACGAGTTGATAGCCCCATCAAAAATCATCTTCCACTGTGATCTAATCTCAGGTCCTTCGTCAGGCAGAGGCTCTTCACAATCCTTCATTTTCAGAAACATAACATTCTCGTCCGAAAACTCAAACTTCATAGGCTGATAATCCTCGACTGGCTATTCAGCAAGATATTCTGACAGAACACTTCCCTTAATGGCCTTCTGAGAAACATACTGAATATCGTACTCTGTCAAAATCATCTGCCAACGGGCTATCCTTCCAGAAAGTGCTTGCTTCTCAAACACGTACTTAATCGGATCCATCTTCGAAATCAACAAGGTTGTGTGATTTAACATATACTGCCTTAAGCGCTTGGCTGCCTAAGCGAGTGCGCAACATGTCTTTTCCAGCATAGAGTATCTCGATTCGCAATCAGTGAACTTCTTACTCAGGTAGTAAATGGCGTGCTCTTTTTTACCTGTCTCGTCGTGTTGACCGAGCACACAACCCATCAAATTCTCAAGAACCGTAAGGTACATAATCAACGGTCTCCCAGACACCGGTGGCATAAGGACTGGAGGTTCCTGCAAATACGTCTTTATCCTTTCAAACGCCTCTTGACAATTTTCATTCCACCTGACCTCTTGATCCTTTCTCAACAACTTGAAAATTGGTTCACACGTGGCTGTCAAATGAGAGATGAACCTGGCAATGTAATTCAACCTCCCCAAGAAACCACAAACCTCTTTCTCTGTTCTTGGCTCAGGCATCTCCTGTATGGCTCTTATCTTTGTAGGATCAACCTCTATACCCCTTTCACTAACAATGAAACCCAGCAATTTAGCAGACCTCACGCCGAAAGTGCACTTGTTCGGATTCAATCTCAATCTGAACTTCCTCAACCTTTCAAACAACTTCTGGAGGTTTACCAAGTGTTCTTCCTCTGTCTGTGACTTCGCAATCATGTCATCAACATAGACTTCAATCTCCTTGTGAATCATATCATGAAAGAGAGTCACCATCGTCCACTGATAGGTTGCCCCAGCATTCTTCAATCCAAAGGGCATTACCTTGTAGCAAAATGTTCCCCACGGTGTTATGAATGTAGTTTTCTCCATGTCCTCTAGGGCCATTTTGATTTGGTTATACCCAGAGAAGCCATCCATGAAGGAAAACACAGAATATTGAGCAGTATTGTCCACTAACACGTCAATGTGGGGGAGCGGGAAATCATCCTTCGGGCTCGCCCTATTCAAATCTCGGTAATCAACACACATCCTGACCTTCCCATCCTTCTTAGGTACAGGTACAATATTAGCCACCCACGGAGGATAATTTGTCACAGCAAGAAATCCGGCGTCCAACTGCTTCTGAACCTCTTCCTTGATCTTGATGGCCATATCTGGTTTCGTCCTTCTCAATTTCTGTTTGACTGGAGTACAACCCTCTTTAAGTGGCAGCCGGTGTGAAACAATGTCAGTGTCAAGCCCAGGCATGTCTTGGTAAGACCAGGCGAAGATATCCACATACTCTCGAAGTAACTCAACCAATCTTCTCTTAACGGTGTCTTCCAGGGTAGCCCCAACCTTTACCTCTTGTTTAACATCCTCGGTTCCTAGATTAACAGTCTCAACTTCCTCCTGATGAGGTAGAATGACCCTTTCCTCTTATTTCAGTAACCTGGCTAATTCTTCGGGTAAGTCAAAGTCTTCGTCAGTCTCTTCTTCAGCCTGATAGATGGGATTATCGAAGTCATATCGAGCCATAGCTAAGTCATGGGTGGAATCTGAACAAAGGAACCTGCATGATGGATGTTTTATGTTTATTATGAGTGCAACAAACAAGAAAACACATTGCCATTTTGATGTGGGTTAATGCAAAAAGTAAAAATAGAAAGACAGGGATCAAAATATTTGAATGAAAAAACGTCCTTTATTAATGATAAAAATAGCAAATAAAACATCCAAGCCCTACAAATAAATATCACTACGTCTTGGGCAGAACGTAGGACTCAACATAACAGAAAACAAAAGTAAATTACTCCGGGCGCGTCACTTGGATAAATTTCTTGGAGGACCAGTTGCCTAAACTCTGACCAGGGATGCAGGGACGGATCCATTCATCGATGTCACAATCACTATCCCCTTCATCCTCAATAGCATTGACTCTGTCGAAGAAAACACCGGCCCTGGTGAAGCGGACTGGACCATAGAACTTGGGAGGCTCTTCGGAACTCCTAGGTGGCTTGTAACCCAGTCCATGAGTATCTTGCTTTCTTTGAACATCAATAACACTGCCCCACTTCTGAGAACCACCAGCTTCAACTATAGCGCGCGCCTCTTTGAAAGAGGACATTGGAACTTCGGGTTGTCTGACAACTTCAGGTTAGGCAACCACCTCAGGCTGATTGACCGCCTTTGGGGGTTCCTCGGGAATCGTCACAGCTTCAAAGGCTTGGCACAAAGTCTCTTGTATCTCACCATCTACTTCTACATACTTGAAGGTCGATAGGTGACTCACCATGATATCTTCTTCACCACAAACAGTCACAACGTGGCCATCCACCATATACTTCAACTTCTGGTGCAGCGTAGAAGTTACTGCCCCAGCACCATGGATCCATGGGCGACCCAACAAACAACTATAGGCAGGCTGAATATCCATTATGTAAAAGGTGGTGTTGAAAACCTCAGGACCCACCTTGATCGGCAGAACTAACTCTCCAAACACTGACCTCTTGGAGCCATCAAAAGCACGTACCACCAAGTCACTTGGTGTACAAATCAACCCACGAGTATCCAACTTCATCAGAGCCTTCTTCGGTAGCACATTCAAAGATGACCCAGTATCAACTAACACATGCGACATCAAAGCACCACGGCATTCCACTGAAATATGCAGAGCATTGTTGTGATTCCTCCCAGTCGGGGTTAGATCTAAATCGGTGAAACCCAAACCATTACCAGCATTCACATGAGCCACAACCCCTTCTAACTGGTTGACAGATATCTCCTGCGGTACATAAGCCATATTCAGAATCTTCAGCAATGCATTTCGGTGTGCCTCGGAGCACAACAGTAAGGATAGGATGGAAATCTTCGATGGAGTTTGGTGAAGCTGGTCAACAATCTTGTAATCACTTTTTCTGATCAACCTCATAAACTCTTCTACATCTTCTGAGAAAGTATCCCCACCTGGCTTTGGCGTAGAATTATTAGCTTCCTGCCTCTGTACAGACTCATCCATCATCTGCTTACCTTTGTCTTGTCTTGAACTGCTAGCTTGATTCTCAGAGGGAGTAGAGACTCTACCACTCCTAGTGATAGCCCCTGCTTCAACAAGATTTTCCACCCCTGTGTTCACAGCTGATGTCTCTTCCAATTCCAGCTTCTCACCATTAACAAACACCTCGGCCCCATAATTCCATGGGATGGCCTTGGTACTCTCATACGGAACTGGTCCAGGAACAGTGATAGTGACCGGCGCTGGTCTCGCCGGCGCTGATATAGTTATCGTCTTGAATGGAATTGTTATCGTGGCAACATCAATCTCTCTGTCAGTAACAATACTCTGCTTACAGCCCCTGTCAAACTGTAATACCCCTTCGCTGATCATTTTCTGAATACCTGCTTTCAATAAATCACAACCGCCTGGCTGCGACACACATTCTACACAACCTTCATCACAACCGGGAAATACCCCTCCCTTCAACAGTCTTTCCTTCACCACACCCAAGGGAGTTTGGATTTCGTTCACATCTGAAATCAAACTCAAGTCTTCACAGTCTTTAATAATAACATTGACCTTCGGCCCACCGTGATTCGGCATCGGGTTCTGATTCACATTAGGAACATCGTTGGAGAAATTGATGGCTTTGGAATCCAGAAAGTCTTGAACCTGATGATTGAAAGCTTTACAGTGTTCAATATAATGTCTGGGTTCCCCAGAATGAAACTCACAGTGGGCGTTGACGTCATAGCCGGGAGGTGGATTACCAGTAGGTGGAGCCAATGTTCTCTTCTGGATTAACTGTAGCTTTAGCAAATACTGAAATAATTGGACGTATGGAAGAGGTGGAGTGTCAAAATGCCTATCCCTCCTAGTCAGAGGCTGAGACCGGCGAGGAGCCTGATTTTGTTGCTGAGTCACTGCTGGCTACTGAGGTGCTGCTGGGATGGTTACAGAAGCCACATGCTGATTATAGTTCTGACGAGGTCCATCTCTACCACAATATGATGACACAGAGTTTGTATCTCCCTCCTTCTTCTTATAACCATTGGCATAAGGCTTCTTACTTCCTCCAGATGAGGACCCATCACTGCCCGATATCTTTCCCGCCTTAATTCCGCTTTCCACCATCTCACCTACCAAGATCAAATCAGCAAACTTTCCAGTTATACATGGTACCAGCTTTTCATAGTAATGACCCTGCAAGGTGGCCATAAACATAGTTATCATTTCACGTTCCAACATGGGAGGCTGAACCCTTGCTACCAGTTCACGCCACCTCTGGGCGTACTCTTTGAAACTCTCATTGTTCTTCTATGACAGATTCTGCAGCTGTGTTCTGTTAGGAACCATATCAGTGTTATATTGGTAATGTCTGATAAATGCCCCTGCCAGATCTCTCCAACTACGCGCATCCTTCCTTTCCAGTTGCATGTACCACTCCAGGGATGCCCCAGATAGGCTATCCTGGAAGCAATGCATCATCAGCTTTTCATTCTTCGCATATGCAGCCATCTTGCTTGCATATGCCCTGACGTGGGTCCTTGGACAAGTCATACCGTTATACTTCTTAAAAGTGGGAGTCTGAAACTTGTGCGGAATAACAACGCCTGGAACCAACCCCAAATCCTCTAGATCCATTCCCACAGAATCCTGATTCACAACACCCCTCAGCTGTTCCTCAATCAACCGGATCCTCTGATCCTGATCAGTCTGGGGACCAGCATCCCCACCTGGCAAAGAAAATGCATCATCCTAAACATCATCATACTGACGACCCTGAACTGCGCCAGTACCAGTACCACCTCCCCCAGCATTTTCAGCTCCGCTCGGAGGAATCACAACACTAGAAACCGGAACACCTCTGCCCGTAGGACCATTCTGACCATTATCAGTAACACCAGTCTGAAGTCCTCCATGAAGGACACCATCATTATCAACCCTCGCAATTAGTGGTTGAACGAGAGTTCTCAACTGTTCTTGTCCCTGAGCAACCCCTTGCATTAATTCCATGAATTGGTTCATGCGAGTCCGCATCTCAATGATCTCATTCTGTAGCTGATCCATGAGTCTCTTCCGATTCTGCTTAGTAGGATACCGGTGAATATGCTGATCTACAATTCTGAGATGAGAGCAAGATAAGAATACCGGAGATAAACACCTGTCATGCAAAATGATTATGCGAAATGATTATGAATATTCAAATGCAAATGGACGCGTTTGAAAATTCACAAGGCGATCCACCCCTTGATTCCGGTTTAATAACAAGATAATGGAACGTCTGCTCATATATTAAGAAATACCAGAGAAAAGCCAAATGTCAACAATCACAAATCCGAGATAACAAGTCTGAATATAAAAACCATAGGTCCCAACCAACAAGCCTGGTGGTGATCCACATACAATGAAAGAAAACAGAAAACTATGGCATATCATCAAAGTCCACAAGTGTCAATCCCCCCCATCCATTATGCTTTCTGCACCAGTCTTGAATCTCCTTGAACAGCTTTCTGGTATCGGGATGCTTCGGCCTCTGAATTAGCCCTTGAATGAGAAGGTATCTCCTGTGTATGATCCCATCCAAGTATCGGCAATGTAACTCCCAAGCGTCTTCTCCAGAAACACCATCCATGCTAGGACCCTCATGTCTAGGTTTCTTCGCTTCAACTTGGACTTTCAGTTCTTCCATGGAGGCTATGGCTTCATTGAGTCGACCCTCGACTACTTGTCTCTTGAATATCCCTGATAAGATCTCGGCGTCTTTCTTCTTGAGCGTCGACCTCAACTGATCAATCTTAGCTATGTAGTCGTCTTCCTTTCTCTTATTCTCAGCCATGGCAGTTTCTTGGTGATCATTGAACCTGTGAATCTTCAACAAAGCCTTGCCTAATTCTTCCTCCTTGGACCTGAGAACATTACTGATACCATCCAAAGCTTGTTTCATTCTTTCTCTGGATGCGACCATGTCAGCAAGCTCTTTTTCTGCTTTAGCAAGGAGCTCTGTCTTCAACTTGGCGGTATGAACGACTTCACCCCGCTCATGCTTCCACTGATAAATTTCTCTCTTTAGCTCACTATTTTCTTCCCGCAACCTTTCCTTTTCAGCCCATAATTTGTTATACTTCTCCAACTCAACGGTGGTAGGAGGCTCGACCACCAAAGGGTACAAAGGTGGTTCCACCGGGAATGGAAGAAGGTCCTCTTCTGCTCTCTTCTTAATCCACTCTTTATAGGGAGGGAAAACCCGATTGTTACTTTTCCCGAATGGAATCTTACCCTTCTTAGTCACCTATTTCCAAGCATTCACAACTTTCCTTATCAACCCTTGATCCTCAATACCATTGAAGAACAAGGACTCACGGACATCTCGCTCTTCGGGTGGATTCTTCAAAGGATAGCCAAACTGTCTGATAGCTAGGGAGGGATTATAGCTAATTCCACCTTTCCTCCCTATCAAGGGAACATTAGGGAATTCTCCGCATTTGCAAATAATCTCCATTCCTAGCAAGTCACGATTAATCCAAGTAATGTTGTCAGCAGTCAAGCCCATAACCCTCTTAGACCACTTCAGAGAATCTTTCGTATCAACGAAAGCACCAGATTCAGGGAGACGACTCAGAAACCAAGTAGCTAAGAGCGGCGCACAGCAACTCACAGTTTTCCCACGCCTATTCTCATTCTTATAGTGAACTGAATGGTACACATCACCTAGCAAGATAGGTATAGGATTCTTCGAAATAAAGATTCTGACGGCATGCATATCCACCAGATCAGGAATATTCGGAAACAAAACAATCCCATAGATGCACATAGCTAGGATAGCTTGGTAAGCAGTCCAATTCTTCTCGTTGACATATATACAGGCTTGATCAAACAGGAACTTCAATAGGAAACCCTTAACTCCTTGTTTTTCTTCAATATTACTGTTCAGGACGGATTCACTAATATGAAGAGCCACAGCCATTTCTTTTATACCGGGGTGTTCTTCAGAAAAGAAAACTATATCATGACTGATAGGAATTCCCAAAATAAATGAGAACTCCTCCAACGTTGGAGCCAAGATGTAGTCCGGGAAAGTGAAGCAACGCAGAGACGGATCGTAAAACTGAAGAAGTGTGTGAATGGCATCCTTCTCATACTTGGAGATGTTATAGACAAATTTCAGAAGTCTTCCATACCTTCCACTGAACTCTGTACGAACTCTGGAACCAGCCATATTAATCAGTTTGTGAATCAGTGTCAAAGTCGGTTATGGGAACGAATAGGCAACAGTCTTCTTTCTCTGAACATCCATACTGGAGTAACCTCAGAAAACCGGAATCAAGAGTAAGATGCAAGCCCTGAAAAATGTCAAACACGTCAGAATGCAAGAAAAATGATATGCTCATGCAAACATGGGGTCAAGGCACACTGCTGGATGTGCTGTGCTGTTAGCTGAACGAGATACCAGAAAACCAGAACTCTGAACCACTGAGGAACCCAAATAATCAGACATTGATGAGAAATCCAGAAAAATAGGGTAGGTTGAAGGTTTCGGTTACCTGCAAACCTGCAAATGCCCATCCCCTCTCACATGTAGGTACTAGGATGTTCAGTATCCCGGGCTCTCAGGTCGAGAAATGATGATACGTTCACCATTTCTGGTTTGGCATCATCATCAATCGAGGAGGCCTCAACTGATTCTCCAAAGCGGAAGGTCCTCAGCTTTGGCACTGAGGTCGAGAAACAATAGTACATTCATCCCTCAGGGTACAGTACTAAAGTCAATCGAGGAGTGCCTCCACTGATTCTCTTCAAAACGTAGGGGCCGTCCTATGCGAGTTCCAAAGCGGGCCCTCGGGTGCGAATGGGTTTGCCACAGGATGTGGTCTGCCACTATCACCGCTAAAGAGGGGTGTTTCCACTAAGGTCCTCAATGATCGGTCACCAGAGTCGACAACTCTCTAGATTAACACCCCAACATGCGCAAGACACACACGTTAGAATGCGTCCCAAGATAGCCTCGTCTGGTTGTGAATTTCGTGAACACACAAACGTACCAAGCGAGCACGTAGGTCCCACTACTTTCCACACTAGTCCTAGGGTATACTCAAGCCTGGGTATTGGGCTTAGCTCTCAGACCCACCCAACCTGCAAAATAAAGACAGCCTGCACAGCACAGCAGCATGACAGTAAAGAATGAAATGCAGAAAATGCGGTAAAAATAAAAATAAAGTACAACATAAAGCAAAACAAAAACAAAACACCCAAAGAGAAAAATAAGCGTTAGGATTGACTCGCTTAGGGATGGACCAGCATAGGTCAACCAGTTCCCCAGCAGAGTCGCCAGCTGTCGCTCCCAGGATTTTCATCCAGGTACAAACGCGAGAGTGACGCGGAAAACAGAGTCGCCAGCCGTGTAAATTTATCCCAAGAGAGGGAAAGGGAACACTGCATAAACCTGAGGAAGAGGGAAAGGAATGGTCATCGCAACCATATCCTGGGTTCGGGAGTCGGTTACGCGAAGGGAAGGTGCTAGCACCCCACGCGTTCATCGTACTCGAAGGGATCCACGCTTGTTGTCTATTCTAAGGGTGAGTTATCCTATCATCTATGGCTGCACTAAGACGGGGAAGGGGAAAACAAAGACAGACTCGGTAGAACGTCAACGTCCTAGGCCTACGTACCCCCCTTGTGCAATAGGGAATTCAGAGTCAACGTAGTTCGGACCAAGTTCTTTTTTGTGTTTTTTATGAGCGACGTTAAGTTCGCGTCCGACAGTTAGGGTCGATGCCTGTTTGCGACTCAGACGGAAGGTAACGTGCCCTTTTTGAAAATAGCCTTTAAGTTTGACGATCCCGAAGGACAAAAAAGTTTGAAGTTGGTTTGTGTTTTTTAGGACAGAAGTGGCTTAAGTTAGTTCCTAAGTTGCATTGCACCAAAGTCTAGGGCACAGAGGCGAATACTTAACGCATCGTCCCAAGACAGGACGCTTGCTAAGCAATCTAGAGAGATGAGAGGAAGCCCCTCATTTCTCATTCCCCACACTTAAGGCTCGTGCGCAATACACCTTATTCTTATTAAGTGTTTTAAAGAAATTTGAGATGAGAAGAGAGAAGACACAAAGGTAACTCTAAAGGGGGACTATGAGTCCTAAAGTTATCATGCATGGGTGACCTACGGTTAGTGAGGTTCAACCTAAACCCTAAAGAATGAAGATAGGAGAGAAAGAAAGAACAAAGGTGAAGAGGGATACTTTTCCGCCCTTAAAGAACTTACCTTAGTCCCTGCATAAAAGATTAGTACAGAATAGACATAAGTAAGAGAGATGAGGTGAATGGAAATCAAACAATGGCATACAATAGTAATTATAATCCAAACATGAATTCAGAAATCAAAGAAACACCCCAAAGCAAATGGCACAAGTGCCTTTCAAACAAGGACCTAGGCATTATCAGAAACACACATATAAGCAGATCTCGAGTGAAAATAAATCAAACAATTGGAGAAATAACTCCCAAAATTCCCAAATTAAATATCAAGGTCCCTCAACTAGAGACAAACAATATACCAAAAACCCCTGCAAAAATTGAAAGTGTTAGTCATTCAATTAATCATGCAAGATTCAGGTGAGGAATAAGGTTCAATGTGCCAAAGGGAAGGACCTAAATGCAATATGAAATAAATTTAAAAATGAAAGAAAAATAATTTTATGCAATTTAGGATGTTAGTGAACAAATGCAAAAAGAACAGATCAAAAATATTTTACGGATGCAGAGAAATAAAATAAAGAAATTAAGTATGCATTATATGGATAATTCAAAAAGAAGTTGAATTAAATAATTAATTTAAATGATAAAAAATAAAATAAAAATAAAAATAAAATTTGTAAAAATTATTAAAATGATAAATATGATGTATGAAATTTTTTAGTAATTTTTTAATGCAATTACATAATTTTAATAATTAAAATATGAAAATGTAAAATTAAAATAAAATAAAATGAATTAATTCGTAGGGGGTGTGGGAAGTAAGGAAAATTCATTGGAAATGCAGGTTGGGCCAGGGTGGGGGGTGCGAATAGCAGCCCAGCCCACCCAATTATTCAGAAAAAAAATAAAAACCTGGGAACTTACCGTGCGCCCCCATGTGTCGTGCACGTGCGTTCATTAATGTGGTGGCGTGTTGTGGTTCGTTTGATTCATCCAATGTCTCATGATTAGTCAACTAATATAAAAGTAAACAAAACTAAATAAAATGATTGGGAGGTCCATGATAATAGCGTGGGGGTAATATGCACGTAATTATTAATTAAAATTCAGAAGAAAAAAAAATAAAAGAAATAATAGGTGGCAGCATCGTGGCCACACGATCCAAGCCATGGACGGCCCAGATTGCGTCTTCAACCTCCAGCCACCCTCCTTCGCCGGACCATCGCCAGCCGCCGGAACCCTACCGCCGGCCACCACCTGCAACCTATATTTTTCCAGAAAATGCATATGGGTACACTATCCGACCCAAAATTTCGTCAGGAATCCAAATATGGCATCAAAAACCCCAAATTGTTAGTGTATAATAAAAAACGAATAAAAAACCATTAGGGCACAAAACTTTAAATCCATATTACAAGCAAACCACACGTCCATAATTAAAAATAATTACATCAGGATAATCACCATTCATCACACTTCAATATAGACATAAAAAAGGAGAGTTTTAGGAGTACGAAAAATTCACCAACCTGAGATGGCACAGCTCTAATCCTTGCTTTTGTCTGCGAATGGTGGTTGGGTTGTGTTCTAAAAATCACCAGGAAGAGATTTGTGGAAGAACTTTGAAGAAAGACCTTGTAATTCGTGAGATCCAAGGCAAGAAAGCTTTAGGGTTCCAAATTGTGGTTCTCCTCCAAATGCACGTGAATGAACCCTAACCAGTGCATGGATAGGTTTAAATAGCCTAGGGTTTGTCACTGATAATGAATTGGGCTTGGGTAATTACTTGTTTAATGATTTTTGAATTATTTTAGAAAATAGCATAATATGGAATACACCTCTCTCCATGCATGTTCTCTTAAGAATTCCAAGGTGGATCACCTTCATTTGGATTGCTAATCACACCATATTTAAATTGGGCCTTGAAAACAAATGATTCATGAGTTTTTTGATGACTTGGCTTTTTTGAATAATAAAGAATAAGTGAAGAATAAACCATGGAATCACTTGATTAAAAAGCCAAAAATGCTTCTTAGGAATTGTTTTTGGATGTTGGAACATGTCTTGAAGCAATGAAATTAATCATAGGTCCACATGTCCCAAAACCTAAAAGTTGTGAAAATGAAACCCTAAAAACCACCTTGCCTTCTTTGGACCATAACTGGAGCTTTACAAATGATATGGAGACCCACTAGTACTTGTTGGAAAGAGGAGAAAAAGATCTTCAACTTTCATGTTGGAGAAAAATTCATTTGAAGCTTTATTGATGATGAAAAGTCAAGTTGAATGCAGTTCAGGAACTTGCCAAAAAAGGAAACTTTTCATTATAGGTCACTTTCCAAATTTAGAAACTTTGCACCAACTCTTGATTCCTGACAAATATGTATGAAACTTGACCCTTGAAGACCATATGAGGATGTGAGACTTTGAAAACCTTGGAGAGAACCTCAAAATTTCACAGTTGACTTCTCTTTTCACTGTTGACTTTTACCCAATTCAACTGATTTTCAATCCATTGGCCAATTAAACTTTTCCTGAACCAAACTGATGGACAACCTCCCATCCCTAGGTATTTAGGGACCCAAGGAGGACCATGGAATCAAGTCTTGCCCAAAAAATCAGAAATAAACTGACTTTATAGCAAACCCTAGTTGTGGTACCCTCAGTCTAGGAGGAAATAACACAGTCTCCAAATCCAAATTCCTCTGAATATGATGTGTATCCTCTCCAACAAAGATAAGATACGTCATTTGATGATGATAAAAACCCAAGGAGCTTGCCCATTGAAGCAATAAACCCAAGAATCTCAAAACCCTAATCTATGCACTGGTTAGGAGAGGATGATCCACCTGAGCTCTCTTGGACAATATCAGGACTCTTGCTTGACCCTCTGAAGCACTGCCTCAGGCACCTTGACCCCATGCTAAGAACCAATGATATGCACACATGATAATGCAAAATGCAATGCAACATAAGCCAGTTAGTAATAAAGTAAGGAGAGCAAATTTTGGGGTGCAACAGTCTCTTAATCACCTTGAACTTTTCCAACTCATACGTTAGGTAACACATACTTCATTCTTAGATACAAGGTTGACAAGGCAGATACCTGGCCTTGATAATCTGCTACATCTGCTACGAGATACCTGGCCTTGATAATCTATGTGTTCACCATTAGTCCAAATTCTGTCTTGAGAGAGGTGTAGCCTTTCACTTATACATAGTCGCAGACAAAACTGACTAACGAACCTTGGAATGTTTGAAGCCGTCTGGATCTAACTTGAGCGTTTTGAATGCGTTCCAATAGAGGCCATTTGTTGAACTTCATGGATCGATCAATGCTCACATGATCCCCCAGTCATCACATTTCACCGTTATGACCATGAGGTCATTCTCGTGAGGATGGATCCTGACAACGCCTTTGTTCGAGAAAGTGAAATCAGAATCTAGATCCTTTCCTAAATCTGATTTAGGGATGGCAGGTGAACCTTTCACTGAGCTTGGAACATACCTCCTGATTGGTGAGGATCTCCCCTAACATACTTTTCAGATGTCCTTCTTAGATGAGTCGCTCAATCTCTCTTTTGATCTAATAGCAATCTTCAATGATCCAAGTCAACCAGACGATTCAGAGTGACGCCCATCCAATTCTCACTTGGCTTTCTGAATTACTTCTCCTCGAGACCTATAGAACTCTTGCCTTCTGACCCAATAAGATTTTTCTGTCCAACTAGTAAACTTAATATTAATGTGCGTTAAATTAAATGATTGTTGACAATTTAAAAAAATAAAAATGAAATTTAAGTTATTTAACCACACGTAACAAATTCTTTCCAAAGCTTTTAAAAGTACATATATTTATGATGGAAAGAGAAATTGTCCCATTAGATTTTACATGATTAAAATTAGGTGAATTTTTATCTACCAAACTCAAAAAGTTGGGTAAAGTTACCTTTAAGGTAAAATGCTTTGAAAACAACAAATAATTGTACTATTTAATAAATAATTAAATATGTTAAACTTAGATGGTATTATGTGATTGGTTGAAGGTACATTACCCATCTTTTGGTCATGGGTAGAGAAGTTGTTCCCTTAAAATTAAAAAAGTTAATTATATTTTGTAAAAAAAAATTAATTGTATTTAACTAAATAGAGTAATAGTTTTTTATCCGTAATTCTGGTATTCAGATATTTTTAGAAATAAGCAATTTTATTGCCGTAACAAGCCCGTTCCCGTCTCTCCCTCAAACAGCCACAACTCACAATCTAACGATACATACAAGTCAACCCATTTTCTATTACCTCCACACTCCACCGTTTTCATCTGTTCCTATGTTAAAGTCTCTTCAACACTCAACCCATAACAATTCTTCATCCTTAGACAAAGATGAAAACCGAGACACTGACATTGGTGCTGGTGAATCTAGCGAGTATCATGGAGAGAGCCGATGAATCATTGCTGCCAGGAGTATACAAAGAGGTCGGTGCCGCTCTCCACGCTGACCCCACCGCGTTAGGCTCTCTCACTCTTTTCCGATCCCTCGTTCAATCTCTGTGTTACCCTCTCGCCGCTTATCTCGCCACGCGTCACAATCGTGCCCATGTTATTGCTCTCGGGGCTTTTCTTTGGGCTGCCGCTACATTTCTTGTTGCCATTTCATCTACCTTCTTACAGGTTCTTCTCACTTTTATAATAACCAAAATTAGTTCTATTTCTGTTTTATCTTTTTTTTTGTTAATTAGTTCTTATTGTTCTCAGTTTTCTAACTTCCACTTGTTGCTTTATATGAATTATTAGGTAGCGATTTCAAGAGGTTTAAATGGGATTGGACTTGCCATTGTTACTCCAGCAATTCAGTCCCTGGTTGCTGACTCCACTGTCGACAGCAACCGTGGCGTGGCTTTCGGGTGGCTGCAACTGACAGGAAACCTTGGAAGCATCATTGGTGGTCTCTTCGCTATAATGATAGCCTCAAAATCATTTGCAGGGATACCTGGTTGGAGAATAGCTTTTCATCTGGTTGCATTGATTAGCGTCATAGTCGGTATATTAGTACGCATCTTTGCCGAAGATCCACATTTTCCTAAGAACGAAGGCATATCTACATCATATCAAACTCCGAGAAAGTCGTTTTATTGTGAAATGAAAGATTTAATAAAAGAAGCGAAATCAGTTATTAAAATTCCGTCGTTTCAAATACTTGTGGCTCAGGGAGTCTCTGGATCATTCCCATGGTCTGCTTTGTCATTTGCCACTCTTTGGCTAGAACTGATAGGCTTTTCCCACATGACAACAGCATTGCTTTGGTCCCTATTTATAGTTGCTGTTTCGTTTGGGGGTCTGTTTGGAGGATGGATGGGGGATTTTTTATCCCAAAGGTTTCCGAATTCCGGAAGAATAATGTTGTCTCAAATAAGCTCGGGTTCGGCCGTTCCTCTAGCAGCAATTTTGTTGTTGGCGTTGCCTGATGATCCATCTACAGCCGTCGTGCACGGTCTGGTTCTATTCGTCATGGGATTATGCATATCCTGGAATGGTGCAGCAACTAACAAGTATGTATCGACAAATGATCTTTTTAATTTTTGTTTGTTTTTTTTAAAGGAAATTTTCTTTTGTTTTGGAATTCCTATGATTCATCATTGGTCATATCTGCATTTCATTCAGTTTTCTTTGAAATTTAACTGTGTGGGCAGTCCAATATTTGCAGAAATAGTTCCTGAGAAGTCACGGACAGCTATATATGCTTTGGATCGATCTTTCGAGTCTATATTGGCATCCTTTGCTCCACCTGTTGTTGGAATTTTGGCTCAGCATGTTTATGGTTATAAACCAATTCCTAAAGGATCCTCGGACTCTGTTGAAATTGAAACGGATAGGGAAAATGCTGCGTCACTTGCCAAGGCACTTTATACTGCAATTGGTATTCCTATTGCAATTTGCTGCGTCATCTACTCATTCCTTTATTGCACATACCCGAGGGACAGGGATCGAGCACGGATGGTTGCATTAGAAGAATCCGAAATGCACCATTTAGAGGCGGAAGAGTCCACAAGCGAAGAAAATCGTGAAATTAATGTTTCAGAATCAAATGTGATGAATGGTAAAGAAAGTACTGATCAAAGAAATTATCCAAGGCAAGAGAGCATTGACTTGGATGACAACGATGAGAGAGTTTTGCTGTCCCGGTAGTATTAAACAGTTGCAGGGGATGGTGAAGCTTCATATGCTCATTTGAAAATCAAGTTATTTGATGTATACATTATGAATGGAAAAACTTGTATAGTTTTTTTGTTACTGATTTTTATTTGAGTTATTAACTTATTATACATCAAAAAAGAAGTTTGGGCAAAAAGATTGACTCCTTCAGCTACAAATAATAAAAACAGAAGATGAATATATAAAAATAATAAAATCTTTGGACCACTTGTAATGGGGTTTACATTAGAACATCAACTTGTTATTATTTTATTCACAAACTTGTTTGTTATTTTATATAATTATAGTTATATTAACATAACACAAATCAACACAAATGCACATGGGTTAGCAGGATTTTTGAATATACAAAGGGGACAACACATATTGAGGCAACAAAAACAATTACAGTTGACCATTCATGGCCATCTGAAGTTCACTCTCCAATATGCAGCAGTTTCCCTTTGTTACCACCACCCTTTCCACTTAACATACATAGTGGTAACTTTATAGGAAGATCAAGATGAAGGCAGAGACATTGACACTGGTGCTGGTGAATCTGGCTGGTATTATGCAGAGAGCTGATGAGTCATTGCTGCCAGGAGTATACAAAGAGGTTGGTGCTGAACTCAATGCCGACCCAACTGCATTAGGTTCACTTACTCTCTTCCGATCTCTTGTTCAATCATTGTGTTACCCTCTCGCTGCTTACCTCGCCACGTGCCACAATCGTGCTCATGTGATTGCTCTCGGTGCTTTTCTTTGGGCTGCTGCCACTTTCCTCGTCGCCATCTCCTCCACCTTCTTACAGGTTCTTGCCTCTCCTTTCAAAGTTACCTTTGTTTTTTGGTTATAGACATAATACATGGATAGTATGATCTATTTGTTCTCTTTCTTTGGTAATTAGATCTTCCCCTACAGTCCTACTAGTTTATAGTATGATAACCTCCAATCATATTATAATTATAGTTTGGTATAATCATGATTAATTCCTGTTTTCTCATTCTACTTATTGATAATATGGAAGGATCAATAGGTGGCAATTTCAAGAGGTTTAAATGGCATCGGACTCGCCATTGTAATTCCGGCAATCCAGTCTCTAGTTGCAGACTCCACAATTGATAGCAACCGTGGCGTGGCTTTTGGGTGGCTGCAACTAACAGGAAACCTCGGAAGCATTATCGGTGGTCTCTTCTCAGTACTACTAGCCTCAACATCAATCTTAGGCATATCTGGTTGGAGAATAGCTTTTCATCTGGTTGCATTGATTAGTGTCATAGTTGGTGTATTAGTACGCATATATGCTAATGATCCACACTTTCCAAACAACGTCGACAAACCTACATCATATCAAACACCAAAACAGCCCTTTTATTCTGAAATGAAAGATCTAATAAAAGAAGCAAAGTCTGTTATAAAAATTCCATCATTTCAGATAATTGTGGCTCAGGGAGTATTCGGATCATTCCCGTGGTCAGGTTTGTCATTTGCCACTCTTTGGTTAGAACTAATAGGCTTCTCTCATGGTACAACAGCAATTCTTTGGACCTTATTCATAATTTCTGCTTCATTGGGGGCTCTGTTTGGAGGATGGTTTGGAGATTTTTTATCCCTACGGTTACCAAACACGGGGAGAATAATGTTGTCGCAAATAAGTGCTGGTTCGGCCGTTCCTCTAGCTGCAGTTTTGCTGTTAGCACTGCCCGATGATCCATCCACAGCCTTCATGCACGGCCTTGTTTTAGTCATCATGGGATTCGCTACGGCCTGGAATGCTCCAGCAACTAACAAGTATGTTGTGTGACATTTAACATTTTTCTAACTTTCTATAGTAATTCAAACTAACAACTGCATGGACGGACACAGTCCAATATTTGCAGAAATAGTTCCCGAGAAGTCGCGGACAGCTATATATGCTTTGGATCAATCTTTCGAGTCTATATTGCAGTCATTTGCTCCTCCTTTTGTTGGATTATTGGCACAACATGTTTTTGGATATAGACCAGTTCCAAAAGGATCCTCTGATTCCGTCGAAATCGAAACAGACAGGAAAAATGCAGCATCACTCGCGAAGGCACTTTGTATTGTTTTTGTAATTCCTTTGACACTTTGTGTCTGCATCTACTCATTCCTTTACTGCTCGTACCCGAGAGATAGAGACCGAGCAAGGATGGTCGCATTAGAGGACTCAGAAATGCAACAACTAGAGGTAGAAGACTGCACAAGAGAAAAAGAAGAATGTTGCGAAATCCATGTTTTAGAATCAAATGAACTGAATGGTAAATATAGTAGCAAGATTGATGATATAGATTATCCAAGGGAAGAGAACATAGACTTAGATGATAATGATGAGAAAGTTTTGTTGTCCAGATAGTTTATATTTGCAAGGAATTGTGGAGCCTTATTTAACAATTCAAGCCAATTGATTCTGTGTTGGGATCCTCTACATTTCTCTAACGAAATGCAAGGTTCGATTTAGATAGGAAAAGAAAATTTTTCATACTATGGCTTTTTAGATTCTTTTTTAGATAATGGATCTCACTATCAAGTGGATTTCACCACCATGATTAATTGTGTTTTTCAAATTTTCTTACACTTTGAGTTTATATTGTTTCATCTACAATAATTCACAAAATCCTAGTTCTATAGCTCTTAAATTTTCTTCAACATTTGCTTATTTTAGGAAACATGATTGTCATCTCATGCATTTAATGCATACAGCCTTTTAGAAAGTTTATCTTTTTAAAATTTAAAAACCCACATTTCTCTATTTTTAGCCAACTTCTCATCCATTCTCTCACTCACATTTCATGGTCCATACAAAGGATTCATAAAAAGCTTAAGTTCTTGCATCATTCTTCTCTCATCCAAAGAAAATGTCTGATATTGCTCTCCTACTCTCCGGAAGGTCTTAAATTTTTAGAGGTTATGTAATGTGTAGTTAAATCACATTCAAATGAGGCAAAATTAATAAAGGTCTTATTTAGTTACCGTTTAACCGCGACAAATATTCAATACAACTCGATTTATTTACAGTTTAATTGTGATAAAATTTTGATCTTGTGCGATAATCTATGCACGTTCTTAAAAACGATGATGCCTACTCTAAATCTTTATCACCAAGTTTTTTTTTCTCACGATTTTAAACGACAAAGAGATTTCAAAAAAAATTGATGCAATATATGACAGACTTTTTTAACAGATAAAACACACCCTAAATGTGGCTCCCGTCCCTCCATCCATGTTCACCCGTCTACTTCTTAGAATTTAATTGATGATGTGGGATCGAATTTAGTTGATAATGTGGGATCAATCATGTTTTTCAAATTCTTCTCATAAATATTAATATAATTCATATTTATATAGAGATAAATTATTATGGTGTAAAAAATTTTATACTGTCAATTCATCACCGTCATCCGTTTGTATTATTTTATAAATAATTAAAATAAAAGTCAAATTTTTTTCGAGATACAACGTTTATGATTAACTGGTTATGTAAAATCATTTTAAACAGTGCATTTTAATTAAATTCATTTATATATTATTAAAAAATTTACAAATAATAAAACTTGTGTTAAAAAAGTAATTAAAAAATTAATTATAGATGTTTAATAAAATTAGTGCACATTTTTCAAGAAAACGTTTTAACATGTGCCTTATATGGAATTTCACCCACCTCAAAACTATTATAATTAGTATTTAATGTTTCCTTAAGGTGAGAGGTTTTTATCCATCCATATACAGACACTTTATAAAATTTAGCTTTAAAATTCAGAGGTAAGACAACATTCTTTTCCCTACAAAGGTAGGTTTTTAAGAAGGAATCCTATTTCTTTTACTATCTAATGTTATGGTTTGAATGTAATATGAATGTTAAATCTTTATGGAAGGATCCTTGTCGTCCTCAAAGGCAATATAATTGTTGGACCTTTATAGAAGGATCATTATCATCTTCTGAGGCAATATGAATGTTGGACCTTCATAAAAGGATCATTGTCGCCTGCAGAGGCAATATGTATGATGTAACTTCATGAAAGGGTCCTTGATGCTCTCATAGGAAATATGAATGTTGGACTTTCATGGAAGGATCTATCGCCTGTAGAGGAAATATGAATGTTGGACTTTCATAGAAGAATCCTTGCAACCCTTAAAGGTAATATATAAGTTGAATCATAAGGATCCTCACCAGGAGAAACCCTAGTGACTTTAGGACGACTCGCCTCAATCGAAACATTATTTTACCGAAATAATGTGAAAGATATATGCCACGAAAGTAATTGTAGGATAACTTGAATAAAATGATAAGAGTCACAACGTATGAGCTTATAATCCATAAAAATCAGAAAAGTGAGGCCACAAAATGGAATGCAAAGAGTGAAAATGAAAATAATGAGCAATGGTACATTTACCTAAACTGTAAACGATGCCACGTTTGAGGGACTCGCCCTCTAAATCCATGCTTGAGGGACTCACCTCGCAATAAAATATACTCAATCATGGCAGTACTCGAATATGCACCTCGAGATTAATTACAAAGGAATAAGTTAGTATAAAGAAAATCACGAGTACCACAAAACTCCTATGGCATGACAAGTAAATAATAAGACATCAAACACATACCTAAGAGATAATCGAATTCGACTTTATGAGTCCCGTTTGAAAAAAAATTAGAATATTAGAATTAAATCACTTTGCCATTTCTAAGGCCTCGTGCTTGAGGGATTGTGTATTAGTATAATTTTGTCGGGCCTTAAGAAGGAGGATCCATGGTTGTATGACATAAACCAACAACCTCAGCATTGGGCAATTGACCAAATGACATGCTGTCCGAAATGAGGCGTGAGATCGCTCAAAGAAGGGCTAAGTTGCCTTGTTGGGCTTAGGCTAAGATGTTTGATCCAATCCATATTCCCTTCTAAATTCAATAGGAAAAACATGTGGCACATGCAGTGACCCAAAAGATGGTACAAGTGAGGTGGTAAAATCGTCATCTTTATTAGTGGGGAAATAACCACTCCTCGAGGGAAGTGATGAAGAAAGAAGGTTCAACTTCCTCTTTTGTCCAATCCACATAAACTCATATAAATACATTAGTCTTATTGTTGAGGGAGATCTCCAGTTTTTTTCCAAAAACACACATATAGACTTTTCATCACTCCCCGTGAATTAACCTTAAAATATTATCAAGATACATAGGAAATTGTCTTCATTGTAGTTTTATATAGCATGTACAAGTATAACAATTGTAAAAATAGAATGTAAAAATAACACAATTTTTTTATAAAATTTATTATTACAATTTTTTTTAATATCCATAAGAGACCGGGTAAATATTTGTTGTAAAATTAATAGAGTAAACCACCATTTTAACTCTTAAAGTAATTGTTGTGTCAAATTTCTCTCTCAAATTGTCCAAGGTCACCCAAACTACTCACTCCTTCAAGTTTCTACAGTCAAACTAAAATACAAAATGAGAGCGCAATTGCGCGTTGAATCGTCGTGATATGGAAATTGGAAAATATTTCATTTGTAGAAGGTCTAAAGTCAAAACTGTGAGAAATTTGAAATGTTTTGAACCACACACACTCCTCCTAATCCTATGTCTTTAACAACCAATAATGCATCTTCTCTCCAAAACTTTCTAAGACTCATGCCCATACTCATATCCATCCAAGTCAACCCCAAACACCATTTGGTCTACAACTCCTATACACATAGCAGATTCATTTTCTATATGAAACTTATCCATCATTCATAGAAACCAAATCGTAAAGATGAAACCAGAAACACTCACACTGGTGCTCGTGAATCTAGCAGGCATCATGGAGAGAGCCGATACATCATTACTACCCGGAGTATACAAAGAGATCGGCGCTGCTACAACGCCGACCCCACCGCCTTAGGCTCTCTCACTCTCTACCGATCCCTCGTTCAATCATTCTGTTACCCTCTCGCCGCTTACCTCGCCACTCGTCACAACCGTGCTCATGTTATTGCTCTCGGTGCTTTTCTCTGGGCTGTCGCTACATTCTTTGTTGCAATCTCCTCCACCTTCTTGCAGGTCCTCATTTTCATATTTTCTTTCTCCTTTCTTCGTAATGAAAAATGAAGAAATTTTGATACGTAGTATAGTATATAACTTTGTTGCATGATATATAGGTGGCGATTTCACGAGGTTTAAATGGCATAGGACTTGCCATTGTTATTCCAGCAATTCAGTCTCTAATTGCAGACTCCACCATTGATAGCAACCGCGGTACGGCTTTTGGATGGCTTCAACTAACAGGAAACCTCGGAAGCATCATTGGTAATCTCTTCGCAATACTACTAGCCTCAACATTATTCTTTGGCATCGCGGGTTGGAGAATAGCTTTTCATATTGTTGCATTGGTGAGTGTCGTGGTTGGTATATTAGTACGTGTCTTTGCTAAGGATCCACATTTCCCAAACAATAACACAAAACCCACATCATATCAAATTCCAAACAAGTCATTTTATTCTGAGGTGAAAGATTTAATAAAAGCAGCAAAGTCTGTTATAAAAGTTCCGTCTTTTCAGATAATTGTAGCTCAGGGAGTATTTGGATCATTCCGCGGGTCGAGTTTGTCGTTTTTCACTCTTTGGTTAGAACTAATAGGCTTCTCACATGGTACAACAGCAGTTATTTGGACCATATTTATAATTTCTGCTTCATTTGGGGGTCTGTTTGGAGGATGGCTTGGAGATTTTTTATCTCAACGGTTACCAAACACTGCAAGAATAATGTTGGCGCAAATAAGCGCAGGTTCGACAATTCCTTTAGCTGCGATTTTGTTGTTATTATTGCCTAATGATCCGTCCACGCCATTCATTCATGGTTTTGTTTTGGTCATCATGGGAATTATCACATTCTGGTGTGCACCAGCAACAAATGATCCGATATTTGCAGAAATAGTACCTGAGAAATCGCGAACGGCGATATATGCTTTGGATCGATCTTTTGAGTGTATATTGGCATCTTTTGCTCCGCCTATTGTTGGAGTTTTGGCTCAACATGTTTATGGTTATAAACCAGTGCCGAAAGGTTCATCAGATTCTGTTGAAATTGAAACTGATAGAGAGAATGCTGCATCACTTGGTAAGGCGCTTTATAGTACAATTGCAATTCCTATTGCAATATGTGTTATGATTTATTCATTTCTATATTTCACGTACCCGATGGATAGGGAGAGAGCAAAAATGGTTGCATTAGTTGAATCAGAAATGGATCAGCTAAAGATGGAACATGAAACTGTAGAAGACTATTGTGAAACACATGTTCTGGATGATAATGATGAGAAAGTTTTGCTGTCCGTAGTACATTAGTTTTTATTGTATTATACAGCACTATGTAATGCAAAGGTGAACAATTTATACCCTAAATTTTATGAAATACTTAAGTGTATTCTAATTGTAAAAGAATGTTTACTCACACTCAAATAAAGAATTTCAAAATTTTAAAGTGTATATGGTATTTAAATTGCTTCCTATGTTCATTTAGAATGTTTATTTAAATCTAAACCAATAAGAACAACATTGTTAATACTAGTTAATTTTAGAGGATTTTTTAATGTATCCTATATACTATTTAGGTACCACGTAAAAATACTAAAATACTCTCAAATTTTGAAGATGCAAAATATATCAAATATATGTAAGTGAGTCACACCTTTAATTTGTACAAAATATAGCCCGGAAATACATTTCCGGAATTTTTGATCCATGTAAGAATAATTATTGGTCACGTCACGGTGAGAAGAAAGTAGAGTTAATGGTAATGGAACACCATAACATTTTATGGAGATGCATCTTCAAACATTTTTTAGGCAAAATAGAGGTGACTCACATGCAACGTTTTTGTTTGTGTGATTTTAGATCCGTCCGGAGATGTATCTCCGGAATTTGGCGGACATTTTTGGATTTTCATATGGTGTTTTTCAACCCCATAAGATGCGGTTAGAAATTCCCTAATTTTATGTTTTATTTGGGCCTTAATTATTTCATAGTTAATTTTATGTTTAGGGGATTTCTAATCTCACTCTATGTGATGGAAAAGGACTCTACGAATATCTAAAATTTCCCCTTAGATTTTAGAGATACATCTCTGGATGCACCCCAAAATACTGTTGGGGGAGATTTTCACTAGGGAGCATTGAACATTGTGGGACTTTCTTTATTGAGCAACACCATTGTGAGAGACACACCACATATTCACCCAAAACCTTAAGGTAATAGGTGTATGGGTTCTACTCTCCACATTTATAACCAATATGGGACTCTAACTCACACTCCTCAAGTGTGAGTCCACAATGTTCCCCCTCAAGTGAAAACTCTTGTACCGCCATTGACACTCCACATTTCTGTTGTGTGTTTCTTACACACCACCCTTGTACCGCCGTTGACACTCTTCAACGGAACACCTCCTAACCACCACCTGTGGGAGTACTTTCAACACAAGGAGTCGGTTCTTCACTCTAATCAAAGGCTCGTGATACCACTGTTGGGGAGATTTTCACTAGGGAGCATTAAACATTGTGGAATTTTCTTTATTGAGCAACACCTTTGTGAGAGATACACCACATATTCACCTAAAACCTTAAGATAATAGGTGTATGGGTTCTCCCACTTATAAATGTTTAACTCTCCACATTTATAATCAATGTGAGACTCTAACTCACACTTGATATATTATTCTCAACAAATACATTAAATATATGTGTAAGTGGATTACACCTTCATTTTGTAAAAAAAAATAATCCGAAAATATATTTTAAGACATTTATGGAAATTTTGAGCCATGTTGCTTTGCTAAGATACGTATTAAAGTGCCCATGTGTATCTTACCCTTAAAATTTTCGAAAATGTATTTTCGGATTCTTGAAATATATTTCTGGATTAATTTTTTTACAAAATAAAGGTGTGATTCACTTACGCATGTATTTGATGTATTTCAGAGTGCATTTTGAGATGCATCTCTAAAATTTGAGGATATTTTTATAATTTCAAAAAGGTACGGTAGAGATCAAATAGGTGCATTAAAAAAAACTCTTATGTTTATTTGGTAAATCTAACTGCTTCGGGCTATTTTTATGGGCTTATGATATGTATTTAAGGACCAACCCACTTAGTTAGGAAAACAAGAAATATAAATTATTTTTCCTTCTTTTTTATTTGGGTTAAATACACAACCCCCCCTGTAATGTTAGCGAGTTCTCATTTTAGTCTCTGGTAAATTTTTTTTTTAAACCCCCTCATCTTAGTTAGAGTCCCTCAGAAAACCCCCCAGAAGCCAAGTGGCATTGAAGATTCACTGAATATTTCAATTTTTTTCCATGTGGGCCAGTGATTTACACATTTGGCATCTCTTGTTATGCTGACTGTGTAATTTATGTCTTTAGAAATACCCCCTTGCAATAGTTAGGGTTTCTCTCCCCCATTTCTCTCTTCTTCGTTCGCCATCATCTTCTACATGGGTGGAAGCAAGTCTTCTTCTAGGGAAAATTTTGGAAAGGGTTCGCCAAGATGTGGTTGCAACAATACGATGAAGATGTTTGTATCAAACACCATTGAAAATCCAAGTAGAAAATTCTGGAAATGTCGAAATTCCTTGGTGAGTTTATTTTCAGCTTGTATCAAACACCATATGTTAATTCCTGATTATGTGTTAATGATTGTTTAATTTACATAATGGTTGCGGTTTGTTTGTGTGGGACGATTTTGTTAATGAGCTTGAATCGAACGACATGAATCAATCAAGATGTTGTGATTGTGAAGTCACAAAGGGTTATTTGAGAGAATTTGCAAAGGAGATTGCTCAGGAAATTGAAAGCAGAGTATTGAATAAGTATGGTGCAGAAGGAAGCATTATCAAAATAGAAAAATAGAAAAGAAAGATTCAAATGGAAAAGAGGAAAAATTTATGGATGTTGTTTGCACTTGGTTTGTCATGGTTAATCTTTGCAGTATTGTTTAAGTTAATGTAATCAACTCGTGTTTGGAATTAGTTGTTTAGGTTGTTTGGAATTAGTTGTTTAGGTTGTTTGGGATTAATTGTTAAGGTTTGATGTAAGTTGAAATATATTCAATCAGTTTCTTATCAATGAAAGCATTTGTTATGTATTCAATCAGCTTCAAATGTTATAATTTCACAAAGATTTGACACAAACATCTATAATATAAGAACATTACATGTTCTGGATATTACCCCACCAACCTATGCTTAATTTCCTCCACATCACTAATTAAGGGGCATTATGCGTCCAAAACTAACTAATTAGAACTAAATCCATGATTTGTTACATACCAAACAACTACGTGCATGACCAAGTTACGCATTGTAAGCATAAAACACAAGCTGGTTGAGGTTACAAAGTTGAAACAGTAGCCAAAAAGCAAAACAAATTACACAGCATGGGCATTGGTTGGGAGTTGCATAAAGTTGAGGCTGATATTTTGGTGCAGCTTCCCAGGGCTGCGCAGCAAGTCTACAGCTGCAGTTGTAGTTGAGTATCTTGGAACCTGATAAAAACATTGATACCAAAGCCTCATATTTCCTGCATCTCACAACCCATTTTGCCCTTAAAATTCCAAATGATTTGAAACAAGATTACAACTAAGAACAATCTCAAAAAAATTTCAGCTTCGCCGGACATTCAACAACAAAGATGGTGATTCATAGAATTTCCAGGTTTTGGGTTTTTATTATTTTTGTGATTGTCAGGGCCAGCCCAATCAAACTGAAGGCCCAGTTCTAATTTTAAAATAAGTTAAAATAAAAAAAAAACAATTATAATAAATAAAAATAACACATAAAAAATATTATCATGTATTAACAAAAATAAGATTTAATTATAATTATTTTGACTTTAATCAATCTCATTTTTTAATGTATTAGGTTTTTATTATAGTATTTTTTAATTGATTTGATGTTTTAATAATATTTTTTTATATTTATTAATATTATTATAAAAAAAATTAAACCTTTTAACATTTTGGGGCCCTGTGCTGTAGAGCCTGCTGCTCCTGCACAGGGCCAGGCCTGGTGATTGTAGCAATTCCATGTTTATGGTTTTCAATACTTTTGGTTTTTTCATGAAAATGGATCTGTAAGAAGAAGGAAGTTGAAGAGGTTGAAGACTCTGTAAGAAAAAGGATCAACAATAAAAATTTTAATAGTTTTGGTTTTGCAGTTGAAGAAGTTGATAGAAGAAGGAAGTTGATCCTTCTGTATTGATCTTTTTCTTTTCACCAATTTTCGGTTTCACATTTACATTGCAATTGATATTTATTGTTCTTGCTTTGTATGGTGCACTTGATTAGAAATTTATGTGTTTGGACAGTGTTGGTGATTTTTCTGCAATTTGAGGTTGTTTTTGAATCGGTAGTCTATGTGTGATAGTTTTGAGTTTGTTTTGGTTTTTAGGTTTTTAAAAGTTATTTGCAGGTTCCTCCCTGATAAAGCCACAAATCTTGCTGATGTGTGCTATATGCTAGCTAATGTGATTTTCCAACTTGATTTGGCCTGGAGGTTAAAATTCACTTTTCCATCTTTGAAGTTAACTCTTGATTTACGGATGTAGGATTTGAATATATAGGTAATGTTTGTTTCCAGGCCAAAATTACAGAACTCCAAATGGTGCTTGAATCAATACAGTTTGTGGAAGATCAGGTACAGGCTTTTCGGCAAAAAAAGTCTACTTTTGACTAGGAGATGGAGCATGATGCAACTGCTTAGAAGAGTTCTGGTGAAGTTTGGCAATTGTTTGGTGGGAGTGAAAAATAAAGACCGAGGGCAATGCATCTTAAAGTGATTTGGGAGTTTATTTTGTGAAATTTGCACTTTTTTATTTTCAAGTAGCTTATTATTTTATGTTATTTAAGTTCATGCAGCAAATGGCATTTCCTTGCTACAGAGTTTTTGGGGTCCCATCCTGTATTGCAATGCATGATGGATAAGATATTGAGCTTCAATTTTGATGGCAAGTCTGCAACTTTCAAAAGATGGGTATGCAAGATTTTTAAATTTGTAATTCACACTTTTAATAAATTCACTTTGTCGGGCTCATTTCATATTATTCTTTCATTTAACTTATTCGTATTTCACTTTCAATTGCTAGATAGATGACCATAATTTAAAATTTATTGTTTCAACTTTCAAGCAATTTTTTTGTTTCAACTTTCAAGCATGATGTCTTCTTCAGCCACACCTATATTTTTATTTTATAGAATTTCATAATTTGATTTGGTGCCCTTTGGAATTCCTACGGTCCCTTTTCACTTTTCATTTACTGATGGTCATGACATGGTTTTTGGTTTGACTTAAAGAATAATGATTACTGGATGAGTAGGATTAATATCACTAAGGAAATATGGTCATGACATGGTTCCCTTAGCTTATGGTCCTTTTTTGCAAGATCATTGTTCATTTCTTGAAATATTTCAATATACAAATATTAGAATAGCATCGTTCTACCTCATATATTTTATTGCTTCTATTGAGTAAATATATTACATGGCATTCTCATGGATTTTTATTCCTGTATTCATTTTTTTATATTGTCAAACTGGTAATTACTATACTATAATGATCTATTTAAACTACATAGTTATTTTGATAAGATGTTATTGTTATCACAATGTTCCTAATTCATGAAGTTAAAAAATAAATATCATTTGAGATAGGTTTCTGCATATCATGAATCAAGTCTTAACCTAATTAGCGTTCTAAAACTCAAATATGGAATCTCAATTAAATGTTTTGCTAAATATATTAATGTACCTAATTAGATTGGTAATAAAAAGAAACATGGATATAATGCATATTAAAATTAGATTGTCTTTTTCTCTCTTAAATTTGGATGTATAATTAATAAAATCCAATTTTGATCCATTTTCATTTAATGTAATTTTTAATTTTTCCAATTTTAATCCATTTTCATTTAATGTAATTTTTAATTTTTTCAAACACATTTTTAACCTTTGAATATATCGAAGTAAACAATCCTAAATTTGATTTTACACAAATTTGTTGTAATCAATTGAATTATATAATATATGTAAAATCATATTTATAAATATCAAATATTGATTGTATAAATAATGGTCTAATATGACCTTTAATATAATTTGTTTTAAACAATTGATCAATTACAAACTTTAAATACTAATTAATGGGCATTATTATAAAATAAACACTAATTAATTATTATTATTATTATTATTATTATTATACATTTATAAAATTATAACAATATTTATACCATTAAAATTTATGATTTCATTTGTGCTGAATCTATATATTTATGATTTCTTTTTTTTTTTTGTCAAGTATTAAAAAATTAAATAAATAAATTTAATGGGAGAACATTCTTTTTTTTATTTTTAAGAATTTACTTAATTTGTCATGATAACATTTATTTGTTATTGATAATATAATAAAATATATGAGATAAATAGTTTTTATATACGGAAAAAATCCAAATATTTTTATAATATACTTTATTTTTATATAAGAAATAAATTTTTCTTTTTTTGTCAAATATTAAAAAATAAATAAATAAATTTAACGGGAGAACATTTTTTAAAGAATTTACCTTAATGTGTCATGATAACATTTATTTGTTATTGATAATAATATAATAAAATATATGAAATAAATAGTTTTAATATACGGAAAAAAAATTTGCATACGGGAAAAATTCAAATACTTTTATAATATACTTTAATTTTATAAATAATGTTATTTTTATATACGGAATAATGTTTATTGATGATCCACTATAAACAGAAAAAATATATTGTTGATACAACTATTATTATAAATGGAAAAATGTATATTATTGATACAATTAGTTTTATTTTTTATTTCAACCACTACTCAATTGGTTAGTAATATTTATTCAGTTATAAAATCATATTTTTTCTTCATCATTTTTTTCTTTTTATTTCAACTATCTCTAGATTAAAATTACGTAATAAACCGGTACCCGTGCGAATACACGAGTATCCCGTTAATTCTAAATAAATACAAATTAATAGAGACCTTTACTTATAATATAATTTATGTCATTAATAATCTCTTATAATTTAAAATAAATATTTATCAATGAATTCCATATATGCTGTTTCAATAATTTATAATTATAAACTTTAATTTTGATTTAGATTTTAATTATCTATATTATAGTTTAAATAATATTTTTAATTTAAAGAAATCATATTTTTTAATTAAAATAAATTATAAAATATAAATAAAATTGTATGTAATTGAACAAAATAATATTTAGTTACAGGCAAAAAAACATTCTTGATTCAATTTTTTTTTATACAGATTCAAATATATATCGAATGTCAAAACAAACTTAATATTTATATACGGGATCAAGTTCGTTGTTGATTAATTTATTTATATATACGGGAAAAATATCATTGTTATAATATAGATTCTAATATTTTTTAAATAACGTCAAAACAATAATAATATTTATATAAAATATAATATATTGTTTATTCAAATATTTTTATATATGAAATGAATTATTGACGCTAATTTCTTATATCTTTTAAAAATAATATCTTTTTGGTTAAACACTTTAATTTTTTTAATATCATTTTTATTATATTTCTATATAGAAAATTACAAAAAAAAATTATATCATTTTTATAATATAGATAATTTTTTAAATTATCTATATTATAGTTTAAATAATATTTTTAGTTTAAAGAAATCATATTTTTTAATTAAAATAAATTATAAATATAAATAAAAGTGTATGTCATTGAACAAAATAATATTTAGTTACAGGCAAAAATACATTCTTGATTCAAATTTTTTATACAGATTCAAATATATATCTAATGTCAAAACAAACGTAATATTTATATACGGGATCAAGTTCGTTGTTGATTAATTTATTTATATATACGGGAAAAATATCATTGTTATAATATATATTCTAATATTTTTTAAATAACGTCAAAACAATAATAATATTTATATAAAATATAATATATTGTTGATTCAAATATTTTTATATATGGAATGAATTATTGACACTAATTTTTTATATCTTTTAAAAATAATATCTTTTTGGTTAAACACTTTAATTTTTTTGAATATCATTTTTATTATATTTTTTTAAAAAAATGCGCATACCATACCAATACTCGTGCGAATGCACGGATATCCCACTAGTTCACAAAACATTTACATTAAATTTTGCAATTTGATACATAAATACTTGAAAAGCACACTTGGTGCATATGTCTGTTACATCATTGATATAAGCACAAATTGTTATAACCACAAAATGACATTCATCTAAATAATACTTAAGTGGCATAACCACAAGTTGTTATAACCACAAAATGACATTCAGCTACTGTTAACCCTCAATTTCGACGCTAGAAAGAATCAAAGCTATTTTATGTTAAAAAAGTATTTTTAATATAAAGAAGGCTTCGACCCAGTTTTGGAGAAGCCTGAGTCGAATAGAGGTTTAGGAACCTCAAAAAATGGCTAAGTGCTGGAAGGGTTTCGATCATGAGAATGTGGGAACAAGCGCTGCAGTGGCTATATTAAGGCTGGAGGGAATTTCCAATATTTGAAATTTAAACAAGAGCAGTTGTGAACGTGGGAACAGTTGAGACCAAGGAGAAGGCGCCAAAATCCACACGTTCGAAGCAGTAACCACCACTTAGTAGTTATTTCCTAGCACTATAAATAGGAGTTAATTCTATGTAAATGGGGTGTTCATATTTTGGTACAAGTTACTCAAAGTACCCGCGTGTAGAGAAACGAGTTCGTGAGAATGTACGTAATGTAACACCATTTTCTTCATTAATGCAATTTATCTTCACCATGTTTAAGATTCAGCCATTTACTTTCCATGCTTTTACAATTTCTTGAACTTTATCTTCCATGCCAAATTTACTTTCAAAGTCATTTAAACTTTCTGCATCTACCTTCGACTGCACTGTTACGTTCAAGCCTTTAATCTTCAAGCATTTACTTTTCAAAGTCTTTTATTTTCAAGAACGTGGAGTTCACCTTTAATCCATTGCATTTATTTTTAAAGTCCTTTACTTTCCTGCCCTTTACCTTCGACAACACTTTATCATTCCAGCCTTTCCTTTTCACGAACGTGGAGTTCGTCGCATTTTACTTTCAAAGCCTTTTACTTCTTGTCCATTCCTTTCGACGCCTTTAATTTTTGCACCCTTTACTTACAGCCCTTTAAATTTTAAGCCTTTACTTTACTTTATTGCAAGTAGTCGAACGTGGAGTTCGGTTAAATTTTATTTCAGCATTGTCGAACGTGGAGTTCAGTTTACATTCTCTTTAATTTTCATTTTGTCATTTACACTTGCCTCTCAAATTTAGCACATGTCCTAGGATTTGTGTGGTCGATCCTGCAAGTTAATCAATTTGCGTTTAGATTAATAGACCAGAGGTTGTTTACCAAAATTCACAGTAAACAAATTGGGACACCCGGTGGGACCTAGTGCTAAGTTTTACACTTTTGTCAACCTTATCTTTCTTGGTGAAGAAGTACTTTCGTTGTATGTTATTGAGAAGTGGGAAGTTAGCCACAACAAACGAAGGGATACCAAAGAGAAGATACACTAAGAAAATGGCAACCAATGCCAACCAACAAGTTGATCCTCAAGGGAGTATTTCAAACACTCAGTCAAGTAGCAGTATGGGGTCTCAAAGCACACCATCACCAGTGTCTTCGACGGGAGGACAGGCGTCACTTCCATTAGTAGTGTCTGAGCCAGGATCAACATATACAAAATCATAAACTCAACTTGTGTTTGAATACATAGGACCACAAAGTTCTAACTCACCAACACCCCCAGGAGGAAATTCAATGTACAGGCACGTTCCTCATCCAGGTTTTCCACATCCAGGGTCAAGGAGTCAACCTTATGGTATGCCTACATCAATGATGCAAAATCTGCATAATGCTCCACCTGTATTTTCATAAACTGTTATGTCTTCGCCACTACAAGGGTCAGGATCAGGAGGGCGAAACAACCAGAATATAGGTGTTGGTTACTCTGTTCAAATGCCTAGCCTTACAAATACATCCATAAATTGTTTGAGACAGCAGATGGATGAAAGTAACATGCAAATGGTACATACGTTGTCTCAGACAATGGGAGAAGTTTTTCAACCTTTGATTCAAAATATGACCCAAACTAACCAACAATTAGCTGCACAAGTGGCACGTATGGCTGATTTCATGGGAGTACCAGCGGTAGATCGAAGAGCAACTGTTGTCGAAGATATCCCAAGACGTCATCCACGGCAGATACCTGACGCGAACTTGGAGGATCAAGAGATGATTGATCATTTTAGAGTCGAACCACCAAGGCACCAGATGCCATATCAGGTGGAGGAAGAACCAGTAGTGATGGTGAATAGGAACCAAAACGCAGATCACCTACTTAGACAGGTTCGACACCAAAATCAAGCAGAAGAAAATAATCTTGCAGCTATGGTTGAAAGGATAATGACTAGAAATGGTATGAATTTGGGCTTCACCAGGCCAAATTATACTTTGCCTATAGTGGATTACATTCTCCAAGCAGAATTACCCCCTAGGACGAAGGTTCCAAAGTTCAACAAGTTTTCAGGAGATACTACTGAATCTACTGTCGAACATATGGCTAGGTATTTGATTGAAGCAGGCGAGATTGCAGCTGAGGAAAGCCTTAGGATCAAATACTTCCCAAGTTCCCTTACCAAGAATGCCTTCACATGGTTTACTACTTTGCCTCCAAATTCCATATACAATTGGACCCAACTAGAACGTTTGTTTCATGAACAGTTCTACATGGGGCAAACTAGGATTAGTTTGAAAGAATTGGCTAGCATCAAGCGCAAAGTTACTGAGCTAATTGATGATTACCTGAATAGGTTTCGACTTCTTAAAGCTAGGTGCTTTACACAAGTGCCAGAACATGAGTTGGTCGAAATGGCTGCCGGGGGTCTTGATTATTCCATTGGGAAGAAATTAGATACCCAATATCTTAGAGATATGGCCCAGTTGGCTGATAGGGTTCGACAGCTAGAGAGGTTGAAAGAAGAAAAGGCTAAATTCAGCAGGGGTAAAAAAGTAGCCTTTGTCGAATGCAATGAAGATGTGGAGAATCTGTATGGTGAAACATCTTATTTCGACGGAAATGAGGTTGACGTTGTTGAGTTAAAGCAAGGTCCACCTTATGCCTGCAAATTATTAGCTCCTTCAGAAGGAAAAAATGCTGTCGAATCTAACGACAAATTTCCTAAGAAAACATATACTTTCGACGTCACTAAATGTGACGAAATTTTTGATTTGTTAGTTAAAGATGGGCAAATGATAGTGTCTGCTGGTGCTAAAATGCCACCTTTAGAATAAAGAAAGAAAAGAGGTTTTTGTAAGTACCATAATTTTTTGGGTCATAAAACTTCTTAATGTTTTCTTTTCAGGGATTTGGTGCAAAATGTTATCCAAGAAGGAAGGCTGAAGTTTGGTGACAAAGGCAAAGCACAGATGAAGATTGACTCTGACCCATTGCAAGTTGCAGAGGCTAACTATACAGAGCCTCACGAGGTTCAGATGGTGGAAGCCACAGAGGGATTCGATGAGTCAGTCAACATGGTGGAGGTTACTGAAGACTTCGCCACTAGTTCTGTGGTAATTGAAGGTTCTAGTAAGACTGCAAGTGGCCTAAATGTTGATGGTACCAGTCTAATGTTGGTGACCAAAGAAACTGCTGATAAGTTTGTTGAAATGGATAATGCTGCTAAGGTTTTGGATATGGCCCTGAGTGGGTTGAAGATAAATGCCAATGAAGGCATTAACATAGTCAAATTGGCTGAAGAATTTGATTCTAGCTCAGATAGTATCAACACCAATGAGGCTATAGGCAGAAATGCCCCCAAAGTCCAAGTTGTTAAGGAATTGGAAGATGACATGCTCTTGGTAGGAGAGATGCTAGACATGGATGGCTGTTTGGTGGAAAACTGGATATGTATGGCTGCTGAAAAAATTTTCAAGACATCTCCTGATGTCGAGAGAGTCAATGCTGAGGAAATGGTTGAAGCTGAAAAAGCTGCTTGGCAAAAAGCTTCCCAAAAAGCTGCAAAAGCAGCAGCAGGTGGTGGTTGCTTGGCAAAGACCACTGAAAGTCTGGAAGCCCGTTTCTCCAAGATGCACTTAAAGGACAGAATGGATGTCAACATGGTAAAAATTACAGATCGAAAAGCTGAACAAGTGAGTAAGGCAGATGAGCAAGAGAAGCGCAACAAAATGGCTTATCCTAAGCAAGAAGAGACAATTGTGGATTTCTTGCATCGTTGCCAAAAGAAAGGCTCTGGAGTAATGCTCTGTCCCAGATGCAGCGCCATTTTTGATGAAAAAGTTGCCCACAAGCTAGAAGGTGTCAAGAAGGCTGGTGAAAGCTGGGGACAGAAGGTGAACAAAGGGCACAGAGGTTTTGACCATAGGCGACTTTCGACAGGGCTAAAAAACCAAGCACCAGGAGTTAGGCCAGGTACGTTCAAACCTGCTGCTAATGTGCCAACAGGAAGTTGGATCAAGCCTATCGAAGGGAGAGGACAGAAGAAAAAGTGGGAGAAATTTGATGTGGAAAGAGGTTCTTTGTTTGAGTATAGAAAAGAGAACCACACCACCAACAAATCAGCATACATTTCTTAGAATTACAAGGGTAAAAACCCCATGTCTAGATCACAATGGCGAGGAGAGCAGCGCAGGCGAAAGGCTGTCAGGGAGGCTCAGGTGCAAGGAGAATCAAGCACCAATGTTGATAATCAAGCTGGGGCAATGGAGAAGATGCCCATACGACGAAAGTTGTTCACTGTGCAGCCAGAAAAGAAGGTCGAAGAGGATGAGAATATGACTGATAACTTCGACAATGAGTCAGCGGCTTCCCTAGATATTCTGGTAAATGTGGTGTCAGTAATGCCAAGAGAATTTGGTCAAGTCTCAGAGGTCGAAGACTTAGATCAAACTGCTGAATTGGAAATGTTGGCACACAATCCTGTGTGCTATTACATCATGAACAATGGGTGCGTCGAAGAACATAATGCTTTCTTTGAATGTCCCACAGAGGCAATGAAGGGTCATTTGAAGCCTCTTTACATTACTGGCAAAGTAGAAAACGTCCCTGTCAACAAAATTTTGGTAGATTGTGGTGCGACTGTTAATTTGATGCCAAGATTTTTGCTGAACAAGATTGGGAAGTTTGAGACTGATACCAAACCCCACAACATGGTTCTGTCGAACTATGAAGGAAAAGTTGGTTCCACTCTAGGAGTGATTCAGGTGGATCTCATTGTGGGAACTATTACCAGACCAACCGTGTTCATGGTCGTTGAGATGAAAGCTAACTACAATCTACTCTTGGGTAGGGAGTGGATTCATGGGATAGGAGCTGTACCCTCATCTATGCATCAAAGGATCACCATTTGGAAACCAGATGGGATAGTTGAAAATATTGAAGCTGATCAAGGGTACTTTAAGGTGCCTATTAATCATGTGGACAGTAGGCAATTTGAGAAACATCTGGCGAATATTGCTCCATGTCCTCCAGCTGATTTTAAGTTTACACCTGACGTAGAAACATTGTATTCGTTGTATTTACACCCTGTTAAAGGTTTCAGGTGGAACAGGGAGGTACCAGGAGGAAGGTTGCCATGCTTAAGCACACCTCCAATAGAGCCCACAGGATGGGGAGATGAATTCAGTGATCATGACTGAGTTCGACACTTTAAAAAGAATTTCGGCCTATGTGGCCGAAACAAAACTACAAGCGGCTTTGGAAGCCGCCAATGACTATATGGCTGGCGAAGCCATTTCTGAAGTATATCAAGAAGGTCCTGGTAAGGACTTCGACCCAAAACCTCCAGATAAGGTTGAAACTGGAGAGCAAAGCCAGAGGCTCGACGCCATCTATGAAGATGAGCCTTTGGGATTTGAGAAGGATCCGTTGGCAAATAATATAAAAATGCTAGCACAAGATCCCTTAGAAGAAGTTGACCTCAGTGAGGGGGCAACCAAAAGGCCTACCTACATCAGTGCCAATCTTGATCCCCAGTTGAAGGGGGAAGTGGTTCAGTTGTTGAAAGAATTCAAAGACTGCTTCGCCTAGGATTATGATGAGATGCCTGGTTTGAGTAGGGACTTGGTCGAACACAGGTTGCCTATGACGCCTGGGAAAAAACCAGTCAAGCAAAATCCAAGACGGTTTGCACCAGAGATATTGTCAAAGATAAAAGAGGAAGTCGAAAGACTGCTTCGTTGCAAATTCATTCGCACTACAAGGTATGTCGAATGGTTGGCTAATATAGTACCTGTTATTAAAAAGAATGGGTCTTTAAGAGTTTGTATTGATTTTAGAGATTTAAACTCTGCAACTCCTAAAGATGAATATTTAATGCCAGTAGCAGAAATGTTAATAGATTCTGCAGCAGGACATGAATATCTTAGTATGTTGGATGAATATTCTGGCTACAACCAAATATTCATTGCTGAGGAAGATGTTCATAAAACTGCTTTTAGATGCCCTGGAGCCTTAGGCACCTATGAATGGGTAGTGATGCCTTTTGGTCTCAAGAATGCTGGTGCCACCTATCAAATGGCAATGAATTTAATTTTCCATGATTTCATAGACACATTCATGCAAATTTATATTGATGATATTGTTATAAAATCTATTTCTGGGAAAAGTCACATTGACCATCTTCGACAGTCCTTTGAAAGGATGAGAAAATATGGTCTTAAAATGAATCCTCTCAAATGTGCTTTTTGCGTGCAGGCAGGGGATTTCCTAGGCTTTGTGGTCCACAAGAAAGGGATTGAAATAAATCAGAATAAGACCAAAGCCATAATGGAGGCGAAAGCGCCATCAACTAAAAAGGAGTTGCAGTCATTGTTGGGCAAGATCAACTTCTTAAGAAGGTTTATATCCAACCTGAGTGGCAAAACACAAGTTTTTTCGCCATTGCTTCGATTTAACAAAGATGGTTTTGAGTGGGGGCAATTACAGCAGGAAGCCTTCGACAAGATAAAGGAATACCTAAGCCACCCTCCAATTCTTTTGCCACCTTGTAGAAACAAGAGTATGAGATTGTATATAACTGCATCAGATAAGACTCTAGGGAGCATGTTAGCCCAAGAGGATGAAAATGGAGTCGAAAGAGCCATTTATTATCTTAGTCGAGTTTTAAATGATGCAGAAACTAGGTATAGCATGATTGAAAAGTTATGTTTATGCTTGTATTTCTCTTGTACTAAATTGAAGCAGTATATAAAGCCCGTTAATGTGTATGTTTCTTCTCACTTTGATGTTGTAAAACATATGTTGTCTAAACCTATTTTGCATAGTCGAATTGGCAAATGGGCATTAGCATTAACAGAATTTTCCTTAACATATCAACCTTTAAAAGCTGTGAAATGGCAGATAGTTGCAGACTTTATAGTTGATCACTCCATAAATGAAAATGATTTAAATTATGTTGAATTAAAATCCTGGAAGTTATACTTTGATGGATCAAGTCATAAAAATGGAACAGGAGTGGGAATACACATTATTTCTCCTGAAAAAATTCCAACAAAATTCAAGTACAAGGTTGAAGGACCTTGCTCTAACAATGAGGCTGAATATGAAGCATTAATTGCTGGCCTTGAAATTTTGTTAGAATTGGGGGCAACTAGAGTCGAAATAATGGGAGACTCAGAATTGGTTATAAAACAAATCACAAAGGAGTATAAATGTGTTAAAGAAAATCTCATTATGTACTTTGTGATAGCCAATAGATTATTAAAGAAATTTGAGGTAGTGGCCATCCAACACATACCTAGAATAGAGAACCAAGTTGCTAACGACTTGGCTCAAATTGCCTCTGGGTACAAGGTGTCAAAGGAAAACCTTCAAGAAGTAATTGAAGCAAGAGGTAAGGTGGTAGCTGTTGGATTATGACCGTCAGACTTAGAAACAACTAAGCTTGGGTGCATAGATGGTGAAAATTTTGAAATTTTTGCCATAGATAATGTAACAGATAAAGATTGGAGGAAGCCCATAGTCGAATATTTGCAAAACCCAACGGCTTTGACAGAGCGAAAAATCAGGTATCAAGCTTTAAGCTACGTACTGTTGGGGAATGAATTGTTTAAAAAGACCCCTGAGGGAGTCTTATTGAAATGCCTTAGTGAAGCAGAGGCATATTTGGCCCTTTCGACAATACATAGTGGGGCATGTGGGGCACACCAAGTTGGCCAGAAAATGAAATGGCTGTTGTTTCGACAGGGCATGTATTGGCCCACTATGCTGAAAGATTGCATAGAATTTGCTAAGGGTTGCCAAGAATGTCAAATTCATGCTGGCATACAGCACATCCCTGCAAGTGAATTACATTCCATAGTGAAACCATGGCCTTTCAGAGGATGGGCTTTAGATATAGTAGGAGAAATTCGACCAGCATCTTCAAAGAACCAAAGATATATTTTGGTGGGAATTGATTATTTCACCAAGTGGATTGAGGTAATACCACTGGTGAATATAGGTCAAGAAGATGTTATTGAATTCATTCAAAATCACATTATTTATAGGTTTGGCATTCCTGAAACAATTACTACAGATCAGGGATCAGTGTTTACTGGTCGAAAGATGCAGGAATTTGCCAAAGAAATAGTTTTTAGTTATTAACTTCTACACCTTATTATGCTCAGGCCAATGGGCAAGTCGAAGTTGCCAATAAGGTAGTAATTGGACTAATTAAGAAGCATGTGGGAAAGAGGCCTAGAAATTGGCACAAAACGTTAGACCAAGTTCTTTGGGCATGTCGAACATCCCCTAAAGAGGCTACCAACATTACCCCATTTCGACTCACTTTTGGTCATGATGCAGTATTGCCTGTTGAGGTTTATTTACAATCTCTAAGAGTTCAAAGACATCATGAGATTCCCTCTGAGAATTATTGGGAAATGGTGATGAATGAATTAGTGGATTTGGATGAAGAAAGGCTCAAAGCCTTGGAGTTGTTAAGAAGACAAAAGAAGAGGGTCGAAGAATCCTATAACAAAAAGGTTAAGTCTAAATCTTTTGCCTGTGGGGAATTGGTTTGGAAAGTGATTTTGCCCATGGATCGAAAGGATAGAACATTGGGAAAGTGGTCCCCTAAGTGGGAAGGCCCATTCCAAGTCATACAGGTTTTCTCTAATGGAGCTTATGAAGTGGAAGAGTTAGACAAAGATAAAAGAGTCTTGAAAGTAAATGGCAAGTATTTGAAAAAATATAAGCCTATGCTGCAAGAGATTCATATAAAACATAAGCTTTATTTAATAAAGAGAAAGCCAAAATAGGCCAAGTCGGGCTAATATGGCATACAAAGCAAAGAAAAACCAATACAACAATTTTTAATCAAGGAAAGGTTATTCATAATCTCTCCAATCTATGGATTTGAGGAAATCCATATAATCTGCATCTGGCTCATCATCAGAGTTTTGGGTGCTGGAGCGCTTTTTCTTAGAGATCTTCATGTTAGTTTCTCTCTTCTTGGCTGGTGAGGTTGCTCCAATGGAGGCTGCAGGTTGCTTGGTGGCCTCCACCTTTTTTGTTTCCTCAACTGCCTTTGCCTTTCCAGCCATTTTCTTGGCTGATGGTTTCTCTGAATTGTTCATGTTTGCTTCTACGCAAAACGTGATCAGGTGGAAGAAATTTATAGGGGCGAAGTACTGATTGGATTGGCCAGTCAAACGGTGGAAACACGTGAGCTATTCTTGGAAGTAGGCCTGAGGGCTATGCTATAAATGCTAGAGGCCTACGCCTTGGAATTTGAAGCTGGAAAGGTGACTTTCCAAGAAAAAGATATAATGCCTTAATTGCAAATTTGACTGATAAAAGACAACAAATAAAAGTGCATCATCATGTAATATGGGTCGAAAGCAGTTAAGGACAAAATAATAATGATTGATTAATCAATGCCAAAAGGCATAAAATTGTCATTACATAAAAAGCCTGAAAAGGCCAAGAAACAAATGATGATTAAACAAACGAAGGTGTCGAAAATATCAGAAGGGAAGCCTCGACGCCAACTGAGAAAAAGCTTCTATGTGATGTTTGAGGCGAGCGTTGCACAAAGATTCGTCAAGTTTGGCTGCTGCGAGCTCTTTTTCATATCTTTGGGCCGTCTCAATATGATCAATAGCATTCTTTGTTTCTTCAGCTATCTTAGTGTCGTCGAAATGGTACAAATCACGGTTGCATTTTTCAGCATTGTCAATTTTGGCTTGTAGCTCCGTGATTTGTTGCTTCCAGGATTTAATGTCCTTCTGGTTAGAGGCTATCTCATCTTGCTTTTTCTTTTGATCAGCCTCCATACGTTCGATCTCTTCGTACGCCTCTTTTGCACCACACCAGGCTGCACTCTCACAGCCAGATGTTTTCTCTATGGCATTCCTGATAGAGGGAAGCAGTTTTATTTCTGCAGCTATCTCGTTCACCACAGCAGTTAGCTCTATCAGAAAACCAGAAACATCTGGATTGAGGGTGGTGAGCTCAATCTTTGCAAGGGTGTCCTTCAAATAAGCAGTTGTCGTTGGATCTGAGGCCAAAACTCTGTGAATATCCCCCCTGAAGAATTTTTTCTTGATAGCTTGGAGAGTTGGTTGGGCGAAGTCATCTGATGCTGGAGTCGAAGAGACAGAAGAAGAACCATACCTCTGCTCAAGAATCAATTTGGTAAACTCACGTGGGTTTGACCACTTGAGTGCTGTCAGTGAGTCTCTAGGTGGTGGAAGGAACACAGGCAAAGGAGTATGGTGGGGATTAGGATCAGTTTGTTCTTCTTCCTCCTCTTCTGATTCTTCTCCTTCTTCATCTTGTTCTTCTCCCATTTCTTCATCAGACTCTTCAGCAGTTGGTTGCATATTCTCCTGGTCATCAGCTGGTGTAGGATGTAGTTCATTTGTCTCCTCAGGCGCAGCTTGATCAGGATTGGCGTTATGTGTTTGAACTTCAGGTTCATGCCTTTCTTCTTCAACCAATTGACCTTCATCCATGGGGGTGCCCAGATTGAAAGGTGGTGGGCTTGAGGCATCATCATCATCAGAGTTGGCTCCATCAGCTTGTGCGTTTTGAGTAGGGGTTGGAGCTGGTGGTGCAGTGGGTGTTGTAACATGTGGAGTAGGTTGGTTAATCTCACTTAAACCAGAGCCAATATCAGAAGATGGGTGATAAGTTGGCTCACCTTGGCTGTTGAGGAGCGTGGTGGTAAGGCTTTCTGAAGTTGGGTGAGGAACAGGATCGTCAATTATGGTGGTGGTGAAGTTGCTTGGAGTTGGTCGGGAATCTGGATTGTTGATTATGGGTGCCTAAAGAACACAAGTGGAGGAATGAGAATGAAATAATAGGCAAAAGATGTCAAGCATAATAGAAAAAGGCAATGGTGCACATACTTGAGTTTTTTCAACAGCAGGACTTGATTTATCACTCCCATGGTCACCAAGAGGGGTTCTCAAGGCCACCTTGGAGGGTTCCTTCTCGACACCACTTGTGGTGGATGCCTTTTCGAGTATTTTGGCCACCTTCGAAGGAGGTGGGCCAGTAGGTCCAGAGGCCTTTGTGGGTTTTTTCCTTTTCCTTGTGAGAACCTCCTCAGGAGATTCATCTGAGGCCTCTGAAGCTATAACCACAGCTGGGGTATCCTTCTTACCTTTCTTGGAAGGTGTTGGAGGTTTTCGACCAGTCTGAAGAGGCAGTGCAAATATAAGAAAGAAATTCATATAGTACAAGCATAAACAGGGGAGGTGAAATATACCTGTGTACTCTCTGGTTCTTTGCCACTTTGCAAGGTGGCAGCTCTAGTCGAAGCGACTTTCCTAGGCACAGCTGAAAGATAGTACACAATTGTTACAAGTTAATGATTACATGGTTAGTCATAAAGCCATGGATTAAGGATTTCAAACCTTCATATATTTCAGATTCGACACGAACGTCCTGAATTCCTATATGAAGGTGCCCTTTAAAACTGTCTAACGTATGCTTAGTCGAAACCACTCGTTGAGCCTTTGGCTGAGACTACTGTCGAAGAAGTTTTAAATGCTCCCCACAGACAAACCAATCTGGAAATGGAGGGGCAAGCGCCACTCCAAAATCAGCATTAGGCAGTCGAGGGAACTTTGGAGGAAAAAGTTTAAAAGCTACCTCATAACGTTTCTCACGAGGGACGTTGGGAGGAATTTTTAGTTGATCCAGCTTTTCTAGAAATTTTCTCTTTAGAGTAGCAGCAACCTCGTGAATGGTTTGACTAAGATCATCTGGTCAATAGATAGTTTCAAAGTATTTTTGAAAAGCCTGTATTTCTTCGATGAGAGTGAACTTACTCTTTTTCGTCTTGTCCTGCACATGGAGAAAAGCTTGGTCAAGTAACGAAGAAAATGTAGCCACATCAAGAAAATGCTCACTATAGTGCTTCGACCACCTCTGGTGGAAGGATGAAGTGCATAGAAAGGAAGGTTCAAAAACACAGGAGAGAGGATTCTTCTTTTTTCATTCTGGCTGTCGAGTGTTTGGGAGACGTTCTCCTCGTCGAAGCAGACGGTGTGAAGAATTACTTGGCCCTTTTTCTCATACAAGCACTGAGGGAAACTCTGGGCCAGCCCAAATTGTCGAGAGACCAAGTTTGGTTGATAGGCAATCAATGCTGATAAACCTCTCCCTAAGTTCAGCCTGTGGATAATGAATCTAGGAATCAAAAAGGCTTCCCAGATAGCAACAGATTCTGGATCAAGAGGTCGAAGAGGATTTGGAAATGGCCTTGTAAACCACACAGGGCCATAGCTTCGTCGAGCAAAGGGTGCCATGCTAGGGGTGAACTCGTAGCGCTTGGCGAATATCATAATATAACTGGTGAAAGCCCTTTGAAGGTTTTCACCATCATCATTAGGAGTGAGTTTGGCCAGACGTGTCCTTTTGACACTCCTTTCCCTGATCTCAGTAGAGGCTTCATCAACTATGCCTTTTCTGGGGAGGCTAGCCTCAAATGTAGCATTGAGCCACAATTGAAGTAGCCAAAGAGGACCACTCAAGTGCATAGGACCTTGGGCTTCTAATTTCTTAAGTCGATAAGCCCCTTCACTGATAGATTCGTAAAGGTTCGCCAGAATGAGTTCACTCAGGCAGGTTCCTCTGTTGTGGTGGAGTTGATTCGCCAGGGGCAGGTACTTCTTAGCTACCTGCAAGGACTTTGTACAAAAAACATACCTCGACAGCCAGACTGTGAGGAAAGCAATGTGTTCTTCATCAGACACCTCGTCATTTTCTTGTTTGAAGTGGTGTTTGATAAAGAGGGTGTAGGTCAGTTTGGAGCCTAAAATGTTGATGGTGTCCTCAGCATCAACATCAGGATTATAGACAAGGCCATCTGGACGAAGCCCCGTGATGGCAGCTACATCAAAAAGGGTTAGAGTAACCATTCCACATGGCAAATGGAATGTATAATGGGTGTTGTCCCAAAAGTATAGGGATGCCGTCAACATATTCAGACAATACGGTATGTTGGTCTTCGACAGCATAAGAAGGTCATAAATCCCTATCTCCTTCCAATGGTCAGCTTTAACCTTTTCCATCCTTGCCATCCATTGGTCGAATTCCTTTAAAGGGTTGACAGCTCTCACCAGCCTGGTGCCATCAGTGAGATAGCCAACGTTGATTTTGGGTAAGGGGATCTCTTCAGGGGAAGCTCCAACAGCGGAATTAATTTTGGGGAAACTCTTTTGCCCTAATGGTCTGGTTCTCCGGTACGAGGGGAAAAACTCACTTAGCCTCTCGTTAGAAATGTTCACATCAGCCAAAGGACCAGATAGCGCATAAGTTTTATCAGACATAACTATGGGAATCATTACCTGAGATTTGTAGATGGCTCTTGATTCTTCAGAGGTGGGTTCCGGCATGCAATGGCGGTTATCTACTAGTTGGGGGCCTGGGATGCTAGCGAACGGAGGGATGGTTTGCTTAAATGGAGTGGCCTTGCCTCTTTGAGTCTTCTTTGCTTGAAGATTAAGTTGGGAAGATGCCATTGTTGAAGAAGATGAAAAGATGGTGTCTTTGCTGGGTTTACGTGAGAGAACTGAAGAGAAGAAGAGGTTGCTTGAGAGTATGAAAAGTGTGGAAAGTTCACAAAGTGGTGGAAATGGGTATATATAGACATTTGAAAATCTCAAGACACTTGGATCCACCGTTGAAGCTGAGGGGTTAGTGGGACGTGTGTCTTTCTCCTGAAGGCGTGATGAAAAGTAACAGTTATGTGCAGACTGTTAACGCCTGTTTTCAAGAAAGGTGTTATGATGAATACGGCTGAAAGGACGTTTTAAGGATTTGTCATGATGGTATGACGTCAGAGGCGTGGGTTAAAGAAACTGAATAGTTCAGCCATTAAGTAATTGGTGGGATGTTCAGTTAAGGCCATGCAAACAGGCGTCGAAATGGTTATTATATCAAGAAATGGCCTTCCTACCAATTCTGGCGAAAGGACATTCCTTGGGGGCAATTTGTTAACCCTCAATTTCGACGCTAGAAAGAATCAAAGCTATTTTATGTTAAAAAAGTATTTTTAATATAAAGAAGGCTTCGACCCAGTTTTGGAGAAGCCTGAGTCGAATAGAGTTGTAGGAACCTCAAAAAATGGCTAAGTGCTGGAAGGGTTTCGACCATGAGAATGTGGGAACAAGCGCTGCAGTGGCTATATTAAGGCTGGAGGGAATTTCCAATATTTGAAATTTAAACAAGAGCAGTTGTGAACGTGGGAACAGTTGAGACCAAGGAGAAGGCGCCAAAATCCACACGTTCGAAGCAGTAACCACCACTTAGTAGTTATTTCCTAGCACTATAAATAGGAGTTAATTCTATGTAAATGGGGTGTTCATATTTTGGTACAAGTTACTCAAAGAAACTCAAAGTACCCGCGTGTAGAGAAACGAGTTCGTGAGAATGTACGTAATGTAACACCATTTTCTTCATTAATGCAATTTATCTTCACCATGTTTAAGATTCAGCCATTTACTTTCCATGCTTTTACAATTTCTTGAACTTTATCTTCCATGCCAAATTTACTTTCAAAGTCATTTAAACTTTCTGCATCTACCTTCGACTGCACTGTTACGTTCAAGCCTTTAATCTTCAAGCATTTACTTTTCAAAGTCTTTTATTTTCAAGAACGTGGAGTTCACCTTTAATCCATTGCATTTATTTTTAAAGTCCTTTACTTTCCTGCCCTTTACCTTCGACAGCACTTTATCATTCCAGCCTTTCCTTTTCACGAACGTGGAGTTCGTCGCATTTTACTTTCAAAGCCTTTTACTTCTTGTCCATTCCTTTTGACGCCTTTAATTTTTGCACCCTTTACTTACATCCCTTTAAATTTTAAGCCTTTACTTTACTTTATTGCAAGTAGTCGAACGTGGAGTTCGGTTAGATTTTATTTCAGCATTGTCGAACGTGGAGTTCAGTTTACATTCTCTTTAATTTTCATTTTGTCATTTACACTTGCCTCTCAAATTTAGCACATGTCCTAGGATTTATGTGGTCGATCCTGTAAGTTAATCAATTTGCGTTTAGATTGATAGACCAGAGGTTGTTTACCAAAATTCACAGTAAACAGCTACATAATACTTAAGTCAGCTACATAGTACTTAATTGGCATAGCCACAAAATGACACAAAATGCCAATTGGCAATACAACAGATAACACTCAATCTCTCATTTTCTTGGTCTTTCATGTCTTCATAGACCTAGTTTGCAATCCAAGGTTAGAGTCTTTTGAAATTGATTTGACCTCATTGTTTGGTACTGTGATTGGTTGTTCACTAGATCCTTCTCCTACAATTGGTTTTTTGAACTAAGACAGTTTGACCCTTTCACTTTGCCTTTTTCTTGTAATGACTGGTTTCTTTCCTTTCTTCTTTTTAATTGAATCAACAACACAAGATCCATTTTGACTCATAACAGTTGGTGGTTGGGTCTGATTCATAAAATCTGCAGCAGTTGGGGCAGCATCAGAAACCACTACAATTGGTGCATTATCAGAAGCATTATTAGTAGCAATTGGTGCATTATCAGTAGCAATTGTTGCATTATCAGTAGCATTATCAATAGCAATTCCTTGTGTATTTCCTTGTGCATTATCAGCTTGAGCATTATCAGCAGCAGTTGGTGCATTATCAGGTTTTTGTTCCTTTTTAACCTTTCTCTACACAATCAAATGTAATACACAAGTCATTGAAATGTAATTGAATTATAAATCAAACAAGTCATTGTAAAGTAAGACACAAGGAGTAATCATCACATGAATCATCTGGGTCAGAACTATTCAATTCATCACTATAGTAATCATCTTGGTCCATTTTCCTATTGGGCCTAACATTAAGCCCACTCATACTTGTATCAAGATTGCTTGTATCTACATTGATGGGCAATGTTACATCAATTTCTTCAAAATCATCAACTAGAGAAGTAGCTCTCTCATCTTCACTATCATCTAACCTTTCAACATCCTCATCTTCTAACCCATCGAAATCCTCCATCTCATTAACACACCTAGGTTCTCTATCCTCAGAATCCATTATTTCCAGATAATGTTCCACAAATATATCCCCATTAACTTCCATTGCACTGAAGTATGTAGCAAAGTCGTATGCATCCTCATCTCTTTTAATTAAAATAAATCCCTCTTGAATGTCTAAGACTTTTGTCCATAACCTAAAGGAACCATCCTTATACCCCCACCTACTCAACAGCTTGCTAATGTTATCCATTGTCCAGTTCGCAACATGTAACCCAGTTACAGTCGAATCAACCCCCCCATCTGTAAATAACTTCATCCGGATTAACCTTAATAAATTCATCCCCATGGTGAAAAGTAACATTAAAAGGTTTAAATTCCTGTGAAATAATCATAACTAGTTATCAAAAATCCTAAAAATTTCATTCACATTTCACAAACAACATTCAGATTCCAAAAACCCTAATCCTAACATTTAACTGTGAAGAAGTTTACAAATAAACATACCTGAGTCATTACAAGCTTCGATTATGGAAATGTATTCGTCTTCCCGTTCGATTCAAGCCTCGTAAACAATCGTCTTTGTCTTCGTGTTCTTCACAGATGAATCGCCTTAGTTGGAGCTGGAGATCTTCTTCGCGCATGAACCCTAACTATTACAAGGGGTGTTTGAAAAGTATATACCCAGTAAGCAAAGAAGAAATAATCAAAAATGCCAACAGTGTAATTCATTAGGCCACGTGGACAAAATTTGAAAACTTAACTGAATCTTCAATGCCACTTGGAATCTGGGGGGCTGTATGAGGGAATCTAAATAAAATGAAGGGGTGTTTAAAAAAAATATTTTATAGGGGCTAAAATGAGAACTCGCTAACATTACAGGGGGGTTATGTATTTAACCCTTTTTATTTTATTCTTTTCAATATGATTTTTCTTATTAGCTTCTGGTGTCCAATGGGAACATGTTGACATAATATCAGTAGATAAAAGTCTGATCCAATTTCATTTTCATATTATAAATACAATTTTTCCCATCATTTTCAAAGATTCTATTCGATTGAAGCAATCAATAACTGTCTTCCTTGCACTCAATGCATCAGACGTTTTTCCATGCGTTACAGTTTTATGAATCTTTCCAAGATTTCCATCGGATTGTATTGCAGAACCTTATCTCTCATTTCAATGTGTCAACAATCTATTGGCTCTTTTTTGATTCCCTATTATCGAATTTTATTCACAATTAACAAAAACAAACTGGTGAGAATTCATTTCCCTAAATTGTTTCTTTATCTTCATTATCCTCAATCTCACAATTCTTTCCATACCACCCTTAATCACAAACTCAACATCTTGAATATCTTGAATCTTGCTCCTCATTTCTCCATCCTTAAATCAAAAATACCCTAAAAATCAATATTATCCAATCACCAACACCATAAATCTTCGTCCACCTTCATATACTTTCTTTCTTTTCACCTAGACACCATAATTTGATATCTTCAACTACCTTCAATCAACCCAGAAATTCAACCTTCTTCATACTAATTCCTCCCTAAACCCAGAAAACCCAGCAACTCCTCCCTTTTCAAACCTCAACACAAAGGATTTTTCGGCCACCCTCATTGACTCTATTCAATTCAACCACGAAACCCATATTCAAGATTTCCAGAAACCCTCTTTCAAACCTAAAATTCAACCTATACAACTTCGACCTAGAAAACTTTTTCCAAAAACGTTTTTCATCTTCAACCCTTTTTATCTCATCTTCATCAACCTCTTCTTAAACCCTAATTTTTCAACTCGTTTCTTTTAGCCACTCATCTTCAGTATTTTTCTTGCTGTTATCACTTTGGTTTCTTTTTTTCTCAACTCAAATCTTTGGTTTTTTCTGTTTCATTTTCTTCCATGGCCACATTTGACCATGAAATTGACATTTCTTCTACACCACCCCCTTCTCCCACTCAAAATAAATCCAAGCCCACCAATCATGGTAATAACACTTATTCCAATACAAATAACTACCAAATGACATGTTGGATCCCTATTTCATGCACCCAAGCAAAAACATAGGGTTAAAAAGGGTGTACAGGGGAACCTACCCGGAAGACGATTGGTGTAACTAGTCTCCAAGACCTTTTTTAACGAAATTAGGCAAAGGGGAAATTTTATTTATGTGTATGACAGTGTCATGTGACGAATGTCCAAGTCTATAATGCCACAAGTTACAATTATCAACATAATTCAACACATATATCCTAGTATTATCATTAATGTGTGGGAAAGTGATGTAATAAAGGGTCTTGGAGACTAGTTACACCAATCGTCTTCCGGGTAGGTTCCCCTGTACACCCTTTCTCCCTTATTCAAACGCAATTTCAAAAAACTGTTAAAACGATAAGCATTACTAATGAGCCAACATTTTTATTAAAATACTCTTACCTTCAAAATGGCATCCATCATCATTCTTCTTGCGTTGATACTCCCAAGAAAATGGGATTGATTAACGCAATGACACGTCGCAAGTGCACAATTGTGCGAAGTAGTAAAATATTATCGAACCACAAGGACTAATGGATTGAATATCGAACTCCGTTCTATCGATGTATATATAGAGATATCAAAATTTGAGGTTTTGTAAAACAACTGATTCAAAAAGCACTTTTTAGAAAAATATCTTAAATGAAAATCACTTAAATAATGATGAAACAAACAGGACATAAGGTCACAGTTCTTACCCTGACATCTTCGTATGATCTAATTCACTTCTATTACGAGAGTTCTGACGCGATTTATAAAAAATAGATAAATATGGACAACACCTGCTTTCGCCAATATGTTGTCCTATTAATAATAAATGAAGGTGTTGTTTGGCTACCAAGATGTTCTTGAAGTAATCAAGAACGGGGTGAATCCTCTTGTCGAAGGTGAAACAGATGCACAATGAGTAACACATAAGGAAGAGAAGAAGAAAGATTTCAAGGCGTTGTTTTTTATCCATCAATGTGTGGATGGTGACAACTTTGAGAAAGTTGGTGGTTGTGAATCATCGAAGCAAGCGTATGAAATCTTAGAGAAGACTTGTGCGGGGGATGACAAGACGAAGGTAGTGAGGTTACAAACCCACAAGCATCAACTTGAACTGATTCAAATGGAGGAAAATGAGACGATCAACAGTTTCACAACGAGAATTACTCGGTTGATGAACCAAGTAAAAGCATGTGGAAAAACGGTCACGGAGCAGTATTTTTTCATGAAAATCTTGTGTTCTTTAACGCCAAGATTTGACAATGTGTTCGTAGCAATTGAGTTATCAAAGGATCTTGCAAAAATGAGCAAAGAGGGGCTACAAAGCTCTCTTGAGCCTCTTAAGAAAAGGATGGGGGAGAGAAATAATGATAAGGCAAAGGTGAAGATTGCTTTGCAAGCTCGTTTCAACGAAAAGGACAATAGATCGAAATGAAAATGGCTCATGAAGAGTAAAGAGAATTTTCAAAATTTTGGTGGAATAGAGTCCCAAAGTTCCAAGAATTTGACTTGTCAAAGGGGTGAGAACAGTTGCAACAAAAATGGTAGTCAAGGCAACTTTAGAGGTGAAAGGAAGAGGATTGGAAAAAGCAAAGTACAGTGCTTTAATTATCAAAGGTTCAGTCATTTTAGAAGAGAGTGCAATGCAAACAAGAAAAAACCTCAAGGGGATGAAGCCAAGGCTGCAAGACAAGAGTTTAATGACAAGAATACACTTGATTATGATCACGAATGGTGAATGCAGCAGCAACAAGTTGCAGGACAGCATCAACAACAATTTTTGAAACGCTGCAGAAACTTGTAATAATCAGTTACGTAAAAGTTATAACCGATTACAAGCAGAATAAAATACCATGATGAGTACAAAAGCTTTAGTTTAGTGCAACGAGGAATGGTATCTGGACTCTGCGTATTCTACTTATATGACGGGAAGGAAAAATTGGTTTTTTAAAATCAATTGTGCCATGAAGAACAAAGTGAAGTTTGTGAATGACACCACTCTAGCGGCCGATGGGATTGGTGATGTTATGATCATGAGAAGGGATAATGGACATTCCTTGATAAAAGATGTAGTGTACATTCCAGGAATCAAATGTAACCTTCTAAGTATTGGACAATTGCTTGAGAAGGGTTACAAGATTCACATAGAAAACAAGGGGCTACGCGTTATGGATGCAAACGAGGTTTTGGTCCTTAAAGCTCCTATGAATGCCAATAGAAATTTCAAGGTTGAGTTGAAAGTTATGGAGCATAGGTGTATAGCGGTGAGTCGAGAAGAGTATGTATGGCACTATCGTCTTGGACATCTCAATTTCTGAGATCTCAATGCATTGCAAAAAAATAGAATGGTAACGAGGTTGCCTTTGATCAATATATCGGCTGAAATTTTTGAATAATGTATGCAAGCAAAGAAACAAAAGGGTAAATTCAGCAAGGATGCAGGTTGTAGAACCAAGAATCACCTTGAGGTGGTGTATTTCGATGTGTGTGGGCCTATGCAAGTAGATTCCATTTGTGACAATAGATATTTGGTCACATTTATCGATGATCATAGTAGAAAACTATGGACATACCTAATCAAGAGAAAGAGTGGGGTATTTGAAGTTCTTAAGAAGTTCATGTCCATTGTTAAGCAGCACAACAGTCACAAGCTCAAAGTTTTCAAAACGGATAGCAAGGCAAATATGTCTCAAAAGAATTTGAGAGGTTTTGGATCAAGAATGGATAATACATGAGGTTGTACCACCTTATACACCACAACAAAATGGTGTTGTTGAAAGAAAAAGTCGATTGGTTATGAACATGGTAAGAAGCGTGTTAAATGGAAATAAGTTATCAAAAAAGTTATGGGGAGAAGAGATATCCACAACTACCTATTTGTTGAATAGGTATCCAACAAAGAAGCTTGAGAAGGTAACACCAGAGGAAGCATGATTGGGATTCAAACTGAATTCGAACCATTTGAGAGTTTTTTGTTCCGTAGCATATTGACATTTTCTGCGGCAAGTTAGAAAGAAGCTAGATGGTAAAGGAGAGTTTGTGATACTTGTAGTTAGGGGTGGCAAAATGGGCTCGGTCTGTTGGGCATGCCCGTTTTTCCCACACTTTAGCACGGGGCGGGCCAAGGGTTTACGCCCTCACCTTCTAATGCGTCCACCCCGCCCTTCCCCGTTTTCTTCGTGGGCTTTTGTGGGCATGAGCATTTACATAAACTTTTGCGTTTTTAAGCTTAAAAATGTAGTGCCCGCGGGTTTTCCCCACCGCGCTCTCACTTTTTTGCGGGGCGGGTCTAGGTTTTAGGCCCACATTCTCAATTATGCCTGCCCCTCCCCACCCCATTTTTTGCGAGCTTTTGCAAGACAAACTTAAACGAGGCATGCATGCTCGTTTTCAACCCCTACTTATAGGGTATCACTCTACCGGTAGTTACAAGTTGTATGATGCAACGAGCAGGAGGATTGTGATCAGCCGAGACGTTATTTTTTATGAGATCAAGCAGCTGCAGCAGCCTGTAACGGGTTACGTAAAAGTTGTAACCAGTTACAACATTGAAATTTAATTTCTGTAGAGTTTGAGAGTGCATAAACGCTCGTTTTTGAAGCTCGAATTAAAGAGAATGTGAGAAGATTAACAAGGCCATGACATTTGCCTCAAAGACTCCAAGATTGTGAGTTGTCCTAAGACAACAAAGTCAATGATGATGGTGATTTCGTCCATTTTACATTTATGACCGAATCCGAACCTGTTAAAACAAAAGAGCAATTAAGTCATCCAAAATGGATTTGTGCTATGAAGGAGGAGCTGAAATCTATTGAGAAGAATAATATTTGGGAGTTGATTTATCTACCAGACGGGAAGAAGTCAATTGGTGTGAGATGGGTATTCAAAGTAAAGGTAAATCCCAAGGGTGAAATAATCAAGCATAAGGCACGATTAGTTGTAAAGGGATTCTCGCAAAGAGAAGGCATATACTTTGAAGAGGTATTCACACTAGTTTATAGGATTAAAACCATTAGGCTAGTTGTTGGTATTACAAATAACAACAATTGGTCCATCTATCAAATGGACGTCAAATATGTTTTTTTGAACACACCGCTTGAAGAAGAGGTCTATGTAGAACAACCCTCAAGTTTTGTTGTGTGAAACTAAGAGTTAAAGTTCAACAAGTTGAAGAAAGAGTTATATGGTTTGAAGCAAGCTTCAAGAGCTTGGAATAAGAGGATATATGGTTTCCTAAAGGAAATAGGCCAGCTCCAAGAAATATGTATCCGAACATGGCTTGTATGTGAAGACGGATACAAGTGATTGAGTGGTTATCCTTTATTTATACATAGACGACTTATTGCTAATGGGCAACGACGAAAAGTGAATTTTTAAGTTCAAATGTGAACTTAAGAAAGAGTTTGAGATGGTCGACCTTGGCCTCGTGACATACTTCCTTGGCATTGAGTTCCACAAGTCCAAAAGGGGACTACTCATGCACCAAAGAAGGTATGCGTTTGAGATATTAAATAAGTTTAAAATTGAGCATTGTAAGGGTGTCATTACTCCAGCAGAACCGAGGCTACAACTATCGAAGAATGAGGAGGAGGAAGATGTTGACCCAACTTAGTATAGGAGGCTGATTGGATCCTTGCGTTACTTGTGTAATACGCAACCGGACTTGGTAGTTAGTGTCAATATTATAAGTAGATTCATGGAGAGACTGAAGGTGTCTCACTTGACAGCAGTCAAGAGGATCCTAAGATACGCCAAAGGATTGATTAGGTGTGGAATTCTCTTACCCGCAGCGGACACGGGAAAAAATGCAATTTACTTAGTTTTACCCATAATTGTAAAAACCGGACCAAATCGGTCGGTCAGACCGGTTGAACCGGGAACCGGAGTGGTAACCGGTCTGACTCAATTGTTCGATCAGATATGTATTTGAACTGATGAGAGCCGGTAAAAACCGGTAAAAACCAGAAAACCGACGGTTTTGGAAAATTGGTGGTTTTGGAAAATTGGCGTTTTTCATTATTAAAAAAATAAAAATAAAAATATAAGAGAAAGTTGATATTCTTTCCTTTAAAAATTGGCGACAGGTTGCGGAATTTGAACATGCTCTATTTTCTCTCTTATGTGATTGATATCATTGGTTTCTATTAGTTAGGCTGAATGTTGCATAAAGTAAATGGTAATGCATGTTTGATAGACAACAAACATAAGTTTATATTTGAGATTGATACTTTGACTAAATTTTTAAATTTATTACTTGACTCACATTTATAATTGACTCAAATTTGAATTTAAATTATAAACTTGTGAAATTATAATATTTTTAAATTTTTTAGATGTTAGTGATTTTTTTTACACTGAGTCATCCAGTTCGACCGGTTTAATACCTATATAATTTTGTTATAGTGACAAGTTTATTCAACTGCATTTTTCGGTTTTATCTGGCTTAGTCATGTGGTTCGACCAGTGATCCAGTGGTTTGACCAATGAACCAGTAACCCAATATCCTCACCGGTTCAATGACCAGTTTAGTTTTTAAAACATTGGTTTTATCGGTTCCAATTGGTAAAGATGATCGAAAGTCTACAACTGGATATGTCTTTATGTTTCGTGGTACACCAATCTTATGGTGTTCGAAGAAGGAACCAGTAGTAGGACTCTCGTCTTGTGAGACTGAGTACATTGTCATTTTGTTATGTGTGTGCCAAGTCGTGTGGTTAATGAAACTATTGAAGGAGCTGGGCAACAATGAGGGTGATGTTGTTACACTCTTGGATAATGTTCTCGCGATTAATCTTGTTAAGAACCCAATTGCACATGATAGGAGCAAGCACATTGAGATGAAGTTTCACTACTTGAGGGAATTTGTTAGTGAAGGAAAGTTGAGATTGGAATAATGTCGAAGTGAAGACCAAGTGGTTGATTTAATGACCAAGGGAGTCACTATTAAAGTGTTTAAAAGGTTGAAGATGAACAATGACATGGAAGACTTGAAGCACTTGAATTAAGGTGGTGTGTTAAGTGAAAATTGACAATTCAAGTGTTGTAACCACAAGGGTATAACCGGTTACACTAGGCGAAATTCACTTCGGGGCTGAAAAATAGAAAGTTCATCGTGGGCATAACCGATTACCGTAACTGCTTACTGTAATCGATTACCATTGTATTGAATTTAATTTTGTAACACCTATAACCCATTACATGTTTAGTGTAACCAATTACAGGTACAAGATTTTCTATTTTATGTTATTTTGGTTTGATTGCTTATATTCCAATTCAGTTGTAATTGTTTAAATATCTTAGAGGTATTGTTATCAATGTTAATGAAAATAATTCTCACCATCAATCACTCTCTCTCTCTATAATACAATTCTTTCTATCACTCTCTCTCCTTCTCCACACTCAATATCTTCATTATTCAGCAATCTTGTTGTTCCAGGGTAAATATAAAATATTGCAGGTCAAATTGTGTCCAAAATATTTCCCTAGGGTTTAATGTGAATTAGATGGGATAGTTAAACATTTAAGGATGCGTTTGTTTAAAGGATTAAATTTATAATTTTAGAAATATTTATAAAATATATTTAATTTACATTTTAAAAAGTTATATAAAAAAGTTAAATTAATTTATAGTGGAAGGTTATGGGGTTATCTTTTATTCTCATAAAAATGTAAGATTCTCACCATTTTACATGAGAATAAAAAATATCAAAGTCATGAATAAATCATATTCTCAAAAATAAAAGTTACTCAGATATAATTTGATAAAACCTGAAACAAAGCGTGAGAATATAATTTTCAATCTCACATTTTTCTGAAAATAAATTTTAAATTCATGAAACAAACACACCTAACACAATAATTGGCCACCCAAGTCACAAATTTTTTCTTTGGTTTCAAACCAGGTCAGCCATTTCATCCTCTATGCCTCTGACCTTCCACAATTTTAAATTCAATGCTACATCAAATTTTATTGAGTGAAAGATATATCTAATCTGTTCATACGGCATGTATGAAAATGGCACACATAGTGAAGAAGTTTCAGTACATTACATAATAATAGATGATAATGATACTCACTGTAGTAGTAATAGTAAAGGTGCGGGCTCCACAAGCCTAGTCGGTAATACAAAGTCTTCATTAGCCATGTGATAAGGTCTCACTCCAATCAATTCAACGCTCTTCCTCACCCTTATTTTATTTTTTCAATCTTAACATTGACTAACCACTCTTATATTACCATTTTTGCAACACATGCTCATGCTACTTTGGCAGCACACACTTCCATTCAAAATCGGTTTCACTTCTTTTACAACAATTGCCATAAACTAACAAGCACAAAATTGGAGTATAAAATCCTTCACTACTCTATTACCCTCCTCCTTCCTCAGATCTTCGGAAGCCAAAATACCAATGGCTCATCTAATGTACTTGTGCTCCACAAAGGTACTCCTACTCTCTCTTCTTTTGTTTCTTTTTGCCTCTCTTTGCTCCTGTTCTTGGTGGTCTGAACCTCAGCTCCATAGAAGAACAATACTAGAGGACCAAAAACAACACCAAAGTGACAAGAAAACTACCCTCCAATCCACCAAAAACCAAACCAAACTATTCAACCCCAAAAGTTTCACTTCCAAAAACAATACCAAAACCATCAAATCCAATAATAACCTTAATTCCTCCAAAAACCAAACCAAACCCATAAAAACCAGTAATATTTCCTCCAACAACCTTAATTCTTCCAAAAACCAAACTAAAACTATAAAATCCAACGCCACTTCCACTAAAACCCTCAAATCCAATAACCTTAATCCCTCCAAAAACAAAACCAATGTTACCTCCAAAAATGCATCAGCCAAATCCCCACCACCCAACACTAACAGCCTCAAGAAGCTCAATTCCACCACCACTACCACCACCAAGTCCAAGAAGCTGAACTCCACATCCACATCAACCAAAAAGCCGTTAGATCTCGTGAAAGCAAGTAACAAAACCACAAAATCCACCACCACCACCGACAAAACCAACAAGCCACCGAAAACTCAAACTCACGACACAAACAAAAAACCAAAGACACTAACACCACCTAGTCGCACATTAGAAGAACAGGAAGACGAAGAAGATGATGACTTCGCTTCATTCTCAGAGTTCAAAGATCTCCCAAACAAATTTCACCGCACACTAATCCCAGACCTAGAACGAATCTCCACAACCTCCAAAGCCTACATAGCAAACGCCAACAACGAAATGACCAAAGGATTCAAACCCTACGTCGGCAAAAAATACGCACCCACCATAGCCGCCATAGTTTCCACCGCTTTCGTATTACTCCCTCTCCTCTTAGTCTCTCTTCTCTGCAACAGAATCAAAACCTATTTCTCACTTCAAAAAGTCCTCATCTTCATCCAAATTTACCTCTCAATCTACTTCACCATTCTCTGCATCTCAACATTGGTCTCTGGAACTGAACCCTTGAAGTTTCTATTCTCCACTTCGCAGTCCACGTATATCTGCTTCCAAGTGCTTCAAACTCTCGGTTACGTTTTCTATCTACTGTTACTCGTCATGTACCTTGTTCTTGTCTTCTCTACTGAATGTGGGCTTGGTTCGAAGCTTTTGGGCCTGGCTCAGATCTTTGTGGGCTTTTCCGTTGGGCTTCATTACTACGTGACGGTGTTTCACAGGGTCGTGCTGCGGCAACCGCCGAAGAGTAATTGGAAGATTCACGGGATTTATGCCACGAGTTTTTTACTGATTTGTCTTTTTACGATGGCTGATAGAAGGAAGAAAGCTTACGTGGAAACTGATGGAGAAGAAGGGAAAAAAAATTGAAGTGAATGTAATTTATTTATTTATTTATTTTTGTTTTCATTTGATTTAATTTAAAAAATAAATAAAGTTAAATAAAGCACCAAAATTAGTATTTCATTTTCAATGCCTACTGATTTAGCTCAAATTGTTTGTATTTTTTATTTGTATTACCAAATTTTCTATTTAATTTTAATAAATACGTTTGATAAAAAAATGAGGAAAAAAAACATATAGTATACTATATATAGTACGAGACTATGATCCAATCCAGTCAGAATAATCATAAACAATAGGTGGAGTTTGAAACATTTTATAAGGAGGTTATTATAGTAATTTGCGTACCACCGACAGTTTTCTACGCACCATAGTATACCATGTGGTCGCTGTCACGGTGGGGAAAAGAAATTGAAATTTGAAAAAGGTGTCTTCGGCCTTTTGAGGCCGCACGTCTGCACGCAGACAGCTCCACCTGAACTCATCATCTTTGTTGTTGTCGCATTCATTTAAGCTCGTATCGTTATGCAATTAGTGCGATACCCGTGCATTCGCACAAGTTTCTGTCGGTGACGCGCATTTATTTTTAAAATGTATTTGTTTTTATAATGTAATTTTTTTATTAGAATGTATTTGTTTATATTTAAAATTGGGAAAAAGAAATAAAATATAATAAAAATTAGTAAATTTCTTATGATATCCGTACGTTCACACGGGAATCCGTCGATGACGCGCATTTGTTTTAATTTAAAATTTAAGAAATATAATGAATAAAAATTAATAAATATAAAAAAAATATAATATATATTTAAAAAATAAATACCCGCAGACATTGGTTGGTATATTTTATAAAAATATTTACGCAATAATTTAGTTTTATAAATATCAAATAAAATCATAGTATTTGTAAATATTATTTTAATTTTATAAATAAATATTATTAACATAAATAAATATATTTTATGTAAGTATTATTACAAATATTAATTTCGTGCGATACCCATATGAGTACCCGTGTGATTGCCTGAGTACCGGTGTGTTATACACATTTGTTTTTATTTTGTTTAAATTTGAATTAATAAAAATTAAGAAATACAAAAAATATAATTTATATTTAAAAAAAATCAATACCTGCGGGCATCGTTTGATATTTTTTATAAAAATATTTATGCAATAATTGAGTTTTATAAATATCAAATAATATCATAGTATTTTTAAATATTTTTGTAATTTAATAAATAAATACATTTTATGTAAGTATTATTACAAATATCTATTTTGTGGGATATTCATATCAGTACCCGTGTGTTCGCCCGGGTACTGATTAACATACAACACTATTGTCCTAATTTATGAATGAAAAAAAAAATCTCTCAAAGTTTAAGACAAAATAATAAATTTAATTTTAGTTATTTATTAGTTAAAAAAAATAAAAATGATTTATAACTTTTGTTATAAATTTATAAAAATAAAATAAAATTTAGTGACTTGAATAATTATTGTAAACCACTTTAACATAATAAAAACTGCATATTTTTTCAAAATAATATTTTGTAAAAATATGTTTTTGATCGTACCTGGATCAGACAGTTATTCAGTGGTCAGCAACGTCGTATGGATTTCAGCTCCAGTGATGATGATACGGCGCAGGGGGGGGTACCTGCAAGGTACTCCGACGTTCAAGTAAGAAAGGGAGTAAGCAAGTACAGAAAATCAGGTGAGAGTTAGAATATGTTGTGTAACCTGACCCTCTCAAGTGAGAGGGTATTTATAGAGAGACTCCAGCGCGGGGCCAACGGTTACTTGCATTGGGCTGGATGGCAAGGCGCAATCCAAGCAACTGCCAGGGCTTACGTGGCGTAGTGAAGACCAGCACGTGGTCTTCGCCCTGGTGTAACGGTCCCGAAATCTCCGGAAGTATGGCAGACCGTTTCTTTCGGGAATGGGACGTTACAAGAGAACGTGCCCTCTCGGAGAGGAGCACGTGGGTGTCGGGGAGAGGTGTGTCCGTAGACCATATGCTTCTGTCCGTCAGTCTTTACCTCGCGTGCCCGACGTCCAAGAGGACTGGCACGTGCTCGACACGAAAGTGGCTTTGGCCTTGTTGGGCTTCCGCTGGCCATTGGGCTTGGGCCTGCCCGACAACAGGGCAGGCGCTGGCCCAGTCCAGAACAGGAGCCCCCCAAGTCGTTGCTCTGAGGTGTCAGAGTAATGACCTAAGGATCAGCACCATGTCGAGGAAGTATCCCGTCGAGGAAGGGATTTTGAACGAGGAGCGGTCGGTTAACCGGGCAGAAATAAGTCAACTTGCTCGCGCTAGTCTGGTCGAGGTTTGGCGACGTTGCGAGGATACGAGAAGTTTGAACTGAGGAGAACAGAAGAAGGCGTGTTGGGGAATGAAGAGACACGCGTGGGAGAGCGTGTGCCACGTGTCGCATCTCATCATTGCCTAGGGCGGCTACGCTAGGGTAGCGTAATCGATTTCCTAGGAACCTTCGAGGCTCGTGAGACCCTTATAAATAGGGGCCATCTCGTTTCATTTCCATTTTCGCTCTCCCTTTGCTCAGACTTCGCCTTCTTTCGTTCTCTCTTCAACCACCGTTCGCCGCCGCCGACAGCCGCACCGGAACCCTACCGGAAGTACATTTGAAGTAAGTTTCTCTCTTTTTTCCTCTTTTGTTTGTATTTGTAGGGTGATTCTATGGTGAACTGATGAAGTTCCCATGGAAATCACGAAATATCCGACGAAAACGGAGGAATTTCATAGTTTATTCGTTGAATCTCGCGGGGAGAGACGATGAAATCCACGAGGACATGAAGAATGTCTCGGGGTCGTGAGATGAACATCTCTCAGTTCTTTTGTTGAATCTCCAGGGGATAAATGATGGAATCCCCGGGGAAACGAAGAATGTTACGGGGACGTGGGTCGAATATCTCGGGGTCCCGCCCAACGCCGCTCCCCGCGGACCTGAGGATGGTCGCGGGTTCGCGTTTCCTGACGTTCCTTCCTCGCCCTTTCACTTGATCAGTGGTGGAGGGGTGGATTTGATATGGGTCATCGAATTCACCATTTCCTTTTGCTTTTCAGGTAAATGGACGTATTGTAAGTGGCTGAGGAATCTTTAGATACTTACGACGAGCCCGACTCCCCTATGGCGGAGACAACCAGCGCCGGGGAGAGGTCACCCGATGACTGGGCCTGCGAGGAGGCTGTAAACATGATCTCCCAGTTTGTCGACGTGGACGAGACCGACATATTTTGCACCGTCGAGCACCGTCTAGTGGGTTCAGCGAAGACGTGGAACGTTTTCAGGCCAATGCCACATCATCGAATATGCTCGACATACAGCGGGATGCGGTTTCCCGTATACGAGTTCATGTTCGACGAGGCGGGGTGGCGTTTGCCCTTCACGGATTTCCAACAGTCAGTGTTTGTCTGGCTGCATTTGGCCCCTTCTCAGCTCCACCCCAACTCTCTCGCTTTCATCAGGGCTTTCGAGCTTGTGTGCAAATACCTGAAGGTCGAGGCGACCGTGCCCCTATTTTTCTGCATTTTCCATCTTAAACGGCAGGCCGTCGACGGTAAGCATGGCTGGGTGTCCTTCAAGCAGGTGAGCAGCCTGTTTCACACTTATATGGACTCTGTACGAGATTTCAAGTATCGGTATTACCTTGTGAGGTCGGTCACACTTGAGGCCATAAATTCAGTGTACCATCGGGCCGTCGAAGAAGTAGATGGGCGGCAAGAGGAGGCCCTTGTGCCCAGGTTCCCGTTGTTCTGGACTGAAGAACACTTCAAGAGGGGAACGGGAAGCTACATTGTCAGCCCTGGTAAACTCTGTGAAGGGGATCGCTTGGCTCACGAGGCCATAGTCAAGTTTGTCAGTGGGTTTAACAAAGCCAAGTTCGTGACGCCGAACGGGGACTTCATTCTGGACGACGACGGGGCTATCCTCGAGACGTTTTCTGACAAGGAGGCTCTCGAGCTGTTAGGTGGGGTGGCCTCCCCGACCTACTTTTCCCTCCGTCCTACTTTCCGAATTACTGACCTCTTTGTTTTATGTGCAGGTAAGATGTCGAGTGCTGAGGAGCGTCTCAAGAAACTGAAAAACAACCGAGCTTCGAAAAAGGGTCGGGTCGAACAGCTCCGAGCACAGCATCCTGCCACGACTTCAGTGCCCACGGATTCTTCGACCTCTCCCCAAGGGAGTCAGTCTCCCAGTAGCCAAGGGTCTCCGAAACGGCAGCACACGGACGGGCAGGTGGACGTCGATCTGACGGTTGAGAACAGTACTCCCTCTGAGAAGTTCATACTTCCTCCTTGTCATTTGAGGCCCCACTTCTTCTCGGGTGCCAACTCTCTAGGTATTCCTGCTACCGAAGTACAGGCCGTCCGGGGTGCTCCTCAAGCTTCGAGGAGGAAAACCCTGCTTAAGGACTTGTCTGCCGTTATGCGAGTCTGTTCGACGGCTTTAATCTCAACCGACGAGACTTGTCCAGCAGCCGAGCTGACCAGGCTGCAAGAGAGGTTCCAGTCCGTTAATGCCGAGATGACAAAAGTGGGTAAGGAGCTGACTGAGTGCAAAGAACAGAATCGAGTTCAGGCCGAGCACCAGGAGGTGCAGGCCGAAAACCTGAAACAGCTAGAGGAGAAGTTGAGAAAAGCCGAGGAGGTAAGGAAAAGCCTCTTGGAGAAGGTCGCTGAATTGGAGGAGGCTACTCGCCCCGCCGAGGAAGAAACCGAGGAAGATAGATTGTTGACGTCGCGGGCAGCGTTGATTGCTAAACTCCGAGAAACTGAGCAGGACAACCTTGTGGCTGCTGAGATATGCTTCAAGAATGCTGTGCAGCAGCTTCAGATCCTCAACCCTGGCCTTATTACGGAGGGAGCCCACTCTGACTACGACGTGGTTGATGATCAAATCATGCAGCCGGTGGAAGAGGAAGAGGGTGACGGGGACGCGACCGGACATGAGCAGCCAGAGGGAACGGCAGCGGAATAGGTTCTGTTTTCTTGTTTTGTTTGGCCTGCGAGCCATTTCGTTTTGTTTCTTTTGTTTGCCCGGCCTGCGTGCCAAGGGCTTTTGGAATATTTGTAATATTTGTACAATGGGCTTTTTGCCCGGATTTATATTTTGATCGCTGTGTTTATATGTGTGTGATGTTTACTTGTTTTGTTTGTTTTACTTATTTTTATCTAAGTAATGTGTTGATTTTGGGAGTTGCTCGACTTCGATGTTCCTCGACCGTGGGGGGAACTGATCGGGTGGTCGGAGGTGTATTCCGCCCTTCAACGGGGCTAAGAGCTCGTTAGAAGTCTTAACCTCGTGGCGTGAACTTCCCATCGCGAGTTGGGTGTTCTGCCTACATGGTACGGCGACGATGGGGCTCGATTGAGGTGTCCTCGTCGGATCAATGGTCTTCGCGCACACACAACGCGACCTTGATCATTGCGTTTAGGATTGGTGTCACGCTTGTACTCTAGCGCGCCCCCGTAATCGCGACATTGGGGTGTCGCGGGCAGTGTCTAACTGTAGTATTGCTTGAGTTTCTCAGCATTCCATGGTCGAGCAAGTTCCTCCCCGTGTAGATTTTCGAGGAAGTAGGCTCCTGTCCCCGTCTTTCCGCGGACGCGGTACGGGCCCTCCCAGTTCGCGACGAGTTTACCTTCCCGCGAATCTTTCTGGTTCCTTCGTAGGACGAGGGTGCCCACTTAAAAATCACGCTTAATAACTTTGTTGTTATAGCGTAAAGTAATTTTCTATTTAAGTGACGCTTCGCGAAGGGATGCGTCCGTCCTTGTCTCCTCGATGAAGTCGAGCTCTTCCCTTAGGGCCTCGTTGTTCGCGTCCTCGTTGAGGGGGGCTTCCGTCCTCCTTGAGGGTTCCCTGATCTCCACGGGGATCACCGCTTCCGTTCCGTAGATTAGACAAAAATGGGTCTCCCCGGTCGTGGAATGCGGGGTTGTCCGGTAGGCCCATAGGACGTTGTGTAGCTCCTCGGCCCACTGTTGTTTGGCGTCGTCCAATCGACGTTTCAATCCTCAGAGGATTACTCTGTTCGCCGCTTCGGCTTGCCCGTTTGTTTGAGGGTGCTCGACCGACGTGAAGTGCTGCTTCGTGCCCAGTTTGGTGACGAAGTCCTGGAAGTTCCTGTTGGTGAACTGTGTTCCGTTGTCGGTGACGATAGCTTGGGGCACGCCGAATCGAGCGAGGATGTTCCTCTTGTAGAAACATAGTATGTTGAAGGCCGTGATTTTGGCCAACGCTTCCGCCTCGATCCACTTTGTAAAATAATCCACCCCGACAATGAGGTATTTGTTTTGATACGATCCCACGACGAAAGGTCCGAGGATATCCATTCCCCACCACGCAAACAGCCATGGAGAGGACAGTGTTTTAAGCTCGTTAGGAGGAGCGAGGTGCATGTCCCCGTGCCGCTGGCATCTATCACACTTCTTGACGTGTTCCTTGGCGTCCTGTTGCATGGTGGACCAGTAATACCCTGCCCGAAGTGCTTTATGGGCTAACGATCATCCGCCAAGGTGTTGTGCATTGATTCCCTCATGGATTTCCTGGAGTATGCCGGGGACCTTGGTCTCCTCGACACACCTGAGGAGGGGAATAGAAAACCCTCGCCGGTATAGCTTATCCTCGACTATCATGTACGAGCACGCCCGCCGTTTGACCATCCCCGTTTCCTTGGGATCTTTGGGCAGTTTGCCCGTCGTGAGGTACTCGTATACCGGGGTCATCCAGTAATTGTTGTCCCCAATGGCGTTCACGTCCGCCGCCGAAACGGGTTTGTCGATGCTCGGGCGGGAAAGCACTTCTTGTATGACGGATTTGTTTCCGCCTTTCTTCTTTGTGCTTGCCAATTTGGACAAGACATCTGCTCAAGTATTGTGCTCGCGAGGGATGTGGGTTACTTCCGCGGAGGTGAATTTTTTCATCTTTTCTTTCACCAAGGTCAAGTATTCGATGAGGTTGTCGTTCTTGGCCTGGTACTCTCCTCGGACTTGCGAGGCCACGAGCTGAGAGTCGGTGTATATTTTTACCTCCTTGGCGCCGAGGTCCTCGGCCAACCGAAGCCCGGCAAGGAAAGCCTCGTACTCTGCTTGGTTGTTCGACGTCGGGAAGGATAGTTCGAGGGATACCTCGATCAGGATGCCTTTCTCGTTTTCGAGGATAATGCCCATCCCACTTCCCTTCGTGATGGATGTTCCATCGACATAGATCATCCACTTTTAGGATCTGTTAGTCGAAGGTTCTGAGACGGTCATCTCCGCCACAAAGTCGGCCAATACCTGAGCCTTCAGGGCTTTCTTTCCCTCGTATTGGATGTCGAATTCGGCGAGTTCGAGTGACCACCTGAGCATCCTCCCCGCCATATCTGGTCGTCCAAGGAGTTGCCTTATAGGCTGTTCGGTCCTCACGACGACAGTGTGGGCTAGGAAATAATGGCGCAGCCTCCTGGCCGCGGTCACGAGGGTCAGGGCGACTTTCTCTATCTGCTGATACCTGAGCTCGGGGCCTTGGAGGGCTTTGCTCGTGAAGTAAATTGGTTTCTGCCTGTCCGGGGTTTCCCGGATGAGGACAGCGCTGACCGCTTCACTCGTGATTGCGAGATACAAGAACAGTGTCTCCCCGTGCTCAGACCGTGAGAGGACCGGGGGTTGCTATAGGACTTGTTTTAGGTGGAGGAGCGCCTGCTCGCATACCTCGCTCCATTCAAACGTCGCTTTTTGTCGAAGAAGTTTGAAAAACGGGAGCGCGTATTGTGCAGACTTGGCGACAAAGCGGGAGAGGGCGGTGAGCATCCCGTTCAATGATTGTATTGACTTCTTCGAGTTCGGAGTAGGGATCTCGGAGAAATCCCTACACTTGTCGGGGTTGGCCTCGATTCCTCGCTCTGTGAGGTATAAGTCGAGGAACTTACCTGCCCGAATGCCGAGGGTGCATTTGTCGCGATTGAACCTCATGCGGCATCTCCTCGCTGTGTCGAACACCTTATTGAGGTGTGCGGCGTGGTCGATTTCTTCTTTGGATTTGACGATCATGTCGTCCATGTAAACCTCGAGCATGTCGCCGATTTCTCCCCGGAAAACCTTGTTCATCATCCGTTGGTAGGTCGCGCCGGCGTTCTTGAGTCCGAAGAGCATGCCGTTGTAGTAGTAATGGCCCAATTCGGTCATGAAGGCTGTGTGCTATTTGTCGGCCTTATCCATGGGGATTTGGTTGTACCCTGAGTAGGCGTCCATGAAGGACAATAGCTTGTAACCTGCAGAATTATCGACCAGCTGGTCGATGTTAGGCAAAGGATAACAGTCTTTCGAGCAGGCCCGGTTAAGATCGGTATAATCAACACACATCCTCCATTTTCCATTATTCTTTTTGACAAGTACAACATTGGATAGCCAGGTCGTGTACCTGGCCTCCGAAATAAAATTCGTCTCTAGGAGATCTTTTACAGCTTTTTCAGCAGCCTCCGCTTTTTTGGGAGACTGCCTACGCCTACGTTGAACTATGGCCCTAGCGGCCGGATCTACTGCGAGCTGATGGCAGGCCACCTCGGGGTCGAGGCCAGGCATCTCGGAGGCGCTCCACGCGAACAGGTCAGCGTTCTCCGGAGGCATGTCTTCAGCTGCTTCTTCGCCAGGTCGGGGAGCCCGGTGCCAATCTTCACGTTACGGTCTGGATCGTCCCCGAGGGCGACGAGCTCGAAGTCTCTGTCCGGGATGGGGCACGTTGGGTGGAGAGGCTGCCCGTTGTTTTCTTCCTGGAGGTCGAGGTCTGCTGCTCCGTCTTCATCAGTTTCGCCCAGGAACCTGCTGTCGAGGTCGATCGCGTTGACGCGCGGGAGAGGCCTCTGTTCAGTGTCCGGAGATGACTTTGCTTCGGTCTTGGGCTTGGTGCCGATGGAACTCATGCCTTTGATGGCAGCGTCGAAGCACCTCTTAGCCGCGTCTATGTCCCCGTGCATCGTAACTACCCGTCCCCTAGTCGTGTAGTACTTCATCTTGAGGTGGACCGTTGACGGCACTGCTGTAAGTTCGGCCAGGGTGGTCCTCCCGAGGATGCAGTTGTAGAGGGATGGACATTCGACCACCAGGAAGCGGGTCTTCACTTGACGGGCAGTGTCTTCGGCCCCGAATGTGACCATCAGTTCAACGTAGCCCCACGGTCTGGTGGTGGTGTCGTTGAACCCCTGCATATCTAAACCAACGTACGGGGTCAGATGTCTCTCGTCGAGCTGGAGAGTCCCGAACAGGTGAGCATACATGATGTCGACCGAACTGCCCTGGTCGACAAGGATCCTTCGAACGTTAAAATTTTTCATCTGTGCCCTGACCAGGAGGGAGATAGTGGCGTTGGGCGCTCCGCCTGGGAGCTCTTCAAGGTAGAAGGTGATATGGTTCGATTTCCCTTGCACCTTCTCGAGAGTAGTGGTCTTCGCCGATGTTGCGGACTCCAGTTCGTCAAATTTCCGCTTGATCGACCCGACGGACAACTTCTCGTAACCTCCCCTGGAGATGACCATTGTCTTGGGGAAGCCTTCCCACGTGCTACGGGCAGCGACGGGGTCCTCGTGGGGGAAGTTCGCCCACATGTTGCGAATTGCTTCTTGGCCCTCAATGCCTTTGGGGAAAAAGAAGTCTTCGGGTCGAGTGACGTTGAGGGCGACCTGAAGCCGACTCTCGTCGGGAGGAGGTGTCGTCTCCTCGACGTTTTGGGCTTCCTGGGAACTGGGTCGAGGAGCGTCATTCTTCTGGGCGTACTTCTTTAAGTGCCCTTCCTTGATCAGGATCTCAATTGCATCTTTGAGATAGATGCAGTCTTCTGTGACATGTCCATGGCTCCGGTGGAACCTGCAGTACTTGGACTTGTCCGTGTTTGATTTGGGGGCAGTTGGCTTCTAAAAGCGGACGCCTCCTTTCAGAAATTCTAAGTTAGAGCACTCGGAGAGGATTCGCACGCGGGGAACGTTGAGCGGCGTGTATTCCGTGAACCGGCCAGCTGGTCCTCTCGGTTCGCGAGAGTCCCAGGGGCGGTCTTCCTTTTTTCTTTCTCCCCCACGTCGGGGAGGAGAGTCTTCTTCTTTGTGGCCGCGGGGGCCTTCCTTCCGCCTCGACTCGAGGGCGATCTGTGCTGCCTCCGACTCCTACTTGGCAAAATCGGATCCAAAACGTAGTCCGTGGATGATTAAATACTTCTTCATGTCGTCGGTCGTATGAACCTCGACAGCTTCCCTGTTGAATCTCTTAATGTAGTTCCTGAGAGATTCGATCTTCCCCTAGAACATGCTCTCTAGTGGGGCCTCCGTCTTCGGGTCTCGACGAGACGCTGTGAAGTGTTTGGTGAAGCGTTGTCTTAGTTGCTTCCAGGATGTGATCGACCCGGGTGCCAGACCCTTGTACCAAGTCATGGCGCCCTTCCGCAAGGTGGTGGGGAAAAGCCTGCACTTAATGGCTCCCCTGACGTTTCTGAAGTCGAGCATGGCTTTAAAACTTTCGACGTGATCGTCGAGGTCGTCCAGGCCGTCGTAGGTCCCCAGTGGCGGGGGTTTCTCCATGCCCGCAGGAATTGGGGCGTCTATGATCTCCCATAATAGGGGGGTCCTCTGGTCGTCGTCGTCACATCCCGCTGGGGACCTTGAGGGGGATCGGTGATGTCGACTAGGTCCTTGTCGTGGAGGGGAATTCCTTGAACGGTTCCTCGGCCTCTCCTCGGTGGTCTTGCACTTCTTGGTAGTTGAGGAGGGCCTGGGTTCCTTCCGAGGCGGGGAACGATGGTGCTTCTGGGAGATCGCCGACTGGGGGCGTTCGAGGTGTGGCCGACGGCCCTCGCGCACCGGCGAGGGGGTTCGAGATTCTTCGGAAGGAGTCCTTCGCAGGGAAGGAGAACGGTGAGGTGAAGGTGGGCGACGATGTCTTCGCGGGGAAGATCATCGTGCTCGCCCTCGCTCGAGTGCTTCAATTCTGAGATTCTGGTGCATGATCAGCTGGTTGGTCTGATTGACCAAGGCAAATAGGGCCACGGTGCTCGAATATGCATTAGGTGGAGGAGCAACTGGCTGAAAGACGGCTTGCTGGTCGTACTGTCGGACGGCGTCGTAAACCATGTCTTGGGAGTCTGGGGAGGCGGTCTGCCCGTCTCTTACATCGCCTTCTTCGACGTTGAGGGCAGCAGCGTCCTCACAGTGGTTTCCGTTCTTGAGTTGCGTGAGGACGCTGTCCAGAGCTTTATTCGCAGACGGGTTATTGGCCATGCTGGTGATGAACGAAAGGATTGCTTTGGTTTATCGTTGAAGGAAAAACGGGGAAGTAATGTTTCCCACAGACGGCGCCACTGATCGTACCTGGATCAGACAGTTATTTAGTGGCCAGCAACGTCGTATGGACTTCAGCTCCGGTGATGATGATACGGCGGGGGGGTGTACCTGCAAGGTACTTCGACGCTCAAGTAAGAAAGGGAGTAAGCAAGTACAGAAAAATAGATGAGAGTTAGAATATGTTGTGTAACCTGACCCTCTCAAGTGAGAGGGTATTTATAGAGAGCCCCCAGCGCGGGGCCAACGGTTACTTGCATTAGGCTGGATGGCAAGGCCCAACCTAAGCAACTGCCAGGGCTTACGTGGCGTAGTGAAGACCAGCACGTGGTCTTCGCCCTGGTGTAACGGTCCCGAAATCTCCGGAAGTAGGGCAGACCGTTTCTTTCGGGAGTGGGAAGTTACAAGAGAACGTGCCCTCTCGGGGAGGAGCACGTGGGTATCTGGGAGAGGTGTGTCCGTAAACCATATGCTTCTGTCCGACAGTATTTACCTCGCGTGCCCGACGTCCAAGAGGACTGGCACGTGCTCGACACGAAAGTGGCTTTGGCCTTGTTGGGCTTTCGCTGGCCATTGGGCTTGGGCCTGCCCGACAACAGGGCAGGCGCTGGCCCAGTCCAGAACAGTTTTATTTTTTTTATAAAACAAATCAGAGATAGTACTATTTTTTTCAATTATATTATTAATTATTATTACTATGTACACTATTCTTAATATATTAATAAAATTATAATATCTTACAAATATTATTACATATTTTTTAATCCGTAAAAAAATCTTAAAAGATAGTAGTACCTATCAAAATAAAAACGTTAAATAATTTATGCAACATTGCTTGAGAATTGTAGTACCAATAAAAAATATATGATGTAATTTACGACGGACCCTGCCAATAAACTAATAGGTTGTTTAGTATTTTAATATGAGTATAGCATAAATTAAGTAAATTTTATTATAATACTAAAAGTAATAACTCCATCGACGGTTGCAAGCCAAATAATAATTCAACCAATGGCTGCTATACCATACTCGAGTGAAAACAAGCAAATTTGGATTCAGTGTACTGCACAAGTGTTCAATTAACATCCCAGTTATGCTAATTGGCAAGCTAAGAAACAACGAGAAGAAAAAAAAGTTTCCATATGAAGCTATAATTTGCAAAAGATAAAGAGAACTCAGGTAAAAATAAATAAGTCATTGTTTTTTTAACTTGAATTACATTTGTGGTCCCTTGAGGCAAAGAATGGAAATAATGGTTGCTATGCCATAAACTGGCAAGAACAATGTGATTTCTAAGGAGCTCTATCGAAAGGTGTTGTATCATTATAACAAACATCCCATACAACTTCCATAGAATCCTTGGCAGTTGAACCAGAGCAAAACGGATTTGAAGACAATGATTTCAAAACTCTCCTTTTGACGTATTCCTTCAAGGTAAATTACATCAAATCAGTATTGAAGTAGTTAGTCTATAACCTCCGTATATTTAAAACAGTGGTAGACAATGATGAAATAATTGCTTGCTGTGAAACAATGAAATTTGGAAATAATATTTGGCAATTCCACTTCACCGAGAACGATATAGTATAGAAATATATAACCATGATACAGAGCCAAAGGGGGACACAAAATCATTAGCGCCAAGAAACCTACGCAATTGTGTCAGGGCTGACCCAAATCCAAACCTGTTGAAATCCAAGACAAACCAAATAAGAACTCTAATCCCTTAAAACTAACATTGAAAACCAAATGCCACTTGAAAATCAATTAAAATTCAAACAGTGGTGAATCGAAACCGAATTGCACTGAATTGAATACGAATTCTAAAGGCACAACCAATGTCAGACTCACCCGAGATGGATTGGAGTTCAAAAATTCATAGCACTCAATTACAGTCGACACAAAGTGAAGGGAAAAAATTCGGAGACAGTGGCAACTCGAAACCGAACTTCATGAAACCAACTCCATGCTTCCAAGGCTCGATACGCCACGGCGAAGGGACTATATATGTTCACATGATTGACAAAGACTTTGTCTGAAAATCCTATTTTATGAGCATGATAGAGGACAAATGAAATTGATTCACATCATTGTCAATCATGGAAAACCAGGTATTTTGATAGCTATATACAATCAAGATATAGTAGATGCTGCTGCTTTTTATCAAATCAAGGCAAAACATCATAAAATTTAACAACATAGAAACTATAAATAAATGATTGCTTAGAAAACCCACCCATCCTCAATGCTTTCTAGAGCAATGTCCCGTATTATCTTCAGCATTTGCTTCTCACAAGCAGCACTAGTCTCAAGAAGCTACTATTGCTCATCAGTCAGGCATGTAGACTCCAAAATAGAGTTTGTAAAGCGTATGCCACTCAAGGGATTCTTTACTTCTTGACAAATATAAGCTAACTATTTCATTCTAGCAAGGGAACTACTATCCTGTTGTCTCTGGCCTGTCAAAGCCTGTTGAAGTTCAGGGCTCACAATTTGTAAAAAGCAAAATGCACCAATGATCTGACCATCCATGTTAACCGTCTTGTTTGCGGTCAAGAAAGTCTACACATACTTTCCATGTCTATCAAGAAATGACAGTGGGAATTTGTCTGTATCGTGTCCACCAAGTGCATTGTGCAAAACAATCATGAATTTTGTCATAGCATCCGAACCCTTCAACTGACAGAAACTACCAAAAACCTTTCCCACCAACAATTTGCCAATGACATCTGCACGACTCCAACCGCTGAGCTTTTCCATAGCATTATTCCACTCTAAGCAACATGTGTTGTCATCCGATGCAAAAATGGGAGGGATCAATGCATTTAGACTATGTACAATAGCCTTGTAGTCACCTTGTATGTTAATGAAACCAAAATCAGAACTACATCATATCAAAACTGTTTGAAACCAACATCAAACCACACCCAAAAATCAAACTGTGTATAATCAAAACTAATACAACATCAGAGCTGAGTTGGAAAATAAAAGCAAAGTAACCCGGAACCGAAACTTAAACTAATGTCAGACTAAGAAGAACCAAACCAAATTCAAACGAAAATCCACGGAACAACATCGAACAATCCAAGACTACACAAAGATGAAACTTAGTTTGAATTGACTCAAAGCCAAATCCCAATCCCAATCCCAAAGCCAAATTAATTGTGTTAAACACATTTCTATACTCAATTTCATTCTTCACAGCTGATTATGAAAAACTAACAGAAAACCAAAATAAGAAGAAACATGTCACAATTCAAAGTTTACCTTGGATAAACTCTCAAAGAGCATCTCAAAGAAAAGATCGATGCCAACGTTTCCAACATCTCCTGTTTGTTGCTCCCCAAAAATAATACCAAAACCTCTTATACCCTGTCTCTCTTGGCTAGTTGGAAGCCTTGACCAAGTTCTCGACATTCTTTAAGGGCTTCAAGTCTCTCCTATAGGAAATCACTAAGGAGATGTTAGTTTTAGGCAAGATATCACAGCAATCCTCAATGTTTCGTGCAGTATGTTTCAGAACTAAAAGCTAAAGATTGATCAGAAACATACCAATGCTTGATCAGAGAGGACGTGTTTATCAGGATAAAATAAGTACGCATATGCTTCCTTGTCTGCTCGCCCAACCCTTCCACGTAACTATCAATATATTGAAAAAGAAAAAATTTCCTATATTACTGAAACATAAATAAAAGATCTAGTCTTCCTTTCATTGTTCCAAAAAATTTAGGCAGTGGACAACTTGCACCTACAGAACACAAGTAAACATTATTTCTTCGGGAATTCACCCATTTTGAAGACATGGAGACACATTGCAGTTAAAAGAATTAACCTCAAAAACCAACATCCAACTTATTTTTCCCTTCCACCATACGGATCATCACCATGTGTATCTGCCGCCATTTATGTGTTTGGAGAAGGACAAGAGAAGATAATACCGCCTTCATGAAATCCCTGGCTGACCTGATACACAAACACTTGCATAAAGAACAAAGTCAAGAAGTTGGCCTAACTCCCAACAATAGATAAAACCCATAATCCAACAATGACCTAATCAATACAAAACAAAACTTACAATTAACACAAACTATGAAGTTGAAATCATCATAAAACAAACAAAGATGTCAATTGCAGTATTAAACATCATAGGATAGAGCAAATGCAACAAAAGACAACAAAACAATGATACAGAGAAACAACATACCGAGAGAAACTTCTTGAGATCCCTTCCAGAAGCAATCTCCCTTAAAAGAGTAAAAGTCTGGTTCCCAAATTGAATCACAGTAAAAGAAACTTACTTATTGATGAAAGTGGATGTGTTTAACCATAAGAAACTTACATGTTAATTAATGAGTTAAATTTGAGTATGTAATGTAAATATAATACATGATAAGAAGAGCCATCTGATAATCCATAGTCTCCCCTCCATGTTAGTCTCTGGTTGGATGGTAATCTTCCAGAACATTGTCCTTCAAAGATCAGAATAGATTTTTCAAGACGCCATACCTTATCTTATATGGAGAAAAAGTCCATATACAAAACAGAATAATAAATAAGAAACTTCAATTATTAATTCATGATAACAACTGAAAACAGTCAAATTTTATATATCAATTAGGAGCATAAACCGTTCCCAAAACTGATTCCCTGGAAGACTATCGATTGCCATGTAAGCAAAATAACCCCATAAAACTGAAGTCAGTATCTTCTTGATAACAGAGTTCTGGACACATAATTATGAGCACAAGTCAAGAAAAGAAGAGAATAATTTATAGTTTAATCAGGGCAAAACGAATTCAAGATGAAATATAAAGAATTATCATAATATAGCATGTCAGGTTATGAAGTCTTATCAATGTGATTAACAATGGAAAACAAAAAGATTATGGTGGACAATTTGAATTTTGAATGGAAGATACCCTTGTCTTCAAGTTCAAATAAACCATTTATGCTACAAGTATTTCATATGCTTTATCAATTGCATTAGCCAATGCAAGAACAAAACCCACTTATATTACTTTTGAAAAGGCAAACAAACCAGAAATCTTATAGTTGATTTACAGGACCGGACATAAGTTATCTAATTGGCTAAAAAAATGCTTTAATTCTTTAATATGACATAGAGTAGCAGGTTAGTTATTCCTCATTGCATGATACTATGAGAAGATTTATCTGTTTATGATTCTAATGGTATAAACACATATTTCTTTTGTCAATCCAGCTGTTTGTAATGGTTGGACAATATTTCTTTCATCTATAAACTATTCTTATTGCTTAGTGAAAATAATCATCTCCCAACTATCTAGTCGATTCCAGTAAAGAGAACTGCTTAGGCTTATCAGAATTGAAAAATATTAAGAAACGCAAGAACAGTAAAATACCTCTTGGATTGTTGAAGCTCCCAAGACTTTGCATAAGTTTTGCCCCTACTTTTAGACTTGATTCTCTGCACCTACTTGGTCATTCTTTGTTCATTAACCCGGACTGGTAAATTAGCGTCAATGTATTTCTCAGGATCAAAAGGTTCCATTGCACGACTCTTGGTATCGGATTTCATTACAGCTGCTTTCAAAGTCTCCAATTGTTTAACCTGTTACGATTAGAAAACCAACACTAAATGTATTAGTATCAAGTTATCAACCCAACAATACACACAATAAGCTATCAATCCAACAATACATACGCTAGGGGCTGTATCCATTTCAACAAACACAACTTGAATTTTCCCGTATAACTCAGAGCTGGTACTGTGTTGTTCCATGCACTCCTTGGCGCTTTTCACAGCCTTTTTTCGGATCAGCTGCAAATCAATGGTGTTACACAAGGATATATGTAAAATGAGTTGAAGTTTAAGAGGAAATTAAGAACCAAGAGTCTTGATGTAAAAAATATTGATGCTTATTACATGCTTCCTAAGAACTGCCAAACTCTTTGTATGCATTGGGGACTGTGGAAGGACTCCATTTGAAGGAGGAAGGCCAAGGAGACCACAAATCAAAGTCATTATTCCAAGTAGGAAAACATCATAATGGTAGCCAGATGGTTTTTGAAGGTTGAATTCTTTCTGTTGTGTCATCTTAGAAGCCACACTGTGATCGAAAAAGTATAAACCCGCTATCATCGAAGTTGGAATAATTGCCCCAAATATATAAACCACAGGTACCTTCCACATATCCTACAGTTTATCGTAACTGTTAGACTTGGATAGATATTAGGACTTGCCTAAACTAAATTGAGCACAGGTTATAGTTAACACTGTTGAACACCGACACGTCTCTTGAATACAAAGTGTTGGTGCTAGACATGCGTATATTACATGGACAAAATCGATAGAACTATGAAAACAATGTACCTTCAATACTGTCGAGTGATAAAGAGACGCGGGTTCCCAGGGAAGTGGGCAAAACAGCCTTCTAGGAACATCACGTGGAACGGTGAAAAAAATCATTTGCATAAGGTTTTGGAATCACTTACTTGTTCCATATCGCCATGTTCTTGCTTTTCTGCTTTTAAGTGCAGTGACGATTAGTCCTACAGAGAAAATGACTGCAAGCAATCCATTTGTATACTGCCATTGAATTTGTACTGGGGAAGGATCTTCAACCTTGGGATTGCTGAACTCGCCTTTCAGTCCCTGCAGTTCAAACAAGTATCGTCAAGTTGATTGCAAAATTCCCAATGTATAAATTATTTTTGCTTGGAAGAGGAAAAAATCAACAACACCTTTATAGCCTCTTGAAAGAAAAGAACAGTGATAAGCATGCCATATAACTCCCCTACAATTCTTGTAAATCTAGTGATAATATTGCAAGTATTAAAAATTGCAAGCAAAATTAACATGAATGCCGTCCAAAAACAAACCCTGCAACACAGAAAGCAAGATATGTATTGTAATTTATCAAATGTAAAAGAAAAACCCAAGAAACAGAAATTAGTATAAAGTTGAAATAGCTTACCAACCAGCCCAAGCTAGAAAGAGCTCAACACCCAAATCAGGTGTATTTTTGCAGAAATTGTAGAGATAAGTATACATTATAACAGTCGGTTCCTCAACTCCTAAAATCAACAGAGGTTGGCCACCTATAATTGAGTGGATAATTCCACAAATAGTAGTAGATGCCAATGTTTCGACCGTGCTCAAGCTTCCATTTGTATCCTTACTAAGTTGCTCTCCAAATGCAATAACAGGAAGTGCAGAAGCAAAGAATATGTAGAAAGTCGGGGCCAATATACTGTCATTGTTCATAAATCAAAATCACAAAACATAGATCAATAAAAAATGTTGCTAACAAATTAAACACATAACAAAATTTCTAATCCTAGACAATATGAAATCGATCAAGAACAAACGAACGAATGCATTACCTAATTCCAATGTTGGAAAAGGTTGTGATGATAATATGTTGTGTGTGAATCATATGGAATTCCGTATGGGATTGAAGGCATTGGCTGCTGCTGTTGATGATGAATGGCTAAGAAATTGATGTTGTTGTTGTTGATGTTAATGGTGCTAACAACACACTGCTGAGGATTGTTCTGCTGATTATTGTTAATGGCAGCAACTTTCTATTCTAATTCGAGGGAACGCTTCAACTGCTTTGCTGCCCCAATGACAGGAAGAGAACTCTTCATGATAGCTTCAACATCATATATGTTCATCTCAAAGTTTGTTACAGCATTTGTACCTCAGAATTTGATGGCTGCAATGTCATATGCTTCTGCTACCTCTTCTTCAGTAGCTGTTATAATGCGAGATGCACAGATCAATATTTCAATGGATAAAAGTGGAACTTTGAAGTTAATCGCGCTATTTTACAAATCGTTTACCGAATGTTCCTAAGTACAAGACTTTGTTTCTGGCAACACGGCCGATTCTTGCTTGCCACCTACCCTGTTGGTGATGCTTGTAGAATCCAAAAAGTGTTAAAGATAGAACCTTGCAACAGAATTTGAATAATTTAGATGTTGCATCAATTAAAATTACAAACCTAGTAACACCCCTATAGATGGAAGCTCCTCTTTAAAAGCCACAACTCTTCCTGCAAGAACATATATCCAATTTTTAGTAGATAAATGTAAGATGTGATACAATTTTAATTGGCTAACTCAAACTAAACTTCCCAATGACGCAATGAATTCTTACTTTGTTTAACAACTTACTATAAAGCATTCCTAACAGCTACATGACTTATGAACCAAAACTGAAACAATGTAACAATAACACTACATATATGCTTAAAAGAAACTCAAAATCGTTACCAAAATTGTGTAATTGGACCACATTTCAATACAGTCAGGTTGTTGCTTTCAGCTCCATGACAGCGACAGCATCTGGAACAGGTTTGTTCGAACCTAATCGTCAATCAGTGATTGAACAGCAGTGAGTTGAATATCTGACACAAATCAATCAACAGCGGCATATGTATACATCGAACATACCCATTATCTACGGTAGTCAAATTGCACACACAACCTACAACTAGCTGAAACAACTCGCAAATGCGACATCGGCACTGTTAACTTTCCTGTCAAAATTCAGCGGCAGTATGAGAACAAAGCCACAAAAAGCAATCAAAATCCACAAGCAATTCCATCATAGAAGGGCTGTTGAGCAGTGGTTAGCGGTTGTCAACAGTTATCACAAAAACTCGACATTAACCATGCATAAAACAATATGATCCGGTTCCACACGAAACCACACAACAGACTAATAAGCAGAATCGTTCCAACACTAAATTAAAGCGACGAAGCACCACAATTATCATAGCAGCATATACAAGAAGCGAAAATAAAAAGAAGTTACAATGTTACCGACTAAACCAAAATGATGGTGTTATCCCTTATTAACATTGACGAGAATTGGGAAAAAGTGCATAAACACAACATTCCTCACATGTGAACCGACATATCAGAATTGAATTATTGCAACAAACTGACAACAAACAACAACAATATCAGCGAAACCAAATCGAAAACAAATACGAATAGATCAAAATTGGATTGAAACCGACAGCGAACCAGAATAATATCAGCAGCGACAGATACCAATAACAGAAAAGATATCATCTCCAAATCTTCTGGTTCATAGTCTTGCAGAATACTATGTACCTTCTGGTTCATCAACATCTATCGATTCCTTCACCCGATTCTTCTGAAGTGCTAGCTGAAATTATATAAATTATCAGGTACAGAGTAGGATCTACACAAGTTAAACCTAAAAAAATAAATATCCATTCATGTTAATACATTCGAGTTATACACTCAATACCGTTTTAAAATCGTTGTAAAATCGACGAAAACGCCACCGGCATCTCCCCTCATTCCTGCAACACCAACAATCTTAAATCAAAACAAAAGACCATAAACCCTAAAAGAAAGCTAAAAAATTAAACTTGAACATAATCAGTTTCAGATGCTTCGGTTAGTTTCAATTGCTTCAGTTAGAGATTTGGTAGCGATGTCTATAAAGAAGAGGAAGAAGGAAGACGGAGTAAGAAGAAGAATGGGAAGGGAAAGATGCAGAAGGAAGAAGAAAAGAGAAAGCGAAAGAAAGAGAGAAAGGACGAGAGAGAAAGAGGATAGGAAGCAGCCACGTTGACAAACACCACGTGTAAGAAAAGCAGGCATACAGGTGGAAGGGTGGGGAATCAGAAGGGCATGGTGGTACTTTCCCTAGCCATTTAAGTTCTTATATGTAAGATTTTCAAAAGAAAGAAGCCCTCCCTATGTTAGAAATATCGCCAAAACAACAATTTTCAAAAGAAAGAAGACCTCCCTGTGTTAGAAATATCGTCGAAGTCTAATGAATTCAGAACTGAATGATATATATATTTTTAAAATATTTTAAGCACTCTCTTGTATGTTTTAGAGTCGGAACGCAAAAATACTCAAAATAATTCAATCTTATATCCATCGTCCGCCGGAGCGCCACCAGTGTCGCGAGTAGCCCGATGCGTCGTCGTGTCCAAGGGCTCAAGTGTCGCCTACAAACCACCTCTACGTCCACGCCTTCGGACCCCGTCCTGGAGCCGGTGTCGACACCGCCATCGGCGAGAGGGTATGGAGGAGACAAGTGGCATAATGCTTGGGACTATCACATTTGTCCGTGTGATACTTTATGCTCTTTTGTCATTTTGTTGAGTTAATGCCCATGACTCTTTATAAAGACTTTTAAAATGAGTGAAACTTTTTATGTGGGAATATTTCCTAATCATTTATTAGCATTTACTCGCTTCCACTTTTTCTTGTCATTTTGGAACACACTCATGGATATTTAATGTTCATAAATTACAATAATCTTCCACTTGTTCTAATAATGACGGGATCAAATCCAAAAAAGAGAAACAAATAATGTTAATATAGTTAAGTATCTTTCGATTTGAACTTAACCTTAGTAAGAATAACGCAAAGTCTAATTGGAATATTAGGTAGCAATGTTTTGAACCGTTATTATACCACGCACTTTTTAATGGTTCTTCGCCTACATCTCTCACCTAGCATTATTTATGGCCAAATGCTTTTTTTTTGTTTTCATGAATTTTTTCATTAGAGAAACTCCAACTCTCACTTTGAGGCGACACCATCTCGAAATTCACATAGGTGAAATTCATATTGTATCTTTTTCCACGAAGCACATACCATCGGTATTGAACCTCATTAAGAGTTTAAATAAAAACTCAACCCTCATTTTAAAGGTCAACATTATCAAGAAATGTTAGACAAACATCCAAATCAACAACTTGTTGTTACCCATTGAATCTTGATGTTAATGTTTTATCAACGTAAGAATGGGTTGTCGCCGTTCTCAGAACTCTTACTCAAGGAGTTTCAACCTCATGCCTTTCGAGGTTGTTTTACTAAGTCTCTTACCAGTGGCTTAGTAAAAGGATCATCCAAATTATAACACGTTCGTATATAGGTGTTAGCTGGCAAATTTTGACCAAGGAAAGAGAAGCAAGTCGAAAGGAAGCTTGACATCACAAACGAAGAAGTCGAAACAAGTTTCGATGGGAGATCATACAGACCAAGGTCAAGGAAGTCTCGACAGACCACCCATCAGAAGAACGTTGAAGCAGGCTCGACAGATGGCTATTCTAATCAAGGTTGAAGGTAAGCCAAATGAGCAAGTTTACAACTGACGAGAACGTGGGGAGTTACACAAGAAGTGGGCATGCATGAGTGGACGTGTGGCAGACTATGGATGGTCGACAGTGAAATAGCAGTTATTTTTTATGCCTATTTAAGTAGAGTTTAGTTTCAATTTCAAAGGTTGCATTTTGTAACATTTAAGAGAATACACTCAAAGTATCAGCGTCTAAGAGAAATGAGTCATTTCTACACAAATGTATGCATGCGTCCAAATTATACTTAAGCAATTTATTTCATAAGACTTTGTTTTCTGTTCATTTCCCTTTGCAATTTTATCTTATTTTCTCATTGAGTCATCTCAGTTGCACGAACGCAATCTCTTTGTCTACCATTCCAAACCCAACCACTCAAGCACTCATTATATACCTAACACATAGTCTACGATTTTTGTAGCCGATCCTGCAAGTAAACTTTAATAAGAGGCTAAAGATTATTCGCCGAAAATCCAGGCGAACATATTGGCATACTTGGTGGGACACGTTGTGTTAAATACATGCAATTACATAGTGGTAAGAAGATGGTAGATCCACGAAATACCAATCCAAACGAGGAGCAATCCTCAGGAGGAAATACAATCGTGTCAGAAGCAACTAATGTTGGTTCTAACACTATGGTCGCGGTCTCAACTACCCACACTGGACTGACACAGTCACCGTGTCGGCCTAAAGCGTTAAGACCGATGGTGGTTGGAACTTCAGGGTTATTTATGCCCAGTTTCACCTTGCTCATGTATGGTAGGGATCGAAACTTTGGAATGCCAACCGAGTTGATGACAAGTATACGCGGGAGCGGTTCGACGTTTGGCAAAAATTCATCCTCAACATTTTCACCTTACCATGGATTAAGACCTTTGGGAAACCAATTCGGTCGAACCACAGGACTGGGGTTTCCATCTCAGGTAATCCCAACCTTTACTTCAAGTTCTGTCGCGGTTATGAGGCAGCAGATGGACGAAAGTAATCACGAAATGGTCCATATGCTAGCTCAGCAAATGAGAACCATACTGAGGCCATTAATTCAAGATTTGACTCAGAGTTACCAACAACTGACAACTCATATGACTAGAATAGGTGATTTCTTGGGTGGTCCTAGGGCACAAGTTTGACAGAGGACCCCACCTCAACCAGAGGTACTGGTCCAACACGAAGAGAGATTCGAAGATACAATTGACTAAGAACCCCATGTGGTCGAACCAATGCCTAGGGTGGCCCAACGACCTCCAGTCGTGCTAGTCAATAGGAACCAAGACTCCGACCACGTGGTCAGGCAGGTTCGACAGGATGCAATGGCTGGGAAGAAAATCTAGAAGCCATTGTCGAGCGAATCATGGTGCGAAATGGTGTGAACCCTGGCTTGTAAAGGCCAACGTATTTGTCCCTGTTAGCAGATTTTGTGTTGCAAACAGAATTGCCAAGGGGATGGAAGGTTCCGAAGTTTACCAAGTTCGTTGGGGACACTGAAGAGTCCACTGTCGAATATGTTGCCAGATATCAAACTGAAGCTGGTGACATAGAGAATAATGAGGATTTAAAAATGAAATACTTCCCAAGTTCCCTCACAGAAAATGTGTTTACTTGGTTTACGACGCTACCTCCACAGTTCGTCCATACGTGGGCACGGTTGGAGAGACAGTTCCACGAACAATTCTACATGGGACAGTCGAAGATAAGTTTGAAAGAGTTGGCCAACGTCAAACAAAAGGCCGCTGAGTCAATCGATTAATACCTCAACATGTTTAGACTTATGAAAGCAAGATGTTTTACTCAAGTCCCTGAACACGAGCTAGTCGAGATAGCTGTAGACGAGTTAGGTTATTCCATTAGGAAAAAATTAGACACTCAATATCTTAGAGATATGGCCCAACTGGCTAATAGAGTTTGACAGCCCGAACGGTTGAAAGCTGAAAAGGTCAGAACTGGTAAATACCATAAGAAAGAGACAGTGTCATATGTAGCAGTAAATTGTTGATGGAAAAAAGGTCAACGTGGCTGAGCTCAAGCCATGACCTCCTTATGTTTGTAAATTGTTGAAACCATCAAACGGGAAAAATCCCGTCGAAACTGAAAAAACAGATAAATTTGTTGCAAAAACTTACACTTTCGACATATCTAAATGTGACGAAATATTTGATTTATTGGTCAATGATGGTCAAATTACTATGCCTCAAGGCCTAAAGAATCCCCCATTTGAGCAAAATAAAATAAAAAAAGGATTATGTAAGTTCCATAGTTTTCTTGGTCATAAAACATATCAATGTGTACTTTTCATGGATTTAGTGCAAAAGGCTTTGAAGGAGGGCAGGCTTCAATTTGGCGAAAAACAAAAGATATAGGTGGATTCAGATCCTTTGAAGGTGGAAGAGGCTTTATATGCTGAACCTTTTGAATGCATGATGGTCGAAACTACTAATGGTTTCGACGAAGCCCTGGCTGCTGAACCTTCTGTATGCGTGATGGTTGAAACTACTGATGTTTTCGACGTGAAAACTGAAGATGCATTGAAGGTAGTGTATCCCTAAGCTAGATAAGGGTTGACTAATTTCCAAGAAAAATGCAGAGTGAGAGGGTCAAAGGTTGTGTTATGTCCAAGATGCAATGTTGTCTTTGACGGAAAGGCCGCTGAAAAATGTGAAGCTGACAAGAAAAAGGCGCTGGAAGGATAAATGCCCCCCATTCCAAGATTCGTGTTTGAAAAAAGGGGAGTTCCTCAGTGAAATGAAGAGTTTATGAGGCAATTCCAGCATCCTCGACCAAAGACCTTTCGTCCCCCGTCGAACACCCCACAAGAAAAATGGGTGGAGCCAGTGAATCAGAAGGGGGGCAAGAGGCCAAAATGGAGAGTGCTCGACTTGGAGGCAGAAGCGAAGAATCTAGAGGGAAGAACCGAACCTAGAGGCTATATGGTTTCTCCTAATTACGATGGGAAAAATGTAACGCCCCGATTTGTTTAATTGTATTTATTTATTTCATTTATGTGAATTTTGTGAAATGTGTGAATTTATTGTATTTTACCTGCTAATTGAGTTAATTGGTTAATTTCCCTGATAGGTAAAATATTTGCAATAAATTATAATTTCTTTTCAACTTTTATTTCCCGAAATATATTTCATCATTGTTTATGTTTTATCGCATTTTGAGAGCGTTTGGGAGATATTTGAGCGTAAGGGCAAAATGGTCAATTGATAATTTAGATATTTATATAAATAGAGAATAGAGAGAAAAAGAGAGAAAGGAAAAAAAAAGAAAAGGGAAAGTAGAGAAAGAGAAGAGAAGGAAAAAGAGAGAAGAGGAGAAAGAGGAAAAAATGAAGAAACTCCGTTTCAATCGCGAATAATTGGGTAAGGGTGAGAAGTTTCGATTATATATTGTTTGTATATGTATATGTGTATGTTTTCTTGGATTGTTTTGGTTATTTTCTTCTAGTTTTCAATTAGTTTGGATTTATGAACAATGAGTGGGAATCGATGTTTGGACAGTCGAAAGTCGGAATAAATTGCGTAGTATAGTCGGGTGATGATATGATTTACTCGGGTAAACTTGTTGGTATGTTTCCATAGGTGTTGATTGAGTTTTGGGGTGTGAATGTATTGATAAAATTATGTTTCAAAATATTTCAAAAATGGAAAATGTGTTGGATGGATTTTTAATGGTGAAAATATTGTTGTATGTTGAATTCTGAGACCGGGGCTTTTTACGGAATCGAAATCGGAGGTCCGGAAGGCATTTAACGGTCGAAAACTGAGTTTTTAGCAGAATCTGCGCATTCATGCGCTAACCCCCAGAATTATGCGTCGACTCATGATCTTCGTGTGCTGACCCGGGTGAAATTTCCAGGTTTATGCGCTGACCCCCAGCATCATGCGTCGACTCATGAGCACAAAATTTTCCAAAATGTCAGATTTTGTTTTCTTCATAACTTTTGAACCGTAAGTACGTTTTGACCCCCCGTTCGAAGCGTTGGAAAGCTAATGAAATATTATTTCTATTAAAAATGGTTTGGAGGACAGTAGATGATTTATTTAAGTCGTGGTTTTGTGAAAGTGTGGTGTTGTCGGATTTTTACCGTCGTAATTGTGTGCGATTGATGTGTTATCATGTGATATGCTTTTGATATATAACGTATAGCTTGTGTGCTGTTATATGATGTAAATGCATGTGATAATGATGTTGTTGTGTGGTAAAATACATTGTTTGATTGAATATCAATGTATGTTGTTATGATGTTTTGTGGGATTGTTGTGGTTGATGGTGAGTAATTCTTGATATGAATTGATATGAGTCTATATGCTAAAATGCTAATTGTTATGGCTTGTGGATTATGATGAAATGCATTGTTTATATGAAATTCAATGTATGTTATTTGGTGGCCTTATGGCAAGTAAATGCATTGTTTGAATTGATTTCCAATGCATGAATAATGATGATGAGATAATCCATATTGTTGATTTGTGAAGATGCATTTGATTGTCATGAGTCCTTGTATGCCAAGCATCATGATATGCATTCTTGTGATGTCGTGTGCCCTTGTGGGGTGTGAGCGATGAAACGGTTCCAGAGGGAATCCGCTATAACATCATGTGCCTTATACAAAGAGGTGTGAGTGATGATTATAGACGATCGCGTGCCTTATACAAAGAGGTGTGAGCGATCGGGTCGTGTGCCTTATACAAAGAGGTGTGAGCGATCCATAAACATCGTGTGCCTTATACAAAGAGGTGTGAGCGATGATTATAGACGATTGTGTGCCTTATACAAAGAGGTGTGAGCGATCGGGTCGTGTGCCTTATATAAAGAGGTGTGAGCGATCGGGTCGTGTGCCTTATACAAAGAGGTGTGAGCGATCCATAAACGTCGTGTGCCTTATACAAAGAGGTGTGAGCGACAGGGGAACATCGTTTGCCCGACGGGGAGTTACACTAAGTAACAAGCGATGATTCCAATAATTCCTGAGTGAATTAATGATGATGAGGATGATGGATGGATGGTACCGCATTTGCATAGAGTCGTTGTGTCGGTCTCTTTGCATTTGCATAAATCATGAATGAATTGATTATGTGTGGAAAATCATGAATGGATTGATTATGTGTGGAAAATCATGAATGGATTAATTATGTGTGGAAAATCATGAATGGATTGATTATGTGTGGAAAATCATGAATGAATTGATTATGTGTAGAAATTGTGAATTGATTGATTATGTGTTGAGCTTGTGATAGCATTGGTGATTTGATATGCATTTGTGATAAATGCATTGGTTATGGATGATATGTTTTATGTATAGACATATGCTATGTTTTGTGGGGATGTTGTACATTACAATGATTGTATTAATTATCTATGTTATGCTATATATGAATATATGTGATGTGGTGGTGTGTTTCCATATGTCATAACTTTAGTATGCATTATGTGCGAATATGTTATGTATTTGTGGCATGCTATATGTATTAGTATGTGATGCTTGTGGTGAGAATAATTATGCGTGTGAATTTATATGTGTTTGCATATTATTATGCAATCTTGATTTAGTTGTTATTTCTCACCCTTCTGCTGTGGTTTGTTGCTCTATGAGGTAATTGCAGATTAGTAGTCTTGGAGGCTTTTGTGAAGATTAGTTCTCCATCCGTGTGTCAGTATGTCTGCTCTGATACATAACACGGGAGTCGGGGAACGCTTTTGTTATATATGTATATATTTGTTGGATCTATTTTGTATTACCTTTGTATGAATATTTTGATGTTATAAAACAATTTATTTTGTAAAACAAGTCAGTTATGGATCTTTCCTCTTTATTCCATAATTGAACTTTCCCTTTGTTGGAAAAAGTTTCCCTTTTATGTTATTCCATTTTGTGTTATGTATCAAATTTATGAGCAGGAATTGTGTTTTCTTTCTTTAAATGTGGCATCCTTGTTTCTGTCTAAAGAATAATAAAATTTTTATTTACTCTGATTTATTTATGTATTATTTATTCGTGATGGGAATTGGGGTGTTACAAAAAACCCCATGAAAAGAACACGATGGAGGAGTTATCAGAAGAACAATAAGGCTGGGAAAGTGGCTTCGACGTCACAGCTGAAACCTGTGAAGATTCCTGGCCTAAAAAGGGAATATCCAAAGGGAAAACTGGTCGAGAAAGAAAGAATCGTGGCGAATCAGACGCTCGCCATGACTGTTGATCCCTCGAGAGAGAGAGAGAGAGAATGAGATAGTATCAACCCAGAACACAGAGTACACCCCTCTGATCGAGGAAGGAGAACCTGAATACATTCCCTAAGCGGATGAGGAACCTGAGTACACTCCCCAGTCGGATGGAGAACCGGAGTACACTCCCTAGTCGGATGAAGAAGAGCCTGAATATACTCCTTCACCAGAAGATGAAATGGTCGATGACAACTATGGCGAAGACTTCATCGTCAATTGCGGGATCGTGTCGGTACCTGCTGAATATAACAGACTGTCCGAAGTCTTCGAAATTGACGAAGACTCTGTGCCAGACGAGACAGGTTAAAACAAACCATTGTCTTACTACGTTATGAACAATGGCGTGGTGGAGGAGCAAAAGGCTACGTTTAAGAAGCCTAGCCCAAGAATGATGTATCATCTGAAACCATTGTTCAAAAGGGCAAAGGTAGATGGGATGCCAGTAAACAAGGTGTTCGTCTATGGTGGGGCAGTTGTAAATTTGATTCCTCATACCTTGTTCAAAAATATGGGAAAGTGTGATGCTGACCTTCGACAACACATTATAGTTTTATCCAAGTACGAAGGAAAAACCAGTAATATACTAGGAGAGATCCAAGTTGAACTGGTTGTTGGTACAACCACCCGATCGACGTTGTTTATAATGATAAACTCCAAAGCAAATTTTAATTTGTTGTTGGGACGAGAATGGATTCATGGAATAGGGGCAGTGCCATCAACCTTACACCAAAGATTAATTATTTGGAGAAAAGCTGGCATTGTAGAAAATATCGAAGTTGATCAGAGCTACTACAAAATTGACGAATCGAGGAGCGTGAAGAAATCCTTCGACCAACATTTCTCAAATATTGCACCGTGTGATGACAAATCAGAAGTTTACACCTCTGTCAAAAATCCAAATTATGTGATGACAAATCAGAAATTTCGATGTGGGACTTCCATTGTTGTTTTCAACTACCTAAATCACAACAAGGACTTCATCTTGCCATTGGTTTTTTTATGTTTATATCAAGATGTATTACATGAAAAATATGTGGAAGTTAAAACTACTACATGTGATCATAATAACAACTAAACTTGTGGTGATTAAAATTAGGAGTGGCAAAATGGATCGTGTCCTCGATGAGTCAGACCGCGCATCCGTAAAAAATGGCGGGTTGGATTGAGATTTTGTGCCCGCCTACCCGTTTAGCCCACCTCGTGTTAAGTCCGCCCCGCCTTAAACCAGCAAAAAACAGGGCGGGTTGGCCCGTCAGCCCGCCAACCTAGTTATCAATCACTCAAAATATTTATTTTGATTAGGTGAAGGTTAATACTTGAACTATAATTTTGAAATTATTGTTAATGGTTCTATTTTAGGTGAAATTTCTTGATGGTTTTAGATTCTTAATTGCCATTTTATGCTTTCTAATTATTGGTTTGATGCTTTCTAATTAAATTGTAAAAAAATCTTTTAATCTATTAAAAAATGAAGAAAAAAATCTAAAAAATATAGGCGGCAAACCCGCCGCCCACAAACCCATCACCTTGGTGGGTCAACTTAGAATTCTAAGCCTAATTTCACTTGACGGGCTTGCCCGCCCCACTCCTATTTTAGCGATCTTAAGGCGGGTGAGGCGGGATGAGACGGACAACCCGTTTTTCCACCCATAATTAAAATAACCAATTGAGCTTTGTAAATTGTATTCAAACAATAACATTATCATCTAATCTAACATTACATCCATACATGTACATAGTTGAATGATTGCAACTACAACCTTAAAACACAACTTAAATCTTAATTTCCCATGAACATTCATCCCTTACAAACAACAATTTATACATGTGGGAGGATTAATGAGAAACTTAACATCATAGTAACTGAAGGCTTTGAACAACCATATTCCTCACAAAACACACACCAAAATCCTGCCATTTTATTTTTCATATCATGGAAGATAAAACTTATTCATATGTTCCATCAACTGTGACATTGTTCAATGTTTCATACAAGAATGTATTTGTTCAAGCATTATAAGAGTTTAAGAAGTAGACTTCCAATTATGTGTTTCACAATCCAATCGAAACAACTCAAATGCATATTTTCTCGAGAAATTTCTTCTATTGTTGAAGCTCTTTCTCGAGAAATTTCTTCTGTTTTTGAAGATCTTCCTCGAAAAGGTAGTGGTTTTGTGGATTCACTTGCTGAGGTGACTATGATTTTTTGAAAGAAGGCAGAAAGCAACCTAAAAAAAGGTTGGAGAAAACACTTGTTGAGGTGAAGTCGATGGCTTATTATCCAAATGCCAAATGCAAGAGACCAGTACCACAAGTTATTGAATGTTGTAACTGATATACAAGAAAACCATGTATCCTATCTGTTGTAAGAAAAGTATTTTTCAAATGATATATTGCATAATCTTGCATGAGAATCTTTACTAGTTTATCTATATTTCTATGCTCAATATTAGAACACAAATAAGTGCATCAAGAATGCAAAATTTGAATGTTTCTATTATTCCCACCCGTTGTGAAAAACAATACCGGAATAACAAAGTATATTTGGTTTCTTGAACACCAAGAAATCCACAAGGGTAGAAAGAAGGAAAAAACTTGAACAAACAAACGAAACCCTATTAGGGTTTACAAAGGAAGAGAAAAGAGGAAGAAGAATAGAAAATTGGTTAAATCAGTTTTACTATTCACTTTCTCAACAGGGTTCAAAGATTACAAGTGAATACCAACAATTAACCTCTCTCAACCTAATAAGGTTTTGTCACGTCTTAGGAAGAGAGACTAGTATGATATTTATAATAAACCTAACATACTAAACTAATGGGCTTTTTAACAATTACCCATTACAAGCTAACTTAGGGTACAAGCTAACTTAAACAATTGGATCTATAACACGAGGCCCAATTCGATCTCGTACATACTAGAACACAATTCGACTACAACATGTAGGTCTTCGACAACAGCATGTGACCGGACTTCGACGGCATACTAAAACTAGAGTTCGATCCAATATCTCACAAATCTCCACCTTGGATCTAACTCTATATCCTCAAGAAATAAACCAGCTCTCTTCATGCAGCTTTATCAACTGCATACAGTGGAAAAACTTGCAACTGGGCAACGTCTTGGTGATCATATCAGCAACATTGTGATTTGTCGAAACCTTCAGCACTTGGACTTATCCACGCTCGATTATCCCTCTGACGAAATGCAGCCTCACATCAATGTGCTTGGTTCGCTCATGATAGGCTGAATTCTTCGACAGGTGTATTGCACTTTGACTATCACATTTAACAGTGATAACTGGACCTTGAAGTTTCAGCTCCTTTGCAAAACCTTCAAGCCACAATGCTTCCTTTACAACTTTAGTTAGGGCGACATATTCCGCTTCAGTGGTTGATAAGGAAGCAACCTTCTGAAGTGTTGCTTTCCAACTGATTGTTGTCCCAAACATAGTGAACACATATCCAGAAATAGATTTTCTGGAATCCATATAACCTGCATAATCAGAGTCGACATATCCTTCGATTGCTGCTTTACTATCTTCACCCAAGGCTCCACCATAAATTAGGACTCTATTCAGAGACCCATTTATGTACTTTAAAATCCACTTCAATGCTTGCTAGTGAGCCTTTCCAGGATTCGCTATGTACCTGCTTACAAGACTTACTGCATATGCTATGTCACGTTTAGTACAGACCATGACATACATCAAAGAACCCACTATATTAGCATATGGAATGCTATTCATATAAGCTCTTTCGACATCAGTACTGGGACACTGATCTATACTCATCTTGAATTAAGGGTTTGTCAGAGTCACAACAGGCTTTGAATTCGACATACCATACTTTTCGAGAATCTTCCGTAGGTATGCCTTTTGAGATAAGCATAACTTAGACTGCTTTCTATCTCTTCGGATGTCAATCCCAAGAATCCTGGATGCAGCTCCCAGATCCTTCATGTCGAACTCCTTATTGAGTTCAGCCTTCACCCTTATTACATCTTCGACATTGTTGCTTGCTATTAGAATATCATCCACATAAAGCAACAAAATAACAAATGAATTACCAGGTCGAAATCTGAAGTAAACACAGTGGTCGAGCTGACTTCTAATGAAACTTATGCGTGCCATGAATTTGTCGAATCTCATATTCCACTGTCGAGGAGATTGTTTCAGTCCATATAAAGATCTCTTCAGCTTGCACACATAATTTTCCTTCCCCTTTTCGACATACCCTTCACGTTGCCTCATCAGGATTGTTTCATCTAGATCACCATACAAGAACACAGTCTTCACATCCATCTGTTCCAGTTCAAGGTCGAACTGTGCCATCGTGGTAAGCAACATTCTAATGGACATGTGCTTCACAATAAGAGAGAACACATCATTGAAGTCGACACCTTCTTTATGAGTGAACCCCCTAGCGACCAATCTTGCCTTGTATCTCTTTGACGCCACTCCTTTGATTCCTTCCTTAACTTTGAAAATCCATTTACAGCTGACTAACCTGGCTCCAGCAGGTTTCTTGATTAGTTCCCATGTGTTGTTGTCATGAAGAGATTTCATCTCATCATCCATGGCCTTCAGCCATCCAGTCTTCTTTCGACTCCTCATAACTTCCTTATAGTCTCTAGGTTCTTCGTCGAGAACCTCACTTGCAGAGATTAAGGCATAAGCTATAAGATCTGCATACCCAAGTCTCTGAGGTGGCTTGATGACTCTCTTAGACCTGTCTCTTGCTAGCAGGTAGTCATTATCAGTCTCCTCATCTTTGACAACATCTTCTGCTTTTTCTTCGACTTCATCTGGGGTACGCAATTCAACATCAACATGCTCCACCTCAACAAGAGTATCTCCCTGTTCCAGCTCTTCGTCAGCATCATCAGTTTTCTTGAAAGCCATCTCAGCTTCATTGAAAACTACATCTTGACTGGTGATACACCTCCTGTGACCTGGCTCTAGGTATCATAGCCTATAAGCTTTGACTCCTTCAGGGTATCCCATGAACATGCATTTTAGAGCTCTAGGTTCGACCTTGTCTTGACTAATATGAGCATAGGGTACACAACCAAATATTCTCAGTCTGTCGAGACTAGGTGGATGTCGCGACCAAAATTCTTCAGGTGTCTTCATTCCCAAGGCAGTCGAGGGACATCTATTTATTAGATAAGCTGTTGTCGAAATAGCCTCCGCCCAAAACACCTTCTTCAATCCAACACTAACCAACATGCATCTAACCCTTTCAAGGATTGTTTGATTAAATCTCTCAGCTAAGACATTTTGTTGAGGAGTACCTTCTACAGTTTCATGCCTTGCAATCTCAGACTTAACACAGTAACTGTCAAATGCTTCGTTGCAGAACTCAAGGCGATTGTCGGTTCTCAACCTCTTAACCTTTCTGACAGTTTGAGTTTCGACCAGAACCTTCCAACTTTTGAAATTCTCAAAAGTTTCATCCTTCGTCTTCTGAATGAATACCCATAACTTTCTGGAATAGTCATCAACGATGGATAGAAAATACCTTGCACCTGAGTGTGAAGGATTCCTTGCAGGCCCCCAAAGATCGGCATGAATGTAATCCAGGGATCCATGTGTTCTTTGCTTGCCTTTGTTAAACTTCACCCTACAGGATTTACCAAATACGCAAGATTCACAAAACTCCAACTTTTTGACTTTGTCACCACCTATCAGGTTCTGCTTCCCAAATTCGACCAGGCCTCTTTCGCTGACATGGCCCAATCTCATGTGCCATAATTTTATCTTCGACACAGGTTTCGTGGATGCAATATTTGTCGAACCACTTACAACCTCAGCCTCAAGGGTATACAAGCCTTGTTTCTTCATGCCTCTCAAGACTTCGTTCGACCCCTTCATGGCTCTTAGGATACTTTTCTCTCCTTGGAAAACATATCCCTTCCTGTCGAATTCACCAAGAGAAATTAAATTTCTCTTCAAATCAGGTACATACCTGACTTCAGTCAATAACCTTATTGACTCATCATGGAGCTTGAATATCACAAATCCAATACCTGCAATTATGCAAGATTTGTTGTTTCCCAGCAGCACCAATCCACCATCTTGATCACATAGCTCCTCGAACAATTCTCTATTTGAAGTCATGTGCTAAGTGCAACCTGAATCCATAATCCACTCTTTTCTTGAGTCACCGCTTGAAACTACAAGGACATCGGATGAGTCGAAGTCATCTTGAACAATGGTTGCGTTGCCATTATCCTTACCTCCATGATCTTTTAGGCGTTCAGGGCACACCTTTCTTGTGTGACCCTCCTTCTTACAGTGATAACATCGAATACCAGATGTTTCGTCATTATAAGACTTCAGCTGATTTTTACCTTTCTTCTTGTCGAACTTACCATCCTTTCGCAAGAATTTTCCCTTAACGGCTAAACCTTCACCAACTGTCGAAGGTTTATGCTCCTTTCGTTCGTTCAGGTCCTTAGAATACAAGGCTGATTGAACTTCTTCAAAGCTCAGGGACTCCCTTCCATACAAGAGAGTTTCTTTGAAGTGAGCATGTGTTATGGGCAAAGCACACAACAGCAACAGTGCTTGATCTTCGTCATCGATCCTCATATCAATATTTTCAAGATCAAGAATCAGCTTGTTGAACATATCCAATTGCTCAGCCAAAACATTGTCTTCACTCATCTTGAATGAATACAAAGCTTGCTTTAGGTAGAGTCGATTCACCAGAGATTTGGTCATGTACAAACTTTCAAGTTTCAACCATAACCCCGATGGCGTAGTCTCCTTTGATACCTGTCGAAGAACCTTATCACCAAGGCTCAACAATATTGCGTCGTGGGCTTTCTCTATCATGGTCGTCTTTTCTTTTACCGTTAACGCAACATCCATGGTTGTCTCTCCCTTTAACGCTTCCAATTAACCCTGCTGAACCAGTAGGGCTTTCATCTACAAGCGCCACAAATCGAAATCGTTCACTCCGGTGAATCTTTCAATCTTATACTTTGTTGAAGGCATCTTCTCCATGCTCACCGCATCAATTTGTTGTGAAAAATGATATCGAAATAACAAAGTATATTTGGTTTCTTGAACACCAAGAAATCCACAAGGGTAGAAAAGAAGGAAAAAAAACTAGAACAACCAAACGAAACCCTATTAGGGTTCACAAAGGAGGAGAAAAGAGGAAGAAGAATAGAGAATTGGTTAAATCTGTTTTACTATTCACTTTCTCAATAGGGTTCAAAGATTACAAGTGAATACTAACAATTAACATCTCTCAACCTAATAAAGTTTTGTCACGCCTTAGGAAGAGAGACTAGTATGCTATTTATAATAAACCTAACATACTAAACTAATGAGCTTTTTAACAATTACCCATTACAAGCTAACTTAGGGTACAAGCTAACTTAAACAATTAGATCCATAACATAAGGCCCAATTCGATCTCCTACATATTAGAACACAATTCGACTACAGCATGTAGGTCTTCGACAACAGCATGTGAGCGGACTTCGACGGCATGCTAAAACTAGAGTTTGATCCAATATCTCACACCACCTGAACTAGTTGCTGAACCCATGCAAAATAGCTACCTATGGCAAGTGTATTTCTCAAAACATAGTAATGGTTTATAGGTTGATTCATCTCTACTTGAATTCCAAACTGATACTGGCACTTTTGATTTTCCAAATACCAATGTTGATACTTCTAAAGTATTACAGTAATATGTTTCGAAGTGATGAGCAATGGTATAATGGTAAAGAAACAAGCCAATGATAAAAAGGGTGTGTGTTCAAATCTCATTGAATGAATAAACTATTATTTGTTTAATTATTTATATCTCAATTATCTAGTGACACCTGAAAAAGACATTTTAATTAAATACATTAATTAAAAGTAATAAATAATAATTTATTATGGAAAGAAATATTAAAAATATATAATAATTAATTAATATAATATATATTGCTAAAAGTATTTATTACTATTTTTTTAAAATAAAAAATATATAAAAGAATAAAATTTTAAATTTTAAAAAAATTCATAAAAAAATAAAATAAAAATATAAAATCCACGTAGATTAAAAAACAATCACGTGGTCTGTCAACTCAGGAACTATGAAGATTCTATAATTATTATATTACCAAAGCGACCAAAATTTGAATTTAAAAATTATAAGGAGAAATCTATATATATATATATATTTTAAAAATAAATTGAAATTCGTTCACAATACAACTTTTTTTTAATAATAATGTGTTTCAAAATCTAAAATAATCATGTTTATAATTTAGTTTCTAGTAAAGAAAGTTTTTCCCAAAAATAAAACATTAATTATTAGAAAATTTTATCTCATATCCCTACTTTTATCCCTATACCCTTACATTTTATAAAAAATATCAATTTTTCCCTTGTATATTTTGAATTAATTTATTATTTTATTTTTAAAATTTTATTTTGCGTACCGGATGACTTTGCCAAAGAGTTCCGATAGTCAATTTTTGTATACTGGAAGACTTTACAAAAGAGTTTCGGTAGTTATTTTTTAAAATTTTTTTGTGTGTATCGAAAGACTTTGCAAAAGAGTTTCGGTAGTCAATTTTTGTGTATCGAAAGACTTTGCAAAAGAGTTCCGGTAGTCAGTTTTTGGAATATTTTTTAACTTTTATTTTGTGTACCGAAAAACTTTGTAAAAGACTTTCGGTAATCAATTTTTGTGTACTGGAAGACTTTACAAAAGAGTTTCGGTAGTCATTTTCTAAAATATTTTTTAACTTTTATTTTGTGTACCGGAACTCTTTTCCAAAGTCTTCCGGTATGCAAAATAAAATTTAAAAAATATTTAAAAAATAGAATAATAAATTAGTTAAAAATATATAAGGTAAAATTGACATTTTTTTATAAATTGTAGGGGTATAGGTAGGCCTGTTACCGGTCCGGTTCGGACCGGATATTGAGGGACCCGAAAAATGGACCGGCCATGCTACCGGATACCCAGGAACCGGACCGACACAGTGATGGTTTTTATTTTTAACCGAAACCGGACTGGCTAATTCGGGTAAACCGGACCGGATATTTTTTTTAATGTTGCAGATCCGGAACCGAACCGGTCCAGAAAAATTTATTTATTTTTTAATTTTTTAAATTCAAAATAAATTGTTAAAAATACTAATTTTTACATTACTTTAAAATTACATCAAAATATATTCAAATTACACCAAAATGTTGTTCAAAATTGTTCAAATTACACCAAATTACATAAAAGTTACATCAAAATATATTCAAATTACACCAAAATGATTGTTCAAATTACATAATTAATAATATGCCTCAGAAACATTTTCATCATTGGCTTTGTAATGTTGTTCAAAATTGTTCAAATTACATAAAAGTTACATCAAAATATATTCAAATTACACCAAAATGATTGTTCAAATTACATAAATAATAATATGCCTCAGAAACATTTTCATCATTGGCTTTGTAATGTTGTTCTTGTAGAAGAAGCGGCACCCGGATCCTCACCAAAATGATATGCCAAAGGTTCTTCATGTGATTCTTCAAGCTACACCAATTAAAGCATAAGTAATATGGGACATAAACTCTATAATAAGTGAACTAAAATAGATCATAACATAAGCAAAAAATACTTACTAAGCTAGCAGTGCATCCCTTTTTTATTCCATACTTTTCCTTCACCCAATCACCCCCACAAAGTACCATTTCAACTGTCTTGGTTTTCATCGCAGCTCATTTAGGATCAATAATCCTTTTACCGGCACTAAAGGTTGCTTCTGAAGCAACAGTTGTAACCGGAACAGTTAAGACATCCTTTGCTAGCTTACTAAGAACAGGATATTTAGCTTCATTCCCCATCCACCAAGTTAAAACATCAAACTTAGATGTAGGAGGAACTTTCAAGGGAGGCTCCTCAATATATAAATCAAGATCAGATTTTGCATTACTATTACCAACTACAGTTTCTAAATACATTTCAAAACTCCTCCTTCCCAAACCAGAACTAGACCCTACTTCAGATACAGGTGCAGTGCCACTGTCAGCATTGGTTCCATAGGTATCTTGATACAATTGGAAGAGGGATTTTAGGTTGGCTGCCAACTCTTGTTCATAGGTGGTGGCTTGAGTAGAATTTGGATACAAGAAGGGATATACCCATTTGATGAAGATCATTTTATACCTATTTGAACAAGTAGAGTTGTCAACCAACTTAAATTCACCTATTCTATATTTGCATAAAATATATTGAAGGGATAGTGGCCTCAGAATATATTGAAGGCAACATAATTAAATCCAAGGCTCAATTAAGTCACAACTCAAGAGGCAACTTAAAAGTAATTCTAGTCTCAATTAAGTCACAACTCAGGAGCAGGCAACCTAATTAAATTCTAGGCTCAATTAAGTCACAACTCAGAAAAATAATCATCATTGGCAAGTGGCAATACAAGGCCTCATGGTAAAATAAAAGCCTCAGTTCACATCATTAATCATCATTGGCAGATGGCAGAACAAGGTACATAGAAGAAAGAATCCATTCATAAACAAAGGCCTCAGTTCACATCATTAATCATCATTGGCAGATGTCAATACAAGGCAAATAGAAGAAAGAATCCATTCATAAACAAAGGCCTCAGTTCACATCATTAATCATCATTGGCAGATGTCAATACAAGGCAAATAGAAGAAAGAATCCATTCATAAACAAAGGCCTCAGTTCACATCATTAATCATCATTGGCAGATGTCAATACAAGGCAAATAGAAGAAAGAATCCATTCATAAACAAAGGCCTCAGTTCACATCATTAATCATCATTGGCAGATGTCAATACAAGGCAACATACAAACCAAGCAGATAGTTGCTACCTATGTCATTGCAAGTTGCAACTACCAAGAAAGAATTCATTCATAAAAGCAGGCCTCAGTTAACATAAATAATCATTGGCCAATGGCAAGTAACTATCTACTTGTAAGATATGCATACCTTGGATCAAGGACTGCACCAATTGATATCAATGTGTTGGACTCTGCCCAATACTTGTCATACTTCAATTTTATCTGATTAGCAAGATACTGCAGTTGAGGATTATTTGAGATGTCTGAAGGGTTATCAAGTAAAACCTTCACCCTGTAAAGCTCAGCCAAAAACAAGTTAGCAGTAGGGTAAGAGGTGCCACTAATAATGGAAGTAACATCAGCAAAAACCTCCAAAAACTTGCAAATATCATGGACATCTTCCCAATCATTCGCATCAGGTAAAAAATGGAGAAATGCACCATTTTCTTCAGCATATCTTGGCCACACTTCTCTATAATGGTATGCAGTGGACAACATCAACCAAGTTGAGTTCCACCTAGTCTTAGTATCCAACACTTGCATTCTGCCTTCAAGTTGCAATTCATCCACAAATTTCTTAAATGCCTTGCATCTAGTTTCAGAATTCAGTAAGTACTTCACCCCATTCCTAATCTTATCAACAGTCTCCTTAATCATGTCAAGCCCATCCTGAACCAATAAGTTTAAAATGTGTGCACAACACCTCACATGAAATAGTTTACCATCCAATGGTAGATTCCTCCTTCCAGAATAATCTCTTTTCAACCTAGCAATACAATTATCATTTGCACTAGCATTATCCACTGAAATTGAAGCCACCTTATCCCTAATTCCCCAATCATCCATCACCTTAATCAACTCCCTACACAATACCTCACCAGAATGTGGTGGGGGGACATTCTTAAAAGATAAAACCCTTTTATGAAGCTGCCATTTGGAATCAATGAAATGACCAGTCACAGTCATATAGCCAATTCTCTGTTCACCAGACCACCAAAGGTCTGTTGTAAGAGAGATCCTATTAATCAAAGACATACTCTTTTTCATATTAACCCTCTCAGCCTCATAGAACACCTCACAGTCAGCTTTAACTTGTCTAGTAATCTTTTTATACCAAGGATAAATTGTTTTAAGGAACTCATTAAAGATAACATGATCCATAACAGAAAATGGATACTCATGACCAAAAACCATATGAGCAGCAACTTCTCTAACCCTACCATGATTATATGTCCAAGTTGCAATATTAGGAGTATTAGCATCACATATATTTAGCCTAGATTGTACAACTTCTTTATCAGTGTTACCTCTCACCCTAAGTTTCCTCTGGATGCAATTCCCTAAGTGTTTTTTAGCATTAGAAGTGCTCTTATATTTGGAATCATAAGTATACAGCTTACCACACCATCTACATTTCCATTTCATTGCACCTTCTGGCGTCTCAATAACATCCATCTCATTATGAACAGCAGACTTCTTTGGACGAGGAGCTTTACCAATAGCATTAGCCTGGCTTTGTGAACCCTGACTTGGGCCTGGGGCAACTGGAGGTGTTGGCTCATCAGCAGAAGCAATAGTGGGAGTGTTTTGTGTAGTAGCAGTGTTTTGTGTAGTAGTGGGAGTGTCAGTTGGAACTGGAAGTTCCATATCAATCATCTCACCAATCTCAATATTCCCTCCATCCAATGTCTCCTCATCATAGCCAGCAGGATGATCTCCATCAAGTAACATATTAATGTCAATAAGGTCATCCATGGTTGGTGGAGTCAGTGATGAACCTTGAAAAGACATGATACAAAATTAAATATCAATCAAACAATAATTAACTGTAACAAAAACAATACCAACCAAATTAACACAACCTCAGCAAGCAAGCAACACAACTTATTATCAGAACCTCAAGAACAAAATTTACATGCTATATATCCTCAAATCAAAATTATAGGCCGAACCCTAAGTAGAACCTCATCAAAAAAATTTATTCAAACGCCAAAACGTAACCTCAGCAAACAAGATACTACCTCAAACATGCAAACAAGAATATACAACATATCATAATAGAAAAAAATACTTGAAAACATTACACTGTCACTAGCAAAATAGTTCTTTCTTTCTAGGGTTTCCTTCCACGGTTCAAAGAAGCAACAAGATAGAGATGAGATGATCAGAGATGATGCTTGAGCGACCGAGGGAGACGATTGGAAGAGAAGAACAAAGTGAGTGACTGAGTTGTGTGGGTGAGAGTGAGGTGAGACGAAAGAGACGGAGGCGAGAGACGGAGAGAGAGTGACTGAGTGTTTGAAAAAATGAAAAGAGAAAAAATGAATAAAACTTTAGTTTTTGGTTTTTATATTAAGACCAACCGGTTACTCATTGGATACTTGGTCCGGATCTTCTTTCTGGATACGGATAAAAAATTTATCCATTACTAGATCCAACTTCTAGCAGACCGGTCCAATGAACCGGTTCTCCGGGTCCGGTTTTCGGACCGGTTCTCGGTTCTAGAGAACCTATAACAGGCCTAGGTATAGGGATAAGAGTAGGGGTATGAGATAAAATTTTCCAATTATTAAAAGAGTTTAATTGGTATGATATTTTACATAAAATTTTACCTCATACCCCTACTATTATCCCTCTACCCCTACATTTTTTAAAATATTCTAATTCTACCCTTTTCACATATCAAATAATTTTATTATTTAATATTTATTATTTTTCAGTATGTATTTTTTCTTCATCAAATAACTTGCAATCACGTATTTTGGTAAGTATTTTTTTTACCAAATAACTTGCAATCAAGTTTTTCGGTATGTATTTTTTCTTCACCAAATAACCTGCAATCAAATTTTCCGGTATGTATTTTTTCTTCACCAAATAACTTGTAATCAAGTTTTTCGATGTGTGTTTTTTCTTCACCAAATAACTTGCAATCAAGTTTTCCAGTATGTATTTTTTCTTCACAAAATAACTTGCAATCAAGTTTTCCGGTATGTAATTTAACCGGTGAAGAAAAATTACATACCGGAAAACTTGATTGCAAGTTATTTGGTTAAGAAAAAACACATACCGAAAAACTTGATTACAAGTTATTCGGTGAAGAAAAAAATACATATCGGAAAATTTGATGGCAGGTTATTTGATGAAGAAAAAATACTTACCGGAAAACTTGATTGTAAGTTATTTGGTGAAGAAAAAATATATATCGGAAAATAATAAATACTAAATAATAAAATTATTTGATAAGTGAAAATGGTAGAATTCAAATATTTTAAAAAATGTAGGGGTAGAGGGATAATGATATGGGTATGAGATAAAATTTTCTATTTTACATTGTTATCCAATAGGAATTCATTGATTTGTCATATCATTCCATTAACTTAAAATGGGATATATGAGAATGATTGATTGATACTGTAAAATTATTTTATACTGCATATTCCATTTTCTCTTATAGAAATATTTAGTTTTTTTAAGAGAAAAGATAACGCATATTCCCAATATAAATAACCAATGAGAAACAGGTTTCTCGCCAAATCACTCTTTTATTTTAAAATTTTAATATAATTTTAATATTTTAAATATTTTGATTCAATATCAGTATAAAGGTTTACAGTGATATTGCCCTACGTTTAAACTCTTTTTAATTATAAATAGTATCAAAATCTAAAATAATTATATTCATAATTTAGTTTCTATGTAAATAAATTATTTTCCAAAAACAAAAAATCAGTTATGGAAATATTTAACTGGAACAGTAAAGTGTCTTGTCGGGTAGTAAACCCCCATCCCTGCTTCCACTTTCTGTTGTCTTCTCTCCCCCCACCCCCCTCTCTGAAATCTTAACCTAATCAAAATCCACGATGATACGTGAGAGGGACAGATAGACCAAAAATATCTCCAAAATATCCAAAATTGACTATAAAATTACCAACTTGGATCTGTTTTCTACATTCACCTCGATCTCTGCCAACAATTTCGCTTCAGTGTCACTCCCACTCGCCAGGTTCCCTCTCCATGCAATTTTCCCTTTCCACTTTCTCTTGCTACCGTTGAATCTCTCTCACTTCTTCAGAGGTAAAGTGTTCTACTTTTTCTGGTAATTGTTACCGTTGAGCAATGAGCGCAATCTAGCAATCACTTTTTTTTGGTTGAATCAGTTGTGACCATTGGAGAATTAGGTCTAGTTGCTTACTGCATAATTGATTATGCTAAGAGAAAAATAGTTGTTTTTCTTAAAGCTGTTTATTTTGAATTGACTAAACATGAGAATTTTGTGTATTGTTTTAATTAATTATAGCTAGTACCTTAGAATCGTGATCCTCTATTTCTCGGTTTGACTTTATTGCGAGAATATTCGATAGATTTTCAATTTTCTTTCGGCAATTATTTCTTACACTTACTGTTTTAGATAGAAAAATTGAAAAAAAATGCAAATTCTGAGGTTTGCTAATAATTTAATTATTTAAAATAATATTAAAACGTTTGATGATGTGGGTGTTTGTCCTCTTTCAGTTTCAATGCTGGTGCAATATAGTGTATGTCATTTTTGCTTTTATGAAAGTTGTGTTTTGCCTCATAATTTATGATATATTGCGGTCTATTGAATTTTATTTCAAGAAGAATAGATTAAAGACTTCTCATTCTGAAGAATTGATTCTAGGAGATAAAGCTGATCCAGTCAGAACTCGTTCATCATTCAGACCTTCTGAAGAAACCCTTATGGGTTTGGTGTCTCTGATAGAACCAACATCAGTTGATGAAGCTCTTAAGGAAATTGAGTGGATTCTGGCCATGAAAGAAGAACTGAATCAATTCACCAGAAATGATGTCTGGGATCTTGTTCAGAAACCCATAGGTGTCCACGTCATTGGAACAAAATGGGTATTTAGAAACAAGTTAGATGAGAAAGGTGAGGTCGTAAGAAACAAAGCACGACTGGTTGCACAAGGTTATAGTCAAAAAGAAGGGATAAACTATACAGAAACCTTTGCACCAGTTGCCAGGTTAGAATCTATTCACATTTTAATCTCATTTGTTATGAATCATGACATTACTTTATATCAGATGGATGTAAAGAGTGCATTTTTAAATGGGTATATTTGTGAAGAAGTGTATGTGCATCAACCTCCTGGTTTTGAGAGTTCTGAAAACCCAGATTTTGTTTTCAAACTTAAAAAATAGTTATATGGTCTGAAACAGGCTCCCAGAGCATGGTATGAAAGGCTAAGTAACTCTCTTTTGGAAAATGACTTTACTAGAGGAAAAGTGGATACAACACTCTTTTGTAAAACCTTTAAAAATGACATTCTGATTGTTCAAATCTACGTTGATGATATAATATTTGGTCCTGCTAATATTTCCTTGTGCAAAGAATTTTCCAAGTTAATGTAGGCTGAATTTGAAATGAGTATGATGGGAGAACTCAGATTCTTTCTGGAAATTTAGATTGATCAATGTTCAGAAGTAACATACATTCATCAGAGCAAGTATGCAAAAGAAATTCTGAAGAAATTCAATATGTCAGAAAGTAGACCTGTTCAGACTCCTATACATCCGACATGCATTCTGGAGAAATAAGAAGTAAGTAAAAAGGTTTGTCAGAAGCTTTATCGTGGTATGATAGGCTCTCTTCTGTATTTAATAGCTTCTCGTCTAGATATTATGTTCAACGTATGTATTTGTGCTTGTTTTCAATCAGATCCAAGGGAAACTCACTTAACTGCTGTTAAGAGAATCCTAAGGTATCTAAAAGGAATAACTAACCATGGCTTAATGTATAAGAAAACATCAGAGTACAAGCTTTTCTGGTTACTGTGATGCAGATTATGCTGGAGATAGATTAGAAAGGAAAAGTACTTCTAGAAACTGTCAATTTCTGGGAAGTAACCTCGTCTCTTGGGCAAGCAAAAGAAAATCAACAATTACTCTCTCAACTGCAGAAGCATAATACATCTCATCATCTTTGTGCAATACTCAGATACTCTGGATGAAGAATTAGCTTGAAGATTATCAGATACAAGAGTGTAACATTCCTATCTTATGTGATAATACTTCTGCCATCTGTTTATCTAAGAATCCTATTCTACATTCTAGGGAAAAACATATTGAAATAAAACATCACTTTGTACGTGACTATGTTCAGAATGGTACTTTTCAGTTAAAATTTGTGGATACAGATCACCAGTGGGCTGATATTTTCACAAAACTCCTTGCTGAAGATAGATTCGTATTCATTCTGGAAAACCTATTTGTTAAACCTTGTCCAGAATGAGAGGATGATATTTTAATGTGTCAAGCCACCAGAACTTCTGATATAAGATTTTGATGTTAAGCAAAGTGTGTTATTTACTTTTATTGACCTTCTGATTCATGACAATTCTACAAGTTAGAAGATATCCTGATCTGAAACTAGTCCAGTCAGATACCTCTTGGTATTCTTGACGTTGGGAATATCAAACGTGCTCTCTTGAGAACAAACGGTTATGATTATTTGTGACACGTGTCCAAAATCAAATCATACCTACTGTTGAAGAGACACCTCGAGCGTTGTGATTTTGTGAGACTAGGTTTCAAGTAATTATTTCCTATTACTCCCACCTTGTCATAATCATCACTTTTGTGATAAATACGCACTCTCTCACTTTCACACACTACGCTACTCTCACTTCCAACACTTTTTTCTTAGAAACCCTAAAACCCTTTTGTGCTCTGAAACTTCATCATCTTCTTACAATGGATTCTCAACAACAAAGCGTTTTTGAATTTTCTCAACAACATCAACAAGCACAATCAACCCCAATGGCCTCATTAACAACTGCTCAAACAGAATCAACTTCACTCCGTCAATCACTTTCCACTTTTCAGAAACCAACTGTAGTTCACATAGTGGATCGCCATGCTCATATTCATCTGGCTACTCCCTTCTCAGAACTTGAAGTTCTAAGTGAATAACTGGTAGACTTTGAAAACCTGACAGAAAATGGAATAGACTTGTCCAAGAATCTAATTGCTCAAGGTTGGAAAACCTATTTTGATCGTCTACGGTCCCATTTACTTAAATCTCGTCAAGGAATTCTGGAGATATGCTGACGCTGATGAACACTTCATTGTGTCGTATGTTATGGAAAACAAGTTCATCATTACTGAGAAATACATAGCCACGCTATTTGGAATGGAAAAATCTGGAGGAAAGAGAATTTACAAGATGAACCATAAATCAAAGTTTCTCTCTGATGTGGTCAACCCAACAATTTTCACTCAATCTTCCAATGGAAAACCACCATTCAAAACTCTAGACTTATCAAAGGAAGTTCGTGTCTGGCTAAAAATTATTCTGGGATGCATTTATCACATACCAAATTCAAGTTCTTCTGATTTTCTTAATACTGATCAGAAATTCATGCTTTACTATCTGATGAAAGGAGAAAAAATCTGCCTTCCCTCAGTTCTATTCAGATATCTTAGAGACTCAGTAAGAGAAACAAAATATCAATCAAAGAAATCTAAGAACTACATTCTTTTTGGTAGATTGATCTCAGATACTCTGGGTGAGAGTGGAATGATTAATCATTTGTCAAAAATGTCAGTCATAGCTGAATTGGATATCATAACTGGAACTCCTCTGAACAGCAAAAATCTGAAGAGAATGCAGATTATTGATGAGATCAGAGTTGAACCAAGTATGGCAACAAATAGTGAGAGTCTGAAGTCAAAAAGGCTGATGTTAGATGGGTATCCTCTGTTTACCAAACATGATAATCCAGAGGTTATAGAAGCATATATAGAGCTTCGAGAAGCTGAAGGGTATGATTTATCTAACTTCAACATTGACGATCTGATAGATCATCCACCTGATATGATGAAGAAGAAAAGACTATACTCCAACACAACTCCTCAAATGAAATCTGCAAAAAGGAAGAAGAAATATCTTGGTGAAGCCAACACAAGGAACATTTCTCTGAAATCTTATCCAGAACAACAAAGTAAGTCTTTTGAATCTCCTTCTGTAACTGCACCTATTTCTGTTAACAGAAATTTGTCTTCATCTCTTCCCATACATCACCACCAACTACAACTCAACCATTATTCTTCACTCCTCCACCAATTTTTTCTACTGTTGTCACCACATCCCCAACACCCATTTCTGAATCACATTCTGAAATAATCCCAACTTCTGCACCATTCATACAATTCTCACCAACAATACCAGAAATCACATTAACTTTACCATCTTCCACCATCTCCATTCAACCAAACCCCATCACTACTGCATAATCATCTCCAACCATTTCACTTCCACTAGTCACTCAATCTCACTCTGAAGAATTTCCCACTGAATTTCTTCATACAACAAACTCTCCATCAATCACTCCATTAAACGCTCCACAAATCATACTAGAAGTCATAACAAATAATGCTGAACCTTCTTTCAACAATGATACCACCAATCCTGGTGATTCTGTTGAAGAAACTCATCCTTTACCTGAAGATCAACCCTCTGACTTTCTTCATAACCTAGATGAAACAATCTCTGTTTTTAAGGACAGTGTGGTTATGAGATTAGCCAAGGAAGCTCTAGATAGAGAGGCTGAAAGGTTGGATAAGGAAGCCAAAGATCAAGCTGAGAGGGAAACTGCTGAAAACTCTTCCTCTGATCTAGTGTTGAAAACTCTGGCTACCATTCAGAAGGAGCAAGAGTTGTTCAGAACAAGAATGGCCAAGCAAGATGAAGTCACAGTTATCATTCAGAATGCACTTGCTCAGATCCTACAGAGGCTCCCTCCTCTTTCTCAACCTTAGGCACTTTTTTTTTCATTCCCCGTAGTTTGTCTTTGACTGTTTGTGTTCTGATATAATGTACTTTTGAATTATCATTTTGATTACCCTTTTTTATTATGACAAAAAGGGGGAGTATTAAAATGGAAAGTTATTTTGATAAATATCTTGTCTCTAATCATAGCTCTAACATTCTAACACTTTAATTGCATATTTTTTAGAATGTTTTTCAGGAAAAATATTTATATTGGCAAAATGACTCTGATATTAATCAGGCTCTGATTTACATAATCAAGCTCTGTTATCAGAATGCATTACCACTATAATCAAGCTCTGATATTTTGGATCTGTCTAGATCTTTGCAATCAGGCTCTGTATCCCAAATCTTATAAGATTTTTCTTTAAGTCTTAGATTCAGGGGGAGCTTGATAAAGTAAAGTTTACTTTGAACTTATCTGAGTCAATTCTTATTATCTTCGTACAAAATTGTGTTATCAAAATTGATTGTTTTGTCATTATCAAAAAGGGGGAGATTGTTAGAACAAGATTTGGTTCTGCAAGATATCTCAATGTTTTGATAATAACAAAGTTGTATTTGTGTGAGAACAATTTTGGTACTCTAACGTTTGTTTTTTAAAGTATTGACAAACAAGTTCTGACTCTGATAAAGATAATTCCGACTCTGATAAAGATAATTCTGACTCTGATAAAGATAGTTCTGACTCTAATAGAGATAATGTAAATCATCACTCTCAAATTATCAAAAGTCGCTTCTGCGTCAAAGAAGCAAGATTGCTTCTGACCTACTGTGCTTCAGAAAGACTCTAAGAAGATAATATGTTGCTGCTGCAATGTTCTCTTGGATTTTGGCTTTGAATATAACTCTAATATTTATCTTCTGAAGACTAAGTGCTAACGACTCTGAAGACAAGGTTCTGATGAACAACATTCTGAAGACTCTGAAGACTTAAGATTTTGAAGACCAAGTTCTGAAGACTCTGAAGACAAGGTTCTGCTGAACAAGTTCTGAAGACTCTGAAGACTTATGTTTCTGATAACCAAGGGTTCTGAAGAAGGAGTTCTGAAGACTCTGAAGACAAGGTTATGCTGAACAAGTTTTGAAGACTCTGAAGACTCAAGACTCTGAAGACCCAGTGATCCATTCTTCTGATCATGCTTCAACCATATCAATTCAGAAGCCTCTGATGAATAGAAGAAGATGAAACATTTGCGAGGGAAAATGGTACATAGTACCGATCAAACACGTTCTTTTCCACAACCATTCCACTACCCTGGTTTGGTGGTACAAAGGACAATTTCAGTGTACGATTTTCATCCCAGCATAACGACATTATTTCAAGTCGCTAGTAGTTTTACTGATATTTCTGATCTGCCCTTCAACGGATATTTTTCTGGCTATATAAAGACTTGATCATTCAAAGAATCATGTGACAAAAAGTGTGAAAAAAGACATATACAAAAAAATTGATTTATACGAGAAAGAAACACAGAAATACACATAGAGAAATCCATGAGTGAACAGTAAATCACTACAATACAAAGAAGAAAATTGTTCTTACTGTATAGATTTTCTCTAAGTTAGTTTGAGCTAGAAATTGTGTTTATATCAGCTTATGTAGAAACATTTCATTGTAAACATTTTATTTGATCAAACAGTTGTTTGAATTCCTTAAGGGACCAGTTGGGTCAGAATCCTTAAGAAGAGACGGTTAATCTGTGTATGTTAGTCATCAGCAGTTGCTAGTACAATTGTAATCAGTTCGATTATAGTGGATTAAGTCCTTGTGTATAAGGCGAAATCACCTTGGCGGGTGGATTGGATTAACTTGATAGTTTTCAAGTGAACCAGGATATATCGTGTGTCTTTCTCTATTGTTAGTCTATTAGCGATCTTTGTTTGAGTTTCACAAAAAAACTTTCATTTTGAAAACTCAATTCAAACCCCTATTTCTTGTGTTTTTCTCACACCTTCAAATTTCACTCTCATTCGGCAAATTAGATTTCACTTAAGTTTGATAGAGGAAGTGCAGATTAATCATGCTTATAGGGAGACTAATATGTGTGCTGATAGACTAGTTAAAGTTGGGATGAAGTGTGCGATTAATGAGAAATTTGGGGTAGATTTACCGAATTTTATTGTGAAATTGACTACGAATAATATCGTCAGGTTTTTTAGTAGGAGTGCTCTTGGGTAGTTGTTTTCTGTTTTAGGCTTAGGCCTTCTTCGTAATAAAAAAACATTATTTAGGAGAAACATATATATATATTTTTAACAAAAATAAATAAAAATTCGTTCAAGATGCAACCTTTTTTTTAAAATAAAGTGTCAAAATCTAAAATATTATGTTTATAATTTAGTTTCTACTTAAAGAAATTTTTTTCCAAAAATAAAACATCAATTATGAATATATATAGAGAATATTTTACACTGTTAATTAATAAAAGACATGTTTTTTTTTTAAATTACTTTTATGTTTTTAAAATTATAATATAATTAAAAATTTAAATATTTTGATAGAATGTTTGTGTAAAATTAATTTAAATTCATACTATACTACCTTTAAACTTTTTTTAATAATAAAGTGTATCAAAATATTCTTGGAAATATTTTTTCTTGATTAAAAAAAAAAGTGTATCAAAATATAATTATGTTTATAATTTAGTTTCTATGTAAAGAAAGTTTTTCCCAAAAATAAAAAAATCAATTATGGAAATATTTAACCGGAACAGTAAAGTGTCTTGTCGGGTAGTAAACCCCCATCCCTGTTTCCACTTTCCGTTGTCTTCTCTTCCCCCATCCCCCTCTCTGAAATCTTAACCTAATCAAAATCCACGATGATACGTGAGAGAGACAGATAGACCAAAAATATCTCCAAAATATCCAAATTTGACTATAAAATTCCCAACTTGGATCTGTTTTCTACATTCACCCCGATCTCCGCCAACAATTTTGCTTCAGTGTCACTCCCACTCGCCAACTTCACTCTCCATGCAATTTTCCCTTTCCACTTTCTCTTGCTACCGTTGAATCTCTCTCACTTCTGCAGAGGTAAAGTGTTCTACTTTTTCTGGTATTGTTACCGTTGAGCAATGAGCGCAATCTAGCAATCACTTTTTTTTGGTTGAATCAGTTGTGACCATTGGAGAATTAGGTCTAGTTGCTTACTGCATAATTGATTATGCAAAGACAAAAGAAGTTGTTTTTCTTAAAGCTGTTTACTTTGAATTGACTAAACATGAGAATTCTGTGTACTGTTTTAATTAAATATAGCTAGTACCCTAGAATCGTGATCCTCTATTTCTCGGTTTGACTTCTTGTGTGAGAATATTCGTTGGATTTTCAATTTTCTTTCCGCAACTGTTTCTTACACTTACTGTTTTAGATGGAAAACTGAAAATGCAAATTCCGAGGTTTGCTAATAATTTAGTTATTTAAAATAATATTAAAACGTTTGATGATGTGGGTGTTTGTCCTCTTTCGGTTTCAATGCTGGTGCAATATAGTGTATGTCATTTTTGCTTCTATGAAAGTTTTGTGTTTTGCCTCATAGTTTATGATAATTAGTTGTCTATTGTTGTAGTTTGAATTTTATTTCAAAGGTTTTGTTTTTAGTTGGGCATATTTTTAGAATACTAATTGCTTGTGAAAAAATGACTTTGGACTTGGTGTGAATTTTTATTGCTGCATATCTTGAGCTAATAAAAGTTAGTGCTATGTATATATGATGTTCCACTGAATACTAAACCAATATGTTTCATATGTGTGCAGTTTTGAAGTGGTTTGCTTGCTTGAGGTTGTTGTAATTTATCGAACATGGATAAAGTTTCATCAGACTGTCCATACCCAGGATGCTTCTTTTGTGTCATGAAGGAAGCGAATCCAAGTAAACGCAGAGCAAGTGTACTGAAGTTCTTTAGAGAGCTTCCATGTCAAGATGACGATGGTCAGGTTCTCCCTATCAGTGGGCTTTGGAACACGGCAATGGCACATCCGAATGACCCTGAATTCATTGAGCTGGGAATATTTGAATGCATGTCTGCTCTCATATGGAAAGGGCTGAAGAATCGACGATGGCTTTCTCATGACCAAAATATATACATTCCTTATTATGCAGCTCATATCATTGGTTCCTATACAATGAATATGGAAGAATTTTCTGAAAGTGCTGTGCATGCTGGCGTTATTCCTCCTTTAGTTGAGCTTCTAAGAGGTAGATTGACTTGGGTTGAGCAGAGGGTAGCAGTTAGAGCTTTGGGACATTTAGCTACATATGCCAGCACGTTTCCCACTGTAGCTAGTCATGGTGAAATTCTCGAGCTTTCCATCCAATTAGCGATGAGTTCCTTGGAAATAGTTTATTCTCACTTTTACCAATATGTTGATAGAAGGCTAAGTTATCACTGTGATCTGCTTACACGTGGAATGGGTGGTGTTGAAATGGAGTCTAGGAAGGCTGAGGAATGGGCTAGCCAGTTGCAATGTTGGTCCCTTCAGCTCATTAATTGCTTTGCTTTTAAACCGGAATTTCTTCCTACCATATGCAAGCAAGAATTTCTAACAAAACTACCCGGCATGTGGGGTGGACTTGTTAATGAAAATTCACCCGCTGGTATTGGCTTATTAAGAACAATTTGTCATCAAAAGCTTGGAAGGGGACCTGTTGCCAGTTGCCCTGGAATTATCGAAGCATTGTGTAATATTGCCCGGTCTTCAGATGATTGGCAATATATGGCTATTGATTGTCTTCTATGGTTGCTTCAAGATCCGAATACATGTCACAAGGTAAAATCTTTGTAACTTTGCATTAGCTCCTGGTTCTGTTACTTCGCCTAGTCTTATCCAATGTGTTTATTATGTTCACTAAGGAGGAACTCTGCTGATTGTCTAGTCATGAATGATTGGATAAGCATGTGAATGGAAGTTAATTCTTATGCTTTAAAACTAACTTTAATTCATTAAGGAAATAAAAATAGGAACTGTTATCTCACTCTCTAGGTCTTCAATTAGGTATGAATCTTCTGTTTGAAATGTATCACATTACTGGTGACATATTTCTGTTTCTTCCGTCTGAAGAGTGAAGACTAGAATGGCAGTGTGCTAAGAAGAAAGAAATATATAAATGTTTTAGCCTATTACTTTTGTTTATTTTTTATTTCAATTGAACATATATGCAAATGAATTTCACGTTTGGGCTCATTTTTAGGCTGCTTAAACATAGTTATGACTGCGGCAATTGATAAAAGTGCTGTCATCTGTAGATAGCTAAAAATGCCCGGTTTATGCGTATTGCGTGACAGTAACAATTTGTTTAAATTCTGCTATGCAATACCCACTATTTGATGACACTTATTGATAACTAAGTTTGTATTCATGTTAGGTTTTCCATTTCATGTTTGGGCTCATGAATTTTCAATTCCTCCTTATTAGTTCATTGCTTTCGTTTAATCGAGCACCAATTGCTGTAGACTGTTGAGTTCACTTGAACTAGGTATTGTGAATTTTTCTGTTTGATTTAAGGCCCTGGCTTATATTATATGTAGGTGATTGATAAAGTAGTGCCTGCATTAGTAGACCTTGCGGAAATTACAACTCTAGGCGATCATAAAAAGCTTGGTGATTCCATTGTCAGTGTTCTTCAAGATTGCATCGAGTCACAAGGGTCAGGAAGAAGCTCAATTAGTAGTCGCACTAAAGAGCAGATAGAGGATCTATTAAGTTCGAAGCAGAGATTAAAATGGGAAAAGAATATGCCCAAGGAAGATCTACATATTAAGCAGGCTGCAGCACTGGTTGTCAAGCTTGAAGGAAATTCCCTGTTCTCGTCTGGAAATATTTCTGGTGCTGCATCAAAGTACTCAGAAGCGTTGGCGTTGTGTCCTATGAGATCCAAGAAGGAGAGAGTTGTTCTCTATAGTAATCGTGCTCAATGTTATCTTTTGCTGCAACAACCTTTGGCTGCCATAAGTGATGCTACCCGTGCATTATGTCTCCATAGACCTGTCAACCGTCACGCCAAAAGTCTCTGGAGGCGAGCACAAGCTTATGACATGCTAGGGTTAGCAAAAGAAAGTTTATTGGACGCAATCCTATTTATAAATGAGTGCTCCCAGTCAAATGATCCTGATCTCTCACTGAGGCAAAATAAAGTTCCGGATTATGCTGAGCGATTAGTTAAAAAGCAGATGCGTGCAGCTTGGTTATTTCGAGAGGCGGCTATTAAGCACGGCGGCGTCCATAATCAGGGTGATGGTGGTGATATATATGGCCCGGAGACTGATGACTCTGAATGGGAGACAGCTAGTGAAAGTGATATGGGAAATGATGGTATTGGCGATGATGACGATGGTGATTGGAATAATGACGACGAAAGGAAAGATTAAGACAAACCTACAATAAAAGGTATTTTCAATGAATAATTTCCTGCAGAAATGCTTTTATCAATAATCAATAACAATAATTTCCTTTATATGGTCCTACTCCTTGCTTGTGAATATGCATAATACTGTGGCGGGTGGGGATTGGCTAACATGCCAATGGGTTTGCATCTTTGAAATAGAAAGCCAACACAGTAAGATATTTGATGAGTAAAGTAAAAGATATCATCATATTATGTTCTCTACTTGCAAAATTGTAGATCAACTTGAAGTATAGATATCCTAATTATTGTGGCTAACATTGTCCCAACCCAAAAGGAACACCGAAAATGTAAGTCAGTCCCCTTAGTACTGTTGTTTTACATTTTTTCTTGCCAATTGCAACCTTTCCTTTTTTGTAGCATCACTGAGCTACCTTTTCTTAACTTTGATCATCAACCAAATGTTTGTGCTATCAGCCATGCTCTATGCCGTTTGCTGCTAGTCTTATAAAGCCATTAAATATCATTAAGCACATTTCCCTTTATGAGGCAGACAAGTTGATTTATACTTCTCTTCAAACCAAGGGAATTTATTTGATATAAAAAGGCTGTACCCAAAATATATTTATAAAAGAAAAGAAAAGTAACATAATCTATATTTCCCTTAAGATGCATATCTTGTTGTTCATTTTATTTTGAAAATGGTGTAATAATCTTTTGTTTGAAACTTCCTCCAGGCATAAAGCATGTACACAACGTGGAACTTGTAGAAGAAGATCCTTGATTCAACATGCATGAATGAACCTTGAGTCGACATGCATGTTCTCCTGCACAAATGAAGCAGAGTTGGCTCCTGTGACTGTTCCAACTCTACATTCTGTATGATTAAAAGAAAAAATTTCTCATTCGTTTATTGTAAGTGGTGAGTTGAAAGTGACTACAGTTTTTGGTCTTCATGTTTGTGGTTGAGATTTAATTTATATGAAGCTTTCCATATTCCATGTTTGTTCTCCCCATATTTCTGTCAAATGTAAAAAATTGCAGATTGTAAGTTTGGAGAACTGCATGTCATTTGGAGGATGTGAAGTTTAGTTTTTTTTGTATTTTTGTGCGGTTTGTGTATATAAACCTTGTGCTTAAATTATGTTGAATTCTTTATCCGGATTAATTACCATTTTTGGACATGTCTTATCTGTCATATTTTGGGGCGGACAAAAAAACCAAGTCTGATCTAAATTGATTTAACTGCGGTTCATTTTTTTTTAGTTTTTAGTGGTTTACTATGGCCGAAATCGGATGTGAAATATGAATCCGTCACAAAACTAAAACATACTGAATTGCAATTAATAGGTTGCTTTCATCTTTTTCCAAGTCTACTAGAGTAGCATGCACGGATAGAGAGAGTGACAAACTGTTTTTAGCGTTCTTTTTTATCCTAAAGCACTACCACACTCAACTATGACTATTATTTTTTTTGCTATAGTAATTGTAGTATTAGAATAATTTAAGTCAGGATTATTTTTAGGAATGTGTTGACGTTAAGAATTACTATGAACCAATAGTTTAAGGATTATTTTAGGAATATGTTAGATGCTAAGAATTTCTAGAAACCAAAACTGAATGTGGCCGTTCTGTTATCTATTAACAATTATTGAGTAGTTATTTGGAGGTGTGGGTAAAATGAGGAAAGTGCAAGTTAGAATGGAAATTAGAAAGATGTTGTTTGGAAAGGAGAGACCAAACTTGAATTTCTTGAAAACTTGTAATTACTATTAAGTTTCTCTTATTGGTATTGGTTTCTATGAATTGGTATCATAGCACTTTTGATCATGAAAATAGCGTTGCCATCAAGAATGGAAGGAATGTTTGGTATTTTATGAAGTGTTGAATGAACTTAGAGATAGGAAAAGATAACTTAAAGAGTTGTGACTAGCAATTCCAATCTTTAAAGGAAGTGAAGTTGTTGGGTGAATGATTAGGGTTGAGAAATATTTTGATTCAAGAGGTTTATGTAAAGAAAAAGATCCAAAAAGTTTTGTAGTGGATTAGTGGTGGAGCCTGCATGGTACCAATTATGGATTTTAGCCAATCCAAATGCCTCTTGGGAAAGCAAATTTGGCGAGGAATTGATTGAGTAAAGAATCATGAACTAAAACTGATTTTGAAATCAAGAACTATATCATGAAACAAACCATGGTTAAAAAAAAAAAGCAAAGAAGAGAACTTTAAAATAGAAAGAAACCGTGAGTTTGTTGTTTCAGATTGCTCAAAGATAAAAGCAAAAGTGAAGAAATTGAAGACGTTAACTATTAGGAATTAATAATTTATATTTTAATTAATATTCACAAACTTGGTGACCAAGTTTGTTAGAGGGTATTTTAGTACTTTATTGTTATTTTGTAGCCCTAGTTTTTAGCTTATAAATAGGGTAGTGTAGATGTCATTCAATCATTGTATTGTAATCCTTTTGTAATCCTTGTAGCCGTCATTCTCTATAATACATTCTTCTCTTTTCACCATTATTTCACCTTGTACACCAACAATTGGTATCAGAGTCTGGTTCGGATCAACGGGAAACACGGGAAACACGAGTAAAACGTGAGGATTTCTTTGTGTGATTGATTTTGGTTCTTGATTCTTGTTGAATCTTGAACAAAATCTGATCAGAATCATAATTTTTTGTGATTTTGTGGGTTGGGAAACACTGTGTGCGGTGAGATTCTGAGTGTACTGTACAAGAAGGTTGAAGATGATGAACGGCGGCGGCGGCATGAACACCAAGCTTCCAGTATTTGATGGCAAAAACTGGAATCGTTGGATGATTCAGATGCGTGTACTGTTCGGTGCTCAAGATGTTCTAGATCTTGTCACCGACAGTTATGTTCCGGTAGCAGCAGATGCGACGGAGGAGCAGAAGAACGCGCAGAAGGATACAAGGAAGAAAGATCAGAAAGCATTGTTCTACATCCATCAGTGTGTGGATGCGAATGTGTTTGAGAAGATTGCAGATTCAACGACGGCGAAGGCGGCGTGGGACACACTGGTCAGATGTTACGGTGGTGACGCATCAGTGAAGAAGGTGAAGCTTCAGTCTCTACGTAAGCAGTACGAGAATCTCAACATGAAGAACAATGAGAAAGTTTTTGAGTACATCTCCAGAGTGATTCTGATCACTAATGAGATGAAGGCGTGTGGAGAAACTCTTTCTGAACAAGTAATCATAGAGAAGGTATTGAGATCCCTTACTCCTCAGTTTGATTACATTGTGGTAGCAATAGAACATTCTAAAGATCTGAGCACCATGAGAATTGAAGAGCTGCAAAATAGTCTAGAAGCGCAAGAGTTGCGTCTGACTGAGAGAACTTCTGAAAGGGAAGTAGAGCAGCAGGCTCTGAAAGCAGTTTCTGATAAGAAGCATCAGAAGCAGAGAAGATCTGATGGTGGTCAGAAGTCAGAAACCTCAACTTCTGATAGGCAAAAGAATGCTCAGAAGGGAAAAGAGAAGTATGACAAGAAGAAGATCCAATGTTACTGTTGCAAAAAGTTTGGTCACTTTGCTAGAGATTGTTGGTCAAACAAAGAAAGGAAGTCAGAAGAAGCAAATATAGCCAGAAGTTCTGATGATGAATCTGTGCTACTGATGGCTTCTGAATCTGATGATCAGAATTTGACAGACTGGTGGTATATGGACACTGGCTGCTCAAATCATCTTACTGGAAATAAGAAATGGCTGGTTGATTTTGATTCTGAGAAGAGGACAAAGATCAGATGTGCTGATGACAAATATCTTAACGCTGAAGGTATGGGAAATGTCAGAGTTGTTCTCAACAATGGGAAAACAACATTGATTCAGAATGTGTGGTATGTACCTGGCATAAAAAGCAATCTGATGAGCGTGGGACAATTAATTGAGAAAAGTTTTTCAGTTACCATGAAGGATAATCTTCTGAAGCTGTATGACTGTAATCAGAAGCTGATTATGGAGTCAGAACAAGGAAGGAATAGAACATTCAAGGTGAATTTCAGAACTTCTGACTCTGAATGTCTTAGTGTAACAAGTGTTGTGAAAGAAAGTGAGCTGTGGCACAGAAGATTTGGTCATCTGAATTTCAGAAGCTTAGAACATCTGAATTCGAAGAAGCTGGTACATGGAATTCCTGCAATTAAGAAGCCTGAGAAGTCATGCAAAGTGTGCATGGAAGGAAAGCAACCAAGATTGCCATTTGCATCAGAAGTTGCTCCAAGAGCAAAACATGCATTGGGAGTAGTACATTCTGATGTGTGTGGTCCATTTCCAGTAGAATCGTTCGGAGGGAATAAATACTTCGTGTCATTTGTTGATGAATTCACGAGAATGATATGGGTATCCCTTATTAAGTTCAAACACGAGGTGTTTGCTGAATTCAAGAAGTTTCGAATGAAGGTTCAGAATCAGAGTGGTCAGACTCTGAAGATTCTCAGAACCGATGGTGGGGGTGAGTATAACTCCAAAGAGTTTCAGAAGTTCTGTGAGGAGAATGGAATTGAGCATGAAGTTACTGCTCCTTACACCCCTCAACATAATGGTCTTGCTGAAAGAAGAAATCGTACTTTGCTTGATATGGTGAGAAGCATGCTAAAGGAGAAGAAGCTTCCTCAGAACTTCTGGGGAGAAGCTGTTGCCACCGCAACATATGTGCTCAATAGATGTCCAACGAAGAAGCTGAAGGAAATAGTTCCTATTCAGAAGTGGACGGGAGAAAAGCAAAGTGTTAGTCATCTGAAGGTGTTTGGTTCTGTTTGTTACAAACATGTTCCAGAAGCTAGAAGACAGAAGTTGGATGATAGAAGCAAAGTAATGTTACTGGTGGGGTACCACAGTACGGGTGCGTACAAGCTTTATTGTCCAGAAACTAATAAAGTTGAGTTCAGCAGAGACGTTATTGTGAAGGAATCAGAAGTTTGGAATTGGGATCAGTCTCAATCTGATTCTGGTGTGAGAACTTCTGAAGAAAGGTCAGAAATAAGAATTTCTGAAACTGATGGTGATTCTGACTCTGAAGGAGACTCAGAAGATGAAGGTGATTCTGATGATCCAGATTCTGATGATGATCAAGATTCTGGTGGTGATTCAGACTCTGGGAATATGCCAGACTCTGAAGGTGGTCAAGGTTCTGGAGGAAGTCAACCTTCTGGAGCAAGAGCTTCTGAAGGAGAAACTTCTGAGGACAGAACTTCTGAGGTTCAAGCATCCGGAGAAAGTTCTGAACGAGGTCAGAGGCCACAGAGAATCAGAAACATTCCGAGAAGATTCGAAGAGTTCGACATGTTGCAAGACACTGAAGTAGATTCTGAAGGAGAAATTATTCAGTGTGCCATGTTAGTAGACTCTGAACCCGTGAGTACAGAAGAGGCTCTCAAGCAGAAGTTCTGACTAAAGGCCATGAAAGAAGAACTTGAGGCCATAGAAAGAAACAAGACTTGGAAGCTGACAGAACTTCCAAAGGACAAGAAAGCCATCAGCGTCAGATGGGTTTTTAAGCAGAAGCTAAGGCCAGATGGATCAATTGGCAAATACAAAGCGAGGTTGGTAGCAAGAGGATTTCTGCAGAAACCTGGGCTGGATTATTCTGAAGTATTTGCACCTGTAGCGAGACATGAAACAATCATATTGGTGATTGCAATAGCTGCTAACAGGAATTGGCCTCTGATGCATTTAGATGTGAAATCTGCATTTCTGAACGGTCCATTAGAAGAAGAAGTTTATGTGTCACAACCTCCTGGATTTGTGAAAGAGAATAAGGAAGGGATGGTGTACAGATTACATAAAGCTTTGTATGGATTGAAGCAAGTGCCAAAAGCTTGGAATCAGAAGATTGATTCATTTTTCAAGAAGCAGGGTTTTCAGAAATGTGAGATGGAATACGGTGTTTATGTTCAGCATATTTCTGAAGGAAATATGATTCTGGTGTGTTTGTACGTTGATGACATATTGCTGACCGGAAGTTCTGAACAAGAATTAGCTAAGTTCAAGGTGCTGATGAATGAGTTTGAAATGACTGATCTCGGGAAAATGACATACTTTCTAGGGATGGAGTTCAGATATTCTGAGAAAGGTATCATTTTGCATCAGCTGAAGTATGAACGAGAACTTCTGAAGAGATTTAAGCTGCAGAATTGTAAGGCTGCTATCACACCTGCAGATACGAATCAGAAACTAGATTCTGATTCTGATGGTGAGGATGTGGACGCTACAACCTTCAAACAGTTGGTTGGTTCTCTGAGGTATTTGTGCAATACCAGACCTGATAACCAGACCTGATATTTGCTATGCAGTTGGAATGGTTAGTAGATTCATGAGTAAACCCAAGTGGTCCCATTACTAAGCTGCTGTCAGGATTCTGAGGTATATCAAGGGAACTCTGAAGTATGGAGTGTTGTTCCCTTCTGGAAGAAAGACTGAATCAGAACTTCTGAGTTACTCAGATTCTGATTGGTGTGGAGACAGAGTTGACAGAAGAAGTACTTCTGGATACTTGTTTAAGTTTCTAGGAGGCACTATTTCTTGGTGTTCCAAGAAACAATCTGTTGTTGCTCTATCAACCTGTGAAGCTGAATATATTGCAGGTGCTGTTACTGCATGTCAAGCTGCGTGGATTCTGAACTTGCTGGAGGATCTGAAGATCAAAGTTGACAAACCTCTGAAGTTGATGATTGATAACAAGTCTGCAATCAATCTTGCCAGAAACCCAGTGTTGCATGGGAGAAGCAAGCACATTGAGACCAAGTATCACTATCTGAGAAGTCAAGTTCAGAATGGAGTGTTAGAAGTTCTGCACTGTAGCACTCAGAAACAGTTGGCAGATGTTCTGACCAAGACTATCAAGACGGATCAATTCCTTCGCTTAAGGGATGGAATTTGAGTTGTTAGTTTTGAGGAAATATAAATTAAGGGATGATATTAGGAATTAATAATTTATATTTTAATTAATATTCACAAACTTGGTGACCAAGTTTGTTAGAGGATATTTTAGTACTTTATTGTTATTTTATAGTCCTAGTTTTTAGCTTATAAATAAGGTAGTGTAGATGTCATTCAATCATTGTATTGTAATCCTTTTGTAATCCTTGTAGCCGTCATTTTCTATAATACATTATTCTCTTTTCACCATTATTTCACCTTGTACACCAACGTTAACAATTTATCAATTCATAGCATAGAGATATTCTAATTAAGAACCATTTAAGCCGAAATTTAATGAATAATAATAGCAAAAGAAAACGACAGGAAGCACGAATCAAATAACCCTCATGAGGAAAGTTATGGTGGACCTTAGTTCTTATGGCGCCTCTTTTTAGCTATAATACGCCCGACAAGATTACTATTTAAATCGCTAGAATGAGCTAATTAAGGAACACAAAACAATTAATTGTTGGCTCGTTTATGTCTATGCTGATGTGGATTGATGAGGCTGACCCAGCCTGTTGAATCAGTGGAATAACATCAGATCGTTGTGAGGTGGGGTGGTGCTTATAATTGGAACGCTCAAGTTATTATGAGTGAGGGGAAGGGCTGTTGAGAAAGAAATTTTGTATCTTAAGGTGTTGCTTGGAGGCAGTAGAATATATATTACCTTCTCTTCTTCCGGTAACTTATCTCTGATTCATTTTTATCATTTATTTAAAAAAATATTATATTGATCTTTTTAATTGTCTAAAATAGAGTTAGTTCTTTCTATCTATTACGGATGAATTTAACAGATTGATTTTTAAGTTTTTTATTGCTAATTGACGAGTTAATTAGATGAAAAGATTAATGTGATACGATTTAAAAAATTGAAGATCAATATAATATTTTTTTAAGTTAAGAGATTGAAATGAATTGCATATAAAATTAAAGGATAAAAATAATATTAAATCTACAATTAAATATGATAATGATAAGGTTTGGACATAATACTATAATACACATTTTTATATCCGCAATTTAAAAAAAAATCTCGTATTCAAACTTATACCCACATAAGCGTCAAAGTTTATGAACATGTAAATATCTATACCCGGCGGATCTAGAAATTATCTTTGGTGGGGGTTAGAAAATAATTACATTTTTTGATTGAAGAAAAAGTCACAAATTAAAAAAAAAAAACATAATTTAAATGATAAAAAACTCAAAACTAAAACCATATAATTACAAAAATGATAGTTTTTTGCCAAAATTTATCAATATATACTCTATAATTATTTTATATAATTATACATGTATTCAAGAGAAAAAAAATAGCCAATATTAGTAGTTAAGCAAAACACTTTACTAATTAATCTTTTTAATAATTAAGAAAATTACTTGCCTTAACCGTAGTTCAAGTTAAAATATTACAATCAATCAATATTTAAAAATTTAAAATCTTTTTAGATGATAACTCATTTATTTTATTAATAAAATTTATTCAAATATCTAATTTTTTAATAAAATATAAAAAAAAAATTCTATAAAATTATAATTAATAAAAAATAGAAGTAAGCAATAAAATTGATTTAAAAATTATATATTGGAAAATAAGTAATAAAAAAAAACATATATAATAATTTATGGGTGCTAAAAAAATTACATATCCTAGTTTTAATAAAAAAAAATCTTGTGGGGGGGCTTGAGGCCCCAATTTCCATAGAGTGGATCCTCCCCTGCGCATACCCGTACCTATTACCCACATTCTTATTAAAATTAAATAGATTAATTATTAAATATCATATAATTTTAAGTTTTTAAAAACATTAAAAAGTTTTCAAATAATTTATTGTTGAAATAAACAAACACTTATTTAAATACGCAATGGTTTAACATTGATATACTTTTTATAATTGAAAGACATATATTTTTATATAATAATATAAATTAAAATATATAAATATAGATGAATTACATAAATATATATTGTGCGGGTATGGGGCGTGTAATACACGGTATTTTAATTACTCTGGATAATATTAGTTGTGATCTACTGAGTTCCAGTGTACTCTGAGGAATTATCTGCAAAGATAATTAGAGTAACAGTTGAGCTCAGAGCAAATCTAATTAATATTATCTGACTCTGAGATATTTAAGTATTTGAAACTTTAGAGACTTTTTGGACAATTAGTAGTATTACAATTGATGATATTTTACTATATCATTTCTTTTCCACTCTTTTTCCATTTAGAAACAAATAAAAAAAAAAGGATAGAAAGAAGTTGGAGAGAAAGAAGGAGAAAGGAAAAGAAAGAAGAGGAAAAAAAGCTCAAGAACACAAGATCTTCAAACATCATCCATTCTTCATCAAATCATCTTCCAATCTTCATCATCATCTTCTAAGCAAGGTGGGTTCTAGATAGATACCTTAGTTGTAGAATTTCATGAGTTTTAGAGTTAGATTGGAATTGTGAGAAAATGAGAAATTGTGCTAAAATCATGAATCTAACGGATGAAATGCAATATAAATGTTGTTTAATACTTGTGGGTATGACTATACTGTGTTTTGATTGTTATGTTAAGGATTGGAGGTGTTTTGAATGGGAAAAATATGGTTTTTGGATGAAGAACAACGCTGTTGGGAAGTTGGGTTTTCCAGGCTTCGCCTAGCGAACCTGGGACGAGTCCAAGCGAACAAACTTTCGAGGGTTTACCTAGCGAACCCGGCAGCGAAGGTTAGCGAAGGTTCGCCAACGACGTTCGCCTAGCGAACTTTATGCCTTTTCAGTGCTATTTGGTTCTGCCTTGCTTCGCTAAGGTGTTCGCGAAGCGAAGGGCGAGGCGAATGTTCGCGAAGCGAACTTTAGGTCTGTTTTTGCTCTGTTTGTTCATTCGCCTGGAGCTTCGCCTAGCGAAGGCTGGAGCGAATGCTCGCTGGGAAGTTCGCCTAGCGAACATGACAGATTTTCCCATTTTGTTTCCTTCATAACTTTTTAACCGCGACTCCGATCGGGGCGTTCTTGGTACCGGTGGAGAGCTTTGAGAATACTCTATCTAGTGGAAGTGGGAATTATCGGTTTTAGTGCCTGATTAAATAATCGGAGGAAAACCAAGAGTGGTACCATTATGTCGAATTATCATATGTGATTCTATTGTGCCAATGTGATATGATGTGCTTACCCTACTGTTGTTATCATAATTGAGAGTGAATCTGCATGCTAAAATGAAATGAAGTAGGTAGAGTGAGAATATTACCATTGAATTATGTTGGAATCTAGTAACGGCTAGGAAAGTGTCGAATACAATCGTGTTGGGTTTTGATCGCGTAATCGTAACCGTTTATCTTGCGGTGTAGTTTCATGTGACTCGAGCTCCTCCTCTGAAACGTATGCATACTTACTTGGCAGGTTTGATTCCCGCGTGTAGTACGAATGGAACCTATATGGTAAAGAGACTTGTGATGGTTAACAGGCCATGAGAAGTGACGGTTCACGGTTAACAGGCCGATGATCCCGAATCCATTTCGTATGCCAAGTAACTACGAGGATCCATGACTCGGGTCGACTTCTAGACGTAGAAGCGGACGGGAAAAAGGGATGCCTTGGAAAGGTTATCGATTAGCGAGATTCTTGAGTTAACAGGCTCAGGACTTACTTTTGCACTACGGTGAGTTAACAGACTCTCGAGTGCGGATCCATATAGGGTGTGTGAGTGCTCAAAGTCATTTCCCTTCCCTTTTGACTTGAGTTAGGTTTGTTAGAACCTTGTAGAGCCGAGAGGACTATAAGATAGCAAACTCACTGAGATTTGATGTATCTCACCCCACGTTGTTGTTTACATCACAGGTACTACAGGTTCAGCGAAGGGTAAGGACAAAGTGGTTTGACTTTTCCTTACGGATCGTAGCTTTTGAGATGGCATGGCTTCCACTATGGTGTTTTATTTTGAGATCATTGTATTGATCTAGTTCTTAGTGTATTTTGGGACATCTTGTATATGTTATGCCATAGACTTTCGAACCTTGTACTTAGGGCATTTAATGTATATAATGTGTTGACTAGGAACTTATGGTATTTCAGTACCAAATACTTGAATTCATGTATAATATATATGCTTTGATGTATGTTATTATGTATGGGTGTTACAGTTGGTATCAGACCAGGTCGTATCCTCGACCTAGCCATGAAATAGTATAAGTATTTCTTTCCGTTTCATATGCATTGTGTCGCCATTGGTCTTACGTGTTATATTTATGGTATTAAGCCTGATCAACTTAATCCTATCTGTATGACATTTAGGAACATGGTCGACGGGTGCAGAAACAACCGTGGGAGACCGAGAACTACTCCAGCAGGGACAAATCCGCCAGGGGATGAAGGGAATGCCCCTTTGTATCAATTCATGCAGCAGATGCAGCAACAGCAGAATCAGTTTGTGCAACAAATGGTACAACAAATGGCTGGTGGCGTGCATCCTCCAGTGGTTGTTCCCGAAGCTGCAGGGGGAACCTTTAGGGATTTTATTCGTATGAATCCTCCCGAGTTTCAGGGAGGGTTAGATCCAGTAAAGGCTCATGAATGGATATCCGGTATGGAGCGGATTTTCTTGATAGTTCAGTGCAGTGAGGAAAATAAGGTTGTTTTCGCTTCTCACTTGTTGAAGGGTCCTGCCATGAGGTGGTGGGAGAGTGCTTCAGCCTTAATGACAATTCAAGAGGTACCGAAGGTATGGGATCAGTTTAAGATAAATTTCATGGAGAAGTATTTCCCAAGTTCCTTAAGGTCTCAGAAGGAATTCGAGTTTCAACAGTTGAGACAAGGCAACTTGACTGTGGCTTCTTATGCAGAAAAGTTTGAGGTTATGGCTGCTTATTCTAGGCAGGCTATGTATGATTCTGATGAGAGGTGGAAGATTGATCCGTTTCTTTTTGGTTTGAGGGCCGAAATTTTGCATAGTGTGTCGCAGAGGGAATTCACTAACTATGCTGAGTTGTTACGACAGTGTTATGTGGCGGAGCATAGCTTAAAGAAAGTGCAAGCAGAAGGAGAGTTGAGTTGGGTGAATCAAAATGATCGTGGGAGATCGAATCAACCATTTAGGCCAAGGCAATAATCTTTCAAAGGGAAGCAATTTCAGAGTTCTAGGACTAGTGCGCCTCCGGTATGCCGTACTTGTGGAAAAAATCATCATGGTAGGTGCAGTTTGGAGGGAATAAGGTGTTATCAGTGTAATAAGGTAGGCCATGTATCGAGGGATTGTCCTCAGAGGAGGAATCAGACGCAAGAGAAGAATACCGGGCGAGTGTATACCTTGGATGCGAGGAAAGCAAAGGATGATAACTCTTTGATTGCTGGTACGTGTTTTGTGAATGGAAATCCTTGCTTTGTTTTATTTGATTATGGAGCTACACACTCTTTTGTATTGATGCAATGTGTAAAGCGGCTTGGGTTGCAAGTGGTTCCTTTGTCTCCACCCATGGTGGTTACTACCGCCATGGATGAGATGGTTGAAACACCTTTAATGTGTGAAAATTGTGTTTTATCTGTGGATGGAAGAGTTTTCCAGATTGATTTGATTTGTTTACCACTTAAGAAAGTGGATGTTGTTCTGGGAATGGATTGGCTTTCAGCTAATTCGGTATTTATCGGGCGTGAAGAAAAACTAATTATTATTTCATCTACTGAAGCTACTCCGAAGGATGTTTTGACAACTATTTTAGAAGGTACGGTTGGAATGATAAATTTCTTGTTTGAGGAGGAAAAGTACGTTCTTTTGATTCTTACTAAGGAGGATAGTAGTAACTTTCAAGTTTTGAGTATTCCGGTAGTTTGTGAGTTTCCTGAAGTTATCCCCGAGGATATCACTTCTCTTCCACCGGAGCGGGAAGTTGAATTCTCTATTGACCTGATACCAGGAATGGCTCCAATATCCGTTTCTCCGTATCGGATGGCACCACTTAAATTAAGAGAATTAAAGGATCAATTGGAAGAGTTGTTGGCTAAGCATTTTGTTCGACCCAGTGTTTTGCCCTGGGCAGCTCCAGTGTTATTGGTAAAGAAGAAGGATGGTGGAATGCGGTTGTGTATTGATTACCGTCAGCTAAATAAGGTCACCATCAAGAATAAATACCCATTACCAAGGATAGAAGATCTGTTAGATCAATTGAAAGGAGCCTGTGTATTCTCGAAGATTGATTTACGGTCGGGTTATCATCAAATTCGTGTGAAGAGTTCAGATGTACCAAAGACCGCGTTTAGAACCCGTTATGGTCATTATGAATTTTTGGTGATATCTTTCGGTGTGACGAATGCTCCGGCAGTTTTCATGGATTATATGAATCAGATATTTCAACCTTACTTGGACCAATTTGTGGTGATTTTCATTGATGACATTCTTATCTATTCTCGTGATCCTCAAGAGCACGGAGAACACCTAAGAATCGTTTTATCCATTTTACAAGAGAGACAACTTTTTGCCAAGCTAAGCAAGTGTGAGTTTTGGATGTCGGAGGTGAATTTTCTTGGACATGTCATATCTCAGGGAGGTGTAGCGGTTGATCCATCAAAAGTTAAAGCAGTGATTAATTGGGAGAGACCGAAGAATGTGTCTAAAGTTAGAAGCTTCTTGGGATTAGCAGGTTATTATAGAAGGTTTATTAAAGGCTTTTCCCAACTGGCTTTACCGATGACGAGACTTGCTCGGAAGGATTATTCGTATGAATGGGATTCGGCTTGTGAGCAAAGTTTTATGAGTTTGAAGGAAAGATTGACGACTGCTTCTGTTTTGGTTATTCCTGATCCTAGCAAGTCGTATGAGGTATATTGTGATGCATCGAAGATGGGATTAGGAGGTGTGTTAATACAAGATGGACATATGGTGGCTTATGCTTCTCGACAGTTGAAAGTCCATGAAGAGAATTATCCAACGCATGATTTAGAATTGGCGGCAGTTGTATTTACTTTGAAAGTGTGGCGTCACTATTTGTATGGTGTACGTTTTGAGATGTTTAGCTACCACAAGAGCTTAAAGTACCTCTTTGATCAGAAGGAATTGAACATGCGTCAAAGGAGGTGGATGGAATATTTGAAGGATTATGATTTGGAGTTAAAATACCATCCGGGTAAAGCGAATAAAGTGGCGGATGCATTGAGCAGGAAGGTGTTGCATAATGCCGAGTTGATGATGCTAGAGTACACTTTATTGGAAAAATTTCGAGATCTAAATCTTCAATTTGTTTGGACCCCCAATGGTGTGATTATGGAAAATTTGAATATCAATTCTGCTCTTAGGTAAGAAATCCAAAAAGAGCAAGGGTTAGATGAGAAGTTACAAGAAGTGTTAGTACAACCAGGTTTTGTGCGAGCTACCGACATAATTATTTTGTTTAATCAAAGGATTTGTGTTCCGGATAATGCGGAGTTAAAAAGGAGGATTTTGGAAGAAGCGTATAAGGGTACTTTTACTATACATCCGGGGTCTTCAAAGATGTATCAAGATTTAAAGAGGGACTATTGGTGGTCCGGGATGAAAAAGGATATTGTCGTGTATGTGTCGGAATGTGTTGTGTGCCAACAAGTGAAGATTGAACACCAAAGACCAGGTGGCTTGTTGCAACCTTTAGAAATTCCGGTATAGAAATGGAATAGTATTTCTATGGATTTCGCCGTTGGACTACCCCGTACTTAGGGTGGTTATGATTCGATTTGGGTAATTGTGGATCGGTTAACGAAATCCGCGCATTTCTTAGCTGTGAAGACTACCTACAAGGCGAGTCATCTCGCAAGGTTGTTCATTTTGGAGATAGTGAGATTGCATGGTATTCCTACTAGTATCGTTTCGGATAGAGATCCAAAGTTTACTTCCAGATTTTGGAGAGCTTTTCAACAAGCTATGGGAACGAAGTTGTGTTTGAGTACGTCTAATCATCCACAAACGGATGGTCAGACGGAACGGACAATACAAACAATGGAAGACATGTTGAGAGCTTATGTACTTGAAAGTGGAGGAAATTGGATAAAACTTTTGCCGTTGATTGAGTTCTCTTATAATAACAATTATCATGCAAGTATTGGTATGACACCTTATAAGGCATTGTATAGAAGAAAGTGTAGGACACCTTTGTGTTGGGCAGAAGTTGGTGAAGATAGAATGTTGGGACTCGAGATTATTCACGAAACTACGGAGAAGATTAGGATGATCCGTGATAAGGTCAAACAAGCACAAGATCGTCAGAAGAGTTATGTGGATAAACGGAGAAGACCTTTAGAATTTGAAGAAGGCGATCACGTGTTTTTGAAAGTTACTCCGAGATTGCGGTTGAAAGGACAATTTCGATCGCAGAAATTAAGTCCGAGATACGTGGGACCGTATCAGATTTTGGAAAGAATTGGTGAAGTAGCTTACAGATTGGTCTTACCGCCTTCTCTGTCGGAGATGCACGACGTTTTTCATGTGTCTCAGCTTCGAAAATTTGTCCCAGATCCTCTTCAGCCAATTTTACCAGATACAATTGAGATAGAAGCAGATTTGACTTTTGAGCCTCAACCGAGTCGTATCACAGGAAGAGAAACTAAGGTGTTAAGGAATAAAGAGATTCCTCTTTGAAATTCTGGCACAGATATCAGATGTCCTACACAGATGTTGAGACACTGATATCCAACACAATGAACAAGATAACAATAAAAATAACAGTGCAGAAAGTAAATAACACAGTGATATGTTTACCCAGTTCGGATCAATAATCCTACTCTGGGGGCTACCAAGCCAGGGATGAAACCAATATACGATAGTATCGATTCACAGATCATACAATAACCAAATAATCTGCTCACTTAATCACTACCCTTCCTATGACTTCTACCTAAGACTCACCTAGGTATGAGGCCCTCCTCAAATCCCTCTACAACCACAACCCGTGATTGGTTTCTTTCCACACAAGTAACAACCGAAAGTCACACTTTCAAAACACACAATTCTCAATACTTTAAAGCTTATGAGAATTGACACACAAGAAACTCAATGCTTAAAAGCTTATGAGTAACTGACAGAACTTACAGCACAAAAACCAGTCCTTATACTGTTATCAGAATGATACCAGTTAGGCTCACAAAATACACTCGAAAACCCTAACAAAAACACATGTAAGTTCCACACCTAAACTAGGTTTACATCAGTCAATATATAGCATTTAATCTGGACTGAATTGGGCTTCAAAAATGCAGTAAATAGACTGCTCACAAATCTGTAAAATAAACTCCAACAAAATAGGTCTTCAATCTAAAGTTTCCTATTATGTCTCCATAATTAGAAACAACAGAAAATCCGAAAAACCAACAAATAAACACAATCCAAAAATGCTTTGGATGCCACATAGGATAACCAAATATTCACAGAATATTCAGTAACAAATCTCAGCAACAGAATCTGCTTGTAAAACTGAATCCAGACGCGATGTCCTATAAGCAGGTATGGGACATCTTCATTCGACAAGTTGAATGCAGCAAATTAGTTTTAGCAAAATAAATGCCAACCATAGAATCAAAGAAATAACACTATTGTTAAGGTCCAATGGGATGAGACGCATCCGGGCGATGCAACTTGGGAATTAGAATCGGAGATGCGGGAGGCCTATCCTCATCTTTTCAGGTATTTGTTTTAAATTCGTGGGCGAATTTCTATTTAAGGGGGGAGGATGTAATACCCCGTATTTTAATTACTCTGGATAATATTAGTTGTGATCTACTGAGTTCCAGTGTACTCTGAGGAATTATCTGCAAAGATAATTAGAGTAACAGTTGAGCTCAGAGCAAATCTAATTAATATTATCTGACTCTGAGATATTTAAGTATTTGGAACTTTAGAGACTTTTTGGGCAATTAGTAGTATTACAATTGATGATATTTTACTATATCATTTCTTTTCCACTCTTTTTCCATTTAGAAACAAATAAAAGAAAAGGATAGAAAGAAGTTGGAGAGAAAGAAGGAGAAAGGAAAGGAAAGAAGAGGAAAAAAAGCTCAAGAACACAAGATCTTCAAACATCATCCATTCTTCATCAAATCATGTAATGCCCTGTATAATATATATCTAGAATAATACAATACAAGCATTTTATTTGGTACTGACACATCCAAAGCGCCTATTGGCATAGTTCACATACTTGTCCATTTCTAAAACATAAGTACAACACATGGCACAAGTCATGGAAACTAACTAAAGAAAAATAAAATCTAAGAATATACAATATCCTCAATTGTATACAGCAAATGCATAGCGGAATAAGCTCTACTAAGCTTCTCTTGAAACCTCCAAGCATAGCTCCACTTGTAAATCAAACCTGCAAGTACCTGAAATATAGCAACTATAGTGGGGTGAGATACATCAAATCTCAGTGAGTTCCCTATCTTATAGGCCCTCTCGGCTTTACAGGGTTCTACCTTATCCTAACTCAAGTCGGGGGAAAAGGAACTAGACCTTGAGTTCAAATATCTCTAACTAGAGAAACCATCGCGTAAGACACAAACGCCAACTAGTTAAGGAATCTTTCCCCGGCCATCCCACCCAAGGAGATTAAACACGGGTCACGGATCCTTAACGTAAATAACTTTCCCCGGCCATCCCTCTCAAAGAGATTAAACACGGGTCACGGTTATCTACTATTGGTACTTTCCCCGGCCATCCCACACCAAAGGATTAAACACGGGTCACTAATACCAATCACCACGTAACTTTCCCCGGCCATCCCACACAAGGAGATTAAACACGGGTCACGGTTACTCACTTAATAAATACTTTCCCCGACCATCCCACACCAAAGAATTAAACACGGGTCACTAATATTTATCAAGGAACACACACTTAATAAATACTTTCCCCAGCCATCTCGCACAAGGAGATTAAACACGGGTCACTAATATTTATTAAGAGATAAATACACACCGGAGGAATTACAATCCTCCACCGACAACTACTTATCAAAGACACTCTTCTAGTATCGATGCATAAGCATTGTTCTCAACACATCTCATAACACCTAGTTACATCTCTAGGTTATTCCATTGATCTAAGGTTTCCTCCCTCTTCCTAATTCATTTTAAGCATGCATATATATATATCATTCACCATTCGCAATTAGATAGACATGGTATAATCACAAATATTACAAGTAAAGACACATAATCACACATCAGAAAAAACATCGCTTTTCACATTTACATAGTTAACACAATACGTAGGTTTCCTCCGATTACTTTAATCGGGTAACAAATCAATATTTCCCACTCTTATCCCGTAGGATATTTCCACAGCTTTACATCGGCTATAAATATGCCTCGATCGGATTTACGATCCAAAAGATGTCAATTCCAACATTTCACCAAAACCTTACTTTCCTTCATTTCCCACTAAATGAAATATCCCACACAATACCCAAGATTTCCACTTTTTATCAGATAGAGGGTCGCCATAGCTTTCTAATGACACCAAGAGCGTCCCGATCCGAGTTACGGATCAAAAGTTATGAAGGAAACAAAATGGGAAAACTGTCATGTTCGCTTTGCGAAGCAGCCAGCGAATGCTCGCTCCCTCACCCGCAGTGCGAAGATCCCAGCGAATGCCTAGCCAACACTGGTTCACTGCCCCATTCGCAGTGCGAACGTCTGGCGAACCAAGTCAGAACTGAAATGGGGTAAAGTTCGCAGTGCGAACCTCTGGCGAATGTTCGCCCTCACCTTCGCCGTGCGAAAAGCCAGCGAGTGCTCGATCCCTCCTTCGCTAAGGGATTCACAGTGCGAACCTGCGAAAACTGGGTTTCCCAGCAGTGTGAAAACAGAGCTTTGGGACCAAAAACCCATCCAAAACTTCACCCAACACACAAACTTGCATTTACAGATGATCATACATGGATAATGATTATACTACACAGTTTATAACTCATTTTATCCGTTAGATTCCATTGATTCAATAATTTATCATTTTCTCTCAACTTCTAACCTAAGTTCCAACCATCTGTTTCTAGAACTTAGAGTTTGTAACTAGAACCCACCTGATAGTTGAAGAGGAGTTTGAAGAAGATGGTAATGATGATGATCCATGGGTTTCTCTCTTCTCCCTTCTACTTCTCTTCTTCACTTTCTCTTCTTTCTCTTCTTTCTTGTTTTTCTTTCTTTTCCTTTTCTTAACATATATATATATATATATATATATATATATATATATATATATATATATATATATATATATAATATAATCCAATAGAGTGAAATATCTCCAATTGATATTTTGTCATCACAACCAATTGATCAATTATTAGAGTTATCCTAAAAGTCTCTCTTGAACTAATAATAAATTGATCTCTTCAAAGTTCATTAGTTGCTCTATTGATCCCAAGTGTCGATACTTAAGGTACTTAAAGGATTCCATTAATCCAATTTACTAAAGATAGAGCACATAGATACTCATCCGATCTCATCTGATATCCAATTGAGCATTTACATAATACGGGGTATTACAAATCATCTTCCAATCTTCGTCTTCATCTTCTAAGCAAGGTGGGTTCTAGATAGATACCTTAGTTGTAGAATTTCATGAGTTTTAGAGTTAGGTTGGAATTGTGAGAAAATGAGAAATTGTGCTAAAATCATGAATCTAACGGATGAAATGCAATATAAATGTTGTTTAATACTTGTGGGTATGAATATACTGTGTTTTGATTGTTATGTTAAGGATTTGAGGTGTTTTTAATGGGAAAAATATGGTTTTTGGATGAAGAACAACGCTGTTGGGAAGTTGGGTTTTCCAGGCTTCGCCTAGCGAACCTGGGGCGAGTCCCAGCGAACAAACTTTCGAGGGTTCGCCTAGCGAACCCGGCAGTGAAGGTTAGCGAAGGTTCGCCAACGACGTTCGCCTAGCGAACTTTGTGCCTTTTCAGTGCTGTTTGGTTCTGCCTTGCTTCGCTAAGGTGTTCGTGAAGCGAAGGGCGAGGCGAATGTTCGCTAGGAAGTTCGCGAAGCGAACTTTAGGTCTATTTTTGCTCTGTTTGTTCATTTGTCTGGAGCTTCGCCTAGCGAAGGCTGGAGCGAATGCTCGCTGGGAAGTTCGCCTAGCGAACATGACAGATTTTCCCATTTTGTTTCCTTCATAACTTTTTAACCGCGACTCCGATCGGGGCGTTCTTGGTACTGATGGAGAGCTTTGAGAATACTCTATCTAGTGGAAGTGGGAATTATCGGTTTTAGTGCCCGATTAAATAATCAGAGGAAAACCAAGAGTGGTACCATTATGTCGAATTATCATATGTGATTCTATTGTGCCAATGTGATATGCTGTGCTTACCCTACTGTTGTTATCATAATTGAGAGTGAATCTGCATGCTAAAATGAAATGAAATAGGTAGAGTGACAATATTACCATTGAATTATTTTGGATTCTAGTAACGGCTAGGAAAGTGTCGAATACAATCGTGTTGGGTTTTGATCGCGTAATCGTAACCGTTTATCTTGCGGTGTAGTTTCATGAGGCTCGAGCTCCTCCTCTGAAACGTATGCACAATTACTTGGCAGGTTTGATTCCCGCTTGTAGTACGAATGGAACCTATACGGTAAAGAGACTTATGATGGTTAACAGGCCATGATAAGTGACGGTTCACGGTTAACAGGCCGATGATCCCGAATCCATTTCGTATGCCAAGTAACTACGATGATCCATGACTCGGGTCGACTTCTAGACGTAGAAGCAGATGGGAAAAGGGGATGCCTTGGAAAGGTTATCGATTAGCGAGATTCTTGAGTTAACAGGCTCAGGACTTACTTTTGCACTACGGTGAGTTAACAGACTCTCGAGTGCGGATCCATATAGGGTGTGTGAGTGCTCAAAGTCATTTCCCTTCCCTTTTGACTTGAGTTAGGTTTGTTAGAACCTTGTAGAGCCGAGATGACTATAAGATAACGAACTCACTGAGATTTGATGTATCTCACCCCACGTTGTTGTTTACATTACAGGTACTACAGGTTCGACGAAGGGTAAGGACAAAGTGGTTTGACTTTTCCTTACGGATGGCATGGCTTCCGCTATGGTGTTTTATTTTGAGATAATTGTATTGATCTAGTTCTTAGTGTATTTTGGGAGATCTTGTATATGTTATGCCGTAGACTTTCGAACCTTGTACTTAGGGCATTTAATGTATATAATGTGTTGACTAGGAACTCATGGTATTTCAGTACCAAATACTTGAATTCATGTATAATATATATGCTTTGATGTATGTTATTATGTATGGGTGTTATAGGGTGGGTGGGTACTAAGGTGCCTATACCCGCACTCATACCTGCTTATTTTTATGGGTAATTATCCGAGCACATGTCCGTACTCATTTTTGAAGGTTTTTACCTTACCCGTTGTGGGTAATTTTGCGGGTGCTTATTAAAGATGAGTCAAATTGTCATCCCTGCCTACAATGTATAGAGAAATGCTTATCTAAGATTATTTACTTACTTTTTCTTAAATTATTTAGTAAAGTTAAGCTTATCTAAGATTATTTACTTGTGTTTTTGTTGTAAATTGATGTTGTTAAGAACAAACCAAAATATGAAGAAAAAAAAAGGTTGAGTTTCTTGAACACACGAGAAATCCTATTAGATTTTACAAAAGATAGAGAAGAAGGAAGAAGAAGAAGAATATAACTTGGTTAAAATTGCTTTTCTATTCACTTATTCAATAAAGGTTCAAAGATTACAAGTGAATACCAACAATTAACCTTTCTCAACAACCTGAGAGAACTGGTCTATTTATAGACTACTAAGCTAACTTAGGCTACAAGCTAACTTAAAAATTGGGTTTACAAGAAAGATCCAATTCGACATGCTAACTTAAACACAAAGCTAACATATTTCGACAACATGTTTGAACAAACTTCGACTCCAGCATGCACAACTCCTGTCGAACCATAAAACTACCCTTGTCGACACTAGAGTTCAATCCAAAAAACCACAAATCTTCACCTTAGAACAAACTCTACACTAACAAGGGAACAAACTAGTTTTCAACATGCAGCTTTATCAACTGCATACAGTGGAAAAACTTGATACTCGACAATGTCTTGGTGATCATATTAGCAGCATTGTCACCAGTCGAAACCTTCAGCACTTAGGCTTCTCCACACTTGATTATCTCTCTGACGAAGTGCAGTCTCACATCAATGTGCTTGGTTCACTCATGATAGGCTGAATTCTTCGACAGGTGTATTGCACTTTGACTATCACATTTAACAGCTATAACTTGACCTTGAAGTTTCAGCTCCTTAGTAAAACCTTCAAGCCACAATGCTTCTTTCACAGCTTCAGTGAGGGCAATATATTCTGCTTCAATGGTTGATAAGGCAACAACCTTCTGAAGTGTTGCTTTCCAACTGATTGTTGTGCCGAACATAGTGAGCACATATCCAAAAATAGATTTTCTAGAATCCATACAACCTGCATAATCGGAGTCGACAAATCCTTTGATTTAGACTTCGTTATCATCACCACAGGCTCCACCATAAATCAGGACTCTGCTCAGAGACCCATTGATGTACCTAAGAATCCACTTTAATGCTTCATAGTATGCCTTTCCAGGATTGGCCATATACCTGCTTACAAGGCTCACTCCGTACAATATGTCTGGCCTCGTACAAAGGATAACATACATCAAAGAACCTATTATACTAGCAAATGGAATGTTATTCATATAGGCTTTTTTGAATTTAATACTTGGACTTTGAGTCGAACTCAGCTTGTACTGAGGATTAGTCGGTGTTAGAACATGCTTTGAATTCGACATGATAAACTTGTCGAGAATCTTCTTTATGTATGCCTCTTGAGATAAGCATAATCTCGGCTGCTTTCTATCTCTCCTGATGTCAATCCCAAGAATTCTGGAGGCAGCACCCAAATCCTTCATGTCGAACTCCTTATCTAGTTCAACATTCACCTTCATAACATCTTTGACACTATTGCTTGCTATGAGGATGCCATCCACATAAAGCAACAAAATAACAAGTGAATTTCCATGTCGAAATATGAAGTAAACACAGTGGTCAAACTATATCTTAGTGAAACCAATGTGTGCCATGAACTTTTCGAATATCCAATTCCATTGTCGAGGAGATTGTTTCAGGCCATACAAAGACCTATTCAGCTTGCTCACATAATCTTCCTTTCCCTTTTCTGCATACCCATCATATTACCTCATCAAGATTGTTTCATCTAGATCACCATACAGGAAACTTGTTTTCACATCCATCTGTTCAAGATCTAGGTCAAACTTCGCCACCATGGTTAACAACATTCTAATGGATTTATGCTTTACAACAGGTGAGAACACATCATTGAAGTTGATACCTTCTTTCTGAGTGAACCCCTAGCAACAAACCTTGCCTTAAAATGCTTCGACATCACTCGTTTGATTCCTTCCTTAACCTTGAAGATCCACTTACAGCTGACTAACCTGGCCCCTGCAGGTTTCTCGATCAACTTCCAAGAGTTATTATCATGAAGAGATCTCATCTCATCATTCATGGATTTTAGCCATTTAGTCTTGTCTCGACTTCTTATAACTTCCTTATAGTCTCTAAGTTCTTCGTCCAGAACCTTACTTGCAGAGATTAAGGCATAAGCTATAAAATCTGCATAACCAAGTCTCTAAGGTGGCTTGATGACTCTTCTAGACATGTCTCTTTCCAACAGGTAGTCATTATCAGTCTCCCTAGCTTCGACAATAGCTTTTGCATCTTCTTCGACTTCATCTGAGTCATGCAATTCCGCATCATTATGTTCCACCTCAACAAGAATTTCTTCTTGTTTCAGCTCTTCTTCAGAGATCTTCGAACTTCGACCAATGCCATCATTTTTTTTGAAGGGAATAAATAAGGATGAGAATAAGCCATGGTTGAAACTGATATCATTGGTATTGTTAATGATAGGGAAATAAACATAGAGATTGTGTTGTATTTGACCCTAATGCCATGAACTAAAGAATTATAATCATTGTAGCCCAGTTTGAGTTTAAACCAATGATGTTCCAAATGATTTAAGTCATTTGTAAATACTTAGGCGATGCAATTGATGATCCACACTTACATTTGAGGCAGTTTATAGAGGTATCTAGAAATTTCAAGATTCATGGAGTCATCAATGATGCTTTTAGGTTGAGACTGAAGGTATAGAAAAACTCAAGAAAGGGGGATTGAATTAAGTTTTAACAAAACTTTGGTTAATGAAAACTTTTAACACAAGGGTTAACAAGAGAGAATAAACAGAAAGATACAAATATTTTTATCCTGGTTCACTATTAACTAAGTTACTCCAGTCCACCTGCCAAGGTGATTTTTCCTTCAACAAGGACTTAATCCAATGATCTCGACATATTACAACAAGTTCATTTAAGTATTTAGAAAAACACCTTAGCCTTCTCAAGTCTACAGACTAACACTTAGTCACTTGAGGAAATCAATATTAATAAAGATACAATCAGATTGTTTATAGTAATGCTTCTTTAAAGCAGATGAAACAAAAGTTTAAGTACAGAGATCTACACAAATATAAGCAATAACTCTTGTGTATATGGAATGAGTATAGATTGTTTCACTTCTTTTTGTATGTGTTCGCTATAATTCTTTTAAGAAGGAATGATCTCTATTTATAGTTGAACGTTGAAGCCTTGAGGGATATAAGTGTAATATTTCAACCCAGCTGTTGCAACGATAACATTTGACCTGTGAGAGATAAAAGCAGCAAAGTCTCACCATATCCCATGTACCAGTACTAACTGATAATCAATTTATATCAATATAGGCAAGTCTACATGTATGAATACTTCCTTCACACGTTTCTATCTTGTCTATCCTTTTTTATTAGCTTTATCTTGTAAGACCAGTGAATAAAAGAATGAGTGTTTTCTGAATCTTCAGTGTCTTTAAGATTCTTAGAAATGCTTTCTTCAGAATTTTCAGAATACGCTCAGCAGAGCCTTGTATTCAAATTCTTCAGAGTTTGAACTTCAGAAATGATATCTTCAGAGTAGTTTATCAGAGCTAGAAGCGAGACTTCTTCTTAGAAGCATAATACTTTCTTTGTCTTCAGAGGTATTCAGCATTCATTAGAAATGCTAATGTTTCTTCAGAAAAGAACAAAGTGAATTCTTTTAGACATGCTTGAGACTCTGATTTGAGGTTCTTTGAGAGTTATTTAGAATCAGGTTTTACTAACCAACTGCAAACTCAAGGAATTTTATTAGAGTACAGATTTGTTACATAGAAATATATGTATTGTTATCATCAAAACTAAGGATTATATGCAGAACCAAAATCTTGTTCTAATAATCTCTCCCTTTTTGATGATGACAAAACCATGTATTTGATGGAACAATATATACGAGCATATATGCAACAAATGTTAAAGCTTTAGAAATATATCAGAGTTAAGTTTAGAAAAACTCCCCCTGAGATATACCAGCTCCCCCTAAGTCATAATCTGGTTGATTAATAATAATCTTAAGAGATATTAGAACTATGTTGACTTATCAGAGCCTGAGTTTGAAACTTTTGCAGTGAACTATTTGGGCTTGATCTAGTTTCAGACGGTTCCCGAAAGAAGATATTCATACGCTTATATATATATATATATATATATATATATATATATATGTGTGTGTGTGTGTGTGTGTGTGTGTATGTGTGTGTGTGTGTGTGTGTGTGTGTGTGTGTGTGTTAAAATGTAAGCAATGATATATAGAGAGTTAGATATGATATAAATCAAATACTAATTCTACTCCCCTTTTTTGTCATAATAAAAAAAATCACATTAAAAATCAAAGTAAGCCAAAATGACACAGGAACAACAGTTGAACAAACGAAACTTAAAGAGAATGAGCCTAAGTGCCTATGGTTCAGAAGGAGAGATTTTATGAAGTAATTTTGCAAGAAGATCTTGAATTTTGTTGTTTGTTTCGTCTTGCTTTCCAAGTGTGAGTCTGACCAATTTCTGTTCATTTTACATTTCTTCCAGAGTCTTTATCATAAGCGGATAAGGTGCAGGGTCAGAACTCTCTACTGATTATTTACCAGCAACATGCTTGCTAGTGGCTACTTGCTTAGCAGCTTCTTCAGCTTTCAGTCTCTCAGCTTCTTCAGCTTTCAGTCTTTCAGCTTCTTCACGTGCAGCTAACTCAACGACTTCTCTTTCTGCAGTTTTTTGAGTTTCCAATCTGATTTTTGCTTCCTTGACAAACTTATCCTTTTCTTGATCACAGAGATTTCTGAGTTTGTTAAACTCACCAGTTATCCATTCATTAAAAATGTTCCAGAAATTGTCCACATATAAAGGATCAGTGTTAGGTTCAGATTCCTCATACAGCTTCTGAACTCTACCTTCCGGATTAGCCTTAAGACTGGATAAAACTTCATCAAGGGTTAGGTTAGGAAGTTGAGAATCAGAGGTGTTATGATTAGAAGTAGTTTCTTCATCAAAAATTGACTTCTCAGTAGAATTACTATTGGATTTTGAAGGAACACTTTCCATGGTTTGATCATTATTTAGATGAAGTGACCGTGGATCAGAAAGGATGGAAATGGGTAAGGGTTCCGAGGTGGGTACAGGTTCGGAAGCGGTAGTTTTAATTAGTGGTTGAGTGGTGTTTGTTGTGATGATTTCTTGAGGGATGACATTTGCTTCTAATGAGAAAGCAAAAGAGAGGAGTAATTTTGTTACAGCTGTTGTGGAGGTGGTTAAAGGGGCGACTATTTTAGGGTTTGGTGTTGGAATACTTTCTGGTTGACTTGTAGTGATGGCAGGGGCTTCAGGTGTTGTAGATGTTTGGTGAATAGGTTCAAAATTTATGGTTTGAGAAGAGGATTTGGGTATGGTAGAGGATAATTTGGATTTTTCAGTGGGAGCAGGAAAAAATTGACGGTGAAGGTGTAATGGATGTAGTTGTGACTGTGGTAGAAATAAGTGGAGGCAGTGGAGGAATCGATGAAGTAATAGTCCTAGCATCAAAGCTTAGGGAGACAGAATCAGAAGACTTACAAGAAGGAATATAAGACGATCCTGTTGTAGAAGGCTTCTGAAGGTTTAGAGATCCTCCAAGAATGACTTTCTAGATCTTCTTCTTCTTCTTTTCAGACTTCTTTGAAGATGATTCATGTGGTCTCTTCGTCATATCAATAGGAGCATTTGGAAGATCATCATAAGAGAAACTTGATAAGTCATGGCCTTCAGTGATAAGCATTTTGAAATACTCATCCAAGGCTTCTAGTGAATCATTTTTGGTGAACAGAGGAAAATGATCAACGACTGTTCTTCTGTCCTTTATACTTAGCCAGTTAGTGGGAATAGTAGGCGTGACCAGAACCTTGTCAATAATGCTCATACTTATGAGATTTCTTGCATTCAGCAGTTTCCTGACATCCACTTCAGTATCTCCCAAAAGATTCAGATTTGATAAATGATCTACACGACCACTTTCAATCAAAATGTCTAAGATGAGTCTTCCCATATGAATGTAGGTTTTGGTTTTCGAACTATGTCTGGTTTCATTAAATGGATCTATTAGATACTTGAAAAGAATGGAGGGTAGATGCATCGCTTCTCCTTTCATCAGATAATACAACATAAACTTTTGATCAGTATTCACATAATTAGAGGAATAGGATGCAAGTCTGTGATGAATGCAATCCATAATGATTCTCAGCCATACTCTAAGTTTCTTGTGAAGAACTAGATTCTTGGATTTATTTTCTGAATCCTCAGAGTAAATGGAAGGAATGATTTCTTGAGAAAGTGTTTTTGATTTATTCTTCATGTTGTACACCCATTTTCCTTTTGCATGCTCCATTCTAAGTAGAGTAGCAATTGATTTTTCTGTGATGACAATCTTCCTTTCCATAACAAAGGAAACAGTGAACTTGTCATCATAATCAGCAAATCTCCAAAATTCCTTTAATAATCTTGGAAAAACTAGACCATATAGATGATCAAAGTAATTTCCCCAACCTTGTTTTTGAAGATCTTCAGTTAAATCTATCTCGTTCGCCTTTAAGTTCTTGAAGTCCATTAAAAGTTCACAGAGAACTTCCAGTTATTCAAGAGGAGTTGCCATATGGATTTCTACAGGTCGATCGAGGATATATTGAACAACAGTCGATTGAGAAAGACCCAGAGATTACTTTGAAGACCTGGATTCTTGTTGCATGGTGCCAGTAGACTTAGGTTGACAGGATTAAGATTTTTTAATTTGTTTTGAGAAATTATAGACAACTTGTTATTGAGTATCCATATGAAAAGTTAGGGTTTCAAAGAAGAGGAGTTTTCAAAATAAAGTGTGGAAGAAGGTGAGCGTAGTGTCTGAGAGTGAGATTAGTGGGTATATAAAGAAAATGATTATAACTTATTTTTTAAAAATAGGGAGAGTAATAAATATTAATAATGATTTTAAACCTAATCTCAAGACATCCCATCATTCGAGGTGTCACTCCAACGGGTAGCGTATAAATTTTAAATAGACAGGTGTCTAAAACATATCATAGCCACTTGTTTGAAAATGCACGGTTTAGATGCTCTCAGAGTCAAGAATACCAAAAGTTTTCTGACTTGAGATAGTTCTGATCAAAACATTTTCTAACTTGTAGAAATATTGCTGAGTCAGACAGACATAACAAATATTTGCACAAGTCAGAATCACAATTTTAGATAGAGTTGAACACATTAGAAAGTAAAATTCATTCTAGACAGAGTTCCATTTTTAAATTTTTCAGAATGAACAGAAACCTTTCTCCAGCTAAGGGTTTTGTGAAGATATCAACCCATTGGTGGTCTGTATCTATGAATTCTAAATTGATTACCCCTTTCTGAACATAGTCTCTAATAAAATGATGTTTGATTTCTATGTGTTTGGCTCTAGAGTGTAAAATATGATTCTTGCTTAGGAAAATAGCAGCTGTGTTATCACAGAAGATAGGAGTGTTACTCTCATGTATCTGAAAATCTTCAAGTTAATTTTTCATCCAGAGAATTTGAGGGCTACAAAGTGATGCTGAGATGTATTCTGCTTTAGCTGTAGATAATGTAATAGTTGATTGTCTTTTGCTGGCCCATGAGACAAGATTGTTACCTAGAAACTGACAGTTTACAGAGGTGCTTTTACGTTCTAATCCATCTCCAGCGTAATCTGCATCACAAAAAACTGAGAGCTTGTATTCTGATGTTTTCTCATGCATCTTGACAAGGTTAGAAGTTCCCTTCAGATACCTTAGGATTCTCTTAACAACAGTTAGATGAGTTTCCCTTGGACCCGATTGAAAACGAGCGCAAAGACATACACTGAATAAAATATCTGGATGAGAAGCAGTCAGATAGAGAAGAGAGCCTATCATACCACGATAGAGCTTCTGACAAACCTTTTTACCTTCCTCATCCTTTTCTAGAATGCTTGTTGGATGCATGGGAGTTTTTGCTGGTTTGCTATCTGACATGTCAAATTTCTTCAGAAGATCTTTTGTGTACTTGCTTTGATGAATGTATATGACATTTTGATTCTGATTTACTTGAATTCCCAGAAAGTACTTTAAATCTTACATTAGACTCATTTCAAATTTTGCTTGCACTAGCTTAGAGAATTCTTAACACACAGATGGATTAGCAGAACCAAAAATTATATCATCTACATAAATTTGGCATATCATAAGATCGTTTCCAAAGTTCTTACAAAAAAGAGTAGTGTCCACTTGTCCTCTGGTAAAGTTATTTTCTAGAAGAAAAGAACTTAGTCTTTCATACCAAGCTCTGGGAGCTTGTTTGAGACCATATAAAGACTTTTTAAGTTTAAAAACGTGTTCTGGAAACTTGACATTTTCAAAACTCGGAGGTTGGTGAACAAATACCTCTTCAGAAATAAATTTGTTCAAAAACACACTTTTGACATCCATTTGATATAAGGTAATACCATGATTAACAACAAATGAAATTAGGAGACAAATTGATTCTAACCTGGCGACTGGAGAAAATGTTTAATTATAGCCAATACCTTCATGTTGACTATAACCTTGTGCAACCAATCGTGCTTTGTTTCTAACAGTTTCTCCTTTCTCATTTAGCTTGTTTCTGAATACACACTTGGTTCCAATAACATGAGTTCCTTTTGGCTTGGTTACTAGATCCCAGACATCATTTCTGGAGAATTGATTCAGTTCTTCTTGCATTGCCAAAATCCACTCATTGTCCTAAAGTGCTTCATCAAAAAATGTTGGTTCTATCAGAGATACCAATCCTTAAAGCATTTCCTTAGTTTGTTTGAAGGTGGATCTTGTTCTGACAGGTTCAACTTTATCTCCTAGAATTAAGTCTTCAGAGACAGTTTGTCTATTTCTTTGCCTTTTCTGAGTTGGAGGACAATCTAAAGTATTTATACTATTATTCTTTGAATCTTTATCTTCAGAATCTTTTTGTCTTTTCTCCTGAGTCTACAAGTGTTATTTCTAGATATGCAAAACTTTCAATTAGCTTTGACTTTTCTAAGTCAAGCTTATCATCAAAACGAACATGAATTGATTCTTCCACAATGTGTTTTTCTGTATTAAATACTCTGTAGCCTTTAGAGCGTCCAGAATATCCCAACATAATACATTTTTGTGCCTTAGAATCAAACTTGTTCAGATTTTCTTTAATATTCAAAATAAAACATGAACACCTGAAAGGATGAAAATAAGAAATGTTGGGTTTTCTTTCTTTGCACAATTCATAAGGAGTTTTCTCCAGAATAGGTCTAATGGAGATTCTATTTTGAATGCAACAAGTTGTATTCATGGCCTCTGCCCATAAGTGCTTAGCTACATTTGTCTCATTGATCATGGTTCTGGCCATTTCTTGCAAGGTTTTATTCTTCATTTCTACAACTTCATTCTGCTATGGAGTTCTAGGGCAGGAGAAATCACGGGATATGCCATTAGAGTCAAATAGTTCTTCAAACTGCTGATTCTCAAACTCACCACCATGATCACTTCTCACTTTAATGATCTTAGAGTCAAACTCATTTTGCACTTTAAAACAGAAACTAGTAAACACAGAATGTGACTCATTCTTATGCCTTAGGAATTTTACCCATGTCCAACGACTGGAATCATCTACAATGACAAGTGTAATGCACCATTTTATTTTAAATTATTTTTCGTAATTTAATTGTGTGAAGTTGTGTGTTTAGATGTGATTAGGCGTGCTTTGTTGTGATTGGGATACCCTGCGGTAGGGGGTAGTGACCTTAATGTTGATGACCTTAAGGGTGAGGAATGTGTGGCTAATTTTGTATAAATGAGTGGTGTGGTGAGAATGATTAATAAGTATTATTAGTAATAATTGAGTAATAGTATTAATTTAAATCATTAAGAGATAATGTTATTGTTATTTAAGTTGAAAAATTTATTAGTAATAATAATATTGGAATTATAATAATATAAAAATATTAAGGTGAAAATAAGAATGAGTGGCAGAATTGCCAATTGGGAGAATATTGAGGACATAATAGAGAGTTAGAGGAGTAAGTGAGGGCATAAGAGGCAAACCATAGAAAGGGTCCTAGGGTTAAAGAAGTAAAACAAGGAAATAGATTTCATTCTGTACGATCGTGACTTTTGAGAAGAACAGAAGAATGGCTAGGGTTGAGGAAGAAGAGGGAACCACCATTCGTGAAGGTTTAGAAAGCTCAATTACAAAGTAAGGGTGGGGTTCTAATCTTCTAAGGATTAGTATGTTGAATAATGGGTAAAAGTTAGGTTTTTACCTTATGAGTTGTGTGTTGTTCTATGATATGATTGTTGTGAAGTAATTGATAATGAAATTGTTTAATTGGTATGTGATGAATGATGATTTGTTAATTGGTATGTGATGAATTTCATTGCCTATATGTGTGGTATTTCTGTTTTCGAATTGTTGAAAAGTTCCTTCATTGTTGAGTTTTGAAGTTTCGAGTCGTAAGTATGAAACTGATGATGATATGATGTTAATCCATGAGTAAAACATGGTATGATTGAGTTTTAGGATATTATTGTAGTATAAAATTGAGTCTATGATGATGGGTTTTTGTAGCATAGGCTCAGGTATGAAAGGCTGGTGTGAAAGTGCTTTTAAAAAAAGTGATTTTGAGGTTCGGAACAACATGCGTCGACCTCCCGGGTCTTCTAGGCCAACCTGATGCTTCCTGAATCAAATATTCTAAAAATTGGAACAACATGCGTCGACGCACAGGCCTTCGCGCCGACCTGTATACCCTGTGCGTTGACCCTTGCGTCGACACATAGGCAGAAAAATGCCAGAAACAGTTTCGATCATAACTTTTTAACCGTTTATCCAAATGACGAACCGTTCGAAGCATTGGAAAGATGATGGGTAGAAATTTAACATGGTATAATTAGATGAACCATTTTCCCAATATTTTTATGTTTAATATGTTGAGGAATGTGACTATTAATTGTTGCGTATGTTAAGGAGTCCCGTTGTAAGTGACGAAACTTGAATGTTGTTATAAAGAGGTTGTTGTGGTATTATTGGTGGGATATGAGCATGTTTAATGATGTTGGTGTGATTGCATAATATATATGTATATATCCATACTGTATGAAATATATTTTTATGCTTGTTGGCCAATTTGGGCGGTGTACAATAACCATGGTGGTGGGTTATTGTACACGATGATGTTGTTGTTGTTATTGTATGCATAAATAGTTGCATTGCATACATTTGTGGACAAACGATCCATTGTTGGTGAGCCTAAAATCCCATTGTGTGGATTGGGCCGGTAGCTGATTCAGAGGTGATGGATTTGTGAGTGGTTCTGATCCTAGGAGGTGGGGATCAGAACGGTGAACTTGAGTGTTCACGAAAATTGGTACCAAATCCATAAGCATTGAGTCATGTGTGAGTCTCATTGCATTATATATTATCCATGTTGCTATATTGATAAATATGCGGTGTTGTGTGATTAATCGATTTGCTATCGTGTGATTTCCCGTTGGTTAGTGAATAATTGGTGATGATATTGTGGGGTGATTGATGTGAGATGTTTAGTTGAATTGTTGTTGTGTTAACTTAATGCATGCCGTTTAACACGATTTCCTTTATAATATCATGATATCTCACCCCTTCTGTTTGAATATTGCCTCCACATGGGCAATGTGCAGATACTCCGTAGTAGGACTCAGATGTGAGTTGAAGATGAAGTCTCCTTACCTTTTCTTTGTAGTTGGCGTCTACTCTGATTGTAACACTGGGGAGTCGCGGGAACTCGTTTTTATAATTATATTTCTTTGAGATTTGGGGACATCTCCCTTATTATATTTAGTTGTTGTTTGATGAATTACGTGATTCTAAGATAAATGATTTTTATTATTCCGCTGCAATAAAAGTAACATTCAGACATGTTCATGTTTTCATGATTTTGCAAAAATATAAGTGTTACATAGTCAATCTGTCATACCCCAAATTTTACCCTCAAATTCGTTTGATCGTTTTCATATCATCATAAGTCCGTCTTTTTGCATTTTTTAGTTAAACATCTCATTGATCATTAATCATACATTTTTTTAGTCAATTTTATCATTCCATTTTAGAATTTGTATTATTATCTTAAGATTTATTTAGAATTGATTAAGTTTAATTTTTCAATTTAGTTTATTTTAATATAGTTTATTTTTAATATTAGTTTAGTTTTAATTAAGTTAATTTTAATTTAGTTTGTTTAATTAGTTTAGTTTATATTCTAATTTAGTTTATATTTTAAATTCAGCTTAATCAGATTTTAATTTGATTTTTGCTTTATTTGATTTATTTTATTTTATGTATCTTTTGGTCTTAATATTTTTAATTTTGTTTGTATTTTGTTCTAGGCAATACTTAATAAGCAAGTTTTATAAAGCCATCTTGTTGTTTAGCTTATTTTATGAAACGGTACATCATATAGGACTGCATTGACCCAGGCTACACGATTGACCCAGAAACCCTCTCCACATATCAATATTTCTAGCAACACATAAAGGCTCTTCTTCTTGACACAAAACAAATATACTGGCATATAGAAAAAGGAAGTATACTACACACATGATAAAGCATAGCGGACCCACCACTCCAAAAAGAACCACACGCGGTCCCCACAAGGAGGTAGCATCACTTTCGTTCCGTGTAAAAAAACCAATAATTAAGGGGGACATCGTAAAAAAAAAATTGAGTAATCTATCTTCAACCAATTTATTAATGCCATATCATTTTATTATACTTAATTATTTATTTAATAATTTAAATTTTATAAATTTTCAATGCAATGTAGTCTAATTTATTTTATGAATAATTCTACTTAATTTTTTTAAGTGAGTAGATAAAAATTCACAATAAATTGCTTTCTCACATTTCAAAAATAAAAGATCCTGCTACTACCACCCAATAAAGAGAGGGACCAAGCCATTTTTCCCCACTTTTCTTCCAAACACATACAAAAGCCGCATCAACTTCACATCCATAAACTCTCCTCTTATTTTTCCATCAAAAATCATAAAAAAAACTTCTCACTAACCTCCATCCACATAATAAAACAACAACATCAACAAGACCATTATAAAACAGTGACAAACCTCATGCGCAACTACACGACAAGCCTGCTTGTGAACTCTTCACATTTCCCCTCATGCACATATTACACACATAAAATTGCTACTACTGCATATTGATGAAGCTCACACCATATCACACAACTCACTATTCCACTTCTCCCACGCGCACTGTACAACACAAGCTCTCCTAATATCTTCCTCTTCTAACCATACAAAACCGAACCCCACACATACCACCACTTAATACTTCCTCTTTCTACCGTGGACAATGGTTAAGTTTATAAGAGTTGCTCCAATTCGGATCTGAAGGTGAAGTGAAAGATATCAGCAGCTGTAGCCGGGTTCGCCGTATTTCACTATTCCACTTCACCACGACACACGTAGCAACAACCGTAATAGCAACGACTCAAGTTTTCTTTTGGTTAGTTTTATTTTCTATTGATTAATTATGTTGGTTATTGATTGTTGTTTCTGTGCTTTTTTTTAGCATTTTCCGGTAACGTTTTAGTTTGAATTGGTAATCACTTTGCATTAATGCATTCTATTTTTTCTACATGACAGTTCTAAATTTATAGAGTTTTTCTTTTTCCAGTTTTAGTTTGAATTTTATATATATGTATATGTATATATAGTTCCAGTACGTACTAATATATGTGTTTTTCGATAGGCACTTGTCTTTATTTTCTGTTTTGAATTTTGTATAGATATGTATACTTTAAGTTTCATATAGTGTTCTAAATATAGGTATTTGTGGGATTTCTAAAGTTTATATATACATTCAGTTTCTACATAGTGTTCTAAGTTTCTATCCATATTCTTTTAAATATTTGGAGTTTTACATATAGTTTTTATTTTATTTTATTATTATTCTAAGTTTTATATACTTTACGTTTTTATTTATTCTTTTGATTGTTTTAAATTATACTTTTATATAATATTTTAGTGTTTTTTTTTATGTTTTTTTAATTATTTATTTAATTTAATTATTTTGTATTATTTATTGGTGGAACGTAGGTGTGTGGTTTATTACAGTTGTAAAGGAGGTATCAAGCATGTTTCACTGTTATATGTAGTATAAGTTTGAATATAGAAACTATATATATAGAAAGTTTGTGTTAATATCATGGATAGTAATCAACTAGGGGTATTTTTTTGTTAGTTTTAGCTTATATGACCAAAAGTTTACTCACGTCATCCATTTCACTCCAAGTGTAGTTTATTATTATTATTATTATTATTATTATTATTATTATTATTATTATTATTGTTATTATTATTTTGTTGTTAATTATTTTTTAAATATATTTCTCTAAAACTTTTCTTTAATTGTTAATTAGATTTTAATTTTATTAGAATTTAGATTAGTTAGTTTGTTTTAATTTTGATTAATTGATTTAGTTTTATTATTATTTAGTTTTAATTATTTATTTAGCCTAGAGTTTGGTTTTTTAGATTAGATATTAGTTTAATTTTAGAATTAGAATATTTTAGAGTTTAGTTTAATTTCTAGAATTAGCTTAGTTTTAGAATTAATTTATTCTTGAGAACTAGTTTTAGAATTTAGCTAACTTGTTTTTAGAATTAGCTTATTTAGTTTTGTTAGATTTTAGTTAATTTATTTTAGAATTCATTTAATTAGTTGTTTAATTAGATTTTAATCTTTTTAGATTTTAGTTTGTTTAGACTTTATTTATTTCTTGAATTTATTTTGACATTTTCCGTATTTGTTCTAGTTAATTCCTAATATTCATTTTTTTTACTTAATTCTTGTTGCATTTGCTGTATATATTGTTATTCATTTTACACTTGATACTCGAGATTTCCTCCTTATTTCTCTGTTTCTTATACCTCATTCCAAAGGAAAAAGGTCGTTCCCATTGACTGCCACGTCATTTAGGATAGCCTTGTCCACCATCCCTATGTCTCACGCCGCCGCGCGATCGAGACTTGCCTCTCCTTTTTAACCTAACCCTAGGTTTAGAGTCGTCGTGCACTATTTAGGTGTTCCACCACGGACACTTCTTTCCCCATTTTACCTAGCTTTAAGTTTGGAGTCGCCGCACTCCATGTAGGTGTCTTGCCATAGACCCTACTTTCCCTTGAAATCTTGACCACAGTCAAGAGTTCCTCATCCCCGTTGAGGGGAACTACGGACGCTCTGATATCTCAAGTTCATCTTGAGAATACATAGGCATAGGATTGCGAGATCCTAGCGAGCCACCTTTTCTTTTTTCCACATTTCTATTTCTCACCCTTTTACCCCGTAGTGAGGGAAACTACGAATGCTCTGATTCCATTCCCGTCAGGATACGTAGGCACGAGATGCGATGTCTTGGCGAGCATACTTAGTGTATATACCCCTAGGTCTTTACCTTAGCACTTTTCCCTTAGCGAGCAACTTTCACATAACACAAATACTTACAAGAGGTTCCTGTAGAGTACTACAGATACTTAGGATGCTAACACCTTCCCTAGGTATAACTAATCCCCGAACCTTAGATCTCTTTGTTATGTTCCTATATAGCACACTTAGGGTTTTTAGATCTTTACCCTTTCCTTTGGATAAATCAAAGCTCGGTGGTGAACTTCATTTTTTGTGATTCAAGTTAATTAATAGCTTGATATCCGATTCTCACCGCGACACAGTCTGATGAGCAGGTTTTGTATGTTGACCGTAACATCCTAAGTTGCGTGTGCTTGAATTAATTACTCTGATGTTTTATTTAAAAATATTACGGGGGAAATTTACGGTGTTACAACAAGTTCATACTTCTTACCATTGACAGATGTTATTTTCACAGGACCAAACAAGTCAATGTGTAGAAGCTCCAACAGTCTAGAGGTGGAAAACACATTCTTAGATTTATAGGATGTTTTAGAAAACTTGCCCTTTTGACATGCTTCACAAAGAGCATCTCAAGTGAACTTCAACTTAGGTAGGCCTCTGACTAACTCAAGTTTATTTAGCTGAGAAATCTTTCTTAAGCTAATATGATCTAATCGTTTATGCCACATCCACTGCTCTTCGTTAACAGACATTAAGCATTTAACATCTTGGTTTCTCAGATCAGAAAGTTTAATTTTGTAGATGCTGTTTTTCCTCTTTCCAGTGAAGAGAACTGTGTCATCTTTCTGACTTACAGATTTGGATGTTTTCTGATTAAAGATAATGTCATAACCGTTATCACTTAATTGACTTATAGATAACAAGTTATGCATTAGACCTTCAACAAAAATCACATTAGATATAGAAGGAAGAGATCTGTTACCAACTGTTCCAGATCCTCTGATTCTTCCTTTCTAGTTTCCTCCGAAATCTATGAATCCCGCATCTTTAAGTTCCAGACTTTGGAACATATACCTTCTTCCTGTCATGTGTCGCGAGCATCCAAAGTCCAGATACCATGACCGGTGTCTTAACTCTGCTGCATAGGATATCTGTAACATACATTATCTTATCTTTTGGTACCCATAATCTTTTGGGTCCTCTTTGATTAGTTTTCCTAGAGTTTCTAATCACTTTGGGTTTTCGTACATTGTTAAATTTTTGTGTCTGTGCAGGTGTGTAATGATAAGAAAAAGGAGATTTTGGTTCTTCTTCTTTAAGTGAAATCTGATCATCGTCATAAGGATCATAGCCAATTCCTATTTTTCCATTATGACTAACACCATAAATCATGGAAGCCATTCTACTTCTATCTATGCTATTGTTTAATAATTTCTGAAATGCCTTATCATATTTATATAATATGGTTTTAGAAGTTGGCGAAGCTTTAGAAAGAGTTTCTTCCAGTTTTAAACTTTTTTTATCAGAAAAGTATTTTCCTTTTCTAAGACAAAGTTGTCATCTTTTTGTTTAGAAACCTCTTTCTCTAGCTTAATGCAATCTTCAACTTCAGATTCATGAACCTTTTTTAAGTCTTTGAATTTACGTTGAAGTTTTTGATACTTATTCAGAGATTCAGATAAGCATAATTCTAGTTTAGCACGAGAAAGTTCAGAATATACCTCTTCTGAGTCAGACTTAGTTTCTGTTGTATGTTTTGCAGATTCCATGAGCGCTACATTGACATGTTCTTCTTCAAAATCAAATTCCGATGCTTCAAAGTCAAAATCATCCCATGTTGCCATGAGTCATTTCTTCTTGCCTTTAAAAGAATGTAACTTCCATTCTTTAGCTTTGGACATGCATTTTTATAATGTCTTGGCTCATTGCATTCATAGCATGTTATCTATCTACTTGTTTTTCTTCTTGAAGATGAATCTAGTTGATTACCTTTGTTTCTGGATCTTTTGAAGTTGCTTTGTCTATTCTTCTAGAGTTGTTTGACTCTTCTCGAAAGAAGGGACAATTCATCTTCATCATCAGAACCTTCTTCATCAGATTCTTCTATTTCTTCTTCCTCCGCTTGGAAGGCTTTAGTCTTTTCTGACTTCTTCCGTTCTGATCTGGACCTTAGAGAGATAGATTTTCCCTTTTTCTAAGGCTCATCTTCCTCTAATTCTATTTCATGACTTCTTAGCAAGCTGGTCAACTCTTTCAGACTTAAAGAGTTCAGGTCCATAGATTGTTTAAGAGTAGTAACAATAGGTCTCCATTTCTTTGGAAGACTTATTACTATCTTTTTGACATGATCAGTCATGGAGTAACCTTTGTCCAAAACTTTAAGTCCTACAACTAAGGTTTGAAATCTTGAGAACATAATCTCAATGGTTTCATCATCTTCCATCTTGAAAGCTTCATATTTCTGGACCAATGCCAGAGCTTTTGTTTCCTTGACTTGGGTGTTACCTTCGTGTGTCATTCTTAAGGAATCAAAGATATCCTTCGTTGTATCTTTTTTGGTGATTTTTTTCATATTCATTGTAAGATATAGCATTTAGAATTATGGTTCTCGCTTTATGATGATTTTTAAACTCACGTTTTTTATCACCACTCATCCTGTTTCTGAGAATGAGAATACCAATCGCAGACACATGTATTTCATAACCATTTGTAACAATATCCCAGAGATTTGCATCATAGCCTAGAAAGAAACTTTCTATTCTATCTTTCCAATAGTCATATTTTTCTCCATTAAAAACATGAGGCTTGACATTGTAAATATCTCTCTCATTTGTGCTAGAAGTAGCCATAGTATTTTTCTCACGCTGGATCTCTCTACACGGTTAAGCGCTTGATATACAAATCAATAACATAGTTGGAGCTATGATACCAACTGAAGGTAGAGAAAAACTCAAGAAATGGGGTTTTGAATTGGGTTTTTAACAAAACTTTGGTTAATGAAAACTTTTAACATAAGGGTTAACAAGAGGGAATAAACAGAAGGACACAAGTATTGTTATCCTGGTTCATCAATATATAATCTAGTTATTCGTCACTTATTGTTGTTATCTTTGTTTTACCATTTAACTTCATAGACTAGAACTGTTATTGAGATATATAGTTTGAATCTTGATCTAAGAGAACAATTTGTTAAACTCCAAATGCTAACATAGATTTAGGGTTAAGAATTCACATCGAGTATGAAATCTTAATGCTACTCAATTATTTAATAGATTGAGATATCGTCGATTAAACAATCCAGTAGAAATCTCGACAGGAGTTTAGACATAAACGCTGTTGTGAGTGATACGCGAGGATAATGTTGATAACTAGGTTATGTATAAGTGATTAGTAAACTGCATAAACATTCGGTGGATGAAACCCAATCCCAACAAGTTGTCATACCTTCTGTTAAGTGCATATTTTGACTTAAAATGAACCATCTTTCTTGGCATTTTTCAAATCAATTCTCATGTTTTGATAGATTTATTTCTTGTTCTTGTTTGATTCTTCAATATATTGCAAATATCTTTGGATTCTTTGATGTGTGTGTTATTGTGCATGATTTAGGCATAAAACATCAATGATTAAGGCACAAAGGATTGGACAAGGAAGCCAAAGAATTGATGAAGAATCAGCATGTTCACTAAGAGAACACCAGCGAGGCAAAAACAATTGTTCGTTGTGCGAGGTCCTGGCGAAGCCCCAACGAATCATCCCAGATTTGAGGCAGTAGGAAAAGGGCTTAAAATTCGTTGGGCGAATCTGTAGCGAAGAAGTGTTCGCACAATAAACTCAGATATTTTCCAAGGGCGGTTTAACTGTTCCTGAGGCACTTGAAGTGCCAAAAAGTAGTCTTCGCTGGGCGAAGAGGGTGTTCGCCATGTGAACAAAACAGAATTTTGTTTTACTATACATGTACTTTTCTCACTTTTTAGAAACAACTTTTGTACAACTTTTATAACATATATTAGAACTTTATCTCTCTTCACTCCAAGTATATTCTAGAGAGAGAAACACAAACCCTAAGATGGAGAAGGTAAGAGCTTTGATTTCTTGTTGGGTTTGGATGTAATTTTTTGATATCTTATGTATTTCATCTAATCTATGTTTTATGAACTAGTTTTGATTCAATATTGATGTTGTCTTTGATTTCTTATTTGTGGGTCTTGACAAAACCTTTTCAAATCTTTGATCTAAGATTTTCATCTATTAATGAGCAAACCTTTGACATAGTCTTGTAAGTTGATATTCACTAGTATCACTTTTATTTTATTGTGTTGATTAGTAGAATGAGTAGGATCAATACGGTAAAGACCACAATAACGTTTTTGACGCGAACGGTATTGTGAGTATGCGTGATAATAAAGATGAGAAACAATGTTCACATACATTTGGCAAATTAGTTGAATGCATGTAAAAAGGGTTAAGCGTATGCACTTATTCTGATCATGGCGTTTTATATGAATCAATCATAAAGCTGATTGGGGTGTCATCTTTGTTTACCTGTTTATCTTTGATTTGAATTGTTATAGAAATATACTCTTCAGATTTGGATCTAGGATGAATACCTGTTAGGTTCAAGACTATAGACATAGATTTAGGCTTAACATTTGCTTGAGTATTAGTTCTTAATACTCTGTGTTTTTGAGTTGCGTGAGACATCACCATTGAAACAATATGGTTGTTCTCTCGACGTTGTGTTAGACATAACCTCTGTTGTGGGTGACACGTGAAGGTATCAGACGAATGATTGATTTGTGTTTAACTGGTTAGAAGAATGTATGTGTTATCAATTGATGAGATCCAATCCCAACAAGGCTCCTTTTATATTAAGTCTTTATTTTATATTTTCCGTCTTTATATTTGCTGCCTTTATTTATGGTATCTTTGATCTTTCAACCAAATCTTTTTCACCACAAGCTTAGACATGTAGATACTGTTGAATGGTATTCCTTCCCTCGCACCGATCCCGGTGTAGATGATATAAATCCCGGAGGGAAACCTTCCAAAACTAAATTTTTGCTTCTTGCTGCTTTACTGCAGTTCGAACAAAATGGCGCCATTGTCGGGGATTGGTGTTTAGATATTGAATCGCATTACAATAGTTCGATATTTTTGAGCTTTTTATAGTTGTTTATATTGTATATATTCTTGTTTTCTTTCACGTTTTTTAGTTTTGGTTAGGTATGAATGATGAGAACTTCTTCTAGATTGGTTGCTATTTGTATAAAAGTATCCAATGAAGATTCTCCCAAGTCTGGATGGTGATGGTAGGATGTTGAACATGTGAATGCAAGCAAGGTAAATTGTACCGCTTTATAGAATGTTAGAATGATTTAAGAATTTTGAGCTTTGTACAAATGTGTATTTTTGTTTCATTTTGCAACTTTGTTTGAATGCTTGTTTCACTTAGGTCCAATAGCCACAATTTGTGAGAAACCTCCATTGTTTACTATATGCTAGGATGACTGATAAACTTTGTTTAATTCATTTGATTCATGCTTAATCTTTTTTATTATTGTGATTTTGTGGAAGCATTAGAAATGATCAAGGCATTTGTTTATATTAAGCACAACCGTATCCAAAAGAAAGTTACCCGTGAGTAGTGAGAATTTGTTAACCCCTTTGAGCCTAAACAGTTTAGATCTCATTTTAGTGATGAACTTGGTTTATGTACATAATTTGAAAGTTAGTTCATCATTGAATTTTGTGAGATTCTAAAAAAATTTCTTGAACCTTTGAACATTGTTTAAATTGATTTTCTTGCCATAAAAAGCAAGGAGCATTCACTTGAGGTTTGGTTGAATTCAAGTTGGAGAGAATGAAAAGAAAAATGGTAGGTTACTAAAAATTTTGAAAAATTTCAAGCAAGCATGAAAAGAAAAAGTGTGAATATGATTGTGAAAAACAAAAGAAAAAGAATGCTTGTTTGAAAAAGAAAAATAGAGAATGAAATAATTGTGCAATAAGGAAGTTTGAGAAGGTTTGCAATAGAAGAAAGAAATTGGTGAATGGAGTTGTAATGTGTAAATAACTTGTATAGTGAATGTCTCTTTTGCATTGGAAACTTTGATTCAATGGCCTTAGAAATGTCCCTTTGCTGTGAATATGACCAATCTACAACCTTTCAAACCCTTAGTGATCATCTTTCTTCCATAATTTCACTTGTGATTATTAGATTAATGTATGAATTAAATTGTTATTAGCATTGTTTGTCAGGTGAGTGAAATTGCCCTGTGGTTGCAAACGCGTTAATTTCTTCATTATTATTTTGAAGAGGAATGTAAGAGTGATTCAAGTATGAGAATTTAGTTGTTATTTGAAACATTGCATGATATTTGCTTAAGAACTAAATTCTTTATCATTTTTTGATTCTATTAAGTGGTGAGCATTGCTTGTGCGCATTCTCATGTTTGAGCAAATCCTCTTGTTTGAGCAAATCTCTCTTGTTTGAATTTAAACTGTTAATCCTTTCATGGTAGAATCTTATGCTTGAATAAATCCTCTTGTTTGAGTAAATCTCTCTTTTTTCATGAGGGGCATACTTTGCTTGAGGACAAGCAAAAATCTAGTTGGGGAGAGTTTGTTAAGTGAAAAATTTGACTTAAAATGAACCATCTTTCTTGGCATTTTTCAACTCAATTATCATGTTTTAATAGATTTATTGTTTGTTCTTGTTTGATTCTTCAATATATTGCAAATACCTTTGAATTCTTTGATGTGTGTGTTATTGTGCAGGATTTAGGCATAAAACATCAATGATTAAGACACGAAGGATTGGACAAGGAAGCCAAAGAATTGATAAAGAATCAGCATGTTTGTTGTGCGAACACCAATGAGGTGAAAGAGAATGCTCGCTGTGCGAGGTCCTGGCAAATCCCCAGCGAACCATCCCAGATTTGAGGCAGTAGGAAAAGAGCCTAAAACTCGTTGGGCGAATCTATAGCGAAGAGGTTCCCTGTGCAAAGAAGTGTTCGCATAGCGAACTCAGATATTTTCGAAGGGCGGTTTAACTGTTCCTGAGGCACTTGAAGTGCTCAAAAGTAGTATTCGCTGGGCGAAGAGGGTGTTCGCTAGGCGAACATGACAATTTTTTTTTTTTACTATATATGTACTTTTCTCACTTTTTAGAAACAACTTTTGTACAACTTTTATAACATATATCAGAACTTTATCTCTCTTCATTCCAAACATATTCTAAAGAGAGAAACACAAACCCTAAGAGGGAGAAGGTAAGAGCTTCGATTTCTTGTTGGGTTTGGATGTAATCTTTTGATACCTCATGTATTTCATCTAATCTATGTGTTTTGAATTAGTTTTAATTTAATATTGATGTTGTCTTTGATTTCTTATTTCTGGGTCTTGACAAAACCTTTTCAAATCTTTGATCTAAGATTTTCATCTATCAATGAGAAAACTTTTGACATAATCTTGTAAGTTTATATTCAATAGTATCACTTTTATTTATTGTGTTGATTAGTAGCATGAGTAGGATCAATACGGTAAAAACCACAATAACTTTTTTGACGCGAATGGTATTGTGAGGATACGTGATAATAGAGATCAGAAACTATGTTCACATACATTTGGCAAATTAGTTGAATGTAGGTAAAAATGGTTAAGCGTATGTACATATTCTGATCATGGCATTTTATATGAATCAATCATGAAGCTGATATGAGTGTCATATTTGTTTACCTGTTTATCTTTGATTTAAATCGTTGTAGAAATATACTCTTCAGATCTGGATTTAGGATGAATATCTGGTAGGTTTTAGACTCTAGACATAGATTTAGGCTTAACATTTGCTTGAGTATCAGTTCTTAATGCTCTGTGTTTTTGAGTTGCGCGAGACATCACCAATGAAACAATACGGTTATTCTCTCGACGTTGCGTTAGACATAACCTCTATTGTGGGTGATACATGAGGGTATTAGACGAATGATTGATTTGTGTTTAACTGGTTAGAAGAATGCATGTGTTATCAATTGATGAGATTGTTGGCTCCTAATTTCGACGCCTGGTTTTACTCACGTAACAAACAAGGAAAAAGGGAATTTTGACCAAGTCATGATGTATTTCGACTAGGCAGGTTCGATGATTGGAAGATCAGTCGAAGTCATTCTTTACGGAATGAGAGATGATCAAGTGGACTTAGGTAAAATTCCTAAGTATTGAAGTGGTATTTCGACGAAAGGTCATGGATGGTATTTTCGACTTGAGTTTTGAATTTAAACCAAGGATGGAATGTTGTCCTTATCCAGTTTTCAAAATAAGGACACGTGGAGTACGCTTGGAAGTCGAAGGCATGCCGAGTGCCATTTGTCTTCATTTAGGAGAACAACCGTTATAGGCAGTTATTTTGATTCAATATAAATAGGAAGTCTTAGTATTAGGATCGTGTATGTATTAAAGTTTGTAGAAAATCACTCAAATACTCAAAGTACCAGCGTGTAGAGAAATAGGGTTGTTGAGAAAATGTACGTTTGATAAACACCAGTTTATTTGTTTACACTTTAATAAAAGTCAATTTATGCTTTTATCCAAAAATTCGTCTTTATTTTTATGCAAGTGATTTCCTGCACATTTTATTACACTTTAAGTCATTTCTTTACCATAATTCCTTTTATTCTCTTTAAGCAAACTACTTCCTAAACATGAATGTTGTCGAAGCATCTGTTATTTCTCAAACATTAAATTAAAAACACTAAGCACATGTCCTAGGATTCACTGGTCGATCTTGCACGTTAACCATTATTTGGAGACCAGCAGTTGTTTACCAATTTTCATGGTAAACAAATTGGCACTCCCAGTGGGACCGTGCTATAGTGTGTGAAACATTTTTTGCTTTTTAAGTGTTTCGTTCTTACAATCTTTCTACGCTTCGTTGCATGAGACTTAGGAGTGGTAAAAAGCCATTAGTAACGAAGAGAGACCTAGAAGGAGATACGCAAGAAGAATGGCGATTCCAAATCCGTCAAATAATCAAAATCCAACAAATGGTGGAGAGCCACCCCATGTCCCTTCGACTGGGGGCAGTATGGTTTAAGTATCAGTTTTTGAGGCCATACCATCAATCGTAGGTTCGATGCCAATGCAGTCGATCCCCTAAAGTGTTCCTAGTTTTTCTAATATGGGAACATAGGGTCCACAGGTGACCCCTCCACCAGTGGGAAGTAGTCTATTCAGGCCTTATACGCATGGATTTTCTATGCCTCCACTGGGTCGAGAACAACCTTATGGTATGCCAACATCAGTAATGGAGAGTTTGCACAATGCGTCGTCAGCATTTGCAGAGCCAGTGGCGAATGTGACTTCGCCACTACAAGGATCCAATTCAGGTATAAACCATATGGGTCGAATGAGTCAACCTTTAGGAACTAGATATCCTACCTATATGCCGAACATCACTAACAATTATGCGACAGTGATAAGGCAACAAATGGATAAATGTAACCATGACATGGTCCAAATGCCTGCCCAATAAATGGGGGTCATATTTAACCCTTTGATCCAAAATACTACCCAAACTAACCAGCAATTGACAGTGCAGATGACGCGTATCGCTGACTTTTTTGGTGTCCCGCAGCCCCCTCAACGTCCTCAGAGGGAGCGTATAGTACATAATGCTAGGGTGGTTTTGAAAGAAGACCCTACAATTAATCAAGTTCAACCAAATATACCTCAGGCGAACGTTTTGAACCAGGGGGAGTAGTCGAAACTCCCAGAGTCGAACCCCTAATCCAAGAAGAACCAAGGGTAGTAATGGTAAATAGGAATCAAAATGCTGATGAAGTTATAAACCAAGTTCAACGCGAAGATATGACGGCAAATAACAACTTAGCAGCCATGGTTGAAAGGATTATGGCGAGAAACAGGGTAAATATTGGCCTACGTAGGCCAAACTACACTTCACTCTTATCTGAATATATCTTACAGTCGGATTTACCCCTAGATGGAAAGTCCCCGAATTCACTAAGTTTTATGGGGATACTAGTGAATCCACAGTCGAACATGTGGCAAGATATTTGATTGAGGCTGGAGAAATCGCAAATAACGAAAACCTAAGAGTGAAATATTTTCCAAGTTCGCTCACTAAAAATGCCTTCACTTGGTTTACGACCCTGTCGGTAAATTCTATCCATAACTAGACTCAGTTGGAGAGACTGTTCCATGAACAATTCTATATGGGGCAAACAAAGTTAAGCTTAAAAGAATTGGCTAGTTTTAAGAGAAAGTTCTTAGAGCAAATTGATGATTACCTAAATAGGTTTTGACTGCTTAAGGCAAGGTGCTTTACTCAGGTGCCTGAACATGAGTTAGTCGAAATGGCCGCCGGTGGTCTCGACTGCTCAATTAGAAAGAAATTGGATACCCAGTACTTGAGAGATATGGCTCAATTGGCTGATAGAGTTTGACAGGTTAAACGATTAAAGGCTAAAAAATTTAGGGAAAACAAAAATAGAAAAGAAAGGGTAGCCTACGTTGGAGTTAGTGAAGACGACGACGAAATATACAATGAGTCTTTAGACTTCGACGAAAATGAGGTCGACCTTGCTGAACTAAAGCAGGGATCGCCTTACTCTTGCAAAGTATTAGCCCCTTCAAATGTGAAAAACCCAATCAAACCAGAAAAGAACGAGAGATTTCCTAAGAGGACTAATACTTTCGACGTCATAAAATGCGACAAAAGATTTGATTTGTTAGTTAAGGACGGTCAAATGATAGTGCCTCCGGGTGCTAAGATGCCTCTTTTAGAACAGCAGAAAAAGAGAGGTTTTTGTAAGTATCACAATTTCTTGGGTCATAAAATGTCTCAATGTTTCCTTTTCAGGGATCTAGTTCAGATCACAATTAAATACAGAAGGCTCAAGTTTGGAGAGAAGTCAAAAGCCCAGATGAAGATCGATTCTGACCCTCTGCAGGTGGCTGATGCCCACTACACTGAGCCGTCCGTGATCAACATGGTCGAAGTAACTGAAGACTTCACCAACAATATCAACATGGTCGAGGTTACTGAAGACCCCGCCAGCAGAGCTGACATGACAGAAGTTACTGACGACTTCGTCAATGATGCAGTATTGGTCAAGGTTACTGAGGATCTTGACAAAGAGATCATCGAAAATTACATATGTGAAGTCACTGACGACTTCACCAACGAAACCACTGAAGGTTTTGATAAAGAAACTACTGACAGTTTCACCCATGGGTCATTAAGGGCTCTATAGTAGAAGTTGCTGAAGACTCCAACCAACGGATTGCTGAAGATCCCAATGGAACGCTAACAACAAAAGAAACCACTGAGGGTTTCTTGTAGATTGACAATGTCATTGAGGCTACTGAAGGCCTTAGAATAAAATTGGAAAAGCTGGACATCGCTGGAAAGACAAGCGCAGGGTAAACATAGTTAAAGTCTCTCACAGAGCTTCAATGGAGATTGATGAGGAACGTCGACGGGAAGAATACCACAAGCTGGCTTACCCAAAGGAGGAAGAGAGTCTGATGGACTTCCTCCATAGGTGTCAAAAAAAGAAATCAGAAGTCATGCTATGCCCTCGATGCAGTGTCGTTTTCGACAAAAAGGCGGTTCAAAATCGTGAAGGGGTTGATAAAGCAAAGAGAATGGGAAATTGGAAATCGTTACATGGACAGCAAACTTTGGGCAACAAAATTGACCCAAGGAGAGGAGAGCGGGTCAACCAGAGATTTAGTGGTAATAAACCCATTACCTTTAAACCTACAACACAGGCCCCCAAATACAAATGGGTCAAGCCGGATAGAAATCAAGGCCAGGGTCAAGACAAATGGAGAAATTTAGAAGCGCAGAGGGGTTCCTCTTTGTCGTACAGAAAAGAATTTCAGACGTCAAAGCGAATGGCATATCCTTTGGAAAATTATAAAGGCAAGAATTCAATGTCGAGATCCCAATGGAAAAGGCAGCAAAGGCGAAGGAAAGCTGAAAGGGAGTCCATGGAAAAGGCCAAACCTGAATCCAGTAGCAACATACAGACAAAGACAGAAGAAAAGAAATCTGTGGAGAGGAAATTGTTCTCTCCTCAAAAAGAGGCGTCTTTGAAAGGGAATGACCATGAAGACGATGAAATGACTGACGACATCGAATTTGGGTCGGAGGCCTTATTTGACATCATGTGCAACGCAATTTCGGTTCTCCCTGGAGAGTATGATCAAATAATGGAAGTCGATGGAGAAGAAGATACAATGGAAATAGAGACGGCTAGACATAAGCCTGTCTATTATTATATTATGAACAACGGCTGCGTAGAGGAACAAAATGTATTCTTTGAGAGGCTGGATGATTCGATCAGAAGCCACTTAAAACCTTTGTTCATCAAAGGTAAAGTGGGGAATGTTGGAGTAAATAAAATCCTGGTCGATGGCGGAGCGGCAGTTAATTTAACGTCGCATTATATGCTTAAAAAGATTGGGAAAGACGACACTGATACGAAACCCCATAATATGGTGTTGTCAAATTACGAAGGAAAAATAGGAACTACAATGGGGGTGATACAGGTGGATTTGACTGTTGGTACGATAACTAGACCGACGATGTTTATGGTAATAGCCTCTAAGACTAATTACAACCTATTGCTTGGCAGGGAATGGATTCACGACATCAGTGCCATCCCTTATTCAATGCACCAGAGGATTATGATATGGCGCAACGATGGAATTGTTGAGAACATCGAAGCAGACCAAAGTTACTTTCTGGATGAAGTTAACTAGGTTGATAGAAGAAGTTTCGACTGAAACTTGGCTCATATTGGTTCATGCAGTCCTGGAGAATTTGATATGACGCCGACAGACAATGCCTTCTGCTCTCTCTATCTGCACCCAACCCATGGGTTCCAGTGGGATAGGGAGGTAGTTGGCGAAGAAGATTACATCTTCGAAATAACACATATCCGACCAACTGGATGGGGAAGCGAATTTGGTGATGATGAGTGAATCACCGACGCTTGAAAAGATTTCAGCTTATATAGTCGAGAGCAAACTCAAAGAGGCCTTGGAGGCCGAAGTATAATTTATGGTTGTCGAAACCAAGAAGATCGAAGCAGATCAAGCAGGTCCTAGAAAGGACTTCGATCCAGAACTGCCCGATAAAGTTCAGGATGAATTGCAAAACCAGAGGCTCGACGCAATTTATGATGACGAGCCTTTGGGCTTCGAGAAAGATCTGCTAGAAACCAACATTAAAATGTGGCACAGGATCCACTTGAAGAAATCGACCTAGGAGAAGGGGCAGAAAAGAGGCCGGCATATATCAGCCCCAACGTGAGCCCGCAGCTCAAGGTCGAAATAGTCCAATTACTAAAAGAGTTTAAAGACTGCTTTGCATGAGACTATGACGAAATGCCTGGTTTGAATAGAAAGCTGGTCGAATTGAATCTGCCGATAAAGCCTGTCAAGCGAACCCTAAGGAGATTCGCACCAGAAGTTCTCTCGAAGATTAAGATGGAGGTCGAAAGACTTCTTAGATGTAAATTCATCCGCGCGACCAGATATGTCTAATGGCTTGCCAATATTGTTCCAGTTATAAAGAAAAATGGCAAGTTAAGGGTATGCATAGATTTTAGAGATTTAAATTCTACAACCCCGAAGGATGAATATCGTATGCCTGTGGCGGAAATGTTAGTTGATTATGCTAAAGGACACAAATACCTTAGTATGCTCAATGGATATTCAGGTTATAATCAAATTTTGATTACTGAGGAAGACGTCCCAAAAACGGCGTTTCGATGCCCTTAAGCCTTAGGCACTTACGAATGGGTCGTAATGCCTTTTGGTTTAAAAAATTTTGGGGAAACATATCAAAGAGCAATGAATTTGATCTTCCATGATTTTATTGAGACTTTTATGCAAATCTATATTGACGCCGTTATTCTTAAGTCTATTTCAGGGAAGAATCATATTGACCATCTTCGACAGTCCTTTGAAAGGATGAGAAGACACGGTCTAAAAATAAACCCTCTCAAATGTGCTTTTGTGTATAGGTGGGAGATTTCTTAGGCTTTGTGGTCCACAAAAAGGGGATCGAAATAAATCAGAATAAGGCCAAAGCCATAATGGAAGTGAAAGCTCCATCAACCAAGAAGGAACTGCAGTCACTACTTGGCAAGATTAATTTCTTGAGAAGGTTCATTTCGAACCTTAGTAGCAATACCCAGGCATTCTCACCTCTGCTTCGACTCAAGAAGGGGGCTTCAAATGGGATCAAGCTCAGCAAGAAGCATTCGACAAGATCAAGGAATACCTGACACACCCTCAAATTCTTATGTCACCTTGTAGGAATAGAAGTATGAGGTTGTATATATCTGCGCCGGACAAGAATTTAGGGAGCATGTTAGCTCAAGAGGATGAAAATGATGTCGAAAGAGCCATTTACTACCTTAGTAGGGTCTTGAACAATGCGGAAACTAAGTATAGCATAGTCGAAAAGTTATGCTTATGTTTGTATTTCTCATGTATGAAACTAAAGCATTATATAAAACCAGTGGATGTTTTCGTTTCATCTCATTTTGATGTTATAAAACATATGTTGTCTAAACCAATCCTGCATAGTCGAATTGGTAAATGAGCATTAGCATTAATTGAATATTCCTTAACGTATATTCCTTTGAAGGCTGTTAAGGGACAAGTGGTAGCCGATTTCATAGTCGACCACTCTATAAATGAGAATTCATTAAACTACCTTGAACTGAAACCTTGGAAGTTGTACTTTGACGGATATAGTCATAGGAATGGAACAGGTATAGGAGTTCTTATTATTTCTCCTAATAAAATTCCAACAAAATTCAAGTATAAAGTTGAAGGTCTATGTTTGAACAATGAGCCTGAATATAAGGCTTTAATAGCCGGACTTGAAATATTGTTGGAATTGGGGGCAACTCGAGTTAAAATAATGGGTGACTTGGAGTTTGTCGTAAAACAAATTACAAAAGAATACAAGTGCGTCAAGAAGAATTTGATCATGTACTTCGTAATAGCCAATCGACTTTTAAAAAGATTCGAGATGGTGAGTATTCGACACATCCCTCGATTAGAAAATCAAGGAGTCAACAACTTAGCGTAAATTGCCTCTGGGTATAGAATTTCAAAAGAAAAATTGTAAAAAGCCATCGAAGTTAGAGAAAGGGTTATGTCGGCCAGATTATCCCCATCAGACTTGGAGACGATAAAGCTAGGCTACGCTGACGAAGAAAATTTCGAGATACTAACTATAAATAGTTTGACAGACGAATATTAGAGGAAGCCAATAGTGGAATACCTATAGAATCCGACAACATCTGCTGAGCGAAAAACCAGGTATCGAGCTTTAAGTTACGTTCTTTTGGGGAATGAATTATTTAAAAATACTTCCGGGGGAGTTTTGCTTAAATGTCTTAGTGAATCTAAGGCGTATTTGACTCTTTCAAATATCCATGGTGGGGCATGTGGGGCACGTTAGGTAGGCCATAAAATGAAGTGGTTATTGCTTCGACAAGGAATGTATTGGCCAACCATGTTAAAGGATTGTATCGAGTTCACGAAGGGATGTCAAGAATGCTAGGTGCACGCAAGAATACAACATATTCATGCAAGTGAACTACATTCCATATGGAAACCTTGGCCCTTTAGGAGTTGGGCTTTGGATTTGATTGGAGAGATTCGACCAGCGTCATCCAAAAATCCGAGATATATTTTGGTTGGCATTGATTATTTTACAAAATGGATCGAGGCCATACCATTAACAAATGTGGATCAGGACACTGTGATCGAATTTGTCCAGAAGTATATTATTTACAGGTTTGGAATCCCAGAGACCATTTGTTCGCACACGATTCTCGTGCGAACAACCGCTGGCCTCCTATCGTAGGTTTACTCGCGGGATTGGCCACAGAATCCCAGGACAATTGGCTGAAGTGTACGTTTTGTTGATATGACGATTTTTAGTTTAGAGGAGTTGTAAGAAACTTGAACAAATAAAAGGGTTTTGAATTGATAAATAAAACAAAGTGAAAAACAGACAAGTAAATGACAAAATAATTTCAACTTTGGTCATATAAATTGCATTAAAATAACAAGTGTGGTCGCTATCATGCATTTCTGCGGGAGTAAACTCGTTTCTTTTAACGCTTGGTACTTTGAGTGTTTCCCCTTTTCAATGTTACAAATGCGACCCCTAAAATGGAAATAACTATTGCTTTAAATAGGCTGAAAAAATACTTGTTCATCTCCCAAGATTTGTCCTGGCTATGACATGTGTCACCCCACTATCTTTCTAACTTCCCATGTTCTTGGCTTTCAAACTTTTCCCACTCAAAACTTATCAGCTTTGAGTTGGCTTCATGGGCCACCAAGTGATGCCCTTCGACGGCCTTGTTCGTCTGTTTCCTTTCGACGCACCACTCGCTTATGTTGACCTAGCTTTGGCTTCCTCACTATCCTTTCTCCTGGCGTCGACCCATTTACTTGGCTTTTTCACCATTTCTTCACTCCTCATGTTCGGTCGAAATCTCCTGGCTAACAAATTGCCCCCCCCAAAAGACCAGTTTCGACTGAACCATGCATCGACTGGGAAAACTGGTGTTTTGATTTCCTGCAAGATTTCTACGACGCTTTGGTTTTGACCTAACAACCAATGTTCTGTCTTCTGTAGAATCTTTGCCACGTGTCACTCGCAGTCTGACGTGATGATGGCACATTTCTGCGCCATGATTTCAAAGAAACGTCATGATGGCTAGTCTCGTCCTAATTTATAGGTCTCGAAACCACCCCCACTAACTGTAGAATTTGAACAGTTCTTGGCTTTTCAGTTGCATGTCTTCTTCCTTATAAATACTCCCAAAACTCGTTCGTTTGTTTTCTCGCCACTCTCTCACAACTTCTTCTTCTTTAAAGTTTTCTTGCTCTAAAAAACTCTTCATTTCAATGGCATCCTCTGCAACTGCTACTGCTTCTGTCACTCACACCACCAGAAACAACCCTATCGCTTTGGTCCTTTCTGAGAAGGAATCACTCAGGCATCTCCCTCAACCATCATCTGCTGATGAAGCGGTGGTGGCAAACTGGCGACATCAGACGGTCATCCCTTTCGCGGTGGCTGGTAGACTCCATGCTTTTCATGGTCCATATCCGAATAAAAAGCCAAGTCATCAAGAACTTCAAGAGTTCTTTCCATGTTTCGCTCCTACTATACCACCAACTTTTGAGAAAGGTGACACTTTAGAACTTAAATTCATGGCGCCCAAAACCAGAGTCTTTTGATCAATGCCTACACCTGGCAATAAAGATTACATTTCTTGGCTCAACAAGGTCGAAGGCCAGTGGAAGGAGCAATGGCAAAAAACTGGCATCTTCGACGCCATTCAACTCTCAAGAAACGCTCACAGGGTCAACCCTTGCTTGCTGCTTGCGTCGATGTACTCTTGGGAAGGATCGACCAATACATTCCTCCTTCCTTGTGGCATGTTCACACCGACACTCTTCGATGTGGCTGCTATCAATGGTCTGTCACCCTTGGGTGAGACTTTCAACCTGACGCTAGAAACATGCCACACCTTCGATTTTGAGCGTGCCAGTTTCCAAAACTACATCGAAGATCATCACGACAAGGCCTCCAAAGAAGTGTCCGACGAGGAACACATTGCTTTTTTAACTCTATGGTTGTCGTATTATCTGTTCTGCCCTGGCTCTCTGCAAAGAGCCAAAAGTTACATCAGCCTGGCGATCCAGATTCACGAAGATCGACATGTATTTTTGGGTAAGCTTTTACTAGCCTTTATTTATCATTCACTTGGTCTGTCAACCCTGCATCTGAAACTTTTGCATGCGACTACCAAAGCTTAAAACGTCTCAGGGCATATGTGGTTGTTGCAACATTGGCTCAATGCTACCTTTGAGCATTGACTGAGCTATCCTGCCTCTGCCACGATGGAGCATCTGAACAAAGAGCGTTTTGTAGAGGGCTTTTAACTTTCCCGGATGACCACCCAAGAAACCCCAAACAAAGGTCTCTTCATGAAGTATCTCAATATGTTTGCGGAGACCACGTCTTTCGTCCCCAGTATGGCGCCCTTTGTGGCTCGACAATTCGGTCGACATGGTTCAAGAATCCGTTTCCTAGTGTTTCCCCTAAAGCGGCAGCGCAGTCGAACTCAATATAGAGGGCATTTCTGACCCCCACCATGCTATCCTTTCAGATTGGGACGGGGAACACGGGTTATGGGTTCATGATTTACCATCCTAACTTGGTGGCCCGTCAATTCGTCTTGAGCCAAATGCTACCAAAATCCCTGGTAAAACATCCTTCTAATATTGTACAGGCTGGTCGATGGCTGAATACCATTCCTCATTTACCACAGAAGACTTCGATGTCTAGTGGTTAGAATACCATAATCAGATTTTCCAACGTGACATGTTCCTGTCAAACGTGGTCGATACTTTTGCCAGTCTTGCTGGTGAGGTTCCTAATCCGGCAGTTGTTGTGCCTGTTGAGGATGCCCAAGAAGTCGGTGTCACAAAAGACCTACCACAGAAGGTAACTCTTGACTCTAAGTTTATTTCATTAATTGTCTCTAACTAATCACTGGTGCTTCTTTCCCAGGGTCAAAAATGGGAACCAGTTGCTGCTTCGACCTCCACCAGGCCTGCCAAGAAACCAAAGATTCTGAAACCCCAGGTATAACCGCAGTGTTACTTCACATATGCTTGTTTGCAGGTTTATCTGACTTTGTTGTTTTGCCAGACTTTTGAAAAGATACCATCTCCTGAGGGAAACGTGTCGGATGAAAGTACCCAATCCCGGATCTTTCCTACTGAAGCTCCATCATCTCCGGCTACTCCGTTGGTGAGGAAAAAGAGAGCCCTAATCAAGAAAACACATTCAAAGACGGTCGTTTCGACAGTCAAACCCGTTGTTCCCAGAATCCTTGCTGAAATATTCGATCTCGTCGAGGCTGAAGTATTTCCTCCAAAACCATCTGCTGAGGTATTCCTCCTCCTTGCTCTATTAAGTTTTCTGGTACTTGGACATTTTCTTATTGGAACTTTCTTTGCAGAAAATTGTGGCCCCTTCGACCACTGCTGAAAAGAATGACACTGTAGCGACTACCATTGTCGTTCCTCCTGAGACAACAACTATGTTTAGTCCTTAAACCGTCGACGAGTTCCGAATGACTTCAACCGAAGAGGACTTAGCAAAGACAATGCCTCCCATTCAACAGACCACCACTGAGGCTAGGAAGGAAGGCGCAGCCACGGGTGATAATGAAAATCCTTCGACTGTTGCTGCCACTGCTGAGGTTGATGTGAACCCTAAAGCTTCTGTTGAAAGTGGTTGCAACCTGCTGTCATACCCCAAATTTTGACCACTAAGATTTCCCATCATTGTGCAAATCATCAACACAATATGGATGTACCTTTGTACCTCATCAGTCTCCCCAAAGATGGGTGAGCATCCACTACAATCAAAATTAGGGTTTCAAGCCCTCTCTGAGCTTTAGACAAAGGCTCAATCAAAAAATGACTTGGTTTTCAACTTGTCTAATCTCTCAAACATCCTCAAAGGATCAAAAGGACTCCCACTTCAAGGATTAAGCATAAGGTTGCTCCCTTCTAGGTGGATCAAGCCTCAAGATCGCCAGTGTCACCAAATTAGGGTTTTGATCACCCAGGGCCTCCAGATGAAAAATTTCATCTGGGCACAAGCCATTGATCCAAAACATAACCTAATATACTTCATGGAACCTCATGAACCCATGCATCAAGTCAATTTTGCCTCAAGGGATGCATTCATCAAAAATCAGGAATTAGGGTTTCTTGACCTAATTCACCCTTAAGTTGACTTTTGGGACAAATCATGAGCCAAGACCTCAAGAGATGATTTGAGGGTCTCTAATATACCATATTGATCCATTTGGGACAATGGATTAATCCAAGAAGTTTGAGCAACAAGTCTCAATTCCATCTGCACCACAATTAGGGTTTTAAGGAAAAAGTCAACTGTAACTTTGACTTTTGACCAAGAGATGCTCCCAAACCCTAATACATGATTGAATATACCCTATGACACCCATGGAACATGTCCATCAAGTTTGATTTAGGTCAAGGACATGATTTCCTGAAGAATTGCACAGTTTGGAATTCATCTGATAAAAAGTCAACTGTGCACAAAAGTCAACTTTTACTTTTTGAGATTTTTCACCAAAATGGATTTTTGACCCTAAAATGATGTTAATGTATGATTTGAATCATCATTCATCAAGAAAAATCAAGAAAAGTGGGATAACTTGTAAAAGGGGTAACCATAAAACTTAGAAATTTTTCTAAGTTAAAAATAAAGTGGCAAGGGTACCAACTTTGAAGGACCATAACTCCTAAACCACAAGGCCATTTTTTCTCATCCAAAGATGGATTTGTAGCCCTAATTATCACCTACAAAAACTTCAACTACAAGTCATTCCAATTCATTAAGGATTTTGAGTTATGGAGTGATCAAAGTGGCTGAAAAGTGAAAATGTCACTTTTTCCAACACTTAGTGAAATTTTCACTAAGTCAGATTCTGCCTCACTTTTTGCCAAATGTAGGGGCATTTTTCACTTGGAATCAAAAGAGATCAAAACCAAACTTGTTCAAACAGTTGTTGTATCATGTAAGAGCTTTCCAAAATGGTCAAGAGCATTACCAAATTCAACTTACACCATGAGATATGACATTGGCAAGTTGCCTTGCTGAAATCTGTCAAGGCAAGGCAGAATTTGCAACTTTGGTCGATTTGCCAAAATCAGCCAAATTCAATTGCTCCTATCCACTTGGACACCTCAGAGGATTGAATTTAAAGGGGACAATCACTGAGCCAAGCCTCCAAAGTCCATGGAACAAGAAATAGCATGTTGAACCTAGAATGGCCAAAATAGGGACAAGACTTCAAATTTGGAATGAGGCATTCAATGGAACCATCAAGGTGGCATGGACTGAGCCATTCTCATATGAAATTAGTCAAGACTTATCCAAGACCAAGGGGACCATAGCTCTGTGCCCTAACCGCTAGTCAATGGCTAGAGGAGACTTGCATTTCCATTGGCCAACATTGAGGAAACACCTGCTGCAGTTGCCATTCACCGTGGATCCCAAAACAAACTTGCTCTACTATAAATAGAGCTCAATTGTGGCCAGTTTGAGTACACCAAAGCCATCTAACAGATGTTTTCCTCAAAATCTCTTCTTTCACTCCAATTTTGCCTTCTAAGGCAAGTCACTATCGGGTTTTGAGTTTGAGAGCAATTCCAATCAAACCAATCACTCACACACCTCACATACATCACATATGAGCTGATCAAACACTTAGATTACTTCTGAAACATCAATTTCACAAAATCACTAGCTGGTTGCTCAAGGTTTTAACCAAAGTGTAGCTGAGGTACCACAAAATGATCCAGCCAATTTCAATCAAGTCCAACCATCCAAACACAATCCATAGGGTGTAGGGAAGCTGTTCAGATCATCACAACTCATTTGTAACACCTCCAAATCAAAAATCACTTTGAACTTGCTGTCACGGCTTGGAGGTAAGCACATGCTTGGTCATCTCTCAATCTATGCATATTTCCTCTCACAATAATTTGGCCATATGTTCATAATCATGCATGGAATGTTTTCCCTCAATTAATTGCATTGTTTGAATCGTGTATCAAAAATCCTAGCCTTCATGCAGAAATTAGGGTTCTTGAGGTCTCTTCGTGATTTCTTGTTGTATGTTTAATTTAAATGAAATTAAAGTACATAGACATGATCGTGAGGTTGAGACGAGCATAATGATATGTGGATTGCATGATATGATTACGTATTCATGGAGATTGGATAGAAAATGCAAATCTGAGAAACCAAGAACACGCGCGTGTTCTTCAGCTTGTTCTTGGCGCCATTTTTAGAAATTCAAATATTTGAATTTTGTGATTTTGTTTAATTGATTCAAAAATTAATTTCTCTCTGAGTTTTAATGATTTTGAGTTGATTCTTTTTTTAATAATTCACAAAAATGTTAAAATATTTTATTTTCCTAAAAAATCCCAAAAATATTATTTATTTCATATAATTGATATTTTTGTAAAGAATTAATATTTTGATTGTTTTTGGCATTTTAAATATTTTTTCTACATTGATTTTGCAACTTTTAATGCTTTCTAATTATTTTGTAGGTCAATACTTAATTTTTGAAGCATTAATCCAAGATCACAATTTGTTTTCCATGTGTTAAACAATTTTTGATCATTTTAATTGAATTTTTATTCAATTAAATACATTTTGAAAACAAATTAGGGTTTTGGATTAATTCAACCCTCATAAATCATTTTCAAAACTTTTTGGGCCTCTTGAGAGAGTGTAAGACCCATCCCCCCTTGTACAAAAACTTTTTGGGCCTCACTCATTGTATAAGTCCCTCTGTACAAGTAAACGGCGCGATCGTCGCCCGTTTAAAATAAAAGAATCATCTGGGCCTCTCCTTGAGCTATAAGACCCATTCAAAACACTTTGGGCCTCTATTAGAGTGTAAGACCCAATCCCCCTTTTAACCAAACATCTTGGGCCTCACTTATTGTATAAGTCCCTCTGCATTAAAAGAAAACCTCGGCGCGATCGCCATTTTTAACGAAAAATCATTTGGGCCTACCCTCGTGTTATAAGCCCCACTCTTGTTTCTCTAAACTTTTTGGGCCTCTTGAGAGAGTGTAAGACCCATCCCTTTGTACAGAAAACCATTTTTGGGCCTCAGTCACTTGTATAAGTCCCTCTGTACAAATTCAAACAGTGCGCTCACTGATAAAACCCTGGGCCTCTCCTTGAGCTGTAAGCCCCAAATCTTTCTTTTTCAAAGCACTTTCTCCTTTGATTTTGAATATACGGTTGCTTTCAATCTTTCTTTGTTGAACAACTAACCAAACAGCATGGAAGCACTCCAACCGAGTAAGTGGTTATCGCTTTCGTTTACTGCTTTCATATTATAAACTGTATTGTGGGGATGCTCACTGTAAGTCTCCTTTCATAAACTCATATTACTGTGTAATAATAGTATAGATATTTCAAGTTTCCCCAGCAACTATGTCTAGAACTAGGTGACGCCGTTTCATTTATTCGTAGAAATAGACCCCTAGATCCCTAATAGGAGCACCAGATACAGTCTTCTCTTCGGCTGTCCTCCTTAGGAATCGTCAAGAAGCTCTACTCCCCAAGATGAATGTATTCTCCGTGAATGGCATCTTTGAGTTTCTTCCAAATTCTCGAACTTTCCTGACTTGATCTATTCCTCGTGGATAGCTTGCCTTGAATGTCTCGGGGTTTGGGTACCCACTACGGTCATAATCTTGGACCTTAACTAAGGAACCCTCTTTAAAAGCTAAAAGTCGCTGGATAGTAAACCTCGCACGTTTACCAGTGGGTTTTTATCTTTAAAAGAGTTATTCTCCTAATGGAAAGGAGGTGATAGACCCACGGGCTTCTTAAAAGCATCGGCCTCCTCTTGGGCATCGTACAAGGACCCTACGGCTTCTTAGAAGTATTCACAACCTCCTCTTAGGCTTCGTATAATGATCTCTTCCTCCGGGAATGATAGCCTCCTCTTGGGCTTCGTACAAGGACCCGTCGGCTTCTTAAAAGTTTCCAGCCTCCTCTTGGGCTTCGTACAAATTGTCCCGACGACCTCCTAGAGGTATAGGAACAGAACCTAGTCATCCTCATAGAACAGTCCTTTCATAGAGTCTACTACTGTTTCTCAAAGCATAGTACAAAAAATAAAACTCTAGACTTGGACAGTCTAACTTCCTTGAGTCTCCAAAGACATTCTCAAGTGACCCCTTCGTTAAATAGGAAGGAAACTCGCAGACTCGGACAGTCTCAACACCCTTTGGATTTCCAGTTTCCTCAAAGAAAAGGAAACAACCCCGATCCTCAGATCTAACCCACGAGTACAGTGATGCTCGTATAAGAACTGATTTTCTCTTTCAAAATCAGTATACTGGACCTGTCACTTAACTGACACAGTAACCTTAGCCTCCTCTTGGGCTTTGTACAATGATTCTCCCCAGCGGAGTCAAACAACGTTTAGCCTCTCTCTCGGGCTTTGTACGAGACACATAAGAGACTCCATCGTCGAGTCAAAACCCCTTTAGCCTCCATCTTGGGCTTCGTACGAGATACAAAAACACTCTCTTGTTGAGTATAAAAGATTCTCTTGTTGAGTCAACCCTTTTAGCCTCTCTCTCGGGCTTCGTACGAGACACATAAAAACTCCCTCGTTGAGTCAAACAAACAATAGCCTCCATCTCGGGCTTCGTATGAGACACAAAGACTCCATCGTCGGGTCAAAATCTTTTAGCCTCTCTCTCGGGCTTTGTACGAGACACAAAATAGCCTCCTCTTAGGCTTTGTATAATGATTTTCCTAGCGGAAATTAGCCTCCTCTTAGGCTTTGTATAAGAAAACCACTGGTTGATCCAATCAACCTTTTAGCATCAAAGTTGTGCCTCGTTCACAGTACACAAACATCAATAACTCCTTTCCCTTCATCTAATCGCTATAAGCGGCAAGCCTCTGGATCATCTACATCCATGCCACTGTCCCTCTTTTAGCATGAGAAATTCCTAAGGAAAGATAGCATTGCTCTATACTGAGTTAAAGTCTTCTCCTTCAGGTTAAAACCCTTTCTTCGGAAATTATGGCATTGCTCGGATCCGCGTATCCCAGTTAAAGTAATTCTCCTTCTCCCCTCTTTAGAGATGACAAATTCTCTCTAAAGCCGAGGTCTTTCAGCTTCACGTCTTGGGCTTTGAACAAGACACAAATAGACCTTTCAGCTTCACATCTTGGGCTTTGAACAAGATACAAACCACCTTTCGCTTCACGTCTTGGGCTTTGAACAAGACACCAAAACACCCATTTCCTCCCATAGAATAGGAGGAACTACGAACGCTCTGATTTCCCTGTTTCGGTAAACGGGAATACGTAGGCATAAGATCGAAAGAAAAGATCTTAGCGAGCGCAATCAACAAAAAACCCAAATCCCATATCTCCATCAATCAAAAGCAGTAATTCAAAAGCATCAGTCCTAACATCCTAATCCTTGTTCCCCGCCAGAAACCTTCGGCCCAGGTAAAAAAAGAAAGAAAACAGTATTGGCGAAAATACAAATAACCAGTACAAAGGCCCCCCACATTGATAGCATTCGTAACCTAATAGACCGCTGTTTAAACTCAGTATGCAAGCAGGGTTAATTGGAGACATCTATTTCCCTTCCTTATTCAGCTCACAATAGGATAAAAAATGAATCGACCTGTAGTCAAAGCTCAAACCGCAGAGAGCGACCAGCGCTTAAGAACCGCGTCCAAAATCGTTCGCTACACCTGCCAACACCTAATGTCGACAAAGATCTCACCCTAGAGGAGATCCTGGCGACAAAACAAACAAATCCAGCGGGGCTTTGAAGGCACTGCACAAGCTTCACCAAGAGTCTGGGGACGTCCAACCCACAAGTTCCACAGCCATACCAACCCTAGAAATAGACGCTTCTTTCGCCCTCAAGCTCCAACAATTGAAGACATACTTATTTGAGGACGAATTTCTGGTGGCCGTCGCAGAGGAGTCTGTTGTGGCTTGTGATGTGTTCAAGATATTGGATGAACTTGCCAAATTTCAAGTTCTAGACCCCAAGGCCTCGTACTTAATTGAATCTGAAGCCTTCTTTACGTAACTGGCCAAGGACCTTACTAGGTGCAAACAAGCCGACGCTCAAATCAGGCATAAACACAATGAAATGGGACGTGAGTGGTATCTTAGCTCACTCTGTGAGAATAAGCTTAAGGACTTCGAGGCCACCAAGCAAGAGCACTCTGACAAGCACCGTGCTTTCGACCAATAGATATCTGACTACCAGGCTCAGATAGCTGAACTCACCAGAAAAATCGTTGAGGTCGAAAAACAGAAGGCCTCTGTGGATTCTGCTGAACCCTTACCTACTCAAGAGGAAATCGATCAAGAAGTCGCTCATGGGCTTGCTCACATCGAGGCTGCTTTCAAGATAAAGGATACCATTGGTCAGATGCAAAAAAGAAAAGCTCTCCTCGAAAGCAAGGTTGTTCATGAGAAGACCATCTTTGAGGACTTTAAGTCTAGATTCCCTGCTTCCTCTTAACTACCATATCAAACTATTGTAATTTTATTCAGATATTTTGTAAGCCATCTTGGCAACCCTAGCCTATTTTGGCCAGTTATCAATGAAAAAATTACTTTTTAATTTGAATCTCTTGTAGCATAGGTTTATATTTTTTTCAAATATTTCCCATTTACCCTTAAGATTCGTGGGTCCATTCCTAATTCCTGAACCTCGTATGCATTGTTGCTGAAAACTTGGATCACTTTGAATGGTCCCTCCCAATTTGGTGACCATTTCCCTAACGTTCGATCCCGTCGATCCATGGACAACATTGCCTTCCACACATAGTCGTTAACTGCAACGGTCTTCTTTCTGACCTTCTTATTATATGCCTTGGTGACTCGTGCCTTTTGACGTAATAACACATTCAATGCTGCCATTCTTTCCTCGTCTAAGTCCACGATTTCATCCAGCATCATATTCCAGTATTGCTCTGACGGAATCTCATGTTGTCATTGCACTCTAACTGATTGCAGGCATATTTCTGCTGGTAATATAGCGTCGTGCCCGAAAGCCAAACGAAACGGAGTCGAGTTTGTTGACTCTTTGGGGGATGTTCGACAAGACCACAAAATTTGATTCAATGTCTTGTGCCATTTTTTGGTGTTTTGGCCACATGTATTTTTATGAGCCCAATTACCACTTTATTAGCTGTTTCGACCTGACCATTTGCCTGAGCATAATATGGTGTCGAAGTAACCAACTTGAATCCCATTTCTGCTATGAACTCTTGCATTTTTCGGCCAACGAATACAAAGCCTTGATCCGCCGTGATGGTTTCAGGTATCCCGAATCTATACAAGATATGATTCTGGATGAACTTGATCACAACCTCTTAATCTACTTTCACTAGGGGCACAACCTCTATCCATTTTGTGAAATAGTCTATACCCACGAGGATGAATTTTTGTTCTTTCGACGAGGCTGGTCGAATCTCCCCTATGACATCCAATGCCCAACCTCGAAAAGGCCATGGTTTGACGATGGTGTGTAATTTGCTGGCTAGAACATGCTGAATGTCTGCATGTTTCTGACAGTCTTGGCACCCCTTTGCGAAGTTCATGCAATCTTTGAGCATGCTTGGCCAATAAACGCCATGTCAAAACAGTAACCATTTCATCTTGTGGCCAGCTTGGTGAGCTCCAAATGTCCCACTATGAACTTCAAAAATTGCCAAGTAGGCCTCTGTGTCCCCTAGACGTTTGAGCAATACTCCTTCCGGAGTCTTTTTTAGCAACTCATTTCCCATCAGCACATAACTTAGCTCTCTATATTTAGTCCTCCTATCAGCGCTGCCCACCGGATTCTCCAAATACTCGATGATGGGTCTTCTCTAATCTGTTGATGACAGATTGCTGATAGCAAAAACCTCGTAACTCTCTAACTCTTCGATCAAGTTTTCTGACGAGGCGTTGACCCCCACGGCTTTTGGGATTGATAGGCCTGATGGTGGGCGTATGTTCGACACCATCTTCTCCCTAGTTTCAATGAAGTACTTCAACTTTTCTTTCGACACCTTGTAACCGGAGGCGAACTGTGCTAGCTCGTTAGACTCTTGGTTTTCTATTCTGGGCACGTCCGTAATGCTGACAACTTCAAAGTGCTCCAAAAGGCGCTTCGCCATCGAGAAGTAAATCAAAAGATGCTCTTTGGCACACTTATATTCTTTAGTGATTTGTTTAATCACCAGTTTCGAATCTCCTCTTATCTCGACTTCCTTGGCACCCAAATCCTTAAGTATTTTGAGGCCAGTAATTAAGGATTCATACTCTGTCTCGTTATTGGAGCATTTCCCGTCAACCTTGCATTTGAACTTAGTTGGAATACCCTACGGGGATACTATTAGAATCCCAATGCCTGCCCCGTTTCTATGGCTCGACCCATCGAAGTATAACTTCCACGGGGCAATATCAATGCTACATACCGATGGTTCGACTACTGCATGGTCGACAATAAAGTCTGCCACTATTTGACCTTTCATAGCCCTTAGAGGAATGTATGTCAGGGAAAACGCAGTCAATGCTAGTGCCCATTTTCCAATTTGACTATGCAGAATAAGTTTGGACAACATATGCGTAATAACATCAAAATGCGACAAAACATAAACATCAACTGGTTTAATATATTGCTTTAATTTCATACATGAGAAGTACAGGCATAAACATAAATTTTCAATCACAGTATACCTAATTTTAGCACTATTAACATTCTACTAAGGTAACAAATGGGTCTTTCGGCGCCACTAATATCCTCTTGTGCTAACATGCTTCCTATGGTTGTATCCGACGCAACAATGTACAACTTTATGTTTTTATTTATACTAGGTGGCAATAGAATTGGAGGCTTTATAAGATATTCCTTGATAGGATCGAAAGCCTCATGTTGCTCTCGTCCCCAATGGAACTCACTTTCCTTCTTGGCTTTGAGTAATGGCGAGAATACCCTCGTCTTGCCACTTAGATTCGATATGAGCCTTCTCAAGAAGTTTATCTTCCCCAACAAAGATTGGAGCTGCTTCTTTGTCAAAGGAGGCTTGAGATCCAAGATCGCTTTCATCTTGTTCTGGTTTATCTCGATGCCTTTCTTGTGGACCACGAATCCCAGGAAATCCTCTGCATGAACACCAAAGGTACATTTTAGTGGATTCATGTTTAATCCATATTTTCTCATTCTCTCAAATGAACGTCGAAGGTGGTCTAAGTGACCATTCTTCGATGAGGATTTTATCACAATGTCATCAATATACACCTGCATAAAATTCTCAATAAAGTCATGGCATATAGCTTTCATAGCTCTTTGATAGGTTACCCCATCATTTTTTAAACCAAATGACATCATAACCCATTCGTATGTTCCCAAACCCCCAAGGCATCGAAACGCAATTTTGGGAACATCCTCTTCAGCTATGAGAATTTGATTATAACCAGAATAACCGTCGAGCATGCTCAAATATTCGAAACCTGCCGCTGAGTCGACAAGCATCTCTGCCACAGGCATCGAATATTCGTCTTTTGGGGTAGCGTTGTTCAGATCCCTAAAGTCTATACGGACTCGGAGGGTTCCATTTTTCTTGATAACAGGCACTATGTTCGCTATCCATTTGACGTACCTTGTAGTTCTGATGAACCTACTTTTGAGCAGTCTCTCAATTTCCTGCTTGATCTTCGAGGTAACCTCTGGAGTGAATCGCCGAGGCTACTGCTTCACTGGCCTTTTACCTGGCTGAATTGGAAGTCGATGCTCAATCACACTTTGACTTAGACTAGGCATTTCGCCATAATCCCAGGCGAAGCAATTCTTGTATTCCTTTAAAACCTCAATTAGCTTAGCCTTCATTTTTGACCCAACTTTGGTGCTCACATAGGTAGGTCTTTTGGTAACCCATCTCCTAAGTCAACCTCTTCGAGTGGGTCATGCGCCTGCATTCTTTGCAGCTCACTATTTGGGTCTTTCTCAAACCCCAAAGGCTCATTGTCATAGATACAATCCAGCCTCTGGCTTTTCGAAGCTGTGTCTGGCCTTGTGGGCCATCTGCTTGTGTGTCGCAGTCGGCTCTGCTAGCTATCTCCTATTTTCTTCTGCTTCTAATGCCGACATTCTTTTGTTTTCATCCAGATAGGCCGAAATTTGAGTCATGCTTTCTGACTCAATAATCATTTTCACCGACTACTGGCCACCCCATGGGTGGATTATTTTTTGTAGGCTCCATGGTTTCGCCGGCAGCATCCCAGATAAACCCGTAGTCGGCTCCATGGTTTCGCCCGTGGATTCATTCCGTAGGCGTGGTTACTTCCACTTTACATCACAAATTGAAATTCATGTTCGACGATCAGCTGGTCATTGTCTGTGGTGAAGAGGATCTGATTGTGAGCGAGTTATCATCTTTCCTATATGTTGAGACCGAGGAAGGCATAGCTGAGGTGCCATTGCAGTGTCTTGAGTTCGAAGATGTCAGCTCTGCTTTAATTAGTCAAATTAGATCACCGCAAATGACTTTGGTATCCGCCAAGAGTGTTAAAGAGACCATCGAGAAAGGTGCCTTGTCAGGCTGGGGGCATGTGATTGATGTGGTTGAAAAGCATAATCGATTTGGATTAGGTTATCGTCCTGGTCGACAATCTAGCTCACTTGGTCCGGAGCAGTGCAACTCGATCAAGTTTAGCGGCGCGGGTTTTCAAATGGGTGACATGGTGACAGATATTGATGATGTTGGTCCTAGCAACCAGATTTCACACTTTGTGCGCAAGTGTCCGCCAGGTTTCAAGCTCAAAAACTGGACATCTACCGTGATTCTTGTGGTTTTTCCAACAAACATGTAATGCATTTTGCTTTCTCATTCCCTCGTCCTCGCCCGAGACGAGTGGATAGCTTGTAAAGGGCCTCACGCTTTTGCAATATTATGTGATCAATAAATAAAAGTTTTTTTGCATTCAAAATCATGCTCTATTTTCTTTCTTTATTTTACTTTTTCACAAACAAATGGCAAAAGTTTTTTTTTTTTCACTTATAGCTCATTCTAAACATATTCATAAACATGCAGAACAAATAAATGCATTGATAACAACATGGCAAACATCCATTGTAATTTTGGGGTTCCAATTAACCAAGCCGAAGAAGATGGTGAGGAAGATTATGAATTACCGGCTGAACTAGCGAGGCTCTTTGAGCACGAGTATAAAGAGATTCAGCCACACAAAGAGCTAGTGGAAGTTGTCAATCTTGGCACTAATAAGGTCAGAAGAGAAGTCAAGATTGACGCATCCCTTGCAAAGCATGTACACTTCGAGTTTGTCAAGTTATTGAAAGAGTATATTGATATCTTCGCCTGGTCTTATCAAGATATGCCTGGGTTAGATACCAACATCGTTGAACATCACTTGCCACTCAAGCCCGGATGTCCTCCTGTCAAGCAGAAACTCAGGAAGACTAGACCTGACATGGCACTTAAAATCAGAGAAGAGGTAAAGAAACAACTTGATGCTGGGTTCCTCGCCACTTTTGAGTATCCTGAATGGATTGCTAATATCGTCCCGGTTCCAAAGAAAGACGGGAAGGTCAGAATGTGTGTGGATTATCGAGATCTCAACAAGGCAAGCCCGAAAGATGATTTTCCTCTGCCTCATATTGATGTCTTGGTGGATAACACAGCGCCGTTCTCTGTCTTTTCGTTCATGGACAGTTTCTCAGGATAGAATCAGATCAAAATGTCCCCAGCTGATATGGAAAAGACTATTTTCATCACGCCATGGGGTACATATTGTTACAAAGTCATGCCATTCGATTTGAAGAATGCAGGGGCAACATACCAACGTGCCATAACAACCCTCTTTCACGATATGATCCTTAAAGAGATTGAGGTTTACGTGGATGATATGATTGCCAAGTCCAAAACTGAAAGAAACTGTTTGACAGACTCCGAAACTTTAGACTGCGGTTGAATCCTGCGAAGTGTACCTTCAGAGTTTGATCGGGTAAATTGTTGGGCTTTATTGTGAGTCAAAGGGGCATTGAAGTTGATCCCGACAAGGTTCGAGCAATTCAGAACATACCGCCTCCCAAAACAGAAAAAGAAGTTCGTGGTTTTCTGGGCAGACTTAATTATAACTCAAGGTTCATTTCCCACTTGACGGCTACCTGTGAACCGATGTTTAAATTACTAAGAAAAAATAAATTGGTTGAATGGAACAATGATTGTCAAGAAGCATTTGACAAAATAAAATAATCTCACTATTCTCGATGAATCCATGTAATGTGTATTGGGTCAACATGATGACACTGGCAGAAAATAGCATGCAATTTATTATTTGAGCAAGAAGTTCACTTATTGTGAGACCAGATACTCACTATTGGAGAAAACTTGTTGTGCTCTGGTCTGGGCTGCTCGACGCCTAAGACAATACATGATTTGTCATACCACTTTATTGATATCCAAAATGGATCAAATAAAGTACATATTCAAAAAGCCTGTTGTCTCTGGAAGGATTGCTCGGTGGCAGATGCTATTAACTGAGTATGATATCCAACATGTTACCCAAAAAGCAATAAATGGGAGCGTCTTGTCTGACTACCTTGCTCATCAACCTGTAGAGGGTTATCAACAAGTGAAGTTTGACTTTCCCGATGAGGATGTTCTATTCATCAAAGATTATGAGACTCCAGATCCTGACATAGGACCCGAACCAGGGACGCGATGGACGCTCGTGTTCGATGGTGCCTCCAATGCCAAAGGTCGTGGAATTGGTGCTATCCTCATCTCTCCAACAGGTTTTCACCTTCCCTTCACTGCCAGATTATGCTTTGCATGCACCAACAATATGGTTGAATACGAAGCATGTATCTACGGTATTGAAGCGACAATTAACATGAGAATTAAGATTCTTGAGATCTATGGAGATTCTGCTTTGGTCATTGGCCAAGTCAGATGGAACTTTGTGACTCGGGATTCCAAGATGGTTCCGTACCAAAAACACATTGTGAAGTTGATTCCTTATTTTGATGAGATCTCTTTTCATCATATACCTAGAGAGGAAAATTAACTAGCTGATGCTCTTGCCACTCTGGCATCCATGTTCAAGGTCAAGTGGAAGAATGAAGCTCCTTCTATCCGCATTGATCATTTGAACGAACCAGCTGTAGCGCAAATTTTTGCATGGTTGCGAAGCACCTTTGGGGTACTACAGTTCGATTCATTTTTTATCCTATTGAAGCTGATTAAGGAAGGGAAATAGATGTCTCCAATTAACCCTGCTTGCAAACTGAGTTTAAACAGATGACTATTGGTTTACATATGCTATTAAGATTGTGGGTCTCTCTTAGGTTATTTTGTTAAGAAAAAACAATGTTTAGGCTATTGATAAGTTGTTAGGTCTGGTGCTTTTCGATTGTTGTATGAAGGTACGAGATTTTGGGTTTTTGTTTAGTATGCTCGCTAATATTTTTGCAATCTTATGCCTACGTATTCCCGAAACAGGGAAATCAGAGCGATCGTAGTTCCCCCTATTCTATGGGAGGAAAAAGGTTGTTTTTGGTGTCTTGTTCAAAGCCCAAGACGTGACGCTAAAGGTGGTTTGTATCTTGTTCAAAGCCCAAGATGGGAAGCTAAAGGTGGTTTGTATCTTGTTCAAAGCCCAAGATGTGAAGCTAAAGGTTTCGGATGAGAGAGAATTTGTCATCTCTAAAGAGGAGTTGTTGATGTTTGTATGATGCGAGCAAGGCACAACTTTGATGCTTAAAGGTTGATTGATTCAACCGGGGTTTTCTTTATACAAAGCCTAAGAGGAGGCTAGCAGTTTACTTTTCCAGGGAAAATGTTCTTTCTGTGTTGTACAAAGCCCAAGATTGAGGCTAAAAGGGATTTTGACTCCGTTGGGGAGAATGTATCTTGTATAAAGCCTAAGATGGAGGCTGAAAGGGTTTGACTCAACAAGAGAGTGCTTTTATCTGTCCTGTATAAAGCCCAAGATGGAAGCTAAAAAGGTCGACTCAACAAGAGAGTATTTGTATGTGTCTTGTACAAAGCCCAAAACGGAGGCAAAAAGAGTTGACTCAACAAGAGAGTCTTGAACAAGTGGTTGACTCAACAAGAGAGTTTTAAGGTTGATTGACTCAGCAAGAGAGTATTTTATACTCAACAAGAGAGTGATTTTCTGTCTCGTATGAAGCCCGAGATTGAGGCTGAAAGGAGATTGACTTAATAAGAGAGTCTTTTACACTCAATAAGAGAGTGAATCTCTATCTTGTACGAAGCCCGAGATTGAGGCTAAAAAGTTGGTTGACTCAATAAGAGAGTCTTTTATACTCCACAAGAGAGTGTTTTTCTATGTCTTGTACAAAGCCCAAGACGGAGGCTAAAAGGTGTTGACTCAACAAGAGAGTCTGAAAAGGTTAGCTCCGCTAGGGAGAGTCATTTGTACAACAGGAAGGATCATTATGCAAAGCCTAAGAGGAGGCTATCTTACTGCTGAGAATTATTGAGATCCTTAGGCAGGTCCAAGTATGGGGAACTCTCATGAGAAAGACCGGGTTCCTGCTGGAGATTGATCCAGAGTGATCGGTGCTTTTTCCTATGTTTGAAAGTAACTTGAGAATGTCTTTGAGACTCAAGAGGTTTAGACTGTCCAAGTCTAGAGTTTTATCTTTTGTACAATGCCCAAGAGGAGGCAGGGGCGTTGAGGGATGAGTATCAACCCTACAACGGCCAGAATTTTTACGCTGGAAAGACTTCTCTAGCAAAGGATGACTAAGTTCTATCTTATACCTTTAAGAGGTCATCAGGGTCCTTGTATGAAGCCCAAGAGAAGGCATGAGAACTTCTAAGAAGTCGAAGGGTCCTTGTACAACGCCCAAGAGGAGGCGGGGTGCTTTTAGGAAGCATGTGGGTCCCTAAACCACGAGAAGTTCAAGACATGCTATTCACAGAGAATAGATCAAGCCAGGAAAGTTTGAGAATTTGGAAGAAACTCAAGAGATTCCATTCACGGAGAAAAGATTATCTCTAGGGAGTTAGAGTTTCTTTGACAATTTCTAAGGGTGACAGTCTGAGAAAGGGTTCACCGAGAATGCTGACTTTCACGTTTCCATATTATTTAACCCCAAGAGGAGGGAATACTATATCTAGAATCCTACGGGGGATCTAGTTTTGTTTGTATTTAAGAGTGACCAACAGGCTTTACCTACTGCTAGACGTAGTTGCCGGGGAAAACTCTAAATAACTATACTATTATTACACAACGGATATTTGACAAGTATATAAAGAGGATGTGAAAGAAGACTTACAGTGAAGCAGCCCCACAATACAGTTATATACATATGAAAGCGGTAAATGAAAGCATATAAACACTTACCCGTTGTAGAGCTTCCATGTTGTTTGGTTAGGTGTTCAACAAAGAAATTAAAGAAGGTTTTGATGACAACATATATTTGAATTCAAAATTAAAGGAGAACGTGCTTTGAAAAGATTGTTGGGGCTTACAGCTAAAGGAGAGGCCCAAGTTTTAACGATGAACACACCGTTGTTTTGAAAACTGTACAGAGGGACTTATACAATGTGTGAGGCCCAAGGAAAGGTTTTGGTTAAAAGGATATTGAGTCTTACACTCTATTAGAGGCCCATGGATGATTTAAATAAAAAGAATGGGGCTTATAACTCAAGGAGAGGCCCAAATGATTTTTATTTTAAACTGGCGATCGTGCCGAGATTTTTGAAAATACCGTGGGTCTTATACAATGACTTAGGCCCAAAATGGTTTGGTTTTCAAAAGGATTGGGTCTTACACTCTATTATAGGCCCATGGAGTAAAGATGGGTCTTATAGCTCGAGGAGAGGCCCAAAGATTTTTTTTGTTAAAAAGGCGACGATCGCGCCGAACTTTTTGATGGTATCGGGACTTATACAATACACTGAGGCCCAAATTCTTTTGGTTTTTAAGAGGGGTTGGGTCTTACACTCTATTAGAGGCCCAAAGAGTTTGAAAAAGTTTGTTGAGGGTTGAATTAATCAAAACCCTAATTTGCTTTCAAAAATGTATTTTAATTGAATAAAAATTCAATTAAAATGATCAAAATTGTTAAACATGTGTGAAAAAAAATTGTGATCTTGGATTACTGTTTCAAAAATCATGTTTCTATCCATAAAATGATTGAAAATCAATTAAGTTTGGAAAATCAAGGGAGAAAAAACATTTTAAATGTTGAAAAATAAATAAAATATGAATTCTTTGTAAAAATATCAAGTATATGAAATAATTAATATTTTTGGTATTTTTTGGTAAAATAAAATATTTTAGCATTTTTGTGAATTATTAAAAAAAGAATCAACTCAAAATCATTAAAATTCAGAGAGAAATTAATTTTTGAATCAATTAAATAAAATCACAAAATTCAAATATTTGAATTTTCAAAAAGGGCGCCAAGAACATGGCAAGAACACGCGCCACCCTTTGTTTCTGCAGATTTGCATTTTCTATCCAATCTCACTAAATACTTGATATCATGCAATCTACATATCATTCTACTCGTTTTCACCTCACGATCATGTCTATGGGCTTTAATTTCATTTATTTTAAGCATGGAGTAAGAAATCAAAGAGAAACCTTAAGAACCCTAAAATTTGCATGAAGGCTCAGGAATTCCACACACGATTCAAACAAAGCAATTGATTAAGGGTAAACACTCTATGCATGATTATGAACATATGGCCAAATTATTGTGCAGTAAAATATGCATGGATCATAGAGTTAGAAGAGCTCATGCTTACCTCTTGCAGCTGGTGATCGTGTTTTGTGTTAGAGGTGTTGCAAGCTGATTCCAATGATTTGCACAACTTCCTTAGGTGCCAAGTGATGTGTCTGAATGCTTGGAGTGGTTTGAAACAAGCTGCAACTTGAGATGGTACCTCAATTGCACCTCTGTCAAGAACTTAAGCAATTAGCTAGTGATTTTGTGATTTTGGTGTTCCAGATGTTATGTGAGTGTTTGGATCACTTCTATATGATGTTTATAAGGTGTGTGTGTGTGTGATTGGTTTGGTTGGAATTGCTCTCAAACTCAAAACCCGATAGTGACTTGCTTTGGAAGGCAAATTTGGAAGTGAGAAGGTGATTTTGAGGAAAGCATCTGTTTGATGGCTTTGGTGTACTCAAACTGATCACAAATGAGCTCTATTTATAGTAGAGCAAGTTTGTTTTGCAAGGAATAGGGAATGGCAACTGCAGCAGAGGTTTGGCAAAAGTTGACTTTTGTGCACAGTTGACTTTTTGTCAGATGAACCCCAAACTGTGTGATCCTCTATGAAATCAAGTCTTTGAAATAAATCAAACTTAATGGACATGTTCCAGGGGTTTTATAGGGTGTATTGAATCATGTCCCAAGGTTTGGGAGCATGTCTTGGTCAAAAGTCAAAGGCACAGTTGACTTTTTCTTCAAAGCCCTAATTGTGGTCCTAATGAAATTGAAACTTGTGGATCAAGCTTCTTGGATCAATCCATTGTTGCAAATGGATAAATGTGGTTTATTAGAGACCCTCAAATCATGTCTTGAGGTCTTGGCTCATGTTTTGTCCCAAAAGTCAACTTAGAGGTGAGTTAGGTTAAGAAACCCTAATTCCCAATTTTTTGTGAATGCATCCCCTGAGGTAAAATTGATTTGATGATTGGGTCCATGAGGTCCCTTGTAGTATCTTAAGTTGTGCTTTGAAGAATTAGATCATGCCCAAAGGAAAATTTCCAACTGGAGGCCTTGGTCGACCAACACCCTAATTTGGTGACACTAGCGATCTTGAGGCTTAATCCACTTGGAATGTTGCAACTTTGTGCTTGATTCTTGAAGTGGGGGTCCTCTTGATCCTTTGTGGATATTTGAGAGCTTAGACAAGTTGAAGGTCATGTCATTTCTTGATTGACCCTTTGTCTAAGGGCTCTGAGAGGGCTTGAAACCCTAAGTCTGATTGTAGTGAGTGCTCAACAACACTTGAGGAGATTGATGAGGCACAAAGATACATCCATATTATGCTGATGACTTAGTCAATGATGGGAAATCTTAGTTGTCAAAATTTGGAGTATGACAGATGCCCCTATTTAATCTTCTTGGACCCGAAGGTGTGAATGGCGAAGGTATTCGGGCATTCGGGGTGCAAGAGGATTAAATATCGGAATACTCGAAATTTTGATGGTGGTTATGAACGACAACTTGCGCATTCATCTTCTTTTGCTAAGCAATGATGCTTATAAAAGGGTGAACTTCCCCTCGATTCTGGTTTCCTACCAAGGAACTGGTCTCAGTTTCTTTTGTGAATAAACTTCCCCTCAATCCTGGTCTTCCTACCAAGGAACTGGTCTTAGTTTCTTTTGTAAACTTCCCCTCGATCCTGGTTTCCTACCAAGGAACTGGTCTCAGTTTCTGAAATAAACTTCCCCTGGATCCTGGTTTCCTACCAAGGAACTAGTCTCAGTTTCTAAAATAAACTTCCCCTCGATTTTGGTTTCCTACCAAGGAACTGGCCTCAGTTTCTTCTTGTCAAGTTCTTTCCTTGACAAGGGACGCTGTTTGTAGCGGTTTTCCTCAAACTTCTTGCCAAATTTTCCGGGAGAGATGCCATTTGATGGGAAAAGTTTTGATGTCAGACTTGCTGGGGAACCCATCCGCCTGAGCTGTAGAGGTGTACAAACTTCTCTGTTGGAGATTCCATTTGTGGATTCTACTGGGGAAAAACGAGTCGCTTGAAAGATTTTTTTCTGCTTAGGGATATTACATCATACTTTTCTTGGGATCTTCTAGGAGAAATGCCATATGATGTGATCCAATTTTGAGGAGTTGATGACCTTTTCATCAGCGAATTTTCCGAAGAAAAACTGTTGTATTGTCGAAGCTTTGATTAAGAGGCTTTCACTGGGGATTTTCCTTAATCCGGGAAAGCAAAGATATCATCTTCAATGGTGAAGAGTGACATTGGCTGAAGGTTCTCTGGCTTTTCAGAGGTTCAAGTTATCAAAGTGGTCAAGGGACACACTTCAATTCAATAGCACAGTGGAGGAGCGATTATTCAGACGCCACCTTTCCCGACGAGGAAATAACTGAAAACTCGATTAAGAAGATGTTTATCACTAGGGAACAAGACCGACTAGAGTGATAGTGATGCAATATGAATATGAATGTAAATCAATAATGCATGATGTATGTATGTACATGCTGACAAAACTGACGCGACATACAAACTCATGGATGAACACGACTGGATACTCTGCCACAGCGGGAGATAAAAAGTATCACGGGTTCACGATAGCAATTTTGCCTTGCTTAGGAGAGATAATCCCTGCGGGGAACAACGCTGGTCGGGCTTAGGAGATAAGAACTCTGCCGGGGGGTGTCAGGGGAAACATGGTCTCTGACATAGTTGATCCTTCATTCAGGTGCACTGGTTTAGAAGGAGTACTTTGATTTTGCACTTTGAAGCTCGATTACTTCTGGAGAAGCGATTGATGTTCTTTTGACGTTCAACAGACAAAAGAATTGCCATCATTATTTTAAAAAAAGCAGAAAAGTTTTTGACAACTAAATTCATTTTTGTTTTATATCAAGAATTGTTAATCATGTTAAAACGTTATTCTGTAAAGCTAAAACAAATGAGAATTATAAACAAAAGCACTAGGGCTCGAATTTTATTGATAGGATGGAAATCAGCCAAGCGCGTGATTCCATGGAGTATTTACAAAGTTTAGAAAATGGTAATTTAAGGGAAAAGGGCTACATTGAAACATAACGACCACTATCCTTCTACCAACTTTGAATTCGGGATATCCTGAGCTTCTGTCAAAGATGACCTTGACTGGAGTTTTCTGATGGATGGTGTAACTGCTGCTGAGGGACTTGCCCCTTTGTTGAACATAGTTACTTGCCATTATCCCTAACTTTTTCCTGGATTTTACTTTGAGATTTCCAATCCACCGGGATGATTTTTTATTATGTCTCTAATTTTTGCCTGGACCACCCTTTCGGGTTTTCAATCCACCGAGACGTTTTTTTATTTAGGCGAAGTATTTCTTGACTACATCAACATTCGTGGGGTAGGCGAATTCTTCTCTATCCATGGTCGCGAGTCTCAAGGCGCTGTCTGAGAAAGCTTTCTTGACCACATATGGGCCGTCATAATTCGAAGTCCATTTACCCTGAGAATCAGTGAGAAATGATTGTATCTTTTTTAGCACAAGGTCTCCTTTCCTGAAGACGCGAGGTCGAACCTTTTTGTCAAACGCCTTCTTCATTCTTTACTAATACAACTGACCGTGGTATAAAGTCGTGATTCGTTTCTCTTCGATTAGGTTTAGTTCATCGTGTTGACTTTGACACCATTCAGCTTCTGTTAGCTTAGCTTCCATCAATACCCGGATTGATGGGATCTCTACTTCTATGGGAAGCACTGCCTCCATGCCATATACTAGAGAGAAAGGAGTTGCCTCTGTTGAAGTGCGGACAGATGTGCGATAACCGTGAAGAGCAAAGGGTAGCATCTCGTGCCAATCTTTGTAAGTTACAACCATCTTTTGAACAATCTTCTTGATGTTCTTGTTAGCCGCTTCTACTGCCCCGTTCATCTTAGACCGGTAGGGAGATGAGTTATGGTGTTCGATCTTGAACTCAGTGCACAACTCCTTCATCATCTTGTTGTTCAAGTTAGATCCATTATCAGTAATGATCTGACTTGGAACACCATAAAGGCAAAAGATATTGTTTTTGATAAATCGGACCACCACTTGTCTGGATACATTGGCGAATGACACTGCTTTGACCCATTTGGTGAAGTAATCAATGGCCACCAGGATGAACCGATGTCCGTTCGAAGCCTTAGGTTCAATCATGCCAATCATGTTAATTCCCCGTATGGAAAAAGGCCATGGGGAAGAAAGAACTTTGAGATGCGTTGGCGGTACATGGATTTTGTCTGAGTATATCTGACACTTGTGACATCTCCTCATGTACTTGTAGTAATCGGATTCCATTTTCAACCAATAGTACCCTGCTCTCAGAATTTTTCTCGCCATTGTGTGTCCGTTAGCATGAGTGCCAAAGGATCCTTCATGAATTTCTTTTATTAACATGTTTTCTTCTGGTCTGTCTACACATCGAAGCAAGACCATGTCAAAGTTCCTCTTATAGAGTGTATCACTGCTAAAAAAGAAGCTGCCTGCTAGCCTTCTGAGGGTCTTTCGGTCTTTTCTAGATGCCCCAGGTGGGTACTCTTGTTTCTAAAGGAAGCATTTGATATCATGATACCAAGGTTTGTCGTCTATGACTGCTTCAATCATGAAGATGTACGCGGGCCGTTCAAGGCGCATTATGTCAATCTTAGGTAAGTCGTTCCATTGACCTACACTAATCATGGAAGAGAGAGTGGCAAATGCATCAGCCATGTGATTCTCCTCATGAGGGATATGATGAAACTCGATTCTGTTGAAGAATGGTAACAACCTTCTCGCGTAATCTTTGTAAGGAATCAGTCCTGATTGGTATGTGTTCCAATATCCATTAATTTGATTGATAACCAGGGTTGAGTCGCCATATACATCCAAGTTCTTAATTCTCAAGTCGATCGCTTCTTCGAGACCCATGATACAAGCTTCGTATTTGGCCTCGTTGTTCGTACACTTGAATGTCAGTCGGGCGGTGAAAGGAATGTGGGTACCCTGAGGTGTTATGATGATTGCCCCAATTCCATTTCCATACTGATTGATAGCTCCGTCAAAGATTAGTCCCCATTGGGAACCTGGTTCTGGCCCTTCACTGGGTAGCGGTTCATCGCAATCTTTCATTTTCAAGTACATGACATCTTCGTCTGGGAAGTCAAATCTGACTGATTCCTTATCGTCAATCGGTTGATGAGCCAAATGATCGGCTAAAACACTTCCTTTAACGGCTTTCTGAGCATGGTACTCGATGTCGTATTCTGATAACAACATCTGCCAACGGGCAATCCTTCCCGTAAGAGCAGGCTTTTCAAAGACGTACTTGATTGGATCCATTTCGGAGATTAACCAAGTACTGTGACGAATCATATACTGGCGAAGACGTTTGGCTTCCCAAGCCAGAGCACAACAAGTTTTCTCGAGCATAGTGTACTGCGTCTTGCAGTCGGTGAACTTCTTGTTCAAATAGTAAATGGTAGACTCTTTCCTTTTCGTTTCGTCTTGTTGGCCAAGTACACAACCCATTGAGTCTTCCAAGACTGTTAGGTAGATGATCAGTGGTCTTCCCTCTACTGGAGGTGATAGGATAGGTCGATTCAATAGATATTCCTTGATACAGTCGAAGGCGGTTTGGCAGTCATCTGTCCAAACGCAGTCCTGATTCTTTTTGAGTAATTTGAAAATCGGCGCGCATGTCGAGGTCATGAGGAATATAAATCTGGATATGTAGTTTAAATGTCCCAAGAATCCCCTGACTTGTTTTTTAGTCTTTGGAGAAGGCATTTCTTGAATGGCCTTGACCTTGTCAGGATCAACCTCAATTCCTTTCTGGCTGACGACGAACCCTAAAAATTTCCCTGAACGAACACCGAATGTGTACTTGTTGGGATTCAAGCGGAGTTTATATTTTCTCAACCGCTCAAATAGTTTTGACAGGTGGGTCACATGCTTCTCCTCTGTTCTAGATTTGGCAATCATGTCATCGACATATACCTCGATTTCCTTGTGTATCATGTCATGAAACAGAGTAGTCATGGCCCTTTGATAGGTTGCCCCGGCGTTCTTCAAACCGAACGACATTATCTTGTAACAAAAAATACCCCATAGAGTGATGAAGGAAGTCTTCTCCATGTCTTTCGGCGCCATTTTTATTTGATTATAGTCCGAGAATCCATCCATGAAGGAGAATACTTTAAACTTTGCTGAACTGTCAACCAGCATGTCAATGTGTGGTAAAGGAAAGTCATCCTTTGGACTTTCTTTGTTCAGATCCCTGTAGTCTACACATATTCTGACCTTTCCGTCCTTTTTTGGAACTGGTACGATGTTGACTAGCCATTGAGGATATTTTGATGTGGCGAGGAAACCCGCGTCAATCTGTTTCTGTACTTCCTCTTTGATTTTGATGGCCATGTCTGGATGAGTTCTTCTCAACCTCTGTTTTACTGGCGGACATTATGATCTTAACGGTAGATGATGTTCCACGATGCTGGTATCTAACCATGGCATGTCCTAATAGGACCAAGCAAATACATAGGGAAACTCTTTGAGAAGCTTTATCAAACTCTCTTTGACAGTCGGACTGAGCAGTGCCCCAATCTTGACTTCTTTTCTTTCTTCCTCTGAGCCCAAGTTGACCGTTTCCAACAGCTCTTTGTGAGGTTTAATGGACTTTCCTCTTGTCTGAGTAATCAGGAGATCTCTTCTGGAATTTCTTTGTCATCTTCTTCTTCAGCCTCAAATACCGGGAATTCAAAGTTGGGAGAAGGCATCGGATCGTACGTTTCAATGGGGTTTAAAACAAGTAATCTGCATGACGTGATGATTTGTGTTTAAAAGAGATAGAGAGAATGCAAGAGTGCGTGCAGTGTTTTTTTTACTGCTTGTTTTTATTATTTGAATTGTTTTTTAGGATTACCATTTTCTGAAAAAGCGAAAAGAGAAAACAACAATTAATGCGGGAATTACATAATGACGTTATTTTATTTATGATTTAGTCGATTCTTGAAACTATAGCCCTATAAAAAAAACTCTGCTTTGGGCAAAGCGAAGAGGGATATTTACAGAAAGTGAGCCCTATCAAAACATCTGTTTCACCTGGGCAGGGTGAAAGGTTAAGATAAAGACGTCAATTACTTTGACTTATGAACGATCTTCGGAACATCGACTGCAACCCATTGGCAACGAACTCCTCGGTGAATCACAAAGTCTGGTACCTTCCTTGATTTGTCTTCAGAAATAACGTTGATTTTTGGTGGAGCAGGATCATTGTAATCTGTCTCCCAGGCAGAGTCGTCGTAGGAGGATTCCTTAGTTGTATTTTGCATAGCATTTGTGCTCTCAGGTAAATCTCCCCATCCAGTTGGCTGGATGTCTTCGAGCCTGATACGAGAGCTTTTGGGAGCGGTATACTTAACCATGAAGTTGAATTTTCCGCTTGGTTGTCCTAAGGTGTCCCACACTTCTTTGGAACTAGAGGAGTCATCCCTTTCGATGACGTTGACCTCGGGAAAAGCATAGTTAATGAATTCTAGTCCTGCAAAGTTTGCAAATTCATCGTCGTGCTAGATATTTTCTGAATGACCTGAGTGTTGATCCCATGATTCTGTGGGAACGCAGGTATTCTTTTCAATGATTCTCAGATGATATGCATCGTTGGGCTGACTCTTTTGCCCCAAGTCTCCTGGGTAAGGCTGCCACATCGGCAGGTCATCCATCAGGCCATAATAGTCATGGTCAAAGTTGTCTTTCATCAGAGTGTCCTCCTCTAATGAGTTTGGTGGAGCACGACATCCTCCTGGATCACAATCTCCATACATCATTTCGACGTCTGACCTTGGTATAAATCTCAGACTCTGTGCGGGATAGAAAAATGGCGTAGGCACCTCTTCCTGAGACATATAACCATCCTCATTAAGATAGAACTTCCATTCCTCATCTGTGTTGGAGGAATCTCCCTCGTTGATGGTATGTACTTCTTGAGACACTGGGTGAAGGAAACCTCCACTATGGAAGAAGTTCTGAATGGGATGAAGACTTTCATCATTAGCAGCAGTCTGGGTACAGGTTGAAGAAAAACCAAGACCCTCCTTTGTTTTATTGTCCGTAGGGATAACAAGCTGTCCCAATCCTTTTGCATTGTTACTCTCGATTACTTTGAGAGCATCTTTGTATGAGGAAATCGATGTTCCTTTTTCTGATTGATTCTCATTGCTCACCGAAAGTGCTTGAAACTGGGTTCCCACAACCTCCTCGGGTTCTACACAAGTGGATAATGAAAGCTTACTCACGATCAAGGCTTGTTCTCCACAGACCGTGTCGAGTTGGTCATTCTTGACAAACTTCAGCTTCTAGTGAAGTGTCGAAGTAACTTCCCCAGCCTGGTGTATCCAAGGTCTTTCTAATAAGCAATTGTATGTTGTCCGGATGCCCATGACCTGGAAAGTGACTTGGAAAGTGTAAGGACTGATAGTTATGGGAAGGTCGACTTCGCCGATAACTATTTTCCTGGATCCGTCAAATGCTTTGACGACGACCTCACTGCCTCTCATCAGGGATCCTTTAAATGATAGTTGCATTATAGTGGATTTCGGCATAACATTGAGAGTCGATCCAGTGTCTACCAGTACGCTGGCTAAAGCATCGTCCTGGCAGTTAACTGTGATATTGAGCGCCATGTTGTGGCTTGGGCCCTCTTCTGGCAATTCCTCGTCACTAAACCCCAAGTTGTTGCAGGAAGTGATGTTAGAGACGATGCTATTGAACTGTCTTATTGACACATCCTGTTCCACAAAGGCCTGTTCTAAGACTTTCTGTAGAGCCTCTCTGTGGGCTTCGGAACTAAGCAAAAGGGATAACACATAGATCTTTGAAGGAGTTTGTAATAGTTGATCAACAATGTTGTATTCACTCCTTTGAATGAGCTTCAGTATCTCATCATCGTTCTTTGAAAGGTCGGGATCACTGGATTGACCGACTAGTGGATTAGGAACTTCTGTCTGAGGTTCCTTTTCTCTGTTAGGTTCTCTAACTCCTCTGTTGAAGATTCTACCACTCCATGTTACTTAACTGATGTCTGCAATATTCACGACGGAGGGTAATGGAATTTCCTTTCCATTCTCAACTGTTGTTGCACCGTATTTGTAAGGGATCACCTTAGTTGATTCATACGGTAGCGGTCCTGGTAGATAGATAACTACAGGAACCTTCTGATTTTTCTGACTGTCGTAAGTAACTTCAATCAATTCCCGGTTAGGACCTTTCGATTTGTTAAGCAGAGGGATGATGGTGCAAACATCTTTGGTCCTTTCATGATCAGAGATCACGATAACATCCTTAATCTGATCGGCAAAATAGTCTGGCGTCCAGTTGATGGACCCCGAAACTGAATATTATTGAATTTCTTTGCGGTCCAACTGACTCTGAAGGGCTGTTCGCACGAGGTAACATCCTTGATTATTTTTCAAGCAGACTCTGCAGCGCTCGTATTTATGTGAAGGCACATGGCCACGCCCGCTTTGAATGCAGTGTAACCTCACTAGATCTGTTTCTGTAGATCGGACATCCTGACTTTGATGCCTGGTAGGGTTCCCGTTTGTCACACTGATTTGTTGTGTGTCTTCATCCATATAAATCGGAAGCCACCAGTGGTTTAACAAGTGTTGTAACGTTCTTTGAATGAGAGTGCACCCTTGGTTACTCTCACAACATACTTTACAGCTCAGATAATCATGCGAAGTGAGAACACCGAGTTGGACTTGATTGGCGTGTAACTCCACCAAGCTGGTATTCATCAAACGAATATCGAAGATTTGAACCATGTTAATTTGATAAGTATTTCTATCTGGTAGTCCTGGATCCACCCAAGATCCATCTGACGCTGGAGGGCCTCTTGTACAAAAGAGCATCCCTGATTGTTTACCGAGTAAATCAGACAGGAATCGTAATCGTGCCGTGGCAGATTATGATGTTGGCTTTGCCTTGAGTGCATTGCCACCAATTTAACATTCATCGCATGGATGTCGTGATTTTGAATGATGTTGTAATTTGTATAAGTCATGTTAACTCCACGAACTCGGTGCTCTTGGATCCATCCGAGATCCAATTGCTCCTGTAGAGCTGATTGCACCACAGAACATCCTTGATTGTTTTTAGAGTAGATATCACACTGGTGATAATTATGAGGGGGCACATGGTCGTATCCACTCTGTCTACAATGCATCTTGACCAAGTTGGCTCTTAATAAGAGTACATCGTGAATTTGATAGCTGTTATTGGACTCTCCTTCTATCAAATTTACTGCAGCTTTCTCGTGTTGAGGCAGAGGGTTCGTGAGAACATTCGGATTCGTATCTTTGAAAGATAAGACCCCGCTCCTAACAAGCTTTTGCACATCGGATTTGAAACTGAGACAGTTTTCTATGTTGTAAGGGCAAGTCAGATCCGCTTTGAACCAAAAAGGTGAATTTTTCGGTATTGTAAGAGGAACCCTGGTTTGGACATGCCCCTTGACCAGTAAGAGTGGAAACAATTCTGCGTACAACACATGTATAGGGTCAAATCCTGGTGGTCGCGTTGTACGATTGTTGTTATATGGAGGACGAGCTTGCTGAAGATGCAATTGTGTCCTTTGATGATATTGTTGTTGAATCGGTTGGCTTTGTGCAACCTGAGGTTGATACATAGGAACAGGCGCGGGGTTGATAGCAGGAGTTACGGCTGCTACTGGTTGGTATCGTCGCCTTTGCTTTTCGAGAGAGATATTCCCAATATCCTGCTCTTTTTTCTTAGGGAGGGCACTACCGTATCGTTTTGTACTACTTGATGATCCAGCGTCTTTAACTAAACGTCCTTCTCAGACTGCTTCTTCAATATGAACTCCCATGCCCACCATCTCGGTGAAGTCACTGGGTGCACTGGCGACCATTCTGTCGTAGTAAAATGAGCTTAAGGTCTTTAAGAAGATCTTTGTCATCTCTTTTTCCTCAAGAGGTGGACAAATCTGGGCGACAGTTTCACGCCATCTCTGAGCGTACTCCTTAAAGGTTTCCTTGTCCTTTTGTGACATCGATCTGAGTTGATCTCTGTCTGGTGCCATGTCCAGGTTATACTTATATTGTTGAATGTAACGCCCCAAGTTCATATTTTAATTATTTATTAATTATTTGTGAATATAAGGCAATTTGATGACATGTTGTGTTGCATTGGTTTTGTTTGGTGGAAATTATTTTAATAATATTAATAGTAAGAATAATCATATAACATTATTCAAATTATTATTTATTATTTAAAATAATAGAAGTAGGAGTATTGAGGGTATGTTGGTCTTTAAGGAGAAATAAGTGAGGGTATAATGGGAAGAGCACATTTAGGGGTATATTAAGAGAGAATAGTGAGAGGAATTCAGTATTCGTATTTTTTTTAGGAAGAGGCAAAAGTGCTCTGAGGAACAAGTGAGAAGGAGGCTAGGGCATAGAAGAATTCCAGAGAAATTTCAAGAGAAGTCTAAGGAAGCGATATTTTAAGGTATGGGGAGTATTACTTTACAATATTCTTGATATAAGGATTTGATGTTGGTGGGTGATTGGGGTTTTGGGGAAACTTGAGAATTTGGAGGTTAGGGATAATGGAATTTGAAGATTTGAGATGAGATGATTGGTGTTGTTGATGCATATGTGATAGTTGTAGGTTGTAATGACATAATCTGAAGTAATTGATGGATAAAACGTGTTTTTGAAGTGTAGAATCGTAGGAGGGAAGGTGCTGTTATCGCAGGGTTTTTCTGCCAAAATCACAGAGTCCGCTTAGCGCGGCCTAGCGCGCTTAGCGCGGTCTGGAGAATTCTCGCCTCCTCGAGGCAGTGAGTAGCACGCTCAGCGCAGGCTTAGCGCGACCTGGAAGTTGAAAATTATTATTTTTAATCCTTAAAATTGTGGAAAATTATCCGTTTTATGTTATATTAATGTTGTGATGTTGCCGTAACTTGTTGCTACGTGTTAACGTGTTAATATGACGATTATTTGATGATTTCAATATGATGATGCACATGATGTTTAATGAATTAATGATGACATGACTAATAAGATGTTTTGGTGAATGATGATGCACTTTATTACCTTTGTCGACATATGATGATTATGACGTTATGCATCATGCATTCATAGCATTTAGGACTTCGGTCCAGTGATGATGTTAGGACTTCGGTCCAGTGGTGGCTTTAATCCCATTGTGCGGATTGGAGTATTTTGTGACGTGCTCCCTTGTGGAGGGTTGATGGCCTGGTGTCCATTACTATAACGATTTGGTACCACATGCATATTAGGAAGTTGCATTTCATTCTTGGTGGCATTACATGATTGCATGTTTGTGATGTTGATGGCTTGGTGATCTATATGATGATTTGGGGTGAATTGCTATGATGTTTGTTTGAGAGGAATGTTAACGTGTTAATATCTTTTCTTTATATGAATTATATTGAATTATGATTACTCACCCTGCCTGTTTGAATGTTACCTCTACGTGGGTAACGTGCAGATAACCAAGACTAGTTCGTGGTGCGTGAAGAGTTAGCTTGGAGTCTTTTTCCTTTTAGTTGATTAGAGGGTGTGTCTTGCTCTGATTATGTAACATCGGGGTTGGGAACGTTTCTATTTTTGAAGTATTGTGTTATTTTGATTAACTTGTTTTATTGAGAATTTTGAGGATGTTGAGTTGTTTCAAACTCCAAATTTTGATGAGATGAAAATATGATGAGTTGTTTCTTTTTATGGTGATAATTCCGCTGCGATGTTTTGTTTTAAACGAGATGTTAATTAAAATTGAGTTGTTATTTTCTATGTGTTGAACCCGTGTTACGGAGCAGGATGTTTAATTTGATGTTTTATGAAGAAATGTGACACCTTATGTGATGTACTCTGATTTATTTAAGTATATTATTGTGTATATTTATGTTGGGTTAGAAGGGTGTTACATTAGTGGTATCAGAGCAGGTCGGTCCGTCCGGCCAGGATTTTACTTTATGTCTGTCCCTGTCAGTCGAAGAGTGTGTGTACATTGTCGATGTTTTAGTTCTTCTAACCGTTTTGGTGGTGTGCAGGATGGCTGGAAGAAATGATCGTGCAATTGCTGATGCGTTGGAATCGGTTGCTAATGTGATAGCGCAACTGAATCGGAATGGTGGAGCTCCTGATGAGTTTCGTGCTTTGGGCAAGTTTCAAAGGAACAATCCACCAACTTTTATGGGTACGCATGATCCAGCAAGTGCACACAAGTGGCCGAAGGTGATCGAGAAGATCTTCCGGGTGATGGGGTATTCTGATGAGCAACAGGTTCAGTTCGGAACGCATATGCTGGAAGAAGAGGCTGAGGACTGGTGGGATAACACCCATCAGAGACTCACGGATGTTGGCATTGTGATAACTTGGGCTATTTTTAGGCAAGAGTTTCTGGGTAAGTATTTTCCAGAGAATGCTTGTGGCAAGAGAGAAGTGGAATTCCTTGAGCTAAAGCAAGGAGATATGATTGTGGCAGAGTATGCAGCGAAGTTTGAGAAGTTGGTGAAGTTTTGTCCGCACTACAAACCTGCCGATGCTGAGATGTCCAAATGCCTCAAGTTCAAGAATGGGCTAAAAACAGAGATTAAACAGGGTATTGGGTACCAACAGATCTGCAGGTATGCTAAGTTGGTTGACAAGATCAGAATCTATGACGAGGACATCCGAGCTCGATCTGCTCACTATAAGCAGTTGAGTGAGAAGAAAGGGCAGTATAGGGGTAAGCCTTATACAACTTCAGCTGACAAAGGGAAGCAGAAGGCTTCAGATGGGAAAAAGACAAGTGAGGGAGCAGCTCCCACTTCTGGAAAGTCTCATAAGTGTGGCGAGCAAGGTCACCGTGCTGATGCGTGTACCAATAATGTGGTGAGGTGCTATCGATGTGGTATGGAGGGGCATAGAGCTACTGACTGCAAAGATGAGGGTCCGACCTGTTTCAATTGCGGTGAGAAAGGTCATATCAGTACTCAATACCAAAAGCCAAAGAAGACTGTAACTTCCGCTCAGACCAGTGGCAGAGTGTTTGCTTTGAGTGGTGCAGAGGCGCCAGAGAAGGACAACCTGATCCGAGGTACTTGTTTTATTAATAATATCGAGTTGATTGCTATTATTGATACTGGTGCTACTCATTCTTTTATCTCGCTTGAATGTGCTAATAGATTGAGTTTGAAGTTATCTGATATGAATGGGAATATGGTAATAGAAACTCTAGCTAATGGGTCTGTTACTACTACCCTTGTGTGTTTGAGATGTCCTGTGACGATTTTTGAGAAGAGTTTTGTGATGGATTTGGTGTGCCTACCCTTGCACCAAATTGACGTGATCTTTGGGATGAACTGGTTGGAGTTCAACCGTGTTCATATCAATTGTTATAACAAGATTGTAGATTCCTGAGATTGATGATAGTGGGGAGTTGATGTTCTTGTCTGCTAAGCAAGTAGAGGAACTTCAAGAAGACGGAGCTTTGGTGTTTGCAATGTTTGCATCGTTGCAAATTGATCGTGAAGCTGCGAGTGTGGAGTTGCCTGTTGTCTGTGAATTCCTATATGTGTTTCCAAATGACATCAGTGATTTACCTCCAGAGCATGAAGTGGATTTTGCAGTGGACTTAATACTAGGTACGAGTCCAGTGTCGATGGCTCCTTATCGGATGTCAGCTTCTGAGTTAAGTGAATTGAAGAAACAGTTGGAAGAATTGCTTGAGAAGAGGTTTGTTCGACCAAGTGTTTCTCCGTGGGGTGCTCCCGTGTTGTTAGTGAAGAAGAATGATGGAAGTATGAGGTTGTGAGTTGATTATCGGCAGCTGAATAAAGTGACTATCAAGAATAAGTATCCGCTACCGAGAATCGACGATTTGATGGATCAGCTAGTAGGTGCTTGTGTGTTCAGCAAGATTGATTTAAGGTCGGGTTACCATCAAATTCGAGTTAAGCCTGATGATATTCCGAAGACGGCTTTCAGAACGAGATATGGACACTATGAATACACTATGATGTTGTTTGGTGTATCTAATGCACCTGGTGTGTTCATGGAGTATATGAATCAGATTTTCCATGAGTATTTGGATAAGTTTGTGGTGGTGTTTATCAATGATATCTTGATATATTCTAGATCCGAAGAAGAGCATGCTAAGCATTTGAGGACTGTGTTGCAAGTGTTGAAAGAGAAGAAGTTGTATGCAAAGCTGTCGAAGTGTGAGTTTTGGTCGAAGGAAGTGAGTTTCCTTGGCCATGTGATTTCAAGTGGTGGTGTTGTTGTTGATCCTTCTAATATTGATGACGTGTTACAGTGGAAGACTCCGAAGTCTGCGACTGAGATACGAAGTTTTCTGGGATTAGCAGGTTATTACCGCAAGTTTATTGAAGGCTTTTCTGAGTTGGCATTACCTTTGACTCAGTTGACTCGAAAAGGTCAAGCGTTTGTGTGGGATGTAGCTTGTGAAGAGAGTTTTATGGAATTGAAGAAGAGATTGACTACTGCTCCAGTGTTGATTTTGCCTAATCCGAGTGAATCTTTTGTGGTGTATTGTGATGCGTCGAAGATGGGTCTTGGTGGAGTATTGATGCAAAATGGACAAGTTGTTGCTTATGCTTCGAGACAATTTCGATTCCATGAGAGGAATTATCCTACGCATGACTTGGAATTGGTCGCGGTGGTGTTTATGTTGAAAATTTGGAGACACTATCTAATTGGCTCTAAATTTGAAGTGTTCAGTGATCATAAAAGTCTGAAGTACTTATTTAATCAGAAGGAATTAAATATGAGGCAGAGAAGGTGGTTAGATTTGTTGAAGGATTTCGATTTTGATTTGAGTTATCATCCGGGCAAAGCATATGTAGTGGCCGATGCGTTGAGCAGGAAGTCATTGCATATGTTGATGCTCATGGTGAAAGAGTTTGAACTAATTGAGCAATTCAGAGATTCGAGTTTGGCGTGTGAAGCGACTCCTGACAGTGTGAAATTGGGAATTTTGAAGTTGATTAATGGTATTTTGGAAGTGACCTGAGTGGGACAGCAATCTGATTTAAAGTTGGTTGACCAATTGACTTTGATTAACCAAGGTAACGGAGGTGACTTCCGGGTTGACGAGAATGGTGTGATGATGTTCAGAGACAGGGTGTATGTCCCAGATGTTCCAGATATTAAGAAGAGCATTCTTGAAGAAGGACATCGAAGTAGGTTAAGTATTCATCCCGATGCTACGGGGATGTACCAAGATTTGAAAAAGTTGTTTTGGTGGCCAAGTATGAAGAAGGATGTTGCGGGGTTTGTTTATGCGTGTTTAACTTGTCAGAAGTCAAAGGTTGAGCATCAGAAGCCTTTAGGTATGATGCAGCCGCTGAGGATTCCAAAATGGAAATGGGATAGTATTTCCATGGATTTTGTGGTGGGGGTTGCCGAAGACTGCTAAGGGAAATGATTCAATTTGGGTGATTGTGGATAGATTAACTAAGTCGGCTCATTTCTTACCGATGAAGATTAATCATTCCATGCAGAAGCTAGCCGAGATGTATATTGAGGAGATTGTGAAGTTACACAGGGTACCTTTGAGTATTGTGTCGGATAGAGATCCGAGGTTTACATCGAGGTTCTGGAAGAGTTTGCAAGATGCGTTGGGTACCAAGTTGAGGATGAGTTCTGCATATCATCCGCAGACGGACGGTCAGACAGGAATGACTATCCAATATTTAGAAGATTTGCTGATGGCTTGTGTGTTAGATCATGGAGGATCGTGGGATAGCCATTTTCCATTGATTGAGTTCACGTACAATAATAGTTTTCATGCTAGTATTAGAATGGCGCCTTATGAAGCTTTGTATGGGAGAAGGTGTAGGACTCCGTTGTGTTGGTATGAGTCGAGCGAGAATGTTGTACTCGGACCTGAAATTGTGCAAGAGATGACTGAGAAGATTAAGAAGATCTAAGAGAGGATGAAAGCTTTGCAGAGTCGTCAGAAGAGCTACCCTGATAAGAGGAGGAAAGCACTTGAATTCCATGAGGGAGATCACGTGTTTCTGAGAGTGATGCCAGTTACTGGTGTGGGTCGAGCTTTGAAGTCTAGGAAGCTCACTCCACATTTTGTTGGTCTATATCAGATATCGCAGAGGATAGGAGAGGTAGCCTATCGAATTGCTTTACCACTGTCACTTACGAATTTGCATGACGTGTTCCATGTGTCTCAATTGAGGAAGTACATTCTGGATCCGTCGCATGTGATTCAGATGAATGATGTACAAGAGAGGGATAATCTGACTGTGGAAGCATTGCCTATGCGTGTCGACGGTTGAGAGATGAAGCAATTGCAGGGTAAAGACATAGCTTTGGTGAAGGTGTTGTGGGCTGGACCAGCTAGCGAAAGTTGGACTTGGGAACGTGAAGATCAGATGAGGGAGGCGCATCCGACTCTATTTCCTTGAGGTAATTTTCGGGGGCGAAAATTGTTTAAGTGGGGGAGAGTTGTAACATCCCAAATTTTGTAAGAATATTTATTTAATTTATTTAAATATTATATTCGTGAATTTCTATGATTTTTGGTGTTTCGTGTCGATGTCGGTGTTTTTGTGAAGTTTTGGTTATTTTAATTAAATAATAGTATATAATATGAATATATTAGTATTATTATTAATTTAAAATAATATTAGAGGAATTGAGGGTAAAGTGGGCAATTGAGGAGAATTAGTGAGGGTATTATGGGGAAAGCCCAATTTGGAGGCCCAAGGGTTAAGTTTAATATTTAAGGAGGATTTTGAGAATAAGGTTCATTTTTTTCGTTAACCGTGAAAAGAAGGAGAGTTCTGAGGAAAAAGGGAAAAGGCGAGGATTTTCGTGAAGGTTTCCAAAGGCTCAAGAGAGAACTCATCGGATCGACAATCTAAGGTACAGGGAGTAATTGCCTTTGATTGTTTTCATTATAGGATTCGATTGAATGAAGTGGATTTGGTGATTTTGAGGTTTATGAGGGTTTATGGATTTTGAGGTAAACTGATGATTTTGAGGGTATTTTGTGAATCGGTTAGTAAGAGTTGAGTTTAATCGGTAAAATAGACCTTTGGGGCAGATTTCCTCGTTGTTGTAGTTTTAACCTTGTGGCGAAGGATCTATAGAGTTTATATGAAGCTTGAGAGTTTTGTAGGTTTAGGGAAATTAAGGTCTCCCGTAGTGTCCTGAATCGACCTAACAGATGTAGATTTTAGGCCTTTAAATTTGGTGATATGTTAGGACTGTTGTAAGGATGGTTTTGGGTCATTTGAGACTGTAATCGGAGGTGCTTTGAAGGTTGGGGAGCTACTGATGCGTAGCAGCGATTTGCTGTAATCGCAGGTTTGCTAGGCGAACCATTGCTTCGCTAGGCGAATCTTCCCAAGGCTTGCTAGGTGAGCAGCGCAGCGAATGCGCGATAACGTGGGAGGGAGTACTGAGATGATTCTAGAGAGGAGAGGTGGACTTCGCTGAGAGTTTCGCTAAGCAAAGGAATCAGCGAGTGGGTTCGCTAGGTGAGTTCACCAGCGAGTATGACATATGGTTGTGTTTCTGGTGTTGAGGGTGGTGTCTGTGAGGTTCGCTGGCCACTTCGCTAGGCAAAGGCCACAGCGAACAGGTTCGCTAGGCGAACCCTGGAGCGAACGTCTTCCGTTTGTGAATTTTTGTTTGTGCTGCCGTGCTGTTGTGATGTTTCGATGCTGTGATTTTTATGATGATTTTTCATGATGTTACTGATGAGTATATGATGATGTTTTGGTGATTATTTGACGAATATGTGATGACATGACGTATATGAGAATTGATGAATGATGATGCATATTGTGAAGTTTACTTTGATGATGATGATTAGTGATGTTGGGTATCATACATTCATATGCATACTCTATGACGACGCTTCATTCCCATTGTGTGGATATGAGGTAATTATGACGTGCTCCGGTTCCAAATGTGGGATCGATCCTATTGACGGGGATCTTTGGAGGGTTGATGTCCTAGTGTCCATCTATTATGACGATTGGTACCACATGCATGAGTCTTGTTATGCATTGCATCTTATGTGGCATTGATGAATTTGTGATATGGTGTTTCCTGATGTTTTCCTTGATGATGTCGTTTATGAAGATAATGCAATTTTATGTATATCTTGTTTTATAATGATTATTATGAACTGTGATTACTCACCCTGCATGTTTGAATGTTGCCTCCACGTGGGTAACGTGCAGGTGATCCGGTTTAGCTGTGGATGCTTTCGAGGACTTGAAGTTTATTTGCTTTTGGTCGATTTAGAGGGTCTTGCTCTGATAGTGTAACATCGGGTTGGGGTCCTTTGAGTCGAACTATGTTGTTTCCTTATTTTCGTTGTCATTTGACGATATGGTTTTATTTTGATTATTATGATGTTTGTTGAAAACCTTTTATCTGAAAATTTTGAGTTCCGCTGCCATGTGAAGGCTTTTTGATTTATTTTGAGGAAAACCCTTTGTTTACAGGGTAATTATGTTATTTTGATTTAATGAGGAATGTACACCCTTTGAGGGAAATTTTTATGCCTTACTCTGATTTTTAAGTTGTTTCTGCTGCAACATTATTGGGGGTAGAAAAGGGTGTTATAGGTGGTGTACTTTACAAGAGGAATTATGATTCCGTGTTGCTCAGATGCGTGGATAGACACGAAGCAAACACGATCATAAGGTATATATATGAGGGTTGCGAGGGTGTAGATGCTAAAGGTGCTCCCATGGCCAAAAAGATCCTTCGAGCTGGGTATTATTAGACAACAATAGAGGTAGATTGTTACAACTTTGCCAAAAGATGTCACAAGTGCCAAATCTACAGAGACAAAATCCATGTGCCTCCAACTCCATTGAACATTTTGACTTCTCCCTGGCCATTCTCTATGTGGGGTATTGATATGATTGGAATGATCGAGTTGAAGGCTTCCAACGGTCACAGATTCAGACTAGTAGCTATCGATTACTTCACTAAATGGGTTGAAGCTGCTTCTTAAGCAAATGTTACATGACAAGTGGTTGCCAGATTCATCAAGAAAGAGATAATCGGTCGCTATGGTATTCCTAGCAGCATTATCACTGACAATGCAAGCAACCTAAACAACAAGATGATGAAGGAGTTGTGTTAAGAATTCAAGATCGAGCACCACAACTCTTCACCATATCGGCCCAAGATGAATGGTGTCGTCGAAGCAGCAAACAAAAACATCAAGAGGATTGTCCAGGAAATGGTCAATACTTACAAGGATTGGCATGAAATGCTTCCATTTGCACTACATGGCTATAAAACTTCAGTCCGCACTTCTACTGAGGCAACATCGTATTCGCTTGTGTATATTATGGAGATTGTTCTACCCATTGAAGTCGAGATTCCTTCGCTCAGAGTAATCATGGAAGCAGGTCTTGATGAAGCTGAATGGGTCCAATCCAGATATGACCAGCTGAACCTCATCGAAGAGAAGCGTCTTACAGCCGTTTGTCATGGTCAATTGTATCGGAGACGTCTCAAGCAAGCTTTTAACAAGAAAGTTCTTCCTCGAGCATTCCAAGTACGCAAACTCGTGCTCAAGAGGTATTCACTTGTTCACTCGGATCCACGAGGCAAGTGGACTCTCAATTACGAAGGACCCTTTTTTGTCAAGAAGGCCTTCTCAAGCGGAGCCCTGATCCTCACCACCATAGATAGGGAGAAATTGCCATCGCCCGTGAACTCCGATATAGTCAAAAAATATTATGCCTAATAAAAAATGGATTAAGAGCCCACTAGATTGACATCCGCATGGACAATCTAGGCAAAAATGGGCGTCCCGATGGACTAAAAAAAAAGAAATGTCCATGCAAAAGTTAGGGACAATGAAAAAAAAACAACAATAACATCCCGCTAAGTTGAAAACCCGAAAGGGCGACTTAGGCAAAAATGGGTATCCCGGTGGACGAAAATATATATATATATATATATATATATATATATATATATATATATATATATATATATATATATATATATATATATATGTCCAGGAAAAAATTAGGGATAAAGGCATTTGATTGTGAACCCTTGAGCCTCTTTTCATCATAGCTGGACATCAGACGGTAACAGAGCAGTCTAATCATCATCAACGGGCGCAAGGCATTGGAACCTAGACTTACAGTGGATGGTAGCCAATATTGTAATCAATGCAAAGCATGATTTCCCTTTGCCATTTATATTTTTTTCTCAATTTTATTGTAAATTTCCTCATCAAGGATTTTTGCATCCTTGTACACATCTTATGTACAAATATTTTCATATTCAATAAAAATGCATCATTCGATTTCTCAATTGTTTTCTTTTCAGTATTTTGTTTGCAAAATAAACGATTATTTGTGATCAGATAATACAATAAAGCGTTAAGAATAATAAAAAGCTAAGTCAATGGAGAAAGCATTATGCATTGCATATTTTACTGGTGACTCATGCAGGATAATCGGTAATATCCATTGGCAATCCTAATGCCCGACCAACACGTGATGGTATTGTGAAGAAGTTGTTGTTCCCTCAGCAGAACCATCATTGCCTCAACAAGCGCCATTATGGTTCTTCAGAAAGGTTGTTTACCTTCCTTTTCCCTGACAGGTCCATAAGGTCTCCAGTAAAGTTGTCATGATGTACCCCGAGAGGAAACGATTATTTATTTCCCCAGCATGGGTCATACATCATTCCCAGCATGTCAGAATTGTCACGCACCAGCAGCGGTGCGACATGGTTCCTCGTCTTCCCCAAGTAGAGAAGATCCTCCGAACCTTGGTAATTCCCTGCAGTAGAGTCGGTGGTAGTCTTCTGGGTTCATTCTCAGGAGAGTCAGTCATGATGTGAAGATTGACTTGATTTCTCTTATTCACGGCAATGGCAATGGTGATAGTCTAGAAATTTGAGACTTCTCGTTTTCTTCCCCAGTGGAGTCGTCACCATTTAGGGGTCTTTCCCCCAACATGATCTGTCTTCATCTGTGGGTTCTCTCCCTAACTGAGGATGTCGAGTTCGTTTTGCTACGATCTCTGCCTGACCACCACGCAACACCTCGACTTGCACCTTTGCATTTCATGATATTAAGCATCATGTAGAACACATACATAGCATATGCATCAAGCATACTCCCTTTCTTTTGGCCTGATTCATCTTCCCAGTAGATTTTCAGTCAAATCTCGCGCTTATTCAAACTTCTTACACTTGCACCTCTCCTTTTGCCGCCGTCGGCCAAATTCTCGAGCTACTCTTTTATTTAATCCCCTTCTACCTCGAATCATCGAAAAGCTGACACAATTCAAACATTCAGGTCCAAGTGGATTAAATAGGGGAACTGTCATAACCTGAAATTTGACCTCCCTTTTGCCTTTTGCATAAGCATATGCATAAGCATCGCCGGCATACGCACTAGCATTTTTTCTCTGTGATTTTTGTTGCAGTAATATTCAGGTTTTTTCAGACCGATTAACCACATCCTCACAAAGATATCACATCATCAAAACAAGCACAAACCAAGGGTCTTTATGCCTATTCATCAAAGCAAGAGGTTGAAATTTGGAATCGTGGCCACAACACCATTTTTCAAGTAAACTGGGCATTTTTTGGCCTGGTTAATCAATTAACCAATTGCAGTGCAAATGTGTTAATCGATTAACACATGCAAAATGGGCATAATGTGTTGCTTTTTCATGGCAGCAACTTTTTCTCCTCATTTTGGGATTCTACTTGGTTCTAGCAGCATGTGGAACATTCTAGACATCTCTAAACATTTCAAGACCATTCAAGACACTCCACTTACATTTATTCCAATGCTTCACTATAATTTAAGTGCATAATGTTCCTTGATTTCAAAGTATGTGAACCTTTGGATTTGAAGCTTACATTGGGATTGCTACCGAGTTAACTTCCTAACTAACTGAGTTAACCTCTAACTCAGTGAGTTAGATGTAACTAACTCCTAGCCTAATTCCAAACCACCCTAAGCTAGCTCCTAGCCTAATTCCAAACCTCTGACACTCTAAACCAAAACTCTATATAAACAAAGCTTCACTACTTTCACAAAGAAAAAATCATTTCTCAACCATTTTCACATAATTTCTCACACTTCACTCTCAATTCTCTTACATTTTCTCTGAATTTTTCTGCAACTTCTTCATCTTCATCTACATTTTCTACCCAAACCATCATTATAGCTCTTCACCATTGAAGAATAATCACTTCTACAATGGAAGTGATTATTTCTTGAACTTAACCTTCATCACCTTGCAAGTATACTTGGTTTTCTGGAGTTTTATTAGCTTTTGGATTCATCTCATGTGGATGCTTCAAGATTCTACGGGTTGAATTCGTATTTTGGAAGTTTCGTAGCAATTTGCTCGGTTTCAGTACGATTCGGCTACGATTGAAGATTCCTCTGGTTTTCTTTGATTATCTTCATCAAGATCACTTTGCAACAACATCCAAGGCACATCTCAGCCTTGTAGGTGGGTATCTCTTTGCACATTTTACTATTTCGAACGTTTTCGTATCATTTGCGACGTAGTTTCGATACTTTTTGTGTGAGAATTGATTATGCCATTGCTTGATCCATGATCTTGATGATTTAATTGATTCCATTGCTGATTATTTGTTGTTGTTAAACTTGATTTTTGGGCATGATTGTTTGCCCTAGCATGGGAGTGATTGCACAATCCATAAGTGGCCAAAAGCACTTTTGAAAAATTGTTTTTCTGCCCCTGCTTCAATGTTAATCGATTAACACTTTGTAGTGCAAAAGTGTTAATCGATTAACCAGTGTAAATGTGCTGATTTTCAAGTGTTAATCGATTAACACTTTGCAGTGCAAAAATTGTTAATCGATTAACACTGCTCCAGATTGCCATTTTCATGCTTTTTCAAGTGTGTTTGCCATACTTTCTTCCTCTAACTTCCATGGATTGATATGCTTGATTTTTATGGATGTTTTAGGTGTCATTTAACTTATGTTAGAAGCATGCTCATGAACATTTGATGCACGATTTTGATTATGCCATTGTTCACATTCTGGCATTGTATGAACATGATCATTCTTGCACTTTCTTTGATCACACGATATATGATTTATGATGCATACTAAATGTCATTTGGTATTGTTTTGCACTTTCATTCATGTTAGCATTAAGTTTGTTCCTCAAAGAATAAGCTTAATCTTGTACAATCAACAACGCATCCTTTGCTTTAATAGTTTTTCCAATTCATTTTGGAAAATTATTAGCATCTTCCTCCCTTTTGATTAACTAATCGAAACTTCGTTTCGATTATTAATCTTCCCGGTGACGCTTCTCTTTAGGCTTCCTTTAGAGCTTTCTTTCCGTCTTCCCCGCGGAGTCTGAGCTTTCACGCGACTGGAGCACTGTACAACTTGGAGTTGTTATGCTGTCTGATTCAACTTTTGCACTACACCTTGTGTGATAGAGAAGGAATGAGAATGGAGAATTCCTACTCTCATTCTGGCCACTTCAGGTAGGGGACGAATGACCCTGTGCCTGGTTTAGTCACCTCTATCTCCAGGCGGTAGTGTATCTTTTCCCTAGTTGAGTCGATCCCTGATCACTCTTATCTCTTTCAATCTCTCTTTTGATCAATCACCATCCTTCTTGATTAAGATCACTGTCTTGGGTTAGCATCCCTCTCCCTTGTCTCAACATTCTTTTCTTGTGGTCAATCATCGTCTTTTGATTCCCTAGAAGTGTTTCAATCCCTTTTCTTCGGTTAAATACAGCTTTCCTGTTAAACACCGAAACGCTTGCGGAGTTTGCAACCTTCTCTTGGTTCTTCTCCCTTTGATTGGTTAATCACTGCCTATCAGTTAAAACACCAATTTGCACGTCTTCTCAGTTAACCACAGTCTATCTGTTAACATATTGAGTTTCTCTTGGGTTAATCACCTTCTCTTGGTTAATTACTCATTCTTTCAGTTAAGCACAATCTATCTGCTAAAATACAGAGCCTTTTCGAGTTAATCACCTTTTCTTGGTTAATCACTCGTTTTCTTTTCGGTGAATCACAGTTTCTCTGTTAACACCGAATTCTCAGCGGTTGGCATCCTCTTTTGGTTCGATACCCCTTTTGTTGGTCAAGTACTATTTGTTTAGTCAGTACCAACATCCCCTTTGGGTCACGACCTTCGCTCGGTCCCACACCCGTCCTTTGGGCCACGACCTTTGCTAGGTTCAACACCCTTTCCTTTGGCTAATCACTGTTTTCAGTTAATATACTAAAACCCCTTCAGAGTCAAACACCTCCTTTTGGTTCAGTACTATCTCTTCTGGTTAATCACAGTCTATCTGTTAAAACCTTTATCCCCACCAGAGTCTTTATATCTTTCCTTTCGGTTAACCACTGCCAGTCAGTTAACATATCAAATCCTTACTCTCTTGGTTTCTATGACATTTCCCTTTGTTTGTTCCCCAGTAGGAGTCTCTATTATTCTTTTGCTCCTTTCCTTCTCTTGGTTTTGACACCATTTCTTGCACTTTATCCTCAGCATAGTTATTACTTTTCCTTTGCATTTCTTTCCTGGTTTTGACACCATTTTCTCGGGAATCCCCATCAAAGTTTCCTTTACCTCTTTTGCTCTTGGTTTTGACACCACTTCCCTTTTCCTTTTCTGTCTTAGTTCCCCGAACTACAGAAGCTCTAATTCTGCATTCACTCGAATGTATGATACGTAGGCACGAGATCGCGATGATCTTGGTGAGCACCCTTCCACCTTCTTCCATTATTCTTATCTTTCCCTGGTTCCATGAACTACGGCGCTCTGATTTCCTCATTGCACTATGAGGGTACGTAGGCACGAGGGCCCTAATCCTCTATGAGCACTTTCTTTCTTTCACTTTTCTTCTCTCTCTCCTCTTCTTTTAGCTAGAAGCCTTTAGATAGATAACCCATCCAAGCCGTGAAGCAAGCGAAATGGTTCTCGTCGAGTACGACGGATGCGTAAGGTGCTAGTAACTTCCTTTCGCATAATTGACCCCTGTTCCCGTTTCTCTTCCCTTTGGGTTTGATCGATATTTTCCCTGTCCTTTGGGACTAAATAAAGTTCGGTGGAGACTCTGTTTTATCTTTGAGTGTGCGATTCACTCAGGTATATACCAGCCATCTTCACCAGCCAAAGCATCGTGTCAAACTTATCTGACCACATAGTTGGGATCTTGGTTCCTATTAACCATCACAACAGGAGGCCTTTGGGCCCTTCTAGGGGTTTGTTCAAACTCGTGGGGTTGGTCAATTGTCTTGTCAAAGACCTCGTCTTGACGAATGGGTGTCTCCGGTCGAGGCAGAGGAATCTGTCGACCCTGTGCCCTAGGGGCGCCTAGGAAGTCACCTATCTGTGTCATCTGAGTCGCCAATTGTTGGTAACTCTGGGTCAAATCTTGTATTAATGGTCTCAATATGGTGCCCATTTATTGAGTCAACATATGAACCATCTCGTGATTACTCTCATCCATCTGCTGCCTCATGACCGTGACAGAACTTGAAGTGAACGTTGGTATTGATTGGGATAACAGACTAAAACCTGAGGGTCGAGTAACTTGGTTTGCCAAAGGCCCTAAGCCTTGGTATGGTGAGAAAACTGGGGACGAACTTTCCCCAAACACTGGACCACTAGAATGTAGACTCGACATGAACTCTGTCGGCATCCCAAAGGATCGAGGGATGGGCATTGTGAAACTAGGCACATGCTGCTTTGTAGTCCCTACCATTGTCGGCCTCGGGTCAGTTTGACGTGATGTCGCGGTTGGCCCACTAGGGGCGGTCAAAACCGCAGACACGGTCCTAGAGCCAACGTCAGTTGTTTGCATTACAACTATACTTTCCGTTGAAGACGGTTCTTCGTTCGGACGTGGTGTCACCATCTTACCACTGCACAAATGCATACACTCAACTCAAGCGTGTCCCACTGGACGTGCCAGTTTGTTCGCAAGCGATTCTCGCGCGAACAACTGCTGGCCTCCTATCGCAGGTTTACTCGTGGGATCGGCCACAGAATCCCAGGAAATTGGCTGAAGTGTACATTTTGTTGATATGACGGTTTTTAGTTTAGAGGAGTTGTAAGAAACTTGAACAAATAAAAGGGATATATAAATTGCATTAAAATAACAAGTGTGGACGCTATCATACATTTCTGTGGGAGTGAACTCGTTTCTCTTAAGGCTTGGTACTTTGAGTGTTTTCCCTTTTCAATGTTACAAATGCAACCCCTAAAATGGAAATAACTATTGCTTTAAATAGGGTGAAAAAATAACTGTTCATCTCCCAAGATTTGTCCTGGCTATGACACGTGTCACCCCATTATCTTTCTAACTTCCTATGTTCTTGGCTTTCAAACTTTTCCTGCTCAAAACTTATCAGCTTTGTGTTGGCTTCATGGGCCACCAAGTGATGCCCTTCGACGGCCTTATTTGTCTGCTTCCTTCCGACGCACCACTCACTTATGTCGACCCAGCTTTGGCCTTCTCACTATCCTTTCTCCTGGCGTTGACCCACTTACTTGGCTTTTTCACCATTTCTTCACTCTTCATGTTCGGTCGAAATCTCCTGACTAACACCATTACAACAGATCAAGGACTTGTCTTTACTGGTCGAAAGGTGCAAGAGTTTGCAAAGGAAACAGGTTTCAAACTTTTAACATCTACATCTTACTACGCTCAAGCCAATGGACAGGTCGAAGCAGCAAACAAAGTTGTGATTGGTTTGATCAAGAAATGTGTGGGAAAGAGGCCAAAGAATTGGCATAAAACTTTGGACCAGATTTTTTGGGCATGTCGAACCTCCCCTAAGGAAGCTACTAATACTACTCCTTTTCGACTAACATACGGTCATGACGCAGTCCTACCAGTCGAGATCTACTTACAGTAAACAAGAATCCAAAGACACCATGAGATTCCATCTGAATCATATTGGAGCATGATGTTGGGTGAGTTGGTTGATTTAGATGAAGAAAGGTTAAGTGCCTTAGAACTATTGAAAAGGCAGAAAGAGTGGGTGGAAAAATCATACAACAAAAGGGTTTAAATTAAAACATTTTTGGTTGGGGATTTGGTGTGGAAATTAATTCTTCCCATGGATCGAAATGATAGAATCGTGGGTAAATGGTCCCCTAAGTGGGAAAGTCCTTTCCAGATCATAAAAATTTTCTCGAATGGTGCATACGAAATCGAAGAATTAAATGAAGATAAAAGGATGTTAAGAGTGAATGAGAAGTATTTGAAAAAATATAAACTTGCACTACAAGAGGTAAAAATAGCAAGGGAGTAATCACATGCAAAACGGTCGAAGCAAACATGGTAAAATAAATATTGCCAAAATGGCTTAAGTCATTACAAGTCACGCCACAAAGGGCTAAAGAAAATTACAATCGAAAGAAATGAAGTTCAGTAATTAAATTCAAATTGGGAAAGAGTTCTTCAGCCTCTCATATTTGGATTTTTGAAGCATCAAGCGACGTTCGCAGAGGGCTTTGTTAGTCGAGAGATCTTTGATTTCCTTTCCAAGTTGCTGGGTTCTGTCGACATGGTACATTCCAACTTAGAGCTTTTTGGCCACTTCTTCTTGGTCGAACTTAAGAAGATCATCTTTACGTTGTTTAGCCTGAGATATTTTTCTTTGCAGAGCTTTGATTTGACTTTCCCATTCTTTGACATTTTTGTCACAACTTTCGATTTCCTTCCTATTTTACTCAGAGATCTTTTCCAAATTTGAAACTTTAGTGGTAGATTCAGAGGCTGCGTCCCAATCGGCCAGCTGGGTTTTCGACTTGTTGTTAATTTTTCTTGAGAAATCTCAAAGACGGTTCAAATCAGCAACGACAAGGTCAACCATTGTGCCCAGTTCCATGATGGCGTCAGTAATTTCAGGAGAAACTTCTAAGACATTGACTTGCTTCAAGAGTTTTTTGAGCCCAAAGTGGGCAGAGATATCTTTTTCCAAGAGTTGGAATAGATCCACGTTGAAAATTTTCTCTTTGATTTGAGGAAGCAAGTCATTCTCAGGCTTACCAATTGATTGGTTCCCTGAGGTAGTCGAAGTGTTGGTGCTCTTGTCACCGAAGCTATGTCGGGAGCTAATCATGGATTTTAAGTACTCCAGCGGCCTTTTTACTTTCAGTGATTCGAGCTTTTTACGTGAAAGGCTAGTGGAATTTGTGTCGGTCGAAGTATTTGTTAGAGGGTTGGTCTTTGATGGATTTTCTCGTTCCTCTTTTTCTTCTTTTTCTTCCACTACAATTTCAGTCTCGAATGTTGATTGGTTTTCATCTTCCTCTTTTTCATCCTCACCTTCATCTTCCTCATCCCTTTCATCACCATCATCTTGTTGGTTAATTGGGGATTTATCTTCAGAGTTGTCTTCTAGAATCTGTTTTGCAGTAGGCATCTTAGTATCTCCTGCGATGTCAACTACGATTTCTTCCTCGACCGAGTTTGTCTTATGTTCAGCCATGTTGGTGTGTAAAAATTCGGTAGTGGCCTTAGGTGGCAATTTCTCGAGAGCTTCAGCAGGATGGCTCACTTTGTCAGCAGACCCTTTTGTGGAGTCCTCGAGTGTCTTTGGCACCCTAAGAAGAAGAAATCAAAACAGGTTATAAATGTGTCGAAGTAAGTCATAAAGTTCGAAATGAGATGAAATTTTGTACCTTAGGATTTTCAGTCCCAGGGCTAGAGTTATCACTCTCTGTCATACCCCAAATTTTGACCACCAAGATTCCCCATCATTGTGCAAATCATCACCCTAATATGGATGTACTTTCATGCCTCATCAATCTCCTTAATGATGGTTGAGCATTCACCACAATCAAGAATTAGTTTTTTAAGCCCCTCTCAGAGCACTTAGACAAAGGATCAATCAAGAAATGACATGATCTTCAACTTTTCTAACCTCTCAAACACCCATAAAGGATCAAGAGGTCTCCCATATCAATAATTAATCACAAAGTTGCAACATTCCAAGTGGATCAAGCCTCAAGATCACTAATGTCACCAAATTAGGGTTTTGGTCGACCAAGGCCTCCAGATGGAAATGTTCTTCTGGGCATGGTCCAATGCTTCAAAGTATAATCCAAGATACTCCAAGGAACCTTATGAGTCCCATCATCAAGTCAAAATAACCTCAGGGGATGCATTCATAAAAAATTAGGAATTAGGGTTTCTTGACCTGGTTCACCCTTAAGTTGACTTTTGAGGCAAGACATGAACCTAAACCTCAAGACATGATTTGAGGACCTCAAATTCACCACATTGATCCATTTACAACAGTGTATTGATCCAAGAAGCTTGATTCACAAGTTTCATTTTCATCAGAACCACAATTAGGGTTTTGAAGAAAAAAGTCAAATGTACCTTTGACTTTTGACCGAGACATGTTCCCAAACCTTGAGACATGGTTCAAGACACCCTAAAACACCTATAGAATCCATCCATTAGGTTTGAATTAGGTTAAGGACTTGATTTCGTAAAGGATCACACAGTTTGGAATTCATCTGACAAAAAGTCAACTATGCCCAAAATCAAGTTTGACTTTTTGGAATTTTTCACAAATATGGTTCCCCTAAGTAAAAAACAATGTTAATGTATGGTTTTGATCATCATTCATCAAGAAAAATCAAGAAAAGTGAGGTTTCTTGTAAAAGGGGCAACCATGAGAAACTAAAATTTTTCTAAGTTATGGAACAAAAGTATTTTGTACCAACTTTGCAAGGTCATAACTCCTAAACCACAAGGCCTTTTTCTCCCATCCAAAGCTCAAATGAACGCTCATCTTACATAATTCAAATATATAAACTACATCTCATTCCAAATCCTCATGGATTTTGAGTTATGGATTGATCAAAATCACAAAAAATGGGAAATGGCCACTTTTTCCAACACTTAGTGAAATTTTCAACAAGTCAGAATCTGTTCCACTTTTTCCAAACTTTGAGGCCATTTTCCACCTTGATCCATGCTGAACCAGGTCCATTTGTGAACATCAAAGTTGAAGTATATCATGAGAGCTTTCCAAAATGTCCAAGAACTCAATCAAACTCCATTTGAGCTAGGAGTTATGGATCTCACAAGTTGCCTAAAAACATACTATTTTTTGACAGCATTTGGTACAAACTTGCATCCCACGATTCCTTAGACTAATTTTGGCCACTTTGATCATTCAAATTCTATCCAATTACAATACTAATGAATGAGGGATCTGATCCATAACACAAAATGCCAAAAACCTAGCCTTCCATGTTCAAAATCATCATGAAAGGAATCTTGAAATTCAAATTTGGCATCAAGCATTAAAGTGATACATTGAGGTGGCATGAATGAGCCACAAACAAGTCCAATTGAGTCAAGACATATCCAAACATCATAGGACCTAAACTTGCAAAGCTTGGCTCAAGTCAATGGCTAGAGGAGACTTTGACCAAAGGACAAAAACATTCAATGCAATCTGATCCAAGCCTCCATTCACTATTCCTTGCAAAACAAACTTCCTCTACTATAAATAGAGGACATTTCTGGTTGATCAGGGCACCCCAAAACATTACCACACATGTTTTCTTGCATTTCACTCTTCACTTTCAAAATTCAAAATGTTTGAAATGTGAAAACTTGATTTTGAGATAGAGAGCATTTATGTCCAAACCAATGACGCAAACACCTCACATACATCATATGTAAGTGATCCAAACACTAAAACAACATCTGGAACATCAGAATCACAAAGTGGTATCCCATTTGCTCAAGTTCAAAAACCTTCTGCAGAAGGATTCGAGCTGGTCAGACCAAGAAGTTTCCAACCACTCCAAGCATTCAAACACATTCCTTGGCACCTAAGGAAGCTGTCCAGATCTCTCAAACACTTCAAAAACACCTACAACTGAGAATTCTAATTTCTCTTGCACAAGTAAGCCTGACACTCTCAAACTCTATATTCCATGCATCATAAATGTTATTTCAAGTTACCATCATGATTCTGCATGTATGTAGAGTAATAACCCTCAATCAATTGCCATGAATCAATCGTGTATGGAATTTCATATTAGTTTGTGCAAATTAGGGTTCATCTGGTTCGTGCATGATAATTCTCTCCACACTTAATTTAAATGAAATTGAGTAATACCATCTTGTTCCTTATTCAAAAGCGAGCAAGTTTCATGTTTACTTTATCCAATTCCATTAAGAAACAAGAGAGATTGGATTGATTTTACATCTGGTGGAAAATCGAAGAAGATGATGTTCTTCGCGCGTTTTTTGAATATTTCAAATATTTGAATTATTTAATTAATTTTGATATTTTCTTAATTGTTTTGAAAAATTAATTTCTCTCTGAATTTTAATGTTTTTGAATTGATTATTTTTTTCAAAATTCATAAAAATGTTAAATTATTTTATTTTACAATAAAATCCATTTTATATTAATTATTTAATATAGTTAGAATTTTTGTATTTAATTTCATTTTTATTTGTTTTAAACATTTTAAAATGAAATTCTCACTTTGATCTTTTCATTCCAAATGAATTTCAATCTTTCATGTGATTAAGCATGATTTTTCAAAATATTTTTCAAAGTTTACAACTTGTTTTTAAATATATTTGATATTTTACATCATTTTTTATTTAATTTCCTTTGAAAATTATATCTTTTAAATTCAAAATTAGGGTTTCCTCTAAATTTTGATTTTTCAAACATTTTTCAAACACTTTTGGGCCTCTAATAGAGTGTAAGACCCATCCCTTGTTGTATAAAACATTTTTTGGGCCTCAGTCATTGTATAAGTCCCAGTACGTTAAGAAATCTCAGTGCGATCACCGTTTTCAAAACCTTTTAACCTGGGCCTTCACATGTGTTGTAAGTCCCATTCTCTTTTCTTTTAAGACTTTTTGGGCCTCTAATAGAGTGTAAGACCCATCCCTTGTCAAATATAATAATTTTGGGCCTCAGTCATTGTATAAGTCCCAGTACGTTAAGAAATCTCGGCGCGATCGCTGTTTTCAGAACATTTTAACCTGGGCCTCCCCTTTGTGTTGTAAGTCCCATTTTTCTTCTTTTTAAAACCATTTGGGCCTCTAATAGAGTGTAAGACCCGTCCCTTGTACATAAATAAATTTTTGAGCCTCAGTTATTGTATAAGTCCCACTGTGTTTTCTAAAACTGCGGCGCAATCGTCGCCTTTTAAACAAAATCATTTTGGGCCTCCTTTGTGTTCTAAGTCCCATCTTTAATTTTCAAACATTTTTTAGGCCTCTAATAGAGTGTAAGACCCACCCCTTTTGTAAATAGAAACCTTTTTGGGTCTCGGTTATTGTATAAGTCCCGATACGATTTTTAAAAACAATGGTGCGATCACTGTTATTTTTGGGCCTCTCCTTGAGTTGTAAGTCCCATCTCTTGTATAAAAATAAACTTTGGGCCTCTAATAGAGTGTAAGACCCAACCTCTTTTCATCTGGGTTTCTCCTTGAGTATAAACCCCAATCTTCTTTTTAAAAAAATTTCCCTTTTGACTTAGGTTCAAATTTATAGTTGTTATCAAAACTTTCTTTAATTTCTTAAATGACTAACCATACAGTTGTGTTTATAACACTGGAAGTTTGCTCACCTGTAAGTTCTATCAGCTTTCTTTTACATACTAGTTTATATATATTTCATCTGTATATATATATATATATATATGCCTGTATATTACTTGCTTAGAGTTTTCCCCAACAATTAGGCTTAGGATTAGATCAAGCCAGTAGTCACTCTTTCAACACAGTCAAAACTAGTTCCCCGTAGGATATTCCAGATACAGTCTTGCCTCCTCTTGGGCTTATACAATAAGGAACAGAGAAAAGAATTATTCCCGGTGAAACTTTTCTCAAGACCGTCACTATCTAGAAACTTGTCTAAGAAATTCATTTCCCCCAGAGAGGATTAATTCCCGGTGAAACCTCTCTTGAATTTCTTCAAACCCTAGAACTGTTCACTAAAGAAAGGATGAATTCCCAGTGAAACCTTTCTTAAACTTTTCTTAGGTTTGGACCCACAGGCTTCTTAAAAGCATCCCCAACCTCCTCTTGGGCTTTGTACAAGGACCCTCAGGCTTCATAGAAGTTCTCATGCCTCCTCTTGGGCTTAATACAAGGACCCAAAGACCTCTTACAGGTATAGGACAGAACCTAGTAATCCTTTGTTAGAGCAGTCCTCCAAAGAGTCAAAACATCAGACCAATTTAGGGTTAATTCTCATCCTTTAAAACATCAGCCTCCTCTTGGGGATCAGACAAAGATAAACCTTTTCATACCAGTAGACTTGGATAGTCTCACCTTCATTTCGATCTCAAGAAACCCTCAAGTTTCCTAAAAAACACAGAAATAACCCTGGTCATTTCATCAATACACCTGCAGAGTTTAAACCCTTACTTTAAAATTTCCCCAGCTAAGTGTAGCGAGCGATTTTGGACGTGGTTCTTAAGCGCTGTTGCTCTCACTGCGGTTGAGTTTACTACAGGTCGATTCATTTTTTATCCTATTAAAGCTGATGAAGGAAGGGAAATAGATGTCTCCAATTAACCCTGCTTTGCATACTGAGTTTAAACAGCGGTCTGTTAGGTTACGAATGCGATCAATGTGGGGGGGGGGGGGGGGCTTTGTACTGGTTATTTGTATATTCTCCAATACGGTTTCTTTCTCTTTATCTTGACAGAATGTTTCTGGCGGGGAACAAGGATTAGGATGTTAGGACTGATGCTTTTTGATGTGAGAGTATGAGATTTAGGTTTTTTGTTGATTGTGCTCGCTAAGATTTTTTCTTTCAATCTTATGCCTACGTATTCCCGTTTACCGAAACAGGGAAATCAGAGCGTTCGTAGTTCCTCCTATTCTATGGGAGGAAATGGGTGTTTTTGGTGTCTTGTTCAAAGCCCAAGACGTGAAGCTAAAGGTGATTTGTATCTTGTTCAAAGCCCAAGATGTGAAGCTGAAGAGTTTATTTGTATCTTGTTCAAAGCCCAAGATGTGAAGCTGAAGGTTCGACTTTAGAGAGAATTTGTTATCTCTAAAGAGGGGTTTGTCTGTCACAACTGTTTATAAAGGAGAATTACTTTAACTGAGATGTGTGAATCCGGCAATGCCATAATTTCCTTTATAGGGGATTTTAACCTGAAGGAGAAGACTTTAACTTAGTGTAGAGCAATGCTATCTTTCCTTAGGAATTTCTCATGCTAAAAGAGGGACAGTGGCATGGATGTAGATGATCCAGAGGCTTGCCGCTTACAGCGATTAGATGAAGGGGAAGGAGTTGTTGATGTTTGTGTACTGTGAACGAGGCACAACTTTGATGCTAAAAGGTTAATTGGATCAACCAGTGGTTTATACAAAGCCTAAGAGGAGGCTATTGGCCCAACAAGAGGGTATTTTTGTGTGTCTCGTACGAAGCCCGAGAGAGAGGCTAAAAGGTTTAGACTCGATAATGGAGTCTTTTGGTATCTCGTATAAAGCCCGAGATGGAGGCTAAGGATGGTGATTCACCAAGAGAATCTTTTATACTCAACAAGAGAGTGATTTTGTATCTCGTACGAAGCCCGAGATGGAGGCTGTTGTTTGTTTGTTTGGCTCAATAAGAGCTTTTTTATATCTCGTATAAAGCCCGAGATGGAGGCGAATGGTGTAATTGACTCAACGAGGGAGTCTCTTATGTGTCTCGTACAAAGCCCGAGAGAGAGGCTAGATGTTGTTTCAGTTAAGTGACAGGTCCAGTATACTGATTTTGAGAGAAAATCAGTTCTTATATGAGTAACACTGTACTCAAGGATTTGATTCAAGGATCCAGGTTATGCCTGTTCTTTAAGGAAGCGGGAAATCCGAAGGGTATTGAGACTGTCCGAGTCTACGGGTTTCCTTCCTATTCTTGAAGGGTGCTTGAGAATGTCTTTGAGACTCAAGGAAGTTAGATTGTCCAAGTCTAGAGTTTCATCTTTTGTACTATGCTTTGAGAAACAGTAGTAGACTCTTGGAAAGACTGCTCTATGCAGATTATTAAGTTCTATTCCTATACCTCTAGGAGGTCGTCGGTACAATTTGTACGAAGCCCAAGAGGAGGCTGAAAGCTTTTAAGAAGCCGACGGATCCTTGTACGAAGCCCAAGAGGAGGCTATCATTATCGGAGGAAGAGATCATTACACGAAGCCTAAGAGGAGGATGTGAATACTTCTAAGAAGCCAGCAGGTCCTTGTACTAAGCCCAAGAGGAGGCTGGGTTGCTTTTAAGAAGCCGACGGGTCCCTAAACCCCCAAAAATTCAAGGCAAGCTATTCACAAGGAATAGGTCAAGTCAGGAAAGTTCGAGAATTTGGAAGAAACTCAAGAGATGCCATTCACGGAGAAAAGATCATCTCTGGGGAATAGAGTTTCTTGACAAGTGCTTTTAAGAAGCCTGCGGGTCCCCAAACCCCGAGAAATTCAAGGCAAACTATTCACAAGGAATAGATTAAGTCAGGAAAGTTCGAGAATTTGGAAGAAACTCAAGAGATGCCATTCACGGAGAAAAGATCATCTCTGGGGAATAGAGTTTCTTTGACAACTTCTATGAGTGACAGTCTATGAAAGGGTTCACAGAGAATGTTGCCTTTCATATCTCCATATTGTTTAACCCCAAGAGGACGGAAGACTGTGTCTGGTAATCCTATGGGGATCTAGTTTAGACTATTTCTAAGAGTGATCAACGGGCTTAATGCTAGATGTAGTGGCCGGGGAAACTCTAAATATCTATACTATTATTACACAGTTGATATGAGTTTATGAAAGAAGACTTATAGTGAAACAGCCCCACAATACAGTTATATGTATATGAAAGCGGTAAATGAAAGCAATAACCACTTACTCGGTTGTAGAGCTTCCATGCTGTTTGGTTAGTTGTTCAACAAAGACAGATTGAAAACAACAGTATATTCAAAATCAAAGGAGAAAGTGCTTTGAAAAAGAAAGATTTGGGGCTTACAGCTCAAGGAGAGGCCCAGGGTTTTATCAGTGAGCACACTGTTTGAATTTGTACAGAGGGACTTATACAAGTGACTGAGGCCCAAAAAGGTTTTCTGTACAAAGGGGTTGGGTCTTACACTCTAATAGAGGCCCAAAAAAAGTTTAAAGAAAAAGAGATGGGTCTTACTACTCGAGGGTAGGCCCAGGGTTATTTTGAAAAGGCGACGATCGTGTTGTTTATTTGAAAATGTACAGAGGGACTTATATAACGAATGAGGCCCGAAATGTTTTCTGTACAAGGATGTTGGGTCTTACACTCTTATAGAGGCCCAAAAGTTTTGAAAATCAATTTTGAAAGTTGAATTAATCAAAAACCCTAATTTTAATATTTAAAAGTAAATATTTAAAGAAAATCAAACAAAATACAAAATAAATTTGAATAATCCATTTATGATTTTGTTTAAGGTTTGAAAAAAAATGAGGGATAATCACAAGGAATATTTAAACTCATTAGGTTTTGATTTTCAAAGTAAATATTCACTTTTAGAATGTTTAAAAACAATTAAAAATGAATTTATTCACAAAAATACTAATTATATTAAATAAATAATATAAATCTAATTTTTTGGTGGAATAAAATATTTCAACATTTTTGTGAATTATTGCAAAAAGAACCAATCAAAAATGATAAAAATTGAATGAGTTATTAATTTTTCAAATCATTAAAAATAATAATATGAAAAATAACAAAATAAACAAGTGATAAAAAGAAGTCTGGGGCGAGGGGGATTCGAACCCCAGACCTCTCACTTGCCAATACACACAAAACCAGCTGATGAACCATTGGGGCGCAATGCCAATTCATTAATAACATGGCAAGTGAAAAATATATATCAAACTTAGTTGGAAAACCTGAAGAATGGCGCCATGGCCATCTTCTTCCTCGAGCTCGTGCATGAAGCACCATATCTCACTCATCTCTCAACCATTGGACATCATTCAAACACCAAACTCATGCGTTTTTTCACAAGGAAGAAGATGGCAATACCCAATTTTATTCATTTTCAGTGTATAACAAATTATATCATTGTGGCCGTATGAACCCTAATTTTGCAAAAGCAATCGAGTAGGCATGATTATGAGTGCAATGATCAAATTTTCTAAGGGAAAACAATCAGCATATGATGGCAAGCAATTGGCAAAAATATCATGCGAGGAAATATGCATGGATCACGGAGTTTGAGTTTTGAGGCTTACCTTGATGCAAGCTGAAATGGAACTTTGCACAAACTTTGTTCCAGTCATGAATTAATGATCCCTACAACTTCAATGGATGTTATGGAGTGTGTTACAAGCTTTGGAACACTTTGAAACTCTTTGGATCAAGCTGGAGACCTCCACCTGCATAATTGAGGCATAATGGCTTGGTTGAAGGGTGATTTTGAGCCTGAGGTGTTACAGTCAACGTTTAAGTGTTTGGACACCTCAAATACATCATATGTGATGTGTTTGAGCAATTGGAATTGATTGCCTAAGGCTGCAACTCAAAACCCGATAGTGGTTACTCAAAAACCAAAAAACTTGAGGTTTAAGGAAGAATGAGAGAAAGCAGTGCAGTAACTGGCTTTGGTGTGAGTTGAATGATCCATTGGGACCTCTATTTATAGGTGATCAACTTTTGTTTTGGAGGAATAGTGAATGGCTGCTGGATCAGATCACATTTGCATGGATTGGCTTAGAGGATTTCTTCTCAAGCAAGGCAAGCTAGCCATTCCCAAGAGCAGGGCTATGCCTTGACCAAAATCACATTCCTCAGATGTTTTTATTGTTGTTTAATCAGAGAATTTGACTGAGTAGGGTAGCTACCTTGACAATGCACTATTCCACATTAATGCACTTTGAATTCAAGGCAAAATGTGCCAAAGTGGATGAATTTCAAGTTGGAAGATTCCTTGGTTTTTTGACTCAGATTTATCAGTTGGATCAGATGCAATGTGATTGGTTTGGATACATGTGGCATGCTGATCCTCAGTTTTTGGTTCAAAATCGTGTGTGGCAAGCAAACATGCACTCTGATTTTTCCAAACAGCTTGCAGCAACATGACTTTGGGCATGGATTTCTCTTGGCTCAAGTTCAATCAATTCATGTTGTTAAGCTCTTTAAATTCTTGGCAACATATGCAACAACATTGATGTTTAACTTTGGACTTGATTCAGCTTGCATCTATGTGAAAAGATCTCACAAGTTTTGATGTTTCAACAAAATCTGTCTTGGACAAAATTTTTCTAAGTGTTGGAAAATGGTGTACTTTCATATTTTCAGCCATTTTGGCTCACTCATAGCTCAAAATCCACAATGAATTGGAGTTAGGTCTAGTTGAAGTTTTTGTAGAGGGCAATGAGATCTACAAATCAAGCTTGGGATGGGAAAAAATGGCCTTGTGGTTTAGGAGTTATGACCCTCCAAAATTGGTACCCTAGCCACTTTATTTTTAACTTTGAAATTTTTTGAAGTTTTTATGGTTGCCCCTTTTACAAGTTATCCAACTTTTCTTGATTTTTCTTGATGAATGATGATTCAAATCATACATTAACATCATTTTAGGGTTAAAAAATCCATTTTGGTGAAAAATCTCAAAAAGTCAAAGTTGACTTTTGTGCACAGTTGACTTTTTATCAGATGAATTCCAAACTGTGCAATTCTTCAGGAAATCATGTCCTTGACCTAAATCAAACTTGATGGGCATGTTCCATGGGTGTCATGGGGTATATTGAATTATGTCTTAGGGTTTGGGAGCATGTCCTGGTCAAAAGTCAAAGTTACAGTTGACTTTTTACTTAAAACCCTAATTGTGGTGCAGATGAAATTGAGACTTGTTGCTCAAACTTCTTGGATTAATCCATTGTTACAAATGGATCAATATAGTACATTAGAGACCCTCAAATCCTCTTTTGAGGTCTTGGCTCATGATTTGCCCTAAAAGTCAACTTAGGGGTGAATTAGGTCAAGAAACCCTAATTCCTGATATTTGATGTATGCATCCCCTGAGGCAAAATTGACTTGATGGTTGGGTCCATGAGGTTCCATGGAGTATATTAGGTTGTGTTTTGGATCTTTGGCTCATGCCCAGAGGAAAATTTCCCTTTGGAGGCCCTGATCGACCAAAACCCTAATTTGGTGACACTGTCGATCTTGAGACTTGATCCACCTAGAAGGGAGCAGCCTTGTGCTTAATCCTTGAAGTGGGAGTCCTTTTGATCCATTGTGGATGTTGGAGAGGTTTAGACAAGTTGAAGATCATGTCATTCCTTGATTGATCCTTTGTCTAAGAGCTCTAAGAGGGCTTGAAACCCTAATTTTAATTGTAGTGGATGCTCACCCATCTTTGGGGAGACTGATGAAATATAATGGTTCCTCCATATTGTGATGATGATTTGCACAATGATGGGAAATCTTAGTGGTCAAAATTTGGGGTATGACAGATGCCCCTATTTAATCTTCTTGGACACGAAGGTGTGAATGACGAAGGTATTCGGGCATTCGGGGTGCAAGAGGATTAAATATCGGAATACCCGAAATTTTGATGGTGGTTATGAATGGTAGCTTACGCATTCATCTTCTTTAGCTAAGCAATGATGCTTAGAAAAGGTAAACTTCCGCTCAATCCTGGTCTTTAGCCAAGGAACTGGTCTCAATTTCTTTTGTCAACCTCCCCTCGATCCTGGTTTCCAGCCAAGGAACTGGTCTCAGTTTCTTTTGTCAACTTCCCCTCGATACTGGTTTCCTACCAAGGAACTGGTCTTAGTTTCTTTTGTCAATAAACTTTATTGACAAGGGACGCTATGTGTAACGGTTTTCCTCAAACTTCTCGCCGAATTTTCCTGGGGAGATGCCATTTGACGGAAAAAGTTTTGATGTCAGACTCGCTGGGGGACCCAGTCGTCTGAGCTGTAGAGTTGCACAAACTTCTCTGTTGGAGACGTCATTTGTTTCTACTGGAGGGAAAGCAGGTCTCTTGGGATATTGCTGTCGCCTGGGATCTTACATCATACTTTTCTCGGGATCTTCCCAGAGAAATGCCATATGATGGGGTCCAATTTTGAGGCGTCGGTGACCTTTTCATCAGTAATCTTTTCGAAGCAAAACTGGCGTGCTGCCGAATCTCCGATTACGAGGTTTTCTCTGTGGATTTTCCTTAATCCGGGAAAGCAAGGATATCATCTTCAATGGCGAAGAGTGATGTTGACTGAAAGTTCCTCTGGTTTTTTCAGAGGTTCAAGTTATCAAAGTGGTCAAGGGCCAACTTCCTTCCAGAAATAAACTGGAGGCGAGGTTGTTCAAACGCAGCGTTTCCTGACGAGGCAAGAACTGACAACTCGATTGAGAGAACTTCTATCACTAGGGGACAAGACCGACTAGAGTGATAGTGATGCAATATGCAATGTGAATGCAAATCAATAATGCATGATGTATGTATGTTTATGCTGACAAAACTGACGCGACATACAAACTAAAAGATGAACATGACTGGATACTCGGCCATCGTGGGGCGAAGAAGTACCGTTGGTTCAGCATAGCAGTTCCACCTTGCTTAGGAGAGATAGTCCCTGTTGGGAGCTACCGTTAATCGGGCTTAGGAGATGAGAACTCGGCCGAGGGGTATCAGATGGGAAAGCCACATCTGATATAGCTGATCCCTTCATTCAGACGTACTGGGTTAGAAGGAGTACTTTGATTCTGCACTTTGAAGTTCGCTTATTTCTGGAGAAGCGGTCGATGTTCCTTTGATGTTCAACAGTCAAAAAAATTGTCGACTTTATTTTAAAAGCAGAAAAAGTTTTAACAAGTAAATTCATTTTTGTTTTATTTCAAGAATCGTTAATCATGTTAACAACGTCGTTCTGTAAAGCTAAAACAAATAAGAATTACAAACAAAAACACAAAGGCTCAAATTTTATTGATAAGACGGAGATCAGCCAAACGCGTGATTCCAAAGAGTATTTACAAAGTTAGAAAATGGTAATTTATAGGGAAAAGGGCTACGTTGAAACATAATGACCATTATCTTTCTACCAACTTTGAATTCTGGGCATTCTGAGCTTCTGTCGAAGATGACCTTGACTGGAGTTTTCCTCTGATGATGTAACTGCTGCTACTGAGGGATTTGCCTCTGTTGAACATAGTTACTTGCCATTATCCCTAGTTTTTGCCTGGATTGTACTTTGATGTTTCCAATCCACCGGGATGATTTTTTTCATGTCTCTAACTTTTTCCTGGACCGCCCTTTCAGGTTTTCAATCCACCGAGACGTTTTTTTTTTTTTTTAGGCGAAGTATTTCTTGACTACATCAACGTTTGTGGGGTAGGCAAATTCTTCTCCGTCCATGGTTGCAAGTCTCAAGGCGCCGCCTGAGAAAGCTTTCGTGACCACATAGGGGCCATCATAATTCGGAGTCCATTTACCTCGCGAATCAGTGAGAAACGATTGTATCTTCTTGAGCACAAGGTCTCCTTTTCTGAAGACACGAGGTCGGACCTTTTTGTCGAACGCCCTCTTCATTCTCTGTTGATACAGCTGATCGTGGCATAGTGCCGTTATTCTCTTTTCTTCGATCAGATTCAGTTCGTCGTGCCGACTTTGACACCATTCAGCTTCTGAAAGCTTAGCTTCCATCAATACCCGGATTGATGGGATCTGTACTTCTATGGGGAGCACTGCTTCCATGCCATACACTAGAGAGAAAGGGGTTGCCCCTGTTGAAGTGCGGACAGATGTGTGATAACCGTGAAGAGCAAAGGGTAGCATCTCGTGCCAGTCTTTGTAGGTTACAACCATCTTTTGAACGATCTTCTTGATGTTCTTGTTAGCCGCTTCTACCGCTCCGTTCATCTTGGGTCGGTAGGGAGATGAGTTATGGTGTTCGATCTTGAACTCAACACACAACTCTTTCATCATCTTATTGTTCAAGTTAGATCCATTATCAGTAATGATCTCGCTCGGAACACCGTAACGGCAGATGAGATTGTTTTTGATAAATCGGACCACCACTTGTCGGGTTACATTAGCGAATGACGCTGCTTCGACCCACTTGGTGAAATAGTCAATGGCTACCAGGACGAACCGATGTCCGTTTGAAGCCTTGGGTTTAATCAAGCCAATCATGTCGATTCCCCATATGGAAAAGGGCCATGGGGAAGAGAGAACTATGAGATGTGATGGCGGTACATGAATTTTGTCGGAGTATATTTGACACTTGTGACACCTCCTCATGTACTTGTAGCAGTCGAATTCCATTGTCAACCAATAGTACCATGCTCTGAGAATCTTTCTCGCCATTGTGTGTCCGTTGGCATGAGTGCCAAAGGATCCTTCATGAATTTCTTTCATCAGCATGTCTGCTTCTGGTCTGTCGACGCATCGAAGCAAAACCATGTCAAAATTTCTCTTATAGAGAGTGTCACCGCTCAGGATGAAGTTTCCAGCCAATCTTCTGAGGGTTTTCCTGTCCTTTCTGAGTGCCCCAGATGGGTACTCTCGTTTCTGAAGGAAGCATTTGATATCGTGATACAAAGGTTTGTCGTCTAGGACTACTTCAATCGTGAAGATGTAAGCGGGCCGTTCAAGGCGCATTATGTCGATCTTAGGTAGGTCGTTCCATTGACCTACGCTAATCATAGAAGAGAGAGTGGCTAATGCATCAGCCATGTGATTCTCATCACGAGGGATGTGATGAAACTCGACTCTGTTGAAGAAGGGTAACAACCTTCTTGCATAGTCTTTGTAAGGAATCAGTCCTGATTGGTATATGTTCCAATCTCCTTTTATCTGATTGATAACCAAGGATGAATCGCCGTATATGTCCAAGTTTTTGATTCTTAAATCAATCGCTTCTTCGAGACCCGTGATACATGCTTCGTATTCGTTTGTACATTTGAACGTAAGTCGAGCGGTGAAAGGAATGTGGGTACCCTGAGGGGTAACAATGATTGCCCCAATTCCATTTCCATAATGATTAACTTCTCCGTCAAAGATAAGTCCCCACTGGGAACCTGGTTCTGGCCCTTCACTGGGTAGCGGTTCATCGCAATCTTTCGTTTTTAGATACATGACATCTTCGTCTGGGAAGTCAAACCCGATTGATTCCTGATCTTCAATCGGTTGATGAGCCAAATGATCGGCTAAAATACTTCCTTTAATGGCTTTCTGAGCTTGATACTCTATGTCATATTCTGATAACAACATCTGCCAACGGGCAATCCTTCCTGTAAGAGCAGGTTTTTCAAAAACATACTTGATTGGATCCATCTCGGAGATTAACCAAGTAGTGTGACGAATCATGTATTGGCGAAGACGTTTGGCCGCCCAAGCCAGAGCACAGCAAGTTTTCTCGAGCATCGTGTACCGAGTTTCGCAGTCGGTGAATTTCTTGCTTAGATAGTAAATGGCAGACTCTTTCCGTTTGGTTTCGTCCTGTTGGCCAAGTACACATCCCATTGAGTCCTCTAGAACTGTGAGGTAAATGATCAGTGGTCTTCCTTCCACTGGAGGTGATAGAATCGGAGGATTCAACAGATATTCCTTAATACTGTCGAAGGCGGTTTGGCAATCTTCTGACCAAATGCAATCCTGGCTCTCTTTAAGTAACTTGAAGATTGGCGCGCATGTCGCGGTCATGAGGAATATGAATCTAGAGATGTAGTTCAAACGTCCCAGGAATCCTCTGACTTGTTTTTCAGTTTTCAGAGAAGGCATTTCTTGAATGGCCTTGACCTTGTCAGGATCAACCTCAATTCTTTTCTGGCTGACGATGAACCCTAGTAGTTTCCCTGAACGGACACCGAAGGTGCACTTGTTAGGATTTAAGCGGAGCTTGAATTTTCTTAAACGTTCGAACAATTTTGACAGATGTTCAACGTGCTCACTCTCTGTTTTTGATTTTGCAATCATATCATCGACATATACCTCGATTTCCTTATGTATCATGTCATGAAAGAGAGTAGTCATGGCTCTTTGATAGGTTGCCCCGGCGTTCTTCAAACCGAACGGCATTACCTTGTAACAAAAGGTGCCCCATGGGGTGATGAATGAAGTTTTCTCCATGTATTTCGGCGCCATTTTGATCTGGTTATAGCCTGAGAATCCATCCATGAAGGAGAAAATTTTGAACTTTGTTGTGCTGTCTACCAGCATGTCAATGTGTGGTAAAGGAAGGTCGTCCTTTGGACTTGCCTTGTTCAGATCCCTGTAATCGACACACATTCTAACTTTTCTGTCCTTTTTGGGAACGGGTACAATGTTGGCTAACCATTGAGGATATTCTAATGTGGCGAGGAAACCCGCGTCGATCTGTTTTTGTACCTCCTCTTTGATTTTGATGGCCATGTCCGGGTGAGTGCGTCTCAACCTTTGCTTTATGGGCGGACATTCCAATCTTAATGGTAAGTGATGTTCCACGATGCTGGTATCCAACCCTGGCATATCCTGATAGGACCAAGCGAACACATCGGGGAATTCTCTGAGAAGCTTCGTCAAACCTTCTTTGGCAGTTGGACTGAGCAGTGCCCCAATCCTGATTTCTTTTCTCTTTTTTTTCTGAACCCAAGTTTACCGCTTCCAAAGGTTCTTTGTGAGGTTCAATGGACCTTTCCTCTTGTCTGAGTAATCGGGAGATCTCTTCTGGAATTTTGTCGTCATTTTCTTCTTCAGCCTCGAATATCGGGAACTCAAAGTTGGGAGAAGGCATCGGATCATATATTTCAATGGGGTTTAAAACAAGCAATCTGCATGACGGTATGATTCGTGTTTAGAAGAGATAGAGGAAAATGCAAGTGTTTGCAGTATTTTATTTTTATTACTGCTTGTTTTTATTATTGATTTGTTTTTTAGGATTACCATTTTCTGAAAAAACAAAAAAGAGAAAACAGCAATTAATGCGAAAATTACATAACAACGTTATTTTATTAATGAACAAGTCGATCCTTGAAACTACAGCCCTATAAAACAAAACCCTGTCGCCTTGGGCAAAGCGAAGAGGGAAATTTACAGAAAGCGAGCCCTATCAAAACATCCGTTTCACCTGGGCAGGGTGAAAGGTTAAAGATGGTAATTACTTTGACTGATGCACGACCTTCGAAACCTCGACGGCAACCCATTGGCGCCGAACACCTCGGTGAATCACAAAGTTTGGTACCTTCTTTGATTTGTCTTCAGAAATGACGCTGGTTTCTGGTGGAGCAGGATCATTGGAATCTGTCTCCCTGGCAGAATTGTCGTAGGAGGATTCCTAAGTTGTATTTTGCATAGCATTTGTACTCTTAGGTACATCTCCCCATCCAGTTGGCTGGATATCTTCGAGCCTGATACGAGAGCTTTCGGGAGCGGTGTACTTGACCATATAGTCGTATCTTCCACTTGGTTGTCCCAAAGTGTCCCAAACTTCTTTGGAACTGGAGGAGTCATCCTTCTCGATGACGTTGACCTCGGGAAAAGCATAGTTGATGAATTCAAGTCCTCCGAACTCTGTGAATTCATCTTCATGTTGAGTAGTTTCTGAATGACCTGAGTGTTGATCCCATGACATGGTGGGGACACAGGTATTCTGTTCAATGATGCTCAGCTGAGTTTCATTACTCGGCTGACTTTCCGGCCCCAAGTTTCCTGGGTAAGGTTGCCACATTGGCAGACCATCCATTGAGCCATAGTAGTTGTGGTCAAAGTTGTCTTTCATCGGAGTGTCTTCCTCTAATGAATTGGGTGGAGCACGGCATCCTTCCGGATCACAATCTCCATATATCATTTCGACATCTGACCATGGTATAAATCTCGGACTCTGTGCGGGATAGCAAAATGGCATAGGCATATCTTCCTGAGACATATAACCGTCCTCGTTAAGATAGGACTTCCATTCCATATCTGTGTCGGAGGAATCTTCCTCATTAATAGCATGTACTGCTTGAGACACTGGGTGAAGGAAACCTCCACTGTGGAAGAAGTTTTGAAGGGGATGAAGACTTTCGTCGTTAGCAGCTGTCCGGGTACAGGTTGCAGAAAAACCAAGACCCTTCTTTGTTTTATTGTCAGTGGGAATGACAAGCTGTCCCCATCCGGTTGTATTGGTACTCTCGATCGCTTTGATAGCATCTTTATATGAGGAAATCGAGGTTTCTTCTTGGGATTGATTATCCTTGCTCACCGACAATGCTTGGAATTGAGTTCCAATAACCTCCTCGGGCTCTATACCAGTAGATGATGACAAATTACTCACAAGCAAGGCTTGTTCCCCACAAACCGTGACAAGTTGATCGTTCTTGACGAACTTTAACTTTTGGTGGAGGGTCGAAGTGACCGCTCCAGCCTGATGTATCCAAGGTCTTCCTAATAAACAACTGTACGTTTCCCGGATGTCCATGACCTAGAAAGTGACTTGGAAAGTGTGAGGACCAATAGTTATGGGAAGATCAACTTCGCCAATAACCGTTTTTCTGGATCCGTCGAACGCTTTGACGACCACCTCACTGATTCTCATCGGAGGGCCTTTGAATGATAATTGCATCAAAGTGGACTTCGGCATAACATTCAGAGCTGACCCTGTGTCTACCAGTACGCTGGCTAAAGCATCGTCCTGACAGTTAACTGTGATATTGAGTGCCATGTTATGACGGCGACCCTCTTCGGGTAATTCCTCATCACTAAATCCCAAATTGTTGCAAGAAGTGATGTTAGAAACAATACTATCGAACTGTCTGATTGTTACATCCTGTTCCACAAAGGCTTGCTCTAAGACTTTCTGTAGAGCCTCCTTGTGCGCTTCTGAACTGAGTAACAGTGATAATACCGAGATCTTTGAAGGAGTTTGTAACAGTTGATCGACAATGTTGTATTCACTCCTTTGGATGAGCTTCAGCATCTCATCATCGTTTTTTGAAAGGTCGAGATTACTAGATTGACTGACTGGTAGATCAGGAGCTTCCGTCTGAAGTTCTTTTTCTTTGTTATGTTCCCCAACCCCTCGGTTGAAGATTCTGCCACTCTGTGTTACACGACTGATGTCTGTAATATTCACGACGGAGGGTAATGGAATTTCCTTTCCATTTTCAATGGTTGTTGCACCGTATTTGTAAGGGATAACCTTAGTTGATTCATACGGTAATGGTCCCGGCAGATAGATGACTACGGGAGCCCTCTGATTTTTTTGACCATCATAAGTGATCTCGATCCGTTCCCGGTTGGGAACTTTAGATTCTTCAAGTAGAGGGATGATGGTAAAAACATCCCTGGTCCTGTGATGACCAGAGTTTGTGACAACATCCTCAATTTGATCGGCAAGGTAGTTCGGCGTCCAGTTGATGGGTCCAGACCCCAGATATGGACAAATTTCTCCATGATCCACCTGACCCTGGAGAGTGTAGCGAGCGATTTTGGACGCGGTTCTTAAGCGCTGGTCGCTCTCTGCGGTTTGAGCTTTAACTACAGTTCGATTCATTTTTTATCCTATTGTGAGCTGAATAAGGAAGGGAAATAGATGTCTCCAATTAACCCTGCTTGCATACTGAGTTTAAACAGCGGTCTGTTAGGTTACGAATGCTATCAATGTGGGGGGGCCTTTGTACTGGTTATTTGTATTTTCTCCAATACTGGTTCTCTTTCTTTTTTACCTGGGCAGAAGGTTTCTGGCGGGGAACAAGGATTAGGATGTTAGGACTGATGCTTTTGAATTACTGCTTTTTGATTGATGGAGATATGGGATTTGGGTTTTTTGTTGATTGCGCTCGCTAAGATCTTTTCTTTCGATCTTATGCCTACGTATTCCCGTTTACCGAAATAGGGAAATCAGAGCGTTCGTAGTTCCTCCTATTCTATGGGAGGAAATGGGTGTTTTGGTGTCTTGTTCAAAGCCCAAGACGTGAAGCGAAAGGCGGTTTGTATCTTGTTCAAAGCCCAAGATGTGAAGCTGAAAGGTCTATTTGTGTCTTGTTCAAAGCCCAAGATGTGAAGCTGAAGGACCTCGACTTTAGAGAGAATTTGTCATCTCTAAAGAGGGGAGAAGGAGAATTACTTTAACTGGGATACGCGGATCCGAGCAATGCCATAATTTCCGAAGAAAGGGTTTTAACCTGAAGGAGAAGACTTTAACTCAGTGTAGAGCAATGCCATCTTTCCTTAGGAATTCCTCATGCTAAAAGAAGGACAGTGGCATGGATGTAAATAATCCAGAGGCTTGCCGCTTACAGCGATTAGATGAAGGGGAAGGAGTTGTTGATGTTTGTGTACTGTGAACGAGGCACAGTTTTATGCTAAAAGGTTAATTGGATTAACCAGTGGTTTTCTTATACAAAGCCTAAGAGGAGGCTATTTTGTGTCCCGTACAAAGCCCGAGAGAGAGGCTAAAAGTTTTTGACCCGACGATGGAGTCTTTTGGTATCTCGTATAAAGCCCGAGATGGAGGCTGAAAGTTCGACTCAACAAGAGAGTCTTTTGTATCTCGTACGAAACCCGAGATGGAGGTTGTTGTTTGTTTGGCTCAATGAGAACCTTTTTGTATCTCGTATAAAGCCCGAGATGGAGGCGAAAGGGGTGATTGACTCAACGAGGGAGTCTCTTATGTGTCTCGTACGAAGCCCGAGAGAGAGGCTAAAACGTTGGTTGACTCCGCTAGGGAGAGTCATTGTACAAAGCCCAAGAGGAGGCTATGTCAGTTAAGTGACAGGTCCAGTATACTGATTTTGAAAGAGAAAATCAGTTCTTATATGAGCATCACTGTACTCATGGGTTAGATCTGAGGATCGGGGTTGTTTTCCTTTTCTTTGGGGAAACTGGAAATCCAAAGGGTGTTGAGACTGTCCTAGTCTGCAGGTTTCCTTCCTATTTAACGAAGGGTGCTTGAGAATGTCTTTGAGACTCAAGGAAGTTAGACTGTCCGTGTCTAGAGTTTTATCTTTGGTACTATGCTTTGAGAAACAGTAGTAGACTCTATGAAAGGACTGTTCTATGAGGATGACTAGGTTCTGTTCCTATACCTCTAGGAGGTCGTCGGGACAATTTGTACGAAGCCCAAGAGGAGGCTGGAAACTTTTAAGAAGCCAACGGGTCCTTGTACGAAGCCCAAGAGGAGGCTATCATTGTCGGAGGAAGAAATCATTATACGAAGCCTAAGAGGAGGCTGTGAATACTTCTAAGAAGTCGTAGGGTCCTTGAATAATGCCCAAGAGGAGGCCGATGCTTTTAAGAAGCCCGTGGGTCTATCATCTCCTTTCCATTAGGAGAGATAACTCTTTTAAAGATAAAAACCATTGGTAAATGTGCGAGGTTTACTATTCAGCGACTTTTAGCTTTTAAAGAGGGTTCCTTAGTTAAGGTCCAAGATTATGACCGTAGTGGGTACCCAAACCCCGAGACATTCAAGGCAAGTTATCCACAAGGAATAGATCAAGTCAGGAAAGTTTGAGAATTTGGAAGAAACTCAAATATGCCATTCACGGAGAATACATTCATCTTGGGGAGTAGAGCTTCTTGATGATTCCTAAGGAGGACAGCCGAAGAGAAGACTGTATCTGGTGCTCCTATTGGGGATATTTCTACAAATAAACGAAACGGCGTCACCTAGTTCTAGACGTAGTTGCCGGGGAAACTAGAAATATCTATACTATTATTACACAGTAGATATGAGTTTATGAAAGGAGACTTACAGTGAGCAGCCCCACAATACAGTTTATGATATGAAAGCAGTAAACGAAAGCGATAACCACTTACTCAGTTGGAGTGCTTCCATGTTGTTTGGTTAGTCATTCAACAAAGAAAGATTGAAAACAACAGTATATTCAAAATCAAAGAAAGATTTGGGGCTTACAGCTCGAGGAGAGGCCCAGGGTTTTATCAGTGAGCGCACTATTTGACTTTGTACAGCGGGACTTATACAAGTGACTGGGGCCCAAAATGGTTTTCTGTACAAAGGGATGGGTCTTACACTCTCTCAAGAGGCCCAAAAAGTTTTAAGAAAAAGAGTGGGGCTTATAACACGAGGGTAGGCCCAAATGATTTTTCGTTTAAAAATGGCGATCGCGCCTAGGTTTTCTTTTAACGCAGAGGGACTTATACAATAAGTGAGGCCCAAGATGTTTGGTTAAAAGGGGGATTGGGTCTTACACTCTAATAGAGGCCCAAAGTGTTTTGAATGGGTCTTATAGCTCAAGGAGAGGCCCAGATGAGTTTTATTTTTAAACGGGCGACGATCGCGCCGTTTACTTGTACAGAGGGACTTATACAAGTGACTGAGGCCCAAAAAGTTTTTGTACAAGGGGGGATGGGTCTTACACTCTCTCAAGAGGCCCAAAGAGTTTTGAAAATGATTTATGAGGGTTGAATTAATCCAAAACCCTAATTTGTTTTCAAAATGTATTTAATTGAATAAAAATTCAATTAAAATGATCAAAAATTGTTTAACACATGGAAAACAAATTGTGATCTTGGATTAATGCTTCAAAAATTAAGTATTGACCTACAAAATAATTAGAAAGCATTAAAAGTTGCAAAATCAATGTAGAAAAAATATTTAAAATGCCAAAAACAATCAAAATATTAATTCTTTGCAAAAATATCAATTATATGAAATAAATAATATTTTTGGGATTTTTTGGGAAAATAAAATATTATAACATTTTTGTGAATTATTAAAAAAAGAATCAACTCAAAATCATTAAAACTCAGAGAGAAATTAATTTTTGAATCAATTAAACAAAATCACAAAAATTCAAATATTTGAATTTGGAAAAATGGCGCCAAGAACAGCTGAAGAACACGCGCGTGTTCTTGGTTTCTCAGATTTGCATTTTCTATCCAATCTCCATGAATACGTAATCATATCATGCAATCCACATATCATTATGCTCGTCTCAACCTCACGATCATGTCTATGTACTTTAATTTCATTTAAATTAAACATACAACAAGAAATCACGAAGAGACCTCAAGAACCCTAATTTCTGCATGAAGGCTAGGATTTTTGATACACGATTCAAACAATAAAATTAATTGAGGGAAAACATTCCATGCATGATTATGAACATATGGCCAAATTATTGTGCGAGGAAATATGCATAGATTGAGAGATGACCAAGCATGTGCTTACCTCCAAGCCGTGACAGCAAATTCAAAGTGATTTTTGATTTGGAGGTGTTACAGATGAGTTGTGATGATCTGAACAGCTTCCCTACACCCTATGGATTGTGTTTGGATGGTTGGACTTGATTGAAATTGGCTGGATCATTTCGTGGCATCTCAGCTGCACTTTGGTTAAAACCTTGAGCAACCAGCTGGTGATTTTGTGAAATTGATGTTTCAGAAGTGATCTAAGTGTTTGGATCACTTCTATATGATGTATGTGAGGTGTGTGAGTGATTGGTTTGATTGGAATTGCTCTCAAACTCAAAACCCGATAGTGACTTGCCTTAGAAGGCAAAATTGGAGTGAAATAAGAGATTTTGAGGAAAGCATCTGTTAGATGGCTTTGGTGTACTCAAACTGACCACAATTGAGCTCTATTTATAGTAGAGCAAGTTTGTTTTGCAAGGAATAGTGCATGGCAGCTGGTAAGTAGGTTTGGCCAATGTTGGCAAATGAAAATCCAAGTCTCCTCTAGCCATTGACTAGAGGTTAGGGCACAGAGCTTTGGTTCCCTTGGTCTTGGATAAGTCTTGACTGATTTTAGATGAGAATGGCTCAGTCTATGCCACCTTGATGGTTCCATTGAATGCCTCATTCCAAATTTGAAGTCTTGTCCCTATTTTGGCCATTCTAGGTTCAACATGCTATTTCTTGTTCCATGGACTTTGGAGTCTTGGCTCAGTGATTGACCCCTTTAGATTCAATCCTCTGAGGTGTCTAAGTGGATAGGAGCAATTGAATTTGGCTAATTTTGGCAAATCGACCAAAGTTGCAAATTCTGCCTTGCCTTGACAGATTTCAGCAAGGCAACTTGGCAATGTTGTATCTCATGGTGTAGGTTGAGTTTGGCAATGTTCTTGGCCATTTTGGAAAGCTCTTACATGATACAACAACTGTTTGAACAAGTTTGGTTTTGATCACTCTTGATTCCAAGTGAAAAATCCCCCTACATTTGGCAAAAAGTGAGGCAGAATCTGACTTAGTGAAAATTTCACTAAGTGTTGGAAAAAGTGACTTTTTCACTTTTTAGCCACTTTGATCACTCCATAACTCAAAATCCTTAATGAATTGGAATGACTTGTAGTTGAAGTTTTTGTAGGTGATAATGAGGGCTACAAATCCATATTTGGATGAGAAAAAATGGCCTTGTGGTTTAGGAGTTATGGTCCTTCAAAGTTGGTACCCTTGCCACTTTATTTTTAACTTAGAAAAATTTCTAAGTTTTATGGTTACCCCCTTTTACAAGTTATCTCACTTTTCTTGATTTTTCTTGATGAATGATGATTCAAATCATACATTAACATCATTTTAGGGTTAAAAATCCATTTTGGTGAAAAATCTCAAAAAGTCAAAGTTGACTTTTGTGCACAGTTGACTTTTTATCAGATGAATTCCAAATTGTGCAATTCTTCAGGAAATCATGTCCTTGACCTAAATCAAACTTGATGGACATGTTCCATGGGTGTCATAGGGTATATTCAATCATGTATTAGGGTTTAGGAGCATGTCCTGGTCAAAAGTCAAAGTTACAGTTGACTTTTCTCTTAAAACCCTAATTGTGGTGCAGATGAAATTGAGACTTGTTGCTCAAGCTTCTTGGATTAATCCATTGTTCCAAATGGATCAATATGGTATATTAGAGACCCTCAAATCATGTCTTGAGGTCTTGGCTCATGGTTTGTCCCAAAAGTCAACTTAGGGGTGAATTAGGTCAAGAAACCCTAATTCCTGATTTTTGATGAATGCATCCCTTGAGACAAAATTGACTTGATGCATGGGTTCATGAGGTTCCATGAAGTATATTAGGTTATTTTTTGGATCATTTCCTTGTGCCCAGATGAAAATTTCCATCTGGAGGCCCTGGTCGACCAAAACCCTAATTTGGTGACACTGTCGATCTTGAGACTTGATCCACCTAGAAGGGAGCATCCTTGTGCTTAATCCTTGAAGTAGGACTACTTTTGATCCCTTGAGGATGTTTGAGAGATTAGAAAAGTTGAAGATCATGTCATTTCTTGATTGATCCTTTGTCTAAGCACTCAGAGAGAGCTTGAAACCCTAATTTTGATTGTATTGGATGCTCACCCATCTTTGGGGAGACTGATGAGGCAAGATGGTTCCCCCATATTGTGATGATGATTTTCACAATGATGGGAAATCTAAGTGGTCAAAATTTGGGGTATTACAGATGCCCCTATTTAATCTTCTTGGACCTGAAGGTGTGAATGACGAAGGTGTTCGGGCATTCGGGGTGCAAGAGGATTAAATATCGGAATATCCGAAATTTTGATGGTGGTTATGAATGGTAGCTTACGCATTCATCTTCTTTAGCTAAGCGATGATGCTTAGAAAAGGTAAAATTCCCCTCGATCCTGGTCTTCAGCCAAGGAGCTGGTCTCAGTTTCTCTTGAAATAAACTTCCCCTCGATCCTGGTTTCCTACCAAGGAACTGGTCTAAGTTTTAGAAATAAACTTCCCCTCGATCCTGGTTTCTTACCAAGGAACTGGTCTTATTTTCTGATTTAAACTTCCCCTCGATCCTGGTTTCCTACCAAGGAACTGTTTTTAGTTTCTTTCGTCAATAAACTTTACTGACAAGGGACGCTATTCGTAGCGGTTTTCCTCAAACTTCTCACCGAATTTTCCTGGGGAGATGCCATTTGAGTAGAAAAGATTTGATGTCAGACTTGCTGGGGAACCCATTCGTCTGAATTGTAGAGGTACACAAACTTCTCTATTTTGGAGACGTCATTCGTCGATTCTACTGGGGAAAGCGAGTCTCTTGAGAGACTGTTTTCGTTTGGGGTTACATCATACTTTTCTCGGGATCTTCCCGGAGAAATGCCATATGATGGGATCCAATTTTGAGGTGCCAATGACCTTCTCATCAGCGGATTTTCGGAGAAATACTGATGTACTGCCGAACCTTTGCTTAAGAGGCTTTCATCTGGGGATTTTCCTTAATCCGGGAAAGCAAGGATATCATCTTCAATGGTGAAGAGTGACATCTGTTGAAGGTTCTCTGGCTTTTCAGAGGTTCAAGTTATCAAAATGGTCGAGTGCCGACTCTGATCTAAAGATACACTGGTGGCAAGATTGTGCAGACGCAACACTTCCTGACGAGGAAAGAACTGACAAACTCGATTGAGAAAACTGTTTATCACTAGGGGACAAGACCGGCTAGAGTGATAACGATGCAATATGAAATGTAAATGCAAATCAAAAATGCATGAAGTACGTATGTATATGCTGACAAAACAGACGCGACATACAGACTAATGGATGAACACAATTGGATACTCGGCCATCGCGGGGCGAAGAAGTACAGTTGGTTCAAAATAGCAATTCCACTTTGCTTAGGAAAGATAGTCCCGTTGGGAGCTATGTTGATCGGGCTTAGGAGATGAGAACTCGGTCGAGGATGTCAGACGAAACATGGTCTCTGACATTATTGATCCTTCATTCAGGAGTACTGGTCTAGAAGGAGTACTTTGATTCTGCACTTTGAAGTTCGCTTACTTCGGGAGAAGCGATCGATGTTCTTCTGATGTTCAATCAGTCAAAAGAAATGCCATCTTTAATTTAAAAGCAGAAAAAGTTTAACAAGTAAATTTATTTTTGTTTTATTTCAAGAATCGCTGATTAAGTTTAAACAACGTCGTTCTGTAAAGCTAAAACAAGTAAAGAATTACAAACAAAAGCACAAGGGCTCAAATTTCATTGATAGGATGGAAATCAGCCAAACGCGTGATTCCAAAGAGTATATACAAAGTTAGAAAATGGTAATTTACAGGGAAAAGGGCTACGTTGAAACATAACGACCACTATCCTTCTACCAACTTTGAGTTCAGGACATCCTGAGCTTCCGTCGAAAATGACCTTTGACTGGAGATTTCCTCCGATAGATGATGCAACTGCTGCTGAGCTGAGGGACTTGCCTCTGTTGAACATAGTTACTTGCCATTATCCCTAATTTTTGCCTGGATTGTACTATGAGATTTCCAATCCATCGGGATGATTTTTTTCATGTCTCTAACTTTTGCCTGGACCGCCCTTTCGGGTTTTCAATCCACCGAGACGTTTTTTTTTTGTTTTAGGCGAAGTATTTCTTGACTACATCAACATTCGTGGGGTAGGCAAATTCCTCTCCGTCCATGGTTGCAAGTCTCAAGGCGCCGCCTGAGAAAGCTTTCGTGACCACATAGGGGCCATCATAATTCGGGGTCCATTTGCCCCGAGAATCAGTGAGAAATAATTGTATCTTCTTGAGCACAAGGTCTCCTTTTCTGAAGATACGAGGTCGGACCTTTTTGTCGAACGCCCTTTTCATTCTCTGTTGATACAACTGACCGTGGCATAGTGCCGTGATTCGCTTCTCTTCGATCAGGTTCAGTTCGTCGTGTCGACTTTGACACCATTCAGCTTCGGTGAGCTTAGCTTCCATCAATACCCGGATTGATGGGATCTCTACTTCTATGGGGAGCACTGCTTCCATGCCATATACTAGAGAGAAAGGGGTTGCCCCTGTTGAAGTGCGGACAGATGTGCGATAACCGTGAAGAGCAAAGGGTAGCATTTCGTGCCAGTCTTTGTAGGTTACAACCATCTTCTGAACAATCCTCTTGATGTTCTTGTTAGCCGCTTCTACCACTCCGTTCATCTTGGGTCGGTAGGGAGATGAGTTATGGTGTTCGATCTTGAATTCTGCACACAACTCTTTCATCATCTTATTGTTCAAGTTAGATCCATTATCAGTAATAATCTCGCTTGGAACACCATAACGGCAGATGATATTGTTTTTGATAAATCGGACCACCACTTGTCGGGTTACATTGGCGAATGACGCTGCTTCGACCCACTTGGTGAAATAGCCAATGGCTACCAGGATGAACCGATGTTCGCTTGAAGCCTTGGGCTCAATCATACCAATCATATCGATTCCCCATATGGAAAATGGCCACGGGGAAGAAAGAACTTTGAGATGTGATGGCGGTACATGAATTTTGTCGGAGTATATCTGACACTTGTGACACCTTCTCATGTACTTGTAGCAGTCGGATTCCATGGTCAACCAATAATACCCGGCCCTGAGAATTTTTCTTGCCATTGTGTGTCCGTTGGCATGAGTGCCAATGGATCCTCCATGAATTTATTTCATAAGCATGTCTGCTTCTGGTCTGTCGACGCATCGGAGCAAAACCATGTCAAAATTTCTCTTATAAAGAGTGTCCCCGCTCAGGAAGAAGTTTCCAGCCAATCTTCTGAGGGTTTTCCTGTCTTTTCTGAGTGCCCCAGATGGGTACTCTTGTTTCTGAAGGAAGCATTTGATATCGTGATACCAAGGTCTGTCGTCTATGACTGCTTCAATCGTGAAGACGTAAGCGGGCCGTTCAAGGCGCATCATGTCGATCTTAGGTATGTCATTCCATCACGAGGGATGTGATGAAAGTCGACTCTGTTGAAGAAGGGTAACAACCTCCTTGCATAGTCTTTGTAAGGAATCAATCCTGAGTGGTATGTGTTCCAATCTCCTTTTATCTGATTGATAACCAAGGCTGAATCGCCGTATACGTCCAAGTTTTTGATCCTTATATCAATCGCTTCTTCGAGACCCATGATACAAGATTCGTATTCGGCCTCGTTGTTCGTACATTTGAACGTAAGTCGAGCGGTGAAAGGAATGTGGGAACCCTGAGGTGTAACAATGATTGCCCCAATTTCGTTTCCATAATGATTGACTGCTCCGTCAAAGATAAGTCCCCACTGGGAACCTGGTTCTGGCCCTTCACTGGGTAGCGGTTCATCGCAATCTTTCATCTTTAGATACATGACATCTTCGTCTGGGAAGTCAAACCCGATTGATTCTTGATTGTCAATCGGTTGATGAGCTAAATGATCGGCTAAAATACTTCCTTTAACGACTTTCTGAGCGTGGTACTCTATGTCATATTCTGATAGCAACATCTGCCAACGGGCAATCCTTCCAGTGAGAGCAGGTTTTTCGAAAACGTACTTGATTGGATCCATTTCGGAGACCAACCAAGTAGTATGACGAATCATATACTGGCAAAGACATTTGGCTGCCCAAGCCAAAGCGCAACAAGTTTTCTCAAGCATTGTGTACCGAGTCTCGCAGTCGGTGAATTTCTTGCTTAGATAGTAGATGGCAGACTCTTTCCATTTAGTTTCGTCTTGTTGGCCAAGTACACATCCCATTGAGTCCTCTAGGACTGTGAGGTAAATGATCAGTGGTCTTCCTTCCACTGGAGGTGATAGAATCGGAGGATTCAACAGATATACCTTAATACTATCAAAGGCGGTTTGGCAATCTTCTGTCCAAACGCAATCCTGGTTCTTTTTGAGTAATTTGAAAATCGGCGCACATGTCGCGGTCATGAGGAATATAAATCTGGAGATGTAGTTCAAACGTCCCAGGAATCCTCTGACTTGTTTTTCAGTTTTCGGAGAAGGCATTTCTTGAATGGCCTTGACCTTGTCAGGATCAACTTCAATTCCATTCTGGCTGACGATGAACCCTAGTAGTTTCCCCGAACGGACACCGAAGGTGTACTTGTTGGGATTCAAGCGGAGCTTGAATTTTCTTAGACGTTCGAACAATTTTGACAGATGTTCAACGTGCTCATCCTCTGTTTTTGATTTTGCAATCAAATCATCGACATATACCTCGATTTCTTTGTGTATCATGTCATGAAACAGAGTAGTCATGGCCCTTTGATAGGTTGCCCGACGTTCTTCAAACCGAACGGCATTACCTTGTAAGAAAAGGTACCCCATGGGGTAATGAACGAAGTTTTCTCCATGTCTCTCGGCGCCATTTTGATCTGGTTATAGCCCGAGAATCCATCCATGAAGGAGAATACTTTGAACTTTGCTGTGCTGTCAACCAGCATGCCAATGTGTGGTAAAGGAAAGTCGTCCTTTGGACTTGCCTTGTTCAGATCTCTGTAATCAACACACATTCTGACCTTTCCGTCCTTTTTGGGAACGGGCACGATGTTGGCTAACCATTGAGGATATTCAGATGTAGCGAGGAAACCCGCGTCAATCTGTTTCTGTACCTCCTCTTTGATTTTGATGGCCATGTCCGGGTGAGTGTGTCTCAACCTTTGCTTTATGGGCGGATATTCCGATCTTAACGGTAAATGATGTTCCACGATGCTGGTATCCAACCCTGGCATATCCTGATAGGACCAAGCGAATACATCGGGGAATTCTTTGAGAAGCTTTATTAGATCCTCCCTGGCAGTTGGACTGAGCAGTGCCCCAATCCTGATTTCTTTTCTCTCTTGTTCTGAACCCAAGTTTACCGTTTCCAACGGTTCTTTGTGAGGTTCAATGGACCTTTCCTCTTGTCTGAGCAGTCGGGAGATTTCTTCTGGAATTTCGTTGTCATTTTCTTCTTCAGCCTCGAATACCGGGAACTCAAAGTTGGGAGAAGGCATCGGATCGTATGTTTCAACTGGGTTTAAAACAAGCAATCTGCATGACGTGATGATTCGTGTTTAGAAGAGATATAGAAAATGCAAGTGTGTGCAGTGTTTTGATTTTACTGCTTGTTTTTATTATTGAATGTTTTTTAGGATTACCATTTTCTGAAAAAGCAAAAAGAGAAAACAACAATTAATGCGGAAATTACAGAACGACGTTATTTTATTAATGAACAAGTCGAATCTTGAAACTACAGCCCTATAAAACAAAACTCTGTCGCTTCGGGCAAAGCGAAGAGGGAAATTTACAGAAAGCGAGCCCTATCAAAACATCCGTTTCACCTGGGCAGGGTGAAAGGTTAAAAGATGGCAATTACTTTGATTGGCGAACGACCTTCGGAACATCGACAGCAACCCATTGGCGGCGAACTCCTCGGTGAATCACAAAGTCTGGCACCTTCCTCGATTTGTCTTCAGAAATAACGCTGATTTCTGGTGGAGTAGGATCATTGGAATCTGTTTCCCAGGCAGAATTGTCGTAGGAGGATTCCTCTGTTGCATTTTGCATAGCATTGGTACTCTCAGCTGTATCTCCCCATCCAGTTGACTGGATATCTTCGAGCCTGATACGAGAGCTTTCGGGAGCAGTGTACTTGACCATAAAGTCGTATTTTCCACTTGGTTGTCCCAGAGTGTCCCAAACTTCTTTGGAACTGGGGAAGTCATCCCTCTCGATGACGTTGACCTCGGGAAAAGCATAGTTGATGAATTCAAGTCCTGCAAACGTTGCGAATTCATCTTCATGTTGAGTAATTTCTGAATGACCTGAGTGTTGATCCCATGACATGGTGGGGACACAGGTATTCTGTTCAACGATGGTCAGCTGAGTTTCATCGTTCGGCTGACTCTCTTGCCCCAAGTCTCCTGGGTAAGGTTGCCACATTGGCAGACCATCCATCGGGCCATAGTAGGTAGAGTCAAAGTTGTCTTTCATCGGAGTGTCTTCCTCTAATGAATTTGGCGGAGCACGGCATCCTTCCGGATCACAACCTCCATATACCATTTCGACGTCTGACCTTGGTATAAATCTCGGACTCTGTGTAGGAAAGCAAAATGGAGTCTGCTTTTCATCCTGAATTTGATATCTAGTGGGATTCCCGTTAGTGACACTAACTTGTTGGGTGTCTTCATCCATATAGATGGGAAGCCACCAATGGTTCAACAAGTGTTGAAGTGTTTCCTGGACAAGGGTACAACCTTGATAGTTTTCGCAACCCGCTTTACAGTTTTGATAGTCATGTGATATTAAGAATCCAAGTCGGACCTGCTCAGCATGTAACTCTACCAGGTTGGTATCCATCACGCGAATATCGAAGATCTGAACCATGTTGATTTGATAGGGATTCCTATCATGGTAGTCTTGGATCCATCCAAGATCCATCTGACGCTGGAGGGCCTCTTGTATGAAAGAGCATCCCTGTTTGTTTTTAGAGCAGATATCACACTGGTGATAATTATGAGGTGGCACATGGCCATATCCACTCTGTCTATAATGTATCTTGACCAGATTGGTCCCCAATAAGAGTACATCGTGAACTTGATAGACATTGTTAGTCTCTTTCTCAATCAGATTGACTGAAGCTTTCTCATGTTGAGGCAACGGGTTCGTGAAAACATTAGGATTCGTATCTTTGAAAGATAAGAGCCCGCTCCTAACAAGCTTTTGCACGTCGGACTTGAAATTAAGACAAGTCTCTATGTTATGCCCAGATCCTCCTTGATGATAAGGGCATGTTTGATCCGCTTTAAACCAAAAAGGCGAATTTTTCGGAACTGAAAGGGGAGACTTAGTCTGAATGTGCCCTTTAGCCAGCAGTAACGGAAACAGCTCTGCGTACGTTACGGGTATAGGATCAAATCCTGGTGGCCGTGTTGTACGGTTGTTGTTATATGGAGGACGAGCCTGCTGAAGTGGCTGTTGCATCCTTTGTTGGTCAGGTTGGCTCTGCGCAACCTGAGGTTGATACATAGGAACAGGCGTTGGGCCGATAGCAGGAGTAACAGCTGCTACTGGCTGATAACGTCGCCTTTACTTTCCGAGAGAGATATTCCCAATATCTTGCTCTTTTTTCTTAGGGAGAGCACTACCGTATTTTTTAGTACCGCTCGTCGATCCAGTGTCTTTTACCAAACGTCCTTCTCGGACGGCTTCCTCAAGACGTACACCCATGCCGACCATTTCGGTGAAATCACTGGGTGCACTGGCAATCATTCGGTCATAGTAAAATGAGCTTAAGGTCTTTAAGAAGATTTTTGTCATCTCTTTTTCCTCAAGAGGTGGACAAATTTGAGCGGCAATTTCACGCCACCTTTGAGCATACTCCTTAAAGGTTTCCTTGTCCTTTTGTGACATTGATCTGAGTTGATCTCTGTCGGGTGCCATGTCAAATTGTACTTGTATTATTGGACGAAGGCAGTACCAAGATCTCTGAATGTACTGATCGTAGTACGGTTTAAACCCATGTACCATTTGAGTGCGGCACCGGTTAAACTATCCTGGAAGTAGTGAATCAGCAGGTCCTGATTCTCCGTCTGAGCTGACATCCGCCGAGCGTACATCACCAGATGGTTCTGAGGGCAAGAGTTACCCTTATATTTTTCAAAGTCGGGCACTTGGAACTTGTGCGGGACTTTCACATTTGGGACCAAGCAGAGGTCTGCGGCGTCCTTTCCAAATAGGTCCTGACCGCGAATGGCTTACAGTTCCTTCTGCATTTCCAAGAACTGCTCCTGGAATTCATCCATTCTGTCAAACATAGTTTCCTTCTTACCAGAAGGTGTCTGTGGAATCTGTCCTTCCGGGACAGTGTGCACCACAGGGGGTGGTACCGTGACTACGGCAGTAAGTCTTGGCGCCTCCCAAAGTTTGTAACCTTCAGGAGTCTTAAGTATGCCCCTGGCATCTTCGCTTTCCCGAAGTTTGTAACCTTCAGGCCCAGCGGATTCTGTTGCAATTCCCTGATCTTCAGTGATCGGTGGAACATATCCTTCCGGGATATAGTTAACAGGCATGCCCCAAGGACGATCTTTTGGCATCTGATACCTAGGATCATACTTTTCTATGATGGGCGTTGAGGTGATCTCTGAGATCACAATTCTTTGTAGCTGAGCTTCTGCCATGGCTTGCATGTCGTTACGAAGCTTTCTCATATCCTCTCTCAGAGCGTCGATCTCTTCTTTCAACTCTCTGTTTTCTTCCTCAAGATCATCCATCTTTTTCTGACGATTGGCCCGAGTATTATACAAATGAGACAGTTTGACTCTAGAATCGAGACACAAACGTGAGATTCGTAGGTAAGAAGAATACGCGATGTGAGAATGATGAATGCAATGATTATATTAATTGTTGTTTTTTTTTTAATCAAAATAAACTTCGACAATTAGATTGCAAATATCAAACAGTGGGGAAACCCCTTTTTATTGAATTCCAAAGGATTACAGAAATGGAAATACAGTAGATTACAAAGTGCAGAAACAGAAACCTAAACTAATGGGTCCCGAGTCCTCTTCTTTGACCGGGGCGCTTGGGCCGTTGTCGGGTTGTCATTCCTTTGCCAGGTGAAAGGAGCGAGCAAATTCCTTTGGTCATCTTGATTCTCTACAGCATGCTGCTCCAAAATTTCAATCAGAGCATCTTTCTCTTTTAGTAGTTGCTGTATTTGGATACACTCTACGTCGAGGGTGCGGTACTTGTTCTTCAAAGATCTTCTTTCCTTTTGAACTTTGTTAAGAGTAACCTGAAGCTTTTCAGTTTCCGTCATGAAATACATGACAGTTTCCCTCGGTGGAAGAATTCTGTAACGAGGATAAGGCATCTTTAGCTTGAGAGCTCTAGTTTGTACCCAATGGAGATAAGGCTCCACTGAGACACAGTCCGGTTTTCCCAGAGACTCTCGTCCTTTCTTATGAACATGTTTCCAAGCTTGCACTATTTCCATCTTTAGTGCTCTGTCATTTTCTCCTTCTTTGAAGAAAAGACCTTCCAGATGAACACCCAGTGGGATGTGTCTCATCGGGTATCCAAATTGACGAAGAACCAATATCGGATGATAGTTGATTCCTTCTTTAGTTCCTATGAGGGGTATGCTGGGGAAGTTTCCACAACGGTCAATGATTCTGATTCCCTCATAAATCCTATTACACCAATCTATATCGGAGTTGGTGAGAGACATGATCTTCTGCGACCAGCGTAAGACACTCTTGCAATCCCAAAAAGTAGCAGACTTGGGCAAGTGAGAGATAAACCATTTGTAGAGCAAAGGTACACAGCATGTGATCTCCCCTCCGCTGTATAAATTTCCCAAGTGTACAGAATGATACGCATCTGCGAGCAAGGTCGGCACAGGGTTTCCAATGAGAAAAACCTTAATAGTGTTGATATCGACGAAGTTATTGATGTTGGGAAACAAAAATAACCCGTAGGTGAGCAAGACAAAGATGCTTTCAAAAGCAGTCCCGTTCCCTATACTAGCGAAGTATAGAGCCTTCTTCGTCAAGAACTGGGCTGGCAAACCTTGGATGCCACCCTTAGTGGTCATGTGAGTCCTGACCTCAGACTCGTCCAAATGAATTGCTCCTGCAATGGTCTGATTCTTTGGAATTTCTTCCAGTCAAGAAAATGGAGCTCGATATGTAAATCAGTCAGATGAGAATACTCCTCCAGCGTTGGTGATAGCTGGTAATCCGGGAATGTGAAACAGTGATAAACCGGATCGTAGAACTGAATGAGCGCGTCCATGATCCCCTTAATCACATGGACTCTTAACAGTGGTAGCAAACCACCGTGCTTGGCTCTGAAAGCCTCTGGGTTAACGATCATCCTTGCTAACCTTCTCAAATCCCCTAATTTTGGAACCTTGAAGGTATACTGGCGAGTTCTCCTTCTACCGAAATCCATTAATGCAATCTTTTTCTCTGATATTTGCAATCACAGTCTTAGTTTAATTTGAAAAACAGAGAGACTAGAAGAGAAGTTTTTTTGAATGTTTTAATGTTTTATTAAATGGATGCATGAATGCAGCACACAAAAACATAGAAAAAACATGGGGTCCAAGGGTCGTTGTCATGAAGTCAAGGCTCTACCCATCCCCAAAGGTTTATACTAGGGTGATTTTTGTACCTGTACTCATTATCATCAGCTCCTCCCAGGAAAGCAAGACAACAAGCGGATCGCCAGCGAGTTGTAAAGCAATCTTAGAGTAAGTGCCATTCACCGAGAATAGATCACCAGCCTCAAATGAGGGTAGTATCGCGTAACAACTATTTCCGATAGTTTCCGCACTACGAAAGGGTTTGGCTCCTCAGCTTCTCAGACTTAACAACCGGCCCATTGGCTAGAAGAGTGAATGGGTTGCGTTGGTCAGCCTCCACTGAGGTTGATGGTCGACCCCGTCGCCATCACTTATCTTAAGTGTATACTCATTCTCACCACATGCGGCATCACACGCATTCCCAGTAGCAGAAAAATAAACGCATATTCAATTAGGAAAAGCAGTATATATATTTGTCCTAATCATCCTAGACTTATAAAGCTAAGAATCCTAAGTTCCTGACAGAAATGGGTTCCCCGGCGGAAGCCCCAATCTGTGGTATACACAAGAGGTGAAAAGAAGAAAGGTTTGTCCAAGGTTTTCACCTTAAACGTTTAAGAAAGAGGATTAGGCCCCACGGTGGGCGCCACTTTTCTGTAGCGGCCACCGCCATGAAAATGACTTACCCAAGGTTTAAATTGTAAGAAAGAAAGAATCGGCCCCACGGTGGGCGCCACTTTTCTGTAGCGAGCGATTTTGGACGCGGTTCTTAAGCGTTGGTCGCTCTCTGCAGTTTGAGCTTTAACTACAGGTCGATTCATTTTTTATCCTATTGTGAGCTGAATAAGGAAGGGAAATAGATGTCTCCAATTAACCCTGCTTGCATACTGAGTTTAAACAGCGATCTGTTAGGTTACGAATGCTATCAATGTGGGGGGGCCTTTGTACTGGTTATTTGTATTTTCGCCAATACTGTTTCTCTTTCTTTTTTACCTGGGCAGAAGGTTTCTGGCGGGGAACAAGGATTAGGATGTTAGGACTGATGCTTTTGAATTACTGCTTTTTGATTGATGGAGATATGGGATTTGGGTTTTTTGTTGATTGCGCTCGCTAAGATCTTTTCTTTCGATCTTATGCCTACGTATTCCCGTTTACCGAAATAGGGTAATCAGAGCGTTCGTAGTTCCTCCTATTCTATGGGAGGAAATGGGTGTTTTGGTGTCTTGTTCAAAGCCCAAGACGTGAAGCGAAAGGCGGTTTGTATCTTGTTCAAAGCCCAAGATGTGAAGCTGAAAGGTCTATTTGTGTCTTGTTCAAAGCCCAAGACGTGAAGCTGAAAGACCTCGACTTTAGAGAGAATTTGTCATCTCTAAAGAGGGGAGAAGGAGAATTACTTTAACTGGGATACGCGGATCCGAGCAATGCCATAATTTCCGAAGAAAGGGTTTTAACCTGAAGGAGAAGACTTTAACTCAGTGTAGAGCAACGCCATCTTTCCTTAGGAATTCCTCATGCTAAAAGAAGGACAGTGGCATGGATGTAAATAATCCAGAGGCTTGCCGCTTACAGCGATTAGATGAAGGGGAAGGAGTTGTTGATGTTTGTGTACTGTGAACGAGGCACAGTTTTATGCTAAAAGGTTAATTGGATTAACCAGTGGTTTTCTTATACAAAGCCTAAGAGGAGGCTATTTTGTGTCCCGTACAAAGCCCGAGAGAGAGGCTAAAAGTTTTTGACCCGACGATGGAGTCTTTTGGTATCTCGTATAAAGCCCGAGATGGAGGCTGAAAGTTCGACTCAACAAGAGAGTCTTTTGTATCTCGTACGAAACCCGAGATGGAGGTTGTTGTTTGTTTGGCTCAATGAGAACCTTTTTGTATCTCGTATAAAGCCCGAGATGGAGGCAAAAGGGGTGATTGACTCAACGAGGGAGTCTCTTATGTGTCTCGTACGAAGCCCGAGAGAGAGGCTAAAACGTTGGTTGACTCCGCTAGGGAGAGTCATTGTACAAAGCCCAAGAGGAGGCTATGTCAGTTAAGTGACAGGTCCAGTATACTGATTTTGAAAGAGAAAATCAGTTCTTATATGAGCATCACTGTACTCATGGGTTAGATCTGAGGATCGGGGTTGTTTTCCTTTTCTTTGGGGAAACTGGAAATCCAAAGGGTGTTGAGACTGTCCTAGTCTGCGGGTTTCCTTCCTATTTAACGAAGGGTGCTTGAGAATGTCTTTGAGACTCAAGGAAGTTAGACTGTCCGTGTCTAGATTTTTATCTTTGGTACTATGCTTTGAGAAACAGTAGTAGACTCTATGAAAGTACTGTTCTATGAGGATGACTAGGTTCTGTTCCTATACCTCTAGGAGGTCGTCAGGACAATTTGTACGAAGCCTAAGAGGAGGCTGGAAACTTTTTAGAAACCGACAGGTCCTTGTACGAAGCCCAAGAGGAGGCTATCATTCCCGGAGGAAGAAATCATTATACGAAGCCTAAGAGGAGGCTGTGAATACTTCTAAGAAGCTGTAGGGTCCTTGAATAATGCCCAAGAGGAGGACGATGCTTTTAAGAAGCCCGTGGGTCTATCATCTCCTTTCCATTAGGAGAGATAACTCTTTTAAAGATAAAAACCACTGGTAAACGTGCGAGGTTTACTATCCAGCGAATTTTAGCTTTTAAAGAGGGTTCCTTAGTTAAGGTCCAAGATTATGACCGTAGTGGGTACCCAAACCCCGAGACATTCAAGGCAAGCTATCCACAAGGAATATATCAAGTCAGGAAAGTTTGAGAATTTGGAAGAAACTCAAAGATGCCATTCACGGAGAATACATTCATCTTGGTGAGTAGAGCTTCTTGATGATTCCTAAGGAGGACAGCCGAAGAGAAGACTATATCTGGTGCTCCTATTGGGGATCTAGGCGTCTATTTCTACGAATAAACGAAACGGCGTCACCTAGTTCTAGACGTAGTTGCCGGGGAAACTCGAAATATCTATACTATTATTACACAGTAGATATGAGTTTATGAAAGGAGACTTACAGTGAGCAGCCCCACAATACAGTTTATGATATAAAAGCAGTAAACGAAAGCGATAACCACTTACTCGGTTGGAGTGCTTCCATGCTGTTTGGTTAGTTGTTCAACAAAGAAAGATTGAAAACAACAGTATATTCAAAATCAAAGAAAGATTTGGGGCTTACAGCTCGAAAAGAGGTCCAGGGTTTTATCAGTGAGCGCACTGTTTGACTTTGTACAGCGGGACTTATACAAGTGACTGGGGCCCAAAATGGTTTTCTGTACAAAGGGATGGGTCTTACACTCTCTCAAGAGGCCCAAAAAGTTTTAAGAAAAAGAGTGGGGCTTATAACACGAGGGTAGGCCCAAATGATTTTTCGTTTAAAATTGGCGATCGCGCCGAGGTTTTCTTTTAACGCAGAGGGACTTATACAATAAGTGAGGCCCAAGATGTTTGGTTAAAAGGGGGATTGGGTCTTACACTCTAATAGAGGCCCAAAGTGTTTTGAATGGGTCTTATAGCTCAAGGAGAGGCCCAGATGAGTTTTATTTTTAAACGGGCGACGATCGCGCCGTTCACTTATACAAGTGACTGAGGCCCAAAAAGTTTTTGTACAAGGGGGGATGGGTCTTACACTCTCTCAAGAGGCCCAAAGAGTTTTGAAAATGATTTATGAGGGTTGAATTAATCCAAAACCCTAATTTGTTTTCAAAATGTATTTAATTGAATAAAAATTCAATTAAAATGATCAAAAATTGTTTAACACATGGAAAACAAATTGTGATCTTGGATTAATGCTTCAAAAATTAAGTATTGACCTACAAAATAATTAGAAAGCATTAAAAGTTGCAAAATCAATGTAGAAAAAATATTTAAAATGCCAAAAACAATCAAAATATTAATTCTTTGCAAAAATATCAATTATATGAAATAAATAATATTTTTGGGATTTTTTGGGAAAATAAAATATTATAACATTTTTATGAATTATTAAAAAAAGAATCAGCTCAAAATCATTAAAACTCAGAGAGAAATTAATTTTTGAATCAATTAAACAAAATCACAAAAATTCAAATATTTGAATTTGGAAAAATGGCGCCAAGAACAGCTGAAGAACACGCGCGTGTTCTTGGTTTCTCAGATTTGCATTTTCTATCCAATCTCCATGAATACGTAATCATATCATGCAATCCACATATCAGTATGCTCGTCTCAACCTCACGATCATGTCTATGTACTTTAATTTCATTTAAATTAAACATACAACAAGAAATCACGAAGAGACCTCAAGAACCCTAATTTCTGCATGAAGGCTAGGATTTTTGATACACGATTCAAACAATGCAATTAATTGAGGGAAAACATTCCATGCATGATTATGAACATATGGCCAAATTATTGTGCGAGGAAATATGCATAGATTGAGAGATGACCAAGCATGTGCTTACCTCCAAGCCGTGACAGCAAGTTCAAAGTGATTTTTGATTTGGAGGTGTTACAGATGAGTTGTGATGATCTGAACAGCTTCCCTACACCCTATGGATTGTGTTTGGATGGTTGGACTTGATTGAAATTGACTGGATCATTTCGTGGCATCTCAGCTGCACTTTGGTTAAAACCTTGAGCAACCAGCTGGTGATTTTGTTAAATTGATGTTTCAGAAGTGATCTAAGTGTTTGGATCACTTCTATATGATGTATGTGAGGTGTGTGAGTGATTGGTTTGATTGGAATTGCTCTCAAACTCAAAACCCGATAGTGACTTGCCTTAGAAGGCAAAATTGGAGTGAAAGAAGAGATTTTGAGGAAAGCATCTGTTAGATGGCTTTGGTGTACTCAAACTGACCACAATTGAGCTCTATTTATAGTAGAGCAAGTTTTTTTTGCAAGGAATAGTGCATGGCAGCTGGTAAGTAGGTTTGGCCAATGTTGGCAAATGAAAATCCAAGTCTCCTCTAGCCATTGACTAGAGGTTAGGGCACAGAGCTTTGGTTCCCTTGGTCTTGGATAAGTCTTGACTGATTTCAGATGAGAATGACTCAGTCCATGCCACCTTGATGGTTCCATTGAATGCCTCATTCCAAATTTGAAGTCTTGTCCCTATTTTGGCCATTCTAGGTTCAACATGCTATTTCTTGTTCCATGGACTTTGGAGGCTTGGCTCAGTGATTGTCCCCTTTAGATTCAATCCTCTGAGGTGTCCAAGTGGATAGGAGCAATTGAATTTGGCTGATTTTGGCAAATCGACCAAAGTTGCAAATTCTGCCTTGCCTTGACAGATTTCAGCAAGGCAACTTGGCAATGTTGTATCTCATGGTGTAGGTTGAGTTTGGCAATGTTCTTGGCCATTTTGGAAAGCTCTTACATGATACAACAACTGTTTGAACAAGTTTGGTTTTGATCACTCTTGATTCCAAGTGAAAAATCCCCCTACATTTGGCAAAAAGTGAGGCAGAATCTGACTTAGTGAAAATTTCACTAAGTGTTGGAAAAAGTGACTTTTTCACTTTTTAGCCACTTTGATCACTCCATAACTCAAAATCCTTAATGAATTGGAATGACTTGTAGTTGAAGTTTTTGTAGGTGATAATGAGGGCTACAAATCTATCTTTGGATGAGAAAAAATGGCCTTGTGGTTTAGGAGTTATGGTCCTTCAAAGTTGGTACCCTTGCCACTTTATTTTTAACTTAGAAAAATTTCTAAGTTTTATGGTTACCCCTTTTACAAGTTATCTCACTTTTCTTAATTTTTCTTGATGAATGATGATTCAAATCATACATTAACATCATTTTAGGGTTAAAAATCCATTTTGGTGAAAAATCTCAAAAAGTCAAAGTTGACTTTTGTGCACAGTTGACTTTTTATCAGATGAATTCCAAATTGTGCAATTCTTCAGGAAATCATGTCCTTGACCTAAATCAAACTTGATGGACATGTTCCATGGGTGTCATAGGGTATATTCAATCATGTATTAGGGTTTAGGAGCATGTCCTGGTCAAAAGTCAAAGTTACAGTTGACTTTTCTCTTAAAACCCTAATTGTGGTGCAGATGAAATTGAGACTTGTTGCTCAAGCTTCTTGGATTAATCCATTGTTCCAAATGGATCAATATGGTATATTAGAGACCCTCAAATCATGTCTTGAGGTCTTGGCTCATGGTTTGTCCCAAAAGTCAACTTAGGGGTGAATTAGGTCAAGAAACCCTAATTCCTGATTTTTGATGAATGCATCCCTTGAGACAAAATTGACTTGATGCATGGGTTCATGCGGTTCCATGAAGTATATTAGGTTATGTTTTGGATCATTGCCTTGTGCCCAGATGAAAATTTCCATCTGGAGGCCCTGGTCGACCAAAACCCTAATTTGGTGACACTGTCGATCTTGAGACTTGATCCACCTAGAAGGGAGCAGCCTTGTGCTTAATCCTTGAAGTAGGAGTCCTTTTGATCCCTTGAGGATGTTTGAGAGATTAGACAAGTTGAAGATCATGTCATTTCTTGATTGATCCTTTGTCTAAGCACTCAGAGAGGGCTTGAAACCCTAATTTTGATTGTATTGGATGCTCACCCATCTTTGGGGAGACTGATGAGGCAAGATGGTTCCCCCATATTGTGATGATGATTTTCACAATGATGGGAAATCTAAGTGGTCAAAATTTGGGGTATTACAGAGAGCTGCTCTCACAAGTTAACATCCTTGGTTACCTTCCGAACAGATGCTATAACGGTCATAATTGTGTGGTGGCACCTGGCCACGCCCACTTTGAATGTAACCTCACTAGGTTAGCTTCCACTGATCGGACATCCTGACTCTGACGCCGAGTAGGATTCTTGTCAATGATACTAATTTGCTGAGTATCTTCATCCATATAGATTGGCATCCACCAGTGATTTAACAAGTGCTGAAGTGCCTCCTGAACAAGGGTACAACCTCGATCGTTTTCGCAACCCGCTTTACAGCTTTGATAGTCATGTGATATTAAGAATCCGAGTCAGACCTGCTCAGCATGTAACTCTACCAAGTTGGTATTCATCATGCGAATATCGAAGATCTGAACCATGTTGATCTGATAAGGGTTCCTATCATGGTAGTCTTGGATCCATCCAAGATCCATCTGACGCTGGAGGGCCTCCTGTATAGAAGAGCATCCCTATTTGTTTACCGAGCAAGTCAGACAAGAACTGTAATCATGCCGTGGTAGATTATGATACTGGCTTTGCCTTGAGTGCATCGCCACCAGGATGGCATTCATTGCACGGATATCATGGTTTTGAATGACGTTAGAATTCATGTAAACCATGTTAACTCCACGAACTCGGTGCTCTTGGATCCATCCGAGATCCATTTGTTCCTGTAGGGCTGCTTCCACCACAGAATATCCCTGGTTGTCTTTAGAGCAGATATCACACTGGTGATAGCTATGAGGTGGCACATGGCCATATCCACTCTGTCTACAATACATCTTGACCAGATTGGTCTTTAACAAGAGTACATCGTGAATTTGATAGACATTATTAGTCTCTCCTTCTATCAAATTGACTGCAGCCTTCTCATGTTGAGGCAGCGGGTTCGTAAGAACATTAGGATTTGTATCCTTGAAGGATAAGACCCCGCTCCTAACAAGTTTTTGCACATCGGACTTGAAATTGAGACAAGTCTCAATGTTATGCCCTGAACCTCCTTGATGATAAGGGCAAGTTTGATCCACCTTAAACCAAAAAGGCAGATTTTCCGGTACTGCAAGAGGGGACTTAGTCTGAATGTGCCCCTTGGCTAGCAGTAATGGAAACAGCTCTGCGTATGATATGGGTATAGGATCAAATCCTGGTGGCCGTGTTGTACGGTTGTTGTTGTATGGAGGACGAGCCTGTTGAAGAGGTTGTTGCGTTCTTTACTGATCAGGTTGGCTCTGCGCAACCTGAGGTTGATACGTAGGAATAGGGGCAGGGCTGATAGTAGGAGTTACAGCTGCTACCGGCTGATAACAACGTCTTTGCTTTCCGAGAGAGATATTCCCAATATCTTGCTCTTTTTTCTTAGGGAGAGCACTACCGTATTTTTTAGTACCGCTTGTCGATCCAGTGTCTTTTACCAAACGTCCTTCTTGGACGGCTTCCTCAAGACGTACGCCCATGCCCACCATCTCGGTGAAATCACTGGGCGCACTGGCAACCATTCGGTCATAGTAAAATGAACTTAAGGTCTTTAAGAAGATCTTTGTCATCTCTTTTTGCTTAAGAGGCGGACAAATTTGAGCGGAAATTTCACGCCACCTTTGAGCATACTCCTTAAAGGTTTCCTTGTCCTTTTGCGACATCGATCTGAGTTGATCTCTGTCGGGTGCCATGTCCAAATTGTATTTGTATTATTGGACGAAGGCAGTGCCAAGATCTCTGAAAGTGCTGATCATAGCACGGTTTAAACCCATGTACCATTTTAATGCGGCAGCGATTAAACTATCCTGAAAGTAGTGAATCAGTAGGTCCTGATTCTCCGTCTAAGCTGACATTCGCCGAGCATACATCACCAGATGCCTTTGAGGGCAAGAGTTACCCTTGTACTTTTCAAATTCGGGCACTTGGAACTTGTGCGGGACTTTCACATTGGGGACCAAGCAGAGGTCTGCGGCGTCCTTTCCAAATAGATCCTGACCACGAATGGCTTGCAGCTTCTTCTGCATTTCCAAGAACTGCTCCTGGAATTCATCCATTCGGTCAAACATAGTTTCCTTTTTAACAGCAGATATTGGCGGAATCTGTCCTTCCGGGACAGTGTGCACCACGGCAGTGAATCTTGGCGTTTCCCGAAGTTTGTAACCTTCAGGAGTCTTCAGTATGCCCCTGGCATCTTCGCTTTCCCGAAGTTTGTAACCTTCAGGCCCAACGGCTTCTGTTATGATTCCCTAATCTTCAGTGATCGGCGGAACATATCCTTCCTTCAACTCTCTGTTTTCTTCCTCAAGATCATCCATCCTTTTCTGACGATTGGCCTGAGTATTGTATGAATGAGACAGTTTGACTCTAGAATCGAGACACAAATGTGAGATTCGTAGGGAAGAAGAATACGTGATGTGAGAATGATGAATGCAATGATTATATTAATTGTTTTTTGGTTTAATCAAAATAAACTTTGACAATTAGATTGTAAATATCAAACAGTGGGGAAACCCCTTTTTTATTGAATTCAAAGGATTACAGAAATGGAAATACAGTAGATTACAAGGTGCAGAAACATAAACCTAAGCTAATGGGTCCCGAGTCCTCTCTGAAGAGAAATCGGGTGCTGATTCTGGTATCTTCCTTTTCTTTGACCGGGGCTCTTGGGCCGTTGTCGGGTTGTCATTCCTTTGCCAGGTGAAAGGAGTGAGCAAATTCCTTTGATCGTCTTGATTCTCTACAGCATGTTGCTCCAAAATTTCAATCAGAGCATCTTTCTCTTTCAGTAGTTGCTGTATTTTGATGCACTCTACGTTGAGGGTGCGATACTAGTTCTTCCAAGACCTTCTCTCCTTTTGAACTTTGTTGAGAGTAACCTGAAGCTTTTCAGTTTCCGTCATGAAGTACATGACAGATTCCTTTGGCGAAAGAATTCCGTAACGAGGATAAGGCATTTTTAGCTTGAGAGCTCTAGTTTGTACCCAATGGAGATAAGGCTCCACCGAGACACAGTCCGATTTTCCTAGAGACTCTCGTCCTTTCTTATGAACGTGCTTCCAGGCCTGCACTATTTCCATCTTTAGTGCTCTGTCATTTTCTCCTTCTTTGAAGAAAAGACCTTCCATATGAACACCCCGTGAGACGTGTCTCATCGGGTATCCAAATTGACGATGAACGAGAACTGGATGGCAGTTGATTCCTCCTTTAGTTCCTATGAGGGGTACGTTGGGGAAGTTTCCACAACGATCAATGATTCTGATTCCATCATAGATCCTATTACACCGATCTATATCAGAGTTGGTGAGGGACATGATCTTCTGCGACCAACGTAAGGCACTCTTGCAATCCCAAAAAGCAGCAAACTTGGGCAAGTGGGAGATGAACCATTTATAAAGCAGAGGTACACAGCATGTGATCTCCCCTCCACTGTACAAATTTCCCAAGTGTACAGAATGATACGCATCTACGAGCAAAGTCAGCACAGGGTTTCCAATAAGAAAAACCTTAATGGAGTTGATATCGACGAAGTTATTGATGTTGGGAAACAAAAATAACCCGTAGGTGAGCAAGACAAAGATGCTTTCAAAAGCAGTCACGTTTCCTATACTGGCAAAACACAGGGCTTTCTTTGTCAAGAACTGGGCTGGTAAACCTTGGATGCCACCCTTAGCGGTCATGTGAGTCTTGACCTCAGACTCGTCCAAATGAATTGCTCTTGCAATGATCTGATTCTTTGGAATTTCTTCCAGTCCAGAAAATGGAGCTCGATCAGTGATATGTAGATCAATCAGATGAGAATACTCCTCCAGCATTGGTGCAAGCTGGTAATCCGGGAATGTGAAACAGTGATAGACCGGATCGTAAAACTGAATGAGCGCATCCATGATTCCCTCAATCACATGGACTCTTAATAGTGGTAGCAAACCTCCATGCTTGGCTCTGAAAGCCTCAGGATTAGTGATCATCCTTGCTAACCTTCTCAAATCCTCTAGTTTTGGAACCTTGATGGTGTACGTATGAGTTTTCCTTCTACCGAAATCCATTAGTGCAATCCTTTTCTCTGATATTTGCAATCACAGTCTTAGTTTAATTTGAAAAACAGAGAGACTAGAAGAGAAAATCTTTTTTGAATGTTTTAATGTTTTTTAAATGAATGCAGCACACAAAAACATAGAAAAAACATGGGGTCAAAGGGTCGTTGTCATGAAGTCAAGGCTCTACCCATCCCCAAACGTTTATACTAAGGTGATTTTTGTACCTGTACTCATTATCATCAGCTCCTCCCAGGAAAGCAAAATAACAAGCGGATCGCCAGCGAGTTGCAGAGCAATCTTAGAGTAAGTGCCATTCACCGAGAATAAATCACCAGCCTCAAATGAGGGTAGTATCGCGTAACAACTATTCCTGATAGTTTCCGCACTACGAAAGGGTTTGGCTCCTCAGCTTCTCAGACTTAACAATCGGCCCATTATCTAGGTGAGAGAATGGGTTGCATTGGTCAGCCTCCACTGAGGTTGATGGTCGACCTCGTCGCCATCACTTATCTTAAGTGTATACTCAATCTCTCCACATGCGGCATTACACGCATTCCCATTAGCAAAAAAATAAACATGTATAGCAATTAGGAAAAGCAGTATATATATTTGTCCTAATCATCCTAGACCTTTAAAGCTATGAATCCTAAGTTCCTGACAGAAATGGGTTCCCCGGCGGAAGCCCCAATCTGTGGTATTCACACAAGAGGTGAAAAGGAAGAAGAAAAACAGAGACGGGCCCCACGGTGGGTGCCATTTTTCTGTAGCAAGCGATTTTGGATGCGGTTCTTAAGCGTTGTCGCTCTCACTGCGGTTGAGTTTACTACATGTCGATTCATTTTTTATCCTATTAAAGCTGATGAAGGAAGGGAAATAGATGTCTCCAATTAACCCTACTTTGCATACTAAGTTTAAACAGCGGTCTGTTAGGTTACGGATGCAATCAATGTGGGGGGCCTTTGTACTGGTTATTTGTATTTTTGCCAATACGGTTTCTTTCTTTTTATCTTGACAGAATATTTCTGGCGGGGAACAAGGATTAGGATGTTAGGACTGATGCTTTTTTATGTGAGAGTATGGGATTTAGGTTTTTTGTTGATTGTGCTCGCTAAGATGTTTTCTTTTAATCTTATGCCTACGTATTCCCGTTTACCGAAACAGGGAAATCAGAGCGTTCGTAGTTTCTCCTATTCTATGGGAGGAAATGGGTGTTTTTGGTGTCTTGTTCAAAGCCCAAGACGTGAAGCTAAAGGTGATTTATATCTTGTTCAAAGCCCAAGATGTGAAGCTGAAGAGTTTATTTGTATCTTGTTCAAAGCCCAAGATGTGAAGCTGAAGGTTTGACTTTAGAGAGAATTTGTTATCTCTAAAGAGGGGTTTGTCTGTCATAACTGTTTATAAAGGAGAATTACTTTAACCGGGATGTGTGAATCCGGCAATGCCATAATTTCCTTTATAGGGGATTTTAACCTGAAGGAGAAGACTTTAACTCAGTGTAGAGTAATGCTATCTTTCCTTAGGAATTTCTCATGCTAAAAGAGGGACAGTGGCAAGGATGTAGATGATCCAGAGGCTTGCCGCTTACAGTGATTAGATGAAGGGGAAGGAGTTGTTGATGTTTGTGTACTGTGAACGAGGCACAGCTTTGATGCTAAAAGGTTAATTGGATCAACCAGTGGTTTATACGAAGCCTAAGAGGAGGCTATTGGCCCAACAAGAGGGTATTTTTGTGTGTCTCGTACGAAGCCCGAGAGAGAGAGAGGCTAAAAGGTTTAGACTCGATAATGGAGTCTTTTGGTATCTCGTATAAAGCCCGAGATGGAGGCTAAGGATGGTGATTCACCAAGAGAATCTTTTATACTCAACAAGAGAGTGATTTTGTATCTCGTACGAAGCCCGAGATGGAGGCTGTTGTTTGTTTGTTTGGCTCAATAAGAGCTTTTTTGTATCTCGTATAAAGCCCGAGATGGAGGCGAAAGGTGTAATTGACTCAACGAGGGAGTCTCTTATGTGTCTCGTACAAAGCCCGAGAGAGAGGCTAGATGTTGTTTCAGTTAAGTGACAGGTCCAGTATACTGATTTTGAGAGAAAATCAGTTCTTATATGAGTAACACTATACTCAAGGATTTGATTCAAGGATCCGAGTTATGCCTTTTCTTTAAGGAAGCGGGAAATCCGAAGGGTATTGAGACTATCCGAGTCTACGGGTTTCCTTCCTATTTTTGAAGGGTGCTTGAGAATGTCTTTGAGACTCAAGGAAGTTAGATTGTCCAAGTCTAGAGTTTCATCTTTTGTACTATGCTTTGAGAAACAGTAGTAGACTCTTGGAAAGACTGCTCTATGCAGATGATTAAGTTCTGTTCCTATACCTCTAGGAGGTCATCGGGACAATTTGTACGAAGCCCAAGAGGAGGCTGGAAGCTTTTAAGAAGCTGACGGGTCCTTGTACGAAGCCCAAGAGGAGGCTATCATTCCCGGAGGAAGAGATCATTATACGAAGCCTAAGAGGAGGCTGTGAATACTTCTAAGAAGTCGGCGGGTCCTTGTACTAAGCCCAAGAGGAGGCTGGGTTGCTTTTAAGAAGCCGACGGGTCCCCAAACCCCGAAAAATTCAAGGCAAGCTATTCACAAGGAATATCTCAAGTCAGAAAAGTTTGAGAATTTGGAAGAAACTCAAGAGATTCCATTCACGGAGAAAAGATCATCTCTGGGGAATAGAGTTTCTTGACAAGTGCTTTTAAGAAGCCTGCGGGTCCCCAAACCCCAAGAAATTCAAGGCAAACTATTCACAAGGAATAGATCAAGTCAGGAAAGTTCGAGAATTTTGAAGAAACTCAAGAGATGTCATTCACGGAGAAAAGATCATCTCTGGGGAATAGAGTTTCTTTGACAACTTCTATGAGTGACAGTCTATGAAAGGGTTCACAGAGAATGCTGCCTTTCATATCTCCATATTGTTTAACCCCAAGAGGAGGGAAGACTGTGTCTGGTAATCCTATGGGGATCTAGTTTAGACTATTTCTAAGAGTGATCAACGGGCTTAATGCTAGACGTAGTGGCCGGGGAAACTCTAAATATCTATACTATTATTACACAGTTGATATGAGTTTATGAAAGAAGACTTACAGTGAAACAGCCCCACAATACAGTTATATGTATATGAAAGCGGTAAATGAAAGCAATAACCACTTACTCGGTTGTAGAGCTTCCATGCTGTTTGGTTAGTTGTTCAACAAAGACAGATTGAAAACAACAGTATATTCAAAATCAAAGGAGAAAGTGCTTTGAAAATGAAAGATTTGGGGCTTACAGCTCAAGGAGAGGCCCAGGGTTTTATCAGTGAGCGCACTGTTTGAATTTGTACAGAGGGACTTATACAAGTGACTGAGGCCCAAAAAGGTTTTCTGTACAAAGGGATTGGGTCTTACACTCTAATAGAGGCCCAAAAAAAGTTTAAAGAAAAAGAGATGGGTCTTACTACTCGAGGGTAGGCCCAGGGTTATTTTGAAAAGGCGACGATCGTGCCATTTATTTAAAAATGTACAGAGGGACTTATACAACGAATGAGGCCCAAAATGTTTTCTGTACAAGGATGTTGGGTCTTACACTCTAATAGAGGCCCAAAAGTTTTGAAAATCAATTTTGAAAGTTGAATTAATCGAAAACCCTAATTTTAATCTTTAAAAGTAAATATTTAAAGAAAATCAAACAAAATACAAAATAAATTTGAATAATCCATTTATGATTTTGTTTAAGGTTTGAAAAAAAATGAGGGATAATCACAAGGAATATTTAAACTCATTAGGTTTTGATTTTCAAAGTAAATATTCACTTTTAGAATGTTTAAAAACAATTAAAAATGAATTTATTCACAAAAATACTAATTATATTAAATAAATAATATAAATCTAATTTTTTGGTGGAATAAAATATTTCAACATTTTTGTGAATTATTGCAAAAAGAACCAATCAAAAATGATAAAAATTGAATGAGTTATTAATTTTTCAAATCATTAAAAATAATAATATGAAAAATAACAAAATAAACAAGTGATAAAAAGAAGTCTGGGGCGAGGGGGATTCGAACCCCAGACCTCTCGCTTGCCAATACACACAAAACCAGCTAATGAACCGCTGGGGCGCAATGCCAATTCATTAATAACATGTCAAGTGAAAAATATATATCAAACTTAGTTGGAAAACCTGAAGAATGGCGCCATGGCCATCTTCTTCCTCGAGCTCGTGCATGAAGCACCATATCTCACTCATCTCTCAACCATTGGACATCATTCAAACACCAAACTCATGCGTTTATTCACAAGGAAGAAGATGGCAATACCCAATTTTATTCATTTTCAGTGTATAACAAATTATATCATTGTGGCCGTATGAACCCTAATTTTGCAAAAGCAATCGAGTAGGCATGATTATGAGTGCAATGATCAAATTTTCTGAGGGAAAACAATCAGCATATGATGGCAAGCAATTGGCAAAAATATCATGCGAGGAAATATGAATGGATCATGGAGTTTGAGTTTTGAGGCTTACCTTGATGCAAGCTGAAATGGAACTCTGCACAAACTTTGTTCCAGTCGTGAATTAATGATCCCTACAGTTTCAATGGATGTTATGGAGTGTGTTACAAGCTTTGGAACACTTTGAAACTCTTTGGATCAAGCTGGAGACCTCCACCTGCATTATTGAGGCATAATGGCTTGGTTGAAGGGTGATTTTGAGCCTGAGGTGTTACAGTCAGTGTTTAAGTGTTTGGACACCTTGTAACGCCCCGATTTATTTAACCGTATTTAATTATTCCATTTATGTGAAATTTTGTGAATTGTGTGATTTATTGTGTTTCATTTTAATGCATCATGTTTGGGCATTGAGAGTTTTGTGGCATAAATGTGTCACATTTTGAACTAACAGCCACTGGTGGAAGTTAGTGTTATTTTTGGTTATGTCACGTTTTGCACTTGAGTTCCACTGGTGGAAGTTAGTGTTATTTTTGGTTATGTCACGTTTTGCACTTGAGTTCCACTGGTGGAAGTTAGTGAGTTTTTGGCCTTTTTGTTATGTGTTGCCTTATATTTAGGAATCTTAATATTATGTGAAGTGATATGAAGAGCATGAATTTAATTTAGTGTTATTTGAGCACGACAGGTGGATTTTTTTGAATTGTGTAAGGGATAATTTTTCTGATAGGTAAAATATTTGCAATAAATTATAATTTCTTTTCAACTTTTATTTCCCGAAATATATTGCATCGGTATGTTTACGTTTTATCGCATTTTGAGAGCGTTTGGAAGATATTTGAGCTGAGGGGTATTTTGGTCTTTTTGGGGTTAGATATTTTGATTTGTTATAAAGATAGAAAAATAGTAAGAAAAGAGAGAAAGAAAGAAGAAAAAGAAAAGGAGAAGAGAAAGAGAAGAGGAAAAAGAAGAAAAAAAGAGGAAAACTTGTGGATTTAGGAACCGATTCAACCGACTTTTCAAACGCGCATTAATCGGGTAAGGGTGCGAAACTCGATTATCTTTTGCTTGTGTAAGATTATGTATGTTTTATTGGAATGTTTGCTTGTTTTCCATAGTTTTCACTTTTAGGTCGAAACGGTAGAAATCGATAGAAACCGATGTTTTTACGGACGAAAGTCGGAATAAATTGTGTAGATGTGTCGAGTAATGTTAGGCCGTGATCGAGTATGCCTGTTTTATCGAATTTGGTTGAGTTTGTAAATTTTTGCAATTTTGGAGAATTGAGAGTTTAAGATTCGGAGTGAAATCGAAAGTCGTAGAATTCACGTTTAATGGTTCCAAATCACTACTATATGTTTGGTATGAATGAGTATGTGTTTGTTTCGAAGAAAATAATTGAATCGGTCGGATTTTCGGACGAAAATGCATGAACCCGTAGGGCTGTTAGCAGAAAAATTCTGGTTTTTGCAAAACTTCAAAAATTCATAACTCTTGAACCGTAAGTCGATTTTGAACCCCTTCGAAGCGTTGGAAAGCTAACGAGATGTTCTGTATATGGTTCAATTATAGCAGAAAATTGAAACCGTATTGTTGTGCTAATTTTTACCGTCGTGAATGCGTGCGATTGAGGTGTTATCGTGCAATATGCTTTTGTTATATAACGTATAGCTTGTGTGTACTATTATACGATGTGTTGTGGGTAGCCTTATGGCGTGAATCCTAGATTGTGGAAATTATTGTGAATTGTGGCCTTTTCGCAAATAAATGCATTGTTTAAATTAATGTAAATGCATGTTAATTGTGAAAGAGTTCGTTGCCGTTTGGGTGGTAAAGCGATGCTCGTTGCCGTTTGGTGTAATTGATGTGAATTGGTGTGAATGCATATGATAATATGCTTGTTGTTGTGATTTGTGGTTAATGATGAATGCATTGTTTGAATTGATTTTCAATGCATGATTATTGATGTTGAAATGGTTCACATGGTTGTATATATGTATGTCTTGGATTGTCATGAGTCATTTGTATGCCAAGCATCATGATATGCATTGTTGTGACGTCCTGAGTGACGGTTTGGTTCCAGAGGAAATCCGCTATAACATCGTGTGCCTATGTGAGGACCTAAAGCAATGGTTATAGATGATCGTGTGCCCATGTGGGGACCTAAAGCGATCGGATTGTGTGCTCATGTGGAGACCTAAAGCAATCCATAACGTCGTGTGCTCATGTGGAGACCTAAAGCGACGGGTGAACATCGTAGGCCCGACGGGGAGTTATTGAGCGATCCTCAGTAACGAGCGATGGTTCCAGTAGTTCCTGAGTGAACTGATGATGAGACATTGGAAGTCGGTACCGCATAGCATGTGCATAGAGTCGTTGTGTCGGTCTCTGTGCATTTGCATAAATCATGAATTAATTGTGCATGGATTTGTGATTGTGATTGATGAGATGGAATATGTGTAATTGAATTGTGAATGATTGAAGTGCAGTGGTATTTGATACGTGAAAATTGTACCGTATTGTGTTATGTTTGATTGTTGTGCAATGGTGGTGAGAATATGCCTACTTGAGTATTTTTGTGTTAATATATAATTTTACGCAATTATATTATGGTTGTTCTTCTCACCCTTCTGCTGTTTTATAATGCTCTATGAGGCATTGCAGATTAGAGTCGCTGGAGGTATTCTTTTTGTGAAGCGTTGCGTCTTCATTCTTTTGTCGGTCGGCTCTGATATGTGACACCGGGTAGCTAGGGTGACCGTTTGTGATTATTTTGTATATGTGATGATATCTTTTGGAATTGTACGTGTATAACTTGATGTATGACAGACTTTTTATATGATATATGTATATATGTTATTCAGATTTTAGATTTTCCGCTTTTATTCTAATTTCTGAAAAGTGGGTGTAAGGAACTGAGTTTCCTCTGTTTGATTGCTACCCCACCGTTGCATATCTTTATGAGCAGATGTTGTATGTTATCTGTATTTTGTTTTCTATTGATGTGACCTCTTCGGTCTATGTCGTGTTTTTAGATATACTCAGACGAAATTTTGAATTTTTCTTTTATTGCTTTAACTGTTTTGGGGTATAGATTGGGGGCGTCACATTAAGTGGTATCAGAGCCAGTCCGTGTCAGTTGTGTCAGTTGTGTCTGTTGCGTCTGGCATTTTGGGCGAGTTGTTGTTGTGCGGCAGTTGTGTTCGGGTGAGTTGTTGTTTAACCATAGTTTCTGTTATTGGAAACGAACAGAATATGGCTGGTCGAAATGATGCTGCTTTGGTTGTTGCGATGCAAGCTATGGCACGAGCTGTGCAGGGTGCACCGAATGCTGCCGAAAATGATGAGTTCAGAAAGAATAAGCTGCCGGTCTTTAAAGGGAAACATGATCCGGATGGTGCACAGATTTGGTTGGAAGAGATTGAAAGGATTTTCAGGGTGATGGATTGTGAAGATGATCATAAGGTAAGGCTAGGTACTCATATGTTACATGAAGAGGCTGATGACTGGTGGGTCGGTACTCGTCAGGTGTTGGAAGCTCCGGAGGAAGAAGAGATCACTTGGGAAGTGTTTAGACGAGAGTTTCTAAGGAAGTATTTTCCCGAGGATGTCCGAGGAAAGAAAGAGATAGAGTTTTTGGAGTTAAAACAAGGTAATATGTCTGTTGTTGACTATACTGCTAAATTTGTGGAACTTGTGCAATTTTATCCTCATTATGCGGAGGCAACTGCTGAATTTTCTAAGTGTGTGAAGTATGAAAGTGGATTGCGTCCTGAGATTAAGCAGGCTATCGGTTATCTGAGGATTCGAAGGTTTGCTGATTTGGTGGAATGCTGTAGGATTTATGATGAAGATAGTAAGGCTTGTTCTGCTCACTATAAAAGTGTAAGTGACAGGAAAGGGAAGCAACAATTCCGTGGTGGTCCGTATGTGTCACCGGCTGATAAGGGTAAACAAAGGGGTACTTTTGATCGAAGTTCAGGTGGAGGAGGTATGTCTAATTCTCCTAGGTGTTTTAGATGTGGCGAATTGGGTCATCGTCAGACAGAATGTAGGAAGAAGTTGGATAAGTGTTCTAATTGTGGTGGTATCGGACATGTCTTAGCTGATTGTAAAAGGAAGGTTTTTCTAAGCTAGCTCTTCCTTTGACTCAGTTGACTTGTAAGGGCAAAGCGTTCATTTGGGATATTCAGTGTGAAGAAAGTTTTTGTGAGCTGAAGAGAAGATTGACGACAGCTCCGATCCTGATTTTACCGAATCCTAATGAACCATTTGTGGTGTATTGTGATGCGTCTCTGATTGGTTTAGGTGGTGTGTTGATGCAGGAAGGTAAGGTTGTGGCTTATGCTTCAAGGCAATTAAGGGTTCATGAGAAAAATTATCCTACTCATGATCTGGAATTAGCGGCTGTGGTTTTTGTGTTGAAGATTTGGAGGCATTATCTCTATTGTGCAAGGTTCGAAGTCTTTAGTGATCATAAAAGCTTGAAATATTTATTTGATCAGAAAGAGTTGAACATGAGGCAACGGAGATGGTTGGAATTCTTGAAAGACTGCGACTTTGGCTTGAATTACCATCCTGGTAAAGCTAATGTGGTAGTCGATGCATTGATCTGGAAATCTTTGCATATGTCCGTATTGATGGTTAAGGAGTGGGAACTTTTGGAATCGTTTAGAGATTTGAGTTTGGTTTGTGAAGTGACGTCGGTTAGTGTGAGACTTGGAATGTTGAAAGTCACTAATGAATTTTTATTGACGGTTAATGAAAAACAAAAGTTGGATGTGAAATTTGTGGACTTGATGACGGTGGGAGAGGAAAGTGTGAATGAGGACTTTAAAGTGGATGTTAATGGTGTTTTGAGGTTCCGAGGTAGAATTTGCATTCCTGATGATGCGGAGTTGAAAAGAATGATTTTGGAGGAAGGACACCGGAGTAATTTGAGTATACATCCGGGAGCGAATAAGATGTACCAAGATTTGAAGAAGATTTTCTGGTGGTCTGGTTTGAAAAGAGATGTGGCTCAGTTTGTGTATGCATGTTTGACTTGTCAGAAGTCGAAGGTGGAACTTCTGAGGCCTAGTGGTTTGTTGCAACCGTTGGATATTCCGGAGTGGAAATGGGATAGCATTTCTATGGATTTTGTGACAGGGTTTCCAAATACTCAGCGAGGGCATAATGTTATTTGGGTGATTGTGGATAGGCTGACTAAATCGGCGCATTTCATTCCGATTGACATCAGTTTTTCTTTGGAGAGGTTAGCTGAGATTTATATCAGTGTGATTGTGAAGTTACATGGTGTTCCATTGAGTATTGTTTCAGATCGTGATCCGAGGTTTACTTTGAGATTTTGGGAAAGTTTACAGAAAGCTTTGGGTTCTAGATTGAGGTTGAGTTCGGCTTATCATCCGCAGACGGATGGTCAGACCGAAAGAACCATTCAGTCGTTGGAAGATTTGTTGAGGGCTTGTGTTCTTGAACAAGGTGGTGCGTGGGATAGTTATCTTGCATTGGTTGAATTCACGTATAATAATAGTTTCCATTCTAGTATTGGAATGACACCTTTTGAGGCTTTATATGGACGGAGATGTCGAACACCGTTGTGTTGGCACGAATCTGGTGAAAGTTCGGTGGTTGGACCGGAGTTGGTGCAACAGACGACAGAAAAGGTAAAGTTTATTCGTGAGAAAATGAAGGCTTCTCAGAGTAGACAAAAGAATTATCATGATCGGAGACGGAAGGATCTTGAGTTTCAAGAGGGTGACCATGTATTTTTTAGAGTTACGCCGGTAACGGGTGTTGGTCGTGCATTGAAATCTAAGAAGCTTACTTCTCGATTTATTGGTCCTTACCAGATATCTGCGAGAGTGGGTGCTGTGGCGTATCGGGTGGCGTTACCGCCAAATCTGTCGAATTTGCATGATGTGTTTCATGTTTCACAGCTTCGGAAGTATGTTCTGGATCCTTCACCTGTGATTCTGATGGACGAGGTTGAGGTAAGGGAGAACCTTACGGTCGAGGCTTTACCAGCTAGTATTTTGGATCGCGAGGTGAAGCGGTTGAGGGGCAAAGATATTGCACTTGTGAAAGTGGCGTGGGGAGGCGCTGCTGAGGGCAATTTGACGTGGGAGTTGGAGAGTAGGATGCGGGAGTCGTATCCAGAGTTGTTCGTCTCAGGTAATATTTTCGAGGACGAAAATTTCTAAGTGAGGGGAGAGTTGTAACGCCCCGATTTATTTAACCGTATTTAATTATTCCATTTATGTGAAATTTTGTGAATTGTGTGATTTATTGTGTTTCATGTTAATGCATCATGTTTGGGCATTGAGAGTTTTGTGGCATAAATGTGTCACATTTTGAACTAACAGCCACTGGTGGAAGTTAGTGTTATTTTTGGTTATGTCACGTTTTGCACTTGAGTTCCACTGGTGGAAGTTAGTGTTATTTTTGGTTATGTCACGTTTTGCACTTGAGTTCCACTGGTGGAAGCTAGTGAGTTTTTGGCCTTTTTGTTATGTGTTGCCTTATATTTAGGAATCTTAATATTATGTGAAGTGATATGAAGAGCATGAATTTAATTTAGTGTTATTTGAGCACGACAGGTGGATTTTTTTGAATTGTGTAAATTAAATGAGTTTTACCTGTTAATTGGATAATTTCTCTGATAGGTAAAATATTTGCAATAAATTATAATTTCTTTTCAACTTTTATTTCCCGAAATATATTTCATCGGTATGTTTATGTTTTATCGCATTTTGAGAGCGTTTGGGAGATATTTGAGTTGAGGGGTATTTTGGTCTTTTTGGGGTTAGATATTTTGATTTGTTATAAAGATAGAAAAGTAGTAAGAAAAGAGAGAAAGAAAGAAGAAAAAGAAAAGGAGAAGAGAAAGAGAAGAGGAGAAAGAAGAAAAAAAGAGGAAAAACTTGTGGATTTAGGAACCGATTCAACCGACTTTTCAAACGCGAATTAATCGGGTAAGGGTGCGAAACTCATTATCTTATGCTTGTGTAAGATTATGTATGTTTTATTGGAATGTTTGCTTGTTTTCCATAGTTTTCACTTTTAGGTCGAAACGGTAGAAATCGATAGAAACCGATGTTTTTACGGACGAAAGTCGGAATAAATTGTGTAGATGTGTCGAGTAATGTTAGGCCGTGATCGAGTATGCTTGTTTTATCGAATTTGGTTGAGTTTGTAAATTTTTGCATTTTTGGAGAATTGAGAGTTTAAGATTCGGAGTGAAATCGAAAGTCGTAGAATTCACGTTTAATGGTTCCAAATCACTACTATATGTTTGGTATGAATGAGTATGTGTTTGTTTCGAAGAAAATAATTGAATCGGTCGGATTTTCGGACGAAAATGCATGAACCCGTAGGGCTGTTAGCAGAAAAATTCTGGTTTTTGCAAAACTTCAAAAATTCATAACTCTTGAACCGTAAGTCGGTTTTGAACCCCGTTCGAAGCGTTGGAAAGCTAACGAGATGTTCTTTCTAGGAAAAATATTTTTGAGGTCTGTATATAGTTCAATTATTGCAGAAAATTGAAACCGTATTGTTGTGTTAATTTTTACCGTCGTGAATGCGTGCGATTGAGGTGTTATCGTGCAATATGCTTTTGTTATATAACGTATAGCTTGTGTGTACTATTATACGATGTGTTGTGGGTAGCCTTATGGCGTGATTCCTAGATTGTGGAAATTATTGTGAATTGTGGCCTTTTCGCAAATAAATGCATTGTTTAAATTAAATGTAAATGCATGTTAATTGTGAAAGAGTTCGTTGCCGTTTGGGTGGTAAAGCGATGCTCGTTGCCGTTTGGTGTAATTGATGTGAATTGGTGTGAATGCATATGATAATATGCTTGTTGTTGTGATTTGTGGTTAATGATGAATGCATTGTTTGAATTGATTTTCAATGCATGATTATTGATGTTGAAATGGTTCACATGGTTGTATATATGTATGCCTTGGATTGTCATGAGTCATTTGTATGTCAAGCATCATGATATGCATTGTTGTGACGTCCTGAGTGACGGTTTGGTTCCAGAGGGAATCCGCTATAACATCGTGTGCCTATGTGAGGACCTAAAGCAATGGTTATAGACGATCGTGTGCCCATGTGGGGACCTAAAGCGATCGGATTGTGTGCTCATATGGAGACCTAAAGCAATCCATAACGTCGTGTGCTCATGTGGAGACCTAAAGCGACGGGTGAACATCGTAGGCCCGACGGGGAGTTATTGAGCGATCCTCAGTAACGAGCGATGGTTCCAGTAGTTCCTGAGTGAACTGATGATGAGACATTGGAAGTCGGTACCGCATAGCATGTGCATAGAGTCGTTGTGTCGGTCTCTGTGCATTTGCATAAATCATGAATTAATTGTGCATGGATTTGTGATTGTGATTGATGAGATGGAATATGTGTAATTGAATTGTGAATGATTGAAGTGCAGTGGTATTTGATACGTGAAAATTGTACCGTATTGTGTTATGTTTGATTGTTGTGCAATGGTGGTGAGAATATGCCTACTTGAGTATTTTTGTGTTAATATATAATTTTACGCAATTATATTATGGTTGTTTTTCTCACCCTTCTGCTGTTTTATAATGCTCTATGAGGCATTACAGATTAGAGTCGCTGGAGGTATTCTTTTTGTGAAGCGTTGAGTCTTCATTCTTTTGTCGGTCGGCTCTGATATGTGACACCGGGTAGCTAGGGTGACCGTTTGTGATTATTTTGTATATGTGATGATATCTTTTGGAATTGTACGTGTATAACTTGATGTATGACAGACTTTTTATATGATATATGTATATATGTTATTCAGATTTTAGATTTTCCGCTTTTATTCTAATTTATGAAAAGTGGGTGTAAGGAACTGAGTTTCCTCTGTTTGATTGCTACCCCACCGTTGCATATCTTTATGAGCAGGTGTTGTATGTTATCTGTATTTTGTTTTCTATTGATGTGACCTCTTCGGTATATGCCGTGTTTTTAGATATACTCTGACGAAATTTTGAATTTTTCTTCTATTGCTTTAACTGTTTTGGGGTATAGATTGGGGGCGTCACATTAAGTGGTATCAGAGCCAGACCGTGTCAGTTGTGTCTGTTGCGTCTGGCATTTTGGGCGAGTTGTTGTTGTGCGGCAGTTGTGTTCGGGTGAGTTGTTGTTTAACCATAGTTTCTGTTATTGGAAACGAACAGAATATGGCTGGTCGAAATGATGCTGCTTTGGCTGCTGCGATGCAAGCTATGGCACGAGCTGTGCAGGGTGTACCGAATGCTGCCGAAAATGATGAGTTCAGAAAGAATAAGCTGCCGGTCTTTAAAGGGAAACATGATCCGGATGGTGCACAGATTTGGTTGGAAGAGATTGAAAGGATTTTCAGGGTGATGGATTGTGAAGATGATCATAAGGTGAGGCTAGGTACTCATATGTTACATGAAGAGGCTGATGACTGGTGGGTTTGTACTCGTCAGGTGTTGGAAGCTGCGGAGGAAGAAGAGATCACTTGGGAAGTGTTTAGCCGAGAGTTTCTAAGGAAGTATTTTCTCGAGGATGTCCGAGGAAAGAAAGAGATAGAGTTTTTGGAGTTAAAACAAGGTAATATGTCTGTTGTTGACTATACTGCTAAATTTGTGGAACTTGTGCAGTTTTATCCTCATTATGCGGAGGCAACTGCTGAAGTTTCTAAGTGTGTGAAGTATGAAAGTGGATTGCATCCTGAGATTAAGCAGGCTATCGGTTATCAGAGGATTCGAAGGTTTGCTGATTTGGTGGAATGCTGTAGGATTTATGATAAAGATAGTAAGGCTTGTTCTGCTCACTATAAAAGTGTAAGTGACAGGAAAGGGAAGCAACAATTCCGTGGTGGTCCGTATGTGTCACCGGCTGATAAGGGTAAACAAAGGGGTACTTTTGATCGAAGGTCAGGTGGAGGAGGTATGTCTAATCTCCTAGGTGTTTTAGGTGTGGCGAATTGGGTCATCGTCAGACAGAATGTAGGAAGAAGTTGGATAAGTGTTCTAATTGTGGTGGTATCGGACATGTCTTAGCTGATTGTAAAAGGAAGGTTTTTCTAAGCTAGCTCTTCCTTTGACTCAGTTGACTTGTAAGGGCAAAGCGTTCATTTGGGATATTCAGTGTGAAGAAAGTTTTTGTGAGCTGAAGAGAAGATTGACGACAGCTCCGATCCTGATTTTACCGAATCCTAATGAACCATTTGTGGTGTATTGTGATGCCTCTCTGATTGGTTTAGGTGGTGTGTTGATGCAGGAAGGTAAGGTTGTGGCTTATGCTTCAAGGCAATTAAGGGTTCATGAGAAAAATTATCCTACTCATGATCTGGAATTAGCGCCTGTGGTTTTTGTGTTGAAGATTTGGAGGCATTATCTCTATTGTGCAAGGTTCGAAGTCTTTAGTGATCATAAAAGCTTGAAATATTTATTTGATAAGAAAGAGTTGAACATGAGGCAACGGAGATGGTTGGAATTCTTGAAAGACTGCGACTTTGGCTTGAATTACCATCCTGGTAAAGCTAATGTGGTAGCCGGTGCATTGATCTGGAAATCTTTGCATATGTCCGTATTGATGGTTAAGGAGTGGGAACTTTTGGAATCGTTTAGAGATTTGAGTTTGGTTTGTGAAGTGACGTCGGTTAGTGTGAGACGTGGAATGTTGAAAGTCACTAATGAATTTTTATTGACGGTTAATCAAAAACAAAAGTTGAATGTGAAATTTGTGGACTTGATGACGGTGGGAGAGGAAAGTGTGAATGAGGACTTTAAAGTGGATGTTAATGGTGTTTTGAGGTTCCGAGGTAGAATTTGCATTCCTGATGATGCGGAGTTGAAAAGAATGATTTTGGAGGAAGGACACCGGAGTAATTTGAGTATACATCCGGGAGCGAATAAGATGTACCAAGATTTGAAGAAGATTTTCTGGTGGTCTGGTTTGAAAAGAGATGTGGCTCAGTTTGTGTATGCATGTTTGACTTGTCAGAAGTCGAAGGTGGAACTTCTGAGGCCTAGTGGTTTGTTGCAACCGTTGGATATTCCGGAGTGGAAATGGGATAGCATTTCTATGGATTTTGTGACAGGGTTTCCAAATACTCATCGAGGGCATAATGTTATTTGGGTGATTGTGGATAGGCTGACTAAATCGACGCATTTCATTCCGATTGACATCAGTTTTTCTTTGGAGAGGTTAGCTGAGATTTATATCAGTGTGATTGTGAAGTTACATGGTGTTCCATTGAGTATTGTTTCAGATCGTGATCTGAGGTTTACTTCGAGATTTTGGGAAAGTTTACAGAAAGCTTTGGGTTCTAGATTGAGGTTGAGTTCGGCTTATCATCCGCAGACGGATGGTCAGACCGAAAGAACCATTCAGTCGTTGGAAGATTTGTTGAGGGCTTGTGTTCTTGAACAAGGTGGTGCGTGGGATAGTTATCTTGCATTGGTTGAATTCACGTATAATAATAGTTTCCATTCTAGTATTGGAATGGCACCTTTTGAGGCTTTATATGGACGGAGATGTCGAACACCGTTGTGTTGGCACGAATCTGGTGAAAGTTCGGTGGTTGGACCGGAGTTGGTGCAACAGACGACAGAAAAGGTAAAGTTTATTCGTGAGAAAATGAAGGCTTCTCAGAGTAGACAAAAGAATTATCATGATCGGAGACGGAAGGATCTTGAGTTTCAAGAGGGTGACCATGTATTTTTTAGAGTTACGCCGGTAACGGGTGTTGGTCGTGCATTGAAATCTAAGAAGCTTACTTCTCGATTTATTGGTCCTTACCAGATATCTGCGAGAGTGGGTGCTGTGGCGTATCGGGTGGCGTTACCGCCAAATCTGTCGAATTTGCATGATGTGTTTCATGTTTCACAGCTTCGGAAGTATGTTCCGGATCCTTCACCTGTGATTCTGATGGACGAGGTTGAGGTAAGGGAGAACCTTACGGTCGAGGCTTTACCAGCTAGTATTTTGGATCGCGAGGTGAAGCGGTTGAGGGGCAAAGATATTGCACTTGTGAAAGTGGTGTGGGGAGGCGCTGCTGAGGGCAATTTGACGTGGGAGTTGGAGAGTAGGATGCGGGAGTCGTATCCAGAGTTGTTCGTCTCAGATAATATTTTCGAGGACGAAAATTTCTAAGTGAGGGGAGAGTTGTAACGCCCCGATTTATTTAACCGTATTTAATTATTCCATTTATGTGAAATTTTGTGAATTGTGTGATTTATTGTGTTTCATGTTAATGCATCATGTTTGGGCATTGAGAGTTTTGTGGCATAAATGTGTCACATTTTGAACTAACAGCCACTGGTGGAAGTTAGTGTTATTTTTTGTTATGTCACGTTTTGCACTTGAGTTCCACTGGTGGAAGTTAGTGTTATTTTTGGTTATGTCACGTTTTGCACTTGAGTTCCACTGGTGGAAGTTAGTGAGTTCTTGGCCTTTTTGTTATGTGTTGCCTTATATTTAGGAATCTTAATATTATGTGAAGTGATATGAAGAGCATGAATTTAATTTAGTGTTATTTGAGCACGACAGATGGATTTTTTTGAATTGTGTAAATTAAATGAGTTTTACCTGTTAATTGGATAATTTCTCTGATAGGTAAAATATTTGCAATAAATTATAATTTCTTTTCAACTTTTATTTCCCGAAATATATTTCATCGGTATGTTTATGTTTTATCGCATTTTGAGAGCGTTTGGGAGATATTTGAGCTGAGGGGCATTTTGGTCTTTTTGGGGTTAGATATTTTGATTTGTTATAAAGATAGAAAAGTAGTAAGAAAAGAGAGAAAGAAAGAAGAAAAAGAAAAGGAGAAGAGAAAGAGAAGAGGAAAAAGAAGAAAAAAAGAGGAAAAACTTGTGGATTTAGGAACCGATTCAACCGACTTTTCAAACGCGAATTAATCGGGTAAGGGTGCGAAACTCGATTATCTTATGCTTGTGTAAGATTATGTATGTTTTATTGGAATGTTTGCTTGTTTTCCATAGTTTTCACTTTTAGGTCGAAACGGTAGAAATCGATAGAAACCGATGTTTTTACGGACGAAAGTCGGAATAAATTGTGTAGATGTCTCGAGTAATGTTAGGCCGTGATCGAGTATGCTTGTTTTATCGAATTTGGTTGAGTTTGTAAGTTTTTGAATTTTTGGAGAATTGAGAGTTTAAGATTCGGAGTGAAATCGAAAGTCGTAGAATTCACGTTTAATGGTTCCAAATCACTACTATATGTTTGGTATGAATGAGTATGTGTTTGTTTCGAAGAAAATAATTGAATCGGTCGGATTTTCGGACGAAAATGCATGAACCCGTAGGGCTGTTAGCAGAAAAATTCTGGTTTTTGCAAAACTTCAAAAATTCATAACTCTTGAACCGTAAGTCGGTTTTGACCCCCGTTCGAAGCGTTGGAAAGCTAACGAGATGTTCTTTCTAGAAAAAATAGTTTTGAGGTCTGTTTATGGTTCAATTATAGCAGAAAATTGAAACCGTATTGTTTTGTTAATTTTTACCGTCGTGAATGCGTGCGATTGAGGTGTTATCGTGCAATATGCTTTTGTTATATAATGTATAGCTTGTGTGTACTGTTATACGATGAGTTGTGGGTAGCCTTATGGCGTGAATCCTAGATTGTGGAAATTATTGTGAATTGTGGCCTTTTCGCAAATAAATGCATTGTTTAAATTAAATGTAAATGCATGTTAATTGTGAAAGAGTTCGTTGCCGTTTGGGTGGTAAAGCGATGCTCGTTGCCGTTTGGTGTAATTGATGTGAATTGGTGTGAATGCATATGATAATATGCTTGTTGTTGTGATTTGTGGTTAATGATGAATGCATTGTTTGAATTGATTTTCAATGCATGATTATTGATGTTGAAATGGTTCACATGGTTGTATATATGTATGCCTTGGATTGTCATGAGTCATTTGTATGCCAAGCATCATGATATGCATTGTTGTGACGTCCTGAGTGACGGTTTGGTTCCAGAGGGAATCCGCTATAACATCGTGTGCCTATGTGAGGACCTAAAGCAATGGTTATAGACGATCGTGTGCCCATGTGGGGACCTAAAGCGATCGGATTGTGTGCTCATATGGAGACCTAAAGCAATCCATAACGTCGTGTGCTCATGTGGAGACCTAAAGCGACGGGTGAACATCGTAGGCCCGACGGGGAGTTATTGAGCGATCCTCAGTAACGAGCGATGGTTCCAGTAGTTCCTGAGTGAACTGATGATGAGACATTGGAAGTCGGTACCGCATAGCATGTGCATAGAGTCGTTGTGTCGGTCTCTGTGCATTTGCATAAATCATGAATTAATTGTGCATGGATTTGTGATTGTGATTGATGAGATGGAATATGTGTAATTGAATTGTGAATGATTGAAGTGCAGTGGTATTTGATACGTGAAAATTGTACCGTATTGTGTTATGTTTGATTGTTGTGCAATGGTGGTGAGAATATGCCTACTTGAGTATTTTTGTGTTAATATATAATTTTACGCAATTATATTATGGTTGTTTTTCTCACCCTTCTGCTGTTTTATAATGCTCTATGAGGCATTGCAGATTAGAGTCGCTGGAGGAATTCTTTTTGTGAAGCGTTGCGTCTTCATTCTTTTGTCGGTCGGCTCTGATATGTGACACCGGGTAGCTAGGGTGACCGTTTGTGATTATTTTGTATATCTGATGATATCTTTTGGAATTGTACGTGTATAACTTGATGTATGACAGACTTTTTATATGATATATGTATATATGTTATTCAGATTTTAGATTTTCCGCTTTTATTCTAATTTCTGAAAAGTGGGTGTAAGGAACTGAGTTTCCTCTGTTTGATTTCTACCCCACCGTTGCATATCTTTATGAGCAGGTGTTGTATGTTATATGTATTTTGTTTTCTATTGATGTGACCCATTCGGTCTATGCCGTGTTTTTAGATATACTCTGACGAAATTTTGAATTTTTCTTTTATTGCTTTAACTATTTTGGGGTATAGATTGGGGGCGTCACACACCTCAAATACATCATATGTGATGTGTTTGAGCAATTGGAATTGATTGCCTAAGGCTGCAACTCAAAACCCGATAGTGGTTACTCAAAAACCAAAAAACTTGAGGTTTAAGGAAGAATGAGAGAAAGCAGTGTTATAACTGGCTTTGGTTTGAGTTGAATGATCCATTGGGACCTCTATTTATAGGTGATCAACTTTTGTTTTGGAGGAATAGTGAATGGCTGCTGGATCAGATCACATTTGCATGGATTGGCTTGGAGGATTTCTTCTCAAGCAAGGCAAGCTAGCCATTCCCAAGAGCAGGGCTATGCCTTGACCAAAATCACATTCCTCAGATGTTTTTATTGTTGTTTAATCAGAGAATTTGACTGAGTAGGGTAGCTACCTTGACAATGCACTATTCCACATTAATGCACTTTGAATTCAAGGCAAAATGTGCCAAAGTGGATGAATTTCAAGTTGGAAGATTCCTTGGCTTTTTGACTCAGATTTATCAGTTGGATCAGATGCAATGTGATTGGTTTGGATACATGTGGCATGCTGATCCTCAGTTTTTGGTTTAAAATCGTGTGTGGCAAGCAAACATGCAAACTGATTTTTCCAAAACAGCTTGCAGCAACATGACTTTGGGCATGGATTTCTCTTGGCTCAAGTTGAATCAATTCATGTTGTTAAGCTCTTTAAATTCTTGGCAACATATGCAACAACATTGATGTTTAACTTTGGACTTGATTCAGCTTGCATCTATGTGAAAAGATCTCACAAGTTTTGATGTTTCAACAAAATCTGTCTTGGACATAATTTTTCTAAGTGTTGGAAAATGGTGTACTTTCATATTTTCAGCCATTTTGGCTCACTCATAGCTCAAAATCCACAATGAATTGGAGTTAGGTCTAGTTGAAGTTTTTGTAGAGGGCAATGAGATCTACAAATCAAGCTTGGGATGGGAAAAAATGGCCTTGTGGTTTAGGAGTTATGACCCTCCAAAGTTGGTACCCTAGCCACTTTATTTTTAACTTAGAAAATTTTCTAAGTTTTTATGGTTACCCCTTTTACAAGTTATCCAACTTTTCTTGATTTTTCTTGATGAATGATGATTCAAATCATACATTAACATCATTTTAGGGTTAAAAAATCCATTTTGGTGAAAAATCTCAAAAAGTCAAAGTTGACTTTTGTGCACAGTTGACTTTTTATCAGATGAATTCCAAACTGTGCAATTCTTCAGGAAATCATGTCCTTGACCTAAATCAAACTTGATGGGCATGTTCCATGGGTGTCATGGGGTATATTGAATCATGTCTTAGGGTTTGGGAGCATGTCCTGGTCAAAAGTCAAAGTTACAGTTGACTTTTTCCTTAAAACCCTAATTGTGGTGCAGATGAAATTGAGACTTGTTGCTCAAACTTCTTGGATTAATCCATTGTTCCAAATGGATCAATATAGTTCATTAGAGACCCTCAAATCTTCTTTTAAGGTCTTGGCTCATGATTTGCCCTAAAAGTCAACTTAGGGGTGAATTAGGTCAAGAAACCCTAATTCCTGATTTTTGATGTATGCATCCCCTGAGGCAAAATTGACTTGATGGTTGGGTTCATGAGGTTCCATGGAGTATATTAGGTTGAGTTTTGGATCTTTGGCTCATGCCCAGAGGAAAATTTCCCTTGGGAGGCCCTGATCGACCAAAACCCTAATTTGGTGACACTGTCGATCTTGAGACTTGATCCACCTAGAAGGGAGCAGCCTTGTGCTTAATCCTTGAAGTGGGAGTCCTTTTGATCCATTGTGGATGTTGGATAGGTTTAGACAAGTTGAAGATCATGTCATTCCTTGATTGATCCTTTGTCTAAGAGCTCTGAGAGGGCTTGAAACCCTAATTTTAATTGTAGTGGATGCTCACCCATCTTTGGGGAGACTGATGAAATATAATGGTTCCTCCATATTGTGATGATGATTTGCACAATGATGGGAAATCTTAGTGGTCAAAATTTGGGGTATAACACTAAGGTCAACTTACCATCAATACAACACTAACAAAATCAGAACCTCAAAGTCTCTGATACCTCAACTCTTCTGTAATCCTCAACAAGAGTTGATTCCCCAATTTGGACCTGTATCTGGATCTCAATAATCCTCAGCAGAAGTTAGCCTCCTCTTTGGCTTTATATAAGAAATTCCCCAACCAGCCTCCTCTTAGGCTTTGTATAATGATTTTCCCTCAGCCGTTTTCAGCCTCAATCTTGGGCTTTGTACAAGACAGATAAAATATTCTCAGCTGAGTCAGTCAAATTCTTTTAGCCTCAATCTTGGGCTTTGTACAAGACAGATAAAACTCTCCCCAGGGAAGTCAACCCTTTTAGCCTCAATCTTGGGCTTTGTACAAGACAGACAAAAACTTTCCCAAAAGGAGTCAAATCCTTCTAGCCTCCTCTTAGGCTTTGTATAATGATATCCCTAAGCAGAGTCAATCTTCTTTTAGCCTCAATCTTGGGCTTTGTACAAGACAAATAAAACCTCTCACCAGTAGAGTCAACCCCCTTTTAGCCTCAATCTTGGGCTTTGTACAAGACAGATAAAATATTTCCCCGGAAAAGTCAATGTTCAGCCTCCTCTTAGGCTTTGTATAATGATATCCCCAAAAGAGTCAGTCTCTTTTCAGCCTCAATCTTGGGCTTTATACAAGACAGATAAAAAATCCTTAATAGAGTTAAACTTTTAGCTCCAACCTTGGGTTTGATCAAGGCACACATAAAACCACAAATCCCCTCAGAGGAAATCAACATTTCTCTCTAGGAAGACATTTCTCTATACATCACACATCAAAACAGAAAATCAAACAAACCTAATCCCAAATAACTGTTGTAAGTGTCACACTTGTTGATTCAGAAATTCAAGTTGTGATCCCTCTCTTATCCTGGTAAACTTCCTCTTTCATCTAACAGCTGTAAGTGGCAAGCCTCTGGATTATTTACATCCAAGCCTATGTCTCTCTCTTAGCATGAAAGATTCCTAAGGAAAAATGGCATTGCTCAAAACTGAGTTAAAGTTTCCTCCTTTAGGAAAAATCCCTTATAAAGGAAATTATGGCATTGTTGGATTCTCATATCCCAGTTAAAGTAATTCTCCTTTATAATCAGTTACCCAACAGCTGTGATGGACAAGTGAGATATCTCCCTTTAGAGATGACAAATTCTCTCTCAGTCAAACCCTTTAGCTTCAATCTTGAGCTTTGAACAAGACACAAATAACTCATCTAGCATCAATCTTGGGCTTTGAACAAGACACCAAACATCTTTCCTCCCATAGAATAGGATGAACTATGATTGCTCTGATTTCCCTGTTTTCTTTAACGGGAATATGTAGGCATAAGATTAAGAAATCTTAGCGAGCACACTAATCAAAAACTTTAGGTCCAGTACCTTACCAAAAACATTGGAAAAAACCCGAAAACAACAAAAATACTCTCTCAAACATTCCCAAAGGAGAAACTTTCCCATTTACGAAAGATAAACACCAGTAAGTAGATAACAGTTAGAATTTACTAAACGATCTATGGATAGCCATATATAGGATGGGTAATTGACAACTCCCCATTGTATAACCTGACCCCGGTCCCCCAATCTCTTAAGCATTTGTTCAAGAAAACATTTGCGTGCAAGGTTAGTTTTAGATAGCTTCCCTTTCCTTTCTAGCTTCATAGGATAAATAAGAAATCAGAAAGTAGCACCCAATTCCAACCAATGGCGATAAGGTGGTCGCATCACCAACAAAAATCGTACGCTACAAAAAAATGGCGACAATGCTGGGGAGCCAAACTAGGATTAGAACTCCTAAGAGGTCTAGGTTATTAGCAATTTTTCTACATACTATATATATATATATATATATATATATATATATATATATATATTTATTGCTATTCCTACTTGATATCCGTGTTTATTTTTCTGTCAATGGGGATGCGATTGATACGCATATGGAAAGTTTGAGAGAACAGTAAGATAAGGGGTGGCATAGACGGGAGAACTTGTAGGGAGTGAATCTCGAACAAGCGATCCTGGTAGCCCACCAAATCTGGCGAGGACCCGTGAGGATACTTAATGTTGACGACCGATTGTCGTGAAAGCAAAGTTTTCCCAGTGCGGTACCGGTGACCCTGAGGATTTAGTAGACATTAACCATATGACCATTTGGTAGTGCGGTGACTATCGGGAATAGTTGATACGTGATACTACACTCAAATGAGATTCACCCTAGGATACTACAGCTCTCTCGAGTGAATCAGCTTGCTGTTGATATCCCTAGGGGGGTCAATGATTTTGGGAACCTTAAAACCCGTTCTACAGATACAAAAATTGACCAGAATAGTATAACCTTTGGGGATGGGTAGAGCCATGACTCCATGCTCGTGACGTTGAACCCTTGAACCCATGTTTTTTTCAATGTTTTTGTGTGTTGCATTCATGCGTTCATCTAAAAAATCTTAAACAAAGAGAAAAAATATTTTTCAAAATAAACTAAAACAATGATTGCAAATATCAGAGGTTGCGTTATGGATTTCGGTAGAAGAAAGACGCACAAGTACACCTTCAAGGCTCCGAAACTAGAGGATTTAAGGAAATTGGCAAGGATGATTACCAATCCCGAGGCTTTGAGAGCTAAGCACGGAGGACTGCTGGCTCTGTTAAGGGCCCATGTAGTTAAAGGAATCATGTCTATGCTGATTCAGTTTTACGATCCAGTTTATCACTGCTTCACTTTCCCGGATGACCAACTGGCACCAACACTAGAAGAGTACTCTCATCTGATTGATTTACCTATCACTGATCGAGCGCCATTTTCTGGACTGGAAGAAATTTCAAAGGATCAAACCATTGCAAGAGAAATCTCTTTGGACGAGTCAGAAGTTAGGACTCACATGACCACCAAAGAAGGAATCCAGGGTTTACCTGCCAAGTTCTTGATAGAGAAAGCTCTGTACTTTGCTAGTATAGGAAACGTAACTGCTTTCGAAGACATCTTTGTTTTACTCACGTATAGGTTATTCCTTTTTCCCAACATCGACAACTTCATTGATACCAACACTGTTAAGATATTCCTGATTGCAAACCCCGTACCAACCTTGCTCGCAGATGTTTATCATTCTGTACACTTAAGGAATTTGTACAGCGGAGGAATGATCACATGTTGTGTACCCTTACTTTATAAATGGTTCATTTCCCATCTACCCAAGTCTGCTGCTTTTTGGGATCACAAGAGTACTCTACGTTGGTCACAAAGGATTATGTCCTTTACCAACTCTGACATAGATTAGTATAATAGGATTTATGAGGAATAGAGATCATCGACAGATGTGGAAATTTCCCTAACATACCTCTCATTGGAACTAAAGGAGGAATCAACTATCATCCAATTTTAGCTCGCCATCAACTCGGATACCCGATGAAGAATATCCCGCATAATGTTCATCTGGAAGGTCTTCTCATCAAGGAAGGGGAAAAATGACAGGGCACTAAAGAAGGAAATAATGCATACCTGGAAACATATTCACAGGAAAGGAAGAGAGTCTCTAGGAAGACCAAATTGTACCTCCATGGAACCTTATCTCCACTGGGTGCAAACTAGAGCCCTCAAGCTGAGGATGTCTTCCCCTCGCCAAGAAGTTTTTCCGTTAAAGGAATCTATTCTTTATTTCATGTCTGATACGGAAAAACTCCAGGTAGCTCTCAAGAAAGTTCAACGTGAGAAGAGCTCTTGGAAAATAAGTATTGAATCCTCAATGTGGAGTGTACCAAGATTCAGGAACTGTTAAAAGAGAAGGATGCTCTGATTAAGATATTAGAGCAGCATGTTGTAGAAAGTCAAGAAGATCGAAAGAATTTGCTCGCTCCTTTCACTTGGAAAAGGACTAGTGACCTGACAACAGCTGAAGAGCTCCGGTCAAAGAAAAGGAAAATACAGGAGCCGACATTTGAGCTCTCTTCAGAGAGGACCCAGGATCTATAAGCTTAGCCATTTTCCTTACAACACTTTGTAAAATACTGTACTTTTCCTTGTGACATACTGCAATCTTTCGAATTCAATAAAAGGGGTATCCCCCACTGTATGATATTTGCAATCGATTTGTTGAAGTTCTTTTTGATTAAATCTAAAAAATATACATCTTTGCATATCATTCATAATTTTCACATAACGCGTCTTCTTATCTTTGAGTCTCACGTATGTGTCACGATTCTAAAGTCAAATTGTCTCACTCATACAATACTCGGGCCAATCGACAAAAGAAAATGGACGATCTCGAGGAAGAAAACAGAGAGTTGAGAGAAGAAATCGACGCTCTAAAGGAAAGTTTGGAAAAACTTCACAGTGATATGCAATCTCTGGCAGCAGCTCAGGAGTAGCAGCATCAAAAGACTGTAATCTCAGAGATCACATCTACGCCCATAATGGAGACACGTGAGAATCACCCTCGGTACAACATGCCTAAAGGTCGCCCCTGGAGCATGCCTCTCAACTTTGTCCCTGAAGGATACATTTTGCTGGTCACTAAGGACCAAGAAACTGTAGCAGAAACCATTGGGCCTGAAGGTTACAAACTTCGGGAAAATGAAGACGCAAGGTTTATGACAGCAACGCCTGAAGGTTACAAACTTTAGGGCACTGAAGCGCCAAGAATCACCGTTGTAATGTCTATACCACAACCGGTGGTACACACTGTCCCAGAAGGATAGATTCCACAAACAATTTCTGGTGGAAATGAAGACGTGTACAAAAGGATGAATGAGTTTCGAGAACAATTCTTGGAAATGCAGAAGGAACGGCATGCCATTCGTGGTCAAGACTTATTTGAAAAAGACGTCGCCGACCTCTGGCTGGTCCCTAATGTAAAGATACCGCACAAATTCAAGGTGCCTGATTTTGAAAAATACAAAGGCAACTCTTGCCCTCGAAGTCATTTGGTGATGTACGCTCGAAAAATGTCAACCCAGACAGAAAATTAACAGCTACTGATCCATTATTTCCAAGACAGTTTAACCGGTTCTACACTCAAATGGTACATGGGTTTAAACCGCACCAAGATCAGTACTTTCAGAGATCTCGGCGCAGCTTTCGTTCAGCAGTATAAATATAATTTGGACATGGCACCAGATAAGGATCAGCTTAGAGCAATGTCACAAAAAGACAAAGAAACTTTCAAAGAGTATGCTCAGAGATGGCGTGAAATTGCTGCTCAAATATGTCCCCCTCTTGAGGAAAAGGAGATGACAAAGATCTTCCTAAAAACTTTGAGCTCATTCTATTACGTCCGAATGGTCGCCAGTGCGCCTAGTGATTTCACTGAAATGGTGAACATGGGAGTACGCCTTGAAGAAGCAGTCCGAGAAGGACGATTGGTCAAAGATGCAGAGCCATCAAGCAGTACCAAAAGATACGGTAATGCTTTCTAAAAGAAAAAAGAGCAAGATATCAGTAATATCTCTCTAGGAAAGCAAAGGCGAAGGTATCAACCAATATCGGCGATAACTCCCGCTATCAACCCTACGCCGGCTCCGACGTATCAACATCAGGTTTCTCAGAGCCAACCAAGTTAATGACAGTATCAGCAAAGGACACAACAGCCTCTCCAGCATGCTCATCCAAAGTACATCAGCAACAATCGTACAACACAACCATCAGGGTTCGACCCTATACCGATGTTGTACGCAGAACTATTTCCACTTCTACTGGCCATGGGGGCACGGCCAAACCAGGTCTCCTCTCACAGTACCAGAAAATCCGCCTTTTTGGTTTAAAGCATATCAAACTTGCCCTTACCATCAAGGAGGATCGGGGCACAACATTGAGAATTGTCTCAACTTCAAGTCTGATGTACAGAAGCTTGTCAAGAACGGGGTTTTATCCTTCAAAGATACTAACCCAAATGTTCAGACGAACTCGTTGCCGCAACATGAGAAGACTGCAGTAAATTTAATAGAGGAAGAATTTAGCTGCAGTTATCAAATTCACGATGTGCTCTTACTAGTAACCAATATGGTCAAGATGCATTGCAGACAGAGTGGGTACGGTCATGTACTGCCTCATAATTATCACCAGTGTGATATCTGCTCAAAGAATAATCAGGGGTGTTCCGTAGTGCAATCAGCTCTACAACAACAGATGGATCTGGGCTGGATTCAGGATCACCGAATTCGTGAAGTCAACATGGCCCATGTGTATCCTAACATTATTCAGAACCACGACATCCGCGCAATGAACATCAACTTAGTGGCGATGAATTCAAGGCAAAGCAATATCATAAATTGCCACGGCACAATTACAACACTTGTTTGATCTGCTCAACAAGCAATTAGGGATGCTCTTTTGTACAAGAGGCCCTCCAACGTCAGATGGATCTCAGATGGTTCCAAGACTACCGTGAGAGAAGTAACCATCAAGTCAATATGGCTCAGATTTTTGACATACGCTTGATGAATACCAATCTAGTAGAATTACACGCTAAGCAAGTCGGGCTCGACTTTCTGGCTTCACATGATTATCAAGACTGTAAAGAATGCCGCGAAGACGACCAAGGGTGTGCACTTGTCCAAATAATACTTCAACACTTGTTGGACCACTGGTGGCTTCCAATCTACTTGGATGAAGCTACACAACGGATTAGTATAACTGATGGGAATCCTGATAGGCATCAAAGTCAGGATGTCTGCTAGATGGAAATAGATCTAGTAAAGATGCACTACATACAGAGCGGACATGGTCGGGTGCCACCCCACAACTATGAGCATTGTAGAGTTTGTTCAGAGAACAACCAAAGATGCTACCTCGTACGAGCGGCTCTTCAAAATCAGTTGGACCATAAAGAGGTTCGACCATGTTCAAGTTCTGAGTCGATCAACATGATACCAGACTATCTCCCTAATCAAAGCAAAGATGTTGTCATAATCTCCAATCGTGGGAGGACCAAAGAGGTTTGCGCCATAATCCCTCTACTCGATGAATCAAGAATTCCTCTTGACAGTAGAAAAGTTCCCAACCAGGAACTGATTGAAGTTACTTATAACAGTCAGAGAAATCAGAAAGCTCCTCTGATTATCTATTTGCCAGGTCCAATATCGTACAAATCGGAAAAGGTTATCCCTTACAAGTACGGTGCAACGACCATCAAAAATGGAAAGGAAACTTCATTACCCTCCGTTGTAAACATTGCCGACATCAGTCGAGTCACACGGAACGGTCGGATCTTCAACAGAGGAGTTGGAGAAACTACCAAAGAAAAGGAACCTCAAAAGGAAGTTCCTAACCCACTATGCGGTCAATCCAGTAACCTGGAACTTATAAAGAACAACGATGAAATGCTGAAGATCATCCAGAAAAGCGAGTACAACATTGTGGACCAGCTGTTGTAAACTCTATCTAAAATCTCTGTGCTATCTCTCCTGCTTAGTTTCGAAGCTCACAAGGAAGCTCTGCAGAAAGTCTTAGAATAAGCTTTTATAGAACAAGATGTGACAGTAAGACAGTTTGACATCATCATTTCCAACATCACTTCCTATAACAATTTAGGATTCAGTGATGAAGAACTGCCAGAAGAAGGCAAAAATCATAATATGGCGCTTAACATTACAGTCAACTTCCAGGACAATGCTCTAGCCAGTGTACTGGTAGACACAGGATCATCTCTGAATGTTATGCCAAAATCAACTTTGATACGACTATCATTTCAAGAAGCTCCGATGAGAAGCAGTGAGATCATCGTCAAAGCCTTTGACGGATCTAGAAAAACAGTTATCGGCGAAGTTGATCTTCCTATAACCTTCGGTCCTCACACTTTCCAAGTCACTTTCCAGGTCATGGACATCCGGGAAGCATACAGTTGTTTATTAGGAAGACCTTGGATACATGAGGCTGGGGCAGTCACTTCGACACTTCACCAGAAGCTGAAGTTCGTCAAGAATAACAAGCTAGTCATAGTCTGCGGAGAACGAGTCTTAATAGTGAGCAACTTATCATCATTTTCCTATGTAGAACCCGGGGAGGTTGTTGGAACCCAGTTCCAAGCACTCTCGGTGAGCAATGAGAATCGATCAGAAAGAGGGACATCGATTTCCTCATACAAAGACGCTCTCAAAGTGATCAAGAGTAATAACGTAAAGGGATGGGGACGGCTCGTAATTCCTACGGATAACAAGACAAAGAAAGGTCTTGGTTTCTCCTTAGCCTATACCCAGACTACTAAAGATGAAAGTTTTCATCCCATTCAGGACTTCTTCCATAGCGAAGGCTTCCTCCACCCAGTGTCTCAATAAGTACACATCATCAATGAAAGTGACTCTTCCGATATGGATGAGGAGTGGAAGTCTTATCTCAATGATGACGGTTATATATCTCAGGGAGAGGCGCATATGCCGTTCTATTTTCCCAAGCAGGGCCCGAGATATATACCAAGATCAGACGTTCGGATGATCTATGGAGATTGTGATCCTGAAGGATGCCATGCTCCACCCAATTCATTAGAGGAAGACAATCTAATGAAAGACAATTGTGGCTATGATCCCCTGGATGACTTGCCTAGCTGGAAGTCGTACACAGAAGACTTGGGACAAAAGAGTCAGTCGGACGATGCCTATCAGCTGAGTAATATTAAAAAGAATACCCATGTCCCCACAGAGTCATGGAATCATTACTCAAGACATTCTGAAAATGTCCAACACCATGGTGATGAATTTACAAAATTTGCAGGACAAGAGTTCATCAACTATGAATTTACTAAAATCAACGTCATTGAGGAAGATGACTCATCCATTCCCACAGAAACATGGGACAACTTGGGACAGCCGAGTGGCAAGTACGACATCCTAGTCAAATACACCGCTCCCGAAAGCTCTCGCATCCGACACAAGGATATCCAGCCAACTGGATGGGGAGATCCTCTTGAAAGTGAAAACCCTATGGAAGATGCAACTGAAGAATTCTCCTATGACAACTCTGCATGGGAAGAAGACTCCAATGATCCTACTCCGCCAGAAATCAGTGTCATTTCTGAAGACCAACCAAGAAGGAAAGTACCAGACTTTGTGACTCACCGAGGAGTTCGTCGCCAATGGGTTGCTGTCGATGTCCCGAAAGTCGTCCATAAGTCTATGTAATTGTCATCTTTGTTTTAACCTTTCACCCTGCCCAGGTGAAACTGGTGTTTTTATAGGGCTCACTTTTTTGTAAATGTCCCTCTTCGCTTTGCCCAAAGCGACAGAGTTTTGTTTTATAGGGCTGTATTTCAAGAATCGACAAATCATAAATAAATAACGTCGTTCTGTCATTCCCACATTTATTGTTGTTTTCACTTTTCGTTTTTCAGAAAATGGTAATCCTAAAACAACCCAAAATAAAAATAAGCATTTTTCAGAAAATACACTGCACACACTCTTGTATTCTCTCTATCTCTTCTAAAAAAACGAATCATCACATCATGCAGATTACTTGTTTTAAACCCCATTGAAACATACGATCCAATGCCTTCTCCCAACTTTGAATTCCCAGTATTTGAAGCTAAAGAAGAAGAGGGCGTAGAAATTCCAGAGGAGATCTCCCGACTACTCAGGCAAGAGGAAAGGTCCATTGAACCTCACAAAGAGTCGTTGGAAATGGTCAATTTGGGATCAGAGGAAGAAAAGAAAGAAGTTAAGATTGGAGCACTGCTTGGTCCGACTATCAAAGAAAGCTTGATAAAACTTCTCAAAGAGTTTCCAGATGTATTTGCTTTGTCCTATCAGGACATGCCAGGGTTGGATACCAACATCGTGGAACATCATTTACCGCTAAAGTCAGAATGTCCTCCAGTGAAACAGAGACTGAGACGGACTCATCCAGATATGGCTATCAAGATCAAAAACGAAGTGCAGAAACATATCGACGCAGGTTTCCTAGCCACCTCAGAATATCCTCAATGGCTAGCTAACATAGTGCTAGTTTTGAAAAAGGACGGAAAAGTCAGAATGTGTGTAGACTACAGGGATCTGAACAAAGCAAGTCCAAAGGATGACTTCCCCATACCGCACATAGACATGTAAGTAGACAGTACATCAAAGTTCAAAGTCTTCTCCTTCATGGATGGATTCTCGGGCTATAATCAAATCAAAATGGCACCGGAAGACATGGACAAAACTTCATTCATAACCCCATGGGGCACCTTTTGTTACAAGGTAATACCGTTCGGTCTGAAGAATGTCGAGGCAACCTATCAAAGGGCCATGACAACTCTGTTTCATGACATGATGCACAAAGAAATTGAGGTATATGTCGACGACATAATCGCCAAATATAAAACAGAAGAAGAGCATGTGACACACCTGTCAAAGTTATTTGAGCGTCTAAGGAAATACAAACTCCGCTTGAATTCCAATAAATGCATGTTTGGTGTCCGCTCAGGAAAACTTTTAGGATTCATCGTCATCCAGAAAGGAATTGAGGTTGACCCTGACAAGGTCAAGGTCATTCAAGAAATGTCTTCACCGAACTTGAACAATAGGATGATGAAAGAGTTGTGTGCTGAGTTCAAGACCAAGCACCATAATTCATCTCCCTACCGACCTAAGATGAACGGAGCGGTAGAAGCGGCTAATAAGAACATCAAAAAGATCGTTCAAAAGATGGTTGTAACCTACAACGACTGGCACGAGATGCTACCCTTTGCTCTTCACGGTTATCGCACATCTGTCCGCACTTCAACATGGGCAACCCCCTTCTCTCTAGTATATGGCATGGAGGCAATGCTTCCCACAGAAGTATAGATACCATCAATCTGGGTATTGATGGAAGTTAAGCTAACAGAAGCTGAATGGTATCAAAGTCGACACGACAAATTGAATCTGATACAAGAAAAGTGAATAACTGCTCTATGTCATGGTCAGTTGTATCAGTAAAGAATGAAAAAGGCGTTCGACAAAAAGGTCTGACCCCGTGTCTTCAGAAAAGGAGACCTCGTGCTCAAGAAGGTACAATCATTTCTCACTGATTCCCGGGGCAAATGGACTCCGAATTATGACGGTCCCTATGTGGTCTAGAAAGCCTTCTCAGACGGTGCCTTGAGACTCGCAACCATGGATGGAGAGGAGTTTGCCTACCCAACGAATGTTGACATAGTCAAGAAATACTTCGCTTATATAAAAAAAACGTCTCGGTGGATTGAAAACCCGAAAGGGCAGTCCAGGAAAAAGTTAGAGACATAAGCAAAAAAATTATCTCAATGGATTGGAAACCTCAAAAGACAATCCAGGCAAAAGTTAGGGATTCATGGCAAGTAACTACGTCCGACAAGGTTAAATCCCCAGCAGTAACACTGTTCGTCGAAAAACTTCCAGTCAAGGTCATCTTCGACAGAAGCTCAGGATGTCTAGAATTTAAAGTTAGTAGAAGGATAACGATCGTTATGTTTCAATGTAGCCCCTTTTCCCTTAAATTACCAAACTTTGTAAATGCTCTATGATGATCACGCGCTTGGTTGATTTCCATCCTATCAATAAATTTTGAGCCCTAGTGCTTTTGTTTGCAATTCTCATTTGTTTTAGCTTTACAGAATGACATTTTTAACATGACCAATGATTCTTGAAATAAAACAAAAAAGAATTTACTTGTCAAAATTTTCTTCTACTTTTAAAATAGAAATGGCCATTCCTTTTGACTTTGAACATCAAAAAGAACATCGATAGCTTCTCCGAAGGTGATTGAACCTCAAAGTGCAGAATCAAAATACTCCTTCTAAACCAGTACGCCTGAATGAAGGATCAACTGTTTCAAATGTGAATGTCCCATCTGATATCCCCGGCAGAGTTCTTACCTCTTAAAACCAATTGACGATTCTTTCTCCCCCACAGGGTCTACCTCTCCTAAGCAAGACAAGCTCTGGTATCTTGAACCATTGGTACTTCTTTTTCCCCCGTAGTGGCCGAGTATCCAGTCGTGTTCATCCACTAGTCTGTATGTCGTGTCAGTTTTGTCAGCATAAACATACATACATCATGCATATTTGATTCATATTCATATTCATATTGCATTACTATCACTTTGGTCATATTTGTCCCCAAGTGATAATGTCCTCCCGCCACAAGATTGACAGTTTTTTTCTCATCAGGAAATGTATCGTCTGAGCGATTTCTCCCCAGTTTATTTCTGGATTTGAGCCAGTCCAACTTGATCCTTTGAAAGGCAAGGAGACACTCGACAGACGCCACTCTTCACCATTGAAGATGATATTTTCGCTTTCCCGGATTAAGGAAAATCCCCAGAGAAAGCCTCTTAACCGAAGACTCGGAAATACATCAGTTTTTCTCCTCAAGAAAGTCGATGTTAATAAAGTCGTCAGCACCTTAAATTTGGATCACATCACATGGCATTTCTCCTAGAAGAACTCGAAGAAAAGTATGATGTAATATCCCCAAGCAAAAAGCAATATCTCAAGAGACTCGTTTTTCCCCAGTAGGTCGACAAATGGCATCTCCAATGGAGAAGTTTACACACCTCTGCAGTTCAGACAAATGGGTACCCACAGCAAGTCTAACCTCAAATCTTTTCCATCAAATGGCGTCTCCCCAGTATAAAACTCGGTGAGAAGTTTGATGAAGACCGCTACACATAGTGTCCCTTGTCAAAGAATAAATTCGACAAGAAGAAACTGAGACCAGTTCCGTGGCTGAAGAGCAGGATCGAGGGGAAGTTTATTTCAGAAACTGAGACCAGTTCTGTGGCTGAAGACCAGGATCGAGGGGAAGTTTATTTTAGAAACTGTGACCAGTTCTGTGGCTGGAGACCAGGATTGAAGGGAAGTTTATTTTAGAAACTAAGACCAGTTCCGTGGCAGGAGACCCGGATCGAAGGGAAGTTTATTTCAGAAACAGAGACTAGTTCTGTGGATGAAGATCAGGATCGAGGGGAAGCTTATTTCAGAAACTGAGACCAGTTATGTGGTTGAAGACCAGGATCGAGGGGAAGTTTATTTCAGAAACTGAGACCAGTTCTGCGGCTGAAGACTGGGATCGAGGGGAAGTTTTACCCTTTTCTAAGTATCGTTACTTAGCAAAAGAAGATGGACGAGCAAACTGCCATTCATAACCACCGTCAAAATTTTGGGTATTTCGATATTTAATCCTCTTGCACCCTGAATGTCTGAATACCTTTGCCATTCACACCTTCAGGTTCAACAAGATTAAATAGGGGCATCTATCATACCCCAAATTTTGACTACCAAGATTCCCCATCATTGTGCAAATCATCACCACAATATGGATGTATTTTCATGCCACATCAATCTCCTTAAAGATAGTTGAGCATTCACCACAATCAAGAATTAGGGTTTTAAGCCCTCTCAGAGCACTTAGACAAAGGATCAATCAATAAATGACATGATCTTCAACTTTTCTAACCTCTCAAACACCCATAAAGTATCAAGAGGTCTCCCATATCAAGAATTAAGCACAAAGTTGCAACATTCCAAGTGGATCAAGCCTCAAGGTCACCAGTGCCACCAAATTAGGGTTTTGGTCGACTAAGGCCTCCAGATGGAAATTTTCTTCTGGGCATGAGCCAATGCTTCAAAGTATAACCCAAGATACTCCAAGGAACCTTATGAGTCCCATCATCAAGTCAAAATAACCTCATGGGATGCATTCATAAAAAAATCAGGAATTAGGGTTTCTTGACCAGATTCACCCCTAAGTTGACTTTTGAGGAAAGACATGAACCTAAACCTCAAGACATGGTTTGAGGACCTCAAATACACCACATTGATCCATTTACAACAATGGATTGATCCAAGAAGCTTGATTCACAAGTTTCGTTTTCATCTGGACCACAATTAGGGTTTTGAAGAAAAAAGTCAACTGTACCTTTGACTTTTGACCGAGACATGTTCCCAAACCTTGGGACATGGTTCAAGACACCCTAAAACACCTATGGAATCCATCCATTAGGTTTTAATTAGGTCAAGGACTTGATTTCGTAAAGGATTACACAGTTTAGAATTCATCTGATAAAAAGTCAACTGTGCCCAAAATCAAGTTTGACTTTTTGGAATTTTTCACAAATATGGTTCCCCTAAGTCAAAAACAATGTTAATGTATGGTTTTGATCATCATTCATCAAGAAAAATCACGAAAAGTGATGTTTCTTGCAAAAGGGGCAACCATGAGAAACCAAAATGTTTCTAAGTTATGGAACAAAAGTGATTTTGTACCAACTTTGCATGGTCATAACTCCTAAACCACAAGGCCTTTTTATCCCATCCAAAGCTCAAATGAAAGTTCATCTTACATACTTCAAATATGTCAACTATATCTCATTCCAAATCCTCATGGATTTTGAGTTATGGATTGATCAAAATCACAAAAAATGGGAAATGGCCACTTTTTCCAACACTTAGATAAATTTTCAACAAGTCAGAATCTGTTCCACTTTTTCCAAACTTTAAGGCCATTTTTCACCTTGATCCAAGCTGAACCAGGTCCATTTATGAACATCAAAGTTAAAGTATGTCATGAGAGCTTTCCAAAATGTCCAAGAACTCAATCAAACTCCATTTGAGCTAGGAGTTATGGATCTCACAAGTTGCCTAAAAACAAACTATTTTTTTGACAACATTTGGTACAAACTTGCATCCCACGATTCCTTAGAATAATTTTGGGCACTTTGATCATTCAAATTCTGTCCAATTACAACACAAATGAATGAGGGATCTGATCCATAACACAAAATGCCAAGAACCTAGCCTTCCATGTGCAAAATCATCATGAAAGGAATCTTGAAATTCAAATTTGGCATCAAGCATTAAAGTGATGCATTGAGGTGGCATGAATGAGCCATAAACCAGTCCAATTGAGTCAAGACATATCCAAACATCGGAGGACCTAAACCTGCAAAGCTTGGCTCAAGTCAATGGCTAGAGAAGACTTTGACCAAAGGACAAAAGCATTCAATACAATCTGATCCAAGCCTCCATTCAATATTCCTTGCAAAACAAACTTCCTTTACTATAAATAGAGGTCATTTCTGGTTGATCAGGGCACCCCAAAACATTACCACACATGTTTTCTTGCATTTCACTCTTCACTTCCAAAATTCAAAATGTTTGACATGTGAAAACTTGATTTTGAGATAGAGAGCATTTATGTCCAAACCAATGACGCAAACACCTCACATACATCATATGTAAGTGATCCAAACACTAAAACAACATCTGGAACATCAGAATCACAAAGTGGTATCCCATTTGCTCAAGTTCAAAAACCTTCTGCAGAAGGATTCGAGCTGGTCAGACCAAGAAGTTTCCAACCACTTCAAGCATTCAAACACATTCCTTGGAACCTAAGGAAGTTGTCCAGATCTCTCAAACACTTCAAAAACACCTACAACTGAGAATTCTAATTTCTCTTGCACAAGTAAGTTTGACACTCTCAAACTCTATATTCCATGCATCATAAATGTTATTTCAAGTTACCATCGTGATTCTGCATGTATGTAGAGTAATAACCCTCAATCAATTGCCATGAATCAATCGTGTATGGAATTTCATATTAGTTTGTGCAAATTAGGGTTCATCTGGTTCGTGCATGATAATTCTCTCCATACTTAATTTAAATGAAATTGAGTAATACCATCTTGTTCCTTATTCAAAAGCGAGCAAGTTTGATGTTTACTTCATCCAATTCCATTAAGAAACAAGAGAGATTTGATTGATTTTACATCTGGTGGAAAATCGAAGAAGATGATGTTCTTCGCGTGTTTTTTGGATTTTTCAAATATTTGAATTATTTAATTAATTTTGATATTTTCTTAATTGTTTTGAAAAATTAATTTCTCTATGAATTTTAATGTTTTTGAATTGATTCTTTTTTTCAAAATTCATAAAAATGTTAAATTATTTTATTTTACAAAAAAATCCATTTTATATTAATTATTTAATATAGTTAGAATTTTTGTAATTAATTTCATTTTTATTTGTTTTAAACATTTTAAAATGAAATTCTCACTTTGATCTTTTCATTCCAAATGAATTTCAATCTTTCATGTGATTAAACATGATTTTTCAAAATATTTTTCAAAGTTTACAACTTGTTTTTAAATATATTTGATATTTTACATCATTTTTTATTTAATTTCCTTTGAAAATTATATCTTTTAAATTCAAAATTAGGGTTTCCTCTAAATTTTGATTTTTCAAACACTTTTGGGCCTCTAATAGAGTGTAAGACCCATCCCTTGTTGTACAAAACATTTTTTGGGCCTCAGTCATTGTATAAGTCCCAGTACGTTAAGAAATCTCTACGCGATCGTCGTTTTCAAAACATTTTAACCTGGGTCTCCCCTTGTGTTGTGAGCCTCATTCTCTTTTCTTTTAATACTTTTTGGGCCTCTAATAGAGTGTAAGACCCATCCCTTATCAAATATAATAAATTTGGGCCACAGTCATTGTATAAGTCTCAGTACGTTAAGAAATCTCAGCGCGGTCGCTGTTTTCAAAATATTTTAACCTGGGCCTCCCCTTTGTGTTGTAAGTCCCATTTTTCTTCTTTTTAAAACTATTTGGGCCTCTAATAGAGTGTAAGACCCATCCCTTGTACATAAATTAATTTTTGGGCCTCAGTTATTGTATAAATCCCACTGTGTTTTCTAAAACCGCGGTGCGATCGTCGCCTTTTAAACAAAATCATTTTGGGCCTCCTTTGTGTTGTAAGTCCCATCTTTCTTTTTCAAACATTTTTTGGGCCTCTAATAGAGTGTAAGACCCACCCTTTTTGTAAATAGAAACCTTTTTGGGCCTCGGTTATTGTATAAGTCCCTATACGATTTTCAAAAACAACGGTGCGATCACTGTTATTATTGGGCCTCTCATTGAGTTGTAAGTCCCATCTCTTGTATAAAAATAAACTTTGGGTCTCTAATAGAGTGTAAGACCCAACCTCTTTTGTAAATACAATTTTTGGGCCTCAGTCATTGTATAAGTCCCGGTACAATTTTCAGAATAATAGTACATCGCTATTTTTCATCTGGGCCTCTCCTTGAGTATAAGCCCCAATTTTCTTTTTAAACAACTTTCCCTTTTGAATTAGGTTCAAATTTATAGTTGTTATCAAAACTTTCTTTAATTTCTTGAATAACTAACCATACAACTGTGTTTATAACACTGTAAACTTGCTCACCTGTAAGTTCTATCAGCTTTCTTTTACATACTTCTTTATATATATTTCATCTATATATATATATGCTTGTATATTACTTGCTTAGAGTTTTCCCAACAATTAGGTCTAGGATTAGATCAAGCCAGTGGTCACTCTTTCAACACAGTCAAAACTAGTTCCCCGTAGGAAATTCCAAATACAGTCTTGCCTCCTCTTGGGCTTATACAATATGGAACAGAGAAAGGCATTATTCCTGGTGAAACTTTTCTCAAGACTGTCACTATCTAGAAACTTGTCTAAGAAATTCATTTCCCCCAGAGAGGATTAATTCCCGGTGAAACCTTTCTTGAACTTTTCTTAGGTTTAGACCCACAGACTTCCTAAAAGCATCCCCAGCCTCCTCTTAGGCTTTGTACAAGGACCCTCAGGCTTCTTAGAAGTTCTCATGCCTCCTCTTGGGCTTAATACAAGGAGCCAAAGACCTCTTACAGGTATAGGACATAACCTAGTCATCCTTTGTTAGAGCAGTCCTCCAAAGAGTCAAAACATCAGACCAATTTAGGGTTGATTCTTATCCCTTAAAACACCAGCCTCCTCTTGGGCATCATACAAAGATAAACCTTTTCATACCATTAGACTTGGACAGTCTCACCTCCTTTTGGATCTCAAGAAACCCTCAAGTTTCCTAAAAAACATAGAAATAACCCTGATCATTTCATCAATACACCAGCATAGTTTAAACCCTTACTTTAAAATTTCCCCAGCTAGGGTCAACTTACCATCAATACAATACTAACAAAATCAGAACCTCAAGGTCTCTGATACCTCAACTCTTCTGTAATCCTCAGCAAGAGTTGATTCCCCAATTTGGACCTGTCTTTGGATCTCAATAATCCTCAGCAGAAGTTAGCCTCCTCTTAGGCTTTATATAAGAAATTCCCCAACCAGCCTCCTCTTAGGCTTTGTATAATGATTTTCCCTCAGCCTTTTTCAGCCTCAATCTTGGGCTTTATACAAGACAGATAAAATATTCTTAACTGAGTCAGTCAAATTCTTTTAGCCTCAATCTTGGGTTTTGTACAAGACAGATAAAACTCTCCCCAGGGAAGTCAATCCTTTTAGCCTCAATCTTGGGCTTTGTATAAGACAGACAAAAACTTTCCCCAAATGAGTCAAATCCTTTTAGACTCCTCTTAGGCTTTGTATAATGATCTTCATAAGCAGAGTCAATCTTCTTTTAGCCTCAATCTTGGGCTTTGTACAAGACAGATAAAACCTCTCACCAGTAGAGTCAATCCCCTTTTAGCCTCAATCTTGGGCTTTGTACAAGACAGATAAAATATTTCCCCGAAAAAGTCAATGTTCAACCTCCTCTTAGGCTTTGTATAATGATATCCCCAAAAGAGTCAGACTCTTTTCAGCCTCAATCTTGGGCTTTATACAAGACAGATAAAAAATCCCTAATAGAGTCAACCTTTTAGCTTCAACCTTGGGCTTTGATCAAGGCACACATAAAACCACAAATCCCCTCAGAGGAAATCAACATTTCTCTCTAGGAAGACATTTCTCTGTACATCACATGTCAAAACAGAAAATCAAACAAACCTAATCCCAGATAACTGCTGTAAGTGACACACTTGTTGATTCAGAAATCCAAGCTGTGATCCCTCTCTTATCCTGGTAAACTTCCTATTTCATCTAACAGTTGTAAGTCGAAAGGTTATGGATTATTTACATCCAATCCCATGTCCCTTTCTTAGCATGAAAGATTCCTAGGGAAAAATGGCATTACTCAACACTGAGTTAAAGTTTCCTCCTTCAGGACAAATCCATTATAAAGGAAATTATGGCATTGTTGGATTCACATATCCCAGTTAAAGTAATTCTCCTTTATAATTAGTTACCCAACAACTGTGATGGACAACTTTCAGTCAAATCCTTTAGCTTCAATCTTGAGCTTTGAACAAGATACAAATAACTCATCTAGCTTCAATCTTGGGCTTTGAACAAGACACCAAACATCTTTCCTCCCATAGAATAGGAGGAACTACGATTGCTTGGATTTCCCTGTTTTCTTTAACGGGAATACGTAGGCATAAGATTGCGAAATCTTAGCGAGCACACTAATCAAAAACTTTAGGTCCAGTACCTTACCAAAAACATCAAAAAAAATCCAAAAACAACAAAAATACTCTCTCAAACATTCCTGTTGCGGTGAAAATTGGATAACAAGCTATTAATTAACTTGCATCATTTTCTTTTACAACCGACTTTGATTTATCCAAAGGAAAGGTTCAAGATCGTTAGAAAAACCTAAAGGGGGTAAGATCTAAGGTTCGGGGGTTGGTTACGCCTAGGGAAGGTATTAGCACCCTAAACGTCCGTAGTACTCTGCGGGAACCTCTTGTTCTACTGTTATCTTACGTTTACTAAAGGTTCTATGCTAAAGGTTGAAACCCTAGGGGTTAGTATCTAAGTATACTCGATAAAGCATCGCACTTTACGCCTACGTATCCTCGGGAATAGAATCAGAGTATGCGTAGTTCTACTTCTACTGAACTATTGACTATGGTCAATATTCAGAGGGGAAATGAGTACAAGCTCATTGTAGAGTTTAAGAAATCTCTAAGTCTAGTTGAAATGAACCTATGTTATGTTTTAGTTAGTAGGGAAAGTGATGATTCATTATGATGAATATCACTAAGAGTTTAAGAACTCTCTCCTAATGCTAGTGGTAATTTCTATGGCTCTGATGAGGCCAAAAAATGAAGTTTCTCCTAAGAGGTTACTTAGGTTAAGGTGGGGGGTCATGACTTTAAGAGTCAACATTAGTCACCTTCCTTTGGAATGGGGGGTGAAACAGTTGATAATATAACAAAAGATAAAAGACATGATAAAAGATAAAACATTGATACAATATGATGAGATGAAAGCAATACAAGCATGAGGATGGCAAGATGCTTCATGATAAAGTATCGATAAGATGAACATGATCATTATAAGGACATATCAATATGTTTCAATCTTAAGGAAGACAAACATATAGAATACTCACAAAGATAAGGAGAATGATATTAATTAAGGATACAATTCACATTAAAGTCAAGTATATGATAAATCAAGCATGGATGGATTAATTCAACACTTAAACAAACCATTAGTGAAATAACAATCATAAGATCAACAAAAAAATGCTCATAAATAAATGTTAATAATTAGTCCAAGGTGATAAACAAATAACAATTAACAACACCATTAAAATTAACAATACAATTAAGATACATATTGATAATTAAAAATTTAAAGGATAACAATTAACAATACCAACTAACAATTAAAATCAAAATACAAATTGATTAACCAAGTTCAATTATGAGAAAAATCATGAGCAAATACTCGACAATTTAATCAAATACACAAAGATATAAAACTCAAATTAATAATAAATTATCTTAAATAAACATTTAAGAAAATAAAATAAATAAAACATTTTTGAGTTAAAGTGGAAGGTGAGTTTTTTTAAAATAAAATAAAAATGGAATGTTTTTGATAAGATTTAAAAATAAGAAATAAATAAGTAAATGATAATTGTTAATTAAAAGAGAAAAAATGCTGGGGGGTGTATCAGGTAATTGGATTAGTCAAAAGAGTAAAGGGTTGAAATTGGGCCCAGAAACTGGGGTGGCAGCAGTAAATTAGGGCGCAAGGCCCAGGAGAGAAAAAAAAAGAGAACCAGGCGAAATAAGAAGGAAAAAAAACAAAAAGGGTTGATCCAAGGATCGAACCCAGGCGTGGTAGGTGAATGGCAAAGGCAGTGCATGTGTGTGACCGTTGGGGCGGCGTGTTTCATCCAACAAGTATATGCTTCTATTACATAATAAACCATAACAAACCATGAAAATATTAAATGGAAAGAATTCATGCGCACATGGAAACTGGACATAATAACATGTATATCAATTGGTCAGGTATCATTAAAGCACGCTACAAGACAAAATCAAATTGAGCAACCAATCAACACGCACGCATGGGTTTTGAAGCATGCAGAAACATAAAAACCAAACGTATTGCAATTGAAACAACAGCAAAACATCATCAATCTTCAAACTCACATACAACCTTCAAATCACAACCAAACATCGTGAAGTAAAATATCATTTTTGAAGCATTCAAAACAAAGAACAATAATACACCCTCATCTGGACAAAATAATGACCCTATTAAGAACAAAAAGCAAGAGCAAAACATGGTCCAAAACTGAAACTCAGTTTAAGAAAAGGTGATAAAACCAAATTGTTTTCAAATCTGACCCAACATGCTTGTTTCAAAACTTAATCAATCAACATGTAATATGCCAAACCAAAACTTCATAAACTTTATTCATACGATGACATGAACAAAAGTTAATAGTTTAAAACTCAAACATTTTGAAAATAGCATCTAACAGGTTGGTTATAGCATCATACAAGTTAGCCTAGTGTCCAAGTGTAGATTTCAGTCATGCATACATGAATATCATCCATAACAAACACATATATCTCAGCCAAAATTAATAATGCACAAGAACAACACACCTTAGCAGCATATTATTATAAAAGTTAACACATATCATACATTCAAAGATCATCTTGATAGTGTTCATACGATCAAAACCCAAAACCAACCCATAATGTCACACATTCTAACATGGATTCATAGTTGGTGTTTATGATATCATTCCAGGGTAATGTAGAAGCAATATGTGAACATGTATAACATTAAACCATACAAACCCATAAATATGATGGTGACAATCCTAGATACGAGTAGATAATCAAGGGCATGGAAAAAAGATGAAACCAAAACATTCAGCACTACATTATCAATGGCTGACAGTGTAAAGAGAAAACATGAACCTTCCATTATCATACACACATCCATTTCAAACTCACATGCACAACAGACAACATGATAGTAGTAACAAAACATCACTTAGACATTCATTCATATGAACCAAACACAATATTACAAACCACACACATTGAAGATAACCAAACGAGCCAACATGCATTTCAACACAAACTCAAACATGATAAACATCAAGGTTAGTAGGTTCCTCATACATAGATCACAGTAAACATAGTTATTCATTTCAACATATATTAACAAGTTTCCAATAGAAGCAAACATGTAATAAACCACAAACTCCTGACCTCCCACACACGATATCATGGACAAGCATTTAGTTAAAACTCAAATGAGTTGGAATAACACCATATAGCCAGCATACATTTAAACTATCAATTCAAACAATCTCAAAGCATTACATGGACATGGCAGAGGCATTAAAGACAAATACGTATAGACATGGCAGTATAAGAACAAACTTCCATTCAATATATTCTAGCATCATACGACAATATTAGTACCCTTAAACAATCAAACTATCAAGAGACACCAATATCAATCTATTAAGAATGGCAGTCTCAGGAAACAACACATAAACCAACATTATCTCAACATGCCATTAAGAGTAGGAGTTCAATCAACATAATCAATATGGTATTTAACTGGGCTTGTATATGTGAGCATGATATTATGAACAAAAGCCAAGAGAAACCATCATTCAAAAATGGAAACGTAGCAACAACAAACCTCAACAACTTAATAACATGTTGTGAACCAACCACACACCAGAATGAACATAAAATGATATGAATACCAACCATGCTTAGAACTCCAATAAAACATCAACTGACCAGCCTATGCATACTATGATTTACATACGATAAAATATTGAGATTATCATGTCCAGTACGCATATATTCAAAGCAACAATCATCTTCATATGGTTATTCATGTTAACATGTGTTCTTATCATGGAAAAACAACCTCACACATTCATTATGGCAGCCATGAGAGAAGTAAATATATATGTTCAAGAAGTTAACAAGTTTTTATCAAAGACAAACTTAACATAACAATATGCATATCATGAACATTCAAAACTTAAAACAGAAAGAGAAATGATCTAACATGCAGACAAGATGTATTCAACATAGTATGATAAGCATGATAAATGGAAGTCTTGAGAAACTTACCTAGTTTCCAAGCAAGTAGCAAGAGATCCTCTCCTTTCCTAGCTAGCTCGTGAGCTTCTCCAGAGAACAAGTTTTAGAGTGGTTTTTGTGTTGTTTGTTAGTGAGAAATGAATGGAAGAAGGGTGCCTTTTATAGGGAAACAAGATGGTCCATAGCCTTGGTGATACATGGTGCAATGACTTTGCACAAAAGAGAAAGATCAAGCGTGGAGATATGAAGTGGGGCTGTTCTGAACCAATCTCATAGAGCCAAGTGATATCCCTTCTTTTACTTTTTAGGTCAGAAAAGTGTAGTATGTTTTGGATTGCAACTGATGGTTTTCTCATGTACACGAGGGATGGTTTTGTTTGCTTGCAAATGTTAACATGAAAGTACAAAAGGGAAACGTATTTGGCAGCTTGTCACGCGGGTTTGTAGGAAAAGTGAAAGGTTGGAAAAGATGTGATGAGGGTCTCAGAATATACTTGGAGAGAGAGGATAAAATCAGTTCAAAATGAAGTATGGTTTGTGTGATGGAACTAGAATTGTGGACCCTCCTTTACCACATGATATCTTGCCATCCAAGAGTCCAAATTACATGCTTCTTGGTGCTTTAGAAAATAGACATTTCATACAACAACTCCTCTTTGGAAATTTGATTGAAATAAGCTCTTGAATTGTGATAAAATCACCCATAAAATCCTGTGCCAAAAATTGCCAAAAAAGAACTTAGAAAAATTCTAAGTTATAGAAATTTGACAATTTGAAGTGCCTATCTTTGGAAGTCCATAACTTGAGAATGGCTTATCCCATTGAGATGTTCCACATATGGCTGGAAAGCTCTCATCATGCTATACAACCTTCATTTGGGACCCAAGTCTTGAATCCAAATGGAAATGGGTGAAAAATGAGGTTAAAGTTAAGAAAGAGTGTGGTGAAAAGTGCTGAAAATTTTCTAAGTGTTTAGTCAAAATGTCTTGCAAGCTTCATAACTCAAAAACCAAGCATTTTTGGACAAAAAGTCATATGGAACAAATTGAAGTTCTTGAAGAGAGCTTTCCAATGAGATTTGAGTTACTCCAATTGGGTGTGTGGTTTAGGAGTTATGGTCACTTCAAATTATGCTATTAGGGGAAAAATATCACAAATGACACCTTTCTTGGTCAAAACCCTACTTCTCTTGCAAGATACCTCATGAAACTTGATGTGGATAATTTGAGTACCTCATTAGATATTATATGATGATTAAAACCATTGACACTTCATTTGAACCAAAATTCCAAAGGATTAGGGTTTCAGTCAAACCCTAATTTTGACTGTGAATGCACTGAGGTCAAATCTTGTAGACTTGCTCCTTCTTTCTCACTTAAAGGTCTTAGGAGACTCTTGAGGATGTTGATAAACCAATAGAATCAAGAATTATGGTTTGGGAGTTCATCTTGATGAAAATCAAAACCATTGACTGATAAGTGTCACAGAAACCCTAATTTGGAGGCACAGTGAGGCTGAGGCTCAAACTTCTCTTGTTGAGGACCCATAGATCTTGGATTCCTATTGAATGATGTCTCTTGTATGTAGATGACCTTAGGTGGTAAGTGAACCACACAAATCTTGACTTGATAGAGCCAATTCTTAGTGATTTCTTCAGAGCAAAACCCTAATTCCAAAGTTCTTGCACTGGAGATCTTTTGTTGACTTGACTTGCTTCAAAACAACTTGTGGAGCTTCATGGTGATATGTAAACCTAATTTGAACACAAAGAAACAAACTACAAGATATGGGTTAGCTCAAACAATGCAGAGATGCTCCTAAGATGCACAAAAGCTGGATGACATCTAAGGGTAAAAATTTAGGGTACAACAGTTGCCCCTATTTAAATAGCTTCACCAGATGGCACAAGGAACGGAGATTCCAGGGGCATCGAGGTGAAAGGTATTTAAATATAGCAAACAAAAAATTTTGCCCTTAGATGGAATTTAAATGCTAAGGACAAGCGACAGACATACAAATGCTGACATGCCATGAACTTCTAAAAAATGATGATATGATGCCAGGAATGCAAAAGATGCACACAGACCAGACACCAGGGACAAACAGGAAGCAAACACACAAGATAAGCTTCGTCGGGGAAAGACGAAAGGTAGTATCCACAAGAAAAACTCATTGGGGATACAGGCTAACAAACGAAAAAGACTCACTAGGGAGACTCCAAAGAAACACTGGGGAAAAACCAAAAAAAAATCTCCACTGGGGAAGAAAAAAATTCGGGGAGATAAACAACTGGGGACAAAACAAAACCCACCCTCTTCCTGGGCACGAAACCAGAAATAAAACCTGATCACTAGGGATTAGCCTAAAAAGACAGACAACCAAACGAAGACTTCCTGGGGATTCTTATACCGAAGAGTTCAAGATGGGATCTTCAAGAAAAGCCAGGAAGATAGAGACAAACTCTGCGCACCAGATAGAAGTCTTATAAGGTTGAAGAAATTTGTTCCAAGAAGCTTAACTTAAAGCAATTTTCAGAAAATCCAAGGTAAGGGTTCAATGTCCGACATGATTCGAACAAGAACGGTTTTTAAAACGAGAAGACAGTGCTTGACACGATTCAAACACAGTTTAAGTTCAAGTTCGACATGATTCGAACAAGAACGGTTTTAAAATAAAAGGCAGTGTCCGACACGATTCGAACAAAGACTCTGTTCAGGTTTGACATTATTCAAACAAGAACAAGTTTTAAAACACAAGACAATGCTTGACATGATTTAAACAAGGTCCAAGTTCAAGTTTGACACGATTCAAACAAGAACACACAAGACAATGGTTGACACGATTCAAACAAAGTCCAAGTTCAAGTTTGACACGATTCAAACGAGAACACACAAGACAATGCTTGACACGATTCAAACAAAGTCCAAGTTCAAGTTTGACACGATTCAAACGAGAACAGTTTTAAAACAAGAGGCAGTGTCCAACATGATTCGAACAAAGACTCTGTTCAAGTTTGATATGATTCAAACAAGAACAAGTTTTAAAACACAAGACAATGCTTGACACGATTCAAACAAAATCCAAGTTCAAGTTTGACACGATTCAAACGAGAACAGTTTTAAAACAAGAGGCAGTGTCCGACATGATTCGAACAAAGACTCTGTTCAGGTTTGACACGATTCAAATAAGAACCAGTTTTAAAACAAGAAGACAATGCTTGACACGATTCAAGCAAGGTCCAAGTTTAGGTTTGACACGATTCAAACGAGAACAGCTTTACAAAATCTTTAATGTTAAACTTCTTGGGGAACATCAAAAGGTTTTAAAGATTCAAATCTGGCGCGCAAAGGTTAAGACCGAACAAGCACAACACAAAGCAAACCGGGAATGTCTTTACTTCACTGGGGAAATAAAGACATGCACAACAAAAGACCACAAGCAAAGCAGAGCACAAAAATGCAAAGATGCTAGGGTATGATGCATATGCTTAGCTATATGCTAGAAACGACGCGAACGACGCAGAACAGGAAAGAAGAAAGGATGACACAAGCCAACACCCTAAAATCCAAACATCAAGGATAACCGGGATAATCTTCTTTTCACTGGAGATGGCAGATCCATGCCAAAAATACAATACTATCTAATTCTTCTTGCATAAATTTGATTCCAAAACGTCTTAATTCCAGAGTAAGACTTAGTTTATCTTTGGGTTTTCTTAGAAATTGCAACATTTTCGTTTTCAAAAATCAAGTGAAAATGACAAAGTTTTGCAAAATAAAGATGATAGCGTATTAAACAAGAAGATGGTTCAATAGCTGGTATTCATTTGAAAAATGGTGACTTGCCAAATAGCAGAGTCCCATGAAATATTACAAATGCAACAAAATGGCAATTTAGCAAAGGTTACATTGTATTCAAATGACCAATAACCCTAATGACTAATGACTCCAGTTGTAGCAAAACTTGAGCTTCTCTGGGGATTCCTGGATACCGGTGAGGTGTCCTTGTCTTAAGCACAATACTTCCGCACCGAATCAGCATTCACAGGGTGCGCAAGCTGTTCACCGTCCATAGTTGTAAGAAACAATGACCCTCCTGAAAACACTGTCTTGACTACGAATGAACCTTCATAATTGGGTGCCCACTTCCCACGGGCGTCTCTTTGCGACGGCAGAATCTTCTTAAGTACCAATTCGCCTACTCGGAATTCCCGAGTGCGGACCTTTTTATCAAATTCTCTCTTCATCTTCTTCTGGTACAACTGACCATGACACATGGCTGTCAGGCGCTTCTCATCAATTAGATTCAGCTGATCGTATCTTTCTTGAACCCATTCAGCTTCCTCAAGCTTTGTTTCCATCAGTATCCTCAGAGAAGGTATCTCAACTTCTATAGGGAGGACAGCAACATTCCATATACCAACGAAAAAGGGGTTGCCCCTGTTGATGTTCTGACTGACGTTCTATATCCATGTAGTGCATATGGCAACATTTCACGCCAATCCTTGTATGTTTTGACCATTTTCTGAAGAATTTTCTTGATATTCTTGTTTGCAGCTTCGACCGCTCCGTTCATCTTCGGACGATACGGTGAAGAGTTATGGTGCTCAATCTTAAAGTTATCACACAATTCCTTCATGGTTTTGTTATTCAAATTGGTTCTGTTGTCAGTTATGATTCTGCTCGGAATCCCATAACGACAAATGATGTTGTTCTTAATGAAGCGGGCAACTACTTGCTTAGTTACGTTAGCATAAGAGGCGGCTTCCACCCACTTGGTAAAGTAATCTATAGCCACCAAAATGAAGCGATGCCCATTAGACGCTTTAGGCTCAATTGCCCCAATCATGTCGATGCCCCACATAGAGAACGGCCAGGGCGATGATAGCACATTCAACAGAGTAGGAGGAACATGCATTTTGTCCGCATAAATCTGACATTTATGGCATTTCCTAGCGTACTGGATGCAATCAGTCTCCATAGTTAACCAATAGTATCCAGCCCTCAAAATCTTCTTAACCATGGCATGTCCATTGGCGTGAGTGCCAAATTCTCCTTCATGAATATCATGGATCAGCAAGTCTGCTTCTCTCTTATCGACACATCTTAACAAAACCATATCATGATTCCTTTTGTACAGTACACCGTTTCTGATGAAGAACTTGGCTGACAATCTTCGCAGAGTCTTCTTATCAAGAGCGGAGGCATAGGCCGGATATTCTTGATTCTTTAGGAAGTTCAAAATGTCATGGAACCGAGGTTTGCCGTCTGATTCTTCTTCAATGGCCTGGCAGTAGGCAGGCTCAGTCCTCCTTCCAATACTGATTACTGGGTCTTCGTTGATAAAATCTAACTTGCCACATCGAAGCCAATGTTGCTAAAGCATCAGCCACATGATTCTCAGTACGTGGCATATGGCGAAAAGTTATCTCATCAAAACACTTAATCAACTCCAAAGCGTATGCCTGATAAGGGATAAGCTTCTCATCTTTTGTCTCCCACTCACCTCTGATTTGATAAATAACCAGAGCAGAGTCACCCATAACCTCAAGAAAGCAGATTCCAAGATCGATTGCAGCTTCCAGACCTAGAACGCATGCTTCATACTCAGCAATGTTATTCGTACACCCAAAATCCAATCTAGCTGTAAAAGGGGTGTAGCCACCTTCAGGATTAATTATAACAACACCTACTCCATGCCCCTTGTAATTGGACGAACCGTCGAACATCATCTTTCATCTATACTCAGCCCTGGGATCTTCTTCAGAACTTGACTCTTCACAATCTTTCACTGCCATAATATCCTCGTCAGGGAAATTAAATTTGAGTGGTTCATAGTCTTCAACTGGTTGATCGGCAAGATAGTCTAAAAGAACACTTCCTTTAATGGCCTTTTGAGTGACATACTGAATGTCATATTCAGATAATAACATGTGCCAATGGGCAAGTCTACCCGTTTGAGCAGGTTTCTCGAAAATGTACTTTATCAGATCCATCTTGGAAATCAACAAGGTAGTATGGCAAATCAGGTACTGTCTTAGGCGTTTGGCGGCCCAAGCCAGAGCGCAACAAGTCTTTTCCAGTAGTGAGTAACGGCTTTCACTGTCTGCAAACTTCTTACTCAGATAATAAATTGCATGTTTTTTCCGGCCAGTCTCGTCATATTGTCCCAAAACACAGCCCATAGATTCTTCCAAAATAGTCAAATACATAAAGAGAGGTCTTCCGGGAACCGGAGGAACCAGAATAGGAGGTTCTTGGAGATAACTTTTGAGCTTTTCAAAAGCCTGCTGACAGTCTGCATTCCATTCTACTGGCTGATCCTTACGGAGTAATTTGAAAATTGGTGCACATATTGGAGTCATGTTGGAGATGAACCTGGAGATGTAATTTAAACGGCCCAAAAATCCTCTGACTTGGGACCCGGTTTGCGGAGCTGGCATTTCTTGAATAGCTTGCACTTTATCTGGATCCACTTCAATGCCTTTCTGGCTAACAATGAAACCCAATAACTTCCCTGGCCTGGCTCCAAAGGTACATTTTGCAGGGTTTAACCTCAACTGATACTTTCGAAGTCTCTTAAACAATTTTAACAAATGGTCTACGTGCTCCTCCTCACTCTGTGATTTGGCTATCATGTCGTCCACATACACTTCAATCTCTTTGTGGATCATATCATGGAACAGGGTTACCATAGCTCTCTGGTAAGTTGCCGCAGCATTCTTCAATCCAAAAGGCATAACCTTGTAACAATAAGTACCCCACGGGGTAATGAAAGTAGTCTTGTCCATGTCGGCTGGATCCATTCTAATCTGATTGTAGCCTGAAAAACCATCCATAAATGAGAACATTGCGAAACGAGCCGTGTTGTCTACCAGCATGTCGATATGTGGTAGAGGAAAATCATCCTTGGGACTAGCCTTGTTAAGGTCCCTATAATCCACGCACATTCGTACCTTCCATTCTTCTTCATAACTGGAACAATATTAGCTACCCACTCTGGGTATTTGGAAACTGCTAAAAATTCGGCATCCAATTGTCTCTTAACTTCATCTCGTATTTTGAGGGCCATGTCAGGATGACTTCTGCGAAGCTTTTGTTTCACTGGCGGGCACTCAGGCTTGAGCGGTAACTTGTGAACCACAATATCTGTATCTAAACCAAGCATATCATGGTAGGACCAAGCGAACAAATCCACATACTCTTCAAGGAGTGAAATCAACTGCTGTCTAATTTCTGGCTTCAGGGATGCCCCAATCTTGACCTCTTTCTTCTCTTCCTCAGTGCCAAGATTGATGACATCCACCTGCTCTTCATGAGGCTGGAGATCCGTATACTGGTAGTCACACATATCTGCTAGATCCTTGGGTACCTCGTAATATTCCTCCTCCTCAGCTTGATAGACAGGGGAGTCGAAGTCAATGGTAATAGTGAGGTCATTGAATACAATGGGTTTATGATTCATTCTGCATGGTAGAATGACTTACATTATTAAAATGCACAACAATTCAAAAACATGCGAGATGAAGATGTTTTTTTTTTAAATTGCCAGTTTTAGAAACGGAATGCAATAAAGTAAAGACAACAAGAATTTTAGCAAAATGTCATTTCATTGATTGAGATATTGAAAACGGAGGCCCATACAAAATAATCCACTAGCTTTGGGCAATGCTAGGGAAATGAAAACAACAAATCAAAACAAGTTACTATGGTTTAGGGTACAAAGATGGGATCTCAATAGACTCCCAATTGCCTAATGCGCCTTCTTGGCAAAAAACCAAACGATCAATATCTTCCTCTTCTTCAGCACTTCCAATGATTGCATGGACTTGATGTCCATCTCTGACAAATGTCTCCTGCACAGTCTTTATCTTCATTCCTCTTTCTCTTGTACCTGAAGTAGCCTCATCTTCTGGAGTTGGTCTGTAACCCAACCCCTGGTGTCGGCTCCTCTTCTCAATCTCAATAACTTCACCCCAACCTGCGGGCACGCCTTCTCGAAGGGCAGACTGGATACTCTTATACGAAGCAAAGGATGGATATTCTGGGACCACTGGCTTCTCATTGTCGATCATAACTGCATTAGCTATTTCAAGAGCCTCGAACGAAGTTTCCAAAGCATCTTCGTCCGCTTCAATGTAACGAAACGAGGACAGGTTACTGACCATTAAGTCCTCCTCACCATGTATGATAACTAACTTTTCATCAGCCACGAACTTCATCTTCTGATGTAAGGTAGAGGTTACAGCACCGGCTTCGTGGATCCAGGGTCTTCCGAGCAAACAGCTATAGGCAGGGTTAATGTCCAGAACTTGAAACAGAACATTGAATTCCTGAGGTCCAATCAAAACCGATAGCTCAATTTCTCCCATCGCCGATCTTCGCGAACCATCAAAAGCTTTGACAATTAACGATGTGGGTCTCATGATCCCTCCTTTATATGTCAGCTTATCGAGGGCCCTCTTCGGTAAAATATTCAGGGAGGATCCTGTGTCTACAAGAACTCTAGCCAATGTGTCCTCCTGACACTTCATTGATATGTGCAGAGCAAGATTATGTTTTTGACCTGATTGGGTCAGTTCTTCATCACTGAAGCTGAGCGTATTGCATGCAGTAATGTTAGTGATAACATGATCAAACTGTCCAGCGGTAATATCCTGAGCTACATGAGCCTGAGCTAATACTTTCTGCAGTGCTGATCGGTGGACTGGTGAATTAATCAATAGAGATAAAATGGAAATTTTTTACGGAGTCTGGTGGAGCTGATCCACGACCCTGTAGTCACTTCTTTTTATTATTCTGAGAAATTCTTCATCATCTTCTTTGGAGATCACTTCTTTACCTTTGTCATTGACGGGTACATGAATACCACTTTCTTTACCGGACGCTTCTTTGTTCACAGGAGTACAAATCCTTCCACTCCTCATCATTCTTCCTGTCCCTACTATACTGGACACATTCTTCTCATCAGCCCCCACCTCTTTCCTTGGGACTGGTTCTTCTATAACGACCCCCACCTCTTTCCTTGGGATCATTTCCTCCTTATTCTCTCCACCTATAATGTCTTCGTAGATCCACGGTACCGCTTTGGTTCCTCTGAATCTGAATAGGACTGGTCTTGGGAAGTTATTTCGCCTGGCATAATTAACAGGAGAAACATCTTCAGGTTTGTTGAATCTTGGAACTGATTGTTTAAACACTGGACTCACGGTACTTGCCCCTGGATTGTTGAACACAGGGACTACTGATATATATTCTTCTCCATCAAACACTGGCACTTGCTTTGGCAAATTGAACACTGGTTCAATCACTGCTACTTTGCTTTCCTTTCTGAAAACCTGTAAGAAACCTTCATTAATCAATTGCTAAATATCATCTTGAACCAACTGACACCCTTCACTACTACCATCACACTCTTCACAACCACCATGGTAAACTTTGACCAAACCGGCGCTGAACAGCTTGGCATGAAACATTCTCAAGGGAGTTTTAATCTTTGCTGCATCTGAGACCAACACTTCATCACTCTCGTCTTCGATAGCATTAGCTGACCCATGTGTTGGCAAGGGGTTGCTCTTCACATTTGGCTGGCTATTAGCAAAAAACAGAATGTTCTTCTCTATCAAACTTTTCACTAGATTCTTTATTGCCAAACATCCTTCTAAATCATGACCCACCCCTCCTTGATGGAAAGCATAGGTTGCATTAGGGTTGAAGAACGGCATAGACTTTTTAGATGGTGGCCCCAATGGCCTAGTAACAATTAACCCTTGTACCACCAGAGAAGGATACAATGTTGTATATGTCATTGGTATGGGTGGAAAATTTGGTGTTACCGCCTGTCTTCTTTGAGGGTTATTTTGCTGTGGCGCTGGCTGCCTCGGCTGCTGGTAATTCTGGTTTTGATTTCTTGGCCACTGCTGCTGATTCGGTGGCTGAGGGATAGGAACTTGTTGCATTACCTGATGATTAAAAGTGGGTGTAACAGACGCCACATATGGTTGTTGTGTGAACTGCGTAGGGTAAATTGGTTGTTGAGGAAAATTGGGACCTGGTTATTGTTGAAAGAGAGATCGTTTCCATCTGGGACTTTGACTCTTTGACATAACAGCATTAGTCTCACCTTCTTTCTTTTTATGAAAATTACCCGGAGACTTCTTGACACTGTTACTAGTGGAACTATTAGGGGAACTGGTTATTTTTCCACTCTTCAAGCTTGCTTCTACTTTCACACCAATGGCAATAATATCAGAAAAGTTGGCACCAATATTACTGATCATCTTCTCATAAAATTCAGGCTTTACGGTGTCCACGAACCAATCAGCTAATTCTTTTTCTGTCAACGGCGGTTCAACCTGTGAGGCCGTCTCCCTCCATCTTTGAGCGTACTCTTTGAACGACTCGATGCTCTTTTGAGTCATAGTCAGCAGTTGTCTATGATCCGGAGCTAAGTCCAAATTATACTTATAATGTTTCACAAAGGCGTCCATTACGTCCTGAAAACACTTGATCTGAGACTGATCCAATCCTAGGTACCATTTTGCAGCGGCACCTTTCAGGCTATCTTGGAAACAGTGTATCATTAGCTTATCATTGTCCATGTATGCAGCCATTCTCCGGAGGTACATGACTAAATGCGCTTTGGGGCACGTAGCACCGGAATACAATTCAAAACCTGGCAGCTTGAACTTCGATGGAATTACCAGATCTGTAACCAAACACATATCCTTGAGGTCAGTACTGAAGACATTATTGCCTTCCATAGCCTTCAATTTCCTCTGCATAACCTCCACACTTGCTCTCAACTTCTCATTACGATCATCCTCTTCCACAGACATATTGTCATAATCAAGATGATGCGGGTTCTGAAAAACAGGTTGGAACTGGGTCTGCACCACAGGTGGAGCATAAGTGGGAATAGCTTGCTGATTCTCACCAAACAATGGCACGGCTTGCTGCGTAGACTAAGGAGATGTGGCTCGTATAAACTCAAATGGTATCCCTAGAGTATGGTTCACAACAGGTACAACTGGCGGCTCTACAGTTGTAGCAACGACCTCTGAGACTACAGTGACCTGTGTATCCATCCTTGCTCGTATAACACTTAAAGCTTCCATGATCTGCCCCATTCCTACTCTCAATTCACTGAGCTCGTCGTTAACCTGATCCAAATTCTCGCAGTTCTCAGACATTCTTCTTCTTCAAGCTTGTGCTCGGATGTTGTAACGATGTAGAGAATTCAGGGATACGGTTCTGGAGAAGACAAAACGACGATGAGACACAGAAGAATGCACATGCACATGCAAAGATGCAAATGAGGATGCACATGCAAATGCAAGCTAAACTATCAAGAAACCAAAGAAATTTTGCAAATAATATAGATAATAGATTCTTGATAAAACAAACTTCTTCATTCAAGGGTCTGACAAACATTACATCCAGAGCAGGGTATTCTCATACTCCAAGTACATAAGTAGAAATACATTAAAATGGAAAGGTACAACGGTAACATAAATGTCAACAATAACACTAGAAATTGAATCCGTCGGTTGATGATCCCTCTCCTCCATTGATTACTCTCATTATTTTGATGATACGCTCCTTTGTTTCCTCCTTTGTGAGAACCAATTCTCCTAACTCCTCCATCATCTTCTGTTTTGTCTTGGTAGGTGATTCATGGTGAGGACATGACTTCATCATTACACGAGCTATGTCACGAGACCATTGCAAATAAGCCTCTGTGACTGGGCATTCAGCTTTCCATAATTGTCTGTTAATCTGACGCCAAGCGCGCCTCAAACGCATCTTCATTTCAAAACCTCCCCTTTCATCATAGAACATCATCTGCATATCTTCTTCATTTGGAGTTCCTTCCTTCAGATGACCCGGCTGACGGCGTGCGATGACAGGGTTGTAATTGATACAACCGTTTCTTCCCATAAGAGGCACATTGGGGCAATCCCCACAGCTGTGGATTATGACAATTCCCTCATCGATTGAATCATACCATTCGATGTCGGTATGCTTCAGTTCCATCAGTTTTCTAGACCAAATCTTACAGTCCTCAACCTCCCAGAAAGTTGGATTCTTCGGTAGATAAGAAACGAACCACTTGTAAAAGAGGGCTACGCAACAAACAATTGGCCCACAGCCTCTTGTATATCTGGTCTGTATGGAATGGTAAACATCATCCAGCAGTGTCGGGACTGGATTTTTGACTGCAAAAAGTTGGATGGCTTGGGTGTCCACAAAGTCCTTGGCATTCGGGAACAGAAACAAACCATATATCATTAGTGCTAGAGTTGATTCAAACAATTCTTCACTTCCCCTATTTTTGAAGTACAGAGCCTTTTCCATCAAGAACTGGGTTGGCAACCCATGCTTTCCTCCCTTGTTGGTCAGGTTGGCTTGGATATCAGATAGTCTAATTTTGGTTACTCTGGCGATGTCTTTGGCAGAGGGCGCTTCTTCGATTCCAGAGAAAATGGGAGCTTCTCTGACTGGAATTCCTATCATGGCTGAGAACACTTCCAGGGTTGGCACCAACTGGAACTCAGGGAACACGAAATAGCGGTACGCCGGGTGATACAGCTGGACCAAAATTTCAAGAGGCCCCATAGTTATTGGTGTCTTCATTAGTGGTATGACACACCCATATCTGTCAGCGAAGGCCGACTGGTCTTCGATCATCTCTCCTAACCACAACAGACGCTCCACCTCCGGTAACTCGAGGAAATAAGGCCATACTCCCTTCCCAGTAGCATCCATTTCTACAAAATCTGCAAAACAAGATTAGTAACTTGATAGCTTAGAAAGAATGCAAAATGCAATGCAAAGTTTCATGGAATTCAGACGTTCGCAAAATATTGGAGAAATATCAAAAGACCTCATTCTCATTAAAATAAAAAGTGAATTACAATAGTTGATACACTTTCAAAAGTCCTAAACATAAAGCTAAATAAAAGCTAGAAAGTCCTCAGGAAATTCTCCTAGAAGCCTTGCGTTGAGTCTTCCGATTTCTTTCTCCATCTGATCTCTTTCTGCGACGAGGTTGTCAAGAATGGATTTCCAAGCGGGAGGTTGAGTGCTTGAGGAACTTGGATCTTCTTGGGCCTTTCTTTTCTTATAGGAGAGTAGCTTCTCATTCTTGGTCTGCAGTTGCTTTTGGAGTTCCAGATTCTCTTCAACGACCACTTGATACTTGAGTTTCCAGGCTTCTTCTGACCTTTGGGCTTGTCTTAGAGAAATCTCCAGCTCTTCTTCTTTTGTCATGAAGTACAACACAGGCTTTTTATTCAAAGTAATTGGCTCTTGTCTTTTGTAGGGCATTTTTAGCTCTATAGCTCTTCTTCTAACCCATTGGAGGTAGGGCTCCAAGGACACACATTTAGGTCTTCCCAAAGAACTTCTTCCTCTTTTGCGCTTGCTACCCCAAGCGTTCAAGATCAACTCCTTTTGTTCTTCGTTCTTGTCATATGTTTCAAAGTAAATACTTTCCACATGAGCACTGAGAGGTTTATCTTCCAAAGGATACCCTAATTGGCGGCGTGCCAATACAGGGTTGTAACTGATACCACCTTTGATACCAAGAAGAGGCACGTTACCATAGTTTCCACAGTTATCTATAATCAGGATTCCATCATACACCCTATTATACCAGTCAATATCTGCATGGGAGAGTGCCATAACTTTCTGAGACCACCATCCTTTCTTGGAATCCCAGAATGCGCCTGTCTTCGGTAGATGAGAAATAAACCATCTATACAGTATGATGACACAGCAAGTGATCTGTCTATTTTTATGAGTGTTTCTTGTATGGACTGAGTGATAGGCTTCAGCAAGTAAGGTAGGTACAGGATTCTGTTTTAGGAAAATCTTGATTGCATTTAGATCCACAAAGTTGTCAATGTTCGGGAACAAGAAGAGTCCATAAATGAGCAAAGCAAATACAACTTCAAAGGCATCCCTGTTGGAGTTTTTAGCAAAGTAACGAGCCTTTCCAATCAAGAACTTAGCAGTTAACCCCAAAATTCCTCCCTTAGAGGTTAAATTACTTTTGATGTCAACTAACTCCATATGAGTCTTCTCTACTATTTCTTCCTCTTTTGGATCCTCCTCGAAGATAAGAAACGGGGATTCATCCTTAATAGGCAAACCAACTATCTGAGAGTATTCCTCAAGGGTGGGTAAGAGCTGATAGTCAGGGAACGTGAAGCAGTGATATTTTGGATCGTAAAACTGAAGCAGAGTTGAGAGAAGTCCTTCATCAATAGTCTTCCTTAACAAAATCCACAACTTTCCATATCTGCTTAGGAATCCTTCAGGGTCTGTTAACAAATCTCCCAATTTCCTTAGGTCATCCAATTTGGGACTCTTGAAAGTGTATTTGATGGTGTTTCTTCTTGAGCTATCCATGATATTCCTCTGATATAAGAAAAGAAGTCTGAGTTCCATGAAACAGATGCATCATGAATGCTTATGCTACATGGATGTAACAAATACACACAGAGCACAAACAAACAAAGGCAAAAGGGGATAGGTTGAGCATGGAGCCAAGGGTTTACCCTTCCCATTGGTATGTTCTATTGGTTTTCACCTGCCGAACGGGGTTCTAAGAAGTTCCCAGGGTCTACAATACATCTTTCGGATTTTAAAGATTTCCCAGATGACTTGGTAATCGATAGAATTCTCAAGAGGATCTCGTCTGAGTGTAGTATCGCGTGATAACCAATTCAGAAATAGACTTCATCATGGTCTCCGCACTACATCTAAAAGGCTTAAGTTGGGTTTGGTAACTGCGGTTCTCAAAATCCCGGGCTCCTAGGTCGATAGTAGCACGCTTTCACGAACGAATTCATTCAACATAACTAGACTCTCGAGATGGCCTCAAGGATTCGACTCCCTCAAAGCCTCCTTGAATACCATCGTCCTATAATAAGTGTACACTCAAATCTGGGTATAGGATTTATCTCACTCACAGATATCATATCAACCCAAATTAAACAGAAAAAGGGTCAAGCAAGAACAGATATACAGATATATAAGCAAATATGACATACATAAGCATATACAAGTAAATAAGCAAACATGAATAACATAAAAAAACAAGTTGGCTTAACCCTCTTAGGAAAGGACCAGCAATAAGTCTAACTCTCCCCAGTGAAGTCGCCATTTCTGTTGCGGTGAAAATCGGATAACAAGCTATTAATTAACTTGCATCATTTTCTTTTACAACCGACTTTAATTTATCCAAAGGAAAGGTTCAAGATCGTTAGAAAAACCTAAAGGGGGGAAGATCTAAGGTTCGGGGGTTGGTTACGCCTAGGGAAGGTATTAGCACCCTAAACGTCTGTAGTACTCTACGGGAACCTCTTGTTCTACTGTTATCTTACGTTTGCTAAAGGTTCTATGCTAAAGGTTGAAACCCTAGGGGTTAGTATCTAAGTATACTCGATAAAGCATCGCATTTTACGCCTACGTATCCTCGGGAATAGAATCAGAGTATCCGTAGTTCTACTTCTACTGAACTATTGACTATGGTCAATATTCAGAGGGGAAATGAGTACAAGCTCATTGTAGAGTTTAAGAACTCTCTAAGTCTAGTTGAAATGAACCTATGTTATGTTTTAGTTAGTAGGGAAAGTGATGATTCATTATGATGAATATCACTAAGAGTTTAAGAACTCTCTCCTAATGCTAGTGGTAATTTCTATGGCTCTGATGAGGCCAAGAAATAAAGTTTCTCCTAAGAGGTTACTTAGGTTAAGGTGGGGGGTCATGACTTTAAGAGTCAACATTAGTCACCTTCCTTTGGAATGGGGGGTGAAACAGTTGATAATATAACAAAAGATAAAGACATGATAAAAGATAAAACATTGATACAATATAATGAGATGAAAGCAACACAAGCATGAGGATGGCAAGATGCTTCATGATAAAGTATGGATAAGATGAACATGATCATTATAAGGACATATCAATATGTTTCAATCTTAAGGAAGACAAATATATAGAATACTCACAAAGATAAGGAGAATGATATTAATTAAGGATACAATTCACATTAAAGTCAAGTATATGATAAATCAAGCATGGATGGATTAATTCAACACTTAAACAAACCATTAGTGAAATAACACTCATAAGATCAACAAAAAAATGCTCATAAATAAATGTTAATAATTAGTCCAAGGTGATAAACAAATAACAATTAACAACACCATTAAAATTAACAATACAATTAAGATACATATTGATAATTAAAAATTTAAAGGATAACAATTAACAATACCAACTAACAATTAAAATCAAAATACAAATTGATTAACCAAGTTCAATTATGAGAAAAATCATGAGAAAATATTCAACAATTTAATCAAATACACAAAGATATAAAACTCAAATTAATAATAAATTATCTTAAATAAACATTTAAGAAAATAAAATAAATAAAACATTTTTGAGTTAAAGTGGAAGGTGAGTTTTTTCAAAATAAAATAAAAATGGAATGTTTTTTATAAGATTTAAAAATAAGAAATAAATAAGTAAATGATAATTGTTAATTAAAAGAGAAAAAACGCTGGGGGGTGTATCAGGTAATTGGATTAGTCAAAAGAGTAAAGGGTTGAAATTGGGCCCAGAAATTGGGGTAGCAGCAGCAAATTAGGGCGCAAGGCCCAGGAGAGGAAAAAAAGAGAACCAAGCGAAATAAGAAGGAAAAAAAACAAAAAGGGTTGATCCAAGGATCGAACCCAGGAGTGGTAGGTGAATAACAAAGGCAGTGCATGTGTGTGACCGTTGGGACGGCGTGTTTCATCCAACAAGTATATGCTTCTATTACATAATAAACCAAAACAAACCATGAAAATATTAAATGGAAAGAATTCATGCGCACATGGAAACTGGACGTAATAACATGTATATCAATTGGTCAGGTATCATTAAAGCACGCTACAAGACAAAATCAAATTGAGCAACCAATCAACACGCACGCATGGGTTTTGAAGCATGCAGAAACATAAAAACCAAACGAATTGCAATTGAAACAACAGCAAAACATCATCAATCTTCATACTCACATACAACCTTCAAATCAAAACCAAACATCGTGAAGTAAAATATCATTTTTGAAGCATTCAAAACAAAGAACAGTAATACACCCTCATCTGGACAAAATAATGACCCTATTAAGAACAAAAAGCAAGAGCAAAACATGGTCCAAAATTGAAACTCAATTTAAGAAAAGGTGATAAAACCAAACTGTTTTCAAATCTGACCCAACATGCTTGTTTCAAAACTTAATCAATCAACATGTAATATGCCAAACCAAAACTTCATAAACTTTATTCATACGATGACATGAACAAAAGTTAATAGTTTAAAACTCAAACATTTTGAAAATAGCATCTAGCAGGTTGGTTATAGCATCATACAAGTTAGCCTAGTGTCCAAGTGTAGATTTCAGTCATGCATACATGAGTATCATCCATAACAAACACATATATATCAGCCAAATTTAATAATGCACAAGAACAACACACCTTAGTAGCATATTATTATAAAATTTAACACATATCATACATTCAAAGATCATCTTGATAGTGTTCATACGATCAAAACCCAAAACCAACCCCTAATGTCACACATTCTAACATGGATTCATAGTTGGTGTTCATGATATCATTCCAGGGTAATGTAGAAGCAATATGTGAACATGTATAACATTAAACCATACAAACCCATAAATATGATGGTGACAATCCTAGATACGAGTAGATAATCAAGGGCATGGAAAAAAGATGAAACCAAAACATTCAGTACTACATTATCAATGGCTGACAGTGTAAAGAGAAAACATGAACCTTCCATTATCATACACACATCCATTTCAAACTCACATGCACAACAGACAACATGGTAGTAGTAACAAAACATCACTCAGACATTCATTCATATGAACCAAACACAATATTACAAACCACACACATTAAAGATAACCAAACGAGCCAACATGCATTTCAACACAAACTCAAACATGATAAACATCAAGGTTAGTAGGTTCCTCGTACATAGATCACAGTAAACATAGTTATTCATTCCAACATATATTAACAAGTTTCCAATAGAAGCAAACATGTAATAAACCACAAACTCCTGACCTCCCACACACGATATCATGGACAAGCATTTAGTTAAAACTCAAATGAGTTGGAATAACACCATATAGCCAGCATACATTTAAACTATCAATTCAAACAATCTCAAAGCATTACATGGACATGGTAGAGGCATTAAAGACAAATACGTATAGACATGGCAGTATAAGAACAAACTTCCATTCAATATATTCTAGCATCATACGACAATATGAGTACCCTTAAACAATCAAACTATAAAGAGACACCAATATCAAACTATCAAGAATGGCAGTCTCAGGAAACAACACATAAACCAACATTATCTCAACATGCCATTAAGAGTAGGAGTTCAATCAACATAATCAATATGGTATTTAACTGGGCTTGTATATGTGAGCATGATATTATGAACAAAAGCCAAGAGAATCCATCATTCAAAAATGGAAACGTAGCAACAACAAACCTCAACAACTTAATAACATGTTGTGAACCAACCACACACCAGAATGAACACAAAATGATATGAATACCAACCATGCTTAGAACTCCAATAAAACATCAACTGACCAGCCTATGCATACTATGATTTACATACGATAAAATATTGAGGTTATCATGTCCAGTACGCATATATTCAAAGCAACAATCATCTTCATATGGTTATTCATGTTAACATCCTCATACATTCATTATGGCAGCCATGAGAGAAGTAAATATATATGTTCAAGAAGTTAACAAGTTTTTATCAAAGACAAACTTAACATAACAATATACATATCATGAACATTCAAAAATTAAAACAAAAAGAGAAATGATCTAACATGCAGACAAGATGTATTCAACATAGTATGATAAGCATGATAAATGGAAGTCTTGAGAAACTTACCTAGTTTCCAAGCAAGTAGCAAGAGATCCTCTCCTTTCCTAGCTAGCTCGTGAGCTTCTCTAGAGAACAAGTTTTAGAGTGGTTTTTGTGTTGTTTGTTGGTGAGAAATGAATGGAAGAAGGGTGCCTTTTATAGGGAAACAAGATGGTCCATAGCCTTGGTGATACATGGTGCAATGACTTTACACAAAAGAGAAAGATCAAGCGTGGAGATATGAAGTGGGGCTGTTCTGAACCAATCTCATAGAGCCAAGTGATATCCCTTCTTTTACTTTTTAGGTCAGAAAAGTGTAGTATGTTTTGGATTGCAACTGATGGTTTTCTCATGTACACGAGGGATGGTTTTGTTTGCTTGCAAATGTTAACATGAAAGTACAAAAGGGAAACGTATTTGGCAGCTTGTCACGCGGGTTTGTAGGCAAAGTGAAAGGTTGGAAAAGATGTGATGAGGGTCTCAGAATGTACTTGGAGAGAGAGGATAAAATCAGTTCAAAATGAAGTATGGTTTGTGTGATGGAACTAGAATCGTGGACCCTCCTTTACCACATGATATCTTACCATCCAAGAGTCCAAATTACATGCTTCTTGGTGCTTTAGAAAATAGACATTTCATACAACAACTCCTCTTTGGAAATTTGATTGAAATAAGATCTTGAATTGTGAGAAAATCACCCATAAAATCGTGTGCCAAAAATTGCCAAAAAAGAACTTAGAAAATTCTAAATTATAGAAATTTGACAATTTGAAGTGCCTATCTTTGGAAGTCCATAACTTGAGAATGGCTTATCCCATTGAGATGTTCCACATATGGTTGGAAAGCTCTCATCATGCTCTACAACTTTCATTTGGGACCCAAGTCTTGAATCCAAATGGAAATGGGTGAAAAATGAGGTTAAAGTTAAGAAAGAGTGTGGTGAAAAGTGCTGAAAATTTTCTAAGTGTTTAGTCAAAATGTCTTGCAAGCTTCATAACTCAAAAACCAAGCATTTTTGGACAAAAAGTCATATTGAACAAATTGAAGGTCTTGAAGAGATCTTTCCAATGAGCTTTGAGTTACTCCAATTGGGTGTGTGGTTTAGGAGTTATGGTCACTTCAAATTATGCTATTAGGGGAAAAATCTCACAAATGACACCTTTCTTGGTCAAAACCCTACTTCTCTTGCAAGAAACCTCATGAAACTTGATGTGGATACTTTGAATACCTCATGAGACATTATATGATGATTAGAACCATTGACACTTCATTTGAACCAAAATTCCAAAGGATTAGGGTTTCAGTCAAACCCTAATTTTGACTGTGAATGCACTGAGGTCAAATCTTGTAGACTTGCTTCTTCTTTCTCACTTAAAGGTCTTAGGAGACTCTTGAGGATGTTGATAAACCAATAGAATCAAGAATTAGGGTTTGGGAGTTCATCTTGATGAAAATCAAAACCATTGACTGATAAGTGTCACAGAAACCCTAATTTGGAGGCACTGTGAGGTTGAGGCTCAAACTTCTCTTGTTGAGGACCCATAGATCTTGGATTCCTGTTGAATGATGTCTCTTGTATGTAGATGACCTTAGGTGGTAAGTGAACCACACAAATCTTGACTTGATAGAGCCAATTCTCAGTGATTTCTTCAGAGCAAAACCCTAATTCCAAAGTTCTTGCACTGGAGATCTTTTGTTGACTTGACTTGCTTCAAAATAACTTGTGGAGCTTCATGGTGATATGTAAACCTAATTTGAACACAAAGAAACAAACTACAAGATATGGATTAGCTCAAACAATGCAGAGATGCTCCTAAGATGAACAAAAGCTGGATGACATCTAAGGGTAAAAATTTAGGGTACAACAATTCCCAAAGGAGAAACTTTCCCATTTACGACAGATAAACACCAATAAGTAGATAACAGTTAGAATTTGTTAAACGATCTATGGATAACCATATATAGGATGGGTAATTCACAACTCCCCATTGTATAACCTGACCCCGGACCCCCCAATCTCTTAAGCATTTGTTAAAGAAAACATTTGCGTGCAAGGTTAGTTTTAGATAGCTTCTCTTTCCTTTCCGGCTTCATAGGATAAATAAGAAATCAAAAAGTAGCACCCAATTCCAACCAATGGCGATAAGGTGGTCGCGTCACCGACAAAAATCACACGCTACACTCTCTACCTGATCAAGATTTTGCTGATTGGTTGGTTCTTTGCTAGCAAGTGTAGCGTCAATTTCTAATATCCTTGGGGTAGGAGGTTTCGTCACAAGTGATCTGGCTAGCTTCGGTTGAAAACTTGCATCAGTGATATTAGTTTGTCTCTTTTTCTTCTTGAGGTGTTTGGTTTGATCTGGCGAAACGTCCCGATCATCAGAATCAATGGTGTGAACCTTAGGTTCTTGTTGCTTTCTCTTTTTAGGTGTCGGAGGAGGTCTTTGACTTCCCTGCAAAATAAATATTATCATATTTTAGATAACGAAATAAGAAGGAAACAATAATAAAAGAAAGAAATAGGAAGCACAAAATTTACCTTTCTATGGGTTTTTTAGTGTTATCCTCTTCAGCTTCTTCGACAGTTTCCTTCTCTACGGGAGTGGGTTCTTGGCTGGAATTTTCACAACTGTAAGGGAAAGCAGTGCAGTTAATATGGGCAAAAAAAAAAGAAAAATATAAATAAAAAAAGTAGTGTCGAAGAACCTCCCATAATTCCAACGGAAATTGAGGCAATTTTACCCAAAGAGGAATGGTTCTTAGCATATCATTCTTCATGTTGAAATCTGGTTTCCAATCTCTCAACAGCATCGGCATATTCCTAATTGTGTATGGCCCATTCATAAGAATTTCCTCCTTCTCCCTAAAGGATTTGAATCTCATAAGGAAATAACCATCATCATGATAGAGTAACTCTGGTAGTTGAACTGTGTTCCAATTCTTCATCATAAACTGCTTCACCATATTCATACTTAGTTCTCCTCCCAAAACATACATGATTAAAGCACTCTCCCGGTATTTCACTTCAAATTCAATATCTGATTCTTCAATCTCCACAACAATTTCGCCATTAACAACTTTAAGAGCAATAAAGTCAAGATTCATACCATTGGAAGCCTTGCGATTGTTGCTGATAACATCTACCCAAAGTTTTCTTGGCTCCACCATGGTTGATGCTTGATCTAGGGTCTCGCCACTTTTGTCTTGCTTTGCTACTTTGGGAATCTCATCTTCTTGGTTACTCTCTGGCAGACTAAAATCTTCATGTTTTGATAGCTCCGAGTGCTCTGACGGTACTTCCGGTACATGGTGCGGTTGTTCCAGTGGAATCTTCGGCAACGGTGGCCCCAAGAATCGAGGGGGTCTCCCCCGTCCCCTTCCTCTCCCTTTTCCCCTCCCTGCCATCTTTAAATATATCAATTATTATAAAAAAAGATAATAATAAATTTTATAAAGAATAATAAAATTTGTCAATATTGTAATAATGACTCTATGAAATAACAATATCAAATAATAGTAACATAAATTTAAACTTTAATACTGATTATGATTTTGTTTCTTTTAAAATAAATTAATATTGTTAATTCACGTAAGATTCACTTGCTGATTTGAAAATAATTTAAATTAATTTATAAAAATGATATATTTTTCGTATTTAAATTACCATTACATTTTTTTTCTCATAGATATACATATGAACATTATGCATTACAACTCTTATCGTTAATTTTTTTCTCCAAAATATCTGTTTCAAAAATAATAATTGATAATACAAATTTGATCTATTAAAAAATATGAGATAAAAAGATAGAATAATCAACATTTAAGTTTTTTTTTTACTTCTTATACATAAAAAACATTGAAGAGTTGAAAATCTCGAAAAATTGCCTAAATATTGTGATTAATATTTTATTTTTAATGCATTGATAAATTACCTTTTAAGTTTTAGGTTTCAATAGTGTTGGCAAAATCAATATAGATAAAAGTGTGAATTAAAAACGTTTTTTAATTGCAACAAAAACATTAATTTAATTTGGTTTTTCAAAAGACAATAATTTTTTTATAATATTTAAAATATTAACAATTTTGTCCCGAAAACTAAACATTTAAAAGAGTCTAATGTGATTTGTATATGAAATTGAGGTTTTTTCTATTCTTTTAAAAATTCAATGTTGCCAAGAAGTAAATTTACAATCTGCATCATATATAATAAATTCACAATCAAAATCAAATCAGTATTTTGTAAGAAAACAATCAATATCAACAAATTGCAATTAACCATCAATTTTAATTTTTTTTTAATATATAGCACTAAATATAAAAAAAAATATATATCTAACATTTTCAATGGTAGCAATTTGTAGTTGTGTCTCAATAGTTTTTATTTAAAATATTAAAAAAATATTATTTAAATTGTCGTCATTGATTCCTAAATTAGTGGTAATAAATAAATAAATAATTATCATAAAATTTATTTTTTTTTTTTTATTTCATTTACCGACATGTTTCTTTCATTTTCATATATTTTTTTTTTCTTCTTAACTTCTGTAATAAAATCTGTGATTTGAACAAAAACTATATATAATTTTTTAATTTTTTTTCTTGAAAAATTATTTGTTTTACTTTTTTTTGGGTACGTTAATAACATGATTATAGAGATGAAAGTTAGTTGGTGCAAGATGTATACATACACCATCTTCAATTTATTTAGTAATAATAATATGTGGAATTTTATCATTTGAAAAATCAACACTAATCTTTTCCTTTCTTCCTTCCACTTCCTCCTATACGTGTATCAGCTTCCCTTTCCTCTTATCACGTTCAATTTTTCTCTCATTTTCTCTTTTATATTCTCTCTCTTTTCCTTTTACTCAAACTGTATTTTCAATCATCTCCTCAATCTCACCACAAAACCGATAACATACTCACATCTCAAAAACACTCATACCTTAAATCCAAAAAATCTTCAGTACAAAATCTATAAATTAAAACATAAATTCAAAAAAACTTCATCTTCCAAGAACACTCATAATTCTAAAGAACATTTTCATCAAGAAACTCATAAAATCAACCATAAAAATATTCTCTTCCATCTCTTATACAATTTCACATAAAAATCATAATATGAATATGTATCCAAATCTTGTACGAAAAATGGGTATTGAAACTTTTATTTATTTAAATTGGTCTTTCTTAAATTTTATTTTTTTTGTTTGTGAATAAAAGATGAAGACGATTAAGATGTCTAAATCTCATTAAAAAATGCAAAATAAACTTTAAAAATATTTCGAATCAGAAAATAAGAGAGCGTTAGCAAAATAGAATGGTTTGTTGAAAAAAGATGAGGGGCTTGAAGAAAGATGTCGTGAAAAAGATGAGGGGCTTGAAGAAAGATGTCGTGGAAGATGAGGGAAGATGAGTTAGAGGAGAGAAGTAGAGGGAGATGGATCTGAACAAATAGTAAAGTTAGTGACATGATAATATTTAATTGATTTGACTGTCATCTTTTGGAAAGTTGAATTTTTGTACCAACAATATAACTTGAATACTATTAATTGTGGAAAAACAAAAAAGTTCAAAGGTTATGATAAAGTAAAGGCACATGAACCAATGTTAAACCAAACATTTCATTTGAACTACATATACATATAGCTGTGGCAGAACTTAAAGTACGGGCAAAAATGTATTTTTTAAAATATGTTATTTTCTTAATAAAATTTGTATTTGATCCAAAAAATTAATTCTTAAATTTAAATTATTAACACAATCATTATTTAAAAGTATACAATATCTTAAGATAATCATTTTTTTAAACACCATACACTCATTTTTAGTTGGTGTAAAATATAATAAATAGTTGTTACGTGTTAAATTTATCTCGAAAACGTATTTTTTTAAACAAATTATATCTTCAAATATTATCATCTTTTATAATACTTTCATAATATCAAATATTTTAATATTTCAATAAATTTTGATATAAAAAATTTTCATATAATTTTTTTCTCGTATTATCCTCAATTTTATTTAAGATCATTTATGTTAAATAATGATATCAAATTAATATTTTCATAATATTAATGATTTAAATTAAAAGTTATAAAAGAGAAGAAAAATATTAACAAATCAAAAATTATTTGGATGAACAAGCAAAAGTTGTTTAGATAGATAAGAGAGAAGAATAAGATTCTACTTTTTTTTAATTAAAAATAATTTGATTTAATAGATTTAAAATTTTAGTCATTGAAAATCACTAAGTCCCCATGCTTTTTATGTTCTTCGACCATATCACCTTCGACCAGCATCACCTCGGGTGATTTCCGACCTTGAGTCATATTGACCATGTTGACTCGTTCTATTTTTATCTCCCACGTGGCATATTTATGGCTAGCCTCATGAACACTTGTCATTTATAGTTAAGTCAAAAAAATTCAATATAACATTATGTTACTACTTTATAAATAGAAAAAAAAAATAGCACAAAAACAACTATACTTTTTGATATCATAAATAAATAAATTGAAAAAAATTAAATAAAAAAAAAGAGCAAATGTTTGAAACACATAAAAAAAATACATATCTATTTATTATTTTTATATGCTTTACAGCTTTAGTTATATAATTTTTTGCCAATAAAATAAAGTAATTTTTTATTATAGAATAAACACTAATTTAAAAACATAATATCAATTAAGAGAATATTTAAAACACTTTTATTTTCTTATAATTGTGAAGAGAAGATGTATGACAAAAGTGAGCTATGCCAAAAACAATAAAAATAAAATTTTGACATATTTAACGGCCAATGGTAATGTAAGTAGCCTTTCGTCATAGTTAATTAAAAAAATACAAATTATATGTTTTTATTTATAAAAGTATCATATAATAATTTAAATAGTTTTATGATAAAAAAACAAATAATGAAGAAAAAGGAAACAAAAGAAGGGGAGTCGGTCAATATCTTCTTAGAGATTAACAAGTTTATAAATTAAAAAAGAAATATATTAATTAATTTATTTATTTATTTACTTATTCAATGACCTAAAAACCTCTATTTTGCAATTTCTCTTTAAGCATTGCAATTTAACTCTACTTTGTAAAGTTAACAACACTTTGTATTTTTTTGTTTTAATTTTTTTAATTATCAATTGATTATATATAAATCACATATACTAAAATAATGCTATTTAATTCTCTTAATTTTTTGAAAGTAGAGTATAAATAGATTTAATATTAAAAGGGACATGGTTATATAAAGTTTTGATTCCTTTAAATTATAATCAAATCAAACAATTACATTTAATTTCATTCCATTTCAAAAATAGAAAATCGCTATCTTCTATCTATAAAAAGTAAAAGTTTTCATTCACTTTTTTAAAACTTGTTTACATTCAAAGCTGAAGAAATGCCTCCTCCGACAACCGTGAACTCCGACTTAGAGACTCCGACGAATACTATTGATTCCTCAATGGTCCGAACTTATCATGCTTGGAAAGGCAATAATGTAAGCCAACTTATTCACGAATTAAGTTTATATAGTTGTTTTGTTTTAATATAATTCAGCTCTGTAGTTATCGTTACTGCAATATTTTCAGGTATTTTTTCTTCAAGGGAGATTAATATTCGGGCCTGACGTGAAATATATGTTTAGAACAATATTTCTTATTGTTGCTCCTGTTGCAGTTTTTTATGCTTTTGTAGCTAGAAACTTAATGGATTGTTTTCCTCGTCACTTTGGATATTCAATACTAATTCTAGTTATTATTAACACAATCTTTGTAAGTGATAATTTTTATTTATGCTGATTTTTTTTTTGTTAGTTGATCAAAATTTGAACTTCACAATTTTATTCCTAAACTTGTAACGGTTATTATTGTCAGGTTCTGATAGCCCTTCTAGTGACCTCAGGAAGAGATCCAGGCATAGTGCCTCGCAATTGGTATCCTCCAGTGCCAGAAGATTATGGTGAAAGTGTTGATGTCGATATTGAACACAATCGATCATGTAACTTACCACAAATCAAGGAAGTAATTATCGATGGAAAAATTGTTAAAGCAAAACATTGTGATACATGCATGTTATATAGACCTCCTCGCTGTTCTCATTGCTCAGTATGCGATAATTGCGTGGAGCGATTTGATCATCATTGCTCATGGGTTGGTCAGTGTATTGGACTGGTAATGTCCATTAACATAATGTGTTTAAATTTCTAAGTTAGAATTTTTTATGCTTATTTTTCCCTTTTCTTTTTTCTTCTTATATGTACATGACGATAGCGAAATTATCGGTTCTACATCATGTTTGTTTTCTCTACAATGCTTCTATTCCTATATATTCAAGGGTTTTGCTGGTTCTACATCAAGAGGATCCAAGGCTCGGAAGATATATCAATTTGGAAAGCAATGATCAAAACTCCTGCTTCCATTGTACTAATAGTATACTCCTTCATTGCGGTTTTGTTAGTTGGAAGGCTCGTAGTTTTTCATACATATCTAATCTGCGCAAATCGGGTTCGAACACTATTTGGTCTTAAATGTGACATTTTTTTTCATTTCATCTTATATGTATTAATATTTGTTATTCCTTTTGTTTTTGTTTAATGTACAGACTACTTATGAAAATATCAGATACCGATATGATCAACAGGTCAAGTCTTATAACAAATGTGTAATTGAGAACTTTAAAGAAGTGTTATTATCTTCAATTCCTCCATCTAAAAACAATTTCAGGTCCAAAGTTTCAATTCCTAAAGAACTATCAGAATCATCGAGACGAAAAGGTGTTGATTTAAGTGAAACATATGTGGATATTAGCTGGATGCTTCAAATAGAGAGCAGGCAGAGACAGGTTGATGAGATATATGATAGGGAATCAAATTGGATCATTGATGATAGTAGCAATGAGCCTGTTGACAACTCAACAAAAACATCTACACTTGCAGGAAAACTCAAAGAAGCAGAAGATGATTTATAGAAACCATAGAAAGTGATCCTTCCAATACGTTTAGTTACTTTTTTTTCTCTTCTTTTATTTTGTTGAGATTATTTAGCACTGTTGTTTGGATTATTTGGATTATTTAGTGGATAGTTGGATGGATGCCTAATGGATAGTTTGCAAGGAAAAATACTAAATGACATATAAGTGTGAATATTGAATTGACTTCAAATTCAAACTCATTTATTTATGTTTAATGAGCTACATGAAAATTATGATATTCTCTCCAATAAAATATTGTTATTAGTTTATTTTGATCATAAAAAAATTACATTTTTTATTAAAACACAAAATTTATCATTTTATAAAGTGGAATAACTTTTTAAAAAATCAAATTAAAATCTCATTAACTTATAATTAAATTACCACATTTTAACTAATCATAGTTGAATGAAATAGGAAAATTATAAAGAATTTCACAAAATTGTTTTCATTAATGAGAAATATAACTTTAAATAATTTTTATAAAAAAATTAATAAATACTTAAGTGTATAATAAAAAATAATATTAATTTTTTATTAATATTATAAAATGAGAACCATATATTTAGTATCATTAATGTTCAATATCATTAATTTTTGTTGAATGATAGTGTAAAATTATTATACATTATTATTAAATATGTATTAAATGTTTTTTTTACAAGTTTTACATTTTATTTTATTTTAATTAAATTATTTTTTTAATTTAATTTTAATAAAATTTTAAAACTTTTATATAAATTTACTTAAAATGTTTCTCTTGAATAATATTTTTTTCCTACACAAACTATAATTACACCTAGTTTAAAAAAATTAATAATATTTAGCTTACATATTTTTATACGAGAGAAATAACATATGCATATATGCATAGTTTCACTAATGTTTAATATCATAAATCTTTATTAGAGAACTAGTTGTAAACCCGTGCTATTTATTACCATATTTGTAATTGTACGTCATATATGTTATCTTTTAAAAAAAATCAAATATACAAATATTCTTTATTAAAGAATATCGACTAAAATATTAAAAAATAATTCTAAGTACACAATAATAAAGTATAATTAAAACCAATTATACAACATATTTAAATATTAATAATAAAATAGTAGTTAAATAAGTGATAATGGTGGTAAAAAATGTATTAATGGGATGCATAAATTTAAAATCAATACATTAATTATAAAAATAAGCCTAATATTATGTATGACACAAAATGCATTTGTGATAAAAAAATATTTATCAAATATATACTATACATAAATTATTGAAACAAACCACATATTTCTCGTATTTGAATCAATCATACATTTTTTCTGTATATTTTTCTATATAATAGAATAAACGTGTTTATCTAGCCGTAGGTCTTTTACTATATAAACACTACTCCTCTTAATTAAATCATTTATTTCTCCTTTGCCTAAATTTTGTATAGTGGATGCCAAATACACCTTTCATTTTTTTATTTATTTATCCGTATTAACTTTGCCTTATATTTTTTTACAAACAAATATTTATAAAAAATTTCAAATATTTATCAATGATAAATATTTGTTCATTAGTTTTTTTATTTTTTTATTTTCGAATATAAATGTATCAATTATTATAAAAAAATCTAATAATAAATTTTATAAAGAATAATAAAATTTGTTAATATTGTAATAATGACTCTATGATATAACAATATCAAATAATAGTAACATAAATTTAAACTTTAATACTGATTATGATTTTGTTTCTTTTAAAATAAATTAATATTGTTAATTCACGTAAGATTCACTTGCTGATTTGAAAATAATTTATATTAATTTATAAAAATGATATATTTTCCGTATTTAAATTACAATTATATTTTTTTCTCATAGATATACATATGAACATTATGCATTACACACTCTTATCATTAATTTTTTTTCTCCAACATATCTGTTTCAAAAATAATAATTGATAATACAAATTTGATCTATTAAAAAATATGAGATAAAAAGATAGAATAATCAATATTTAAGTTTTTTTTTTTCTTCTTTTTATACATAAAAAGCATTGAAGAGTTGAAAATCTCGAAAAATTGCTTAGATATTGTGATTAATATTTTATTTTTAATGCATTGATAAATTACCATTTAAGTTTTAGGTTTTCAATAGTGTTGGCAAAATCAATATAGATAAAAGTGTGAATTAAAAACGTTTTTTATTGCAATAAAAACATTAATTAATTTGGTTTTTCAAAAGACAATAATTTTTTTATAATATTTAAAATATTAACAATTTTGTCCCAAAAACTAAACATTTAAAAGAGTCAAATGTGATTTGTATATGAAATTGAGGTTTTTTTTTGTCCTTTTAAAAATTCAATGTCGCCAAGAAGTAAATTTACAATCTGCATCATATATAATAAATTCACAATCAAAATCAAATCAGTGTTTTATAAAGAAAACAATCAATATCAACAAATTACAATTAACCATCAATTTTAATTTTTTTTAAATATATAGCACTAAATATAAAAAAGAAAATATCTAACATTTTCAATTGTAGCAATTTGTAGTTGTGTCTCAATTGTTTTTATTTAAAATATTAAAAAAATATTATTTAAATTGTCGTCATTGATTCCTAAATTAGTGGTAATAAATAAATAAATAATTATTACAAAATTTATTTATTTATTTTTATTTCATTTACCGACATGTTTGTTTCATTTTCATATGTTTTTTTCTCCTTTGCCTAAATACTATTTATTTTTATTTTCAATTAATCATTTATTTCTCCTTTGCCTAAATTTTGTATAGTGGATGCCAAATACACGTTTCATTTTTTTATTTATTTATCCGTATTAACTTTGCTTTATATTTTTTTACAAACAAATATTTTAAAAATATTTCAAATATTTATCAATGATAAATATTTGTTCATTAGTTTTTTTATTTTTTAATTTTCGAATATAAATGTTTCATTAGGGCAGGAGTTGATGCTCGTAGGAGAGGTGAATGGGGGGGTACCTGCAAGGTACTCCGATGCCAAAGTGAGAGTTTGGACAAGAGGAGAAAAGCAAGTACAAAGTAAGAATGTAGGAGATTAGATACCTGACTCTCTCAAGTGAGAGGGTATTTATAATATACCCCCAGCGCGGGGCCAAGATCTCTCCTCGCGAGTAGGATGCCTGCTCGGCGAATGAGAGACTGACAAGTGGAGGACGCAGCGCGTGGTCCTTTGACTTGGTCCAACTATACCCGCAAGATCCGGGGAGGTAGTTGGTCGCGTGAACTAACAAGCGAGTGACGGGGACGTGCCCAACGGCTATATTGTGCCCAACGGCTATATTGTGCCTATTGGGCCTGTTCGCCAACTATAGTGGATTGGGCCTGATCCTTAAGGGCAGAAAGCCCTGCCCGATTCAGAACAGGAGCCCCCCAAGTCGTTGCTCTGCTGGAGAGTAATGACTTTAGACAGCTTGTGACCACGACCGTACTGTCGGGGACGTGTTTGCTCGCGTGGAGTGTCTTATTCGTGTACCGACCAGATGTGGTCGTTAGATGATTGCGCTGAGTGTCGGCCAAGATTCGTTACGTGCTCGCAGAAAATGGGCATTTTTTGCCGAGCAGCCCTCCGCTAATGCGTTCATTTTTGACGAGGAGATTTGCTCACGGGAGCCAGGGACTTGGTGTATTTTCTGTAATAAGCCAGGTGAAGAGTTTTTGTGACACGTGGTGATCACGCATGGCTTTTGTCAGTCCTAGGGCCGCGTAGGCTATGATGACCTTCACGATCCCCCACGATCAAATGGTTATAAAAGGTGGAGGAAGGTTTTATTTTCACAATTCTCACAAGTTCTCACTCCTTGCTCTTATTTGCTCTGCAACTAGTCCTCCCGCCGGAGTTCCTCTTCGCCACCGTTGATCCCCCTCTTCTCCGTCAACTTCTTCTTCTTCCTGTAAGTTTGTTCTTCCTTTTCCGTGTTTTTTATGAACCTTCGAGTTTTCTGGGTGTTGTTCATGGATTCTCCGGTGGGTTCATGAATTTCCCGGTTGAACTTCATGTGTTCTTTGATGAACATATGAATTTATGGAAAATCCATGAAGAACATGAAGATTTCTAGGATAATTGTAGAGAATGTTTTGATGTAGATTCTGGTTAGGCATATAGTTTAGGTTTGTAGTCGGGCGCTAGGCCTGTCCGGTTCCTTATCGTGATTTTGCGACGAGCCTGTGTCCTCGTTTTGATCCTTGTTATATTAAGTCGCGGAGACTTGCCCTACTGGTCGTTAAACAGATGAGTTAGAACGGGCTCGAGGCTGTCCTCGGCTTCATCCTCGCCCTTTCACTTGATTAGTGGTGGAAGGGTGGATTTTATCTTAGATGCCGAATTCACTTATCTTCCTCTGCTTTTCAGGTGAAAATGGTTGATCCTCGGGATGAAGTTGTGCCCGACATTCAAGAGACACACGAGGAGCCGGATGCGCCCGCAGATTATTCCAACATCAAGGTCGCAGAAGGGGACCTGGACTGGATAGCGCACGAACCTCTGTCGTTCCGATCGACTTTCACCGCAGAGGAGATTCGAGAGTTTTCTCTGTTGGAAAACCGGGTTGGGGAAGCTCCTCGGCAATGGAAAGTATTTCGTCCTGGGGAGAATGATAGAATTTGCTCTGGGTATCCGGGATTGCATTTGCCCATGTACGAGTTTGCTTTTACGGAGGCCAAGATGCATCTCCCGTTCACTGATTTTCAAGTGGCTCTCTTTACCCATTTGGCATTGTGCTTGTCGCAGCTTCACCCTAACGCTTTGTCCTTCATCCGGACATTTGAATTAGTCTGCCGTTATCTCAATGTCGGGGCGACCGTGGATCTCTTCTTTTGTCTCTTCCAACTTCAAAGGAGTACCACGGGGGCGAAACAAAGTTGGGTTTCGTTCAAACAGCAGAGCAGGCTATTCTAGCCGTACTCTGACTCGATTCGTCACTTTAAAGATAGGTTTCTGATCGTGAAGCCTATTTCCGAGGAGGCGAAAAGATCTATCTCGACTATCGAAAAGGTGACGGTTGATGGTCGGGAGGTGGATGGAGTTGTATCCATGTTTCCTCTGGAATGGGTTTACTCCCATTTTAAGCGTAGGACCGACCAATTCTTGGTGAAGCACGAACAACTCTGTGAAGCCGACAAGGAGTCGTACAGGATCCTTCATGCTTATGTGGAGAGTTTTTCCCCGGACTTCGTAGTTGATCAGGACGGGAATAAGTTGATCGGGGATGATGGGGAGGCCGTCCGAGCAGCTAGATATATTAACGTCAAGGCTCTCCTCGAATGTGATAATGATGAAGATGCGTTCCATTAACTTGGTATGGTCTGATGTTTGCTTTTATTTGTTCGAATTTCAGAATTCTGACTTGTTTTGTGTGTTCGTAGGTATGATGGCAGACATGAGGGAACGCCTGATGAGATCTCAAGCGGCGAAAGTTCACAAGAAGTCGACCGCAGGGGCCAAGGTCGGGGTGCCTAAGCAGACTGTTCTGGAAAATTTTGCAGCTGGTCCTACCCCTGTCCCGGAGAGAGCCTCGACGCCGCTGACCCCGGATACCACCCATAAGAGGAAGAGAGATGTCGCAGGGACTTCTGCGGCCGCTGGCCCGGGAGGTTCTGGCGCCGAACAGTATGTTTTGCCCCCATGTTATTCGCGTGGAAATATGTTTAATGAAGGGAACTCAATTGCCGTTCAGGATACTGAAGTCGAAGCCATCGTGAGCGCCAATCCTCAGGCGAGGAGGAAACAACTCTGCCAGGATGCTGCGGGCATGTTCAGGGTGCTCGAAGCGGCTCTTGCCCTAGGGGGCGATGAGGCAGCTTCCCGTGTTAACCTTCGCACGGCCAAGGCGAGAATTGCCGAGTTGGAAATTAATAACAACAAGCTGTACAATGATCTGAAGCAATTCGAACGTCACGAGGAGGCCAAAGTATTGCTTCAGCAGGAAGTTACCCAGCTGAAGTTGCAGATGACCGCGGCCGACGAGGAGAAGGCACGCTTGCAGGCCAGAATAGCTGAACTGGAGGGTTTGTCAGCGGCCATCGAGGGTGAGAATGATGATGAAAAATCCCTGAGGACCAGAGCTGAGCTTATCGGATGGATTCAGATCCTTGGCGAGGATAATTTGAAGCGGCTGAGTTCAGTTTCAATGCTGCTTTAGAGCAGGTGAAAGCCCTTAACTCGGACGCGCAGCTTCTGACCAACGGAATGGGTCTGTTCAACAGGGTTATTAATGGTCAGGTCGTTCCACCCGAGGATGGAAGCGAAGTATAGGACTTGGTTGTTTTTTTTTAACATGTTTTGTGGGCCTGCGTGCCCTTCTTATTTTATAGGGCCTGTGTGCCCCTTTTGTACTTATAACATTGCCCGGTTACGGCCGGTGTTTAATATACTTGGATTTTGTGTAAAAATGTTTTATTTTGGACCTTTGCTCTGTTTATTCATATGTGTGTGCTCGGAGAGTTGTGGACCTCGTCGAGGAGGGAAAAGTGGTTTTGCCCATGATGAGGCTAGGACTTCATTTGAGGTACTAATCTCATAGGCTTGGACTATTCCCATCACGAGCTGGGTGTCCTGCCTGAGTGGTACGGCAACGGCGGAGCTCGGTCGAGGTATCCCCGTTGTGCACAGGATCTGCTTGTACAATGAGCAGAAGCTGGCCGGCGTTGTAATGCGTGTTATGCTTCACCAGGGCATGATACGATGGCCACGCAAATCTCTCCATTTTGGGTGATTACGTCGGCAATTTGTCTAGCCTTGTGGTTAAGGACTTAGCTGTAGTACTGCTTGAGTTTTTCAGCATTCCATGGTCGAGCAAGTGGTTTTTCGTCTAATGTTTCCGAGTAATATGCTCTTGTGCCCATTTTGGACTTGACCCTATAAGGTCCTTCCCAGTTTGCTGCCAGTTTCCCTTCGCGCGAATCCTTCTGGTTTCTATGCAGGACCAGACTGCCCACGGGGAAGTCACGTTTTATGACCCTGGCGTCCTGTTGCAACGTTATCTGTTGTTTTAATATGGCCTCGCGGAGCGCAGCTCCTGATCTTATTTCTTCGACCAGGTCGAGCTCCTCGCGTAGGGCCTCGTCGTTCATTTCTTCGTCGAGGGGAGCTTCTGTCCTTCTGGAGGGCTCCCTTATCTCCACCGGTATTACCGCCTCTATTCCATACGCTAGTCGGAAGGGAGTTTCCTCGGTGGTGGAGTGTGGTGTTGTTTTATACGCCCAAAGGACGTTGTGGAGCTCCTCGACCCATCTTTTCTTGGCCTCGCCTAGCCTTTGTTTTAGCCCGCGGAGGATCACCCTGTTCGCGGCCTCCGCTTGCCCGTTGGTCTGGGGGTGCTCGACGGAGGTGAAATGTTGTTTTGTCCCTAGTTTGGCGACGAAATCTTGGAAGCTTTTGTCCATGAATTGGGTTCCGTTGTCAGTCACAAGGGCCTGAGGTACCCCAAATCTTGCGAGGACGTTCCTTTTGTAGAAACGCAGTATGTTAAAGGCTGTGATCTTGGCGAGCGCTTCGGCTTAAATCCATTTTGTAAAATAATCGACGGCCACGATTAGGAATTTGTTTTGATAAGATCCCATTGTAAAGGGGTCTAGAATGTCCATCCCCCACCAGGCGAAGGGCCACGGCGAGGAGAGAGTCTTTAACTCGTTGGGGGTGCTAAGTGCATATCCCCGTGGCGTTGGCAACGGTCGCACTTTTGTACGTGCTCTTTGGCGTCGTGTTGCATGGTTGGCCAGTAATATCCTGCTCGCAAAGCTTTCCGGGCCAAGGATCTTCCCCCTAAGTGTTGTGCATTGATGCCCTCGTGAATCTCTTGTAAGACTTCGGGGACCTGGGCCTCGTCGACACACTTCAACAAGGGAATGGAAAATCCTCGCCGATATAATTTGTCCTCGACCAGTACGTACGAACAGGCTCGTCGTTTAGTTAAGCTGGCCTCCTTACTGTCCTCGGGGAGTTCCCCCTTGGTGAGATAATTGTACACAGGGGTCATCCAACAAAGGGGATCTCCGATGACGTTAACGTCTAACAGGTCGGGTTTTACAATGCTCAGGAGGGCCAGCACTTCTTGTATGATGGATTTGTTCCCACCTTTTTTCCTGGTGCTGGCTAGTTTAGAGAGGATGTCTGCTCGGGTGTTTTGCTCGCGGGGGACGTGCTGAACTTCCCATGCTTCAAACTCTGCTATTTTTTCTTTCACCATTGCCAAATATTCGGCTAGTTGGTCGTTTTTTGCTTGGAATTCTCCCCGTACTTGGGACGCTACGAGCTGGAAATCAGTGTAAATTTTTATTTCTTTCGCACCGACGTCTTTGGCCAATCGCAATCCTGCGAGGAAGGCTTCATACTCGACTTGATTGTTGGATGTTTTAAAGGACAGGACCAGGGATACTTCGATCAGGGTCCCTTTCTCGTTCTCGAGGATAATTCCTGCTCCGCTGCCTGAGGGACTTGATGCGTTGTCCACGTAAATGATCCACTTCCGCGTCCCTCCTGGAGGGGATAGTTCCGGAGTCATTTCTGCTACGAAGTCGGCCAGGACCTGTGCCTTGAGGGCTTTCCTCCCCTCGTAATGAATGTCAAACTCGGACAATTCAAGGGACCATTTTAGCATTCTTCCCGCCATATCTAGTCGGCTTAACAGCTGCCTAATAGGTTGGTCGGTTCTGACGACGATAGTGTGCACCAGGAAGTAGTATCTGAGTCTCCTCGCGGCAACTATGAGAGCAAGGGCCACTCGTTCTATTTGTGTGTACCTGACTTCGGGTCCCTGCAGGGCTTTGCTGGTGAAATAGATGGGTTTCTGCCCGTCAGTCGTCTCGCGAATAAGTGTTGCACCTACTGCTTCGTTGGCCACGGAGAGGTACAGGTATATGGTTTCCCCGCGGTCTGGTCGGGACAATACTGGTGGGTCGGACAAAGCCTGTTTGAAATGGGCAAGGGCTTGCTCGCATTCTTCCGTCCACTCAAAATTGGCTTCCTTCCTGAGTAATCTGAAGAAGGGCAGAGCGTGCTGGGCGGATTTGCTCACGAAGCGAGCAAGGGACGCGAGCATCCCGTTGAGGGATTGTACCGCCTTCTTTGACCGCGGAGTGGGGAACTCCACGAGTGCTCGGCATTTGTATGGGTTTGCTTCTATTCCTATTTCAGTGAGGTAAAACCCGAAGAATCTCCCTGCTCGTACACCAAAGGTGCATTTTTCTGGATTGAAACGCATTTTAAACTTTCGAGCTTGGTCGAACACCTTTTGTAAGTGGGTGGTATGGTCGGATTCCTCTTGGGATTTCACGATCATGCCATCCATATATACTTCGAGCATGTCCCCGATTTCTGATTGGAAGACTTTATTCATCATGCGCTGATACGTGGCCCCGACATTCTTTAGTCCAAAGGGCATTACGTTGTAGTAATAGTTCCCCGGGGAGGTCATAAACGCCGTATACCTCTTGTCCTCGTCTGCCATTGAGATTTGGTTGTATCCCGAATAATCGTCCATGAAGGACAAAAGCTTGAAACCTGCAGAATTATCTACGAGTTTATCTATGCTCGGTAGTGGATAAGCATCTTTCGGGCAAGCCCGATTGAGATCAGTGTAATCAATGCACATGCGCCATTTTCCATTATTTTTCTTTACAAGTACAATGTTTGAGAGCCAGGTCGTATACCTGGCCTCGGAAATAAATTTTGCCTCTAAGAGGTCTTGTACTAGTTTCTCGGCAGCTTGTGCCTTTTCCTCGGATTGCTTTCTTCTTCGTTGGGCAACGGCGCGAGCAGCTGGATTGATTGTCAAGTGGTGACATGCAGTTTCTGGATCAAGGTCGAGCATATCCTCCGCACTCCAGGCGAACAGATCGACGTTGTCGTCAAGACATTTCTTCAGCTCCTTCTTGACATTGTCTTCGTCACGATCCTCTTTATCCTCTTCAGGAAGCCTGCTATCGAGGTCGATGATATGCACGGGAAGTGTGGGCTTTTTGTCTGGCTGGCCACCTTCAGTTGGAACCTCATCCTCTCTTGGGCGCTTTGCTGATTTTGCCGTTGTCGCGATCTGGTTCTGCCCTTTGTTGCAGCCTCAAAGCATCTGCGAGCAGCCTCGATGTCGCCATCCAGAGTTGCGACGTGCCCTTTCTCAGTATAGTACTTGAGTTTGAGGTGGACCGTAGAGGGGACAGCAATGAGTTCTGCAAGAGCTGGCCTGCCGAGGATGCACTGATAAAGTGACGCGCAATCAATGACTAAGAACTGCGTTTTGATTGTCCGAGATGCTTCTTCCTTGCCAAAAGTGACTAGTATCTCCACGTAACCCCAAGGTCGGGTTGTTGCCCCGTTGAATCCTTGGAGGTCCGATCCCACGTACGGTGAAAGGTTGGACTTATTCAGTTTCAAAGCGCGGAACAGGTTGGTATACATGATGTCCACGGAACTGCCCTGGTCGACCAGGATTCTCCGAACATCGGTAGAGGACAATCTGGCCCTGATCAACAGAGGGATATGGGAATTTGGGGATCCCCCGGGCAGTTTTTCTCGGTAAAACGTGATCGACTGCAAACGCCCTTTACTTTTCCCGATCGTGGATAACTGATCAGGGCTACTGTCTATCAGTTGCTCAAACTTTCGTTTGATGGATCCTATTGTAAGCTCATGGTACCCCCCACATGAGATGACCATGGCCGTAGGAAAGGCTTCCCAGGTGCTGTGTATGAATACCTGGGAAGTCGTGTCGAGGTGGTCAGGAACGAAGAAGTCCTCTGGTTGGCTGATGGCCATTGCGACCTGTGGGGGAGGACTGGATTGGGCTGATTTTGCCTCTTTCTTCGAATCGGATGTGTCTCGTCGGGAGGACTCTCCCTTCTTCACGTACTGCTTTAGATGACCCTCTTTGATGAGGATCTCTATCGCGTCCTTAAGATGCACGCAATCTTCTGTCACGTGGCCGTGGCTACGGTGGAAATGACAGTATTTGCTTTTGTCGACGTTTCCTTTGGATGTGGTCGGTTTAGGGAACCTGACAGCCCCTTGTTTAAATTCTGTGTTGATGCATTCGGAGAGAATGCACTCGCGCGAGGTCGTGAGCATGGTGTATTCCGTAAACCGGCCAACTGGCCCTTTGCTTTCGTGAGGACGCTCGTCGCGCCGTTTCTCTTTCCCTTGCCGGGATGATTCCGGCTCGTCTTTTTTTGATGCCCGGGGTGCTTCGCGATCTCTTAAGTCCCGGGCATGGAATGCAGCTTCTTTTTCCTCTTAACGGATGTAGTCCTCAGCTTTGCGAAGGAGTTCCGTCAGTGTCCGGGGAGCTTCGATCCCCACTGCCTTACGGAAATCGCTTTTGGGCCGGAGTCCCTTTTCGAGGAGGTACTTTTTCATGTGATCCGTTGTTCGAACTTCTACCGCTTCTTTATTAAATCTTTCAATGTATGCCCACAGAGATTCATCCCTGCCTTGTATAATGGCCTCCAGTGTAGCCTCCGACTTAGGATGTCGTTGGGAAGCTATGAAATGGTGGGTAAACTGGCTCTTTAACTCCCTCCACGAAGAGATGGATCCGCGAGGAAGTTGTGTAAACCATGTCATCGCTCCCTTTCTCAAGGTGATGGGGAACATTTTGCATCTGATAGCCCCGGAAACACCGTGATATTGGAGCATAGCTTCTATACTTTCGATATGCTCGCGGGGATCAGACGTCCCATGATAGGTTGCCAAAGTGGGTGGTTTCTCTAATCCGCGGGGAATTCGAGTATCCAGGATGTCGCTTGTGAACGGGCCGTGAACGTCATCGTCATTGCTGGAACTGGGAGACAGCAAAAGGGAACGGCTATGACTGCGGCTTTGACTTCGGCGAGGAGAACGTCCCCGGGTGTGTCGGTGCTCGTATTTATCCGAGTGTCGAGACCTCTTGGATATCGGGGAGTGCCTGGATCTCCGTGGGGGAGACTGATGGCGTCGTCATGCTAGATCGGGTGTAGGGTTTCTCGATCTTGAACGTTTCCTCTCTAGGGAGAGGCTGTCGCGTCTTCGCTTCGAGGGAGTTCGTGGACGCGGGGTAAGACTCATCAGTTTTTCTGAAGCAAGGCGTTCCTGAATGATATGCTCGAGAGCATTGATCTTTTCCCCCTGCTGGAGGATTAAGATGTTCGAGTTGTTAAGAGATACGATGAGCGCGGTGGTGCTCGGGTCAGCATCCTGGGGAACCGGGATGGGCTCGAAGGTGAGCTCCACAGCTAGTGCTTGTGGCTTTGGTTCGTCGGGTTTCGGGGAAGCAGACATTCCGTCTCTTCGGTCACTTTCCTGCGGGATATGCCCGACGAAAGCATGGTCGTTGTTGTTGGCCGCAGGGGCCACAAAGTCTTGGTGAACATCATTCTTGATGAAAGCCATGGCGATCTGGGATTTGAAATGATGAAGCTTTGGTCTTTGTTTTGCAAGAGGGAATCTTGGTTAAAGACGGGGAAGCTGGTTTTCCCACAGACGGTGCCACTGATCGGAGAGGACCAGAAGGAGATCGTCGCGGCCTTCGTGTAGGGCAGGAGTTGATGCTCGTAGGAGAGGTGAATGGGGGGGTACCTGCAAGGTACTCCGATGCCAAAGTGAGAGTTTGGACAAGAGGAGAAAATCAAGTACAAAGTAAGAATGTAGGAGATTAGATACCTGACCCTCTCAAGTGAGAGGGTATTTATAATATACCCCCAGCGCGGGGCCAAGATCTCTTCTCGCGAGTAGGATGCCTGCTCGGTGAATGAGAGACTGCCAAGTGGAGGACGCAGCGCGTGGTCCTTTGACTTGGTCCAACTATACCCGCAAGATCCGGGGAGGTAGTTGGTCGCGTGAACTGACAAGCGAGTGGCGGGGACGTGCCTAACGGCTATATTGGGCCTGTTCGCCAACTATAGTGGATTGGGCCTGATCCTTAAGGGCAAGAAGCCCTGCCCGGTCCATAACAGACAACAATCTCCAAAAGCGGTAGAGATCGGGACAAAGTTATTCAAATGACTGGCCCTGCAATGAACATCCAGTGTGAGAATGGTTTTGAAGCCCTAGCGATTTTGAAGGATCCGTTAGTGGCAATAGACCCTGGCCAATGATGATTGCGTGGAATGTTCGGGGGCTAAATAAAACCGGCAAGCTAAAGGAGATCAGCTCCCGTCTCCTAGGGCTGAAGGTGGACATTATGATTTTATTGGAAACTAGAGTGAAAGAAGCTAATGCTAAAAACATTAGGAAGAAACTCAAACTACAGGCTATGTACATCGACAATTATCAGTACCACGAAAATGGTCGTATTTGGATAGCGTGGAACAGCAACAATCTGGAAATTAGACACATCACTAGCACTAGTTAAATGATCCATTGTGGGATACATGACAGAGCTGGAAATTTCAAGTTTTGGTTAACAGCGATCTATGCGTTAAACAAACTTGAGCAAAGAAGAATCCTATGGAGAGACATTGAACAACTACATGGAAATCAACAAGGACCATGGTGCCTTATTGGAGATTACAACAATGTACTAAAAGCTCAGGATAGAATTGGCGGGAATATAGTGAATGAAAATGAATATCGAGATTTGAAGGCCACAATGAAAAGAACGGGACTTTTTGAAATGGAGCGTACAGGTGACCACTACACATGGTCTAATAAGCATACCAATGGTGTTATTTACTCACGAATTGATAGAGCAATTGGTAATGTCGAGTGGTTTCAAACCCAACCTGATAAAAGTCTGCATAATTTACCACCCAATGTATCAGATCATGCTCTCCTTCACATGGTGGAGTTGGATCAAAAGACAAACTGTAATAAGCCAAAGTTCAAATTCATTAACCAAATGGTGAATCTAGAGGGCTATGATCAAGCAGTTGCCACAACTTGGAGAGAACAAATGATAGGTAGTCTGATGTGTAGATTGTGAAAAAAACTGAAACACCTCCAACCAGTCTTGAAGAGACTAAGTGCCCCCATTATGCAGATAAAAGAAAACATCACTGAAGCCAGGAAAAAACTCGAGAATGCACAAACTGATCTGGCCACAGACAGGATGAATAGAGAAAAAATAGATATGGTCAAGAGATATACTGAAAATCTTGTCAAACTGAATGAGATGGATGAAGCTATACTCAAACAAAGATCCAAGATAGACTGGATAAAGCTGGGGGATGGCAACAATTTATATTTTTACGCAAATATCAAGTCAAAGCAAAAGGCTACAAATCTGAATGTTATCTACAAGGAGGATGGAACTGAAGTGACAACTCATGAGCAAATTGAGTCAGAAATCCTTCAATTCTATGGACAACTCATGGGTAGAAAAGATGACAACCTCTACCATATTGACATTGAAGCTATGCGCAGTGGACCTCAGTTCAACAGTCAACAGTGTGATTCCCTGATTCAGCCTGTCACTGAGACAGAAATACTACAGGCATTAAAAGATATAAATGACAACAAGGCCCCTGGCCTGGACGGATATGGCTCTCGTTTCTTCAAAGCAAGCTGGGCAACCATAAAAGCTGATAGAAAAAATATATAAGGCTTTCAACTGCTCAGTGGTCAGCTTGATACCAAAAGCAAATGAAGCAAAATATATTAAAGATTACCGCCCCATCTCAGTTTGCACCACTATGTACAAAGTTATTTCAAAAATTTTGACCAAGAGGCTTGCAAAAGTGATTGGCAGTGTGGTAGGGGAAAATCAGGCAGCATTCATAGCTAGGCAGAACATCCATAATCATATCCTTATAGATTTTGAATTAATTAGAGGATACACAGTAAAGGGTGGCACTCCAAGATGTATGTTACAACTAGATTTACAAAAGGCGTATGACATGGTAGATTGGAATGCTCTCGAAAGTATATTAAAGGAGATTAGCATGCCTCACCAATTTATTCGGTGGATTATGCTCACAGTTTCGAAAGTGTCGTACTGATTCAATATTAATGGAGAATATTCGCGAATCATGCAAGCTAAACGAGGAGTCAGACATGGTGATCTGCTCTCCCCGCTTCTTTTCGTGTTAGTAATGGAGTATCTGAACAGAATGTTGTATAAAATGCAAAAAATTCCTGATTTCAATCACCATTCTAAATGTGAGAGGCTAAATCTCACCAATCTGATTTTTGCGGATGACATACTGTTATTCTCGAGAGGTGACAGCCGATCAGTGGAAATTCTATTGTCAACGCTGCAGAATTTTTCGAGATCCACGGGATTAATTTTCAATCTAAGTAAATGTCGTATTTTCTTTGGCGGTGTCGACGATAGTACTAAAGAGCACATCAGGAACCTATCTGCTTTTACTGAAGGATCTCTCCCCTTCAGATACTTAGGTGTACCACTGACAAGTAAGAAACTTAACATTCATCACTATATGCCCCTTGTGGATAAGATTCTCTGTAGAACAACTCATTGGAGTACGAAGTTGCTCAGTTATGTCGGCAGAGTGCAGCTCATTAAGAGCATTTTGTTCGCAGTGGCAAACTACTGGATTCAATGTTTCCCATTGCCTAAGTTTGTAATTCAGAAGATTGAGGCTATCTGTCAATCGTTTCTGTGGACCGGTAACACTGATATCAGCAGAAAAAGTCCTGTCGCATGGAAGCAAGTGTGCAAAGAGAAGAAGCAAGGTGGTCTTAATATCATAAACCTCGAATTATGGAACAAGGTGGCTATGCTGAAACTTTTATGGAACCTTTGTAGTAAAACAGACAGTCTATGGGTCAAATGGGTGCATACGTATTATTTTAAAAAAGACGACGTCATGGATATTGAGTTGAGGTCTAATTGCACATGGATACTAAAGAATATCGTACAACAACGTGGATTGATCCCTCAAATCCAACAGATATGGGAAATGATGCTCACCACCAAGAAATTCCAAATGAAAAAATTATATGACAAGCTAAATGATGAAAATCAAACAATGGTGTGGAGTAAGTTGTTTTACGGAAATATAGCTCGTCCTCGAGCGATTATGACGCTATGGCTTACATGCCATGGAAAACTTGCGACAAAGGAAATGCTTCATAGATTCGGTATGATTGATAACAATAAGTGCCTGTTCTGTGATAACGTGGAAACTCGAAACCACCTATTCTTTGAATGCAATACAATAAAGAATATTTGGTGTCAAGTCTTGTTTTGGATCCAAAACACCCATACACCGCAGACGTGGGATCAAGAACTCCCTTGGATCCTACAGCAATGTAAGGGCAAAGGCTGGAAAGCAAAAATCATGAAACTTGCAGTCACAGAAATTGTTTACGGCATATGGAATGCGAGAAATGACCGAATTTTTGGGAACAAGGTAGACATTTCGCAAGTTGGAGAATCTATTATTGATAAAATAGTATATAGAGGGTGGTATAGCATGAAAACTAGGAAACACATTGCTCGCCTAATGATGAATTAGATAGTTAATTTTCTATTTTTTGTTTTCTCTTGGAGAAGTTGTCTCTATTGTGATGGGTTGGATCTTTATGATCACCGTGTAATTATTAGTTTTTTTGAATCAATCAAATTCGTTTATTAAAAAAAAAACATTAATTTGGTTTTTCAAAAGACAATAATTTTTTTATAATATTTAAAATATTAACAATTTTGTCCCAAAAACTAAACATTTAAAAGAGTCAAATGTGATTTGTATATAAAATTGAGGTTTTTTTTGTCCTTTTAAAAATTCAATGTTAAATTTACGATCTGCATCATATATAATAAATTCACAATCAAAATCAAATCAGTATTTTGTAAAGAAAACAATCAATATCAACAAATACAATTAACCCTCAATTTTAATTTTTTTAAAAATATATAGCACTAAATATAAAAAAGAAAATATCTAACATTTTCAATTGTAGCAATTTGTAGTTGTGTCTCAATTGTTTTTATTTAAAATATTAAAAAAATACTATTTAAATTGTCGTCATTGATTCCTAAATTAGTGGTAATAAATAAATAAAAAATTATCATAAAATTTATTTATTTATTTTTATTTCATTTACTGACATGTTTCTTTCATTTTCATATGTTTTTTTTTCTTCTTAACTTCTGTAATAAAAACTGTGATTTGAACAAAAATTACATATAATTTTTTAATTGTTTTTCTTGAAAAATGATTTGTTTTACTTTTTTTGGTACGTTAATAACATGATTATAGAGATGAAAGTTAGTTGGTGCAAGATGTATACATACACCATCTTCAATTTATTTATAAAAAAATTATTTATTATAATAATATGTGGAATTTTATCATTTGAAAAATCAACATTAATCTTTTCCTTTCTTCCTTCCACTTCCTCCTATACGTGTATCAGCTTCACTTTCCTTTTATCACGTTCAACATTAATCTACAAATACTTTCTAAATATGAACTAAAAAACTAAAAAAAAATTATAATCTACAAATACAACAGATATACAAACTATAATCTACCGATAAACTAAAAAAACTGAACATTCAAACTGAATATGAATTGCCACAGAAAGCAGAACATCAGCAAAAAGAGGTTATGAAATATAAAAAAAAACAAACATATTCTTTTCGGGCAAGCAGAACATTAGTAGTAACATGATTTCCCACGTCAAACACTTCAATTTCGTTGGATTCAACGGCCATGTGTGGTATTTCGACTTCCAAAGCTGCTTGTAATCTACTCTGACCAAATAGGTCGTGATTCGTGCTAATGCTTCGAACTCAGTCATCATCACCGAATTTGTCTCCCAAGCCAGTTGGCCAAATTTCATCTACGCACTAAACTTTCTCACCCATGACCTCTCGCCCCCAGGTAAACCCATGGGTTGGGTGAAGGTTCAAAGAGAAAAATGCCTCTGCTAGAGGCTCATAACCAGTCTCAGCTGGTATTCATGGTGTTATCTTCGCCAAGTTTCTGTCAAAATTCTTTTTGTCTACATGGTTCACCTCAGCCATGTAGTAGCCTTGGTCCACTTTGATGTTTTCGACAATTCCATCTTCGCGCCAAATGGTTATCCTTTGGTGTAGGGACGAAGGGACTGTCCCTATGCCATATATCCATTCTTTCCCTAACAGCAAGTTGTAACTAGCCCTTGCGACTATTACAATGAACATTGTAGGTCGAGTAATACACCCTACGGTCACTTCCACCTGAATGACCCCCATAGTTTGGCTAGTCTTTCCATCATAATTAGAAAGGACCATGTTGTGGGGACTAAGGTCAATGTCATACATTCCCAATTTAGCCAACATGAAATGTGGCATCAGGTTCACTGTGATCCCACCGTCCACCAATATTTTGTTAACAATAGTGCCTTCAACCTTAGCCCTTATGAAGAGAGGCTTCAGGTGATTCTTCATTACCACATGGGGTTGCTCAAAGAATGCATTTTGCTCTTCGACGCACCCATTGTTCATAACAAAGTAACAGACTGACTTGTGTTTTGCCAGTTCTTCTTCCTCATAGTCTTCCTCTTCGGCGACCTCAGTCACGCGGTCGTACTCATAAGGAAGTACAAAGACAACATTACATAGGACATCAAAGTCGCCTTCTGACCCAGATTCGAAATTATCTGTTACCAACTCATCCTCTTTAGCTTGCTCCTCTCTGTCGATCTTCCTGGAGGGAAACAACTTCCTCCCAACTAGTTTCTTTGCCTGCTCATCTTCAAGCTTTTGTCGAGGATTGGTATTTCTCAACCCGACAACATCCCTTTCTGCTTTCTTTTTCCTTTGGAATCTACGCCATTGGGTTCTAGTCATGGGATTCTTCCCCTTCTAGTTTGCGTTAGGCCCATAGGAACGCCTTTCAGACATCTGAAAATTCTCCTTGTATGTCATGGAGGACCCTCGACCAATCTCAAAGTTTCTCCATTTTGGGTATCTGTTGCATTCTCTCTCAGCAGGTTTCGACGATTTCCCTTAGGGAACATCAGCTGAAGGCTTGTTGGTGTTTTGCTTCTCCTTCTTTGAGCCAGTTTCTCGATCTTTCCTTTGAGGAGCATCTCCCTTGCTAAAGTGGTACTGAGGTTGGACTTTCTAGTTGTCTTTGGCCTTTTGAGCAGCTTCGATTTGCATGGCAGCTTTCTTGTCGAACAAAGCACTGCATCTAGAGCACAACATCACTTCGGAATAACCAGCTTGACACCTGTAAAGAAATTCAATAAGATTGTCACCTGCTTTTGGGAACACGACTTTGATCTGGTTTTCAGTTTCAAATTTTTTCATGTCAAAATCCTCGGAGATTTCGACCATGTTGATCACAGTAGGCTCCACGTAACTTGCATCTCCAATCTGTAAGGGATCGTCATCAATTTTCATTGGGGCATTTCCTTTAAAAAAACTTAAGTCTGCCTTCGTTCAGAGCATTTTGCACAAGATCCCTGAAAAGAAAACATTGTGAGGTTTTATGTCCTAATAAATTGTGATATTTACAAAACCCTCGTTTCTTTCTTTGTTCTAATGGTGGTACTTTTGCACCTGGAGGCACACGTACTTGACCATCTGCAACCAACAAATTGAAAATCTCATCGCATTTGGCTACGTTAAAGGTGTAAGTTTTCTTAGGAAACTTATCGTTTTCTTTGGGTTTTGGAGGATTCTTCCCATTTGCATGTGTAAGTAACTTACACACATATGGGGGACCTGGCTTTAGCTCAGCCACGTCAACCTCGGACTCTTTGACATGCTCGTATTTAACCTTAAGCGCTATGTCGTGGTCTTGCATGTCGACATAAGTTATACGCTATTTCTTACCCTTACTAGTTATGGATTTCTCAGCCTTCAGTCTCTCGACTAGCCTAACACTATCTGCTAATTGGGCCATATCTCTCATGTATTGAGTATCTAGCTTCTTCTTAATGGAATATTCTATCTCACCAGCAGCCATTTCGACAAGCTCAGGTTAAGGCACCTGGGTAAAGCACCTTGTTTTAAACAAACTGAATCTGTTTAAGTAATCATCAATTAATTCAGCGAACTTTCGCTTGACACCCGACAACTCCTTAAAACTAATCTTAGATTGCCCCATATAGAATTATTCATGGAACAATCTCTCTAAGTGCGTCTAATTATGGATCAAATGAGGAGATAAGGTACTAAACCATGTGAACGCAGTCTTTGTAAGAGAACTAGGGAAATATCTCATTCTCAATTTCTCATTATTTGCAATGTCACCTGCTTCTATTAGGTAACGAGCGATGCGTTCGATAGTTGACTCATTGGTGTCGCCAGCAAGTTTCGTAAAGTTAGGGATTTTCCATCCCCTTGGCAACTCTGTCTGCAACACATACTCTGACAAAGGGGATACATAATTTGGCCTTTGCAAGCCCATATTAACCTCGTTTTGCACCATTATCCTTTCGACAATGGTTGTCAGGTTATTTTCTCCCAAAATATTTCCCTGTCGAACCTAATGAACAAACTGGTCGACATCCTGGTGTCGATTAACTTACAACAGGTGGACTACCGTCCTCGCCAAGCACTTCTTGCTCGACGTGTTGGGGAATCACTTGTTGTCCCTGGTTCACGGTTTCATCTAAGACTACTCCCTCATTTCGAACCTGCCCAGTAGCCTGGGGTTGTGCCCCTTGTCATTTGAGTCGCCAATTATTGGTAACTCTGATTCATATGTTGAATCAATAGATTAAATGTTGTACTCATTTGTTGTGTTAGAGTATTTATCATGTCATGGTTACTCTTATCCATCTGTTGCCTCATTACCATGACAGAACTTGTTGTCAGGGAAGGCATTGCTTGCGAGCCAAATCTCGCTCCCATGTGGGGTGGCACATTTCGACCATGATTACCTATGGTTTAACCCGACCCCATAATAGGTGAAAACATGTTTGCAGCATTATCCCTGAACGTTGAAGGGTTATTCTGCAAACTTGCCATAATTGTAGTTGGCATTCCAAACTGATGTTCACGCCCTGGCATGGGCATTGTGAAATTTGTGGCGAAAGGCCTAAAATCTGTCGCCATGAAATACCTGGGAGTTATTGTGTGACTCTGGGGTATTGGTGTAACAATTGTCCCCTCAGGCGGACTCGTTGATGTCATCGTTGTTGACGGCATCACCATGGTACTAGCGGTTGAAGGAATAGGTTCAGTAACTGTTGCATAAACTGTTCCCGATCCAGCACTATTAGAAGGCAAGTCTCCATTGGTGTTTCTAGGATTCACCATTCTTCTAACGTATCTTCTAACGACAGACTTCCCTACTTCTCTCTTGGTTATTTTACCACAACTCACTTGTTTCTCACAGCGCAGATACTTTGAGTGTGGCAGAAATGTGTATAATTTGCGGACCTCTTAAAAAATAAATCTAAGTTGCTATATATATAAGTCTAAAATAACTGTACAAGACTACTAAACTATCTTCATGATGCCCCACGTTCTAAGTAACCGTCGATGCTGATGTAGTAGTTCCCACCTTGTTCCTTTTTCTGAATATTTCAACTATTTTGCTGCCGCCAAGAACTAAAGACCATCGTTGAAACCTTCGACGTCGACCATGTTAAGGTAACATGTCTCGACTAGGGGTGTTTGTGGTTCATAAACTGCATTGAACCAAACTACATTTATGATTCAATTCAGTTTACAATAACCATTTCAATAAAAATGCAGTTAACTGCTAAAATTGTTTCAATTCAGTTTAAACTAGTTTAGAACCAGTTTGTGTTTATAAACTAGTTTATAATCAGTTTGCAATTATAGACCAATTTTAAAATTTGAACACTTTTAAAACCAATTTTTTTAATTTGATAAAAAGAATGTTAATTTAAAAAAAAATTATAATATTTGAAAATTTTATTCAAAAATAAAAAAAAATTGAATAATTTAGAATTTTCTTAATATAAAAAAAAAAATTCCAAGAAGAAAACATTTTTTTCGAAAAAATAATTCCAAAATAAAAAAATTTCAAAATTTTTTTATTTTTCGGAAAAAAAATACCATTAAAAAAAAGTTTTAATTTTTTTTATTATTCGAACAAAAAATTCCAGAATAAAAAAATTAATTTTTTTTCAAAAAAAATTAATTTTTTTTAAAAACATTTATTTTTTTCGAAAAAAAATTAAAATAAAAAAAAAAAATTCGAAAAAAGAATTTTCTGAATAAATAAAATGAAGTTTTTTTTATTTTTCGGAAAAAAAATTGCAAAATAAGAAAAAAAATTAAAATTTTTTATTTTTCGAAAAAAAAATTCCAGAATAAAAAATATTTTATTTTTTTAATAAATATTTTAATGTTTTTTTTGAAAAAAATTTAAAATTTTTTTTATTTTTTGAAAAAAAATTTAAAACTTTTTTATTTTTCGAAAATTATAAATTCAGAATAAAAAAAATTAATTTTTTTTAGTTTTCGAAAAAAGAATTTTCTGAATAAAAAAATAATTTTTATTTTTCAAAAAAAATAAATTTTTATTATTTTTCGAAAAATAATTGGCAAATAAAATTTTTTTTTTTTTCGAAAAAAAATCCAGAATAAAATTTTTTTAATTTTTTTCAAAAAAAATTAATTTTTTTTTATTTTTCAAAATAAAATTTTTTTTTTTTTATTTTTTTCGAAAATTCCTGAATAAAAATAATTAAATTTCTTTTTAATTTTTCAAAAAAAATTTCAAGATAAAAAACAATTTTAATTTTTTTTTTAATTTGGGGAAAATTGTTTTTTTTTTAATTATTTCCAATTTTTTTCCAATCAATAATTTTTCTTTTTTTTTATGAAAAACTTATTTATATAATTAAAGCAGTTTATAAAAAAAACTGGTTATGAACCGGTTTTAAACTGAATTAGAATTGTTTGAATTGAATGGTTCAGTTAATTAACTATTTAAGTGGTTCAGTTTTTTTATGGTGTAATACAATTCAGTTTAGTAATATAATTTAGTTAATCACATTTTTGCACACCCCTAATTAGGGGTGGCAAAACGGGCCCGGCCCGTGGGGAAAGCCCATTTTACCCGTCATTTTTTGCGGGTCGAGCCTAAATTTTGAACCTGCATATTTAAGTATGCCCGCCCCGCCCCGCCCTGCACCGCAAAAAAGAAGGGCGGGCGTGGGGCGGTCACGGGTATGCCCGCGGGTAAAAATGCTTTAATAACTTGTTTTTTAATGTTTAACTTGTTTTAATATGTTATGTTTTAAAATGCTTTAATAACTTGCTGTAAATTGCTATAAAATATTGTAATAACTTCCTGTAAAATGAAGTTACTTGCTGTAACTTGCTGTAAAATGTTTTAATAACTTGTTGGAAATGGCTGTAAATTGCTGTAATTTGCTACAAAATGCTGTAACAACTTGCTGTAAAATGATGTTGCTTGCTGTAACTTGCTGTAAAATGTTGGCGCTTGCTGTAAAATGCTCTAACAACTTACTGTAAATTGTTGATACTTGGTGTAAAATGTTGTAAATGTTGTAAATTGTTGTAAAATGTTGTAAATTGCTTTAATAAGTTGCTATAAAATGTTGTAAAATTCTGTAACTTGTTGCAAACATGTTGTATTATGTAACATGTTCTATTATTTTCTTTTTTATCGTAATTGGATTTGAAAGTACACAAACAACAACTTGCAACAGAGACGGGAAAGTCACAAACAACAATTTGAAGATTTTGACGTTAGATTAAACTATTTATGACTTATTTCCTAACTTTTGTTGAATTTGTGGTGTTGAACTTATGTTGACTATGTGGTGTTGAACTTTTGATGAATTTGTGTTGTTGAACTTATGTAGAATTTGTAAAATTTAAGGTTTGTTGAATTTAATTATTGAATGTAGGATAATGATAGTGCTCTTTTACTGGTAGTAATAGGATTTATGAGCTATTACTATTGGCTTAAATACTACGAGCATCATTATCAAATAACAAGAATGGTCCCTTGATTCTAGTTGTAATAATCATATGATAAGTAACAAGAATGACTATTTGATTTTAATATAAATCATTAGAAGAGGAATATTAAAGTTATGCATATGAGGAAACACTCAGATCATTGTTGATGTTTACTACTTGCTAGGTTTTTGAAACAATATTATAAGCATATGAAAATTATTACAAAATAAGATGAGCATCATGTTTTACAATGACACCTTCAACTGCCACTTTCCTAAACCAGGAAATATATTCTCGGAGGATTTCCTTTTTTGTGTGAATCCTATTGAGGGCGACTAATGTTTTTGGTTGTCATTTCCACATAGTGAATTGCACTGTGAATTCATCACACAACTTACTCTAGGAATTAATAGAATCGTCCTCTAGGGTTTTAACCACGTCATAAAGGCTCCTTTGAGAGTCATCATGAATATTTTTCATTTCACATCGCTCCTAGCATGGTAATAATCAAGCATGGTTTCTACGTTCTCAATGTGCTCATATGGATCCCCAATCTCGTTATAATTGTCTAGCTTTGCAAATTTTTTGAGAGATTTAGGAATTCTACAGTCAATGATATATTTTAAGAACGAGTTCTTCCAACAGTGATAAGGGGTCTAGTGCTTGGTATATTCCCTGTGTCCTTATATTAGGAACAACGTGAGTGGGATCTTATCGGGGGCGTTATTCTGGAGGGTTTGACTACCATAATCTCTTCTTGAAACATGAAGATGATGGTTACGGGCCTTAGGTCGACAGTGTTTTGGAGATCTTGAGCCCCTCGTGTGCTGTAATGCATTTTCATCGAGAGTCGCGTTAGGCGTAACTTGCTGTAAAAATGGGGCGGTCACAGGTATGCCCGCGGGTAAAAATGCTTTAATAACTTGTTTTTTAATTTTTAACTTGTTTTAATATGTTATGTTTTAATATGTTACGTTTTAAAATGCTTTAATAATTTGCTGTAAATTGCTATAAAATATTGTAATAACTTCCTGTAAAATGAAGTTACTTGCTGTAACTTGCTGTAAAATGCTTTAATAACTTGTTGGAAATGGCTGTAATTTGCTACAAAATGCTGTAAGAACTTGCTGTAAAATGATGTTGCTTGCTGTAACTTACTGTAAAATGCTGGTGCTTGCTGTAAAATGTTCTAACAACTTGCTGTAAATTGTTGTAACTTGCTGTAAAATGTTGTAAATGCTGTAAATTGTTGTAAAATGTTGTAAATTGCTTTAATAAGTTGCTATAAAATGTTGTAAAATTCTGTAACTTGTTGCAAACATGTTGTATTATGTAACATGTTCTATTATTTTCTTTTTCATCGTAATTGGATTTGAAAGTACACAAACAACAACTTGCAACAGAGACCGAAAAGTCACAAACAACAATTTGAAGATTTTGACGTTAGATTAAACTATTTATGACTTATTTCCTAACTTTTGTTAAATTTGTGGTGTTGAACTTATGTTGACTATGTGGTGTTGAACTTTTGATGAATTTGTGTTGTTGAATTTATGTAGAATTTGTAAAATTTAAGGTTTGTTGAATTTAATTATTGAATGTAGGATAATGATAGTGTTTTTTTACTGGTAGTAATAGGATTTATGAGTTTTTTTTTTAAATTATATCATGAGTGAAAAAAAGTTTTTTTTTAAGAGAATAGCGGGTCTGCCCGCATGCCAGCGTGCCCATCATTAAATGGGGCGGGCCTAGAAAATGAGCCCGCATCTCTACCTTTGACCGCCCCGTCCCATTTTTTGCGGGTTTTTACGGGGCGGACATGCCCGTTTGTCACCCCTACCCCTAATTGACACTGGCAAAACAATATTCATTAGCAATATAATATATACTTAATAGAGATAAATCTAAGAAGATCAGCTTTGGAGGAGAGAGGACGACGTCAAAAGGCCGCCAAGGAGTTTAGAAGTTGTAATCAATGTTGATTGGCACTTTTAATGAGTTTGGTTTGGGTGATATTTCCAACAAAATGTTCTTAGTGTCGTTAACTTAAACCTATTAATTTCACAACATTTTAAAAATATGAATGTCAATAAATATATTCAAATTCAAACGTTTATACTTTTATTTAATACAATTAGGGTTGGAAATAAGCCGAGTCGAGTCGAACTCGCCTCAGCTCGGCTCGACTCGTTAAGAATTAGTTCAGCTCAAATCTAGGTTCGAGTTTGACACGAACTTTTTTTTAAGCTCAAACTCGACTCGCTATAAGTTCACGAGCAATTCAGTTTGACTCGTTAGGTTCATCTCATTAGGTTCAGCTCGTTTGTTTCACGGACTTAAAAGCCATTTTTTATAGTCTATTTTTTTAATATATTTGACATTTTAAATTAATATTATTTTAAAAATAAAGTATTGAAATAAAATAAAATTTATTAGATTGGAATTTAACTTTGTCTCAAAAATCTATTAATTCAAAATTTAATTAATTTATATGGTGCTAATTTTATTTGTATAATTATTTTTAGAGATATTTTGCTTACTTGAGAATATAAATTATCAATTAAAATCATTAGATTAAAATAAAATATAAGACTAAAATTTATATTTAATCTTTAAACTTATTCTTAAATACAATATAATCATTCTCATATATAATCGAGTTAGCTCATGAACCTAACAAATCGAACTATGTATAGTTTAAGTTCAGCTCATTTAGTTAACAAACTTAGTTTTTCAGAATTGGATCACCTCCTGCTATAACTATACTGCCATCTCTCCAGCTTACAATCCAACGGTTAAAAATCATTAATATAAATTAATTGAATAACAATTATTTAAGAAGAGAGAGAAACTAGTATGTGAAAAAAATTCCCGCTGGAATACCAACGATCAATATTCTGTAGCTTTTCAATATCTTTTTTATTTTTAGTTTTACAACTACACATTATTCCAACAAAAAAGCGCCTTAAAGAAAATTTTCAGAAACTATATTCTTTCACCATTTCATCAATACAATTTCCAGAAGGATACAAGGTCAGTTTTTATAACTTTATTTATTTATTTGTGAGTTAATGTTATAACTTGTGAAATTGTGAATATAATATTATAACTTGTGAAATTGACAGAATGATTATGAATATAAATATTATAACTTGTGAAATTGACATTGTCATGAACAAATTATATATATTACAATATATAGTTATAAGGTATTTTTCTACACTACAATTATATGTTTATAGACTAATAATTTATTTAAACATTCAAGTTTTATTTTTTATTTTTATTTTTAGAGACTGTAAATAAATTGCATATTTTTTTTTGTATGTAGAAAATGGAAGAAGATTGGAAACCAAAGTTAAAAATGATTTTTGATAGCATTGAAGAAGCTTGGAAATTTTGGGTTAATTATGGCGGAAAGGTTGGATTTGGGGTGAGGAAACAATATTCTCACAAGAACAAGAATGGTATAATTACTTCTTACAAGTTTGTTTGTTGTAAAGAAGGTACACGGAAATCAGATAAACGAGATTATAAAACAATCAATCCAAGGCCAGAGACCAGAACAAATTGTCAAGCAAGGTTAGGAATTAAGAATATGGATGGTAAATTTATGGTAGTTGATTTTGTGGCAGAACATAATCACAATTTATATTTACAAGAAACAACTCATATGTTGCCATCACAAAGGAAAGTCTCTCAAGTTCAATGTCAACAGATTGAGCTAGCTGATGATGCTGAATTACAACAAAGGAAGTCATTTGACTTGATAAGTAAAGAAGTGGGGGGTAGAACTAATTTGGGATTTATTCGTCTTGATCAAAAGAATTATCTTCGAAAAAAGAGGCAAAAGAGTATGGTACATGGAGAAGCCGGTTATCTATTGCAATATTTTCAAAGAAAGTCTATGGAAAGTCCAACTTTTTATCACGCATATCAAATGGATGTCGAAGAACAAATCACCAATGTGTTTTGGGCAGATGCAATGATGCTAATGGATTATGAGTATTTTGGTGATGTGATTTCTCTTGATTCAACATATTGCACAAATAGTTCACATAAACCACTTGCAGTGTTCTCAGGGTTTAACCACCATCGAAAAGCAGTGATTTTTGGAGCTGCATTATTATATGACGAAACAATTGAGTCATACAAGTGGCTCTTTGAGACCTTTTTAGAGGCCCATAAGCAGAAAATGCCACAAACAATTTTTACTGATCAAGACCATGCAATGGCAAGAGCACTAATAGAGGTTATGCCTGGAGCTTATCATGGCTTATGTACTTGGCACTTGATGCAAAATTGCATCAAGCATTTAGGAAATTTGATGAAAGATGGATCTCATTTTCTTAGTGACTTTAAGAAGTGCATGTATGAATGTGAAAATGAAGATCAATTTGAAGAAGGTTGGAGAAATCTCCTTGTAAACTATGATGTCAAAGAAAACACTTGGTTGCAAAGAGTGTACACTATAAAGGAGAAGTGGGCATCATGTTACATGAAGAAAGTTTTTACATTAGGGATGAGAAGCACTCAACTTAGTGAAAACGTGAATGCGGGTATTAAAGGATTTATGAATGTGAATTTGGATATAATCAAATTTTTTAAGCGCTTTGAGGATGTTGTGGAAGAAAAGCGATATAGTGAATTAAAGTGTGAATATGAAGCACGACAAAAGATTCCAAGACTAAGGAACTCATATTCAAAAATCTTGCAACAAGTGTCTGAGATTTATACTCCTAGTATTTTTTGATCAATTCCAACACGAGTATGAGTTGTTTGAAACATGCTCTGTGAAAAACATTGATATTCAACCACCATTAATTGATTGTGTTATTACCATGGAGAATAATTTGGGTGAGTGGCAAGTGTCATTTGATTTGAATAAGAATTCAATTTGTTGCTCTTGTCGTAAGTTTGAGAGTTTCGGCATACTTTGTTGTCATTGTTTAAGACTGTTTATTCATATGGATGTCAAATCAGTTCCTGAACATTATATCTTAAAAAGGTGGACAAAGTTTGCTAGACGTGAGGTTTCACGTAATGTTGATGTTAGCTATGTGGTGGAAGATGTTGATTTATCCTCGACTCAACGCTACAAGGAGATTTGTCCTCGCCTTAGTAGGATAGCCACCGAAGCATGTAGAAGTCCAGAAGCATTCAGTTTTCTTTGCAAAATCACTAATGAATTGGAGAGACAGATACTCGAGTTTCAAAATAATCCAATAAATAGTTCTAAAGTGAATGAGTTTATTGGCGGAGTTAAAGTGTCTACTAGCAACCATGATGATTTGGCACAAGCAAAAGGATTCAAAAAAAGAGAAGGCAAAAAGAGTTCAAAACGTCCAAAAGGCTGGGTAGAGTGTCAGCCTCCCAAAAGAAAGAAAAATATTGGCTCTAAAGTTTCACAAATTCAGGTATTATTTAATTATTTAATTTAATCGATGTCTTTTATCAATTAAACAAAATTGTAATTTCTATTCTTTTATGTCATGTAGCATGATAAGGGGCATGATTCACAGCTTAGAAAAGAAAAAGACGATGACATAGGTAATTCACAAACACAAGTTCAATATGGAGTGTCCAATACAAGTGCATCTATTTGGCTCAATAATTCTTACAACACACCTTCCATGGTAAGTAAATTTCAATTTGAGTATGTGAGCTTACCAAAAAATATTTAGTAATTGAATCCTTTTATGGTTTGTGCAGGAAAATAATAACACAAGTCAATTTGGTGCCATTAGTTTTACTAGATTATTGATGGTAAAATTTTACAATTATATAAATTTTAATTTCAACCAAGGTGATTATTTTCATATCTATATTTAAATTATTAACTTATGTTCTTTTAATTATAGGAAAACCTTCATGGAGATGTTACAACATTGAACAATTCATAGAGAAGTGAAGAATTGCTTTCTACTGGTTTAATGAATTTCCTGCTACATGTTGGCCTGTGTTGGTCTATTTTGTGAATTTCCTGCTACTGGTTTAATGAATTCCTGATAAATGTTGCAGTGTACTATTTTGTGAAAGATTTCTTAATTTGGGAAGAAATCATTTAGAATGAATTCATACAAGTAATTTGTGAACCATTTTAATGTTGCAGTATACCATTTTAATGTTGCAATATACCATTTTAATTTTCTGATAAATGTTGCAGTATACCATTTTAATGTTGCAATATACTATTTTAATTTCCTGATAAATGTTACAGTATACCATTTTAATTTTGGATTATAACTTTAACTGGTGTAATAAGAACAATTTTTTAGTTACTTACTGGTATAATAATAAGAACAATTTTTTTGTTACGGGTGTAATAAGAACAATTTTTTAATTTATTTATAATACTATTTTGTTTATGAGAAGAGAAGAAAAAATTAATTTTAAAGAACATAAAAAATATGTTGAATTCTCTCTCTTCTAACTTCCATGATAAACCATTTTCTCTCTCTTCTGATTGTTTTTTTTTATTTCATTTATTGTATAACCATGAGATTAATCAAGTGGCCTGAAAATGCACTGGAGGAATAGCAGTAGAGAAAATGCAGGAGAGAATCTTAATCCTAGTTTTTCGCTCATATTCAGCTCATTAGGTTCATGAACCAAATTCAACGAATTAATTATCGAACCGAGTACCGAACTATTTTCGAGTTGATTCGGTTCATTGTCAGCTTTAAATACAATATATTATAAGACTTACAATATAGGAAGTAGAAACAATATTTTCTTAAACGTAGAACCATAATTTATGAGTAGGATTATATTTTCATCCACCAAATATTATATAAAAAAGAGATTAAATGCTTGTCTCGTTAAGTTTCCCTTCTATCCAGTTAACCAACATCTGAAGTGAAGCTTTTGGTTGATCCATAGGAATTTATATTTAGATGATAAAGTATATAATATATTTCTAATGAATATTATTGCAATAAAAAACAGGTTTTCTATGGTGAAAGATCAAAATGATATTGTGGAGAAGCTGCATTTGTGATATCAAATATTATATCATCATTCCCTTTCATCTTTCTAATATCAATCTCTTCAAGAATAATAATATACTTCATGGTGCAATTTCATCTTGTTCTGCTGCCTATCTGTTGTTGAGAGTTGCATCATGGTTGTAGCAGCAGTGGTCCCTAATGTAGTAGCAGTGGTCCCTAACTATAGGCTTGTGGTTCACAAAACTTCAAATGTAATAAGCAAATGACCCAAACTCTTCTATGACCTGACATCACCTGCTAATTGATAATCTATATCTGGCAGCACTTGCATGGAGCATCTTTCAAACCATTCGAAGATTTAATCGAAGTTGCTACAAATTAGCTACGAATTAGTTAGGAGTTAGCTACAAATTAGCTACCATTTCTGAATTTTAGGAATGAAGTTAATATAAAATGGACACAATTGGCACGTGGCATCCATGTCAGCATTTTTTGCCACACTGACATTGCCACATGTATGCCACGTCATCAAAAAAATCTATGTAGCATGCCACGTCAGCCTCCGTCTGTGGAAACTAACAAGAGGGAGCAATTTTATGGACGAAAAAGTTTGCGAGGACCATTGTTTGAAAAAAAATTTAGAAGGACTAAAATTGAATGTTGACATATTTATGAGGACCTCTGACATATGTAATCCTAAATTATATTAGTAATATTTAGTTAATTATAATATTAGTTGGATAATATTAAATTAATTAAATAGTGAATATTATTATTATTATTACTTTAATAAGTAGATAGTAGTGATAATAATAATAATATTAATAATATAATAATAATAATAATAATATAATAAGAGGGATTTGGGAATAGAGTTTGTCAGCACGTGTTTTGGATAAAAAGAGAAAGAGGAGAGCTAGGGCAAAAGGGAAGAGAAGAACCATTGTTGAGGTAGAAGAATCCTTGTGCAAGAAATCTAAGGTAAGAGTGGGATTCTAATTATCTAAGGGATTGCATGATGAATGGTGGGTACAGTGGTGAAACATCATAGTGACAGGGGGTGGTCATGGCCCCCTCAAAATTCTCAATTTATTCTTTAATTTTAATTTAAAATATATAATTTGTTATAAGTATATTTATAATAATAAGTTGCATATAGTTATTTAACCACTGATCTGGTAGGATGATTAGGTGCTTTTTACCGCTAAGATATCAAAATCTTTTTAGCTGCATATAGTCTAACCTATTTTTAACCGCTTATTAATCATTTTAGCATTAATTTTTTAAAGTAAAAATGTGAAATTTAAGTGTTGAACCTATGTTTTATGATTAAAAATATAAAAAAAAAATGCAACTATTTTAGCATAAAAATTTATATAATATAGATGGAATAGTTAAAATTTACTCTATTTTATTATTATTATTATTATTATTATTATTATTATAAATAAAAATTAATTATTTAAATTTATTAAACAATAATATGTATTTTACATCGGCTCCCTCATGATTTTCGGTCTGGTTCCGCCACTGGGTGGGTAGATCATAACATGGAAGGTTTGTGTTTTCTTCTCTATCCATGTTCTTGATGAATGAATGATTGTGTAAATTATAAATTATGATTGAATTGCATGTTATGTGTTGATGTTGTTGCTGTAATTGCTGTTAGAATGATACTTGATGCAATTGTTGTTGAAATCATATGATTGATGATCCGTATGATGTTGTAGAAGTTGTGGTTATGTGTAATCGCGAGTCAGAGTCAGAACAAGTTATGAGTGAGTTTGAATGATAAAGAATTGGTGTTTGGGAATTTTGAAAAGTGTTTTTCGTGTTAAAACATGTTCCAAACGATTTGGAGAAAAATGGGGTTTTGGGATGATAAGAAAAGTGATTTTCGTGTAAAAATATAGCTGAAAAGTGCTTCTGTAGTAGGTGTAATCGGTTACCCTAAATGTGGTAACAGGTTACCGCTAGGACAACTTAAAAACGTGAAAATTGGAATTTTGGGGTGTAACCGGTTACCAGTTTTGTGGTAACCGATTACAATGGGACTGATTTTTTTGGAAAACTTTGAAAATTCATACCTTGAGTTTCGGGTTTCCGATTCGCGTGCTGTTTGAAGCGTTGGAAAGCTAATGCAACGAAATACCTTATAAAAATGGTATTGGTTCCATAAGTGGATTATTTTTCTATGTGATGGCTTAAATACAATTGTAGTGTTTATGTTATGATGTGACATAATTTGAAATGTATCGATGTTGATTGTTATTCTGTAAGTTGTTGTTGATGATGATGTTGAGCTGTTATAGCATTGTTGTTGCATGGTGACCAGTATTGGTGTGGTATAATGATTAAGATAAATATCATTGTACGTGTATTGTTGTTGTTGTTGTTGTTGCTGAACTGTTATAGCATGTGTTTGGTGCATGATGGACAGTATTGGTGGAGTACCTTGACTATGGTGTGGGTCATTGTACTTGATGTCATTGTTGCGTGTGTAAGATATTTCATGCATTCATGGTGTTGGGACTTCGATCCGTTATTGGAGCATCAATCCTATGAATGGATAATATGCCGATAGCTGATTGCCAATAGTGAATGAAATCTGTTCTGGACTGGACCAATGGCTAGAATTGGCCCAATCCGCCTCTGCTCCAGAGCGGCCCAAATCGCCTAAGCCCAATCCACAGAGGGGCAATAACGACATTTCTGCCCCTCCAACCAGGCAAGGAACGCAATGTCCTCCCCGACTTTTATGCCCGTTACGCACGGCTTCCTCGCTGCCCAAATAGCAAGGAACAGGTGCCCGAAACTGCGGTTTTGCCCGACACAACGGCTAGTTTCTGGCAACCTGCCCGACATAACGGCTAGTTTGGGCAGTTACTTATTCTTTGGGGAAAACGGTTATTTCGCCCCGAAAATAGGACCGTTGGTCACGCGCTAGGGGCTCTATATAAACCCTCTCGCTTGAGAGGGTCAGGTATCACATTTTCACCCTAAGAATACGCTTTGTACTTGCCCCTTTTTCTCTGACCTTTTCTTACTTGAGCGTCGGAGTGCCTTGTAGGTACACCCCCTCCTCTCCTCATTCGCGAGCCGAACACCTTGCACACCTGACGACCAACATCTGTCCGAGCACCTTGCCATCTGACGACCAGCTTACGTGGACCTGTTCGAATACTCCGGATCAGTGGCGCCGTCTGTGGGAACTCCTTGTTCTCCCCTTCTTTCTTTCCTCCTCAGAAACTAAAAGATCAAAACATACTTTCTTTGATCCGCCCACATATGGCCGCTCAGAGCTCCGCAAAAGGTGTTGATGCTACGGTTCTCGTTCCCGTCAACAAGATGAACGTTGACGGCAGTTCTTTGTTACTCTCTGATCCCCGTTTCCTTCGAGACGGGGCCACTGCGTCTCCAACTCCTCCTCCCACCGAGCAAGGAGGCAAACAGCTAACGTCGGGTGAACGACCAATTCCTGGCCCTCCCAGCGCTGACCTGGCCGTTGCAGCTCTTCTGGAAGCTGTCAACCGCACAAACCTCCTCATCTTGTAGCAAGGAGAAAGGATAGGAGCTCTCGAGGAAGCATCTCTTCCAAGATCCTCCCCTCCGAAGAGTAAACACCGAAAATCAAGAAGCCCGCCACCTAGGCGCAGGGAAGACCGTACGACGAGGCGTGAGCCTGAGTCTCAACGCATTCGCAAGCGCGACCAGATCTCCCCACGAGATCGATCATCACTAAGACACAAGAAAGCGAGGCAGGATAGGCACTCTCTTCCGGTCAGACCTCATGACCGTCTACGTTTACCGTCACCTCGCAGAGACCGCCCCGCGAGCGCAGGCAACAGTCACCATCAACTCCAAGTTTGGACAGCAACGACGAGCCTCGCGGCCCGTTGTCCCGCAGGATCCTGGCCACCTGTCTTCCCAAAGGACTAGAGAAACCTCCATCTCTAGGGACTTACGATGGAACCACTGACCCAGACGAGCACATAGAAAACATAGATGCTCTTTTGGACTACAGAGGGGTACGAGGAGCCATCAAATGCCGCCTGTTCCCGACCACGCTCCGTAAGGGAGCAATGACATGGTACAAGCAGCTGCCAGAAGAATCCATTACATCCTGGAGGCAGCTGGGGAGGATTTTCTCCCGTCACTTTACTGCATCGCGACGCCATCTGAAGACCGAAGCATCCCTCGGAGCTGTCGTACAGGGAAGAGTTGAGCCCCTTCGGGCCTACATTGAGCAGTTCAACAAGGAGGCCGTCCAAGTGCCAACGACCGACGAGATGAAGAAATTCCTGCTCGAGCAGGGGTTACGTCCTGGCTCAGACTTCGCGAAAGCCATCGGCCTCAATCTACCGAGGAACCTCAACGCCCTTCTCCTCCAAGCCCAGATACATATACAATACGAGGAGAAGGTTACCGCCCACTCTGTCCGAGCCTCTCGAAACCAAGAAGGTGCCCGGTCATCCAGAGCTGAAGAGCCCTCGAAATCCCGTCGAGGAGATAAAAAACGCGACGATCGGCCTCGCGATGCACGCGAACAGAAGGGACCTTCTGGGCGGTTCCATGATTATACCCCCCCTCACTGCCTCGAGGGAGAAGATCTTGTCCGAATGTGCCAACTCAGAATTCAAGCAGGCGGGCGTCCGTTTCCCCAAACAGCTGCCGGCCAGACCGGGTGTGGACAAGTCCAAGTATTGCCGCTTCCACAAGAGCCATGGCCATACAACGGAAGAATGCATCCACCTCAGAGATGCCATAGAGATCCTCATTCGCGACGGCCACCTGAAGCAGTTCGCGAAAAAGAAAGAAGCTCCCCAGCAAGAAACCCAGGAGAGCAAGAAGGCTGCAGAGGAGACTCCGCCCTCCGATGACACCAACGTACAGGTCGCTGTGTCCATAACTCGGCCAGAAGACTTCCGCATCCCTGATAGTCTGCCAGTCTCCACGTTCCTCGCTGCTCACAGCCCGTGGGAGGCCTTCCCGTCAGCCAAGGTCATCTCTGGTGGGGGATTCAACATAATCACGGTCGGTTCAGTCAAGAGGAGATTCGATCAACTGATGAGCAAAAGCTCCAATGAAGTCACCACGCTGGACACCACTCACAAAGGATCCGCTCCTATTTCCTTCTACAAGGAGGAGCTCCTCGGCGGGGCACCGAACTCGAGCATCCCGCTGCTTATCCGGGCAAGGATGGCGAACTTCAAAGGTCGCAGAATACTCGTGGACCAGGGTAGTTCAGTTGATATAATGTACAACCACCTGTTCAAAACGCTGCAGCTGAACGACTCTCACCTTACTCCATACGTTGGATCCGACCTGCAGGGATTCAATGGAGCAGTAACAAGGCCCCGAGGTTACGTAGAGCTCATCGTGAACTTCGGTTCAAGAAAGACAACCCGAGCAATTAAAGCACAGTTTCTGGTAATTGAATGCCCGTCACTATACCAGTGCATTTTTTGAAGGCCAACCCTGGCAGAGTTGATTGCAGTGCCTTCCACCGTACATCTCAAGATAAAGTACTACACTTCTGAAGGGATGGTCGCCACCCTCCACGGCGATATCGAAGCTGTCCGTCGATGCTTTGAAGCAGCGTCAAAAGGACTAAGCACCATCTCAGCAAGACCGAGAACTTCTGGTCGTCCCCCTCTGCCCAGCAGCTCCGAGCAACCAAAACCGCTCCCCCAGGTCGAATCTATCAACTTGGACAGCCGTTTCAGCGAGGAAGATCACGCCAAAGACCCAACGACTTCAGGCAGCCAGTCCAACAACAACGGCCATCTCCTACGCCCTGTCCCAGATGGCAACTTCGAGATCGTTCCGTTCGGAGAAGACCCCCAACGGGGAGTGAAGATCGGAGCAGACCTCCCCGACCTGGCCAAGAGACAACTAAAAGCGTGCCTCCGGGAGAACGCAGACTTGTTCGCATGGAGCGCTGCTGAAATGCCAGGATTGGACCCCTCCGTCGCTTTCCACCAGTTTACAATTGATCCGGCCGTCAAAGTCGTTGCCCAGCGCAGAAGGAAACAGTCCCCGGAGAAGATGGAAGTCGCGGAAAAAGCTGTCAAAGACCTTCTAGAAAGGTTTATTTCTGAGGCCAAATACACTACATGGCTCTCAAATGTTGTACTTGTAAGAAAAAATAATGGAAAATGGAGGATGTACGTTGATTATACTGATGTTAATAAGGCCTGTCCGAAGGACGCCTACCCCCTCCCCAATATAGATAAGCTCGTAGATAACTCAACAAGTTTTAAACTTTTATCGTTCCTCGACACCTACTCGGGCTACAACCAAATACCAATGGCCGCGAGTGATAAAACTTACACGGCCTTCATGACCGAATCGGGCAACTATTACTACAACGTAATGCCCTTCGGACTGAAGAACGTCGGCGCTACGTACCAACGAATGATGAACAAAGTCTTCCAAGGATAAATAGGCGATATGCTCGAGGTATACATGGACGACATGATCGTCAAGTCCCATGAGGAACTAGATCATGTCACCCATCTTCGTAAAATTTTCGAGCAAGCAAGGAAGTATCAAATGCGTTTTAACCCAGAGAAGTGCACGTTTGGCGTACGGGCAAGTAAATTCCTTGGCTTCTACTTAACGGAGCGGAATAGAAGCTAACCCCGACAAATGTCGGGCATTTTCTGAGTTCCCAACGCCCACGTCTAAGAAGAACATCCAGTCCCTCAACGGGGTACTTACCTCGTTGTCCCGCTTCGTCGCAAAGTCCGCCCAACACGCCTTTCCTTTCTTCAAGCTCTTGCGAAAAAAGCAGCGTTCGAATGGACCGAAGAATGCGAAGCATCCCTCCTTCACTTGAAGAAAGCTCTGTCAAAACCGCCCATATTATCACAGCCAGATACCGGGGAAGTCTTGTTCCTATACCTCGCCGTCACTGCCGAGGCCGTTAGCGCCGTTCTCATTCGCGAGAACCCTGGCGGGCAAAAGCCAGTATACTTCACGAGCAAAGTGTTGCAGGACGCGGAGTTGCGATATCAGCAGATAGAGAAGGTAGCATTGGCCATCGTCAACGCTGCCAGACGACTGAGACACTATTTCTTGGCCCACACGATCGTGGTAAGGACGGATCAGCCCATCAAGCAATTACTGGGACGACCAGACATGGCCGGGCGAATGCTCAAATGGTCACTGGAACTGTCCGAATTCGACGTCCAGTATGAAAGTAAAAAAGCTCTTAAAGCTCAGGCCCTGGCCGATTTCGTAGCGGAAGTAACCTTCTCAGACTCCTCGTCCCACATAGCAAACAGATGGACCATCTACGTGGACGGAGCATCCAGCTCGAGCGGCATCGGGGCAGGAGTAATTCTAGAGAACAACGAAGGGACCATAGTCGAGGCTTCTCTCACATTATCCTTTCCCATGTCGAACAACCAGGCCGAGTATGAAGCCTTCCTCGCCGGGTTGCGCCTAGCCGAAGACCTAGGGGCTGAAGAAATCGTCATCTGCACGGACTCTCGGCTCGTAGCCCACCATATATCCAGGGAGTATCAGGCCAAAAACGACAGTCTCTCTGAGTACCTCACCCTAGTCAAGGAAAAAATGTCGAAGTTCAGAGCGGTAGAAGTAAGACATGTTCCACGCGAACACAATGTGCGAGCAGACGTCTTGTCCAAACTAGCAAGCACTAAGAGGAAGGGCGGAAACAGGTCAGTCATCCAAGAGATACTTCCCCGGTCCAGCATCGATAAGGGATCCTCAACCCTACACGTGCACGCGATCGGGGACAGCGATTGCTGGATGATGCCCGTGTACAACTACCTCACCAGGGACGAACTTCCGGATGACCCCAAGGAAGCCAGCACCATCAGACGAAGAGCTTGCTCGTACGTCATCCTCGAGAACAAACTCTACCGACGGGGCTTCTCCATCCCACTACTCAAGTGTATAGAGGAGGAGGTTGTTCCCCACGTACTACGAGAAATCCATGAAGGCATTAACGCCCAGCACCTGGGAGGAAGGTCCCTTGCCCGCAAGGCCCTCCGGGCAGGGTATTATTGGACAACCATGCAGCAAGACGCCAAGGAGCATGTGAAGAAATGCGACAAATGCCAACGGCACGGGGATATGCACCTAGCTCCACCTAACGAGCTGAAGAGTATGACCTCCCCATGGCCATTCGCCTGGTGGGGCCTAGACATCCTAGGACCCTTCGTGACAGGGTCCAGCCAAAACAAATACCTGATAGTGGGCGTAGATTATTTCATAAAATGGATAGAAGTAGAAGTCTTAGCAAAGATAACAGCACTTAACATTCTGCGCTTTTATAAGCAGAATATCCTCGCCCGTTTTGGGATTCCCCAAGCAATCGTCACGGACAATGGAACACAATTCACGGACAAGAAGTTCCAAGACTTTGTCGCCCATCTCGGAACAAAGCAACACTTCGCTTCTATAGAATATCCCCAGACCAACGGGCAGGCAGAAGCGGCCAATCATGTCATTTTGTGTGGCCTCAAGCGAAGACTGGATGAAACAAAGAAAACCTGGGTTGAGGAGATCCACAGCGTCTTATGGGCATACCGCACTACTCCCCAGTCCACCACTGGGGAAACACCTTTCCGCTTAGCATATGGCATGGAGGCTGTTTTACCCATCAAAATCCACGTACCGTCCAGGAGGACCGAATCACCTCTAGACGAGGAAATGAATGACGAAGCGATAAGAGAAGAGCTCGACCTTGTCGAGGAAATCCGAACAGGAGCAGCCCTCCGCGAAGCATCTCTTAAGCAAAAAATAGCAATCAGGCACAACGCCAAAGTCTTACGATGAGAGTTCGATGTGGGCAGCCTTGTCCTGAGAAGAAACCACAAGGACTCTCGCGAAGGCAAACTAGCAGCCAACTGGGAAGGGCCATACAGAGTCCGTGCCAAAATGGGGAATAATGCATACTTCCTCGAAAACCTCAACGGGGATGCAATCCCTCGACCGTGGAACGCTGAAAAAGTTAAGCAATACTACAGCTAAAGTAACTATAGGCTTCCTCACATCAAAGGACCACCTAACGGTCATCGTGCTCATCCAGGTACAAACGACGCACACGCACAAAGTAGAATCCCGCTCAAGTGAATGAGTCGGAGCTCTGCTCGTCGACGGTCCTCAACCGAGCATCACCTTCGCCCAAGTACCATGATTGGCAGAACCTCAGCTCGCGATGGGGCGTTCATGCCGCGACCTCAGGCCTCGATCGCGACCTGAGATCCGCAACCTCGCCGGGACCTTTCCCGGTTATTTGACCAGTTCTCCGCATTGACGAATCAACACACCACGGGCTATCTTTCAAAAAGAAAACTCCGTTAACAGACACACCCTCCGACGGGCAGTCATACATGCACAACTAATGTAAAGTACAACAATATGAACAAAAATGGCATAAATAACATAAACCGGGCGTTAAACAAAAAAAAGCCACAAGGGCCATAGATTGTGCGTATTACATAAAAAAGGGGGCCACGCCCCCCCAAAAACCAAATAAGATTACAGACAAATCAACGGCACGCAGGTCGGACAAAATACAACAACATCAGAATAACAAAACTCCTCATTCTTCGGCATGCTCGGTCAACGCGGGCTCAGGTCCCTGCTCCTCCACAGGCTGGTCCTCGGTCTGAACTTCGGGGGTATCAAGAACAAGGCCTGCGGGCAAGACGATGCGACCATCCCCCACTCGCGCAAGGTAGTGGATACCCTCGGTCGAAATCTCAAGCCCGGGGTTCACCACCCGTAACTGGGCCACGACACTCTCGAAGGACTCCACTGCCACGACGATACCGTCATCCTCGGTCTGCAGAATGCTGGCGACCAACTTAGCCCTAGTTTTCAATACTTTTATCTCATCCGGTTCATCAGCACCCAGGGCACTGCCGCCATCAGCTCCTTGTTCAACTCCTCGGCGGCCTTTTTCTCCGCCTTCAGCTTGGTGACCTCCTCCTTCAGCTTGGTCGTCTCCTCTTCGGCCTTCTTCCTAGCCTCACGAGCACCCTTGACCTCCTCCTTCAAGGCCGTCTCAGAAGCCCGGGCAGCGGTAAGTTCGGCCTCAAGCGCAGTGTCCCCTTCCGCATAAACGCTCGTCATCTCCAGCATTCTCACAAGGGCAGAAGCATCCTGGGCCACCAGCGCCCTCTTGCTCGACCGGTCCATGCCCTCCAAGCTAAGAGACTCTGCCCGAGGAACGACCAGGGTGTTGCCCTAAAAAAATCTCCTGTCAAGGATGCACGGGGGGGGCTCAAATTTTCCCTTCTCAGGCGCCCGAGTCAGGTCCACAGCATCTAACGTCTGTGGCCGCTTCGTCCGCCCGGTCAAAGGCAATTGAGAGTCCCATGGACCGGGAGAGGGCGTAGAAGAGGTCCCCGGAGCAATTTGAATGAGGGAAGGAGCACGAGTACCAGCAGCAGTCCGGGTCTTAGGGGGAGCCGCTCCAGCCTTACCCCTCGCCATGGCATTCCTCACCACACGATCACGAGCTTGAGGCATCTCACTTGCACAAATGAAAATAAGCACATTAGTTACGGGGAAAGGAAATAACACAAACAAAATCTAAGTAACTATGACTACCGAGCAGCTTCCAGTATCCGCGGGAGTCTTGCACTCCAGCAGTGCCTTCACGTTGATAAACATGTGCTCAACCCTCTGGCTACCATCCTCCTCGAAGATAGGGTTACCCTTGCTCGTCCAGCAGCTCGCGAGCTGGAAGGAGTTGACCCACTTCACCAGCGTCTCATAAGACACGACATCCTGCCCGCGTAGCGCGCTCGGCTCGAAGACGTAGGCACTGGGCTTCTTTGAGAAGTGGTCGGGTGTCCAGCGGATCGGGAACTTGTACAACCTCTCCCCGATATACTTCCCCTCCTCGTTGAGTAGCTCCTCTCCGTTCTCATCCACCTCTATCTCCCAGACATACGTGCTGTCCTGGGCAGCTTCAGACACTGGCTCAACGATGAAGTACCGTCCCTTGAACGTTCGGATTGACTCCGAGAACGGCTTAAACAACTTCTTGGGCTGCTTCAAGGAAACCCATCCGTACTTCTTCCCCGCCAGCTGTCGTTGAAGATGGAAAACAACAAAAAACAGAGGGAGAGTGGTTCCCAGTGTGAGGTGCTCACACACCAGCTCAAATGCCCGTATAAAGGCCAGCGAATTGGGATGGAGTTGCGAGGGCGCCAACTTGAGATGCTCAAATACCGACCGCTGGAAGTCAGTAAAGGGCAACCTCAGCCCCAACTCCTTGAAAGCGTACTCGTACATCGTGAAGCGGTCCCCGAACTTCGAGCAGACCCGCTCGTCCACGGTGGGAAAATGCACTCTCCAATCCCCCGGTGGGCCCACCTCTGTAAAGGCATCCGCCACAGATCTGGCGAACGTGGAAATATGTTCGGAAGGCTCGGCCACCTCCACTCCTCCGGGCAGAACCCTTCAACACCCTCCTCCATGACGTCCAAATCCTCTTCCTCTCCAACTTCGCTCGAGGAGCTCGATGCCGTCGAGCTCGAAGTTGCATAACTCGAAGCCGTTGTGCTGCTATTCTCCTTGGAGACAGTATCCTCCTCGGATGTGACTGGGATAACTTCTCTCTTTGGCTCCATCGCCATTACGGTCACCTGAAAAAGCAGAGAAAGACAGTGAATTCGATAGGAAATCAAATCCACCCTTCCACCGCTAAGTCAAGTGAAAGGGCGCGCGAAAGGCTAAGGACAACGTCCCCCGCCTAAGCCCTAACATCAAACGAATAAACCTCCCCGCGAGGAGATGCCCGAGACATACCATCTCCCTGTGAAGAACCTCCCCGCGCTTGTGCCCAGATTCCATTTGAAGCTCCACCGGAAACTGCAAGGCTCCACCGGAATCTGGAAACGTTCTATCGGAAAATTCGCCATTCCATCAGAGGGTAATCAGACACGGTGGTCGCGACTCGCAACCACGACGTGGACCACCACGCTCACCAAACGCGCTACCTACTCCGGCGAGGTGCTAGAAGTAGCAAAAAGGGCATAACCACCGTTCACCACCAACACTCGCCAGAAACCTACCTATTTCGTCACCTAAAACTAACCCTAGCCGCATGCAATCTACCACTAACAACAAGAGAAAGTAAAACAAGCTGGAAATCAGAAAACTTACTTGATTTGAGTAGAAGAGGGAGACTGCTCGAAACTTGGCACGGTGGTCGGTTGCTCTGAAGACGGCGACGGGCAAGAACGCTGATGACGACGGAGAGAAATCAGAAGGGAAAAAGTGCAAAATGGGACAACCTTCCCCCTTTTATACTGAGGGGCACGTGCACACACGCGCCCGTATGCAATAATGACTGCCCACCAGCCATAATTACCTATTAACTGCTACACAGGGCTCGATGCACACGTGGCAACCCAACGTTTCCCATTCTGTCTGACACTTTATCTTCCCGAATACCGAGCAATAGGGTCACGGCCACGAACATCACGAACACAGAGGGCCACGAGCACCTCGAGACAATCATCCTCGTCTCCGCGCTAGCTCCCCTGAGTGACGAGCAGTCCTTAAGTCATCACTCCCATGCTCGGGAGCAACGACTTTGGGGGCTCCTGTTCTGGACTGGACCAATGGCTAGAATTGGCCCAATCCGCCTCTGCTCCAGAGCGGCCCAAATCGCCTAAGGCCAATCCACAGAGGGGCAATAATAACATTTCTGCCCCTCCAACCGGGCAAGGAACACAAAGTCCTCCCCGCTTTTATGCCCGTTATGCACGGCTTCCTCGCTGCCCAAATAGCAAGGAATAGGTGCCCGGAACTGCGGTTTTGCCCGACACAACGGCTAGTTTCTGGCAACCTGCCCGACATAACGGCTAGTTTGGGCAGTTACCTATTCTTTGGGGAAAACGGTTATTTCACCCCGAAAATAGGACCGTTGGCCACGCGCTGGGGGCTCTATATAAACCCTCTCGCTTGAGAGGGTCAGGTATCACATTTTCACCCTAAGAATACGCTTTGTACTTGCCCCTTTTTCTCTGACCTTTTCTTACTTGAGCGTCGGAGTGCCTTGCAGGTACACCCCCTCCTCTCCTCATTCGCGAGCCGAACACCTTGTACGCCTGACGACCAACATCCGTCTGAGCACCTTGCCATCTGACGACCAGCTTACGTGGACCTGTTCGAATACTCCGGATCAGAATCAGTGAAATGTTATCGTAGATGATGATAACAAATTGGAGCATCAATCCTATGAATGGATAGTATGTCGGTAGCTGATTGTCGAGATTAAATGAAATCAGTGATATTTAACCATGAAATAGGGGTCGGGTTCTGAAATATGAACTGTATGGTACCACATGCATTGAGTTTGGTCATGAGTCTCATTGCATTGTATAATTGTTGCATATTTTGATGTGTGAATGTTGTATTGTATGTTGGATGTTGTTGTGGTATATTGTGGAATGGGTGATATGTATGATATAATTTGTTTTCTACTTGTTATCATGCTTTCTTTTATATAATTATGATATCTCACCCCTTCTGTTTGAATGTCGCCTCCACACGGGTAACGTACAGATAATCCGCAGTAGTAGCTCTGATGTGAGCGGAAGATGAAGTCTTTCGTTTATTCTTTTAGTTTGGCGTCTGCTCTGATATGTAATACTAGGGCTATGGAACATTATGCTTTCTTATGTTTTGTTTGCTTGAGATTTTTTATATCTCTTAACTTTATTTATTTTATTTAGATGAAAACCATGCTTATGCTTAGAATAATTTTCTTGTTGATGTTTTCACTGTTTTAATAAATTTTGAAGTTTAGATAATCTTTTAGTATTATTATTGTTGTTAAATGATTTTAAATGTGATATGTTGCATATCATGTACATAAGTAGGTTGTTGTTGGAGTGTGACATCCTAAATAGGATTTTTTTTTATGAATATATACTTTGATTTTATTTGATTATGCGCGGGGTTATTTAGGGTGTTACATAGTGGTATCAGAGCAGGACGGTCCGTCCGGTCAGGTTGTTTAATTATGTTGTTCCCTAGTATGCGACATGTGTGTGAAACCTTGTCGATGATTGTTTTGTTTTCCATTTGCAGGTTGGGAATGAAACAAGTGGGCGAGAAGCATCTGCTTCTCTTGGATATTCCAAATGTTAAGAGATTGGATATCGTGTTGCTGCATGCGAAAGTGCAGTGTTGAATAGTTCAACTGTTTTGAGAGTGGTGTGATCCTTGAGGGAAGACAATCAGGTGTTCTCTTTGTTTGCTTCCTTGTGAGAGGGAAGGTGATGTTTTAGATAGAGATGGGCCAGTGGTGTGTTGAGTATCCTGACATGTTTCCTAAGGATGAACATGGTTTGCCTTTTGTTGTAACAAGTTGATGTTATTCTTGGAATGAACTGGTTGAAGTTCAATCATGTTTGTATTAACTATTATAACAAGTCGGTGTGGTTTCTTACTCCTAATGATGAGGAAGAAGCTGGTTTTTTGTCTGCTAGAGAGTGGAAAGAGCTTTTAGAAGAGGAAGCTCAGGTGCTTGCGTTGTTTGCATCTTTGTCAGTGGAGGTTCAATCGGTGATTGACGAGTTGCAAGTGGTGTGTGAGTTTCCAAATGTGTTTACATTTCAGATGTGCCGCCAGAGAGAGATGTGAAGTTTTCTATTGATCTTGTTCCCAGTACCAGAACTGTTTCTATGGCACCATATAGGATGTCAGCATTGGAGTTAGTAGAGTTGAAGAAGAAATTAGAAGAGTTGTTGGAAAAGAAATTTGTGAGACCAATGTGTGCCGCCTTGGGGAGCTCCGGTGTTGTTGGTAAAGAAGAAGGATGGTAGTATGAGGTTGTGTGTGGATTACAGACAATTAAATAAAGTGTCGATTAAGAATAAGTATCCACTTCCAAGAATAGATGACTTGATGGATCAGTTGGTGGGTGCTCGTGTGTTTAGTAAAATTGACTTGAGGTCGGGTTATCATCAGATTAGAGTGAAGGATGAGGATATTCAAAAGACGACTTTCAGGACTCAGTATAGACATTATGAGTATTTGGTGATGCCGTTCGAAGTGTCTAATGCACCTGGTGTATTCATGGGCTATATTAATCGAATTTTTCATACTTACTTGGATAAATCTGTGGTGGTCTTCATTGATGACATTCTGATTTATTCTAAGTCAGAAGAGGAACATGCTGAACATTTGCGGATTGTGTTGCAAGTGTTGAAAGAGAATAAGCTTTATGCTAAATTGTCAAAGTGTGAATTTTGGTTGCAAGAGCTGAGTTTTCTTGGTCATGTTATTTCAGACGATGGTATTGTTGTGGATCCATCCAAGGTAGATGCAGTTCTACAATGGGAGGCTCCGAAGTCGCTGACTGAGATTAGAAGCTTTTTGGGCTTAGTTGGTTATTACCGTAGGTTTATTGAAGGCTTTTCTAAGTTGGCACTTCCGTTGACTCAGTTGACTTGCAAAGGTAAAGCTTTTGTGTGGGATATTCACCATGAGAAGAGTTTCATTGAGCTGAAGAAGAGATTGACTACGACTCCAGTTTTGATTCTACTTGAACTGGATGAACCGTTTGTGGTGTATTGTGATGCGTCTTTGATGGGTTTAGGTGGTGTGTTGATGCAAAATGGTAAGGTTGTGGGTTATGCTTCACGAAAACTAAGATTTCATGAGAGAAATTATCCTACTCGTGATTTGGAGTTGGCTACAGTGGTGTTTGTGTTGAAAATTTGGAGGCATTATCTTTATGGTTCCAGATTTGAAATGTATAGTGATCACAAGAGTTTGAAGTATTTGTTTGATTAGAAGGAATTGAATATGAGGTAGAGAAGATGGTTAGAATTCTTGAAGGAATATGATTTTGGCTTGAATTATCATCCTAGTAAAGCTAATGTCGTGGCTGATGCTTTGAGTCGGAAGTCCTTGCATATGTCTGCTATGAAGGTGAGAGAGTTGGAATTGATTGATTAGTTCAGAGACTTGAGTTTGGTATGTGAGCTGACACCCCAAAATGTGATGTTCGGTATGTTGAAGATCAACAATGATTTTCTTAATAACATTAGAGAGAGTCAGAAGTTGGATGTGAAGCTGGTGGGCTTGATGATTGGAAGTGATATGAATGAGGGTGGTAACTTTAAAGTGGATGAACATGGTGTGCTGAGGTTTCGTGACAGGATTTATATTTTGGATGATCCTGAGTTGAAAAGAATGATTATATAGGAAAGTCATAAGAGTAGTTTGAGTATTCATCCAAGAGCTGCAAAGATGTATCAAGATTTGAAGAAGATATTTTAGTGGTCTGGATTGAAAAGAGATGTGGCGCAATTTGTGTATGCTTGTTTGACTTGTCAGAAGTCGAAGATTGAACATCAGAAACCTGTAGGGTTGATGCAACCGTTAGACATTCCAGAGTGGAAATGAGACATCATTTCTATGAATTTTGTGACTGGGTTACCGAATACTCCGAGAGGGCATGATGCTATTTGGTTAAATTGTTGATAGAATGACGAAGTCGACACGTTTTATTCCAATTAACATAAGTTTTTCTTTGTAGAAGTTAGCAGAGATTTATATTCGTATCATTGTAAAGCTACATGGAATTCTATTGAGCATTGTGTCGGATAGAGATCCGTGGTTTACTTCTAGATTTTGAGAGAGTTTGCAGGACGCTTTGGGTTCGAAGCTGAGGACGAGTTCAGCTTATCATCCATAGACAGATGGTCAGACAGAGAGGACTATTCAATCGTTGGAGGATTTGTTGAGGGCGTGTGTTCTTGAACAAGGAGGTGCTTAGGATAGTCATTTTCCGTTGATTGAGTTCACTTATAATAACAATTATTACTCCAACAATGGAATGGCGCCTTTTGAAGCTTTATATGGTCGGAGATGTAAGACACCTCTGTGTTGGCATGAATCTGGTGAGAGCGTGGTGCTTGGACCTGAGTTAGTCCAACAGACTATTGAGAAGGTGAAGCTGATTAGAGAGAAGATGAAAGCTTCGCAGAGTAGGCAAAAGAGTTACCATGATAAGAGGAGGAAGAATCGTGAATTTCAAGAAGGAGACCATGCATTCTTGAGAGTCACTCCAGTGACCGGTGTTGGGCGTTCTTTAAAGTCGGGGAACCTTACTCCTCGGTTTATTGGACCATATCAGATTTTAGAAAGAGTTGGAGTTGTTGCTTATAGAGTGGCGTTACCACCAAATTGGTCAAATTTGTATGATGTGTTCCATGTTTCACAACTTCGGAAGTATGTTCCAGACCCGTCGCATATGATTTCGATGGATGATGTTCAGGTAAGGGATAACCTTAAATTTGAGGCTTTGCCTGTACGGATTGAAGACCGTGAGGTGAAGCAGTTGTGAGGCAAAGAAATTGCTCTCGTGAAGGTAGTGTGGGGAGGCACTGCCTGTAACACCTTTCTACCCCACATACCATTTAGGGAAAACACTTAATATTATCAGAGTAAAAATCAGCAAGAAAGGTGCCACATATATTCAAACAACATTCAAAATCATTGTCCTGGCCCGTAACACGGGTTATTCATTCTTCATTAACATAAATTGGCAACTAGGCAACGGAATCAAACTTTTTAATTCAGGACAATAAAATACTTCATGGATAAAAGTATCCGATTCAAAATGGCATCAACAATATGAAAAGGAATTCCAACATAAAACCAAAAAGGGAAAACACGAGGTTCACAACTAATCTCAACCCGATGTTACATGACACAGAGCAGGACACCACATAAAACATGACTAAAACGACAAAAGAATGCTCCAAGACTCAATCCTCCAGCACCGCAAGTCTACTCTTGGTTATCTGCAAGTTACCCATATAAGAGGCAACATTTTCAAGCAGGCAGGGTGAGAAATCACAATTCATTATAGTAATATAAGGACATGGAAAATAAATAGAATAACCAATACAACATCATAGCATCATCAACAGAATCTTCACAACACAATCACAATTACATCATTTATATGCAATGTCAACTATAATGGAATGCAAAGAATGCATGTGGTACCGATTCAACGTGGATGGACACTGGCCATCACCCTCCAAAAGGAGCACAACATAATCAACATATCACTTCAATCCGCACAATGGGATTGAAGCTACCAATGGACCGAAGCCCCAACATAAAATGCTATGAAATGCAATGATGCTAAAATCTCCGCAATTCATCAAACATCAACGTGTGCATCATTCATTTCATATTCAACAAGTATTTTTCATACAATCATGTTTGATCATCTTACATCAACAACAACTCGACAACAAAAGATCAGCACGAGAAAGCATCAAGAAACCTCAAGAAAAACAACAAAAACAGCAAAACAGCTGTCTGACACGGCCACCCGTGTCCTGGGACACGGCCCGTGTCAGGAAACCTGCGCTCAAAACACAAAACAGACAAAATACAGCAAACACAGTGGTCTGACACGGTCGCCCGTGTCCTGTGACATGGTCCGTGTCAGAAGCTCTGTAGCGAAAATCCAAAACAGAAAAAAATACAGCAGGAACAGTAGTCTGACACGGCCGCCCGTGTCCTGTGACACGGCCCGTGTCAGGATGTGAAAACCCTAAATTTTTCAAAAGATTTTTCTGCTGCGTTTTGACTTCAAATATCCCAAAAATTCAGTTTTTCCAATACGAAAATTTGACCAAAAGACTCACACAATACACATACATCAACACATAACATTACATCTCATTATATTTCATCGAATCATTCATCCTTAACTCATTCTACATCATCAAACCCCACAATTACCCAAAATCCACAAATACATAATTTATTCATAACCAAAATCCTATAGAACTATAATAAACCATGAAAACTCCCCATACCTTAGAGAAATCAGTAGCTTTCCTCCTTCTCTAAGATTCTTCAGCAACCTTCAAGTCTTAGGGTTATTCTCCTTCTCTACCTCTATGTTCTTCACAAAACACGATAAGTTAGAATAGATCGGTCTTCTCCTCTTTAGACAAAATATCCCAGTTAATGGACTTCCACTTCTACCCTTACTCTTTTTCCTTTAAGACCACCTTGCCCTTTTTCTTAATATTTTTAAATAATAATAATAATAGTATAAATAATACATTAATTATTCATCTTATTAAATTATTTAAAAATACTCTTTTGATCCAAAATTCTCCAAAATTACCAAAACTTCGTAATTCCTTCTAAATTAAATAAATAAATGATTAATTTAGATTTTCGGGGCGTTACAACTCTCCCCTACTTTAAGAATTTTCGTCCTCGAAAATTTACCTAATTCGAATACCTCGGGATAGGATTCATTCATCTTGCTTTCCAGCTCCCAAGTCATGCTTTCTCCGGCAGCTCCTAACCAGACAACTTTCACCAACGCAATCTCCTTGCCTCTTAAAATCTTCATCTCACGTTCCGCAATTCGTACAGGCATCATTTCCACAGTAAGATTATCTTGTACTTGCACATCATCCATATGAATCACATGAGACGGATCTGGAACATACTTCCGGAGTTGTGACACATGAAACACATCATGTAAATTCGACAGATTAGGCGGAAAAGCCACTCTATAAGCAACATTTCCAACTCTGTCTGAAATCTAATACGGACCAATAAAACGAGGAGTAAGCTTCTTAGACTTTAATGCACGCCCAACACCTGTCACAGGTGTAACTCTCAAAAACACATGGTCACCTGCTTGGAATTCTAAATCTTTTCTTCGCTTGTCATGATAACTCTTCTGCCTACTTTGGGAAGATTTCATCTTTTCTCGGATCAACTTCACCTTCTCAGTAGTCTCTCAAACAATTTCAGGTCCCAGCACTACACTTTCTCCAGATTCATGCCAACATAAAGGAGTCCTACATCTCCGACCATACAATGCTTCAAAAGGTGCCATTCCGATACTAGAATGATAACTGTTATTATAAGTGAACTCTATTAACGGTAAATGAGTGTCCCAAGAACCTCCCTGCTCGAGAACACACGCTCGCAACAAATCCTTCAACTACTGAATAGTCCTCTCTGTTTGACCATCCGTCTAAGGGTGATACGCCGAACTCAACCTCAACTTAGAACCCAACGCTTCTTGCAAACTCTTCCAAAAATCAGATGTAAACCACGGATCTCTATCTGACACAATACATAAAGGAACACCGTGCAACTTCACAATTACACGAATATAAATCTCCGCCAACTTCAATACTGGAAAACTGATGTTAACAGGGATAAAATGAGCCGACTTTGTAAGCCTATCAACAATCACCTAAATTGAATTATGTCCTCTTGAAGTATTAGGCAATCCCGTCACAAAGTCCATTGAAATGCTATCCCATTTCCATTCTGGAATCTCTAACGGTTGCATCAACCCCGCAGGCTTTTGATGTTCAACTTTCGACTTCTGACAAGTTAAACATGCATACACAAATCGAGCCACATCACGCTTCATCCCAGGCCACCAAAACAATTTCTTCAAGTCCTGATACATCTTTGTAGCCCCCGAATGAATACTCAATTTACTTCTATGACTTTCCTCAAGAATCACCTTCTTCATCTCCGCATCATCAGGAATACAAATTCGATTACGGAATCTCAACACACCATAGGGATCTAACTTGAAATCATCATCCTCGGACTAATCGATCCCAACCATCGAATCTACCAGTTTCACGTCTAACTTCTGAGCTTCCTTGATACTGTCCAAAAAATCATTGTTAATCTTCAGCATCCCCAACATCACACTCTGCGGTGTCACTTCGCAAACTAAGCTCATATCTCTGAACTGCTCAATCAATTCTAATTCTTTAACCATCATCGCCGACATATGCAGATTTTTCCAACTTAGGGCACCAGCCACAACATTAGCTTTACCCGGATGATAGTTTAAACTGAAATCATAATCCTTTAATAATTCCAACCATCTCCGTTGCCTCATATTTAGTTCCTTTTGATCAAATAAATATTTTAAACTCTTATGGTCACTAAACACTTCAAATCTAGAACCATAAAGATAATGTCTCCAAATCTTCCGCACAAAAACAACTGCAGCAAGTTCCAAATCATGCGTAGGATAGTTCTTTTCATGAGTTCTCAACTGTCTCGACGTATAAGCAACTACCTTGTCATTATGCATAAGTACACCTCCTAAACCCATCTTAGAAGCATCACAATATACCACAAAAGGTTCTCCTGGATTAGGTAATGTCAAAACCGGAGCCGATGTCAATCTCTTCTTCAATTCCGTGAAACTTTCTTCGCATTGAATGTCCCACACAAAAGCTTTACCTTTACAAGTCAACTTAGTCAACGGAAGTGCTAACTTAGAAAATCCTTCGATAAACCTCCGGTAATAACCGGCTAGTCCCAAGAAGCTTCTAATCTCGGTAGCCGACTTTGGGGTTTCCCATTGTAACACAACATCTACTTTAGACGGATCCACAGCAATGCCACTACCTGAAATGACATGACCGAGAAAACTAACCTCCTTTAACAAAAATTCACATTTAGACAGCTTTGCATATAACTTCTTCTCTTTCAAAAATTGCAATACTCGTCTTAAGTGCTCTGCATGCTCTGTTTCCGATTTAGAGTAAATCAATATATCATCAATAAACACCACCACAAACCGATCCAAATAAGTGTGAAAGATACGATTCATGTACTCCATGAATACTCCCGGCGCATTAGTAACACCGAAAGGCATCACCGAATACTCATAATGTCCATAACGCGTTCTGAAGGCCGTCTTTTGAATATCTTCCTCTTTCACTTTAATCTGATGATAGCCCGACCTCAAATCAATCTTGCTAAACACACGAGCACCTACCAATTGATCCATCAAGTCATCTATTCTCGGGAGCAGATACTTGTTCTTAATCGTCACTTTATTTAGTTGTCTATAATCAACACAGAGCCTCATACTTCCATCTTTCTTCTTTACTAACAACACTGGAGTTCCCCACGGCGATACACTTGGCCTTACAAACTTCTTTTCAAGCAAATCCTCCAATTGCTTCTTTAATTCCGACAATTCAGATGCAGACATCCTGTATGGTGCCATAGAAACAGGTCTGGTACCAGGTACAAGGTCAATTGCAAATTCCACTTCTCTTTCTGGAGGCACATCAGGAATTTCATCAGGGAAAACTTCAGAAAATTCACGCACCTCTTGCAACTCCTCAATTACAGCCCGGCTCTCAATGGATAACAACGCCATTAATGAGAACATCTGAGCTACTCCTTGCATCGACTGCTGTAACTCCCTAAAAGACAACAAACTAGCTTCTTCCTCTTCAGGAGTATAAAATCTCACAGACTTGTTATAACAATTGATATGAACATAGTTATATTCTAACCAGTTCATTCCCAAGATTACATCCATTCCAAATAACGGCAAACACACCAAATCAACAGTAAAGTCTCTGTCGAAGATCGTCAAGGGACACTTTAAACACACAAGAGAAATAGTCACCGATCCCTTAGCCGGAATCTCGATGACCATTTCTCCATTTATAGAATACAACACAAGACCCAATCTTTCAACGCATTCAGCAGCAATAAAGCAATGAGTAGCACCAGTGTCAATCATAGTAATTAAAGGAGTACTATTAATAAAACATGTACCTCTGATGAGTCTGACCTCATTAGTTGTCTGAGTCCCAGCCAAAGTGAAAACTTTCCCACCGGCTTGCGCCTTCTTTGGTTTATGACACTGACTACTAATGTGTCCTTCTTCGCCACAGTTGAAACAAAATCTCTTTATGCTTGCACTCAGATATGGCATGCCCAGTCTTACCACAACAGAAACACCTCTTCACCTCAGCAGTACACACATTACTCTTTTGACCAGGTTTCCCACATTTGAAACAAATTATGCCAGCATGAGCATCTCCCCCACTAGTCCTCTTGCCATCAACCACTTTCTGTTTACCTTTTCCAGCTGGAGCATCATAAGGTTTGCCACGATTCTGTTGGTGCTTGCTCTTTCTCTCATTAATGACCTTAGAATGAGCATTGTTATCCTCTTCAAAAATTCTGCAACTATCAATCAAATCAGCAAAAATACGAATCTTCTGATATCCAACTGCCTTCTTGATCTCAGGGTGCAACCCACTCTCGAACTTGATACATTTTGAAAACTAGCATCATCGTCGTTATAATACGGATAAAACTTAGCCAATTCAACAAACTTTGCAGCATAATCAGTAACCGACATGTTTCCTTGCTTCAGCTTAAGAAACTCGATTTTCTTCTTACCACGAACATCCTCTGGATAATACTTCCTCAGGAACTCTCTTCAGAACACATCCCAAGTGATACCTTCACCTGCAGTTTCCAACCTCTGACGAGTCTCTAGCCACCAGTCATCAGCCTCGAATGTTAGCATATGAGTCCCATATCGAACCTTCTGCGCTGGAGTGCAGTCCATCACACAGAAGATTCTCTCCATCTCTTTCAACCAATCCAACGCTCCATCAGGATCATACTTGCCCTTGAAGGTAGACGGATTCTCCCTCTAAAAGGTTGCCAGACTGCGAGATACAGCATTCTCGTCAGTGTTCGGCTGATTCTGAAAAACCTGAGCCATTGCTTCCAACGCAGCAGCAATTGCAGCATCGTTCCTTCCATCCATCTCAACTGGCCACTTCAACATAAACAAAAGTTATAACTAGTTAACAATACTCGATTGTTAAACAAACTACGACTCGACCACTTGGCCGGACGGACCGACCTACTCTGATACCACTAATGTAACACCTTTCTACCCCACATACCATTTAGGGAAAACACTTAATATTATCAGAGTAAAAATCAGCAAGAAAGGTGCCACATATATTCAAACAACATTCAAAATCATTGTCCTGTCCCGTAACACGGCTTATTCATTCTTCATTAACATAAATTGGCAACTAGGCAGCGGAATCAAACTTTTTAATTCAGGTCAATAAAATACTTCATGGATAAAAGTATCCGATTCAAAATGGCATCAACAATATGAAAAGGAATTCCAACATAAAACCAAAAAGGGAAAACACGAGGTTCATAACTAATCCCAACCCGATGTTACATGTCACAGAGCAGGACACCACTTAAAACATGACTAAAACGACAAAAGAACGCTCCAAGACTCAATCCTCCAGCACCGCAAGTCTACTCTTGGTTATCTACAAGTTACCCACATAAGAGGCAACATTTTCAAGCAGGAAGGGTGAGAAATCACAATTCATTATAGTAATATAAGGACATGGAAAATAAACAGAATAAGCAATACAACATCATAGCATCATCAACAGAATCTTCACAACACAATCACAATTACATCATTTATATGCAATGTCAACTATAATAGAGTGCAAAGAATGCATGTGGTACCGATTCAACGTGGATGGACACTGGCCATCAACCCTCCAAAAGGAGCACAACATAATCAACATATCACTTCAATCCGCAAAATGGGATTGAAGCTACCAATGGACCGAAGCCCCAACATAAAATGCTATGAAATGCAATGATGCTAAAATCTCCGCAATTCATCAAACATCAACGTGTGCATCATTCATTTCATATTCAACAAGTATTTATCATACAATCATGTTTGATCATCTTACATCAACAAAAACTCGACAACAAAAGATCAGCACGAGAAAGCGTCAAGAAACCTCAAGAAAAATAACAAAAATAGCAAAACAGCTGTCTGACACGGCCACCAGTGTCCTGGGACACGGCCCGTGTCAGGATGTGAAAACCCTAAATTTTTCAAAAGATTTTTCTGCTGCGTTTTGACTTCAAATATCCCAAAAATTCAGTTTTTCCAATACGAAAATTTGACCAAAAGACTCACACAATACACATACATCAACACATAACATTACATCTCATTATATTTCATCGAATCATTCATCCTTAACTCATTCTACATCATCAAACCCCACAATTACCCAAAATCCACAAATACATAATCTATTCATAACCAAAATCCTATAGAACTATAATAAACCTGAAAACTCCCCATACCTTAGAGAAATCAGTAGCTTTCCTCCTTCTCTAAGATTCTTCAGCAACCTTCAAGTCTTAGGGTTCTTCTCCTTCTCTACCTCTATGTTCTTCACAAAACACGATAAGTTAGAATAGATCGGTCTTCTCCTCTTTAGACAAAATATCCTAGTTAATGGACTTCCACTTCTACCCTTACTCTTTTTCCTTTAAGACCACCTTTCCCTTTTTCTTAATATTTTTAAATAATAATAATAATATTATAAATAATACATTAATTATTCATCCTATTAAATTATTTAAAAATACTCTTTTGATCCAAAATTCTCCAAAATTACAAAAACTTTGTAATTCCTTCTAAATTAAATAAATAAATGATTAATTTAGTTTTTCGGGGCGTTACACTGCCGATGCAAATATGACTTAGGTGTTGGAGAGCATGATGTGTGAGGCGTATCCTGAGTTGTTTGTATCAGGTAATTTTCGAGGACGAAAATATTCTAAGTGGGGTGAGAGTTGTAACGCCCCATTTTATTTTAATTATTTTTCATAATTAAAATTATGTGATTTGTGTATATGTATGTGATTATGTAAGTTTTGTTGTGTTTGAGGATACCCTTGGTGTGGGGTAGTGACCTTAAGACTAAACCTTGAGAAAATAGTTAGATGTGTGTGATCAATTGTGTAGAACTTGGTGGTGTGGAGAGTAGAACTAATTAAATTATATTAGTAATATTTAGTTAATTATAATATTAGTTGGATAATATTAAATTAATTAAATAGTAAATATTATTATTATTATTATTATTTTAATAAGTGGATATTACTAATAATAATAATAATAATAATAATAATAATAATAATAATAATAATAATAATAATAATAATAATAATAATAAGAGGGATTTGGGAATAAAGTTTGTTTTGGAGAAAAAGAGAAAAAGGAGAGTTAGGGCAAAGGGGAAGAGAAAAATCATTGTTGAGGTAGAAGAATCCTTGTGCAAGAACTCTAAGATAAGGGTGGGTTTCTAATTATCTATGGGATTACATAATGAATGGTGGGTAGATCATAACATGTAGGGTTTGTGTTTTCTTCTCTACCCATGTTCTTGATGAATGAATGATTGTGTAAATTATGAAATTATGATTGACTTGTATGTTATGTGTTGATGTTGTTGTTGTAATTGCTGTTAGAATGATACATTGATGCAACTGTTGTTGTTGTTGAAATCATATGATTGATGATTTGTATGATGTTGTAGAAGTTGTGGTTGTGTGTAATCGCGAGTTAGAGTCGAAACAAGTTATGAGTGAGTTTGAATGATAAAGAATTGGTGTTTGGGAATTTTGAAAAGCGCTTTTCTGTGTTAAAACATGTTCCTAGCGATTTGGGGAAAAAAATGGGGTTTTGGGATGATAAGAAAAGTGATTTTCGTGTAAAAATATAGTAGAAAAGTGCTTCTGTAGCAAGTGTAATTTGTTACCCTAAATGCGGTAACCGGTTACCGCTAGGATAACTTAAAAATGTGAAAATTGGAATTTTGGGGGTGTAACCGGTTACCGGTTTTGTGGTAACCGATTACACTGGGACTTATATTTTTGGAAAACTTCGAAAATTCATAACTTGAGTTCGGGGTGTCCGATTCGTGCGCTGTTCGAAGCCTTGGAAAGTTAACGCGAAGAACTACCTTATAAAAAATGGTTTATTTTCTAGAAGTGGATTATTTTGCTATGTGATGGCTTAAATTCAATTGTAGTGTTTATGCTGTGATGTGACATAATTCGAAATGTATCGTTGTTGATTGCTATTAGGGGTGGAAAACGGGCATGCCCGCCCCGCTTAGGCCCCCCCGCAAATGCCCTCAAACAAACGGGGCGGGGCGGGGCGGTCATAGTTGATGATGCGGGCTTAAAACCTATGCCCACCCCGCAAAAATGTGAGGGCGGGACGGAGAAAGCCCGCGGGCACTACACCTTTTAAGCCTAAAAATGCAAATTTTTATGTAAATGCTCGTGCCCGCGAAGAAAACGGGGCGGTACAGGGCAGACACATTAGAGGGTGAGGGCCTAAACCTTTGGCCCACCCCGCACTAAAGTGCGGGTAAACCGGGCATGCCCAACGGGCCGGGCCCGTTCTGCCACCCCTAATTGCTATGCTGTAAGTTTGTGTTAAGCTGTTATAGCATTGTTGTTGCATGGTCACCAGTATTGGTGTGGTATAATGATTAAGATGAATATCATTGTACGTGTATTGCTGTTGTTGTTGTTGATTGCTATATTATTATGTTGTTGTTGCTGAATTGTTATAACGTGTGTTTGGTGCATGGTGGCCAGTATTAGCAGAGTACCTTGACTATGGTGTGTGTCATTGTACTTGATGTCATTTTTGCGTGTGTAAGATATTTCATGCATTCATGGTGTTAAGACTTTGGTCCGTTGTTGGAGCATCAATCCTATGAATGGATAGTATGCTGATAGCTTATTTCCAAGAGTGAACGGAATCAGTGAGATATTATCGTAGATGATGATAACGAATTGGAGCATCAATCCTATGAATGGATAATATGCCAGTAGTTGATTATCGAGATTGAATGAAATCAGTGCGATTTGACCATGAAAGAGGGGCCGGGTTTTGAAATATGAACTGTATGGTACCACATGCATTGAGTCTGGTCGTGAGTCTCATTGCATTGCATAATTACTGCATCTGCTTTTTTGTGAATGTTGTATTGTATGTTGGATGTTGTTGTGGTATGTTGTGGAATGCGTGATATGCATGATATAATATGTTGCCTACTTTTTATCATGCTTTCTTTTATATAATTATGATATCTCACCCCTTCTGTTTGAATGTTGCCTCCACGCGGGTAACGTGCAGATAATCCGCAGTAGGAGCTCAGATGTGAGTGGATGATGAAGTCTTCCATATATTCTTTTAGTTTGGCGTCTGCTTTGATATGTAATACTGAGGCTATGAAACAATATGTTTTCTTATGTTTTGTTTGCTTGAGATTTTTGATATCTCTTAACTTTGGTTATTTTATTTAGATGAAAACCAAGCTTATGCTTGGAATAATTATCTTGTTGATGTTTCCACTGTTTTAATAAAATTTGAAGTTTAGATAATCTTTTAGTATTATAATTGCTGTTAAATGATTTTAAAAGTGATATGTTGCATATCATGTACATAAGCAGGTTGTTGTTGGAGTGTGACATCGTAAATAGGATTTTTTTTATGAATATATACTCTGATTTTATTTGATTATGCGTGGGGTTATTTAGGGTGTTACATTATGTATTCTCAGTTGAGGTAACATCAACCATCTAAAATAATGAAAGTCTATACTTGTTGGTCTTGTAGGTAGAATCAAGTACGAGCACTGTCAGAAACGTGTTGAACAACTTTATCGAATTCGGATGAGTCCAAAAAATATCTTTAACTGTAACTCCATCGTCGCAAGTTTGATACCAGGACACGTAATTGTTATCGTCCAACAGTTTCAACAGTTGTTGCATCTCAGTTTTATCTTCCCTAATCACCTTGTTTGTGAAGTACCAAATGTTATACACTTGCTTGATGTTTGATATATTGTCGGTTTTCTTCCGTTTCATTGTTGCAAGTATATTTTTCGGTTGGATAAGATTCAAGGTTATGTCACTAATACATACCTTCTCTTCCAGCTTGAGCCGACATACACTAGGATGTCCGGCTAATTTTAAGCACAATCCATGGTTATGCACACCACAAATGACATTAAATCTCCATTTTTCTTAGCCAACATGTAACCACGAAGCTTTAACGAACACTCGCATTTTCTGCTACTCGTACCTTCTTTCTTAAAATTCCGGAGAGAAGTTCGATATTTTCCACTTCTTTCGCACAACATAGTCACAAAGGCGCTTTTTCTATCCGAGCCATTATCCGATCTTCCGATAATCACATCAAATCCAAGTCTAGATGCCACCGTACGAATCCATTTGAGCATGTTACACGATTTTCAAACTCTTGCTTGTTATTAAATTCATTGCGACCATCTACCGCCTTAACAACAACCCCTAAACATTCGGAGAAACTTCGTTCGAAGAAACTACTTGTTTCGAGATATTATCGGGGTGCACCATATCTATTGGAAACAATAAAAACAGTAAAAATAATTAATCTACTACTGCAGAAAAGGATGGAAAATGAACACAGAAACATTCCGAAAATATATCTCTGGAAAAGTTCATGTTCGGCATGTTCCGGAGATACATTTTCGGACACGACATAAGTTTTTTCAGTAAAATTTCATGATAAATCTAAGCAATGTAGATGGAAATGAACAATCTTTACCTGAAATTCGATCTTTTTTTGCTCCCTGTGATATGTTCAACCAAAATGATGGAGATTTGGAGTGAAAAATTGGATTGAGAATGTAGGGTTTTTAGGGGTGAGGGCTTAAGTTGAAATAGAAGTATGACAACAATGAGGACTGATCATGCAGCTGAAAAATATATCAGATACTTCCGTGGATATATCTCCGGAACAATCTGACATGCAAAGGTGACAGGAAAATTCAAATTGCTGCTCACATCTTTCAGAGATATATCTTCGGAACTTTCACTAAACTGATTAATATTCATATTTTTTTTCTTAATGGTTCCGGAGATATATCTCCGAAATAAAGTTTTAACAACTACATAGGACGCCATCCAAAATGGTTTTTCTTAAATATAAAAATGGTGCGTCCGGAGATATGTCTCTGAAAATTAAAAGCATTATAAAAAATTTGCATAGTGTGTAAGAAATTCATGCCTTAAGAAATTATCTCTTTTAGTAACCTCCTCACTGTATTTTTTTTTTCTTTAAAAAACTCACTATTTTTTGTTTTCAAAAATTAAATCACCACCGTTTTGCTGCTTTATCTGCTGTCGTAATAAGGATTGAAATGACACTTTTAGACCCCATATAGCTGACAGCCAATATTCATTTTCCAATACTCATTTTCCAGTTGGCAAATCGAAATATCATTATTAATCCTTTCCAGACTTTTTTATTTTCTTTCTATTTTTCAGAAACTCTTCCAGGGTTTTATAGTTAGCGATTTCTTTCTATTTTTTCGAAAAAACTTGGATTATTTTATTGTGTATAGTTGATTATCGTTAAAACGCCATTTCAAATCGGGTGATTAACGTTACCCTCTTACCTTACACTCTCACACACGATTAAACGCACGCCATTTTCAGATTTTTCTCGCTGAACCAAATACAGAATGCAGAAACCTACCAGAAACTCACGCACCTGTACCAACGGAATCCTCACGTGGCCGGAAAACTCTTCACCGACAGCTTTCACCGGCCACCGTCCACACCAGGTTACAACATTTCTACTCAATTTTTTCATTTTTTGTGAAAATTATTTGGATTCTGTTTGTAATCAGGTTTGTTTCTTCGTTCGTTTTGTGTACACAGCCTTCGCATGATATCGGTGATGTTCTCCATGGCAAAAAACTCACCGAGAATGAAGAACATAATTTAGCCAAGTGGTAATTTGTTTTTCTTTTCTAAATTAGTTCAATGTTGAAATGTGAATTCAGATCTGATTGTGTTGTTTTGTTTGTTATTGATCGGAATTGTGATCCGATTGCGATTCTTTCGCTGATACTTGATTTTGATTTTTGTTGTGCTACTCGGATCTGTTTTGCAATTTTGGAAAGGCGCTGAGTTTTTTAAATTATGTTATTTATTTGAGTTTTTTTTGAAATTTTTAATGCATTCACTTGTTGAATTTCAGTGAATTATGTTATGATGATTGACTTAAACTTTTGTAAACTGGAAATGGAGTTGCAATTTACCCCAACTAATATTAGTATTTTTATTGTGCATTTATAGAGCATGAATATCATACACTTAAAACTATTGTTATTTTTTTACTTTGAATTGAAATCGTGATTGAATTAAAACTACATTATGGTGTTTAGTAACTTAATTTCAAAGATTAGACTAATCAAATTTTGTTGTGACGCTTGTTTCCTTTTTATTGTTAGCCATCTAGACTTTTTCACTTCATGAGATTTATTTCCAATTTTGTTTCCTAATTTTAGCTTCTTCTAAGTTTTCTATTATCCTTCGTGGATTTTGATGTTTGTCGTCCAAGTTTCTATTTCTTCTTTTTCTTTGTAACTTTTTGTTGTTGTAAAGCATATGCTTCTATGTGTGTTGTTCAGGAAACCAAGCTCGGGGTATTCTAGAGTGAAAGAGGCAACTGGAAATGGTATATTTTTGCCAAATGCTGAGAATACGACATCTAAAGCCAATGCTGCAAAGTCTAAAGACAGTGGTATATTTTCTGCAAATGATGAGGATACCACATCTGAAGCCAATGCTGCAAGCTCTAAAGACAGGACAAGCATACGCGTATATCAGGTATACTAATTGATTGCCTTGTTTCGGAAGAAATATTGAGATTTGGCAGGATAAATGTGAGTGTTTCACAAATATCAACTACATTGTGATAACTGTATTCTTGTTTTATTCCCTGCAATTGCATCTTAGCAAGCAACGGATGGAATTAGTAAGATATTACTCAACTCCGAAGAAAGCATTTCTCCTGAGAAGCCAGCCTCTTTACCTGGGGCAGCAAAGCAGCGTGAACTTGGTGGAACATTGCAAAATGAACCAGGCACAAATAGCAAGAAACTGATGTCAAGTTCTAAGACCAAGGAGATTAGTGGAAATGATATATTTGCTACTCCTCGTGAAACTACGCCCCGTTCATTGGCTGCTCCAAAATCTAACGTAAGTGTCTTCTCGTCATTAAAATCAGTCACGTCATCTTATCTATCTCTTCTTATAACATATATGTAGTTGTTCATAATGATGAATTTTGAAGTTTGATGGTCCACATTGTCACCTTATGCTTTCTTGATGGGCAAAATTTAAATACGGATTAATTTGCCTATGATAGTGTGAAGATGTAACCCAAGGGTTGTAATAGAAATACAGTTATAGCTCTTCAAGAATACCACTTACTTGGGCCAGGATTATAAAGATATTTTATATCAGTGTTTGTTCCCTCACCAAAACAACCTTGTACTCTTTCATCCTCTTATATTTCATTCTGACCTTAGTTTCATCTCTGTTTAGGCTGCTGGTATCCGAAGTAATATACTCAGTGAAGAATCAGTTCAGAAGAACTCAAAGAAAATGCATGGACAGAAGTTTGCAGAGCTGACAGGCAATAATATTTTCAAGGGAGATGTTACTCCAGAATCAGTGGAAAAACCTCTGAGCATGGTGGCTAAACTAAGAGAAATGAAAGGCAGTGACATATTTGCTGACGGAAAGGCAGAAAACCGAGACCGCTTACTAGGTGCCCGCAAACATGCTGGTGGAGGAAGCAACATATTTTCTGATGGAAAGGCAGAAAACAGAGACCGTTTACTAGGTGCTCGCAAACATGCTGGTGAAGGAAGCAACATATTTTCTGATGGAAAGGCAGAAAACAGAGACCGTTTACTAGGTGCCCGAAGACACGCAGGTGGAGGAAGCAACATATTTTCTGATGGAAAAGCAGAAAACAGAGACCGAATACTAGGTACCCGAAGACCCCCTGGTGGAGCAAGCAGCATTGTCCTGGATTAAACTTTATTCCAATTCACTGTATAGGTATTACGCATTCCTAGGAACTCCCATGTTTTGATTGGAAGGATCAATTGTTGGATAGTTGGCATTTATAGTAATGCAGTGTAACTAGTTTGTGTTATCATAATGGGTGCAAATGGTTATTTATGTCACGACCATAACAATTTGTTAAGATTTTATTTATTGTTGGCATTGTATAGTAATGCAGTGTAACTAGTTTGTGTTCTCATAATGGATGCAAATGGTTATTTATTTTGATATACACAACCATAGTTATTTATTTTTCACTCACTATAAAAAATTTGTTAAGATCTGTGTTTCAATGAGATTATTATCGAGAAGTTAATTTCCATAGTTGCTGGGTTATGTTTTTCAAATAGTTGCCTCATGTTTTAAGAACTATGGGATGGCTTATGGTTGCAAGAAATATAAATTAATTGGCATAAATAACTTAATAACAAGAGAATTAGACAAGGATGTATCTTTATTTAAGGAGGCAAAGTTCTATTTTGAATTTCAGTACATATTCAAAACATATTATTTAAAGCCACCAGGATATCTCATACATCTCACAATCAGGTTACCAGCAAGTCCAAAATCACACTGTTGATATAGGAAAAGTAGATAGCCTACACAGCCATCTCATGACTTCTAGACACAGTAAAAACTCTAGTCCTCACGTCCCAACAACGCCAGGAGAAATTTCTGATAGTCTCCAGAAGTGTCATTGTCAATTGCACGATCCAGAGGAACACTGTTTCTTCTTTGGTATTCCTCTGCAATTCGCTGCAAATCAACCTCAGCTCTAGTTGTCACCACTCTAGTTAGGGCCAATTCATCAGTTCCCATCTTGTTTAGAGCCAGCCTTAAGAGTTCCTCAAAATATTTCTCAGGGTAGGTCAAGCACTTAATTGCTGCCTTCAATAATTTCAGATATTCATCTTCAGAACCAGTTTCCAGATCCTGCAGCCAGAAGCTTATTGTCAGTTCTCCTAAAAGCCACAAGCTTATAATGACTTAATGACTTAACCATAACAAGCTTGACCCTGTCCTTAAAAAAATTAAGTAACAATGACATTAAGACGGCCAGAATATAATTCTTTGAAAGGTTGTAAATTGTTTCATCTATAATATGATTATTGCTCAAAATCATGTTTTTTAAAGTGAACAATGACATTTTAGACGGCGCAAGTTGTTGACATTATATTTGATCTGCCTACGTGTTGTGATGGTTGCCAAATAAAATTTGCGCTCTACGCAAGTACTGCTGCAGATACTCATAAAAAAGCAGGTGTTAAGTTGAATACTGAGAAATAAATCATAAATGGCCAAAACATTCATACCTTGTCTATTACATGGCCAAATGCATTGTTATAGTGGTTCAAAGTTGCATTTAACTGCGCTTTACTCCTTGTTGTTACAATCCTGATCAGGTCCTCATGATTGTAGGCCTTATCTGCGATCTTGTCATGAAGCAATTTAGCTTCAGATTTTGCCAATGTCATGTTCACCTCATCCCCCTCATAACGGAATATGCCCACAAGAGGAACCAAAAGCTTTTATGAAGTATCAGAAACAAAGTTTCATCAGATAATAGTGGGAAAATATTAGATCCAGATATAACAGAAGACTGAAAAGTTAAATACAAATAGCCTTTTGGTTTTATACACCAAGATGCATGTATTTTCCTTAAAGTTGAAAAGATCTACCCCTCATAATTTTAAATTTTGGAATATTTAGGTTGACAGAAATAAAAGAGATTCTTCATAATCTAAATATTGTATATGAACATGCAAGAAATTAACTAGTTTAAAGTTTAACCTTGCGGATGTCACCAGAAGTATGATAGGCAACATCTTCTTCAAGAGACTTCTTGTAAAGGGCTTGGTATGCTTGCTTTGCCTTAAGGAGTTCGAGTGGAGATCTCGTGGAAGCAATTTCCATGATGACAGCGTTGCTTGAAGTCAACATTTTAGTTGCTTGGTTAGCTAAATAGGCATCACGCTCAGCAGGATCCAAGGTCCACAGCAACACAGCTTTCTGTCATATTCAAAACATCAAACATTAGACATGATTCATGAATTTAATCTTCATATGTTTCCCTTAGTCAAGGTTATCTATACAAAATACTGAAATTAAATACTACGAAATTCCAAAGCCGACAACAGATAATGAAAAGGAAAAGTGTCAAACTGAGATTCACATAAAGAAGCTAGAGATTAAAAAAAAATTAACTGACCTCAAAATCACTTGAAAGTTCTTTGTCTAAATCTTTAAGAAGATCTTCTCCATGGGTTTGAGCATAAGTTTCACGAATTGCTTTACGCTGGGCTGCATTTCTATGAGTCAGGATAGATATTATCAAGCCTTCATTCGTTCCCCATCCTGCAAAAATGTCACGAAAACAAAAACATGACGGACACGAATTTACAGCGTTCAATTTTTCCATAGTTTCATATTGCATTCTTATTTTAAAGAATATCATACTATATACTGAGATCGATCATACACAAAATAAATTTAAAATCTCATCTATTACACATTTTAGTGCAGTGATGCTATGTCAAATTGAAACGCGTTTGCATGAAACCATTCCTTTAAGATCTTAAATGGAAAAAATGTTGATACTATCCTGTAAAAGAGCAAATCAAGATCCTGAAGAGAATATTCAAATCTCTTTTGAACAACACGCGCAAAAACAATCAAATATGAGTGAGATCGACATTCATCAAATAAAAATAACTAACAGTGAAAGTATAAACCAAACACATAACACAGAACTGTAATGCATACGTACAACAAATTAAACCGTGATCTAATTAACAGTTGTGAGCTATGAGCAAAACGTATGATGAAATCCGCATAATCAGATCACCATCGCGCCAAAAATGAAAAGTTCAAATAACATTATAGATCGAAAAAAATTGAACAGATTTATGATGAAATCAAAGAAAATGAATCGGTGATGGTTGTTGACCTTGAAAAGCACCGCGCAATTGTTCAGTGTCTTCTGATGGATGAGGAACGTGAGAGGGGATCTTCAATGACGCCATTGTGAATGTGCTGTTTTCAGGATCGATCTGTGTGTAGAATGTGCCGTTGAAAACTGAAAAGGAAATGGAAGCTCAATCATTTATACAAAGGACACGCCGATGATTATGGGTCTTCCTTATTCACTTTTTATGGCAAACAAAAAAAATCATTTACCCGCTACTTTCCTTTTTACCTTTTTTTTTACGATACAAACCATCAATTTTTTTTAAATAATGTTTTTTTTAACAATTTTTAATTTCATTTTATATATTGCTCATTATGCAATAAGTGACTCAAAATCTTATTAAGAAAATAAAAATATTGTTGTATTAAACATTAAAATTGACACAGATTTTTGTGTGAAGGTTATAAATTATGGAAAATATAGTATTTTTTTAATTTTAATCTCAAAAAATATAAATTATTTGTCAGTCATTGTAAATATATTATGTTTTGTTTTGCTTTTAATTGACCGTGTTTGTTTTAATTCATATAAATTTTGTTTATAAAAAATTAGCTCATGAAATATTTATTTTAACTATTAATTTTAAACACTAATAAAATAACACGAATATATATATATATATATTCGAGAATGAAAAACAATCAAATTAAAGATTCATTTAAGTGAATTTCATATAATCAAATGAAGATAAGTTAATTAAAACGGTATTTTTTAATACACCACTCATGTTTTTTAGACATCACGTAAAATTTCGTTTTTGTCCTCAGTTTTCGGATGTGCACATTCGGACGCACCGTTTTTTTTAAAACGTTGATTTGTTCCGGACGTGCAAATCAGGAAAAATTTATGATCTGCAGATCCGGAAAAAATCAAAAAAATTCCATAAAATCATTTCCTGATCTGCAGATCCGGATAAAATCAAAAGTATTCCATAAAATCATTTACTTATATTATTAAACATTTAGATTTTAATTATAATTATATTGGATTTAATTATATTTAAAAGTAAATGATTTTATGAAATACTTTTGATTTTATTCGAATCTGCAGATCAAATAATTTTATGGATTTTTTTTATTTTTCCGGATCTACAGATCAGGAATTTTTTCTGATTTGCATATCCGGAACAAATCAACGTTTTAAAAAAAACGGTGCATCCAGATGTGCACATCCAAAAACTGTGGACATAAACGAAATTTCACGTAGTGTCTAAAAAACATGGATGGTGTATTAAAAAACGGTCTTAAAACAAATATGAAATGCGTGAATCCTTCTCATCAACTATTATATCCATAGCAATAACATATTAGCAAAAATTCTAAATTATCCTTTAGTGTTCATACTATATACACTATATTAAGGACCATTTGGTCATTATCTAATCAATTAATTATTTTCTTCTAAATTAATCAAAATTTTGACAAATGACAATTTTTTTTTTTTAATTTCAATTACTCTTGCATTTCATTTTTTCACACTTTCTCATTCTCATTTTAACTTTTTATTTTTATTTTTTCTAAGCATAAATAAATAAATAAAATTTTAACCCCTTTATAATAAAATGAAAAGAAACATGTGATAATATTGGATATTCAAAACACAATTTACTAAAAAAACACAATTATTTGATTGTTATTAAGACATAATTCATAGTTATTAAAAAATAATTCATAGTTATAAAACTAACATATTATTTTAAATTACATAATACTCAATACTCATGCAAATAATTAATTTTTCATTTTAGAATTCAGGATCAACCCAATATATATGTTGTTTTTAATCAACAATTGTCTTTATTTAAAAGACAAAATTCTTATTTTTAAATATATTTTTTTTCATTCTCCATCTCACAAATCTTTTTTTCTTTTTTGAATGGTTATTTAATACAATTGGTTATATATGTTCATTGTTCATTTTACAATTAAATAACTCATTTCAAATTTATATGTATCTCTAAATACATCTTATATTATATAAAATTGGATAATACTCAATAATCGTCCATACACTACTACAAAATGCATAAACAACACGTCATGGTCACCACGCTTATTCCCTACACCGTTGTGACATCTCTAAACTAATGTGATATCATAATATTATTATTTTCTGATTAAAAATTATGTGTATATTACAACGGTTAAAGAGCCAACTGTTGTGATAAGTTCAAACTTTCATGGGTTCGAACCTCAAGACGCTCATATATGTTATTCCTTTAATGTTAAGTGGCGTCTTTTCTTTTTTAATTATTTTTAAATAAAAAACTTAAAAGTTTATGACGACGGTTGAAGAATTCCACCGTTGTCAGTTGTTAAGTCGCGCATTTTCATTTTTAATTATTTTTAAATAAAAAACTTAAATGTTTATGACGACGGTTGAAGAGCCCACCGTTGTAAGTCGTGCCTTTTTATTTTTAATTATTTTTAAATAAAAAACTTTAAAGTTTATGACTACGGTTGATGATTACAACTGTTGTGATATATTTTGTTTTTTTATTTAAAATTTTTAATTATAAATACTCTGGCGCGTTTTTATGAAATTTCACCATGAAAGTAAAATATCACTACAGTTGCATGTATTGACCGTTGTGGTAGCTTGATAATATTATACACTCCTATAGTTAGCTTGTCTCTTCAGTATTCTTTTTTCCATTGCAAATATAAACTAGACGAAACAATACACGATTTCAACCCAAACCCTAACGTTCAATACTGTGAAACATTACACGATTTCATCCAAAACACCATCGTTCACACTTCACTGTGTATTTGTCATTGTCGTCATCATCGTCAAGCAAGTTGACAAGACCATCCCGATAAACCAAATTGTTACCGTCTAGAAGGAAAACAACAACAACACCATCGTCACCACAAGGAAGGCAGAAAACACCATCACCAACACCACCATCATTTACTTAGTCATCACGTTTAGGGTACATAAAATATTTTTTCCCGTGCATCTACAGTAGACTTCATTTGTCATTGTTGTAGTTGTTGTTGTTTTATTTTGTGGTTTATGTTCTTGTTATTCATGTTGTTGTTGTTGTTGTTTTTGAACTTAGATGTCGACCTTGTCGAGTTCTTCATCAGAAACCAGCGAAAAAACTCAAACAAATGAGAGGTTAGCCAATGAAACTCAAACAACTGAAAGTCAAACGAAAAGATCATAAAGAGGTGTCACAATGATGCCCCAATTCATATCAGTCTGAAACTCATCATGTGAAAAAATTCCTGTCCAGTTTGATTCGTTGTACAGAGTAGTGGATAGTGAACACTACTCTACTTTTAAGAGTTATGTTTCGTTCCTTGGACGTAGCAAGGTCAGTATATTGATTGATGATTGAAAACAAGTTGATGATAACGTCAAAGAAAGCATATGGACTGACGTTAAGGTATTACATACTATAATTTTCATATATCGCCGATATCAATATCTATAATTTCTAATACATACTTATATATTGATTTAAATGTAGTTAAATTTTGAGTTTACCGATGACTCAAATTTGAAAAAAAAAGGCTATCATATGATGGTACGCGTTGGATGGAATTTAAGGTACATCTCACGACTGACTACTTTAGGAGGCCTAAGAGCGGTCTTGCTCATCCATGGATTCGATATAATTTTATATCGAAGAAGCAATGGAAATTTTTTGCAAAGATACGTCATTCTGAGGAATTCAAGGTTAGTATTATTCTCATGTAATCGATAATGTTATACTAGTGAGTTATAAATATTAATCATATATTTTTTCACTATGTTCATAACAGGTTAAAAGCAAAGTCAGAATACTTAATAAGGCCAAGAACATGTACCCCCATAGATTATCTCGTGGGGGTTATAGGAAACTTGAGAAAAATCATGCTTGAAAGACAATCAGAAACAGGAGATAATCGCATCCCATCTCCACCTTCAAGACATGAGAAATGGAAGAGGGTTCGATTAAGACCAGATGGAGAGTACACCTCTGAGGCATCAAGAGTAGTCGCCGAAAAAATTGTAAGTATGATTTATTTTGCTTATGTTATTTTTTATATAAATGCGTTGGTAACAATATATGTAAGTTTCTCATGTTGTGTAGGATAAGTTGGTTGAGGCAGTCTGTGAAGGCACATTTGTTCCGCAAGCTCGACATGACATATTAGTAGAAGCTATCGGATCAGATGAGCATGGTGGGCGTGTCCGTGCTGTTGGAGAAGGTGTCGGCTTGAGGTCATTCTTTGGGTCTCAAAGAAAAAGTACCGAAAGCCCGAAAATTATTGCACAAAGACAAAATATTGAAAATTTTGAGAAGCAATTAGAAGAACAACAGAGAATGTTAGAAGAGGAGAAAGAAAAAAGGGAGAAAGATATGGAAAGGTTTCAAGAGTTATATTCGGTATGTACTTTACTGGATATGTTAGTGTTTTATCAGAAATGTATGATATATATTGTGGTTACTTTTGTTTTATGTTTTAATTGAATATTATGATGTAGAGATTAAGTGAAAACCTTGAACAATGGACAAATGAAGATCACCGTAGTGTTGATGGTGATGATGATAATCGAACTCCTAGTATAAGTGTTGTACGTCATGCTTCTATAAAGGAAGTAATTGTTCATCTCACCCCCATGCGGATAACCGCAATGATATAATGGACCTTAATCCAAATGAAATCACAATGTTATACTTGAAAGTTGTGGTGATAAATGAAACGCAACTTCTCCCGCTAGAACATTGTCCACATTTGGATTTATTATATTATAGTCCTGAAGATGTAAGGGATTTTCTTGGTGGGTATAAGTGGCTGGGCATCGGGATATTGCAAGTTTGGTGCACGTAAGTATATAGTTGAATATACATGTCATTATAGAATATTATCATTTATAGAACATCACCCCTAATTTATTCATTTTCTTTAACCATTTAGGTACATTCACCGTTTTTGTATAGAGTTGAATAAATCGAGTACTTACGGAATCTTGGATCCATTTTTTATTCGTTGGGCTTTTAATGAACCAAGAGATATTTGAGAGTACTTGAAAACACGGTTAAGTGAGGGAGGAAAAGAATGTTACTTAGCACCATTCCTCTATTCGTAAGTATTTTTGGAATTGATGTTTATGTATTCTATATTTAGTTTTGTTTTAACAAATACCATTAACCTATTTATGCTCTTGTTTATTCAGTGGTCATTGGTAGTTGATCATCATATCATTTAGGACAAATACGATAACTTTTCTGTGTTCCTTGCATGATCCACTGGAAAAGAAAATGAAAGATATTATTAATTCATAAGTGTATGCTTAATTCATTTTCTTTGACATTGTAATTATTTTATCATGTAATATGTTTAATTCAAAATCAATGTACAGTGTTGTGGAGCAAGTGAATAAGATGAACAATGTTAGAAGAAAGCCCACATGGATCTGTCCTAAAGTAAGTAGCTCGATTACATGTTTCTTTCATTTACATTCATGTGTGGTTGTATTCATGTCATTTTTACTTAAATTTGTAGACAAGGAAGCAACCCAGGACTTACGAGTGTGGTTATTATGTCATGAAACACATGTTAAACATTGTCCTTGCCGGCATTGTTGATTCATGGGATAAGGTATACATGTCATAAAATGTTTACATATATTAATATATAAGTTGACTATTGAATTATTATCGCACATGTTATTCGCTCTTTCTTATGTAGATGTTTAACGACGAAAGCCCATTTCCCGTTGAGGACTTCGTAGATCTTCGTAAACGTTGGGCATATATCCACAATGTTCTTAAGGGTCCTGCTGATTGATGATGTGAATAAATCTTTTCTGTAGAGATGATGTGAATAACAATTTTCTGTATTGATGACATGAATATAGTGTTTGGTGTAAATATGGTTATAATAGTTACAATACTTACAGAATGTATACCTTATCTGTTAGCTTTATTTGATGGTTATAATAGTTGTGTAAATATGGTTATAGTAGTTACAATACTTACAACTAAACAATGTTATTTGTATTTTATGCTCTTTATGCATGTATACCTTATCTGTTATGGTTAAAATGGTTACTGTTAGAACAATATTTGGTTCTGCGTTAATACCTCTGAGTTTTGATGATATCAAACAAGTATGTTTGTATGAACAATTTTATAAGGCTAATGTTTGTTACTCTTGAGAATCTAACAAACAGGTTATGATTCTGTTAATTGGTGAGGACTTAATGCTAAAAGAATATATTTATCCTACACACTACACTTGAAGTGCTAAAAAACAGAAGTTGGCAAGACTCTGATAAAATATGGATAGAGAACAAGTTCTGAAGATCTGAAGACAAAAGGTCCTGATTGAACGAAGTCCAGATGCTGAAGGCTTTCGCTCTCTGATAAAGGTTCTAAAGAACTAACTATAGTCTCTACTCATGCTTCAACTAAATACTATCTAAAGCCTCTGAAGATATGAAGACAATTTGTGAACAAGGTTCGGAAGATCAAATGCTGAAAACTCCAAAGATGATGTTCTGAGGACTCAAAGATTTTAAGAAACAAGCTGTGTTTTCCCTTCTTGCTCATGCTCGCAGTAGCCTCTGAAGTTAAGAAGCCATGAAGACTAAGCAACAAAGTTCAAATGAAGATATCTTGGTAAATGTACAAAAGTTCAAATAAAGATATCTCGATAACAGTGCAACGGTACAAACGAAGATACACTGACAAGACAGGATGCAAAAGGTTTTATCTGTCCTCATGCTTCTACCAAACCACCGTCAAAAGTCATGATATTAATATGTTTGATTAGTGGATTAAGACCTCGATTGAGAGAGGCGAAATCACCTTGGAGGGTGGACTAGATTAACTTGAGAGATTCTTAAGTGAACTAGTATAAACATACTGTGTTATCTCTTTCAAGCTTCATTAATATTATCATTCATAAATTGAAGAGTTGTAGGGTTAGTTGAAAAGAAAAGAATTTTATTTTGAAAAGCCAATTTAAACCCCCCTTTCTTGTGTTTTTCACACCTTCAATTGGCATCAGAGCTCCGGTTATGAGGTGATAAAAAGGTTGAGTTTTTATCAAACACTTAACAGTGTTCAGTACCGATCCAAGTGTGAAAAACAATGGCTGCACCTGATCTAAATGTTACCGCAAATGAAAGAGATTCCTATAGTGCAAAACCTCTTATCTTTGATGGGGAAAATTTTGACTATTGGAAGGACATAATTGAAAGTTACTTTCTGGCCTTTGACTTAAATCTATGGGATCTGGTAGTTGATGGCTACAGTTACCCTGTAGATTCTGAAGGCAAAAAGATTGCCAGAAGTGCATTAACAGATGCTCAAAAGAAAACTTACAAGAATCATCACAGAGCAAGAACGATTCTGTTAAATGCAATTTCATATACGGAATATGAAAAAATCACAAACAAAGAAACTGCAAAATCTATCTTTGATTCTCTCAAAATGACTCATGAAGGCAATGCTCAGGTCAAAGAGACAAAGGCTATTGCATTAATCTAGAAATATGAGGTCTTCAGAATGGAAGATGATGAATCTGTGGAAACTATGTTTTCAAGATTTCAGATGCTTGTTGCAGGACTCAAAGTTCTGGACAAAGGTTATTCTACCGCTGATCATGTCAAGAAGATTATCAGAAGTCTGCCTGTCAAATGGAGACCAATGGTAACGGCTTTGAAACTAGCAAAGGACTTGAACAACATAAGTCTTAAGGAACTAATTAGTTCTTTAAGGAGTCACGAAATAGAACTTCAAGGGGATGAACCTCAGAAGAAAAGTAAATTTATTGCTCTAAAGGCTAAATATGAAAAGAAAAAGGTCTATCAAGCAGAGGAAGAGTTTGAAGAATCTGAAGAAGATTCAGACGAAGATGAACTATCCCTCATGTCAAAGAAGATAAGTCAACTATGGAAATACAGAAGGAATAAGTCCAGAGAACCAAGAAGAAAACATGAGTATTCACATAGTCAGAAGAAAGCTTATGGAAGAGAAGTCACGTATTTTGAATGCAAGGAACCTAGACATATCAAGAATAATTGTCCAAAATTCAAGAAAGATGGAAAACCTAGAAAAGCCAAAAAGGGTCTCATGGAAACCTGGGACGATTCAGAGTCAGAAGAAGATTCCGAAGGAGAACATGCAAATGTAGCATTCATGGTCAAGACCGGTATGAATGAAGCTTTATCAAAAGAAGAACTATCAGACTCTGATGACGACAGAGAGGTACTTTCTTCCTTATCTCGTTTTGAACTAGAAATAGGATTATCTGAACTTATGGATAGGTATCATCTTTTAAGAAAACACAAAACTTTAAAAAAGACTCTTGTGGTTCCTTCAGAAGACATTACTAAAAGCAAGCAAACTATTTTGGAATTAAACAAAAAATTATTTCTCTTAGAAAAATCAAATGTTGTTTTAAAAAGTAAAGTAGCTAAGTTAGAGGAAGAGATCGCGTCTGATACAACTTTCACTAATGAAGTTGTCAGATATGACAGAGCTTTTCAGCACTTCCTTGCTAAAAGCATAGATAGAAGTAAAATGGCTTCAATGATCTATGGAATTAGCAGAAATGGAAGTAGAGGTCTAGGATATTCAGGACCATCACAACCATATGATGAAACCAAGAATATAAAACTAATACCTCTATCTAAATATTTTGTGCGTGCTGATACAAAGCTAAAATGTTCAGAACCAGAAAGCTCTAAGTCTGTTATATCACAAACACAGACACGGAAGAAAACTTCCAAACATAAATACTATGCACAAATACCACATTATTATTCTGCCGCACGAAAATCCAAAGGTATCAGAACCTCTGGAAAAGCTAATGTAAAAGGACCCACAAAATGGGTACCTAAGAATAAGATAATTTATGTTGCAGATATCCTTAATGGCATCACTGAAACACCAATCATGGTACCTGGACAGTGGATGCTCACGACACATGACGGAAGAAAGGCATATGTTCCAAGATCTGAAACTTAAGCCTGGAGGTGTCGTTGGTTTCGGAGGAAATAAGAAGGGAAGAATCATTGGCTCTAGAACTGTTGTTAATGGTAATCTTCCTTCTATAAATAATGTTCTGTTAGTTGAAGGTCTAATGCATAATTTATTGTCAATTAGCCAACTTAGTGACAATGGTTATGACGTTATTTTCAATCAAACGTCCTGTAAGGCTGTTTGTCAAAAAGATGGATCTGTTCTGTTCAATGGTAAGAGAAAGAACAATACTTATAAAATTAAATTATCTGACTTAAAACACCAAAATGTAAAGTGTCTTCTGTCTGTAAATGAAGAGAAATGGGTCTGGCACAGACGTTTGGGTCATGTTAGCTTGAGAAAAATCTCTCAGCTGAACAAGCTTGGACTTGTCAGAGGATTGCCAAATCTTAAGTACTCTTCAGACGCTCTTTGTGAAGCATGTCAGAAAGGCAAGTTTTCAAAAACTTCGTTTAAAGCAAAGAATATTGTTTCTACCTTTAGACCATTGGAACTTCTTCACATTGATCTTTTTGGACCAGTGAAAACTGCTTCTATCAATGGTAAGAAATACGGACTAGTCATCGTTGACGATTACAGTCGTTGGACATGGGTAAAATTCTTAAGACACAAGGATGAGTCACATTCTGTGTTTGCTTCCTTCTGCACCCAAGTGCAAAACGAAAAGAATTGCAAAATCGTCAAGGTCAGAAGTGATCATGGTGGAGAATTTGAAAACAAAAATTTTGAAAAACTTTTGATTCACATGGGATATCTCATGATTTTTCTTGTCCTAGAACTCCTCAACAAAATGGAATTATAGAAAGAAAGAACATAACTTTACAAGAAATGGCTCGCACCATGATCCAAGAAACTGACATGGCTAAGCACTTTTGGGCAGAAGCAGTCAACACAACTTGCTATATTCAAAATAGAATCTCTATAAGACCTATCTTGAATAAAACTCCTTATGAATTGTGGAAAAATAAGATTCCCAACATTTCTTATTTTCATCCGTTCGGATGTATTTGTTTTATGTTAAACACTAAAGAGAATTTTGGCAAGTTTGATTCCAAAGCACAGAAGTGTCTGTTGTTAGGATACTTTGAACACTCTAGAGGCTATAGAGTTTATAAAACAGAGTCACAGATTGTGGAAGAATCAATTCATGGCAGATTTGATGATAAGCTTAACCTTGAAAAGTCAAAGCTAGTTGAAAAGTTTGAAAAATTTGGAAATCAGTTTTTCAGAACCTAAAGAAAAGGCAGAAGAAGTTAAAACTCCAGAAGTTCCTACTTCCAATGTCTCTGATGTTCCATCCAATAATCCCCAACAAAAGAAAAGGAGAATGTAAACTTCACATCCTGAAGAACTGATTCTGGGTAGTAAGGACGCTCCCATCAGAACCAGATCAGCTTTCAAACCCTCTGAAGAAACGCTTCTGGGATTGGTTTCATTAATTAAACCAACAACAGTTGATGAAGCTATTATAGACAAAGACTGGGTTCTGGCAATGGAAGAAGAACTAAACCAGTTCTCAAAGAATGATGTATGGGATCTTGTCTCGAAACCTAAAGGTGTCCACGTAATTGGAACCAAATGGGTTTTCAGAAACAAGCTAAATGAAAAGGGTGAAGTCGTAAGAAATAAGGCATGACTTGTTGCCCAAGGTTACAGTCAACAAGAAGGAATAGATTACAATGAAACCTTTGCTCCAGTCGCTAGACTAGAAGCTATACGTCTGTTAATTTCATTTTCAGTAAATCACAACATCATCTTATATCAAATGGATGTTAAGAGTGCATTTCTGAATGGTTACATATCAGAAGAAGTTTATGTCAAACAACCTCTTGGTTTTGAAAACTCAGAAAAGATAGACTTTGTCTTTAAGCTTAAAAAATCTCTTTATGGTCTGAAACAAGCTCCCAGAGCTTGGTACGACAGGTTGAGCAAATTTCTTTTAGAAAATAACTTCACCGGAGGCAAAGTTGATACTACTCTCTTTTGTAAATCATTCAAAAATTGCATACTCATAGTTCAGATTTATGTTGATGATATTATTTTTTGTTCTGCTAATCGCTCTCTATGCGATGAGTTTTCAAAATTGATGCAAGCAGAATTCGAAATGAGTCTCATGGGTGAGTTGAAGTTCTTTCTGGGAATACAAATTGATCATAAATTAGAAGCTACTTACATTCATCAAAGTAAGTACACTAAAGAACTTCTGAAGAAATTCAACATGTTAGATTGCAAGATAGCAAAAACACCAATGCATCCAACATGCATAATGGGGAAGGAAGAAGCAAGTGGTAAGGTTTGTCAGAAGATGTATCGAGGTATGATAGGTTCCCTTTTGTATCTAACTGCTTCTAGACCTGATATCTTATTTAGCATACATCTTTGTGCTAGATTCCAATCAGATCCCAGAGAACCTCATTTAACTGCTGTTAAACGAATTCTAAGGTATCTGAAAGGAACAACTAACCTTGGCTTGATGTATGAGAAAACATCAGAGTACACTCTTTCTGGTTACTGCGATGCAGACTATGCTGGAGACAGATTGGAAAGAAAGAGCACATCTGGAAACTGTCAGTTCCTAGGGAACAACCTAATCTCATGGTCAAGCAAGAGGCAATCTACAATTGCTCTCTACAGCAGAAGCAGAATACATCTCCACTTCTCTATGCAGTACTCAGATGCTCTGGATGAAAAACCAGCTAGAAGATTATCAGATACATGAGAGTAACATCCCTATCTATTGTGATAATACTGCTGCTATCTGTTTAAGTAAAAATCCAATATTGCATTCTAGGGCTAAGCACATATAAGTTAAACATCACTTTATTCGAGACTATGTTCAGAAGGGAACTTTATGTTTAAAATTCATTGACACAGACCATCAGTGGGCTGACATTTTTACAAAACCCTTGGCTGAAGATTGATTTCAATTTATTCTAACGCATCTGAAAATGGATTTTTGTCCAGAGTAAGATCGTATCAGAATCAGATGTGCTTAGTCAGAGTCTGAAGAAATAAGATTTTTTTTTGTTTAATCTTAGCTATCAGAGGCTACTTCGGTCAGAATGGGCTCTGATTAGATGGAAACTCTTGAGTTGTCCAGAGCCTGAGAATATTGAAACGTGTCACTTGAATTAGAAAATGATTAATGCGTGTAACCTAGGTTATACTTAAATCATTACATCTATTTTAAAGTACACAATGAACAGTAATCTCTCTTGGGATTAATTTAAAATCATAAATTGCGTTCATTTCTTAAACTCCCAATACTTTATCTTCAAATTTCAAATGATCGCACATTCATTTCCTCATCTCAAGAAACCCTAAAAACCCAAATTGCTTCTCTCTCCCTCTCTCACCTGCTCATTGCTCTCATCTTAATCTATCACAAACTTCATCATGATGAATACTATTCAACAAGAAACTGCTCGCTTCACCAAGGAATTTGAAGCAACACTGAATCCATCACAGGAGTTACCGTCTTCATCCATCGTACCTTCCACAACCTCCGCGTCCACCACAACGATTGCTTCGATTTCATCATCTCTTCCGATGATCGATGCAAACCATGTAACACGGAGAAATCCTTCAGTTACTTGCATTGTGCATGCAGACAATCTAAATGTTCTCAAGGAACTAGATGTCGACTTTGACAATCTTCATGCAAATGGGTTTAATCTGAATAACCAACTAAACACTCAAGGATGGAAAAGTTATTTTGACAAACTGAGAGGTCCCACCTATGAAGGCCTAGTAAAAGAATTCCGGAGGCAAGCTGAAACGGACGATCTTCATGTTGTCTCTTTTGTTATGGATCAAAAGATTATTATCATTGAAAATTTAATTTCAGATCTGCTAGGACTGAAGTTTTTGGAAGGAAAAAGGGTTTATGGAAAGACCTAGAAATCTGACTCTGTCATCAACAAAGCAATCTTCAAAAATTATCAATCTGGGACAACTGAGTATAAAAGCAAGGATTTGCGTGATAATCTAAGGATCTGGCATAAGATTATTCTTGGATGCATCAATCCAAGACCTTCAAAGAGTGATGCTGACTTCTTCATTGCAAATCAAAAATGCATGCTGTACCACTTGCACAAGAATGAGAAAATGTACCTACCATCAATTCTGTTCTACTATCTAAGGGACATGGTACGCAAGACAAGAACAACAACCTCGCCGAAACGAAAGATTGTAAACTACATTCCTTTCGGAAGACTTCTTTCTGATATCTTTGTTGAAAGAGGCTTAGTGGAGTATCTAGTCAAAGAAGCCAAATATACAGAATACTTGACTGCAAGCATAGGAAAGGTTTTCAAATGCTGTTAACCTTAAGCATATGAAAATGGTCACGAGCGTTGAAGTGAAACCTTCGTCCATCTCTCACGACACTGTGATTAAAAATAAACTCCCAGTAACAAACTATCCCATCTATCACAAAGGGGATCACATAAATACAATTGCTGGATTTGTTGCCCTAATAAGAGAAGAAGGACATGACATAACCAAAGTCAGAATTGAAGATGTCGCTCCAAAACCTAAATATATTACCAGGAGCAAGAGGAGGCAAACTGAAGAAGATTCTGAGCCTCAGAAAAGGAAGAAGAATGACAAATCAAAATTCTCCAAGACTGCTACTCTAACCTCTGCATTATAGAAAACCAAAATGGTTGGATTCTGAACTTGCAAGAATTGCAAGCTTCTCAGACGCCACTATTACTGCTGGAGTTCAGCTGGCAAAGGAAAAAGAAGAAGCTGAAGAGCGAAAAAGGGAACTCGAGCTTCTGGCCACAAAACAAAAAGAAGCTGAAGAAAGAGCTGCTGAAGAAGCAAGACTTCTAGCAGAAAAAGATGCTGAGGAAGCCATATTGGAACAAGAAGCTGAAGCCACAGAAGAGGACAAGCAAAATGCTGTAGTCGTTTCCTCATCTGATCCTGTTGTGAAGCGTTTGGAAGATGCAATTGAAGAAATCAAAGGAGAACAAAAGATTTTCAGAGAAAATTTTGCAGAACAAAAAACTGTCAATACAAATGTTCAGAACCTGCTTCAAAAGATCTTGGACAAAATGTCATCTGGAAGCACCTAACCTTCTCCTTGTTTCATTTTGGTTCTATCTTTTTAGAACTTAGAACTTTGTTTTTCACTCTTTGATCACAAAACTTTTTGATTATGACAAAAAGGGGGAGAAATGAAATGAATGCGATATTTTGATTCTCATAGTCAATCTCTAATAAATAACGTTGTTTACATGCTAACCAATAAAACTGTTATTTCCATTAGATTGTTTTTCTTTTTAGAATCTAACTCTGAAGGATCAAATTTACAACTGAATCAAGACTATGAAGGATAAGTACTTGACCCTTTAGAATCAGGGGGAGTCCATCTTGAAAAATTCATAAGTCAGGATATTCAATTTTCACCCTGTCTGAGAATCAGGGGGAGTATCTCATGTGAAGGATAAGTATCTATTAAAATTCTTATTTTAATTACCTGTGTGTTATGAACAAAATTGTGTCATCAAAATACGTTGTTTTGTCATCATCAAAAAGGGGAGATTGTTAGAACAAGATTTGGTTCAGCGTTAATACCTATGAGTTTTGATGATATCAAACAAGTATGTTTGTATGAACAATTTTATAAGGCTAATGTTTGTTACTCTTGAGAATCTAACAAACAGGTTATGCTTCTGTCAATTGGTGAGGACTTAATGCTAAAAGAATATATTTCGCCTACACATTACACTTGAAGTGCTAAAAAGCAGAAGTTGGCAAGACTCTGATAAAATATGGATAGAGAGCAAGTTCTTAAGATCTGAAGACAAAAGGTCCTGATTGAACGAAGTCCAGATGTTGAAGGCTTTCGGTCTCTGATAAAGGTTATGAAGACCTAACTATAGTCTCTACTCATGCTTCAACTAAATACTATCTGAAGCCTCTGAAGATATGAAGACAATTTGTGAACAAGGTTCGGAAGATCAAATGCTGAAAACTCCGAAGACGCTGTTCTGAGGACTTAAATATTTTAAGAACCAAGCTGTGTTTTCCCTTCTTGCTCATGCTCGCAGTACCCTCTGAAGTTAAGAAGCCATGAAGACTAAGCAACAAAGTTCAAACGAAGATATCTTGGTAAATGTGCAAAATTTCAAATAAAGATATCTCGATAACAGTGTAACGGTACAAACGAAGATACACTGACAAGACAGGATGCAAAAGGCTTTATCTGTCCTCACGCTTCTACCAAACCGCCGTCAAAAGTCATGATTACTTTACAACGGTTACTTTTGCTCGGCTATAAAAGGACTTGAAGACTCAAAGAATGATAACAACTTCTTCGAATAAAAAACACTCTATCTTGCTATTATCATTCTAAAAGTCATTTTATGTGTTGTAAATTTGTTTACCTACTCAGCTTATTTTAGAAGCATCATCTTGTAAACGAAATCTTTCCAAACTATTGTTTGAGGTTCCTTGAGAAAAATCGGGTGTGGTTATTTCTTGAGAAGTCTAGGACTAGAGAGTCTTAGAGGTTGTTCCTTAAGAGAGACCAGTGTGGGTAGATCTCTTGAGAAGTCTAGAACTTGAGAGTTTTAGAGGTTGTTGTTAGTCACCAGCGTTTTGGCTTGTGCATTATATTAATATGTTTGATTAGTGGATTAAGACCTCGATTGAGAGAGGCGAAATCACCTTGGAGGGTGGACTAGATTAACTTGAGAGATTCTCAAGTGAACTAGTATAAACATACTGTGTTATCTCTTTCAAGCTTCATTAATACTATCATTCATAAATTGAAGAGTTGTGGGGTTAGTTGAAAAGAAAAGAATTTTATTTTGAAAAACCAATTCAAACCCCCCCCCCCCTTTCTTGTGTTTTTCACACCTTCAGTTACAGGTTAAAAAATGGGATGAATTTGAATTGCCGAGAAATGAATATTTAAAACATAGGAAGTATTTTATGCTCTTTATGCATGTATACCTTATCTGTTATGGTTAAAATGGTTACAGGTTCAAAAATGGGATGAATTTGAATTGTTGAGAAATGCATATTTAAAACATAGGAAGTTCACAGAAAAAAATAAATATCAAAACGGCGCAGCTGGGAATCGAACCAAGGACCATTATATTTATCACAACGGTTCGTTTGAATAACCATTGTGATATGAAATGCTATTTCCATGTTATTACAATGGTTAATGAACCGTGATTATAAGTATCATTATACAACGACACTCTACATAACAACGCATGCACCAACGTCATTATATACCTTTCCCAACCGTTGTTAATTGGTATTTACGTAGTAGTGATACAACAAACTTTACATTTCACTGATCACTATTAAACACAATACCTATTTTATTTTTAATCAAAATTAATTGAATCCATATCATCATTGTTCATTTTATAATTAAGTAACTCATTTCAAATTTACAAGTATATCTAAATATATTTTATACCGTATCAAATTAGATAATATTCAATAGTAATGTAAACAACTAATTTTCTATCTCACGGGTCACTATCACCACAATACCTAGTTTATTTTTAATCAACATTATTTGAGTTTATATCATCATTGTTCATTTTACAATTAAGTAAGTCATTTCAAATTTACATGTGTATCTAAATACATTTTATACCGCATCAAATTGGATAATATTCAATAGCAGTGTTAGACAAATAACTTTCCATATCACAGATCACTATCAGGACAATATTTATTTTATTTTAATCATCAATTGTCTTTATTTGAGAGAAAAATATTTAGTTTCAAATGTCAAAATTTTCTTTTTTTTTTCTTCATCTTACGAATTACATTTTTGTTTTTGGACAGTTATTTAATACAATTGAATTTATATAATCATTTTTCATTTTACAATTAAATACCTCATTTCAAATTTACGTATATAACTAAATACATTTTATACCGTGTCAAATTGGATAATATTTCATAGTCGTGCACACAATTAACTTTGAATTTCACGGGTCACTATCAGCACAATACCTATTTTATTTTTAATCAACATCAATTGAGTTTATATGATCATTGTTCATTTGATTTACACATTTCATATCTTTGAATAATTTTGATACTCTGAAAACCTTGCTTGACCTTTTGTTGGATATGAGAAGGATTCACACATTTCATATTTGTTTTAATTAAACTTATCTTCATTTGATTTACCTAAATGAATCTTAATTTATTTGTTTTTCATTCTCGACTAAACACTATATATATATATATATATATATATATATATATATATATATATATATCGGCCGCGAGGTCGTCCAAAACCTCTGCCAAGGGCAGGGTTAGGAACATGATGAACATACTCTCTCAAAGTGGTAACATGCATCCTCATGCCCTCCATCTGCTCTGTCAGATCCTCCATATCAAGCTCTATGCGCTCTACAAATTCAACCTGCTGTTGGTTGGCGCGATCCACAACAACTCTGATGTCCTCTTGCTGACGCTGTAAGCTCTTGAGCAGTAAGTCACGCTCCGCCTCCCTGTAAATCCGAAACTATAGTTCAGAAAAAATATATATATATATGTATATATGTATATATATATATATATATATATATATATATATATATATAACCTTATTAAGAGTAGAAAACTACTCTTAAGCAGCTGATTACTTTGAAAATCCTACGGTTGAATTCATCATGTTCATCGAGGAAGAAGACATCCAAATAACCAAAAATGATGGTTGGGCTATTCAAACCAGATATCTTGAATCAAGAGGATATCCGGGTCTTTTTGGCAAATCTAGGCCAAATCTGGAGATATTACTCCTTATAACCGGATCGGTTACCATAACTCATCACTATCAGAATAATAATCCTATTAGCTTTATAAGCTTCTCAAAATGCCATATCAACAAGGTTTTACAACCCAGAGAATGGGGTTTGAATCCAAATGGGGAAAAAGCAATAAAGCTTGTTGATGTTAAAATTGTTTACTATAATTATTGGGATTATATCCAAGCCTTCTCTAAGGAATTTTATTATCAGAACCCAAAGAATAAGCATTCTTGGTTTTTCTCGATTAATCCAAAAATTCCAGAAAAACCTTTACCAAACTGGTTTTTTAATTGGTGGTCTAAATTTGGACCTTCCTTGGAGATTTTACCAAAAGAATTAATGAATCTCTACACCCCCTGGTGTGATGAAAGTCCTTTAATATTAAGGGTCTTATCAAAAAATTTAATAACTGGGCAATGTCCGTTTATTTATTTTGCAAAATTTCAGATTCCTTGGATTTGGAGATGGACAATCACAGTCTCCAAAAATAGCTACAATATTCCCATTATGCAGAGACATTTCTTTTGCAAATGGTGGACCAAAATGGATCCCAAATATTTTAAGGACAAAGTGGCTCTGATAGAAGCCACGATTGAGGAAGACAAGGTCAATCCTATTAAGAAGCAAAGTTCTTCGCAAATGTCTCTGATTCAGCTTAAGGAATATTTCTAGAAAAGATTCCCCCAAGAAGAAGATAAAGACATCATGGTTAGAATCCTAGACCATATGAAAAGTCAAATTTTTACGGCTTTCCCAACAGCCAAAGACGACTGCGTTTCTATGAAGACAAGCTCGTCTCAAGGTTCTTTTGGATACTATCCTAGCAGGTGAATCTCAAAATCAAGGGCCCACCGCTGAAGACTTCTGGGACTCTCTCACTTTCTCCATGGCCTAGAAAGTCAGCAAAGGTAAAACTCCTCAGTAATTATTTCAAAAGGACAAGTCCAGTGGGGCCAACAACAAAGTTGTCTCCCACCATCTAAAGTTGATAGCAACATCCACCCAACTAAAGTTGAAGTGGCAGCAGAATCTACATTTCTTTTCTTTTGTTGGTTGTCTTTTGTGTTCATTATTAGTGTCGATGGGGCCCATTGAGCACCCGGCTTTAATGATTCACTTTTGAAACCTATTAGTGTGTGTTTCTTTTCTTTTTACCGGTTACAATAGGTAACCCTTCCCTATATAAGGGACTTCTCTTCTCAGTTGTAAGCATGCTTCCATTGTACAATATTCTCTTTCTTAATATAAGTTTCATTTTGCTCTACCTTCTCTCTCTATTTACTTAAACTTTTAGTCTTTCTCTTCAGAAACAATCCATAACCACAAATAGTAACCAAAGTCATAAGATTATCCAGGCTGCGCTACTGTTCCTGGTATCAGAGCCTTTTTAAAGGTAGAAAACTACTGTTACTAATGAGTAATAGTAGCTAAACTACTGTTGTGGTAGCCCAGATGATTATCTTGATCTATAAAAATTAAGTTTTTCATATAATGATAATAGTATCTTATTCTTATCTCTTTACCTTAAGAGATGTTTTTAGTGCTTTCTGTTGCTCTTTTTTGTCCTTGAAGGGATGTGTATGAGCTTATTTTAGAAACTTTTGCTGAAAACATTTGTTACATCTTTGATTTAGGAAATATTTTGATTTATTGGTATATCGGCTGGAAACTTGTACACTGGCGGCTGTTTTCAGATAGGTAGTCGTGTTGTTCTTCGGAATCATGACTACTGAAGGCCTAACTTCAAGCTACTGATAACGCAAAATTATATCGTGTATTTGACTTGACATGCATGAATTTATACTATGTTTTATTTGCTTTCGCCCGATTTATGCTTTATTTTACACATATTTGTTTATGTTTTTCAGGCACTCGAGTCGAACCGGGATTTAACGGAAAATAAATATTTATTGAAGAAATTGAAGAGAAAAGAAATGAAGAGGAAAGAAAATAAAGAGAAGAGAAAGGAAATGGAAAGAAATGCAAAGGAAAGAAAAGAGAAAAAGAAAAAGAAAAAAATATATAAAGGGTGGGCCCACCACCACACATATGGCGCAAGCCACATTGTGGGTGGCGCCCACCACCAAAGATCAAAGTGGCGCAAGCCACATGGGAGCAAGGAGATGAGGTAGCGCGAGCCACCTACTTTCTGGGAAGAGAAAAAAAAAGAATTGCACCACCTTTCCTATTTTCTCTAGGGTTTCAACTTGCCATGCGTGATTTTTTCAAATGATTTCCACACGACTCGCACGTTATTCTCAACTGCCAAGATGACTGATATAAATTAAACTGAAGCCCTCCTTTGAGAGGGGCCGTGAATTTTCAAGAGAGCTTTGAGTGAATTAGTTTTCTGCATTTTTCAATTAAACAGTTCTTAGTTTTTGTTATTTTTTTTCTCCACTTCTGCACTTCCAGTTCTTGTTTTCCTCGTGTAATCAAGCTTTGCGGATCACTTCAAGTTTGTAACGAGAATTCATTTCCCAGATTATTTCAATTCCAGGTTTTTATTAAATGCTTTTATTTATCGTTTGTTGCAGCATGATTAGTACTAGTAATATATATTGTGTTAGCATGTTTTCCATTCCAACCATGTCTGGCTAGATTATTTGGTATCAGTATGTAAACAAGTTATTCAGATGGAATTAAGTAATAATCGGTGCTAATTTTTACAAATTAGTTTTTAGGCTTTGGTTTCTTATTTCTAATCGATTGGTTTTTTTTACGAGAGTAAAAAGACATTTAAGGTTAAGGTCAAGATAAACGAGAGTTTGAGAGTTTAACCAGATAGCTGAAACTAGGCATTGATTTTAAATACAGCGGAAGCACTTTAGAATCGATTAGGACTTATTCATTTTCAAAAAGTATTTTTAAATGCAAATGATACAGCGAGAGCGCTCATTCTGATTTAACGGTATAGTCTGAATCAATAAACACGAGAGTGTGAGATAAGGTCTTTTAAATGAGTATTTTTCTACTGAAAAGTAATTTGGCATTTAAACCTACACCGGTGACTTACTAAATTCCCGACGATTAATGCGTTACATACTAATATCTCGTTATTAATTATTTTTATTAAAAGTTATTATTCTTAGATTTAATTTCTGTCGCCCTTATTTCCCTTAAGAACAATTAGCCTTAGCTAAACATAGTAAAAATCTGATAGCACTAGTTTGATTATCAGTCCTTGTGGGATCGATATCTTTTTAAAACTACGCGATAGACTGTGCGCTTGCAGTTGGTAACCCCATTCGACTCATAAAGTCGCGATCAAGTTTTTGGCGCCGTTGTCGGGGACTTTGATTTAGTCATTAGTGCGATTCATTTGTTGCGCAGTATAGACTAAGGCAACAAATTTTATTTTCCTTTTCTATCGATTGTATGCCAAGTACTCGCTCACAAAGCGAAGACTTGCAACCCCCAATCACCGAGTTAGAGCGTTTCTTACATTTAAGACGCAGAATACTTGAGTATCAACGCAAGTATAATATTCCCGATCTCCTTGCTCACACCCCTGAACCAGTCAAAGAACAAAACATGGGTGAAAGACCACAAAACCGTCCTCTTAAGTTCTATGCTACCCCATCTGAGCAAGAACCACATAGTAGCATTGCTGCCCCTGCTATCAACCGAAACGATTTCGAGTTGAAACCTTCATTGCTGTCAGTCGTACAACAACATCAGTTTTCTGGAAACCCTACAGAAGATCCTAACGAACATTTGACCAAGTTTGTACAGTACGCAGACACAGTAAAGGCAAATGGTGTAACTGCAGACGCGATAAGACTACGTCTTTTTCCTTTCTCATTAAGAGACAGAGCTTGGGCTTGGTTGCAATCCTTGCCATCAAACTCCGTTACTACGTGGGATGAGTTGAAAAAGGTATTCTTAGCACGATATTTCCCCCAAGCAAAATAGTTATGCTGAGAGCCTAAACTAATAGTTTTCGACAGAAGGATAACGAATCTCTTTACGATGCATAGGAAAGATATAAATACATGATGAGGATGTGCCCGCATCACGGTCTTGAAGATTAGTTAGTCATCCACACATTTTTTACAATGGTCTCTTGTACAATACAAGATTGACAATAGATGTCGCCGCTGGTGGTACGCTTATGGATAAACCATATGAAGAAGCCCACCAACTGATCGAGAGCATGCCTCAAAACCACTACCAATGGGGAGAAGAAAGAACTGCAGTGGAAAAATCCCAAACAAAAGGTGGAATGTACGAGGTTAGTAGCCTTGATCATGTCAATGCTAAGGTAGATGCTCTTGCCCAAAAGATCGATAACTTGACCATAACGCCTGCAGCCACCGTGGCTGCTGTAGCTCAAAACTGCGAATTATGCGGAACACCTGGACATGCTGCCACTGAATGTCAAATTTTGGCAGGAGTCTCCAGTGACAAAGTAAATTATGCTCAAGGAAACCCTTATGCAAATACCTACAATCCGGGCTGGAAGAACCACCCAAACTTCTCTTATAAAAAAAAATGCATTATATGCACCTGGTCAAGCACCTGCTGCACCACCAGGCTACCAAAAGGCTGCTGCAACTGCCCCTAATGTTCCTAGGAAGTCCAACCTTGAACTAATGATGGAAAACTTTATAGCTACCCAGGCTCAAACAAACAAAGATTTCCTGAATCAAAACATACACACTAGTGAGCAAATTAAGCAATTAGCAAACAAAGTAGACGCTTTAGCCACCCACAACAAAATGCTTGAAATGCAAATTTCGCAAGTGGCACAACAACAAGCACCTACTGCTGCTCCTGCAGGAATATTTCCTGGACAACCACAACCTAATCCGAAAGGACATGCAAATGCTGTTATATTGAGAAGTGGTAAAGAACTAGAAGGACCCATTGATCCAAGACTTCAGAATGCGCCCATGTACCAAAAGCCTAATACTGAGAAGGAGAATGAATCCAAGGAAAAGGAAGATAATGACCAAGAGGCCGTGGAAAAGCCTTATGTGCCTCCACCACCATATAAACCCCTATTCCGTATCCTCAAAGATTCGCAAATTCTAAAACTGCAGGGCAATTTAAGAAATTTGTTGAACTTCTGAAACAATTGAACATCACAATACCTTTTACAGAAGCTATCACTCAGATGCCCTCATATGCTAAGTTCCTTAAAGAAATCTTATCTAATAAGAAAAAGATTGAGGATAACGAAACAGTCACACTTACTGCTGAGTGTAGCGCAATAATCCAAAACAACATGCCTCCTAAGCTGAAAGACCCAGGTAGTTTCTCCATACCCTGTGTAATTGGAAAGTTCGTCATAGACAAGACTCTATGCGACTTAGGTGCCAGTATCAGTGTAATGCCCTTATCCATATGCAAAAGGCTTGATATGGGAGAATTAAGACCAACTAAAATGTCTGTTCAATTAGTCGACCGCTCTATTAAATATCCCGTTGGTATACTAGAGAATGTTCCAGTTCGTATAGGAAAATTCTATATTCCTACCGATTTCATAATCATGGACATTAAAGAAAACTCCACTACGCCTATCATATTAGGAATACCATTCTTAGCTACCGCCGGAGCCATTATAGACGTAAAAAGAGGTAAGCTAACCTTTGAAGTCGGTGAAGAGAAGGTTGAATTTATCCTAACACAATTCTTACAAGCACCAGCCATAGAGGACACATGTTACCTATTAGATGTCATAGATGAGTGCGTAAGAGAAATGGAGATGGAACCGACCATATACTCGGATATTATAAAAATTCCAATACCTCCGATTTTTGAAGATGATAATTGGCGTGAACTGTACCAAGATGATAGCCTAAGCGAATGTTTAGCACTTACACCCGATCATCTTCCTTGCCCAAAGAAACCAGCTTTAGAACTGAAAACACTACCCGATAGCTTAAGGTATGAATTCCTAGACACAGAACTCGAACGACCTGTAATAGTCAATGCAGACTTAGGACAACCCGAAACTAAGAAACTTTTAGATGTCTTAAGAAAATATCCAACTGCGTTAGGCTACAACATCGCTGACCTTAAAGGAATAAGTCCTTTTATCTGTATGCATCGCATTATGCTAGAGGAAGACTGTAAGACCTCTAGAGAACACCAGAGAAGGATTAATCCAATCTTAAGTACTGTAGTCAAGGATGAAGTGAAAAAGCTTTTAGATGCGGGAATTATATACCCGATATCAGACAGTAAATGGGTTAGCCCAGTACATGTCGTACCTAAGAAGGGAGGTGTTACAGTTGTTAAGAACTCAAAAGGGGAATCTATAACGCAAAGAGTTGTAACTGGCAGTAGAATGTGTATCGATTATAGAAAATTGAACAAAGCTACTCGTAAAGATCATTTCCCATTACCATTCATTGACTAAATGTTGGAACGATTGGCAAAACATTCTTACTTCTGCTATTTAGACGGTTATTCAGGATTCTTCCAAATCCCTATTCATCCTGATGACCAAGAAAAGACAACTTTCACATGTCCCTACGGTACATTTGCTTACCGACGAATGCCGTTTGGACTATGTAACGCTCCCGTAACATTCCAAAGATGCATGATGTCAATTTTCGCTGATTTTATAGATGACATTATGGAAGTGTTTATGGACGATTTTTCTATTTGTGGGCAGAGTTTTGAAGGATGTCTATCGAACCTAGAAATGGTACTTGAAAGATGTGTGAAAGTCAATCTCGTACTAAACTGGGAGAAATGCCATTTCATGGTCAATCAAGGAATCGTACTTGGACACGTAGTATCTGATAGAGGGATTAAAGTTAATAAAGCGAAAATAGAGATTATAGAAAATCTCCAACCTCCAAAAACCGTACGAGAAATAAGAAGTTTCTTAGGACACGCCAGTTTCTACCGACGATTCATCAAAGATTTCTCGAAAATTACCAAACCACTGACCGGTTTATTAATGAAAGACGCTGAATTTATCTTCGATGAGAAATGCCTAAAAGCGTTTGAGCAATTGAAAACGGCTCTCGTTACCGCACCTATCATGCAACCACCTAATTAGAGATTACCATTTGAAATCATGTGTGATGCGAGTGACTATGCCGTAGGCGCAGTCTTAGGACAAAGAAAGGACAGAAAGCTCCATGCAATTTACTACGCAAGTAGAACCCTAGATCCTACCCAAATGAACTACGCCACCACTGAAAAGGAACTCCTAGCTGTCGTGTTCGCTCTGGATAAATTTCGTTCCTACTTGGTAGGAGCGAAAATCATTATCTATACCGATCATGCCGCGATAAGATACCTATTAAGTAAGAAAGATGCCAAACCTAGACTTTTAAGATGGATCCTACTCTTACAAGAATTCGATTTAGAGATAAAAGATAAAAAAGGCACCGAAAATGTAGTCGCAAACCATTTATCAAGAATAGAAGGTATTAAGCCTGGGCAAGTGCCTATTAATGATGATTTCCCATATGAGCGACTGATAGCCCAATTGGAAAGCAATATGTCTGAATTAACCTTGAACGATACCAAACCAAAGGAATTAGTGGAAGAAATTCAAACAAATACAACACTACCATGGTACGCTGACTTTGTTAACTACCTAGCTGCCGGGGTACTTCCACCAGATCTAACTTACCAACAAAAGAAGAAATTCTTTCATGACCTTAAACAGTATTATTGGGATGAGCCTCTGCTTTTTAAGAGAGGTGCCGATGGAATTTTTCGTCGATGTGTCCCCGAAGATGAAATAGAAAACATAATCTCACATTGTCATTCTGCTCCTTATGGCGGACACGCACGCACTTCAAAGACTTGCGCTAAGATCTTACAATCTGGCCTATTCTGGCCTAATCTATGGAAAGATGTCCATATCGCGATATTAAACTGCGACCGGTGCCAACGCACCGGTAACATCTCTAGACGCGATGAAATGCCACAAAAGGGTATTTTAGAAGTGGAAGTCTTTGATGTATGGGGGATTGACTTCATGGGGCCATTCCCATCTTCTTTTGGAAATAAGTATATACTCGTTGCTGTCGATTACGTTTCAAAATGGATCGAGGCTGTAGCTTCTCCAACAAATGACACACGAGTAGTAATTAAGATTTTCAAGAACATAATCTTTCCTAGATTCGGTGTGCCCAGACTTGTCATCAGTGACGGAGGCTCCCATTTTATATCAAAGATATTTGAAAAACTTCTACTGAAGTATGGAGTCCGACACCGTGTAGCAACACCATACCATCCACAAACAAGTGGACAAGTCAAAGTCTCGAACAGAGAAATCAAACAAATCTTAGAAAAGACTGTTGCAACCTCTAGAAAAGACTGGTCATCAAAATTGCACGAAGCTCTGTGGGCATATAGGACAGCTCATAAAACCCCAATAGGAACCACACCTTTTAAGTTAGTCTACGAAAAATCATGCCATCTACCTGTAGAATTAGAGCATAAAGCCTACTGGGCCATTAAGACCCTCAACTTAGACCATACTGCCGCAGGTGAGAAAAGAATCTTAGACATTCACGAACTAAAAGAACTTCGACTAGACGCATACGAGAATGCTAGGATATATAAAGAAAGAACAAAAAAATGGCATGACAAACGAATTTCCCGTAAAGAATTTAATGAAGGCGACGTAGTACTCCTGTTTAATTCACGCCTCAAACTCTTCCCAGGAAAACTTAGATCTAGGTGGTCAGGTCCCTTTATAATAAGTAAGGTCTTCCCAAGTGGTGCCGTAGAAATAAAAAGTAGATCTAGTCAACCATTTATAGTAAACGGACAGCGTTTAAAACATTATCATTGCGTAGACAATAAAGATTACTCAGCTAGTCTAAAGCTCCTAGAGCTGCCCGTTCATTCTGAAAACTGACATTGCACTAAAACTATGTCAGGCTTACGACATTAAAAACAGCGCTTGGTGGGAGGCAACCCACGTATTTTTAATACCTGAATTTCAAATGCTTTATTTTATTTCGTTTCATTTTATTTTATTTTATTTTGTTCTATTTTATTTTATTTCATTCCTTGTTTAGTTCTTACCTTTTATTGCATTTTTGTTTTTCTGTTTCCTCTCCTTCTCCCCATCTCTTGATGCCATAATTTACATGTTCATTACTAACTTTGCATGACTATCTGCTTACTTACAGGCTAACTTAGCTTAGTTAGTAACTAACATTCAAGATACAATAAGTAGATTACATGAACATTGTTTTCAGAGGCAGAGCTCAGAGGAGGAGGTTTGAGATGTTAGCTCAGAGAGATATGTCTTTGACTATTTACTATGATGGACCTACCATGGCTGAGTTGGGTATCAGGGACAACATTATGTTTCTGTTTAGCCAACTGGGGTGGGAGACTGCTTCTATCAGAAGAAGGTTTACTTCTTATCGTAGGCTGACACTTGAGTTCCTTAGCTCCCTTACTCACATACCTAACCATGGTTACGGATTCCATAGAGGGCTGGTTACTTTTAGACTATTTGATAATGATTATACTTATAACCATAGAGAACTTGCTGAACTCCTAGGATTTCCTAGTGGACCTGATGTGGTTACCGCATACCAAGATGAATTGCTCCTTGACCTCGACCTGAACTACTTTTGGGGTAACATAACTGGTAATTATAATCCTGAACCCTTTGGCATGTTTTCCGAGAGTATCCACAACCCAACCATCCGGTATTTTTACAAAATCCTCGCCCATACCATTTTCGGTAAGGAAGAAAATGATACCTCTGTATCCAGAACTGAGCTTTATATTTTGTATTGTGCTTCCCAGGGCCGCCCCGTAAATGCTGCTACCTTTATGATAACTAATTTTGTGAGTCTTGTACTGGATGCTCGCGCACCAATCATAATAGGAGGATTAGTCACCATGATAGCAAATGCCATAGGACTGAGACATCCTCTGATCAGGTTTAACCCTCTTGGTACCTTCCGACCTATGAACCTTAACTTCAGCTTTAACCGCCGAATCATAGGAAACCTCGGACTGGATACCTTTGACTACCTAATTGATAATGAGGTCGTCCGTCTTTTCACTTTACCAAACCATGAGCACACCAGTGTCCATAACAGAAACAATTGGCTTTATGACTTGACTGAACCACATCACGCCCCACCATCACCACCTGATACACCACAAATTTATGAATTTGATGATAACTATATTTCTGATGCTGAATCTCACACACCTATTGTAGCTCCTCCTCTACCCATTGATTTCACCGCTGCCATAACAACCTTGGAGAACCGAGTGACTGGCCTTCAAGAAGAATTCACCACTATTCGCACTGAGTTTCATGGATTTATGGATATGGTGGTAGAACAATTGGATCATTTTCATCAGCAACTATTTTCTAGAGGACTTGCTAACAATCCAAATCAAAGTGGCTAGGAGAGTATTTATTTCACATCCGGGCTTCTGCATTTTAACAGTGAGGACACCGTTAATTCTAAGTGTGGGAGACGGAAGAGAGTTTTTCATTCAGTTTTTCTCATTTCCGTAATTTAATTCTTTTTACTGTTGTTTACAGTTTAGACAAAAAAATTTCATTTCCGTGAATTTGGATTTAATGTATTTTGGTTTTAATTGACTTAAATTTCAAGTTTTAATTTTTCAGCCTGTTGTTTTGTTTTGGTTACATTTAATTTCTATTCAGTTATTTTCACTGACTATTACAGTACAAGCGTGTGATACTGACTGCTATATCATTTATTATTCTGCTTTTTCCTTATCCAGTATTATTCACCTGCTTACTGTATCATCTATCATCACTCTATTACATGATTTAATGCTGATAAAAGTAAGGACACACATGGTCCTAGTAAAAATATTATGTAGTAGCCTGCTTGCATTTCCTTTGACCAATCTTGTCACATGCAGAAAAAAAAAGTAGAAGGGAATCTCTGAAATTTATCACATGCAGGTCTGAAAAGGAGAAGTTTTGAATGAAAATGGAAGTGGCTCCCGCCACTTAGGAGCATGTGGCTCCCGCCACCACAATAGAAATGTGGCTCTCGCCACTTTGAGAAATGTGGCTCTCGCCACTTTGAAGAATGTGGCTCTCGCCACTTTAATTTTTGTGGCCCCCGCCACCTCCTATTTTGGCCTTTGCATGCTTTTTGCATGTGCATGTCACACACTTGCCAAATTTCAAATTTTTCCTTTGACCGCCACCTACCATAACTACACAAATTAAATGATAAATTCTTTTACTATAAATACACACTTTCAGTAACATTCACTCACACACATATTTTGCATTTAGAATATTTTTACACGTATAAGTTGTGAGTGTGTAGTTGCAACAAAAACATGGAACCAGCACCAACAACACAAGGGTATACCGTACTTTGCAGAGATCAAGACCAAGCTACTCTTCTCCGGTCGCTTACACAACGCGAGATCGAGCCAACAAGGTATGCGGATACTAATTGTTTAGAAGTTTTAGGACTTACTGAAAGCGTAGACTTTTTATTAGAACGAGTAAATTTGAAACATTTTTTGTCTAATAGAGACCCTGTCTATGTCCCACTTACCTTAGAGTTTCTTAGCTCGATTATTTTTGACCCAGAAGGGACGGTCCAGTTTCGAATGTTTAATACTGAATTTCAACTCACTTTTGACGAACTGGCTGCTAAACTCAATTTCCCAGTAGGAAACGATGTAATGTATAGTATCCCGAGTGGACCTCAGTGGGTTGATAGTTACAAGTGTCTTTGGAGAGGTCTAATAGGCACTCATACACAAAGCTGTGAAGGAAACAAAGCCACTCTCATTCAAAACCCGGCTTTTCGTTATTTTCGCCAACTATTGGCTACTACAATTTTCGGCCGGTCTAATTCAAACAAAGTGAATGAGAAGGAATTTTTCTATTTACTTAACACCTTTGCAGACCGCCGAATAAACCATGTCTCATTCATGCTTAATCATATGTGCTCCATTACCGCCTCGAACAAAGGCGCCATCACATTTGGCGGTCTAATAACAACTATAGCTCGAGCCCTTGAGCTCAAAGCCCATTTTGCAGCCTTAACACCACTTCCTTCTCTTACCATTGATTTGAAAATGACTGAACGTATGAAACTGGTTAAGAAAAGAGAAGACGGTAGGTATGATCTACTGATTGACAATAAAGTTTTCCCAAATTTTACACTTCCTAACCCAAGTCGCACAAATGTGCGACGAGAGGAAAACTATTGTTATACTGATAACCCAGGCCCCGCGCACATTCCTGAGAATGTTGCTGCTAGCGGGGATGAAACTAACACACAAGCACACACCACACCATCCTCCTCTGAATTTGTTGCAGGTACATCATCCAGACGCAGGGCCAGGAGACGAGAGGAAGAGTCATCCGGAACTCTAGAAAGCATATACGCTGAGGTGATGAGACAGAGCGAAGCAAACGCCCTCCGCGACCAAACCATACAAAGCATCATAACTCAGCAAGCTCAAATGATGGCTCAGCAGACCCAGATGTACAACCAACAAGTGGAGATGATCCAGGTTTTACAACGAATGCAGCAAGGCCAGAACAACATGGCAGAGCTTATCCAAGGGATGACCGGTCTGTCTGTGCAAGCACATGATCAAAATCCGGATCTGGGTACTTCAGAACAATAAACCAGAAACACCAGGCAAGCACGGACTCGAGGAAGAGGCCGCCAGTAGCCCGTTTTTCCAGGTTTCTCCTTCCTTTTTCACCTTACGTTGTTGCATTGGGGAAAATGCTCAAATTAAGTGTGGGGGAGGAAGTTTTATCGCTTTCATTTAAATTGTTTTGGCTATTTACTGTTTTTCTAGGTAGATTTAAAAAAATTTATGCTTATTTCCTTTCATTAGTTTGCTCAGCGTCCTGTTTCCAATAAAAGAAATTCATGTACTGTCGAGTCTCTACACATAGTTTCTGCTATTACTTAGACTCTCCTAACTTTCTTGAGCCATAACAAAAAATTTTATTTTTGGGTTGTTACATAATACGACACTTTAAGAATTTATTAGGCTAAGTTAGAAAGACTTGGGAAAGTGTTAATAAAATCGGTACTGTTTTGACACCCTGAACCCCCCGAATATACAGATGAATCTGAGTACTTATTATGCCGAGACCTAAAATGTTAAAAAGTAACCTCTTGATTAGTTTATACTAGCAGTCAGCACCATCCTAAGGCACAAACTAAGTAATAAACTGATGCAAATATGTGTTAGATCTCAAAGTGAATTTAATGAATTAATAGAAAAGGAGAATAAAAGACATGTTCCTTCTAAGTTAGGTGGTCTTCACCCGACCATTTAGCCCAACGGATCGGACTCTTGAAATTCGAAACTAAAAGAAAAAGAAATGCAAAAGATTGGGAAAACGAGATCACTGAACACTAACAGGTTTACTTACCATGGGTGTGCGTGGATAACGGGCTTAATGTGATTGCGCGAGAATGAAAAAGAGGTGAAAGAGAATAGGTCGAGTTATAATACCATGATTCAGATCTGTCTGTATAAGGTGGGAGTCCTTGACTACATGATGTAATTTTGTGTCATTACGGTATCCTTGGTATTGATATTTAGTACCTATCTTTCTGACAAGGCTTAGCATCACTGTATGATCTGTGTCGTGTTTTTGTTTCAAACCCGTGCTTAGATGTTTCATTTGCTTGAGGACAAGCAAAGGTTCAAGTGTGGGGGAGTTTGATAACGCAAAATTATATCGTGTATTTGACTTGACATGCATGAATTTATACTATGTTTTATTTGCTTTCGCCCGATTTATGCTTTATTTTACACATATTTGTCTATGTTTTTCAGGCACTCGAGTCGAACCGGGATTTAACGGAAAATAAATATTTATTGAAGAAATTGAAGAGAAAAGAAATGGAGAGGAAATAAAATGAAGAGAAGAGAAAGGAAATGGAAAGAAATGCAAAGGAAAGAAAAGAGAAAAAGAAAAAGAAAAAAAATATATAAAGGGTGGGCCCACCACCACACATATGGCGCAAGCCACATTGTGGGTGGCGCCCACCACCAAAGATCAAAGTGGCGCAAGCCACATGGGAGCAAGGAGATGAGGTGGCGCGAGCCACCTACTTTCTGGGAAGAGAAAAAAAAAGAATTGCACCACCTTTCCTATTTTCTCTAGGGTTTCAACTTGCCATGCGTGATTTTCTCAAATGATTTCCACACGACTCACACGTTATTCTCAACTGCCAAGATGACTGATATAAATTAAACTGAAGCCCTCCTTTGAGAGGGGCCGTGAATTTTCAAGAGAGCTTTGAGTGAATTAGTTTTCTGCATTTTTCAATTAAACAGTTCTTAGTTTTTGTTATTTTTTTTCTGCACTTCTGCACTTCCAGTTCTTGTTTTCCTCGTGTAATCAAGCTTTGCGGATCACTTCAAGTTTGTAACGAGAATTTATTTGCCAGATTATTTCAATTCCAGGTTTTTATTATATGCTTTTATTTATCGTTTGTTGCAGCATGATTAGTACTAGTAATATATATTGTGTTAGCATGTTTTCCATTCCAACCATGTCTGGCTAGATTATTTGGTATCAGTATGTAAACAAGTTATTCAGATGGAATTAAGTAATAATCGGTGCTAATTTTTACAAATTAGTTTTTAGGCTTTGGTTTCTTATTTCTAATCGATTGCTTTTTTTTTACGAGAGTAAAAAGGCATTTAAGGTTAAGGTCAAGATAAACGAGAGTTTGAGAGTTTAACCAGATAGCTGAAACTAGGCATTGATTTTAAATACAGCGGAAGCACTTTAGAATCGATTAGGACTTATTCATTTTCAAAAAGTATTTTTAAATGCAAATAATACAGCGAGAGCGCTCATTCTGATTTAACGGTATAGTCTGAATCAATAAACACGAGAGTGTGAGATAAGGTCTTTTAAATGAGTATTTTTCTACTGAAAAGTAATTTGGCATTTAAACCTACACCGGTGACTTACTAAATTCCCGACGATTAATGTGTTACATACTGATATCTCGCTATTAATTATTTTTATTAAAAGTTAGTATTCTTAGATTTAATTTATGTCGCCCTTATTTCCCTTAAGAACAATTAGCCTTAGCTAAACATAGTAACAATCTGATAGCACTAGTTTGATTATCAGTCCTTGTGGGATCGATATCATTTTAAAACTACGCGATAGACTGTGCGCTTGCAGTTGGTAACCCCATTCGACTCATAAAGTCGCTATCAGCTACAACGCTCCGTACCAATTTATCATTAAAATCCTTTGATCGCCTTGTGGGTTGACGTTTCGCTCAGTCAAACTCCCCTATTTTTTGGTTGATCGTTTAACAGTTCCTGTTTGCAAAGATGATTCGTTGGAAAGATAAGAGTAATGTACTAAAATGATTATGGGTTAAACTTAGTTGTTATTTTGAAAGATTATCTATCTGAAGCTTACCACAACACTTGTTAGCTGAAAAACATTTATGGATTCAAATATTGATGTAGTTACTATTGACAACAATGATTGTCAAAATCCTTTGATCAAAAATGAGGAAAACAATGAATTTCCTAAAGATCTTGGCAAGTTAAACAAATGGATCATTTCATCCGTACCATCCAAACAAATTTATAAATTTGGTATGTTTGATGTAATGTCCAGGTTTGCCGTTAAAACAACAGAGCAAACCATACCTGTTTCAGGTTCAACCCAAAATATTGGGCTTCTGAGCAAAAAAGATTTGCTTCCTTTCAAAGATTATAATTTTATTCATATTGGATTAATCCAAGTTGCTTTAAAACCCCTAACTATGTTAGGATTAAACACCAGTCTTGTGGCTTATGTCAGAGATGGAAGATGTAAAAATTTTAAACAATCTTTGGTTGCGGTTATAGAAACTAGTCTATGCCATGGGCCAGTTTATTTCGATGTAGCTCCCAATTTAAGTCTATCTATGACTGACAAAAATTTGTTAGATGCTTTAAGACTTACTGTTCACACTAATGGTTATAATTTTAAGCCAGGTAGTGAAATTATAGCAATATGCTATAGAGTTTATTATAAGGTATTAAATACCTTAAACCCAAAGGTGAAAAATGTTTCACCTCATGGATCTACGACATTAGTGCAAACAAATTTGCTTACATCTAATGTTGCTACTAATAGATTGATCAGGTGGAACGAGATTAACTTCCCTGGAACTTGGTCTCTGCCTCAAGAAATAGAGCCAGAACCTATCCTTAATCAGGATGTCGATCAGATTATCCAAACTGGTGAAGGAGATGTTGAAATCAAGTTCAACCAACATCATAGGTTTACTATACCTAGGGCCTTATCTGCTAGATATTCTACTCGTAGTGATTATGTAACAGCCCCTAACACTTTACCTAGGGTTTCTACTTCCAAAACAAGAGAGGAAGTTTTGGAACAAGAATATGTTGAAAATATTAGGTTAAGTGAAAATAAAACCCCTTTTGGAATTTACCAAAACAAGGAACCCAGGGTTTAATCACCAACTCAATCTGAAATGTCTTTTCATTTATGATAGATTTCTCCACAGGAAGTGAAGCCAGAAAATTCATTAATAATGAATTTAATAGTGTTAAAAACCATGATTTTAGAAAGTGGTAATTTGGAAAATTCTCCAAAGCTGAGGTCCGAGATTTTAAGGAACTCTTCTATGAAGATTTAACTAAGAACCAAAACATTATCCCTTTTACCCATTGGTTCGTTAAGTTCTTTATTCAAAGAATTCAAGACAACATAATTGCCTTACAACAAGACAATATCCTTGTTCTTCAAAGATCTTGGAATACTCCTGAAGGAGAAGCTCTTGAAGCATATTATCCCCCAGAAAGGGCTATACAGCTGGCTGAAAATGCTGAGGCCAGTGCGTATAATACCATTAAAAAGCTTGAAAATAGTCAAGTCTTTATTAGAGATCTAAACTCTTTAATAAGAGCCCAAAAATTTACCAACGCGTTCCTTACATGCCTTGGAGATCATATGGTTTCCTTAGAAAACCTGATTATATCTGTTAAAGAAAGTATGGAAAAATAGATGAATTCAACCGTAGGATCTTCAAAGTAATCAGCTGCTTGCTCCTGCATAGAATCACTAGCAGCAATGGTTTTGTAAGAATCATTGTTCTTAGAATTGGATGAGGAAGATTCTTCCTTATTATTTTTCGAAGGTGCAGTCAATTGCTGCATTTTCTGTCTATTAGGATAGACTGTGGACCATTCTCCTATTAGGGGAATGCTTTGTTCCGGTTGGGGTAACATATTGTTACCTCTTCCTCCCCGGCCAGAAAAGCGGTCTCCTCCTCTCACTCTATAAGGGGTTCTCATTTCCCTGCAGAAGTTCACGAGTGAGAAAATCAGCTAGAGAATTATTTTCTCCTTTAATATATTGAATATCAAATTCAAATACGCTTAATTGTGCCTGCCAAGAAGCAAAAATTTGTTTTGCAACAAGATTCTTAATATCCTTTTCAATAATAGATTTTGCAGAACTACAATCAATTCTAAGTAAAAAAATTTGATTAAGTAAGTCGGTCTGAAATTTTGAAATGCATTTGATAATAGAGAGCATTTCTTTTTTAACAGTTGAATATTTGGACTGAGTCTGGTTCCATTTGCCAGAAGTAAACCTAACAAGAATTTCTTCAGAGGTTTCAGGATTAACTTGTTTAAGGATACCTCCATAACATATATCAGAGGCATCAGTTTCAATAATTTTAAAATAGCTAGGATTGGCTAAGGAGAGACAAGGCAAACATTTGACTTTGCTCTTAATACGTTGGACAGCTTGGGTGTGTTTATCTGTCGAAGGTTCAGGCACCTTCTTTAATCTCTTATAAAGAATAGAGGTGTCCAACGCCAGATTTTTATAATAATCAGAAATGTAATTAAGGCTTCCTAAAAATCTTTGAAGCTACTTCTTTTCAGATAATATATCTGGAAACTTAGAAGCAAATTCTATACTTCTATTTATAGGAATTATGGTTCCTTTGTTTATCTCATGACCCATAAATCTGACCTTAGTTTGAAAAAGCCTCATCTTTGGGGCTGAAATAACAAGGCCATTATGCTTGATTATTCGCTTAAAAATCTTTAAGTGTTTGATGTGTTGGTCCAGGGATTTAGAAAAAATTAACACATCATCAATATAAACAATTATAAATTCAGAGTAAGGGTTAAGAATATCATTCATAATATTTTGAAATTCAGAGGGGACGTTTTTAAGCCCAAAAGGAAGAACGTTCCATTCAAAGTGACCAAATGGTACGGTAAAAGCAGTTTTGTACTTATCAGATTCTTTAATCTGAATCTACCAATACCCAGATTTCATATCAAATTTTGAGAAAATAAGGGCATCGCTTAACCTATCCCACAAATCCTTTTTGTTGGGAATTAGATACCTAATCCACTTAAGTACCTTATTAAGGGTTTTATAATTAATAACGAGTCTAGGAACACCATGTTCCTTCTCAGCAGCATTGTTAACATAAAAAGCTGTACAAGACCAATGAGACTTGGAAGATCTTATAAGACCTTTGGATTGCAAAGATTCAATTTCTCTTTTGCAGAGCTCTAAATAATCTTTGTTCATTTGAGCTGGCCTCGCCTTAGTAGGGATTTGACTTTCATTAAAGTCATCCAAGTAGGGGAGTGAAACAACATGTTTCTTTTTTTCCCAGAATGCATTAGGAAGATCGCTGCAGACTTCAGACTTAAATTGATCTTCTATTATCTTAATTTGTTTCTTAACATTGTCTTTGCTAAGTTAATTCTCAATACTTAGTAGGCTAATTTCTTCCTGAAGAAAACATAATTGTTTTTCTTTATGCTTTAGAAGCATGTCTTTGACTTCATTAAGCATTCTAGTTTGAGGATCAGTAATGAATTCAAACTTAATGGTTTTGCCTTTTATGACAGTGGTTATTCCCTGTTGGTCAACTTTGACTAAAGGCATAATGCTATGCAAGAAAGGGGTTCCTAATATTATTCTTCTTGTAAGATTCTTCACAAGGATGAAGGAGGTAGGAAGGCAAACATCTTGATTGCAGACATAAGTATCTAACAATTTATACTTAACTTTAAGTTTTTTCCCTCCAGCTTGGGTAAGGGATTGAGTGGTTTTGTCAAAGTATTTGGTAGGGATAATTCCTTCTTGGATACAGTTTAAATCTGCCCCACTATCAACAAGAGCAACTTCATCTTTAAGAATGAAGGTTCTATTAATAATAAGGGTGATTTTAATATACCACTTTTGAGAAGTAACCTTATCAAGAAGGTTTAAATAGTTTTCTTCCTCAGAAGGATTATCTTCATTCTTTTCCTCGGTTTCTTCATTAGTGAGAGACCCCAAACGCTGCTTAAGGGTGTTGAGCGTATTAAGATGTTCTTGAAGGTTTAGATAATCTTCCTCAATGGAATAACCAACCTCTTTTCCCTTTTCTAAGATAATTAGTCTTTGGTTGAGGAGTTTATTGATTTTCTTTATCTGACTAATTTCAGACTTAAGTTGAGAAATTTCATTTCTGAGGTCATTCAAGGATGCCTGAGTTTATTTAGCATTAGAAAGATGAAATCTAGACAAAACCTCACTTAATTGGTAAGGGGCTTCTATATTTCTAGGAGCTTCAACCTTGGGTTATTCATTAATAAGGATCTCAAGCATCTTTCTTTTTATCCTAGGATCCGAAATAGATTCAATAGCCTTTAAGGCTTGATCTTGATCACTGGTAAGAACATTCAATCCATTCATATCTACTATGGATTTCCAATAATTTAGTTTGTTGCATTCGCAATCATTGGTCAAAGATTATGAGGAATCAGAATCAGAGGAGTTAATGACCTCAATCTCTTCAGAAGAGTCTTCTTCAGAGCTGGATTCTATGAGCATAAACTTTTCTAATTGAGCTCTAAGCTTCTCATCCTCAATGTTATTGAGGGCTTTCTTAGTCCAGCATTTATTTGCATAGTGACCCGACTTTCCACATTTGTGGCAGGTTACATCAAGCTTCTTAGCTTTTCTTTTTCCTTTGTTATATAAAGGTTTATCCAAGGGTTTAGGTTTTTTCTTTCTATAATCCTTCTTCTTATAAGGAGTTTGGTAGGGGCTATGAGTCCTTTTTCTATGGGAATCTTTCTTCTTGCCATGCTTTAGGGATTTCTTCATACTGGTTTCTCCAGGAGGTTTTCCTATGTCAAAGGCAAATTGGTCGCAAAATTCACCAAGTTGGTGTTTCTCAGAAAGCTTTTGTTTCTTAAGCTGGTGTTTAAGTTTGATGTCGTTGCATAAAGCTAGTCCCTCATTAATGCAACTGTTAATAATATGACCATAGGTCAGTTCCGGGTAATTGATGTTAACGCCATCGTTTTTATCCCTGAGAACTTTTCTAACTCTTTCAGAGAAAAGGTGGGGAAGACCATCTATAAATTTGGATTTCCAATGAGTTGAATTAGAGTTATTCAATTGAAAAACCCTAGAAATGAAGGTGTCTTTATACCACCTAAAATGTGTCAAAGAAGGACACCTCAGATTATGAAGGAGGGTTTGAAGCTTTTCTCCCATGGGTTGGTTTTGTTCCAACAAAATGTTGAAGGATGGAAAGACTAAGGGTGTAAACTGCATCCTCTTCTCCAGTAGTGGCTACAGTAGGGGTGCTAGTTCCTTCAGTCTTTACCAGCTTCTTATGGGAAAGAATATCCTTCCTCTGAGATTCCGTGAGATAATGGTCCCACCATCCTCTTAGCTGACCGATAAAGCCGGTGGTTATGAATGAAGCAACGGAACTATCTAAGTTCCCATTTTGCTTGCAACCCGTGGCATACATGAGCATTCTATGTATGGTATCTAAGATTTGTTTTTCATTCAAACCATTTATGTTCCATTCATAAATGGCTTTTCCTGAATAGGAATTCTGGTAATTATCAGGTTCTTCAAAGAGAACATCTTGAGGGGTAGGTCTCTTGTAGTAATACTTTTCTACAGGTTTGGTTATGTGAATAGGATTTATCTCATGGTTATTGTTGATGTTTTGATCAACAGACATCTGGGTTAATTGGTTGATGTTTCCAAAGACTTCATCGTCTTCTTCAGAAATACAACTTTCTTCAGAGGAGTTATCATCATGGGATAAAACCCTAAGGTGTAAATCCTTAAGTTTTTCTTCAAGGACCTTTATAAACTCATTATGGTCCTCATCCATCTTGAAACCACTGATTTGTATGGGGGGTTGGATAATAGGAGTGTCAAATGTTTTTCTGGACGAAGATTCTTCTTAGAAAGGAATAATTTTGTTTCTAGACAATTGGTCTATGATTAATCTATGTTGATTCATCTATTTTTCCATACTTTCTTTAACATATATAATCAGGTTTTCTAAGGAAACCATATGATCTCCAACGCATGTAAGGAACGCGTTGGTAAAGTTTTGGGCTCTTATTAAAGAGTTTAGATCTCCAATAAAGACTTGACTATTTTCAAGCTTCTTAATGGTATTATACGCACTGGCCTCAGCATTTTCAGCTAGCTGTATAGCCCTTTCTGGGGGATAAGGTGCTTCAAGAGCTTCTCCTTCAGGAGTATTCCAAGATCTTTGAAGAACAAGGATATTGTCTTGTTGTAAGGCAATTATGTTGTCTTGAATCTTTGAATAAAGAACTTAACGAACCAATGGGTAAAAGGGATAATGTTTTGATTCTTAGTTAAATCTTCATAGAAGAGTTCCTTAAAATCTCGGACCTCAGCTTTGGAGAATTTTTCGAAATACCACTTTCTAAAATCATGGTTTTTAACACTATTAAATTCATTATTAATGAATTTTATGGCTTCACTTCCTGTGGAGAAATCTATCATAAATGAAAAGACATTTCAGATTGAGTTGGTGATTCAACCCTGGGTTCCTTGTTTTGGTAAATTCCAAAAGGGATTTTATTTTCATTTAACCTAATATTTTCAACATATTCTTGTTCCAAAACTTCCTCTCTTGTTTCGGAAGTAGAAACCCTAGGTAAAGTGTTAGGGGATGTGACATAATCACTACGAGTAGAATATCTAGCAGATAAGGCCCTAGGTATAGTAAACCTACGATGTTGGTTGAACTTGATTTCAACATCTCCTTCACCAGTTTGGATAATCTGATCGACATCCTGATTAAGGATAGGTTTTGGCTCTATTTCTTGAGGCAGAGACCAAGTTTCGGGGAAGTTAATCTCGTTCCACCTGATCAATCTATTAGTAGCAACATTAGATGTAAGCAAATTTGTTTGCACTAATGTCGTAGATCCATGAGGTGAAACATTTTTCACCTTTGGGTTTAAGGTATTTAATACCTTATAATAAACTCTATAGCATATTGCTATAATTTCACTACCTGGCTTAAAATTATAACCATCAGTGTGAACAGTAAGTCTTAAAGCATCTAACAAATTTTTTCAGTCATAGATAGACTTAAATTGGGAGCTACATCGAAATAAACTGGCCCATGGCATAGACTAGTTTCTATAACCGCAGCCAAAGATTGTTTAAAATTTTTACATCTTCCATCTCTGACATAAACCACAAGACTGGAGTTTAATCCTAACATAGTTAGGGGTTTTAAAGCAACATGGATTAATCCTTATATGAATAAAATTATAATCTTTGAAAGGAAATAAATCTTTTTTGCTCAGAAGCCCAAAATTTTGGGTTGAACCTGAAACAGGTATGGTTTGCTCTGTTGTTTTAACGGCAAACCTGAACATTACATCAAACATACCAAATTTATAAATTTGTTTGGATGGTACGGATGGAATGATCCATTTGTTTAACCTGTCAAGATCTTTAGGAAATCATTGTTTTCCTCATTTTTGATCAAAGGATTTTGACAATCATTGTTGTCAATAGTAACTGCATCAATATTTGAATCCATAAAAGTTTTTCAGCTAACAAGTGTTGTGGTAAGCTTCAGATAGATAATCTCTCAAAATAACAACTAAGTTTAACCCATAATCATATTAGTACATTACTCTTATCTTTCCAACGAATCATCTTTGCAAACAGGAACTGTTTAACGATTAACCAAAAAATAGGGGAGTTGGACTGAGCCAAACGTCAACCCACAAGGCGATCAAAGGATTTTAATGATAAATTGGTACGGAGCATTGTAGCTTGAAGTTAGGCCTTCAGTAGTCCTGATTCCGAAGAGCAACACGACTACCTATCTGAAAACAGCCGCCAGTGTACAAGTTTCCAGCCGATATACCAATAAATCAAAATATTTCCTAAATCAAAGATGTAACAGATGTTTTCAGCAAAAGTTTCTAAAATAAGCTCATACACATCCCTTCAAGGACAAAAAAGAGCAACAGAAAGCACTGAAAACATCTCTTAAGGTAAAGAGATAAGAATAAGATACTATTATCATTATATGAAAAACTTAATTTTTGTAGATCAAGATAATCATCTGGGCTACCACAAAAGTCGTTTAGCTACTATTACTCATTAGTAACAGTAGTTTTCTACCTTTAAAAAGGCTCGGTGATACCAGGAATAGTAGCGCAGCCTGGATAATCTTACTGTTACTGGTATCACCGAGCCTTTTTAAAGGTAGAAAAATACTGTTACTAATGAGTAATAGTAGCTAAACTACTGTTGTGGTAGCCCAGATGATAATCTTGATTTATAAAGATTAAGTTTTTCATATAATGATAATAGTATCATATTCTTATCTCTTTACCTTAAGAGATGTTTTCAGTGCTTTCTGTAGCTCTTTTTTGTCCTTGGAGGGATGTGTATGAGCATATTTTAGAAAATTTTGCTGGAAACTTCTGTTACATCTTTGATTTAGGAAATATTTTGATTTATTGGTATATTGGCTGGAAACTTGTACACTGGCGGCTGTTTTCAGATAGGTAGTCGTGTTGTTCTTCGGAATCATGACTACTGAAGGCCTAACTTCAAGTTACAACGCCCCGTACCAATTCATCATTAAAATCCTTTGATCGCCTTGTGGGTTGACGTTTGGCTCAGTCGAACTTCCCTATTTTTTGGTTGATCGTTAAACAGTTCTTGTTTACAAAGATGATTCGTTGGAAAGATAAGAGTAATGTACTAATATGATTATGGGTTAAACTTAGTTGTTATTTTGAGAGATTATCTATCTGAAGCTTACCACAACACTTGTTAGCTGAAAAAATTTTATGGATTCAAATATTGATGCAGTTACTATTGACAACAATGATTGTCAAAATCCTTTGATCAAAAATGAGGAAAACAATGAATTTCCTAAAGATCTTTACAGGTTAAACAAATGGATCATTCCATCCGTACCATCCAAACAAATTTATAAATTTGGTATGTTTGATGTAATGTCCAGGTTTGCCGTTAATACAACAGAGCAAACCATACCTGTTTCAGGTTCAACCCAAAATATTAGGCTATTAAGCAAGAAGGATTTGCTTCCTTTTAAAGATTACAATTTTATCCATATTGGACTAGTTCAAGTTACTTTAAAACCCCTAACTATGTTAGGATTAAATTCTAGTCTAGTGGCATATGTCAGAGATGGTAGATGTCAAAATTTTAAACAATCTTTGGCTGCTGTCATAGAAACTAGTCTATGTCAAGGGCCAGTTTATTTTGAAGTCTTTCCCAATTTAAGTTTATCCATGTCTGACAAAAATCTGTTGGATGCCTTAAGACTGACTATTCACACTAATGGTTACAATTTTAAACCAGGTAGTGAAATCATAGCAATTTGCTATAGAATTTATTACAAAGTTTTAAACACTTTAAATCCTAAAGTGAAAAATATTTCACAGCATGGATCTACAACATTAGTGCAAACAAATTTGCTTACATCTAATGTTGCTACTAATAGATTAATTAGGTGGAACGAGATAAATTTCCCCGAGACTTGGTCCCTGCCTCAAGAAATTGAGCCAGAACCAATTCTAAACTAAGATGTTAAACAAATTGTCCAAACCACTGAATGAGACGTTGAAATAAAATTCAACCAACAACGTAGGTTTATCTTACCTAGAACGTTGTCGGCTAGATATTCTACCCGTAGTGATTATGTTACTGCTCCTAGTATATTACCTAGGGTTTCCACTTCCAAGACAAGAGAGGAAGTTTTGGATCAAGAATACGTTGAAAACATTAGGTTAAGCGAAAATAGAATTCCCCATGGAATCTATCAAAAGAAAGAACCTAGGGTTGAATCTCCAACTCAATCTGAAATGTCGTTTCATTTATGATAGATTTTTCTAAGGGTAGTGAAACCAGAAAACTCATTAGTAATAAGTTTAATAGTGAGATAAATTCCGAATTTAGAAATTAGTATTTCAAAAAATTCTCCAAAACTGAATTACAAGAATTCAAGGATCTATTTTATGAAGACTTGAATTGAAAGCAAACCCTTACCACTTTCACTCATTGGTTTGTTATCTTCTTCATTAAAAGAACTCAAGACCAAAATTTGGCCGATCAACAGGATAATATCTTTGTTTTACAAAGATCTTGGACCACTCCTGAAGGAGAAGCTCTTGAAGCACCTTACCCTCCGGAGAAGGCGATTCAATTAGCTGAGAATGTTGAGGCTAGTACGTATAATACCATTAAAAGACTAGAAACTAGTCAAGTCACCATTAGAGAGCTAAACTCTTTAATAAGAGCTCAAAATTTTACCAATGCATTTCTTACTTGCTTAGGTGATCATATGGTTGCTTTGGAAAAACTGATCATCTCTGTTAAAGAAAGTATGGAAAAATAGATGAATCAACATAGCCTGATCCTAAATCTATGGCCTGAGAATAAAACCATTCCCTTTCAAGAAGAATCCTCATCTAGAAATGTTCCAGACACTCATATAATTCAACCTCCCATACAAATTAGTGGGTTCAAGATGGATGGAGATCATAATGAATTTATAAAAATCCTTGAAGATAAACTTAAGAATTTACACCTTAGAGTTTTATCCCATGGAGATGACCCTTCTGAAGAAAATTATACTTCTGAAGAGAATGATGAGGTCTTTGGAGACATTAACCAATTAACCTAAATGTTTGTTGATCAAAACATTAACAATGATCATGAGATAAATCATATTCACGTAACCAAACCTGTAGAAAAATACTACTACAAGAGACCTACCCCTCAAGATGTTCTTTTTGAAGAACCTGATAATTACCAAAATTCTTACTCAGGAAAAGCCATATATGAATGGAACATAGATGACCTTAATGAGAAACAAATCTTAGACACCATACATAGAATGCTCATGTATGCTACAGTTTGTAAGCAAAATGGAAATTTGGATAGCTCCGTTGCTTCTTTCATAACAACTGGCTTTATGGGCCAACTAAGAGGTTGGTGGGACCATTACCTTACGGAATCACAAAGGAAAGATATTCTTTCCCATAAGAAATTAATTAAGACTGAAGGAACAGGCACTCATACCGTCGCCTCTACTGGAGAAGAGGATGCGGTCTATACCTTAAGTCTTTCTATCCTTCAACATTTTATGGGATCTAATCAACCTATAGGGGAAAAAATTCAAACTCTCCTTCAAAACCTTAGGTGTCCCTCTCTAACCCATTTTAGATGGTATAAAGACACCTTTCTTTCTAGGGTTATTCAATTAAATAATTCCAATTCGGCCCATTGGAAATCCAAATTTATAGACGGGCTTCCCTATCTTTTCTCTGAAAGAGTTAGGAAAGCTCTTAGAGATAAAAATGATGGAATTAACATCAATTACCCAGACTTGACCTATGGTCACATCATTAACAGTTGTATAACTGAGGGATTAACTTTATGTAATGACATTAAGCTTAAGCATCAACTTAAGAAGCAAAAGCTCTCTGAAAAACACCAATTAGGAGAATTTTGCGACCAATTCGCCTTTGACCTTGGAAAACCACCAGGAGAAAAAAGGATAAAATCCCTTAAGCATAGTAAGAGAAAAGATTCTCATAAGGGTAAAACTCATAGTTCTTACCAAACCCCTTATAAAGATTATAAGAGAAGAAACTATAAGAAAAGAAGACCTAAACCTATGGATAAACCCTCGTATAATAAGGGAAAACGAAAAGCTAAAAAGCTTGACATAACTTGCCACAAATGTGGTAAACAAGGTCACTATGCCAATAGATGCTGGACCAAGAAAGCTCTCAATGAGATTGAAGATGATAAACTTCGTGCTCAGCTTGAAAAGGTTCTTCTCATAAAATCTAATTCTGAAGATAACTCTTTTAGTGAAGAAATTGAGGTCATTAACTCCTCCGATTCTGAATCCTCAGAATCTTCGACCAATGATTGTCAATGGAATGAACTCAACTATTGGAAATCCATAGTTGATATGAATGGATTACATGTCCTAACCAGTGATCATGACCAAGCCTTAAAGGCTATTGAAGCCATATTAGATCTCAGGATAAAGAGAAAAATGCTAGAAATCCTTATTCAAGAACAACCCAAAGTTGAGGCTCCTCGTTTAATAGGAACTCCCTGCCAATTAAGTGAAGTTTTATGCAGATTTCATCAGTCCAATATTAAGGAAACTCCTACTTCTTTGAATGACCTTAGAAGTGAGATTTCTCAACTTAAATCTGAAATTAGTCAGATTAGGAAGAATAATAAACTTCTTAACCAAAGACTTACTGTCTTAGAAAAAGGAAAAGGAATTAGTCATTCCCTTTAAGAGAACTATTTAGACCGTCATGAACAGGTGGATACCCTTAAAGCCCTTAGTCAACGTTTAGGGTCTCTTAGCAATGAGGAAACAGAGAAGAAGGACGAAGACATCACTCCACCTTCAGAAAATTATCTGAATCTTCTTGACAGGGTAACCTCCCAAAAATGGTATGTTAAAATCACCCTTGTTGTTAAGAAAAATTTATTCTTAAAGATGAAGTTGCCCTTATTGATAGTGGAGCAGATTTAAACTGTCTTCAAGAAGGAATTATCCCTACCAGATATTTTGATAAAACAACTCAATCCCTTACTCAAGCAGGTGGGAGCAAGCTCAAAGTTAAGTATAAACTTTCAGATACCTATGTCTGTAATCAGGATGTCTGCATTCCTACTTCCTTTCTTATGGTAAAAAATCTTACTAGAAGGATAATATTAGGAACTCCTTTTTTGCATAGTATTATGCCCATTAAGATTGACCAACAGGGAATAACTAATGTTCTAAAGGACAAAACAATTAAGTTTGAATTCATCACTGACCCTCAAACTAGGATGATAAATGAAGTTAAAGATATGCTTCTCAAGCATAAAGAAAAACAATTATGTTTTCTTCAAGAAGAAATTAGTTTACTAAGTATTGAAGAACAACTTAGTAAAGACAATGTTAAAAATCAAATTAAGAATATCGAGGATAAATTTAAATCTGAAGTTTGCAGCGATCTTCCTAACGCGTTCTGGGAAAGAAAGAAACATGTTGTTTCTCTTCCTTATCTAGATGACTTTAATGAAATTCAAATCCCCACAAAGGCAAGACCAGCCCAGATGAACAGAGACTATTTGGAGCTCTGCAAGAAATAAATTGAGTCTTTACAAATTAAAGGACTTATAAGACCGTCCAAGTCTCCATGGTCATGCACAGCTTTCTATGTCAACAATGCGGCTGAGAAGGAACGTGGTGTTCCTAGACTGGTTATCAACTACAAACCCCTTAATAAGGTTCTCAAGTGGATTAGATATCTAATCCCCAACAAAAAAGATTTGTTGGATAAGCTAAACGATGCCCTTATTTTCTCTAAATTCGATATGAAGTCCGGATATTGGCAGATTCAAATTGAAGAATCTGATAAGTACAAAACTGCCTTCATTGTGCCCTTTGGACACTTTGAATGAAACGTCCTTCCCTTTGGACTTAAGAATGCTCCTTCTGAATTCCAGAACATTATGAACGATATTCTCAACCCTTATTCTGAGTTCATAATTGTCTATATTGACGATGTGCTTGTTTTTTCTAAATCTTTAGATCAACACATTAAACACTTAATTTTTTTAAGGGAATTATTAAGCATAATGGGTTGGTTATATCAGCACAAAAAATGAAACTGTTCCAAACTAAGGTGAGATTTTTGGGTCATGAAATAAACAAAGGCACTATAGTTCCTATTAGTAGAAGCATTGAATTTGCTTCCAAATTTCCAGATATATTTTCTGAAAAGAAACAACTTCAAAGATTCTTAGGTAGTCTCAATTACATTTCCAACTACTATAAGGATTTAGCCAAGGATACAACTATCCTTTACAAAAGATTGAAAAAGATCCCTGAACCGTGGACTGAGAACCACACCCAGGCAGTTCAGAGAATTAAGAACAAAGTAAAATGTTTACCTTGCCTTTCTCTAGCTAACCCTAGTTATTTCAAAATTATTGAGACTGATGCCTCTGATCAAGGTTATGGAGGTATCCTCAAACAAATTGATCCTGAGACTTCTAAAGAAGTCCTTGTCAGATTTACTTCTGGTAAATGGAACCAGACACAATCCAAGTATTCGACTATTAAAAAAGAAATGCTCTCTATTATAAAGTGCATTTCAAAATTTCAAACAGATTTACTTAATCAAAAGTTTTTACTTAGAATTGATTGCAGTTCTGTAAAATCCATTATTGAAAAGGATATTAAAAATCTTGTAGCAAAACAAATTTTTGCTTCTTGGCAAGCACAATTAAGTGTTTTTAAATTTGATATCCAATATATTAAAGGAGAAAATAATTCTCTTGCTGACTTTCTCACTCGTGAATTTTTACAGGGAAATGAGCACCCCTTATAGAGGAAGAGGCGGTCGCTCCTTTGGCCGAGGAGGAAGAGGGAGTAACAATATGTTACCCCAAGATGAACAAAACATTCCCCTAATAGGAGAATAGACTACTGTGTATCCTAATAGACCCAGAATGCAGTAATTTCCTGCACCTTCTAAAAATAAAGAAGAATCTTCATCATCCAATTCCAAGAACAATGATTCCTATAAAAATATTGCTGCCAATGATCCTGTGCAGGAACAAGCAGCATTTTATTACCAAAATCCCAAGAATAAACATTCTTGGTTCTTCTCTATAAACCCAGAAATTCTGGAAAAACCTATACCAAATTGGTTCTTTAATTGGTGGTTAATATTTGGACCATCATTAGAAATATTACCTGGTGAATTAATGAAATTATATACCCCATGGTGTGATGAAAGTCCTTTAATCTTAAGGGTTTTATCAAAGAATCTGATAACTGGACAATGTTCGTTTATTTATTTTACCAAATTTCAATTACCATGGATCTGGAGATGGACAATTACAGTCTCTAGAGACAGTCATAATATTCTAATTCTGCAGATAAGTTTCTTCTGCAAATGGTGGACCAAAATGGATCCTAAAGACTTCAAAGACAAAGTGGCTCTAATAGAAACCACAATCGAAAAAGATAAGAATAATCCTATAAAGAAGCAAAATTCTTCCCAGATGTCCATGCTTCAATTAAAAGAATACTTCCAAAGAAATTTTCCTAAGGAAGATGAAGAAGAGATCATGATCAGAATTCTTGATCACATGAAAACCCAATTTTTCAATATCTTCCCAACAACTAAGGAATACTGTATGTCAATAAAGACTAGCTCATCACGAGAATCAATGGACACTATCCTAGCTGGCGAACCGCAAGACCAAGAACCCACGACAGAAGACGTGTGGGATTCTCTCACTTTCTCTATGGCTCAGAGAGTAGGCAAAGGAAAAGCTTCCCAATAATTGCTAGAAGCCAAAACCAGTGGGTCCTGCAATAAAGCTGTCTCCCACTCAATCTCCCACTATCTATATTGATGTAAATGTCCACCCAACTAAAGTTGTAGTGGACAGCATAATCTGCTTTATCTTTTATCTTTTTATCCTGTCAGCTGTTTTTTGTGATCATTATAGTGTCGATGGGGCCCAGAGAGCACCCGACTTAAATGATTCACTTTGTAACCTTTTAGTGTGAGTCTCTTTTCTTTTTATCGGTTACAATAGGTAGCCTTTCCCCTATATAAGGGATTTCGTTTTTCATTTGTAAGCACGCTTCCATTGTACAATATTCTCTCTTTTAAAATAGGTTTCAGTTTTCTCTACCTTCTCTCTCTCTTTACTTAAGATTTTAGTCTTTCTCTTCAGAAACAATCCAGTTGAAGTGGCAGCAGAATCTGCTTTTCTTTTCTTTTGTTGGTTGTCTTTTGTATTCATTATTAGTGTCGATGGGGCCCATTGAGCACCCGGCTTTAATGATTCACTTTTGAAACCTATTAGTGTGTGTTTCTTTTCTTTTTACCGGTTACAATAGGTAACCCTCCCATATATAAGGGACTTCTCTTCTTAGTTGTAAGCACGATTCCATTGTACAATATTCTCTCTTTTAAAATAAGTTTCAGTTTTCTCTACCATCTCTCTCTCTCTTTACTTAAGATTTTAGTCTTTCTCTTCAGAAACAATCCATAACCACAAATAGTAACCAAAATCATAAGATATCCAGGTTGCGCTACTGTTCCTGGTATCACCGAGCCTTTTTAAAGGTAGAAAACTACTGTTACTAATGAGTAATAGTAGCTAAACTACTGTTGTGGTAGCCCAGATGATTATCTTGATCTATAAAAATTAAGTTTTTCATATAATGATAATAGTATCTTATTCTTATCTCTTTACCTTAAGAGATGTTTTCAATGCTTTCTGTTGCTCTTTTTTGTCCTTGAAGGGATGTGTATGAGCTTATTTTAGAAACTTTTGCTAAAAACATCTGTTACATCTTTAATTTAGGAAATATTTTGATTTATTGGTATATCGGCTGGAAACTTGTACACTGGCGGTTGTTTTCAGATAGGTAGTCGTGTTGTTCTTCGGAATCATGACTACTGAAGGCCTAACTTCAAGCTTCAATGTCTCCTTCAGTGGTTTGGACAATTTGTTCAACATCTTGGTTTAGAATTGGTTCTGGCTCAATTTCTTGAGGCAGGGACCAAGTCTCGCAGAAATTTATCTCGTTCCACCTAATTAATCTATTAGTAGCAACATTAGATGTAAGCAAATTTGTTTGCACTAATGTTGTAGATCCATGAGGTGAAATAATTTTCACTTTAGGATTTAAAGTGTTTAAAACTTTGTAATAAATTCTATAGCAAATTGCTATGGTTTCACTACTTGGTGTAAAATTGTAACCATTAGTGTGAATAGTCAGTCTTAAGGCATCCAACTGATTTTTGTCAGACATGGATAAACTTAAATTGGGAAAGACTTCAAAATAAACTGGCCCATGACATAGACTAGTTTCTAGGACAGCAGCCAAAGATTGTTTAAAATTTTGACATCTACCATCTCTAACATATGCCACCAGACTAGAATTTAATCCTAACATAGTTAGGGGTTTTAAAGCAACTTGAACTAGTTCAATATGGATAAAATTGTAATCTTTAAAAGGAAGCAAATCCTTCTTGCTTAATAGCCCAATATTTTGGGTTGAACCTGAAACAGGTATGGTTTGCTCTGTTGTTTTAACGGCAAACCTGGACATTACATCAAACATACCAAATTTATAAATTTGTTTGGATGGTACGGATGGAATGATCCATTTGTTTAACCTGTCAAGATCTTTAGGAAATTCATTGTTTTCCTCATTTTTTATTAAAGGATTTTGACAATCATTGTTGTCGATAGTAACTGCATCAATATTTGAATCCATAAAATTTTTTCAGCTAACAAGTGTTGTGGTAAGCTTCAGATAGATAATCTCTCAAAATAACAACTAATATTAACCCATAATCATATTAGTACATTACTCTTATCTTTCCAACGAATCATCTTTGCAAACAGGAACTGTTTAACGATCAACAAAAAAATAGGGGAGTTCGACTGAGCCAAACGTCAACCCACAAGGCGATAAAAGGATTTTAATGATGAATTGGTACGGGGCGTTGTAACTTGAAGTTAGGCCTTCAGTAGTCATGATTCTGAAGAACAACACGACTACCTATCTGAAAACAGCCGCCAGTGTACAAGTTTCCAGCCAATATACCAATAAATCAAAATATTTCCTAAATCAAAGATGTAACAGATGTTTTCAGCAAAAGTTTCTAAAATATGCTCATACACATCCCTCCAAGGACAAAAAAGAGCTACAGAAAGCACTGAAAACATCTCTTAAGGTAAAGAGATAAGAATATGATATTATTATGATTATATGAAAAACTTAATCTTTATAGATCAAGATTATCATCTGGGCTACCACAACATTAGTTTAGCTACTATTACTCATTAGTAACAAGAGTTTTCTACCTTTAAAAAGGCTCTGATACCAGGAACAGTAGCACAGCCTGGATATCTTATGATTTTGGTTACTATTTGTGGTTATGGATTGTTTCTGAAGAGAAAGACTAAAATCTTAAGTAAAGAGAGAGAGAGAAGGTAGAGAAAACTGAAACTTATTTTAAAAGAGAGAATATTGTACAATGGAAGCGAGCTTACAAATGAAAAACGAAATCCCTTATATAGAGGAAAGGCTACCTAATGTAACCGGTAAAAAGAAAAGAGACTCACACTAAAAGGTTACAAAGTGAATCATTTAAGCTGGGTGCGCTATGGGCCCCATCGACACTATAATGATCACAAAAGACAGTTGACAAGATAAAAATATAAAAGATAAAGCAGATTCTGCTGTCCACTACAGCTTTAGTTGGGTGGACATTTACATCAATATAAATAGTGGGAGATTGAGTGGGAGACAGCTTTATTGCAGGACCCACTGGTTTTGGCTTCTAGCAATTATTGGGAAGCTTTTCCTTTGCCTACTCTCTGAGCCACAGAGAAAGTGAGAGAATCTCATACGTCTTCTGCCGTGGGTTCTTGGTCTTGCGATTCGCCAGCTAGGATAGTGTCCATTGATTCTCGTGATGAGCTAGTCTTTATTGACATACAGTCTTCCTTAGTTGTTGGGAAGATATTGAAAAACTGGGTTTTCATGTGATCAAGAATTCTGATCATGATCTCTTCTTCATCTTCCTTAGGAAATTTTCTTTGGAAGTATTCTTTTAATTGAAGCATGAACATCTGGGAAAATTTTTGCTTCTTTATAGGATTATTCTTATCTTCTTCGATTGTGGTTTCTATTATAGCCACTTTGTCTTTGAAGTCTTTGGGATCCATTTTGGTCCACCATTTGCAGAAAAAATTTCTCTGCAAAATTGGAATATTATGACTGTCTCTAGAGACTGTAATTGTCCATCTCCAGATCCATGGTAAATGAAATTTGGTAAAATAAATAAACGGACATTGTCCAGTTATCAGATTCTTTGATAAAACCCTTAAGATTAAAGGACTTTCATCACACCATGGGGTATATAATTTCATTAATTCACCAGGTAATATTTCTAATGATGGTCCAAATTTTAACCACTAATTAAAGAACCAATTTGGTATAGGGTTTTCCAGAATTTCTGGGTTTATAGAGAAGAACCAAGAATGTTTATTCTTGGGATTTTGGTAATAAAATTCCTTAGAAAAGGCTTGGATATAATCCCAGTAATTATAGTAAACATGTTTACCATCAGCAATTTTTATTGTTTTTTCTGCATTTGGACTCAATCCCCATTCTCTGGGCTGCAATACCTTATTGATATGGCATTTTGAAAAATTTATAAAACTACTAGGATTATTATTCTAATAGTGATGCGTGATAGTAACTGAACCAGTTACAAGGATTAATATCTCCAGATTGGGTCTAGATTTACCAAAAAGGCCCGGATATCCTCTAGATTCAAGATATCTAGTCTGAATAGCCCAGCCATCATTGTTGGCTATTTGAATATCCTCTTCTTCTATGAACATGATTTGTTCAGCTATAGAATTCTCAAAGTAATCTGCTGCTTGTTCCTGCACAGGATCATTGGCAGCAATATTTTTATAGGAATCTTTTTTCTTGGAATTGGATGATGAAGATTCTTCTTTATTTTTAGAAGGTGCAGGCAATTGCTGCATTCTGGGTCTATTAGGATATACAATAGTCAATTCTCCTATTAGGGGAATGTTTTGTTCATCTTGGGGTAACATATTGTTACTCCCTCTTCCTCCTCGGCGAAAGGAGCGGCCGCCTCTTCCCCTATAAGGGGTGCTCATTTCCCTGTAAAAATTCACGAGTGAGAAAGTCAGCAAGAGAATTATTTTTTCCTTTAATATATTGGATATCAAATTCAAAAACACTTAATTGTGCTTGCCAAGAAGCAAAAATTTGTTTTTCTACAAGATTTTTAATATCCTTTTCAATAATGGATTTTACAGAACTGCATTCAATTCTAAGTAAAAACTTTTGATTAAGTAAATCTGTTTGAAGTTTTGAAATGCACTTTATAATAGAGAGCATTTCTTTTTTAACAGTCGAATACTTGGATTATGTCTGGTTCCATTTACCAGAAGTAAATCTGACAAGGACTTCTTTAGAAGTCTCAGGATCAATTTGTTTGAGGATACCCCCATAACCTTGATCAGAGGCATCAGTCTCAACAATTTTGAAATAACTAGGGTTAGATAGAGAAAGGCAAGGTAAACATTTTACTTTGTTCTTAATTCTTTGAACTGCCTGGGTGTGGTTCTCAGTCCACGGTTCAGGGATCTTTTTCAATCTTTTGTAAAGGATAGTTGTATCCTTGGCTAAATCCTTATAGTAGTCGGAAATGTAATTGAGACTACCTAAGAATCTTTAAAGTTATTTCTTTTCAGATAATATATATGGAGATTTAGATAGCAATGTTTAATAAATTAGTGGCATTTGAATGATAGCAATGTTTATGTGATATGTTGTGTTAGATGTTTTACATTGTGTTATACCATATCTATTTAATTGTGAACTGTGAATGAAAGAAAATATGCATGTACTTTACCCCCAGATCAAAATGATATGATTCTAGGTTATGACTAGAAATTGATAGAGACTCTAGATGGCGACGCTCGTGCATTCATTGACGAGTTCTGGCCTGGAGTAGATAACCTAGATGACAATGCTCGGGCACTTGATGTATAACAGTGCATCCGTGACTAGTATTGGCCTAGGAGAGGGTGAACACTAGTATGGATCACGTGTGTTTTATTATGTTAAATTGATAAAGGCTAATGTGGCCTAGGATTGTTGAATACAATTATGGTTGTATGTGAAATCATGAAATCGTAACCATTATCTTATTATTGTGTCGTCTATAGAGTAACAAGCTCCTCTGGAATGATGCACGATTTCTTGGTAGGTTTGATTCCCAATGTTATAGTACGAATGAAGCCTACGGGTAAAGAGACTTGTGACGGTGTATGGGCCGTGTGAAGTGACGATTTAACGTGATAATATGTCCCTTATTTCCGAATCCATTTCGTATGCCAAGAAATCTACGAGGGTCCATGACTCGTTCCTACTTCTAGACGTAGAAGAGGTCGGGAGAAAGGGGATGCCTTGACAGGTTATCGATTAATGATACTTTAGAGTAACGGGCTCAATATCGTGTTTCCATTTAGTGTGAGATTGTGAGATTGTGAACTCAAGGTCCTTTCCCTTCCCCTTGACTTGAGTTAGGATTATTAGATCCCTATAAAGCCGAGAGAATTTATAAGATAGGGAACTCACTGAGATTTGATGTATCTCACCCCATTATTGTTGATTATTTTCAGGTTTTGGGTACAGGTTTGATTTACAAGTGGAGTTATGCTTGAATGTTTCAAGAGAAGCTTAGTTGAGCTTATTCCGCTGTGTATTTTGTTGTATACAATTGAGGATATTGTATATTGATCTTAGTTTTTATATTTTTGTCAAATTTCCATAGCTTATACCATAGGTTGTATTGGTATTAGAAATGGTCAAGTTTGTGAATTGCGCCATTAGGCACTTATGATGGTGTCAGTACCAAATAAAATGCTTGTATTGTATTATTCTAGATAAATATTATACAGGGCATTACACTTTGGATGTTGGGAAAGCCGTAAAAAATTGACTTTTCATATGGTCTAGGATTCTTTTCATATGTCTTCACTTCCTGTGGAGAAATCTATCATAAATGAAAAGACATTTCACATTGAGTTGGTGATTCAACCCTGGGTTCCTTGTTTTGGTAAATTCCAAAAGGGATTTTATTTTCACTTAACCTAATATTTTCAACATATTCTTGTTCCAAAACTTCCTCTTTTGTTTTGGAAGTAGAAACCCTAGGTAAAGTGTTAGGGGTTGTGACATAATCACTACGAGTAGAATATCTAGCAGATAAGGCCCTAGGTATAGTAAACCTACGATGTTGATTGAACTTGGTTTCAACATCTCCTTCACCAGTTTGGATAATCTGATCGACATCCTGATTAAGGATAGGTTCTGGCTCTATTTCTTGAGGCAGAGACCAAGTTTCGGGGAAGTTAATCTCGTTCCACCTGATCAATCTATTAGTAGCAACATTAGATGTAAGCAAATTTGTTTGCACTAATGTCGTAGATCCATGAGGTGAAACATTTTTCACCTTTGGGTTTAAGGTATTTAATACCTTATAATAAACTCTATAGCATATTGCTATAATTTCACTACCTGACTTAAAATTATAACCATCAGTGTGAAGAGTAAGTCCTAAAGCATCTAACAAATTTTTGTCAGTCATAGATAGACTTAAATTGGGAGCTACATCGAAATAAACTGGCCCATGGCATATACTAGTTTCTATAACCGCAGCCAAAGATTGTTTAAAATTTTTACATCTTCCATCTCTGACATAAGCCACAAGACTGGAGTTTAATCCTGACATAGTTAGGGGTTTTAAAGCAACTTGGATTAATCCAATATGAATAAAATTATAATCTTTGAAAGGAAGCAAATCTTTTTTGCTCAGAAGCCCAATATTTTGGGTTGAACCTGAAACAGGTATGGTTTGCTGTGTTGTTTTAACGGCAAACCTGGACATTACATCAAACATACCAAATTTATAAATTTGTTTGGATGGTACGGATGAAATGATCCATTTGTTTAACCTGTCAAGATCTTTAGGAAATTCATTGTTTTCCTTATTTTTGATCAAAGGATTTTGACAATCATTGTTGTCAATAGTAACTGCATCAATATTTGAATCCATAAAATTTTTTCAGCTAACAAGTGTTGTGGTAAGCTTTAAATAGATAATCTCTCAAAATAACAACTTAGTTTAACCCATAATCATATTAGTACATTACTCTTATCTTTCCAACGAATCATCTTTGCAAACAGGAATTGTTTAAAGATCAACCAAAAAATAGGGGAGTTCAACTGAGCCAAACGTCAACCCACAAGGCGATCAAAGGATTTTAATGATAAATTGGTACGGAGCGTTGTAGCTTGAAGTTAGGCCTTCAGTAGTCATGATTCCGAAGAACAACACGACTACCTATCTGAAAACAGCCGCCAGTGTACAAGTTTCCAGCCGATATACCAATAAACCAAAATATTTCCTAAATCAAAGATGTAACAGATGTTTTCAGCAAAAGTTTCTAAAATAAGCTCATACACATCCCTTCAAGGACAAAAAAAAGCAACAGAAAGCACTGAAAACATCTCTTAAGGTAAAGAGATAAGAATAAGATACTATTATCATTATATGAAAAACTTAATTTTTATAGATCAAGATAATTGTTAGTTCCTGGATTGGCTGGAATTTTGGTAAAACAAGGTATGTTCAATGTTGATGTCAAGGTGCTGATGTTGCAACATTGAAGTCTTAACATTGGGCTGTGTTAAGTAATTAATTGCTGAAGTTGGATGTCTGATGTCACATAGGTGATGTTGTAACATCAGATCTGCAGAATTAACAACAACAAGCTGTGATGTTGTTAGGGTTGCGTATTAGCTGGAATTGTGGAGAGCAAGCTGTCTCATTGGATGCGAATATCTTGGGATAGATATTTGCTGCTGCATAGGAGATCTGTTGCAGATTTGTAGGAGATTTAAAAGGTTGAAGATTTAAAAAGATTTTAGGAGAAAATCTGTTTTAAATATTCAGTTTTAAATAACAAATCTGGGAGATATTGTAGCAAGTCCAAGACCAATTCAAGGAGCTATATAAAGCACACAAGATCAAAGGAAAAGGTACAAAAATACAAAAAGAAAAACAAGAGCAGAGGCTGAGTGTCTTGAGTATTTTGTACGAGTTGTATAACCAGAATTCTAGGGTGAATTGCTGTGTCGTATTCTGTCCTCTCTAGAAGTTGTGAAGCAATAGAGAGTGGTTACTTGATCAAAGCTGTGAAGTAAGATCAAGGTTACTCAAAGTGGTTTCTTTGAGAGTTTGTAAGGGATTGAGTGGTGTTCTCATACCTAAGTGGTTTCTTAGGTAGGAAGTCATTAGTAGAGTATAAGTTTAGGAGATTGTCAATGGGTTGTTGAGTATGTAAATTATATCTACAAGTAGTGAATTCCATCCCTGGCTTGGTAGCCCCTAGAGTAGGTTGGTTGTAACCGAACTGGGTCAACAATTCTTGGTGTTATTTTACTGTTATTGCTGTCCATTGTGCAGAGTGTGTTGTTGTGACATCACACCTTAACATCACACGTCTGATACCAGAATTTCAATTGGTATCAGAGCAGGCATCCTGTCTGTCTCTGGGTGAGATCTAGGGAAGTTACTTTCTGGTGTAAAGATGGACAAAGAAGTTGGAGGGTTCGTCAACAGACCCCCTATTTTGGATGGATCCAATTATGATTATTGGAAGCCAAGGATGACCACCTTCTTAAAATCCTTGGACAGCAGGGCTTGGAAGGCTGTTATTAAAGAGTAGAAAGCACCTGTTGTATGTGAGAAAGATGATGCTGGCAAAGATAAGGAAGGCACCTCAAAGCTAAAGCCTGAAGAAGAATGGACCAAGGAGGAAGATGAGCTTGCCCTTGGAAACTCCAAAGCTCTAAATGCCATCTTCAATGGAGTGGATAAGAATATCTTCAGGTTAATCAATACCTGTGAAGTTGCTAAGGAAGCGTGGGATATCTTGCAGGCTACTCATGAAGGAACATCTAGAGTCAAGATGTCAAGACTTCAGATTTTAACCTCAAAATTTGAAAGCCTGAAGATGAAGGATGATGAGACTATTCATGACTTCCACATGAATGTTCTGGAGCTGGCTAATGCATCCAGTGCTCTTGGTGAGAAGATGTCAGATGAAAAGCTTGTTAGGAAGATCCTTAGGTCCCTACCTAAGAAGTATAAGATGAAGGTTACTGCCATTGAAGAATCACAAGACATCAGCAAGATGAGAGTAGATGAGCTCATTGGATCTCTTCAAACTTTTGAGCTGGGGTTGAATGAGGAAGAACCAGAAAAGAAGCCAAAGAGTATAGCCTTGGTGTCAAATGATGCAGAAGAAAAAAGTAAGAGTTCTGAATCGCAGGAGGATCTATCTCAGGCCATAGTGATGTTGGGAAGACAGTTCACCAAAGTATTCAAGAGAATGAATAATAACTCCAGGCCTAATGTGAAGAACATGACTTCTGACACCAGCAAGAAGGATGAAGAGAAAACTACCCAAGATAAAGGAGTTCAGTACTTTTAGTGTGAAGGGTATGGACATGTCAAGAAAGAGTGTCCCACCTTCTTGAAAAAGTAGAAGAAGGGCATGACGGTTTCGTGGTCTGACTCAGATAGTGAAAGTGAAGGTGAGTCAGCAAAGCATGTTAGAGCCCTAACAGGAGCTGTTGTTTCTGATGATGATTCTAGTGATGGAGAAGTAATGTATGAGGAGTTAGCATCTACCTATCAAGAGCTGTGTTTAAAAAGTACTGAGATTTGTCAAGAAAACAAGTGCCACAAGCAACAGATTGTTCAGCTAGAGAATGAAAAGACTGATCTGGAAAATAAAGTGGTGCTAGTTAGAGCTCACCTTGATCAAATGACCAAGTCTGTTAGGATGCTGAGCTGTGGTACAGACACACTTGACAAGATCCTTCAGTCAGAAAAAGCTGCTGGAGACAAAGCTGGGATAGGTTATGTGGCTGAGGATAAGGGAACTTCAGAAGAAAGCACTTCAGGTTCAAAGAAGGAAGTGTCACAACTTTCATCTCAACATCAGCCAAAGAAGCAGGATCCTACCCCTAAGAAGGCTGATGTTTCACAACCTAAGAAGATTGAGAAGAAGACCGGTCCCTATCAGAAGAGAAAGCTGCCACTAGGAGCTAGTCAGTATATGCCCCCACATTACCACAAGAGCGTGCAAGCTGCTCAGTTCAAATAGCACATGTCTCATCATGTGTCTCAACATCAGGACAACTGGTATGGTTATGGATATGGATACACCAATGTTGTTCCTTATATCTATGGAAGAAGAAAGCCACACCATCATGAGAGACAATCCAGGAAACAACATTCTCAGCCGTCTTATGGGAGAAGATACCAGCATAATAGATGGCAGGCCAGTTATGGTAGAGAAGACCACAATATGGATGGCAGCCTAAGCAATCTCATCTTGAGAGAAGATTCAGAGATGAAAGGGTGAGATGTTATTATTGTGGAAGGGTTGGACATATGCAGTACTCATGCTACAAGCTGCATGGATACCCTCAGCCTCAAAACAGATGGAGAGAGTACAGGCCCAAAGTGGTTAAACAATGGGTACCTAAGGAGAAGGTGAAGTGCTTATTGGCTCACTTGGCTGACAAAGAGGCTAAAGAAGGAACATGGTATTTTGACAATGGGTGTTCCAAACACATGTCTGGATGTAGATCCATGTTTGCTGAACTTAGACCTTGCCCCTCTCTTGAAGTTATTTTTGGCAATGGAGAAATAGGTGTTGTTGCAGGAGTTGGGAAAATGAAAGGAGATGGTAGACCTGAACTTGACAATGTTCTGTTTGTCAGTGGTTTAAATGTAAATTTGATCAGCATAAGCCAGTTGTGTGATGAAGGGTACAAGGTAAACTACACTAAGCATGAGTGTGTGGTTTCTGATGAGCATAATCAGATTGTTATGAAGGGTACCAGAACCAAGGATAACTGCTATCAGTGGATTTCTCTTGAAGGAAATTCAACTAATGATGTTCAAGTTGATGTTATAACATCAGACTATGACATCAGGATGTTGAAAGGTCACTCAGAGTTAACAAGTTCTGATGTGAATTCTTTTAAATTTTTAAAAGGAAAGTCTTTATGGAGGGAAAACATTAGTGATTGGTCTTTAAGAGGTACCCAAAATCAGGCGCCTTACCATATTGATCCTACATCAAGATTTATCAAAGGGTTTTCATCTCAACGATTCGTCTCCCTCAACATAATAGAAAAACCCACTCCAAACCGAGTCTGTTATAAAGGAACGATGTCTCTCCCTTCCAAGAACTCTGAGCAGGTACGAACTAGGGTTTCTTCCAAAGAACACATTTCTATTGCTCTTCCCGAGTCAGGTAACCCTAAACCCTCAACCACGGTGAATAAAACTGAAGCTAGGTCATCATCCTCTCAAGCTGTTGAGGAGAAGTTTGATGTAGACATGCATTTGGAACAGCTTGCCACCAAAATCCTTGAGAAGGGGATACGGGTGAAAGGGATTTTTGTCCCTTTAAGGCAAATGCCTGCTGAACAAGTCGACTCTCAAGGTGAGGACATAAATTTTCAAAGACAGACCCTGAGTCAAGAAGCTGAAGGTGAAGATCCTGATAACACTGATGTCAGCTTAGATGTCAGAACATCGTCCCCTAGGAATGAAAGTCACAGGGGTAAAGGGACGGAATAGGCTGAGGTTATAGAGATTGAGGACTCATCTGATGATGATAGAATTGGAAGAAGGAAGGATAAGAAAAGGACTTCTGTTACAGACTCTCTTAAGTCATGGAGCAAAGGTGCCAGGTCTGGCAAGAAGAGGAGAATCAGTGAAGAGTTAGATTCTGAGTGTGATGCTCAAGACATCAACCCTGCTACAAATCAAGTGCCTGATAACATCTCATCTCACAGTGCCAGAAGTGCATCCTTGTGGAGTTGTGTGAGCATAAGAAAGTTAGCTCTGGAAAGAGAGGTAATAGCAAAAGACTTAGAGTCTACTAAAATTATAGACCTAATTAAGCTTGCTGGTCTCATAAGGACTGTGTCAGGGTTGACTAATTACTATGATAGACTGGTCAGAGAATTCATAGTTAATATACCTGAATCGATAAATGACAGTAAGAGCTGAACTTTCAGAAGAGTTACCATCAGGGGTAAGTGTGTCTGGTTCTCTCCTAAGGTGATCAATGCCTACTTAGCAAGAAATGAGGAAGATTATGGGGAATTAGAAGCCTCCAACAATGTTATATGCAAGGAAATCACTGCTGGTCAGGTAGATGTTTGGCCCGTAGAAGGAAAGCTGTTAGCCAGTTTGTTGAGTGTCAAATATGCCTTTCTGCACAGAATAGGTATTTTCAACTGGGTTCCTACTAGTCACAAGACCACAATTTCTGTTGAATTGGGGAAGATAATTTATGCAGTTGGGACAAAGCAAAGAATTGATTATGGCTCCTACATCTATGATCATACTATTAAGCATGCTGCTACAAATGCTGTGAAGATGCACATTGCTTTTCCCTCTCTTATTTATGGGATTATCTTGTCTCAACATCCTGGAATTCTACAGCATTTAGATGTTGTTTGCAAAAGGAAGCCTGCCTTGTCACTCCATTACAAGTTGAAACATGTTCCTAACAGTGTCAAGACATTTGCTTCAACATCACAACAGTCACCAGCCAAGACTGGGTTGATTACAGAACTAGAGGAGGCTTGCAAGGAGTTAGATGAAGTCATAAGAGTTAGTACTGAAAGGAAACAAAAATTTGAAAGACTTATCATGTCTCTGAGATTGGCAACAAAGGAAGGTGAAGCTGCCAACACAAGGAAGGAGGTTGTTGATGGACCTGGTGATGAAGACGATAATGATGATCTCAGCTCAGAAGATTCAAGCTTTTAATGTTTGCCTTCTATTTTAGTAGGGTTAGCTTTATTTTCTGTCTTTGTTTTAGCACTTAATGTGCTTGGTTATGTAATTTGAATATTGTGTTGTTTTATGCACTGGTTATGTTTTTAGTTTCCTTCTATGATTTGTTTTGCCTGGTTGCTAACTGTGAGGCTAACAATGAGAGCTAGGGTATACTGACTATAGTTAATAGGGCTTCTAACTGAAGTTTGCCTAATTGTGGCTAAAAAGGGGGAGAAAATAGCCAAGAGGGTCTAAAGTGTCATGGATTGCCAAATGCTGCCAGTGTGATGCAGATATTAAGGGGGAGTTTAGACTGAACTAGTGAAGATATTATGACATTTGAAGAGTGCAGCCAAGCAGACATCAAGGGGGAGTAAAGTGCTGCACATTGTGAGCTACTGAACAGCTGTGATGCTGGTTCATAACCTTAAGGAGGAGCACCAATTGGCTGTTGTCAAGAATGAAGACGGTGCTGCAGCAGACCAAGTGATGAAGACTATGAAAAGTATCAAACTGTTGCTGATTGAGATTCAAATCTTTGAAGATTATTCCGCTGCTAAAGTCTCTGAAGGTGCAGAGTGCAGAGTTTGTTTGCAGAGTGCAGAGATTGTTTTAGCCAAAATTAGCCAAAGGGGGAGATTGTTAGTTCCTGGATTGGCTGGAATTTTGGTAAAACAAGGTATGTTCAATGTTGATGTCAAGGTGCTGATGTTGCAACATTGAAGTCTTAACACTGGGTTGTGTTAAGTAATTAATTGCTGAAGTTGGATGTCTGATGTCACATAGGTGATGTTGTAACATCAGATCTGCAGAATTAACAACAGCAGGCTGTGATGTTGTTAGGGTTGCGTATTAGCTGGAATTATGGAGAGCAAGTTGTCTCATTGGATGCGAATATCTTGGGATAGATATTTGCTGCTGCATAGGAGATCTGTTGCAGATTTGTAGGAGATTTAAAAGGTTGAAGATTTAAAAAGATTTTAGGAGAAAATCTGTTTTAAATATTCAGTTTTAAATAATAAATCTGGGAGATATTGTAGCAAGTCCAAGACCAATTCAAGGAGCTATATAAAGCGCACAAGATCAAAGGAAAAGGTACAGAAATACAGAAAGAAAAACAAGAGCAGAGGCTGAGTGTCTTGAGTATTTTGTACGAGTTGTATAACTAGAATTCTAGGGTGAATTGTTGTGTCGTATTCTGTCCTCTCTAGAAGCTGTGAAGCAATAGAGAGTGGTTGTTTGATCAAAGCTGTGAAGTAAGATCAAGGTTACTCAAAGTGGTTTCTTTGAGAGTTTGTAAGGGATTGAGTGGTGTTCTCATACCTAAGTGGTTTTTTAGGTAGGAAGTCATTAGTAGAGTATAAGTTTAGGAGATTGCCAACGGGTTGTTGAGTTTGTAAATTATATCTACAAGTAGTGAATTCCATCCCTGGCTTGGTAGCCCCCAGAGTAGGTTGGTTATAACCGAACTGGGTCAATAATTCTTGGTGTTATTTTACTGTTATTGCTGTCCTTTGTGCAGAGTGTGTTGTTGTGACATCACACCTTAACATCACACGTCTGATACCAGAATTTCAATTGGTATCAGAGCAGGCATCCTGTCTGTCTCTGGGTGAGATCTAGGGAAGTTACTTTCTGGTGTAAAGATGGACAAAGAAGTTGGAGGGTTCGTCAATAGACCCCCTATTTTGGATGGATCCAATTATGATTATTGGAAGCCAAGGATGACCACCTTCTTAAAATCCTTGGACAACAGGGCTTGGAAGGCTGTTATTAAAGAGTGGAAAGCACCTGTTGTATGTGAGAAAGATGATGCTGGCAAAGATAAGGAAGGCACCTCAAAGCTAAAGCCTGAAGAAGAATGGACCAAGGAGGAAGATGAGCTTGCCCTTGGAAACTCCAAAGCTCTAAATGCCATCTTCAATGGAGTGGATAAGAATATCTTCAGGTTAGTCAATACCTGTGAAGTTGCTAAGGAAGCATGGGATATCTTGCAGGCTACTCATGAAGGAACATCTAGAGTCAAGATGTCAAGACTTCAGATTTTAACATCAAAATTTGAAAGCCTGAAGATGAAGGATGATGAGACTATTCATGACTTCCACATGAATGCTTATTATTTGGGTTCTGATAATAAAATGCCTTAGAGAAGGCTTGGATATAATCCCAATAATTATAGTAAACAATTTTACCATCAGCAAGCTTTATTGCTTTTTCCCCATTTGGATTCAAACCCCATTCTCTGGGTTGTAAAACCTTGTTGATATGACATTTTGAGAAGCTTATAAAGCTACTAGGATTATTATTCTGATAGTGATGAGTTATGGTAACCGATCCGGTTATAAGGAGTAATATCTCCAGATTTGGCCTAGATTTGCCAAAAAGACCCGGATATCCTCTTGATTCAAGATATCTGGTTTGAATAGCCCAACCATCATTGTTGGTTATTTGGATGTCTTCTTCCTCGATGAACATGATGAATTCAACTGTAGGATTTTCAAAGTAATCAGCTGCTTGCTCTTGCACAGGATCACTAGCAGCAATGGTTTTGTAAGAATCATTGTTCTTAGAATTGGATGAGGAAGATTCTTCCTTATTATTTTTTGAAGGTACAGTCAATTGCTGCATTTTCTGTCTATTAGGATAGACTGTGGACCATTCTCCTATTAGGGGAATGCTTTGTTCCAGTTGGGGTAACATATTGTTACCTCTTCCTCCCCGGCCAGAAAAGCGGTCTCCTCCTCTCACCATATAAAGGGTGCTCATTTCCCTGCAGAAATCCACGAGTGAGAAAATCAGCTAGAGAATTATTTTCTCCTTTAATATATTGGATATCAAATTCAAATACGATTAATTGTGCCTGCCAAGAAGCAAAAATTTGTTTTGCAACAAGATTCTTAATATCCTTTTCAATAATAGATTTTGCAGAACTACAATCAATTCTAAGTAAAAAATTTTGATTAAGTCGGTCTGAAATTTTGAAATGTATTTGATAATAGAGATTGGCTAAGGAGAGACAAGGCAAACATTTGAGTTTGCTCTTAATACGTTGGACAGCTTGGGTGTGTTTATCTGTCCAAGGTTCAGGCACCTCCTTTAATCTCTTATAAAGAATAGAGGTGTCCAACGCCAGATTTTTATAATAATCAGAATGTAATTAAGGCTTCCTAAAAATCTTTGAAGCTGCTTCTTTTCAGATAATATATCTGGAAACTTAGAAGCAAATTCTATACTTCTATTTATAGGAATTATGGTTCCTTTGTTTATCTCATGACCCAGAAATCTGACCTTAGTTTGAAAAAGCCTCATCTTTGGGGCTGAAATAACAAGGCCATTATGCTTGATTATTCCCTTAAAAATCTTTAAGTGTTTGATGTGTTGGTCCAGGGATTTAGAAAAAATTAACACATCATCAATATAAACAATTATAAATTCAGAGTAAGGGTTAAGAATATCATTCATAATATTTTGAAATTCAGAGGGGGCATTTTTAAGCCCAAAAGGAAGAACGCTCCATTCAAAGTGACCAAATGGTACGGTAAAAGTAGTTTTGTACTTATCAAATTCTTTAATCTAAATCTGCCAATACCCGGATTTCATATCAAATTTTGAGAAAATAAGGGCATCGCTTAACCTATCCAACAAATCCTTTTTGTTGGGAATGGGATACCTAATCCACTTAAGTACCTTATTAAGGGGTTTATAATTAATAACGAGTCTAGGAACACCATGTTCCTTCTCAGCAGCATTGTTAACATAAAAAGTTGTACAAGACCAAGGAGACTTGGAAGATCTTATAAGACCTTTAGATTGCAAAGATTCAATTTCTCTTTTGCAGAGCTCTAAATAATCTTTGTTCATTTGAGCTGGCCTCGCCTTAGTAGGGATTTGACTTTCATTAAAGTCATCCAAGTAAGGGAGCGAAACAACATCTTTCTTTCTTTCCCAGAATGCATTAGGAAGATCGTTGCAGACTTCAGACTTAAATTGATCTTCTATTATCTTAATTTGTTTCTTAACATTGTCTTTGCTAAGTTGATTCTCAATACTTAGTAGGCTAATTTCTTCCTGAAGAAAACATAATTGTTTTCTTTATGCTTTAGAAGCATGTCTTTGACTTCATTAAGCATTCTAGTTTGAGGATCAGTAATGAATTCAAACTTCATGGTTTTGCCTTTTATGACAGTGGTTATTCCCTGTTGGTCAACTTTGACTAAAGGCAAAATGCTATGCAAGAAAGGGGCTCCTAATATTATTCCTCTAGTAAGATTCTTCACAAGGATGAAGGAGGTAGGAAGGCAAACATCTTGATTGCAGACATAAGTATCTGACAATTTATACTTAACTTTAAGTTTTTTCCCGCCAGCTTGGGTAAGGGATTGAGTGGTTTTGTCAAAGTATTTGGTAGGGATAATTCCTTCTTGAATACAGTTTAAATCTGCCCCACTATCAACAAGAGCAACTTCATCTTTAAGAATGAAGGTTCTATTAATAGTAAGGGTGATTTTAATATACCACTTTTGAGAAGTAACCTTATCAAGAAGTGTAAGTTCCTGGATTGGCTGGAATTTTGGTAAAACAACAAGGTGTTCAATGCTGATGTCATGGTGTTGATGTTGCAACATTGAGTCTTAGTACTGGGCTGTACTAAGTTGTGAAGGTTAACTATGTTTGATGTCATGGGCTTGATGTCATAACATTGCACTTAACACTGGGCTGTGTTAAGGTTGCTAGTTGCTGAAGTGGATGTCTGATGTCACATAGGTGATGTTGTAACATCAGACCTGCAGAACTGAAGCTAATGACAGCATGGGCTTGTTGTTATTAGGGTCGCGTATTAGCTGGAATTGTGGAGAGTGTTGACTCGTTGGATGAGAATATCTTGGGCTAGATATTTTCTGTTACATGGGAGATTTGATTGCAGGTTTGTTGGAGAATTAAAAGGTGGAAGATTTAAAAAGATTTTGGGGATAAAATCTGTTTTAAAAGATTCAGTTTTTAATTAACAAATCTGATCAAATATTGTGACAAATCCAATCCAAATTCAAGGAGCTATATAAAGCGCACAAGACCAAGGAAGAAGGTACAGAAAACAGATTGAAGATCAAGAGCTGGAGGCTTAGAGTCTAGGGTTTGTTTAGAGTACTTGTAATCACACTATTCTAGGTTGAATAGGTGTTGAATTTTCTGTCCTCTCTAGAAGCTGTGAAGCAATAGAGAGTTGTTGATTGATCGAAGCTAGGAAGCAAGATCAAGGGATCTCAAAGAGGTTGTTCTTTGAGTGTTTTAGGGGATTGAGTAGTGTTCTCATATCTAAGTGGTTTCTTAGGTAGAAAGTCACTAGTAGAGTATAAGTTTAGGAGATTGTCAACTGGTGTGTTGAGTCTGCAAATTATATCTACAAGTAGTGAATTTCATCCCTGGCTTGGTAGCCCCCAGACGTAGGTAGTTAGACCGAACTGGGTGAACAATTCCTTGTGTTTTCCTGTTGCTTATTCTGTCCATTATTGCAGAGTGTGTTGTTGTGACATCGCACCTTAACATCACACGTCTGGTACCAGAATTTCAATTGGTATCAGAGCAGGCATCCTGTCTGTCTCTGGGTGAGATCTAGGGAAGTTACTTTCTGGTGAAAGATGGACAAAGAGGTTGGAGGATTCGTCAACAGACCCCCTATCTTGGATGGCTCAAACTATGAGTATTGGAAGCCTAGAATGACTACTTTTTTAAAGTCATTAGACAGCAGAGCTTGGAAGGCTGTCATTAAAGAATGGAAAGCTCCAGAGGTATGTGAGAAAGATGAGGCTGGCAAGGATAAAGAAGGCACCTCAAAGCCTAAGCCTGAAGAAGAATGGACCAAGGAAGAAGATGAGCTTGCCCTTGGGAATTCAAAAGCCCTAAATGCTATCTTCAATGGGGTTGACAAGAACATATTCAGGCTGATCAACTCATATGAAACTGCTAAGGCTGCTTGGGATATTTTGAAGGCTACTCATGAAGGCACATCTAGAGTTAAGATGTCTAGACTTCAGCTTCTAACATCTAAGTTTGAAAGCTTGAAGATGAAGGAAGATGAGACTATTCATGACTTCCACATGAGTGTTCTTGAGCTGTCAAATGCATCCAGTGCTCTTGGTGAGAAGATGACAGAAGAGAAGCTGGTGAGAAAGATTCTTAGGTCCCTCCCTAAGAAGTATAAGATGAAGGTAACAGCCATTGAAGAATCTCAAGACATCAGCAAGATGAGAGTTGATGAGCTTATTGGATCTCTTCAAACATTTGAACTTGGACTGAATGAGGAAGAACCAGAAAAGAAGCCTAAGAGTATAGCTTTAGTCTCCACTCCTGCAGCAGCTAAAGATGATGAGTCCCAGGAGGATCTGCCTCAGGCTATAGTTATGTTAGGAAGACAGTTCAACAAAGTGTTCAAGAAGATGAACTACAACTACAGGCCTAATGTCAAGATCATCTCCTCTGACATCAGCAAGTCAAAAGAGAAAGATGAAGAGAAGACTGTCCAAGATAAAGGTGTTCAGTGCTTTGAATGTGAAGGGTATGGACATGTCAAGAAAGAGTGTCCCATATTCTTGAAGAAGCAGAATAAGGGCTTGACAATTTCCTGGTCTGACTCTGACAGTGAAAGTGAAAGTGAGTCAGCAAAGCATGTTACAGCTTTGACAGGAATTGTTGAATCTGATGATGATAGTGATGGAGAAGTCACTTATGATGAGCTAGCTTCAACCTACAGAGAGCTGTGTTTTAAGAGTGCTGAAGTCTGTCAAGAAAACAAGTGCCACAAGCAACAGATAGCTCAGCTTGAGGATGATAAAGCTGAATTGGAGAAAGAAGTCCTATGTGTCAAAGCTCATCTTGAGCATATGACTAAAACTGTTAGAATGTTGAACAGTGGTACAGCCACTCTTGACAAGATACTCTAGTCAGAAAAAGTTGCTGGAGACAAAGCTGGGATCGGATATGTGGCCGAAGACAAAGGTACCTCAGAAGCAAGTACTTCAGGTCTAAAGAAGGAAGAGTCACAAACTGTGCCTCAACATCGCCAAAGAGGCAGAATCTTACTCCCAAGGAAGCTGATGTTTCACAACCTAAGAAGATTGAGAAGAAGACTGGTCATAATCAGAAGAGAAAGCAGCCTCAAGGTGCTAGACAGTATATGCCTCCCCAATATCATAGGAGCATGAAGGCTGTAAGGTACAAACAGAACATGTCAGAGCAGATGTCTCAACATCAGGAAAACTGATATGGATCTGGTTTCAACAATGCTGTACCTTACAATTATAGGAGGAGGAAGCCTTATCACCATGGGAGACAGCCTAGAAGACAACATCGTCAGTTCAGGAGACAATCTACCTATGGTAAAAGACATCAGCACGATAGAAGACAAGCTAACTCTGGAAGGAGAAGACAACATTATGAGTGGCAGCCACAGCTTTATCATCAAGGTGGGAGAAGGTTTAACCACTTCAGAGATGATAGAATCAGATGTTTCTATTGTGGAAGGTATGGACACATGCAGTACTCTTGTTACAAGCTGCATGGATACCCTTAGCCTCAAAACAGAGGGAGAAAGCCCAAGCCCAAAGTTGTTAAACAATGGGTACCTAAGGAGAAGGGGAAGTGCTTATTGGCTCAGTTGTCTGACAAAGAAGCAGAAGAAGGAACTTGGTACTTTGACAGTGGATGTTCAAAGCACATGACTGGATCCAAGGAGTATTTGGTGGAGATCATGTATGGGCATGCTAACAAGGTTGTCTTTGGTAATGGAGAAGAAGGAGTTGTAGAGGGAGTTGGAAGAGTGAAAAATCTTGATGGACTCACTCTTGATAGTGTGATGCTTGTCCAAGGGTTGGATGCTAATCTGATCAGCATAAGTCAGCTATGTGATGAAGGGTACAAAGTCCGCTACTCAAAGGATGAGTGTCTGGTGACAAGTGAGAAGGATGAAGTGGTCATGAAAGGAGTCAGAACCAGAAACAATTGTTATTCTTGGATACCCATAAGGGTTAGCCCCACTGTGGATGACAAGACTGATGCTTTAACATTAGGTTGTGACATCAAGTATGAAGGGATACTGAAAGGTCAAACTGAGCTAATGAGCTCTAGGGTGAATCATTTTAAATTTTTAAAAGGAAAGGTTTCGTGGAGGGAAAACTTTAGTAATTGGAACCAAAATCAGGGGCCTTACCATATTAATATCACATCAAGACCTTCCAAAACCATCTCATCACAACGCCTCATCTTCCTAAATCTCAACAACATAGAGAGTTTTGTTCTAAACCTGGTCTGTTTCAAAGGAATGATGTCTTCCAAGAACTCTGAACCGGCACGAACTAGGGTTCCCTCCGAAAACGACCTAGGCAATGATGAACACGGTTCTGGTGCTCCTTCCGAGTCAGATAACCCTAAACCCTCCCCTACGAATAAAACTGAAGGCAGGACATCATCATCCTAAGCTGTTGAAGAGAAGGTTAATGTAGACTTGGAGTTGGAACAGCTTACCACCAAAATCCTGGAGAAGGGGATACGCGTAAAAGGGATTTTTGTCCCTCTAAGGCAAATGGCTGCTGAGAAGGTCGCCACTCAAGAGGACAAAGATCTTCAAAAGGATGAGGGTAAAGATCCTGATGTCAATGGTAATGTCAGAACATCATCCCCTAGGGAAGCTAGTCACAAGGGTAAAGAGAAGGATCAGGTCGAGGTCATTGAGATTGAGGACTCATCTGGTGATGAGAAAATTGGAAGAAGGAAGGACAAGAAAAGGGCCTCAAGTAAAGATTCTCCAAAATCGTGGAGCAAAGTTGACAAGGAGGGCAAAAAGAGGAGAATCAGTAAAGAGTCTGAGTCTGAGAGCGATGCTCAAGACATCGACCCAACTGATAATCAAGTGCAGAATCACTATGGAGCCATGTGGAATTATGTGCCTCAAAGAAAGATTGCACTGGAAAGAGAGGTAGCTGCAGAAGACACTGAAATTATTGACCTCATTGAGTGTGCTGGTCTGCGAAGGACTGTGACGGGGTTGACCAATTGTTATGATGGGCTGGTCAGAGAATTCATAGGTAATATCTCTGAATCTATAAACAACAGCAAGAGTCGAGCCTTCAGAAGAGTTACCATCAGAGGCAAATGTGTATGGTTCTCTCCTAAAGTGATCAATGGCTACTTAGGAAGAAGTGAGGAAGAATGTGAAGAATTGGAAGTCTCCAACAATGTGATATGTAAAGAAATCACTGGTGGTCAGGTAAAAGTTTGGCCAGAAGATGGAAAGCTGCAAACCAGGTTGTTGAGTGTCAAATATGCCATTCTGCACAGAATTGGTGCTGTCAACTGGGTTCCTACTGGGCACAAGACCACAATTTCGGTTGAATTGGGGAAGATAATCTATGCTGTAGGGGCAAAGCAAAGAATTGACTATGGCTCCTACATCTTTGATTACACTGTTAAGCATGCTGCTACTATGAAGATACCAATTGCTTTTCCCTCTCTCATTTGTGGGATTATCTTATCTCAATAGCCTGGAATTCTACAGCATTGGGATATAGCTTGCACAAGGAAGCCTGCCTTGTCAGTCCATTCCAAATTGTTTGAAGTGAAACATGGTTCTGACAATGTCAAGACATCTGCTTCAACATCACAACAGCAGCCAGCCAAGACAGGGTTAATTTCAGAACTGGAAGAGGCTTGCAAGGAGTTGCATGAAGTCATCAAAGTTAGTACTGAAAGGAAACAAAAATTTGAAAGACTTGTCATGACTCTGAAAATGGCAGCAAAGGAAGGTGGAGCAGTCAACACTAGCAAGGATGATGAAGGACCTGGTGATAAAGGAGAAAGTGAGGAGCTCAGCTCTGATGAAGACTAGCTTACTACCTTGCTGTTTTTGGTAGTTAGTAGTTTAGTTTTCTTGTTTTGTTGTTTTGCACTTAATGTGCTTGCCTGTGTAATTTGAATATTGTGCTGTTTTTTTTGCACCTATTTTTGTTCTATGATTTGTTTTGCCTATTTGCTGACTGTGAGGCTAACAATGAGGGCTAGTTTAGGACTAACTTTATTGGGATAATTGTCTAATTATGGCTAAAAAGGGGGAGAGTTAAAAATTTCCATGAGGAGAAGAGTAGTTGCTGCTAAAAGAATAAAAATAAAAGGTGTTTAGTTGAAAAGTAATGATGCAGCTGTGGAGGGGGAGTATAGACAGCATAGTTGTGGAGCTGCTAGTGAAGAATTCATAGCAATTGGAGAGTGCAGCAAAGCAGACATCAAGGGGGAGATGTGCTGCACATTGTGAGCTACTGAACAGCTGTGATGCTGGTTCAAGTTTTTGAGGGGGAGCACCAATTGGCTGTTGTCAATAATGAAGATGGTGCTGCAGCAGATCAAGTAATGAAGACTATATGAAGATTGTCAAACTGCTGCAAGTTAAAGTTTCAAAATATTGAAGATATTCCGCTGCTGAAGTCTCTGAAGATGCAGAGATTGTTTTAGCCAAAATTAGCCAAAGGGGGAGATTGTAAGTTCCTGGATTGGTTGGAATTTTGGTAAAACAACAAGGTGTTCAATGCTGATGTCATGGTGTTGATGTTGCAGCATTGAGTCTTAGTACCGGGCTGTACTAAGTTGTGAAGGTTAACTATGTTTGATGTCATGGGCTTGATGTCATAACATTGCACTTAACACTGGGCTGTGTTAAGGTTGCTAGTTGCTGAAGTGGATGTCTGATGTCACATAGGTGATGTTGTAACATCAGACCTGCAGAACTGAAGCTAATGACAACATGGGCTTGTTGTTATTAGGGTCGCGTATTAGCTGGAATTGTGGAGAGTGTTGACTCGTTGGATGAGAATATCTTGGGCTAGATATTTTCTGTTACATGGGAGATTTGATTGCAGGTTTGTTGGAGAATTAAAAGGTGGAAGATTTAAAAAGATTTTGGGGATAAAATCTGTTTTAAAAGATTCAGTTTTTAATTAACAAATCTGATCAAATATTGTGACAAATCCAATCCAAATTCAAGGAGCTATATAAAGCGCACAAGACCAAGGAAGAAGGTACAGAAAACAGATTGAAGATCAAGAGCTGGAGGCTTAGAGTCTAGGGTTTGTTTAGAGTACTTGTAATCACACTATTCTAGGTTGAATAGGTGTTGAATTTTCTGTCCTCTCTAGAAGCTGTGAAGCAATAGAGAGTTGTTGATTGATCGAAGCTAGGAAGCAAGATCAAGGGATCTCAAAGAGGTTGTTCTTTGAGTGTTTTAGGGGATTGAGTAGTGTTCTCATATCTAAGTGGTTTCTTAGGTAGAAAGTCACTAGTAGAGTATAAGTTTAGGAGATTGTCAACTGGTGTGTTGAGTCTGCAAATTATATCTACAAGTAGTGAATTTCATCCCTGGCTTGGTAGCCCCCAGACGTAGGTAGTTAGACCGAACTGGGTGAACAATTCCTTGTGTTTTCCTGTTGCTTATTCTGTCCATTATTGCAGAGTGTGTTGTTGTGACATCGCACCTTAACATCACACGTCTGGTACCAGAATTTCAAGAAGGTTTAAATAGTTTTCTACCTCGGAAAGATTATCTTCCTTCTTTTCCTCGGTTTCATCATTAGTGAGAGACCCCAAACGTTGCTTAAGGGTGTTGAGCATATTAAGTTGTTCTTAAAGGTTTAGATAATCTTCCTCAATGGAATAGCCAGCCTCTTTTCCCTTTTCTAAGACAATTAGTCTTTGGTTGAGGAGTTTATTGGTTTTCTTTATCTGACTAATTTCAGACTTAAGTTGAGAAATTTCATTTCTGAGGTCATTCAAGGATGTCGGAGTTTCTTTATCATTAGAATGATAAAATCTAGACAAAACCTCACTTAATTGGTAAGGGGCTTCTATCATTCTAGGAGCTTCAACCTTGGGTTGTTCATTAATAAGGATCTCAAGCATTTTTCTTTTTATCCTAGGATCCGAAATAGCTTCAATAGCCTTTAAGGCTTGATCTTAATCATTGGTAAGAACATTCAATCCATTCATATCTACTATGGATTTCCAATAACTTAGTTCATTGCATTCACAATCATTGGTCAAAGATTCTGAGGAATCAGAATCAGAGGAGTTAATGACCTCAATCTCTTCAGAAGAGTCTTCTTCAGAGCTAGATTCTATGAGCAAAACCTTTTCTAATTGAGCTCTAAGCTTCTTATCCTTATTGTTATTGAGGGCTTTCTTAGTCCAGCATTTATTTGCATAGTGACCTGGCTTTCCACATTTGTGGCAGGTTACATCAAGCTTCTTAGCTTTTCTTTTTCCTTTGTTATATAAATGTTTATCCAAGGGTTTAGGTTTTTTCTTTCTATAATCCTTCTTCTTATAAGGAGTTTGGTAGGGGCTATGAGTCCTTTTTCTATGGGAATCTTTCTTCTTGCCATGCTTTAGGGATTTCTTCTTACTGGTTTCTCCAGGAGGTTTTCCTATGTCAAAGGCGAATTGGTCACAAAATTCACTAAGTTGGTGTTTCTCATAAAGCTTTTGTTTCTTAAGCTGGTGTTTAAGTTTGATGTCGTTGCATAAAGCTAGTCCCTCATTAATGTAACTGTTAATAATATGACCATAGGTTAGTTCTGGGTAATTGATGTTAACGCCATCGTTTTTATCCCTTAGAACTTTTCTAACTCTTTTAGAGAAAAGGTGGGGAAGACCATCTATAAATTTGGATTTCCAATGAGTTGAATTAGAGTTATTCAATTGAAAAACCCTAGAAAGGAAGGTGTCTTTATACCACCTAAAATGTGTCAAAGAAGGACACCTCAGATTCTGAAGCAGGGTTTGAAGCTTTTCTCCTATGGGTTGGTTTGTTCCAACTAAATGTTGAAGGATGGAAAGACTAAGGGTGTAAACTGCATCCCCTTCTCCAGTAGTGGCTACAGTAGGGGTGCAAGTTCCTTCAGTCTTTACCAGCTTCTAATGGGAAAGAATATCCTTCCTTTGAGATTCAGTGAGATAATGGTCCCACCATCCTCTTAGCTGACCGATAAAGCCGGTGGTTATGAATGAAGCAACAGAACTATCCATGTTTCCATTTTGCTTGCAAATCGTGGCATACATGAGCATTCTATGTATGGTATCTAAGATTTGTTTTTCATTCAAACCATCTATGTTCCATTCATAAATGGCTTTTCCTGAATAGGAATTCTGGTAATTATCAGGTTCTTCAAAGAGAACATCTTGAGGGGTAGGTCTCTTGTAGTAATACTTTTCTATAGGTTTAGTCATGTGAATAGGATTTATCTCATGGTTATTGTTGATGTTTTGATCAGTAAACATCTGGGTTAATTGGTTGATGTTTCCAAAGACTTCATCGTCTTCTTCAGAAGTACAACTTTCTTCAGAGGAGTTATCATCATGGGATAAAACCCTAAGGTGTAAATCCTTAAGTTTTTCTTCAAGGACCTTTATAAACTCATTATGGTCCTCATCCATCTTGAAACCACTGATTTGTATGGGGGGTTGGATAATAGGAGTGTCAGATGTTTTTCTGGACGAAGATTCTTCTTGGAAAGGAATAATTTTGTTTCTAGACAATTGGTCTATGATTAATCTATGTTGATTCATCTGTTTTTCCATACTTTCTTTAACAGATATAATCAGGTTTTCTAAGGAAACCATATGATCTCCAAGGCATGTAAGGAACGCGTAGGTAAAGTTTTAGGCTCTTATTAAAGAGTTTAGATCTCTAATAAAAATTTGACTATTTTCAAGCTTCTTAATGGTATTATACGCACTGACCTTAGCATTTTCAGCCAGCTGTATAGCCCTTTCTGGGGGATAAGGTGCTTCAAGAGCTTCTCCTTTAGAAGTATTCCAAGATCTTTGAAGAACAAGGATATTGTCTTGTTGTAAGGCAATTATGTTGTCTTGAATTCTTTGAATAAAGAACTTAACGAACCAATGGGTAAAAGGGATAATGTTTTGGTTCTTAGTTAAATCTTCATAGAAGAGTTCCTTAAAATCTCGGACCTCAGCTTTGGAGAATTTTCCAAAATACCACTTTCTAAAATCATGGTTTTTAACACTATTAAATTCATTATTAATGAATTTTTTGGCTTCACTTCCTGTGGAGAAATCTATCATAAATGAAAAGACATTTCAGATTGAGTTGGTGATTCAACCCTGGGTTCCTTGTTTTGGTAAATTCCATAAGGGATTTTATTTTCACTTAACCTAATATTTTCAACATATTCTTGTTCCAAAACTTCCTCTCTTGTTTTGGAAGTAGAAACCCTAGGTAAAGTGTTAGGGGCTGTGACATAATCACTACGAGTAGAATATCTAGCAGATAAGGCCCTAGGTATAGTAAACCTACGATGTTGGTTGAACTTGATTTCAACATCTCCTTCACCAGTTTGGATAATCTGATCGACATCCTGATTAAGGATAGGTTCTGGCTCTATTTCTTGAGGCAGAGACCATGTTTCGGGGAAGTTAATCTCGTTCCACTTGATCAATCTATTAATAGCAACATTAGATGTAAGCAAATTTGTTTGCACTAATGTCGTAGATCCATGAGGTGAAACATTTTTCACCTTTGGGTTTAAGGTATTTAATACCTTATAATAAACTCTATAGCATATTGCTATAATTTCACTACCTGGCTTAAAATTATAACCATCAGTGTGAACAGTATGTCTTAAAGCATCTAACAAATTTTTGTCAGTCATAGATAGACTTAAATTGGGAGCTACATAGAAATAAACTGGCCCATGGCATAGACTAGTTTCTATAACCGCAGCCAAAGATTGTTTAAAATTTTTACATCTTCCATCTCTGACATAAGCCACATGACTGGAGTTTAATCCTAACATAGTTAGGGGTTTTAAAGCAACTTGGATTAATCCAGTATGAATAAAATTATACTCTTTGAAAGGAAGCAAATCGTTTTTTCTCAGAAGCCTAATATTTTGGGTTGAACCTGAAACATGTATGGTTTGCTCTGTTGTTTTAACGACAAACTTGGACATTACATCAAACATACCAAATTTAATAATTTGTTTGTATGGTACGGATGGAATGATCCATTTGTTTAACCTGTCAAGATCTTTAGGAAATTCATTGTTTTCCTCATTTTTGATCAAAGGATTTTGACAATCATTGTTGTCAATAGTAACTGCATCAATATTTGAATCCATAAAAAATTTTCAGCTAACAAGTGTTGTGGTAAGCTTCAGATAGATAATCTCTCAAAATAACAACTAAGTTTAACCCATAATCATATTAGCTACTATTACTCTTATCTTTCCAACGAATCATCTTTGCAAACAGGAACTGTTTAACAATCAACCAAAAAAATAGGGGAGTTCAACTGAGCCAAACGTCAACCCACATGGCGATCAAAGGATTTTAATGATAAATTGGTACGGAGCGTTGTAGCTTGAAGTTAGGCCTTCAGTAGTCATGATTCCGAAGAACAACACGACTACCTATCTGAAAACAGCCACCAGTGTACAAGTTTCCAGCCAATATACCAATAAATCAAAATATTTCCTAAGTCAAAGATGTAACGGATGTTTTCAGCAAAAGTTTCTAATATATGCTCATACACATCCCTCTAAGGACAAAGAGCTACAGAAAGCACTGAATACATCTCTTAAGGTAAAGAGATAAGAATAAGATACTATTAACATTATATGAAAAACTTAATTTTTATAGATCAAGATAATCATATGGGTTACCACAACAGTAGTTTAGCTACTATTACTCATTAGTAACAGTAGTTTTCTACCTTTAAAAAGGCTCGGTGATACCAGGAACAGTAGTGCAGCCTGGATATCTTATGATTTTGGTTACTATTTGTGGTTATGGATTGTTTCTGAAGAGAAAGACTAAAATCTTAAGTAAAGAGAGAGAGAAGGTAGAGAAAACTGAAACTTATTTTAAAAGAGAGAATATTGTACAATGTAAGCGTGCTTATAAATGAGAAGAGAAGTCCCTTATATAGGGAAGGGTTACCTATTGTAACCGGTAAAAAGAAAAGAAACACACACTAATAGGTTTCAAAAGTGAATCATTAAAGTCGGGTGCTCAATGGGCCCCATCGACACTAATAATGAACACAAAAGACAACCAACAAAAGAAAAGAAAAGCAGATTCTGCTGCCACTTCAACTTTAGTTGGGTGGATGTTGCTATCAACTTTAGATGGTGGGAGACAACTTTGTTGTTGGCCCCACTGGACTTGTCCTTTTGAAATAATTACTGAGGAGCTTTACCTTTGCTGACTTTCTGGGCCATGGAGAAAGTGAGAGTCCCAGAAGTCTTCAGCGGTGGGCTCTTGATTTTGAGATTCACCTGCTAGGATAGTATCCAAAGAACCTTGAGACGAGCTTGTCTTCATAGAAACGCTGCCGTCTTTGGCTGTTGGGAAAGCCGTAAAAATTTGACTTTTCATATGGTCTAGGATTCTGACCATGATGTCTTCATCTTCTTCTTGGGGGAATCTTTTCTGGAAATATTCCTTAAGATGAATCAGAGACATTTGCAAAGAACTTTGCTTCTTAATAGGATTGACCTTGTCTTCCTCAATCGCCGCTTTTATCAGAGCCACTTTGTCCTTAGAATCTTTAGGATCCATTTTGGTCCACCATTTGCAAAAGAAATGTCTCTACAGAATGGGAATATTGTAGCTATTTTTGGAGAATGTGATTGTTCATCTCCAAATCCAAGGAATATGAAATTTTGCAAAATAAATAAACGGACATTGCCCAGTTATTAATTTTTTTGATAAGACCCTTAATATTAAAGGACTTTCATCACACCAGGGGGTGTAGAGATTCATTAATTCTTTTGGTAAAATCTCCAAGGAAGGTCCAAATTTAGACCACCAATTAAAAAACCAGTTTGGTAAAGGTTTTTCCAGAATTTCTGGATTAATCGAGAAAAACCAAGAATGCTTATTCTTTGGGTTCTGATAATAAAATGCCTTAGAGAAGGATTGGATATAATCCCAATATTTATAGTAAACAATTTTACCATCAGCAAGCTTTATTGCTTTTTCCCCATTTGGATTCAAACCCCATTCTCTGGGTTGTAAAACCTTGTTGATATGACATTTTGAGAAGCTTATAAAGCTACTAGGATTATTATTCTGATAGTGATGAGTTATGGTAACCGATCCGGTTATAAGGAGTAATATCTCCAGATTTGTCCTAGATTTGCCAAAAGGACTCGGATATCCTCTTGATTCAAGATATCTGGTTTGAATAGCCCAACCATCATTGTTGGTTATTTGGATGTCTTCTTCCTCGATGAACATGATGAATTCAACCGTAGGATTTTCAAAGTAATCAGCTGCTTGCTCCTGCACAGGATCACTAGCAGCAATGGTTTTGTAAGAATCATTGTTCTTAGAATTGGATGAGGAAGATTCTTCCTTATTATTTTTCGAAGGTGCAGTCAATTGCTGCATTTTCTGTCTATTAGGATAGACTGTGGACCATTCTCCTATTAGGGGAATGCTTTGTTCCGGTTGGGGTAACATATTGTTACCTCTTCCTCCCCGGCCAGAAAAGCGGCCTCCTCCTCTCACCCTATAAGGGGTGCTCATTTCCCTGCAGAAATTCACGAGTGAGAAAATCAGCTAGAGAATTATTTTCTCATTTAATATATTGGATATCAAATTCAAATACGCTTAATTGTGCCTGCCAAGAAGCAAAAATTTATTTTGCAACAAGATTCTTAATATCCTTTTCAATAATAGATTTTACAGAACTACAATCAATTCTAAGTAAATTTTTTTGATTAAGTAAGTCGGTCTGAAATTTTGAAATGCATTTGATAATAGAGAGCATTTCTTTTTTAACAGTCGAATATTTGGACTGAGTCTGGTTCCATTTGCCAGAAGTAAACCTAACAAGAATTTCTTTAGAGGTTTCAGGATTAACTTGTTTAAGGATACCTCCATAACCTATATCAGAGGCATCAGTTACGACAATTTTAAAATAGCTAGGATTGGCTAAGGAGAGACAAGGCAAACATTTGACTTTCCTCTTAATACGTTGGACAGCTTGGGTGTGTTTATCTGTCCAAGGTTCAGGCACCTTCTTTAATCTCTTATAAAGAATAGAGGTGTCCAACGCCAGATTTTTATAATAATCAGAAATGTAATTAAGGCTTCCTAAAAATCTTTGAAGCTGCTTCTTTTCAGATAATATATCTGGAAACTTAGAAGTAAATTCTATACTTCTATTTATAGGAATTATGGTTCCTTTGTTTATCTCATGACCCAAAAATCTCACCTTAGTTTGAAAAAGCCTCATCTTTGGGGCTGAAATAACAAGGCCATTATGCTTGATTATTCCCTTAAAAATCTTTAAGTGTTTGATGTGTTGGTCCAGGGATTTAGAAAAAATTAACACATCATCAATATAAACAATTATAAATTCAGATAAGGGTTAAGAATATCATTCATAATATTTTGAAATTCAGAGGGGGCGTTTTTAAGCCCAAAAGGAAGAACGTTCCATTCAAAGTGACCAAATGGTACGGTAAAAGCAGTTTTGTACTTATCAGATTCTTTAATCTGAATCTGCCAATACCCAGATTTCATATCAAAATTTGAGAAAATAAGGGCATCGCTTAACCTATCCAACAAATCCTTTTTGTTGGGAACTGGGTACCTAATCCACTTAAGTACCTTATTAAGGGGTTTATAATTAATAACGAGTCTAGGAACACCACGTTCCTTCTCAGCAGTATTGTTAACATAAAAAGTTGTACAAGACCAAGGAGACTTGGAAGATCTTATAAGACCTTTAGATTGCAAAGATTCAATTTCTCTTTTGCAGAGCTCTAAATAATCTTTGTTCATTTAAGCTGGCCTCGCCTTAGTAGGGATTTGACTTTCATTAAAGTCATCCAAGTAGGGGAGCGAAATAACATGTTTCTTTCTTTCCCAGAATGCATTAGGAAGATCGCTGCAGACTTCAGACTTAAATTTATCTTCTATTATCTTAATTTGTTTCTTAAAATTGTCTTTGCTAAGTTGATTCTCAATACTTAGTAGGCTAATTTCTTCCTGAAGAAAACATAATTGTTTTTCTTTATGCTTTAGAAGCATGTATTTGACTTCATTAAGCATTCTAGTTTGAGGATCAGTAATGAATTCAAACTTAATGGTTTAGCCTTTTATGACAGTGGTTATTCCCTGTTGGTCAATTTTGACTAAAGGCATAATGCTATGCAAGAAAGGGGTTCCTAATATTACTCTTCTTGTAAGATTCTTCACAAGGATGAAGGAGGTAGGAAGGCAAACATCTTGATTGCAGACATAAGTATCTGACAATTTATACTTAACTTTAAGTTTTTTCCCGCCAGCTTGGGTAAGGGATTGAGTGGTTTTGTCAAAGTATTTGGTAGGGATAATTCCTTCTTGGATACAGTTTAAATCAACCCCACTATCAACAAGAGCAACTTCATCTTTAAGAATGAAGGTTCTATTAATAATAAGGGTGATTTTAATATACCACTTTTGAGAAGTAACCTTATCAAGAAGGTTTAAATATTTTTCTTCCTCAGAAGGATTATCTTCCTTCTTTTCCTCGGTTTCTTCATCAGTGAGAGTCGCCAGGTGTCGTTCCCAGGATTTTCATCCAGGTACAAACGCGAGAGTGGTGCGGAAAAACAGAGTCGCCAGCCGTGTAAATTTATCCCAAGAGAGGGAAAGGGAACACCGCATAAACCTGAGGAAGAGGGAAAGGAATGGTCATCGCAACCATAGCCTGGGTTCGGGAATCGGTTACGTGAGGGGAAGGTGCTAGCACCCCACGCGTCCATCGTACTCGATGGGATCCACGCTTGTTGTCTATTCTAAGGGTGAGTTATCCTATCATCTATGGCTGTACTAAAATGGGGGAGAGGAAAACTAAGACAGACTCGGTAGGACGTCGACGTCCTAGGCCTACGTACCCCCTTTGTGCAATGGGGAATTCAGAGTCAACGTAGTTCGGACCAAGTTCTTTTTGTATTTTTTATGAGCGACGTTAAGTTCGCGTCCGGCAGTTAGGGTTGATGCCTGTTTGCGACTCAGACGGAAGGTAACGTGCCCTTTCTGAAAATAGCCTTTAGTTTGACAATCCCGAAGGACAAAAAGGTCTGAAGTTTGTTTGTATTTTTTAGGACAGAAGTGACTTGAGTTAGTTTATAACTTGCATTGCACCAAAGTCTAGGGCACGGGGACGAATACTTAACGCATCGTCCCAAGACAGGACGCTCGCTAAGCACTCTAGAAAGATGAGAGGAAGCCCCTCATTTCTCATTCCCCACGTATAAGGCTCGTGCACAATACACTTTATCCTTATTAAGTGTTTTCAAGAAGTTTAGGGATGAGAAGAGAGAAGACACAAAGGAAACTCTAAAGGGAAACTGAGAGTCCTAATGTTATCATGCATGGGTGACCTACGGTTAGTGAGGTTTGACGACGACCTAAGCTTAAAGAAAAGAAAAGATGAGAGACAGAAAGAGTGAGAGTGGACATGGATAACTATCCACACCCTCAAATAACTTACCTCAGCCCCTGCATAAAAGGTTAGTACAAACAGATGTAAGTGACAATAAAACAAATGAAACTCAAACAAATCACAAACCAAAGAGAAATATTTATAAACTAAATGAAATCCAACCAAAACAGAATGTGTATGACCTAAACATGAATCATGAAGTCAAAGAAGCAAACCCAAATGATGGCACAAGTGCCTTTTCAAACAAGTTATCAGACATGATCAGAAATATGCATACAAGAAGACCTCAAATAAAAGCAATCAAACGATTAACAAAACAACTTCTAAAATCACCAAATTAATTACCAACATATCTCAACCAGAACCAAACAACATATCAAAAACTCATGCCAAAATTCAAAATAAAAGTCACTTAAACAATTATGCAAATTCAGATGAGAAATATGGTTCAATGTGCAAAAAGGGATGACTAAAGTGCAATATGAAATGATTTTAAAAATGAGAGAAAAATATTTTAATGCAATCCAGTGTGTTGGTGAATGAATGCAAAAGGAATGAATAAAAAATCTTTTATGGATATAGAGAAATAAAATAAACAATGCAATGTGTGCAGAATGAAATAAATTCAAAAAGAAATTATTAAAATAATTAATTCAGAAGATAAAAATAAAATAAAATAATAAAATAAAATTTGGTAAAATTTTATAAAATTATAAAAATGATGCATGAATTTTCTTGGAATTTTTTAATGCAATTAGCTATTTTTAAAAATTAAACATGAGATGTAATAATTAAATAAAAATAAAATGAAAGGGAATGAGTGTGGGGGGTGTAATCAACAACAATTGCACATTTAAAATAAACAAATGGGCTCAGAGGGGGTGCCATTAGCGAGGCCCAATCACTAAAAGTCCATCAGCGAAAATAAAAAAATAAAAGGGAATACCATGGACTTAGTCAGCCAATTGACCTAATGCCAACCTTCAGATCAATCTAACGTTTACCATTTGGTCAACCAAATAAAAGGTAATTATGATGAGTGTTCAGGATCACAAGACACACCATAGTTAACGTACACACACGCGCATAAAGTCACTCAGCATACCATGTGTCTCCCACGTGCCTGGCACATGGCTTCATTAATTTGTTGGCACAATAATGGCCACATGATGGATCAGACGTACGAGATTAAGTCAACATAATGAGAAGTAATTAAGATGAGGGATTTGGATATGATGCACACGGTAGTTAGCATGGGTTAACCAACACACGAACATTAAATAAAACTCATAAAAAAAATAAACGTGGCATCATAGGAGTCGTTAGATCATCAAAATGGAGGGCTGTGATTGCGTCTCCTACCTCCAGCCCTAATCTCGCCGGAGCTCACACCAGTCGCCGGAGCCCTAGCTCCGGCCACCGTCTACGGCCACCTGCAACTTAAAATAACCCAGAAAACGCAAATGCATATACCATTTTGTCCAGAATTTCGTCAGGATTAATAATACGTCATCAAAAATTCCAAACAACCAACACATAATGAGATTCGCATGAAATAAGATTTGGGTTCAAAACTTTAAACACTCGATACAACCAAACCACACGTCCAATTTCAAAAATAAATACATCAGAATAACCAGTGGACATCACACATCAATATGCGTATTTAAAAATAGAGTTCTATGATCATGAAAAAACCCACCAACCTGAGATCACGCCTCATATATCCTTGCTTTTAGCTGCGAATGAGGATTGATTCGTGCTCTGGGGATACCAAGAAAGAAGATTGTGGAAGAATTTTTGGAAGAAACCTTGTGGATTGAGAGATTCAATGAAGAAAAGTTTTAGGGCTCAAGCTTTGTTCTCCTCCAATATCACGTGTTCTGCCTCTAACCCTAGCATGATTTGGTTTAAATAGATTAGGTCATCCCACTGATAATGATTTGGGCCTTGGTAATTCTCCACTTAATGAGTTTTGAACAAATTTGGAAAATTTAATAATGTGAAATACACCCTCCTCCATGCATGGATATCCAAACCCTTGATGATGGATCACTTATTTAAGAATTGCTAATCACACCTGAATTTGATTTGGGCCTTGAGATGTATTGGTTCACGAGTTTTCAATAATTTGGCAATTTTGCATAATGGAGAATAAGTGATGAATAAACCATGAAACTTCTTGGTTCAAAGGCCAAAAATGCTCCTTAGGGATGTTAGAATGTGACATGAAGCAATGGAATCAATTATAGGTCACTATGTCCCAAAATGCAAAAGTTGAGAAAATGGAACCCTAAAAACCACTTTGCCTTCTTTTGGTCATAACTTGAGTTTCACAAATTATATGGAGACCCACTAGTACTTGTTGGAAAGAGGAGAAAAAGATCTTAAACTTTCATGTTTGAGGAAAATTAATTTGAAGCTTCTTTGATAGTGAAAAGTCAAGTTGAATGTAGTGTAAGGACTTGCCCAAAAAGGAAACTTTCAAATTATAGGTCATTTCCATATTTAGCAACTTTTGTACCAACCCTTTATCCTTGATGAATGGTATAAAATTTGACTCTTGAAGGCCATATGAGGATGTGAGACCTTGAAAACCTTGGAGAGAACCTCTAAATTTCACAGTTGACTTCCCCTCTCACTGTTGACTTTTACCCAATTCACCTGATTCCCAGTCCATTGGTCAATTGAACTTCTCTTGAACCAAAATGATGTATAATCTTCCATTCCTAGATACTTAGGGACCCAAGGAATACCACGGAATCAGGTCTTGCCCGAAAAATCAGAAATAAACTGACTTTATAGCAAACCCTAGTTTTGGTACCCTCAGTCTAGGAGGAAATAACACAGTCTCCAAATCCAAATTCCTCTGAATATGATGTGTATCCTCTCCAACAAAGATAAGATATGCCATTTGGTGATGATAAAAACCCAAGAAACTTGCCCATTGGAGCAATAAACCCAAGAATCTCAAAACCCTAGTTTCTGTACTGGTTAGGAGAGAGTGATCCACTTGAACTCTCTTGCTTGACCCTTTGAAGAACATCTTCTCCTCTTGAACTTGCCTCAGGCACCTTGACCCCATTCTAAGAACCAATGATATGCACACATGATAATGCAAAATGAGAAGAAACATAAGTCAATTAGTACTAAAGTAAGGAGGGCAAATTTTGGGGTGCTATACCCAAACGTTGCTTAAGGGTGTTAAGCGTATTAAGTTGTTCTTGAAGGTTTAGATAATCTTCCTCAATGGAATAACCAACCTCTTTTCCCTTTTCTAAGACAATTAGTCTTGGGTTGAGGAGTTTATTGGTTTTCTTTATCTGACTAATTTCAGACTTAAGTTGAGATATTTCATTTCTAAGGTCATTCAAGGACGTCGGAGTTTCTTTAGCATTAGAATGATAAAATCTAGACAAAACCTCACTTAATTGGTAAGGGGCTTCTATCATTCTAGGAGCTTCTACCTTGGGTTGTTCATTAATAAGGATCTCAAGCATCTTTCTTTTTATCCTAGGATCTGAAATAGCTTCAATAGCCTTTAAGGCTTGATCTTGATCACTGGTAAGAACATTCAATCCATTCATATCTACTAAGGATTTCCAATAATTTAGTTCATTGCATTCGCAATCATTAGTCGAAGATTCTGAGGAATCAGAATCAAAGGAGTTAATGACCTCAATCTCTTCAGAAGAGTCTTCTTAAGAGCTGGATTCTATGAGTAGAACCTTTTCTAATTGAGCTCTAAGCTTCTCATCCTCAATGTTATTGAGGGCTTTCTTAGTCCAGCATTTATTTGCATAGTGACCTGGCTTTCCACATTTGTGGCAGGTTACATCAAGCTTCTTAGCTTTTCTTTTTCCTTTGTTATATAAAGGTTTATCCAAGGGTTTTGGTTTTTTCTTTCTATAATCCTTCTTCTTATAAGGAGTTTGGTAGGGGCTATGAGTCCTTTTTCTATGGGAATCTTTCTTCTTGCCATGCTTTAGGGATTTCTTCCTACTGGTTTCTCCAGGAGGTTTTCATATGTCCAAGGCGAATTGGTCGCAAAATTCACCAAGTTGGTGCTTCTCATAAAGCTTTTATTTCTTAAGCTGGTGTTTAAGTTTGATGTCGTTGCATAAAGCTAGTCCCTCATTAATGCAACTGTTAATAATATGACCATAGGTCAGTTCCAGGTAATTGATGTTAACGCCATCGTTTTTATCCCTGGGAACTTTTCTAACTCTTTCAGAGAAAAGGTGGGGAATACCATCTATAAATTTGGATTTCCAATAAGTTGAATTAGAGTTATTCAATTGAAAAACCCTAGAAAGGAAGGTGTCTTTATACCACCTAAAATGTGTCAAAGAAGGACACCTCAGATTCTGAAGGAGGGTTTGAAGCTTTTCTCCTATGGGTTGGTTTGCATCCTCTTCTCCAGTAGTGACTACAGTAGGGGTTCTAGTTCCTTCAGTCTTTACCAGCTTCTTATGGGAAAGAATATCCTTCCTCTGAGATTCAGTGAGATAATGGTCCCACCATCCTCTTAGCTTACCAATAAAGCCGGTGGTTATGAATGAAGCAACGAAACTATCCAAGTTTCCATTTTGCTTGCCAACCGTGGCATACATGAGCATTTTATGTATGGTATCTAAGATTTGTTTTTCATTCAAACCATCTATGTTCCATTCATAAATGGCTTTTCCTGAATAGGAATTCTGGTAATTATCAGGTTCTTCAAAGAGAACATCTTGAGGGGTAGGTCTCTTGTAGTAATACTTTTCTACAGGTTTGGTTATGTGAATAGGATTTATCTCATGGTTATTGTTGATGTTTTTATCAGCAAACATCTGGGTTAATTGGTTGATGTTTCCAAAGACTTCATCGTCTTCTTCAGAAGTACAACTTTCTTCAGAGGAGTTATCATCATGGGATAAAACCCTAAGGTGTAAATCCTTAAGTTTTTCTTCAATGACCTTTATAAACTCATTATGGTCCTCTTCCATCTTGAAACCACTGATTTGTATGGGGGGTTGGATAATAGGAGTGTCAGATGTTTTTCTGGACGAAGATTCTTCTTGGAAAGGAATAATTTTGTTTCTAGACAATTGGTCTATAATTAATCTATGTTGATTCATCTGTTTTTCCATACTTTCTTTAACAGATATAATCAGGTTTTCTAAGGAAACCATATGATCTCCAAGGCATGTAAGGAACACGTTGGTAAAGTTTTGGGCTCTTATTAAAGAGTTTATGTAACGCCCCAGTTTTTTGTCTTATTTATTTAATCGAGTTGATTTAATTATTTTTGTTTTTATATTATTTTATTCTTGACTTTTATTTGGCAATATATTATTTTTCATCGTTATTATGTTTTATCGTGTTTTGAGAGCGTTTGCGAGATATTTGAGAGTAGGGGTATTTTGGTCTTTTGGCTTGGTTAGATATTTTGTTTTTCATAAAAATAGAAAAAAAAAGAGAGAAAAATAGAAAGAAAGAAAAAGAGAAGAAAAGAAGGAGAAGAGAAAGAAAAGAGGAAAAAGAGGAAAAACTTGAATGTTTAGGAATCGACTCAACCGACTTTTGAAAACACGATTAATCGGGTAAGGGTGTGAAACTCGATTATCTTATACTTGTGTATGATTATGTATATATGTATTTGTGGGATATTTGGATGAAATTGGATATAGAACCAAAACCATTAATATGTTGAGATTGTTAGAATTTGATTCAAATTGTATCTGAATTCATGTTTTAATGTTCCTAATTGCTGAGACATGTTAGATAGGTGTTGTTGTGCATTCAATTGGTAATTTTCTGGTGTTTAGATGAGATTTGAGATTGAATTTGGTTGAATCCGTAGCAGAAAATTATGCAGGAAAAATTTTGGGTTTTCGCTGCCCATACGCGTATCAGGCAAGGCAATACGCGTATTGGGTTGGGCAATACGCGTATGGCAAGGAAAGAATGTAGGCATTACGCGTATGGGAGTGGGCAATACGCGTATGGAGTGAGGCAATACGCGTATTGGATTTTTAAGTGGAATTTTGGGAGAATTTGGTCTCTGCCCATACGCGTATCACTTTGCGCAATACGCGTATGGATGGGCGAGTGAGCAAGGCAATACGCGTATGGCTCAGGGCATTACGCGTATGACCAGCACGATTGCAGAATTTTGTCTTTTCGCGATTCCATTTCTTGTTGATTCCATAACTTGTGTTCCGATTATCCGTTTTGAACATTCTTGGTATCGTTGGAAAGCTATTGAGATGTTCTTTCTTATTATAATAGTTTTGAGATTGTTGACCGATTTAATTATGTTAGGAATTTGGAAATGTGTTGTTTTGTCGGCTTTTACTGTTTTAATGGTGTGTATTTGATGTGTTATCATGCAATATGCTTTTGATATATATCGTATGACTTGTGTGCTGTTATATGATGTAAATGCATGTGATGAAATGTTGTGATGATGGTTTGTGGCCTAAGGGCAAGAAAATGCATTGTGTTGTGTGTGATTGTATATGCATGATGATGGATATGTATATATGTGCATTTGAATGTCATGAGTCATTGTATGCCAAGCATCATGATATGCATTATTGTGATGTCGTGTGCCCTAGTGGGTGTGAGCGACGAAACGATTCCCGAGGGGATCCGCTATAACATCTTGTGCCTAATACAAAGAGGTGTGAGCGATGATTATGGACGATCGTGTGCCTTATACAAAGAGGTGTGAGTGATCGGGTCGTGTGCCTTATACAAAGAGGTGTGAGCGATCCATAAACGTCGTGTGCCTTATACAAAGAGGTGTGAGCGACGGGGAACATCGTTTGCCCGACGGGGAGTTACACTAAGTAACAAGCGATGATTCCAATAGTTCCTGAGTGAACTGATGATGAGATGATGGATGGAACGGTACCGCATTTGCATAGAGTCGTTGTGTCGGTCTCTTTGCATTTGCATAAATCATGAATGGATTGATTATGTGTGGAAAATCATGAATGGATTGATTATGTGTGAAAAATCATGAATGGATTGATTATGTGTGGGAAATTGTGAATTGATTGAGTATGTGTTGAGATTTATGATTGGATTGGTGAATTGATGTGCATATGTGATAAATACATTGGTTATGGATGATATGTTTTATATATAGACATATGTTATGTGATGCTTGTGGTGAGAATGTTTTACATGAGTATTTTTGTGTTATTATATAATTGTAGGCAATTATATTATAATTGTGTTTCTCACCCTTCTGCTGTGGTTTGTTGCTCTATGAGGCAATTGCACATTAGTAGTCTTGGAGGCTTTTGTGAAGATTAGTTCTCCATCCTTTTGTCGATCTGTCTGCTCTGATACGTAACACGGGAGTCGGGGATCGTTTTTGTTATATATGTATACATTTATTAAATATATTTTGTATTACTTTTGTATGAATATTTTGACGTTATAAAACAATTTCTGTTGTAAAACAAGTCAGTTATGGATCTTTCCGCTTTATTCCATAATTGAACTTTCCTTTTATATGGAAAAAGTTTCCCTTTGAGGTTATTCCATTTTGTGTTATGTATAGAATTTATGAGCAGGGATTGTGTTATCTTTCCTTAATTGTGGCATCCTTGTTTCTGTCGGAAAAATAAATTTTTATTTACTCTGATTTAATTATGTATTATTTATTCGAGATGGGAATTGGGGTGTTACAGTTTAGATCTCTAATAAATACTTGACTATTTTCAAGCTTCTTAATGGTATTATACGCACTGGCCTCAGCATTTTCAGCCAGCTGTATAGCCCTTTCTGGGGGATAAGGTGCTTCAAGAGCTTCTCCTTCAGGAGTATTCCAAGATCTTTGAAGAACAAGGATATTGTCTTATTGTAAGGCAATTATGTTGTCTTGAATTCTTTGAATAAAGAACTTAACGAACCAATGGGTAAAAGGGATAATGTTTTGGTTCTTAGTTAAATCTTCATAGAAGAGTTCCTTAAAATCTCGGACCTCAGCTTTGGAGAATTTTCCAAAATACCACTTTCTAAAATCATGGTTTTTAACACTATTAAATTCATTATTAATGAATTTTCTGGCTTCACTTCCTGTGGAGAAATCTATCATAAATGAAAAGACATTTCAGATTGAGTTGGTGATTCAACCCTGGGTTCCTTGTTTTGGTGAATTCCAAAAGGGATTTTATTTTCACTTAACCTAATATTTTCAACATATTCTTGTTCCAAAACTTCCTCTCTTGTTTTGGAAGTAGAAACCCTAGGTAAAGTGTTAGGGGCTGTGACATAATCACTACGAGTAGAATATCTAGCAGATAAGGCCCTAGGTATAGTAAACCTACGATGTTGGTTGAACTTGATTTCAACATCTCCTTCACCAGTTTGGATAATCTGATCGACATCCTGATTAAGGATAGGTTCTGGCTCTATTTTTTGAGGCAGAGACCAAGTTTTGGGGAATTTAATCTCGTTCCACCTGATCAATCTATTATTAGCAACATTAAATGTAAGCAAATTTGTTTGCACTAATGTCGTAGATCCATGAGGTGAAACATTTTTCACCTTTGGGTTTAAGGTATTTAATACCTTATAATAAACTCTATAGCATATTGCTATAATTTCACTACCTGGCTTAAAATTATAACCATCAGTGTGAACAGTAAGTCTTAAAGCATCTAACAAATTTTTGTCAGTCATAGATAGACTTAAATTGGGAGCTACATCGAAATAAACTGGCCCATGGCATAGACTAGTTTCTATAACCGCAGCCAAAGATTGTTTAAAGTTTTTACATCTTCCATCTCTGACATAAGCCACAAGACTGGAGTTTAATCCTTACATAGTTAGGGGTTTTAAAGCAACTTGGATTAATCCAATATGAATAAAATTATAATCTTTGAAATGAAGCAAATCTTTTTTGCTCAGAAGCCCAATATTTTGGGTTGAACCTGAAACAGGTATGGTTTGCTCTGTTGTTTTAACGGCAAACCTGGACATTACATCAAACATACCAAATTTATAAATTTGTTTGGATGGTACGGATGGAATGATCCATTTGTTTAACCTGTCAAGATCTTTAGTAAATTCATTGTTTTCCTCATTTTTTATCAAAGGATTTTGACAATCGTTGTTGTCAATAGTAACTGCATCAATATTTGAATCCATAAAAGTTTTTCAGCTAACAAGTGTTGTTGTAAGCTTCAGATAGATAATCTCTCAAAATAACAACTAAGTTTAACCCATAATCATATTAGTACATTACTCTTATCTTTCCAACGAATCATCTTTACAAACAGGAACTGTTTAACGATCAACCAAAAAATAGGGGAGTTCGACTGAGCCAAACGTCAACCCACAAGGCGATCCAAGGATTTTAATGATGAATTGGTACGGGGCATTGTAACTTGAAGTTAGGCCTTCAGTAGTCATGATTCCGAAGAACAACACGACTACCTATTTGAAAACAACCGCCAGTGTACAAGTTTCCAGCTAATATACCAATAAATCAAAATATTTCCTAACTCAAAGATGTAACAGATGTTTTCAGCAAAAGTTTCTAAGATATGCTCATACACATCCCTCCAAGGACAAAAAAGAGCTACAGAAAGCACTGAAAACATATCTTAAGGTAAAGAGATAAGAATGTGATACTATTATCATTATATGAAAAACTTAATCTTTATAGATCGAGATTATCATCTGGGCTACCACAAAAGTAGTTTAGCTACTATTACTCATTAGTAATAGTAGTTTTCTACCTTTAAAAAGTATCTAATATTATTCTTCAAGAAATATATATAGTTCATATCCTTTGAGAATGCCATTTTTATGTAATAACATAAGAATGAATTTGAATCATTAGATTTTAAAAAAATGTTGGAGATTATGTGTGGTTTTTGTTTTTCTCTCTCCTCCATTATTAAAATAAATGATGGAGGAGAGAGAAAAAAAACTTACACATAATCTCCACTATTTATTTTAAAATCTAATGGTTCAGATTCATTCTCATATTCTCACATAAAAATATCATTCTCATATGATATGTTCCATATATATATATATATATATATAAAGTTTTTAGTCGAGAATGAAAAACAAACAAAGTAAGATTCATTTAAGTAAATCAAATGAACATAAGTTTAATTAAAACAAATATGAAATGTGTGAATCCTTCTCATATCCAACAAAAGGTCAATCAAGGTTTTCAGAGTATCAAAATTATTCAAATATGTGTGGAACTTGACAATTTAACGTGTCTTATTATAATGTCATTAACTCAAACAATTGTTTAGTGTAAAAAAAACCTCAAACAATTATCATATTAAGTGAGTTGGGAAAACAATTTTTTTGTGTGAGATATTGGATCAAACTCTATTATGGTCGAAGGGTAGCTTCTAGTTCGACAGGAATTAAGCATGAGGTCGAAGTTTGTTCGCATGCTGCTGTTAGAGTAATGCATGTTGTAGTCGAAGTTTGTTCTAACATGCATTAGTCAATATTGCTAGGTTTGTTAGCATGTTGAATTGGGCTTTGTTTGTAAGCTCAATTGTTTAAATTAGCTTGTACCCTAAGTTAGCTTGTAATGTGTAATTGTTAAAAAGCCCAATATTTTAGTATGTTAGGTTTTATTATAAATAGCATACTAGTCTCTCATTCTGTGGTGTGACAAAACCTAATTAGGGTGAGAGGGTTATTTGTTATTCTTGAGTACTAGTAATATGTTTTATAGAGAAAGTAAAGAATAGCAGTTATAACCAATCCTTGTTTTTTTTCCTTTGTTTTTCCTTGTCAACCCTAACCCTTACGTTTTTCTTGCCTATAAAGAAACCAAGTAAATTTTGTTTAAAGGAATTCTAATTCACAACAAATTGGTGCGGTGAGCGTGGAGAAGATGCCTTCAACAAAATATGAGATTGAAAAGTTCACCGAAGTGAACGATTTCGGTCTGTGGCGCTTGAAGATGAAAGTCCTACTGGTTCAGCAGGGTTGTTTAGAAGCGTTGAAGGGAGAGACTGCCATGGATGATGTGTTAACAGAAAAAGAAAAGTCGGCCATGATAGAGAAAGCCCACATCGCAATATTGTTGAGCCTTGGTGATAAGGTTCTTCGACATGTATCAAAGGAGACTACGGCATCGGGGTTATGGTTGAAACTTGAAAGTTTGTACATGACCAAATCTCTAGTGAATCGACTCTACCTGAAGCAAGCTTTGTATTCATTCAAGATGAGTGAAGACAAAGTTTTGGATGGGCACTTGGATATGTTCAACAAGCTGATTCTTGATCTTGGAAATATTGAAGTGAAGATCGATGACGAAGATCAAGCATTGTTGTTGTTGTATGCTTTTCCCAGAACACATGCTCACTTCAAAGAAACTCTCTTGTATGGAAGGGGGTCCCTGAGCTTTGAAGAAGTTCAATCAGCCCTGTCTTCTAAGGACCTGAACGAACGAAAGGAGCATAAACCTTCGAGGGTTGGTGAAGGTTTGTCCATTAAGGGAAAATTCTTGCGAAAAGATGGTAAGTTCGACAAGAAGAAAGGTAAAAGTCAGCAGAAGTCTTATAGTGGCGAAGCATCTGGTATTCGATGCTATCATTGTAAGAAGGAGGGTCACACAAGAAAGGTGTGCCCTAAACGCTTGAAAGATCATGGAGGTTAGGATAATGGAAACGTAGCCATTGTTCAAAATGACTTCGACTCATCTGATGTCCTTATGGTTTCAAGCAGCGACTCAAGAAAATAGTGGATTATGGATTCAGGTTGCACTTGGCACATGACTCCAAACAAATAATTGTTCGAGGAGCTATGTGATCAAGATGGTGGATCAGTGCTATTGGGAATCAACAAATCTTTCAAAATTGCAGGTATTGGATCTGTGAGATTCCAAGCTCCATGATGAGTCAATAAGGTTATTGACTGAAGTCAGGTATGTACCTGATTTGAAGAGAAATTTGGTTTCTCTTGGTGAATTCGACAGAAAGGGATATGTTTTTCAAGGAGAGAAAAGTATCCTAAGAGTCATGAAGGGGTCGAAGGAAGTCTTGAGAGGCGTGAAGAAACAAGGCTTATATACCCTTGAGGCTCAAGTTGTAAGTGGTTCGACAAATGTTACATCCACGAAACCTTTGTCGAAGACAGAAATTTGGCACATGAGATTGGGCCAGGTCAGTGAAAGGGGTCTGGTCGAATTGGGGAAACAAAACCTGCTTGGAGGAGACAAAGTTGAAAAGCTAAAATTTTGTGAACCCTGTGTATTTGGAAATATTACAGAGTGAAGTTCAACAAAGGCAAACAAAGAACTCATAGATACCTTAATTACATCCATGCTGATCTTTGGGGGCCTGCAAGGTGTCCATCACATTCGGGAGCAAGATATTTTCTATTCATAGTCGATGATTATTCCATAAAGTTATGGGTATTCATCCAGAAGACTAAGTGTAACACCCTTCTACCCCACAATCAGTTTTAAAGAAATAAATCATATTATCAGAGTAAAATCCATAACCAAGGGTGTACATATTCAAAAACATCATATAATTCTCATAGTCCTGTCCCGTAACACGGGTTGCTCAAACATCGTCAAAAGGAATCATAATCTCGCAGCGGAATCAACTTGTCATATTAAAATCAATTAAACATTTCATAAGAAACTCATCCAATCTAGAACAACATCATAAGTATAAAATTCCAACATGAATCAAAAGAACACGAAGTTTGCAATTCATCCCAACCCGATGTTACATGACACAGAGCAGGACACCGCTAAACTTAAACAACATAAACGAGACACTCCAAAGCTACCTCCTTCATCACCTCGAAGCTACTCTGAGTTATCTGCAAGTTACCTACATAAGAGGCAACATTTCCAAGCAGGCAGGGTGAGAAACCATAATTCGATATAGTAATAAAAGACATGGAAATTAAATAAATTAAGCAGCAACAACAACAGATCATTATCCACCTTCATTCACATCATCATCAACTTAAAATTCATAATACGACTCATCACAATTACTTCATAAGAAATTGCAATGTCAACTTCAATGAAAATGCAACGTATGCAATGCGGTACCGACTTTTCTCCATGTGATGGACACTGGCCATCAATCCTCCCCAGTGGGAGCACAACATAGCAACATATCACTCCAATCCGCACTATGGGATTGAAGCTACCAATAGGCCGAAGCCCCAACATAAAATATGCCATGAAATGCAATGATGCTAAACTCCTCATTCCATTCAATTATCAACATGTGCATCATTCATTTCATCTCAACAATATTCATCATAAAACCATGTTTCATCAATTATATATCATCAACACCTCGACTCTAAGTAAACAACACGAGAAAACACCGAGAAACTTCAAGAAAATAGCAAAATATAAAACAACCAGCAGTTTGACACGGCCGCACATGTCCTATGACACGGCCCGTGTCAGAAGACCTGAGACACGATTCCAAAACATCAAAAAAAGTAGCAAGTCAGTAGCCTGACACGGCCACCCGTGTCCTGTGACACGGCCCGTGTCAGAAAGTCTGGGACCAATTTTCCAAAAATCTGATTTTTCTGTAATTTTTATTCCCATATCCCCCAAAACAAGTGTTTTACACGAAATTTGATCAAAATACTCATAAGACACACATATATCAACACATACCAGGGAAGTTCCTCATATTATCATCATATCATACATTTCACATCAAAATCATCAAAATCAAACACAATTCCACACAATCCTAATCTATTCAATCCCCAATTTCATAACTACAAGGAATTAGGAATTTTCCCCATACCTTAGAGTAATCAGAAACCTTTCTTTTCCTTCTTCAAGATTCTTCTCGAAGTTCCTCAGCCCCTTAGGTTTCCTCTTCCTCTTCTCTACTTCAGTTTCCTTCACCAAAACACGATCTGTTAGAATGATCGTTCCTTTTCTCTTTTAGTCATATATTCCAGTTTATGAACTTCTCATCCTATCCTTACTTATTCTCCAATAAGACCACCTCACCCTTTCTTATTTTATTTTAAATAATAATAATAATATAAATAACACATGCTAATTTACTTTATTAAATTATTCAAAAGTGCCTTCTTTCTCCAAAATTCTCCAAAATTATCAAAAATCTCTTAATTCCTTCTAATTCAATTAAACAAATAATTAAATAATTGATTTAGATTTTCGGGTCGTTACACTAAGTATGAAACTTTTGAGAATTTCAAAGGTTGAAAGACTCTGGTCGAAAATCAGACTGGCAGAAAGGTCAAGAGGTTGAGAACCGACAATGGCCTTGAATTTTGCAATGAGGCGTTCGACAACTTTTGTGCTGCCTCAGGTATTGCAAGGCATAAAACTACTACAGGTACTCCACAACAAAATGGTTTGACAAAAAGGTTTAATCGAACTATTTTGGAAAGAGTTAGATGCATGTTGACTAGTGTTGGGTTAAAGAAGGTGTTTTGGGTTGAGGTTGTTTCGACAGCAGCATATCTGGTAAACAAATGTCCTTCAACTGCTTTAGATATGAAGACACCTGAAGAAGTTTGGTCAGGACATCCACCTAGTCTCGACAGACTGAGAGTATTTGGCTGTGTGGCCTATGCTCACATTAGGCAAGACAAGGTCGAACCTGGAGCTCTGAAGTGCATGTTCATGGGATACCCTGAAGGAGTCAAAGATTATAGGCTATGGTGCCTAGAGCCAGGTCACAGGAGGTGTATTACCAGTCGAGAAGTAGTTTTCAATGAAGCTGAGATGGCCTTCAAGAAAACTGATATTACTGACGAAAAGCTGAAACGGGGAGAGATTCCTGTTGAGGTGGAGCATGTTGATGTTGAATTGCGTGCCCCAGATGAAGTCGAAGAAGAAGTAGAAGATGTTGTCGAAGATTAGGAGACTGGTTATGACTACCTGCTAGCAAGAGATAGGTCAAGGAGAGTCATCAAGCCACCTCAGAGACTTGGGTATGCAGATCTTATAGCTTATGCCTTAATCTCTGCAAGTGAGGTTCTCGACGAAGAACCTAGAGACTATAAGGAAGTTATGAGGAGTCGAAAGAAGACTGAATGATTGAAGGCCATGGATGATGAGATGAAATCTCTTCATGATAACAACGCATGGGATCTGATCAAGAAACCTGCTGGAGCCAGGTTAGTCAGCTGTAAATGGATTTTCAAAGTTAAGGAAGGAATCGAAGAAGTGAAGTCGAAGAGATACAAGGCAAGATTGGTCGCTAGGGGGTTCACTAAGAAAGAAGGTGTCAAATTTAATGATGTGGTCTCTCCTGTTGTGAAGCACAGGTCCATTCGAATGTTGCTTGCCACGGTGGCACAGTTCGATCTTGAACCAGAACAGACGGATATGAAGACTGCGTTCTTATATGGTGATCTAGATGAAATAATCCTGATGAGGCAACTTGAAGGGTATGTCGAAAAAGGGAAGGAAGATTATGTGTGTAAGCTGAAGAGATCTTTATATGGACTAAAACAATATCCTCGACAGTGAAATAGGAGATTCGACAAGTTCATGGCACGCATAAGTTTCATTAGAAGTCAGTTCGACCACCGTGTTTACTTCAGATTTCGACCTGGTAATTCATTTGTTATTTTGTTGCTTTATGTGGATGATATTCTAATAGCAAGCAACAATGTCGAAGATGTAATAAGGGTGAAGGCTGAACTCAATAAGGATTTCGAAATGAAGGATCTGGGAGCTGCGTCCAGGATTCTTGGGATTGGCATCTGAAGAGATAGAAAGCAGTCGAAATTATGCTTATCTCAAGAGGCATACCTACGGAAGATTCTCGAAAAGTATGGTATGTCGAATTCAAAGCCTATTGTAACTCCGAAAAACCCTCAATTCAAGCTGAGTATAGATCAGTGTCCTAGTACTAATGTCGAAAGAGCTTATATGAATAGCATTCCATATGCTAATATAGTGGGTTCTTTGATGTATGCTATGGTTTGTACTAGACCCAACATAGCATATGCAGTAAGTCTTGTAAGCAGGTACATGACAAATCCTGGAAAGGCTCATTGGCAAGCATTAAAGTGGATTCTAAGGTACATAAATGGGTCTCTGAACAGTGTCCTAATTTATGGTGGAGCCTTGGGTGAAGATAGTAAAGCAACAATCGAAGGATATGTCGACTCTGATTACGCAGGTTGTATGAATTCCAGAAAATCTATTTATGGATATGTGTTCACTATGTTTGGGACATCAATAAGTTGGAAAGCAACACTTCAGAAGGTTGTTGCCTTATCAACCACTGAAGCAGAGTATATCGCCCTAACTGAAGTTGTGAAAGAAGCATTGTGGCTTGAAGGTTTTGCAAAAGAGTTAAAACTTCAAGGTCGAAGTATCACTGTTAAATGTTATAGTCAAAGTGCAATAAACCTGTCGAAGAATTCATCCTATCATGAGCGAACCAAGCACATTAATGTAAGGCTGTATTTCGTCAGAGTGGTAATCGAGCGTGGAGAAGTCCAAGTGCTGAAGGTTTCGACAGATCATAATGCTGCTGATATGATCACCAAGACGTTTCCTAGTTGCAAGTATCTCCACTGTATGCAGTTGATAAAGCTGCATGAAGAAATCTAGTTTAAGGGGATAACTTAGCTCTCTTTACCTCCATGGAAGTCTTTTTCTAGAAATCGGTCAGGTTCTGTGTTTTCAATCCTACAAATCGAACATCCAAAATATTCCTAGTTTTGAACAAGCATCGATTTTGATTGAAATCCCAAAACAACCCAAGTCATTTGTCAAAGCTGTGAATAATGTATGTGACATACCTCTGAGTCAACTTCCAACTCCTTGCGTCAAAGGGGATTGGTTGGTCATTGTTATATTGGAGGAAGAATATCAAAACGACGTTGAAGTTTGCAAGCGCAACTTACACGACAGAATTATCTGGACAAAAGGAACTTATCCACTAATGGTTCAATGCATAAAGACAAAGTTGTTAGGGCTATGGAAATCGATTGGGAAGTGGGGAGTCACCTCTTTGAGGAAATGGTATTATGAATTTTTGTTTTCTAGCTTGGAAGATATGCGACGTGTTAGATCCATTGCTTCGTGGAATCTGGGTTCAGGTAACTACGAAGAAATAAAGACTTGGTAATAAAGTGACATCTAAGAATATTCAAGGGGATAATTTTGAAGAAGAAATAAAGACTTGGTGAAAATATTGAAGAAAAAGTGAAGAAAACAAGCATGTGGCCCTTAGATTTCTCACGCATGCGACACATTTTATCGTGGCGCGATAAGGCTTTTATCGTGGCACGATGACTCATTTTTGTTAACACAAAATTGCTATTTAAAAGGCCTTTTGCTAACCTTTTGAAGTTCTGAAACTTGGAGATAAAGTGACAGCTAAGAAAATTCAAGGGGATAATTTTGAGAGCACCAGAGTCATTGAAGATCTATTTTTTTCATAGATTTAGATGATGAAGACTTATAAACTCGTGGTATTTATAAATTTATCAATGAGTAGATAAGTTTATCTAGATTAGGTCTTTTTGAGATGAACTTTAGTATTACTCTCTTGGATCATATGTAAGTTTGACATTTATTGAAATTTTTTATTATTGTTATCTTATTTAATTTTTTCGTGAGTTTAATATTTTTTGTTCGTTTACGAGCACACAAATTGATCTAGATACATATGGATTTCTGTCTGTTAGTCTACACATCTAACCTAGGAAAATTTATTCAACTTACTAATTAACTAGGAAAATTTATTCAACTTACTAATTAACTAGAAGTAGATAATTATAAGTTGTTACTTTTGAATTAACGCTAGTATATTGTCTAATCTAACTTTTAATTGGCCTAAGAAATTAGGGAATTATTATTTAGGTTAGTGAGATGTACACCAAAGAATTGGGTGCAGTGATCTTGTTAGTTTGCAGTAGGATAATAACTTAATTGCATTTCAATAAATACATAGTTCATCAACAGGTAAAATAAGGGGGTTCGATATAAAATACTTATGCGCCTTTCTCATCTAGAATCCTTGTCAACCCTGTTGCATTAATTTTATTCGCACATAATTACCATGTTAAATTACAATTCTCATGGAGACAGTCTTTTTAAGTATTACTTCGACGCTATCGGTACATTTGCCGAGAGGTCATCAATGACTCAACTCACTAACCAAACTGAGATTTAACACTAAATCCCTCATCCAAAGATTTTAATGGGTTTAGCTTCAAACCCAAACAAACAATTCCTGATGAATGAAGATTCATCCAATAGAAAAAAGAAATATTGGTAAATTTAAAATAACACCCTTTCCAAAACGACTTCCTCACTTAAACACAAAAACATTTCTCAAAGCACTATTACCAAATTTATGTGAGAGAAAGAGAAATTATATATATATATATATATATATATATATATATATATATATATATATATATATATATAGAGAGAGAGAGAGAGAGAGAGAGAGAGAGAGAGAGAGAGAGAGAGAAGGAAGGTGAGATATAACACATTTATGGATGTGAAAAAGTGAAGGGGAGTGCCTGTATTTTTAGTTTAAAGATTGGTTCAAAAAAGAAAATGATTCATAGGGAAAATTAGTTGTCTAATTGATTAGATATCTAATCTAATCAACTAGATGGCCTAAATAATCCATTATTTATGCTCATATAGGTAATATTTCATAAAGAGTCGTAACCCTTCATTAAGACACTATCACAATCAATTATATACTCAATTTTCCCTTACCTAATCGATTAGGTATATGGTTCAATCAATTAAAAAGTTCGAAAAATATGTCCTAATTATTCTGACAGTTTCTAACTCATCTTGCTAGGCTCCAAAACATTTTTTAGTGATTTTGTTTTAGTAATAAAGGCTTTAAAAAGAGATTTTAACTATTTTACATTGCGAAAAATGCCCTTGTGTTTTTACAAAATACCGATCACTCAAACACGATCAAGCGAGCTTTCACGTTTCCTCTCTTTCACACTCTGAAACTTCAAGTGTTATGCCGAATACACCAATCACATAAGAATTTCAATTGAATCTTCTTGGAGATGAGACTTTATATATCTTCAAGTCGAACACCGTCATCAGAGAATATTACAATGATCATTAAACCTTAACTCTTCGACTTTATTCGGAGGAGCTTAATCAAAATATCACGTACTTTTTTGACAGTTTGAAACAACTCAAATTCTTGGTTGTCTTTATGATAAAAGTAAATATGAGTTGTCATCAAGGTCATGTTACATCTTCATGAGTTGTCATCATCCAAACTATGATAGGTCTAGGCATGTCTTTCTTAGCTTTGATCACTTCCTAATTAAATATGCACGCACATGGTTCCACAATCAAGCCTAATGCAATGTTATATAATCTTCTTCCTATTAGTTCCAGGCATCCAATTCGCAAACATAACCAACTTCTTCTGACTCAAAGTCATTTGGGAATCATGCTCACATAAGTGTCACTACATGGCTTATCAAAATTGCTAAACTCGCCCAATAAAAACATAGTAAAACTAATAGATTGAACACCTAGTGTGATTATTACTAAACATAACAAATTTATTTAAAACATCTGAAACTTGTTGGCGGAACAATCGAGGGGGTCAACGAGAGAACATTTCTTATTTGAGACACACCTTTGTGAGAGACACACCACATACTCACCTAAAACCTTAAGGTGATAGGTGTGTGGGTTCTCCCACTTATAAAGTGTTTAATCTTCCCTTTTCTAATCAATGTGGGACTTCTTCCTCACACTTAATTCTCAACACTCCCCCTCAAGTTTGAGTTTATACACAATGCTCCCCCTCATATGGAAGCTCTCTCTTCCACATACACTTGTATCACCGTTGAACTCAACGGAACACCTTCTACCCACATCTACGGGAAGTGTTTCGATACAAGTAAGTCGATCCCTTTTCTCGAACCAAAGGCTCTGATACCATTGTTGGCGGAATAATCGAGGGGGTCAACGAGGGAGCATTTCTTATTTGGGACACATCTTTGTGAGAGACACACCACATACTCACCTAAAACCTTAAGGTGATAGGTGTGTGGGTTCTCCCACTTATAAAGTGTTTAATCTTCCCTTTTCTAATCAATGTGGGACTTCTTCCTCACACTTGATTCTCAACAAAACTAACTCTAAAAACCTAAGATACAAGTGATAAATCTAAAATTTGGGAGATAAATTACTTACTTAAATGGAGTTATCAATCATCGTTGTTTCTCATTTCTTTGGCGCTATATGCACTAAAGTTACCCACGTGCTATCAGAAATAGGAAATACGAGACTTACATCTAATAGACTTATAACTTATTTTCTTTCCACCTATTTTATAAATAGATTGAGTATTCATTGTGGTTGTAGTACTTTTTTTGTGATCATCTTCAATGATAATGTTGTGTGTGCAAAAGGTTTTACTAATACTTTTCAAGTCATTAGTTAACTAGCTTATTGCTCCATGGTGCTACTTTAAAATCTTTAATAGTTTTTCCTCTTTATATGAATTTATATTAGAAATGATTATAGTTGGACACTTATATTTCTCACCGAGGAACATATACTTTAGATGAGCAGGTATTTGTCTGAGTTACACTCTTTTTTCTTTGAAGGGTTACTTTAGATTTTAATCATTATTGTTAGGTCTCGATTATTTCTACTTGGAGTTCTTATGGCGGGTGTAAGGTTGTATTTCTTCTAGCATGTCCATGGCTTCAATTTCTTGTTGGTCACTACTTTCTTTGATAAGTTTTGATTGCATTCTTAGGACTTCTTCAAGGGGCAACTGTGGAATCAATCTTTTAAATGTATTATCAATGATAAAGTTGATAATGTCAACTTAGTAGTATTCCTCTTTATCTTTTTTATGCTTGACGTTTTTTAGTATATTTAGTTTCACTACCTCATCATACACTTTAAGAGTTAATATATCGCCTTCTAGGCCATTCATACACTTACATGTTAACAAGAACGATTTTCAAAGTATCAATGTAATGTGATCATCTTCTAACATCTCTAACACGACAAAGTATACCGAAAAGATGAATGTGAGCATCTTGAAAAACATGTCTTCTACAATTACATAAGGATATATGACATAATGACAACTAAACTAGAGTGTAATACCCCGTATTATTTAAATGCTCAATTGGAGATCAGATGAGTATCTGTATACTCTATCTTTGGATAACTGGGTTAATGGAATTCTCTAAATACTTTATGTATTGTTAATTCGTATCAATAGAGCAACTAGAGAACTCTAAAGAGATCAATTATTTTATGAAAGAGACAGATCAATTATTTTAGTCCAAGAGAGGAGTATTAAGGTAACTCTAATAATTGATCAATTGGGTTGAGACGATAGAATATCAATTGGAGATATTTTACCCTGTTGAATCTATATTATATAATAAGTATTATATATATATATGTTAAGATAAGAAGAAAAAGATAGAAAGGAGAAAGAAGAGAAAGGAAGAGAAGAAGAAGAGGAAAAGAGGAAAATGGAAAAGAAGGAAAAACTTGGATCATCGATTCATTATCTTCTTCAAACTCCTCTTGGATTACCAGGTGGGTTCTAGTTAGACACTTTAAGTCTAGAAATATAGGTTTTGGACTTAGGTTAGATTTGAGAGAAAATGAAATATAACAGATGAAATTCGATATAAATTGCGTAGAGTAGTCGTGTAATGCATGTGATTAATTGTTGATACTTGTTTTGATGTTTGGGAATGATTTGGTTGGGAAAGAATGGATTTTGGGGCGGTTGGAACCCTTAGAGCGCAGCAGAAATTTCTGCATCTGATACGCACCGCCGGGCGGCGCTTTGAGCGTCGGGCGATGCAGGAGTTGCGCCGCTGCTCCGCCGGGCGATGCCCAAGAGGCGCAGCATGTCACGCCCCTGACTCTTTGAGGTTTGGTTGGGTTTTTGGACGCCGCTGCTTCGCCGGGCGAAGCAGAGGCGAAGGGGGTACCGTCGGGCGAAATTGGTACCGCCGGGCGCTCCTGGGAGTTTTCCAAATATTTCTTTTCTTTAAAAAAATTCATAACTCCCGAACCGAAATTCCAATTTTAACGTTCTTGGTACCGTTGGAAAGCTATGACAATCCGCTACCCAATAAAAAGTGAAAATATTGAGTATGATGTCGGATTAATTATTTTAGTGGAAAATGAATGAAACAATGTTTTGTGATATGTTGAAATCCTATATATTTTGGATCGTAAATCAGATCGAGGCATGGTTATAGCCGATGCAAAGCTGTAAAAATATGTTATGCGATAAGATTGAGAAATATTATTTTCATTGCCCGATTAAATGATCGGAGGAAACCCGGAAGTGGGGTAATTATGATGAATGATTATATGTGTTTCTATTGTGCAATTATAATATGCTTTGCTTATCATATTGCTGATTAAATATGATTGTGAGTGAATCTGCATGTTAAAATGAATTAGGAAGAGTGAGGAAACTTTACCCCGAAACAAATGACATAGTTAAGATTGTTATAATTCTAGGTTGTGAATAGAATTGTGATAGAAACTCTGGATGGCGACACTCGTGCATTCACTGATGAGTTCTGGCCTGGAGTAGATAACCTAGATGGCGATGCTCGGGCACTTGATGTATAACGGTGCATCCGTGACGAGTATTGGTCTAGGAGAGAGTAAACACTAGTATGGAAGATGTGTGAACCATTGTGATTTATGAGAAAAGGCAAGAGAGGCCTTAAGGCTAATATGGCCTTGTGATTGTCGAATACAATCACGTTGTGTATATGATCACGTAATCGTAACCATTTATCTTGAGGTGTAGTTTTATGAGACTCGAGCTCCTCCTCTGAAACGTATGCACAATTACTTGGCAGGTTTGATTCCCGCGTGTAGTACGAATGAAGCCTATATGGTAAAGAGACTTGTGATGGTTAACGGGCCATGGGAAGTGATGGTTCACGGTTAGCAGGCCGATGATCCCGAATCCATTTCGTATGTCAAGTAACTACAAGGATCCATGACTCGGGTCGACTTCTAGACGTAGAAGCGGACGGGAAAAGGGGATTCCTTGGTACAGGTTATCGATTAGTGAGATTCTTGAGTTAACAGGCTCAGGACGTAATTTCTTCCGTGCGAACTTTATGAGTTAACAGACTCATGACATGTTTCCATATAGTGTGAGATTGTGAACTCAAAGTCATTTTTCCTTTCCCCTTGACTTGAGTTAGGATTGATAGAACCTTGTAGAGCCGAGAGGATCTATAAGATAGAGAACTCACTGAGATTTGATGTATCTCACCCCACTATAGTTGCTTTATTTCAGGTGTGGTTGCAGGTTTGATTTACAAGTGGAGCGATGCTCGGATGTTTCAAGAGAAACTTAGTTAAGCTTATTCCGCTATGTATTCTTTTGTTGTATACAATTGAGGATATTGTATATCGTTCTTAGTTTTGATTATTTTGGCTAGTTTCCATGACTTGTGCCATGTGTTGTATTTAGGTTTTAGAAATGGACAAGTATGTGAACTATGCCTTTAGGCACTTTTGATGTGTCAATACCAAATAAAATGCTTGTATGGTATTATTCTAGATATATATTATACGGGGCATTACATAGAGTTTCCCCATTGTGCCGCTTATTGATCCAATACAAAGTTTCTTGTAAATTGACATGGGCATCAAACTTACATTAGAACCAATATGAATTAGTACTTTCTTAAATGTTTTATCCTCAATGGTACAAGGATAGTTGCATAGTTTCATCATATATAATCCTTTTTTTAGAGATGATATCCCTTATAAAGTTTGCACAAGTAGGCATCTTTTCTAGTGCTTCTGCAAATAGAATGTTAATTTGTAGATTTTTCAACATTTCAAGAATTTTTTTCCAATTTTTTCTCATCTTTTGGTTTCTTTAACCTTTGGGGATACGAGAGTCTTATCTTAGGCCTTGGTAGCTTTTCTTTCTCATGTATGCTTGAGTGGTCTTCAACATTCTTCATTTTTTTCTAGCATGCTCACGAGCTTCCATATCCACTTCTACGAGGTCGAGATATGCTTCACTTTCAGTTATTTTCTCTTTGATTTTTCGTCGACATCTTTATGACTTATGGTGGTAACAATGTTTACATTATTATGATCTCTTGGATTTATTGTGCTATTTGACCAACTTGAATCTGCATATTTTTGACTGATGCAAAGGTATTATTTTGAGAATTTATCGTTTCTTTCTCAAATTGGACAATTTGGATAGCCATATATGAACATTTTGGGAAACCAATTTTATCAAAGAAGAGATGAGTCTGTTTATAAGGATATACAAAATATGTAAGACACAACATAGAGAGATATGGAACTTCATCATATGTTACTAATGTGGTAAAGCTGGACACATAAAGTGTGGGTATCTAAATATCTTAAAGAAAAATGATAAAACTCAAATGAAATCAAAATTGAAGACAATTTTTGTAGAGCGTACATTGCATAAGTAGATGATGATAAGGAATCATTAAGAAACTCCAACAAAAATGAAATTTCCATCTTATGTCTCACGAGGTTAGAGATTCTCATAGTAAAAAAAAAAAAATTAGGAAGAACTTCAAAATGAGTTTCAAGATATACACGATGAAGCTAAAAGAGCTACTAAAAATAGTAAAATCACACATTTTTCTCAAAAGTTTAAACTTAGGTGAATCTGATATTGTTCAAACTACTAGTGTATTGACTCTAACAATAGTGGGAAAAAAATCCCCTCCTGCATTTTTACTGTTGCTATTTCTTATGTGCAATATCTAGACGTTGGATTTAAATCTATTAGTTTAATCTCTCTCTCTCTCTCTCTCCTCTCTCTCTCTCTCTCTCTCTCTCTCTCTCTCTCTCGCTCTCTCTCTCTCCTCTCTCTCTCTCTACTCCTCTCTCTCTCTCTCTCTCTCTCTCTCTCTCTCTCTCTCTCTCTCTCTCTCTCTCTCTCTCTGATTATAGTAGGATGGAGAGCAGGAGACATTTAGCAAGAGAAGATTCATATCCCCCAAACAATACATTTTAACCTAAATATCATTTGATTTGGATGAAGTTTTTTAGTTGCGAGAAGTTTTATCTCTTACAAAAAGAGATAACGGGACAGTTTGTTTTAACTTTAAAATAATATATTTTTTCTCTGTATTTTTGAAAATAGATTCTACAAAAACGTTTTTTTGAATATTACAATTTTTTTCTAAATTTTTTTTTTATAAATTAAAAGACAAATTTTGATATACTATAACATAAACATACATTATTGAAGATAAAAATATAGTTAAAATCACAGTTTTTTCTAAAAGTCGTATCTCAAAAATAATTTTTATGAAAAACTATTTGAAATAGTTTTAAAATTAAATGATTTTTTTTAAAATTTTAACATCCAAAATTTTTTTCGTTATAATGATAAAATAAATAAAATAATATTTTAAAAAAAATTATTCAAACCAAAATTTCATTTGAAACTTTTATAAAAGAAAATTTTCACTAAAATATATCACACAATAAAAATCATTAAAAAAAAAAACAAACCGACCCAACATATCTCTCTCTTAGAAAGTGAACTAGCTAAAATCTTTTAGAACAACATAAAATTGTATGTTCCTATGATAAAAAGAATGGAAAAATATTGTATTTCTTATGTGGAATGTCACTATTGTGTTAAAAGGGGAATTGCCATGCCTAAATGTCACATTAGAGGGATGAAATGGTTGTCCGCGAGCACTAATATCATTACAAACTATAAAGGATCCAACATAAGTTTGACAGGAAGATATTATCATCCCAAGCGCGCATTATGTTGTTTATTTTTTTGTTGTTGTTGCTATTGTTCACAATATTTTTTAAAAATAACTCTTTGTTTGTATAGAGAAAAACAAATCATGAAAACACTACAATTGTAGAGAAAATTCCATTTTTCATGTATAGCATTTTGATAGGCGTAAATTTTTTTTTTTTCAAATAAATTCATATTGAAATAGTTACTACTTTTTTGCTCTCAAAACTTAATTTCAAAATTTTACTTAAGCAATGTAATTCCAGCTCCATGGCATCAACATCATATTAATATGAGAAAAAGGTAAAATTACATGTCTAAAACTGTTTTACGCGGACAGTGCACTACCATTAAATTCTATTAATATTTCATTGGTAGTACCATTAAATTCTAGGGGTGTTCGCAGACTGATTTGGTTCAGTTTTGAGAGAATCCGATACCCAAACCAATGAAATATAAATGGATTGGTTTGGATTGGATTTTTATATTTTTGCAATAAAGCCCAAACCAAACCGATCCGAAAAATAATGGATTGATTTGAATTGGATTGATCGGATATATTAAAAATAAATATACAAAAAACATTTTTTTAAAAATTATTTGTTTACACGCCAAAATATAAAAAATAAATATCGAACACATGACACACATATTTTTAAGCAAGTTATGACCACCATAGCCATATAGTTGTTGTACATCACTTAAATATTCAATAACTTAAAACAATTTTATTGCATACTCATACTCCATTCCATAGCATAAAATTGAAGGTTTGGAGTTTGCAAATATGTGTGATTTAAGGATTTGCAATTTGGGAAAAAGCTTGTAGTTTGCGGATACTTATAGTTTGCAATTTATGAGTTTGATATATAATGGCTGTGATATTTGATTTCTCTATATTTCATCATTGATTGATAGGCTTGTGATAATTTGAAAGATGTCATTCCGTTTTCCATTGGAAATGTCCATAGACTATGCCTCTTTATTTTTTTCATTATGGTTTGTACTTGCAAATTGCTATAACAATTTTTCTCTTCATTCAAATAAATAAATAATAACTCAATTAAAATTAATAATTTATTATATGAATTAATTATGTTTATTGTTATTGGTTTGGTTCGGGTTTACGGGTAGCAAATTATATATTTGTTGTCCGAACCAATTAACACCGGTTTTAATTGGTTCGGTTTGGGTTTTGTCCGAACTGAAAAAATGTCCGACCCAAACACATTAGTTTAGTTTAAATTCTGGTTTGGTTCGAATTTACCCGAACAAATGAACACCCCTATTAAATTCTATTAATATTTCATTGGTAGTTTTGAAACAATTTTGATTTTGAACGGGAATCAAGTAAAGAAAGATTGACATTCTCTATATCCATTGTATCTTTAATATTGATTATTTGTAATATATTTAGATGAATAGTTAGTTTAGGAATATTGAGGAAATTTGCAAGTTTTTATTTCCATTGTTTATAACCGAATAAAAACGTGGCTTTTCCCTCGTCTGAAAGATTAAAATTGAATAACAGTGAAAATTTCAAAAACGACTTCACTGGGGATCGAACCCAGAATCTCTGGTTCCGTAGACCAGCGCCTTATCCATTGGGCCATGAAGTCGATGTTGAAACGGTAATTCACAAGTTGATTAAAATTTAATACTATTAGTAAAAAGTTACTTGTGCAATTTTAGTTGGCATGTTGTTTTTGTAGCTTTTGCCGATAAGTCAGAAAAGCGATTATGAACGTCTTAGCGAGGAGAACAAGTTTTGTGTCTCAACAACCGGAAAGCGCTTCTACACCGGCATAATCAACAACAACAACAACAACAACGATATCTCTTTTAATCATTATAACATTTTTTTAACCCTTCCAGCGCCACCTGTTTCGTCTTTTACAAAGTTCAATTATGATAATCGCGTTCGCCGGAGAAAAAAGCGATTATAAAACGTGCGGTGAACCAACCTCATCATAACTAAACGGTGAGAAAAAATAGGAATCAAAATGTTGTTATTATTATTATTACTTCAAAAAATTATTCGGTGGAAATTGAATATTGATTTTTTGAATTCTAAATATAGGAATCGAAAATAAAATGGGTAAAAAACAATCGTTGCGGAGTAAAGCAGTTCATCTTGTTTCGGATCTCACCACTGTTCTTCTCAACCCTATTTCAGACCATAACAAACCCTCTCTTCCTCTTTCTGTAAGTTCCCCGCAAATTTCTCTTATTGTTGAATTCAACTAACCTAAATTATAGCGTTAATTGCATTAATTTTGTTCTATAGTTTCTCAAAATTGGTTTGATTGTTGTGTAATTGTTAAGGAAGAAGAAGAGGATGATGGTGAGTTAAAGGGAAGTGAATCAGAGGTCGAAGGACCTGATACATCGTCGTTTACTGCGTTTCTTTATTCGTTTTTGTCGTCGTCGTCGGATTCTGGAGATAATAGTGTAATTGATGATGTGAGTGTGGTTGAAAATGATGACCTAATGAATGAGAATTTGGTTGTTAAGAAGGGTTTGTTATCTAGAGGTAAACAGTCACTTGGTAAAGCTATTTATCTAGCTGCTAAAATGGGTGGATTTCGAACTCAGGAGCATGGGAGGGATAGTTTTGAAAGTGATGGGTGTGGTGTTGAGATGAAACACATTCAGCCGTTGAAAGAGGTTCCTGGTGTGCCTTTGGTTGATCGTTTGGTGGATGTTTCGGAACCTTCTATGTTGATTTCAAATAGTTTGAGGAATGTGGTTTATGATTCGCTTCCGTCTCTTATTCATGGGAGGAAGTGGTTAATGATGTACAGGTAATTTTGGATGAAGGTTTATTGGTAGCCACAAGATTGTGGTGTTGTCATGTTGTGTGTTGAAGTTGCAAAATTGTGTTGGTTTGATATTTTGATTGATATTCTTTTGTGGCCTCTTTGCATTTAATGCAGCACTTGGAAACATGGGATATCACTTTCAACGCTTTACCGGAGAAGCATGCTTTGGCCTGGACCGAGTTTGCTGGTACAATTTTATCACCCTCCAGTACACATAAACTTATGCTGTTTATGATTTATATATGTCTGTTCTGCATGTTGACAGTCACACATAATTTTTTACTCTCTCCTACTTAAGTAGGCAAATTGATAATCTCTTAGACTTTATTTGATTGATAAATTAAGCTGCACAATAGATTAGAGTTAGATTTTGCAACACGGTTATTTAAATGCTTATTTAAATACCAAGTGACATAAGGTGCATATTTCAATCATGGCAAAGTTTTACGTTGATTCGAATTCGCCAGAAGCTAAGAATGCGCTATTGGGTTTGGTGGTGGAAGCAAATTGAAATTTATTGAACATATGGATACTGACATATGATTTCTATCTAGGTACCTAAATAGAATTTTGTTCCATTTAGAATTGGGCTATAAATTTTTTAAAAATCTCCTCATATTGCTGTTATGCAAAGAGTATTCCAATGACACCTATTAATAGTAGACCATGATGGTTTACATTGATTTAATCACTTCTCTTATCCATTTCATATTCATGACATCGGCGACTTTGAATGGATGAACTACTGAGTTTATACTTTATCAATGATCCCATTTATTACAATACTCCTTTTGATTGATGGCATATCGTTTTTAAATATCAGTACAAAGTCACGAGATTCTAATTATTAGAAGCATGCAGAGTTTAGGGGGGGAATGTGTTTGAAGTTCCAGTTTTCAAGCTTACTAGTTAAACAATCTTAAGCCGTTGTCCAATTTTAATCTGCAAAGATAAATGTATAATTGTGTTCTTTAATCAGCAAGACCGATTTCTACACTATACATCCAGGGATTGGTCCTTAATGTATTGTTAGCTTTTCTCTTCCAGGTTGTTGGAGACCGGAAAGGAGCAGTATTTGGTAGCTTGGTTGAAGCACCCCTTCGACCATCCAACAAGAGAAAATACCAAGTCAGCTTTTATGTTTGTACCATGATACGATTAGCTGCTTCACTTTGTGACAGTGTTAATGTTATCTTTTATTTTATATTGTTGACATAAACTTTGTACAGGGAACAAACAGTACATTTGTTTTCACAAATATCTCTGGTCATCCCGTTGTATATCGCCCAACAGGTATCTTTTATTTATTTATTTGAGTTTGACCATTCTATTCTTTATCTTTCTATTTTTCTCATAATTGTACTGTGTTTTCTTTATATAATAATCATTGATTACTTTGTTCTATCTGTCAATAACTTGTATTAGTTGAATGACCAAATCACTAAATGAATATTCTATTTTTCCTTTTACAAAACTATGTGGATGAGGAGAGAATTTATTCAAAGTTCATTTGTTGTGATGACAAATTTTCAGTTTTAGTGACTGGTATTCCCACGAGTTATGTTGTGCACATTTTAGAAATAAGCTACAAAACATATTTAATTTTACAACACACATGGTGCTTTTGCTACTCGGAATCTGGCTATACGCAAGAATCCCATCTCATTGCCCTCATTTATTGGTTTTAAAAACTAGAAGCCTCCTTACATTTGTGGATAGTCCTGAGATTGTGTCACATCTTGCCAAAGGATCAATTGCTAATTTTCCATTGAGGAAGGCTTGATTTTACTTCTCTGTTGACTTCAGAAACTCTTACATGCATCGATTTTTTGTCAACTACAGCTAGATTTAATTTTAACCCGGGACTAATTCGGCTATATGTGTTGTTAAAAAATGATGAATTTCTTGGCATATTTAACAGTTTCCATCCATGGATTTTTTTATTCAAAAGATGAAGTATGGTTTTCAATTTTCAAGCAGTTGACATTCTACTATTGTAGTTGCCCACAAAAAGTGGATGCAATACTGTTTGACATTGAGCAGAGTAATTTTCTATGAAATTCAGCATCAGCATGAGGCATTACTTAAGTTTTAAAATGTGATAGTTAAAATTACACACATGTCACTCCCATATTACATCTTAGCTCTTGATCCCCATGATGTTTCCCTTCTCTTAATTAACTATACTGAATAACCACAATATTGCAGGAGTAAACCGTTACTTCACACTTTGCACCACTGACTTTCTAGCTTTTGGCGGGGGAGGTCATTTTGCACTTTATTTGGACGGTGATCTGTAAGAACTTTGCAATTGGATATGCTATCGTTTTTTTCACCCTGTGACCCTGATTTTTCCTGTTACAATTTTTTGACATATCAACTCAAGATTGAACGGGTCAAGTTCCGTCTCTGAAACGTACAACAATCCTTGCTTAGCACATTCTCCAGAATTTCAAGTGAAAGAAGTAGAGGTGCACATAAATCTCCCTAACTCAATCACACGAACCTCTCCAACCTTTTTTTCTTTCTCTTTTATAAATTTGTTGCAGCTCATTTGTTCCCTCCATATCTATGAAGCATCTACTTAAACTTAAAAGAACTAATTAGCAAATTCTCTTTCCTCCATGCAGTTGTGGGGCTTTGTACTTCCTTCAAAATATGAGGAAATAGTGAAATTGAGCAGAACAGAGGCACCTGGGATCTGTCGCTGGTAAATATATATGAGTATGTATCAGATATTAGTCAAAGCCTTGCAGTTTGCATTTTACTGAATGATCATGCTGGGTCACAAGCCTGAGAATTTCTGCTCTTGAGCGAAGTTGATAGACAATATGATGTAGAAATTGTATGAATCAAATGTTATCATCACCATGTAACATGCTTGTAAATATTTGCAAGGCTGTATATTGTACATATAGAGTCCATACCCTTTATAAAATGGACCTATTTTGTGTAGGATAAAAATGGAGTAAATTTTAAGTGTTTGCATACTTAAAGGCAGATAAAGGAAAATGAAGGATAATGATAATCACATATTTTTGTTAGACTCGTTTAAATTTCAAAAAATAATAGGGTGTTTATTAAGATAAGTGTGATGCAGATTGTGTTGCTAGCATGCCTCTCATATAAATAAATATTTAAGATGACATTTAGGGTAGGATTTTGGATTGTGATAGGTTTGAATTGGTAGAGTCCTATGGAATGAAATGGAGTGGTATATAATCTGAATTTATTATGTGGTGTTTGGATTTACAAATAATGCATGGAGAAGAATGGTAATATGATGAAATCTATTTCATCCTATCTTTCAATTTTCATTCTTTGTAATTTGGTGTGTATCTAATGTACCTGCAAGGTATTCTGATGCCAAAGTAAGGATAGGAGTAGGCAAGTACAGAAAGCAAGAGTGAGAGTTAGAATGTAATGTAACCTGATCCCCTCATGAGAGAGGGTATTTATAGGTTGCCCCTAGCGCAGGGCCAATGGTCATCTGCTTTGGGCCTTACGACCCAGCCCAGTGCAGATAACTGTCAGGGCTTACGTGGCGTAGTGAAGACCAACGCGTGGTCTTCGCCCTGGAGCAACGGTCCCGTGATCTCTGAAAAGTGGATTGACCAGCTCTTTCGGAAGTGGACGTTACCTGATGACGTGTCCTCGCAGGGAGGAGCACGTGGAGATCGTGGGGGGAGAGGTGTGACCTCTCTCCGGTGTATGTAATTTCTGCTCGACAATAACTAATCGTTATGTGCTCGAAGATGAAGAGGTCCAGGTGTGTTCGACGACAGACAGACTTGGACCTTATTGGGCCGCCTCGCAGTATTGGGTTGGGTCTGCCCGACGGGTGGGCAGGGGCCGGCCCAGTCCAGAACAGGAGCCCCCCAATTCGTTGCTCTGAAGTGTCGGAGTAATGCCTTAAGGGTTAGCCCCTCCGTGGAGGATATCCTTTAAATGGGGCAGCGTGCCCGTAGCGCCGAGTTGGCGGAACGGTAGGTGATCAGGAGCAGGGGATGCCCGTCGTGCAGGATTCTTGAAGATTGAAGTCTGCCCGTGTTTCCAATGTCATTCTTGGGCGACGACGCGGGGAGATGAGGAGGGATAAGCGCGTTCATCGTCCGGGCATCAGGGTAAGTGAAAAAGGCGGACGCGGGAATCCGCGTGCCACGTGTCACCCGTTATTAATGCCTAGGGCGGCTAGGGCTATGGCTAGGCACTCAAGTGACTAAGGGCGCCTCGAGTCGCGTACCGGTCTTATAAATAGGAGTGGAGCTCGTGTCATTTGCACGTTTCCACTTTTTTCGCTTCGAGTCTTCTCCCCCCTCTCCAACTTCTATCGTCGTCTATCCACCGTACGCCGCCGCACCGGAACTTCTCAACCACCGTCTCAAGTAAGTTTCTGGTTCCCTTTTTCTGTTTTATGTTCCCTACGGTGGTTTCTCCGGTGAACTGATGAAGTTTCCGGGGAGGCCACAGAGTTTCCGGGGAAAAAGACGGAGCTTCTTTGGTTTCCGATGAATGCTACGGGGAGTTGGGATGATTCCCTCGAGGACCTGATGAAGGTCTCGAGTACGCATGATGAATCTCCCGGGGACACGAGACGAAGGCGTCGGGGACCTAATGAAGGTCCCGGGGACGTCTGATGAATACCTCGAGGACGCTGGGTGTAACACCCTTTTCTACCCCACAATTATCGCAACATAATAAACATAAAATCATAGTAAATTCAGAATCACCTCAAATGGTGCACATTTCTCATAAATTCAAAGCAATAAAATTGCTCCGTAAACAACGGGTTTTCCTCAAAATAACTCAAAATGTCTTCAAAGGGCAACAGAACCACCATAACCACAAAAATCCCACAAAAGGGTTTATTAAAATAAACCATAGTCATCAAATAATCAATAAAATAACAGCCAAATAAAACTCAAAATGGTTCGACTCAACGATCAAACCCGATGTTACACTATCAGGGCAAGACCCTCTACATCGACCAAAATGCAAATAACTTCAAAAGTCCTCAAAAGCATCCACAGCTAATCCTGATCACCTGCACGTTACCCACGTGGAGGCAACATTCAAATAGGCAGGGTGAGTAATACAATTCATTATAATCAATATAAAATAAGAGATGCATACAAATGACGTCATCATCATATACAACATCATCAGAGTCATCACAAGGCAAACATCAAAACACGTCATCATAAATCACAACAAATGCCACATAAATGCAATGCACAACATGATTCATGCATGTGGTACCAATCGTCACAATCGATGGACACTTAGGTCATCACCCTCCAAAGATCTCCGTCAATAGGATCGGTTCCACACAAGAACCGGAGCACGTCATAAACCACTTCACATCCGCACAATGGGATGAAAGCCACAAATAGACCGAAGTCTAACATCATCATCACTGGACCGAAGTCCTAACATCATCACCAGAATATGCTATGAATGCATGATACACAACGTTAATAATCATCATCATCAAAATATCATTATGTGCATCATCATTCATCAAAACTTCATGTTAATCATGTCATCATATATTCATCAAAACATCACAAATCATCATCTCATAATCATCAGTAACATCACAGTAAACCATCAGAAAGATCACAGCGTCAAACATCAGAACATCACATAAATCATAAACAAAATTTTGCGAACATCAGTAGTTCGCTGCAGAGTTCGCCGTGCGAACACATTCGCTGGGAGGTTCGTTTTGCGAGCTCCTACGAATCCCCCAAATCCCACACAAAACCAGAAAGTTCCCAGTATTCACCAACAAAATCATCGCACATTCGCTGCGCTGCTCGCTTTACGAGCTTGGGCGAATGTTCGTCTTGTGAAGGAATGGTTCGCTTTGCGAACCTGCGATTTCTGCAATCGCTGCTACGCACCAGTAGCATCCCAGCCCCAAAAACCTTTGCGAATCCAAGCTCAATTCACCCCAAAACACTCCCAAAATAGTCCTAAAGCATCAAGGCAATCAAAGGCATAAAATCTACGACTATTAGGTCGGTTAATTTCACTATTCCAACTCGAAATACCTAAACCGTCACAAATTCTCAAGATTCCCATAAACCCCTTTCTCATACAAGATCCCACATATCATCAAAGAAGGTTTTGCCTCGAAGGGTTATTTTTACCCGAATCAATTCAACCCTTAATAATCCATCATCGATCCTCAGAAATACCCCTAAATCATCAATAACTCATAAACCCTTCAAAAACCCCAAAAACCTCAAAAATCCACTTTAAACACATCACGTCCTATATTGAAAACAATGAAAGGAAATACTCCCCATACCTTAGATTGTCGTTCCGGAGTTTTCTCTACTGATTCTTTGGAAGCCTTCACGAATCCTCGCCTTTTCCTTTTTCCTCAGAGCTCTGCACTTTTCTCCTTATTTTCACGTTCCAACCAAATGAATCCTATTCCTTTTCAATTCCTTTTTGTTAAACCCTTGGGCTTCCAAAATGGGCTTTCCCCATAATACCCTCACTAATCCTCCTCAAAAGTCCATCTTACCCTTAATTCCTCTAATATTATTTAAATTAATAATAATACTAATATATTCATATTATATTCTATTATTTAATTAAATAACCACAACTCCACAAAAATGCCAACGTCAACACAAACCACCAAAATTCACTGAAAAGTCACAAATATTATATTTAAATAAATTAAATAAATATTCTAATAAATTTGGGGTGTTACAACTCTCCCCCATTAAAGAATTTTCGCCCTCGAAAATTACCTCAAAGAAATAGAGTCGGATACGACTCCCTCATCTGATCTTCGCGTTCCCAAGTCCAACCTTCGCTAGCTGGTCCGCCCCGCAACACCTTCACCAAAGTTATGCCTTTACCCCGCAGTTGCTTCATCTCTCGACTGTCAATCCGCACAGGTAAAGCTTCCACTGTCAGGTTATCCCTCACTTGTACATCATCCATCTAAATCACATGCGACGGATCTGGAACGTACTTTCTCAACTGAGACACATGGAACACGTCATGCAAATTCGCAAGTGACGGCGGTAAGGCAATTCGATAGGCTACCTCTCCTATCCTCTGTGAGATTTGGTATGGACCAACAAAACATGGAGTGAGCTTCCTAGACTTTAAAGCTTGACCCACACCAGTCACTGGCGTCACCCTAAAAAACACGTGATCTCCTTCTTGGAATTCAAGTGTCTTCCTCCTCTTATCACGATAGCTCTTCTGGCGACTCTGCGACGTTCTCATCCTTTCTTGGATCATCTTAATCTTCTCGGTCGTCTCTTGCACAATCTCAGGTCCGAGTACAACACTCTCGCCCGACTCATACCAACACAAAGGAGTCATACACCTCCACCCATACAAAGCTTCATAGGACGCCATTCTAATACTAGCATGAAAACTGTTATTATACGTGAACTCAATCAACAGCAAATGGTTATCCCAAGATCCTCCATGATCCAACACCAAGTCCTCAGCAAATCCTCTAAGGATTGGATAGTTCTTTCTGTCTGACTGTCCGTCTGCAGATGATAGGCAGAACTCATCCTCAACTTAGTACCCAATGCATCTTGCAAACTCTTCCAGAACCTCGATGTAAATCTTAGATCTCTATCCGACACAATGCTCGAAGGTATCCCATGTAACTTCACAATCTCCTCAATGTACATCTCGGCTAACTTCCGCATGGAATGATTAATCTTCATCGGCAAGAAATGAGCCGATTTAGTTAATCTATCCACGATCACCTAAATGGAATCATTTCCCTTAGCAGTCTTCGGCAATTCCACCACAAAATCCATGGAAATACTATCCCACTTCCATTCTGGAATCCTCAATGGCTGCATCATACCTAAAGGCTTCTGATGCTCAATCTTTGACTTCTGACAAGTCAAATACGCATAAACAAACTCCGCAACATCCTTCTTGATACCCGGCCACCAAAATAACTTTTTCAAATCTTGGTACATCTTCGTAGCACCGGGATGGATACTCAACCTACTTCGATGTCCTTCCTCAAGAATGCTCTTCTTAATATCTGGGACATCTGGAACACACACCCTGTCTCTGAACATCATCACACCATTCTCGTCAATTCGGAATTCCCCTAAGTTACCTTGGTTGATCAAAGTCAACTGGTCAACTAACTTCAAGTCAGATCATTGTCTCAATCTGATCTCTTCCAGAATACCACTAGTCAACTTCAACATTCCCAACTTCACACTGTCAGGAGTCTCTTCACATACCAAACTCAAATCTCTGAATTGCTCAATTAATTCCAATTCTTTCACCATAAGCATCGACATATGCAATGACTTTCTGCTCAATGCATCAGCCACTACATTTGCTTTGCCCGGATGATAACTCAAATCAAAATTAAAATCCTTCAACAGCTCTAACCACCTTTTCTACCTCATATTCAATGTGAGAACAAGATTTGGTTCTGCAATATTACTTCTAAATTTTGATGATATCAAACGAGTATGTTTGTATGAACAATTTCGTAAGACTAATGTTTGTTACCTTGAGAATCTAACAAACAGGTTATGCTTTCATTAATTGGTCTGGACATAATGCTGAAAGAATACTTTGCCTACGCGTTTCACCTGATGAAGAAAATAAGTTATGAAAATATGAAGACTGTGGTTGTGATGAATGAAGTCTAAATGCTGTTGTGATAAACGAAGTCCTAATGCTGAATATCTTCACTCTCTGATAAAGGTTCTGAAGACCCAACCAATAGTCTCTACTCATGCTTCAACTAAATACTATCTGAAGCCTCTGAAGATATGAAGACAATTTTCTAAGTGAACAAAGCTCTGAAGACCAAGTGCTGAAGACTCCGAAGACGCTGCTCTGAGGACTCCAAGACTTGAATATCTTAAGAATCAAGCTACGTTTTCCCTTCTTACTCATGCTCGCAGTAGCCTCTGAAGTTAAGAAGATTAGAAGACTAAGCAATGAAGTTTAAACGAAGATATATTGGTAACTGTGCAAAAGTTCAAATGAAGATTTCTTGGTAACAGTGCCAACGAAGATATACTGACAAGACAAGACATAAAAGGTTTTATCTGTCCTTACGTTTCTACCAAACCGCCGTCAATATTCATGATTACTTTACAACGGCTACTTTTTCTCAGCTATAAAAGGACTTGAAGACTCGAAGAATGATAACAACAGCTCCGCTTAACAACACACTCTATCTTGCTATTATCATTCAAAAAGTCATTATTTATGCTGTAAAATAGTTTACATATTCAACTTGTGTTAGAAGCAATACTTTGTAAACAAAACTTCTTTCAAACTTAGGTTTGTATTCCTTGAGAAAGACCTGTAGGGTTGTATTTCTTGAGAAGTCTAAAACGTGTTGTCTTAGAGGTTGTTCCTTGAGAAAGACCAGTGCGGCTGTATTTCTTGAGAAGTCTAGAAATTGAGAGTTTTAGAGGTTGTTGTTAGTCACCAGTAGTTAGGCTTGTGCATTGTATTAATCTGATTGATTAGTGGATTAATACCTCGATTGAGAGAGGCGAATTCACCTTGGCGGGTGGACTAGATTAACTTGAGAAATTCTCAAGTGAACTAGTATAAACATACTGTGTCATCTCTTTCAGGCTTCATTAAGATTTTTACTTATAAGTTAAAGAGTTGTTAAAAGGGTCAAAATAAAAGAAGAGATTTTATTTTAAGAAAAACCAATTCAAACCCCCCTTTCTTGTGTTTTTCACACCTTCAATTGACATCAGAGCTCCGGTTCTGAGGTGATAAAAAGGTTGAATTTTTATCAAGCACTTAACAGTGTTCAGTACCGATCCAAATGTGAAAAATAATGGCTGCACCTGAACTAAATGTCAATGCAAATGAAAGAGATTCCTATAGTGCAAATCTCCTGTCTTTGATGGGGAAAAATTTGACTATTGGAAAGCTAGAATTGAAAGTTACTTTCTGGCTTTTGATCTAGATCTATGGGATATGGTAATTGATGGCTACAGTTACCCTGTAGATTCTGAAGTCAAAAAGGTTGCCAGAAGCGCATTAACAGATGCTCAGAAGAAGACGTATAAGAATCATCACAGAGCAAGAACGATTATGTTAAATGCAATTTCATATACGGAATATGAAAAGATCACAAACAAAGAAACTGCAAAGTCTATTTTTGATTCTCTTCGAATGACTCATGAAGGCAACGCTCAAGTCAAAGAGACAAAAGCTCTTCCACTAATCCTGAAATATGAGGTCTTCAGAATGGAAGACGATGAATCGGTGGAAACTATGTTCTCAAAATTCCAAATGCTTGTTGCAGCACTCGAAATTCTGGACAGAGGTTATTCTACTGCTGATCATGTCAAAAAGATTATCAGAAGTCTTCCTGTCAAATAGAGACCAATGGTAACAACCTTGAAACTAGAAAAGGATTTGAACAAAAAAGTCTTGAGGAACTGATCAGTTCTTTAAGAAGTCATGAAATAGAACTTCAAGGAAATGAACCTCAGAAGAAAGGTAAATCTATTGCTCTAAAGGCTAAATCTGAAAAGAAAAAGGGCTATCAAGCAGAGGAAGAATCTAAAGAAGATTCAGACGAAGATGAACTATCTTTCATATCAAAGAAGATAAGTCAACTGTGGAAATATAGAAGGAATAAGTTCAGAGGATCAAGGAGAAGATCTGAGTCTATACATGGTCAAAAGAAAGCTTATGGAAGAGAAGTTAGGTGTTTTGAATGCAAAAAGCCCGAACATATCAAGAATGATTGTCCAAAGTTCAAGAAGGACGGAAAATCTAGAAAAGCTAAAAAGGGTCTTATGGCAACTTGGGATGATTCAGAATCAGAAGAAGATTCCAACGGAGAACATGCCAATGTAGCATTCATGGCCAAGACCAACACCAACGAAGTTCTATCAGAAGAAGAACTATCAGACTCTGATGACGACAGAGAGGTACTTTCTTCCTTATCTCGTTCTGAACTAGAAATAGGACTATCTGAACTTATGGATAGATATCAACTTCTTCTAAGAAAACACAAAACTCTTAAAAAGACTTTTATGGTTCCCTCCGAAGATCTTACAAAAAGCAAGAAAACCATTTCTGAATTAAACGAATAATTATTTGTTTCAGAAAAATCAAATGCTGCTTTAAAAAGTAAAGTATCTAAGTTAGAGGAAGAAATCACGTCTGATAAAATTATCACTAATGAAGTTATCAGATATGACAGAGCTTTTCAGCACTTCCTTGCTAAAAGCGTAGATAGAAGCAAAATGACTTCAATGATCTATGGAGTTAGCAGAAATGGAAATAGAGGTCTAGGATATTCAGGACCATCACAACCATATGATGAAACTAAGAATATCAAACTAATACCTCTATCTAAACATTTTGTGCGTGCTGATACTAAACTAAAATGTCCAGAACCAGAAGGTTCTAAGTCTACTATATCATAAACACAAACTTGGAAGAAAACTTCCAAACCCAAATACTATGCACAAATACCACACTATTATCCTGCTGCACGAAAATCCAAAGGTGTCAGAACCTCTGGAGAAACTAATGTGAAAGGACCCGCAAAATGGGTACCTAAGAATAAGATAGTGTATGTTTCAGATATCCTTAATGGCGCCACTGAAACACCAGTCTTGGTACCTGGACAGTGGATGCTCGCGACACATGATGGGAGAAAGGCATATGTTCCAAGATCTGAAACTTAAGCTTGGAGGTGTCGTCGGTTTCGGAGGAAATCAGAAGGGAAGAATCATTGGCTCCGGAACTGTTGGTAATGGTAATCTTCCTTCTATAAATAATGTTCTTCTAGTTGAAGGTTTAATGCATAATTTATTGTCAATTAGCCAACTTAGTGACAATGGTTATGACGTTATTTTCAATCAAACGTCCTGTAAGGCTATTAGTCAGAAGGATGGATATGTTCTGTTTAATGGTAAGAGGAAGAACAATACTTACAAAATTAAATTATCTGATTTAAAACATCAAAATGTAAAGTGCCTTCTGTCTGTCAATGAAGAGCAATGGGTCTGGCACAGACGTCTGGGTCATGTTAGCTTGAGGAAAATCTCACAGCTGAACAAGCTTGGACTTGTCAGAGGTTTGCCAAATCTGAAGTACTCTTCAGATACTCTTTGTGAAGCATGTCAGAAAGGCAAGTTTTCAAAAACTTCTTTTAAAGCAAAGAATATTGTTTCTACCTCTAGACCACTGGAACTTCTTCACATTGATCTATTTGGACCAGTGAAAACTGCTTCTATCAATGGTAAGAAATATGGATTAGTCATCATTGACGATTACAGTCGTTGGACATGGGTAAAATTTTTAAGACACAAGGATGAGTCACATTATGTGTTTGCTTCCTTCTGTACCCAAGTGCAAAACGAAAAGAACTGCAAAATCGTTAAGGTCAGAAGTGATCATGGTGGAGAATTTGAAAACAAAGATTTTGAAATTTTTTTTGATTCACATGGGATATCTCATGATTTTTCTTGTCCTAGAACTCCTCAACAAAATGGAGTGGTAGAAAGAAAGAACATAACTTTACAAGAAATGGCTCGCACCATGATCCAAGAAACTGACATGGCTAAGCACTTTTAGGCAGAAGCAGTTAACACAACGTGCTATATTCAAAATAGAATCTCTATAAGACCTATCTTGAATAAGGCTCCTTATGAGTTGTGGAGGAATAAGATTCCCAACATTTCTTATTTTCATCCGTTTGGATGTATTTGTTCTATGTTAAACACTAAAGAGAATCTTGGCAAGTTTGATTCCAAAGCACAGAAGTTTCTGCTGTTAGGATACTCTGAACACTCAAGAGGCTACAGAGTTTATAACACAGACTCACGGTTTGTGGAAGAATCAATTCATGTCAGATTCGATGATAAGCTTGACCCTGAAAAGTCAAAGTTAGTAGAGAAGTTTGTAGATTTAGAAATCAGCTTTTCACAACCTAAAGAAAAGGTAGAAGAAATTAAAACTCCAGAAGTTCCTACTCACAATATCATTGATGTATCGTCCAATACTCCACAACAAAAGAAAAGGAGAATCTCAACTTCACACCCTGGAGAACTAATTCTGGGTAGCAAGGACGCTCCCATCAGAACAAGATCAGCTTTCAAACCCTTTGAAGAAATGCTTCTGGGGTTAGTATCGCTAATTGAGCCAACAACAGTTGATGAAGCTCTTATGGACAAGGACTGGGTTATAGCAATGGAAGAAGAACTAAACCAGTTCTCAAAGAAGGATCTTGTCCCAAAACCTAAAGATGTCCATATAATTGGTACTAAATGGGTTTTTATAAACAAGCTCAATGAAAAGGGTGAAGTCATCAGAAACAAGGCAAGAATTGTTGCACAGGGTTACAGTCAACAAGAAGGGATTGATTATAACGAAACCTTTGCTCTAGTCGCCAGACTTGAAGCGATACATTTATTAATCTCCTTTTCGGTAAATCATAACATCATCTTATATCAGATGGATGTTAAGAGTGCATTTCTGAATGGTTATATATCAGAAGACGTTTATGGCAAACAACCTCCTGGTTTTGAAAACTCAGAAAAGTTAGATTTTGTTTTTAAGCTTAAAAAATCTCTCTATGGTCTGAAACAAGCTCCCAGAGCTTGGTACGACAGATTGAGCAAATTTCTTTTAGAAAATAACTTCACCAGAGGCAAAGTTGATACTACTCTCTTCTGTAAATCATTCAAAAATGATATTCTTATAGTTCAGATTTACGTTGACGATATTATTTTTGGTTCTGCTAATCCTTCTCTATGCAAGGGATTTTCAAAGTTAATGCAAGCAGAATTCGAAACGAGCCTAATGGGTGAGCTGAAGTTCTTCCTAGAAATTCAAATTGATCAAAAACTAGAGGCTACTTACATTCATCAAAGTAAGTACACCAGAGAACTTCTTAAGAAATTCAACATGATGTATTGTAAAATAGTTAAGACTTCAATGCATCCAACATGTACAATGGGGAATGAAGAAGCTAGTGGTAAGGTTTGTCAGAAGATGTATCGTGGTATGATAGATTCTCTTTTGTATCTAACTGCTTCTATACCTGATATATTATTCAGCGTACATCTTTGTGCTAGATTCCAATCAGATCCCAGAGAACCTTATTTAACTATTGTTAAACGAATTCTAAGGTATCTGAAAGGAACAACTAACATTGGCTTGATGTATGAGAAAACATCAGAGTACACTCTTTCTGGTTACTGCGATGCAAACTATGTTGGAGACAGGTTGGAAAGAAAGAGCACATCTGGAAACTGTCAGTTCCTAGGGAACAACCTAATCTCATGGTCAAGTAAGAGACAATCAACAATTGCTCTCTCAACTGCAGAAGCAGAATACATATCCGCTTCATTATGCAGTACGCAGATGCTATGGATGAAAAATCAGCTAGAAGATTATCAGATACACGAGAGTAACATTCCTATCTTCTGTGATAATACTGCTGCTATTTGTTTAAGTAAAAACCTAATCTTACATTCTAGGGCTAAACACACAGAAATAAAACACCATTTTATCAGAGACTATGTTCAGAAGGGAATTTTATGCTTAAAGTTTATTGATACAGACTATCAATGGGCTGATATCTTTACAAAACCCTTGGTTGAAGATAGATTTCAAATTATTTTAAAGCATCTAAAAATGGACTATTGTCCAGAATAAGAGTGCTTCAGAACCGAACGTGTTTAGTCAGAGGAAGTAACCATTTAAATCGTCAGAACACTTTGGTAAGAAGTGTCTCAGTTCTGATGAATACTTTTGGGTTGTTTAGATTATATAGTCATTATAACATGTCATTCAATTAGAAAATGATTTTTGCATTACATCTAAATCATTACATTTATCCAAATCAAATGAACAGTAATTTTCTTAAAATTGACTGAAAACATTATTACATTCATTTATTAATCCCCTGTACGGTGTCTATCCCTTTAGGTTTTCAAAAACATTTTAAATTCCCAATCAAAATGTCTCATTCCCACTCTCACTCGAATAGAAACCCTAAAACCCCAAATCGTCTCTCTCTCTCTCTCTCTCTCTCTCTCTCTCCTTCAAACACTTAATCACTGTCTTCATCTTCTCCGATCTCAACCTTCATCATGATGAACACCATTCAACAAGAAACTATTCGCTTCTCCAAAGAATTTGAAGCAACATTGAATCCCTCTCAGGAGTTACCCTCTTCATCCATCGCACCTTCTACAACCTTCGCGACCACCGCAATGATCACGTCGACTTCATTATCTCTTCCCACGATCGATGCAAACCATGTAACGCAAAGAAAACCCTCAGTTACTTGTGTTATTCATGCAGACAAGCTAACCGTTCTCAAGGAACTAGATGTTGACTTTGACAATCTTCATGCAAATGGGTTTAACCTGAATGATCAACTAAACACTCAAGGATGGAAAAGTTATTTTGACAGACTGAGAGGTCCCACCTACGAAGATCTAGTAAAAGAATTCTGGAGACAAGCTGAAACTAACGATTTTTATATTGTCTCCTTTGTTATGGAACAAAAGATTATTATCACTGAGAAGTCAATCTCAGATATACTAGGAATGAAGTTTTTGGAAGGAAAAATGGTGTATGGAAAGACCGAGAAATCTGACTCTGTCATCAACAAAGCAATTTTCAAAAATTATCAATCTGAGATAACAGAGTATAAAAGCAAGGATCTGGGTGATAATCTGAGGATCTGGCATAAGATTATTCTTGGGTGTATCAATCCAAGACCTTCAAAGAGTGCTGCTGACTTCTTCAATGCAAATCAAAAGTACATGTTGTACTGTTTGCACAAGAATGAGAAAATGTGTCTACCATCAATTATGTTCTACTATCTAAGGGATATGGTACGCAACACAAGAACAACAGCCTCGCCAGAAAGGAAGATTGTAAACTATATTCCCTTCGGAAGACTTCTCTCTGATATCTTTGTTGAAAGTGGCTTAGTGGAGTATCTAGTCAAAGAAGCCAAATATAAAGAATACCTGACTGCAAGCATAGGAGAAGTTTTCAATGCTGTTAACTTTAAGCATATGGAAATGATCATGAACATTGAAGTGAAACCCTCGTTTATCTCTCACGACACTGTGATAAAAAATAGACTTCCAGTAACAGACTATCCCATTTATCACAGAGGAGATAATATAAATACAATTGTTGGATTCGTTGCCATAATGAGAGAAGAAGGACATGACATGACCAAATTCAGGATCGAAGATGTCGCTCCAAAACCTAAATATATTACCAGGAGCAAGAGGAGGCAAACTGAAGAAGATTCTGAGCCTAAGAAAAGGAAGAAGGATAACAAAACTGAATCTTCTAAGACTTCCACTCTACAGTCTCTTCTTCTTGGGAATACTAGTAAGTCTGTTATTAATACTGCACCATCATCATCTCAAGCTACCTATATTCCCACCTCAAATCCACAAGTCAGCTTCAAGCCACCATCTTTTTCAATTCCACCATCACCAATCTCTATTCTTGTAATTCCACAAATTTCCTTTCCATCAATCAATATACCTATCCAATCTGAAGCAATTCCAACATACACTTCATCAACAACAACCTCTACCATCTAACCAGATATATCTGTCTCACCGATGTCCTACGCTTTTCATCAGAAAATCATTGCTGAATCTTCAATCCAACACTCTGATCTTCCATCTCCAAATTTTGAACCTCTCATGGTTTCAGAAGTGTATTCTCCTACTGATCAACAAACAACTGAACATGTTCTCACTGAGATTGTTTCTCAGTCAGCACCATCTAAAATCAACTCTGCTGAACCTGACCTTGCTTTAGTCATCTATGATGTACCCCTTCCAATAACTCTTGAAGAATGCATTATTCAATTTCGTAACAAGGCGTTAAAGAAGGTTACAAAGTTAAGAGCAGAAATGAACACAAGTGTCAAGCCTCTAAAGCTAGAAAATTCGTGTCAAAACTTCCAGAAATGGTTGGATTCTGAACTTGCAAGAATTGCAAGCTTCTCAAACTCCACTATAACTGCTGGAGTTCAGCTGGAAAAAGAAAAAGCAGAAGCTGAAGAACGGATTAGGGAATTCAAGTTTTTGGCCGCAAAACAGAAAGAAGCTGAAGAAAAAGCTGCTGCAGAAGCAAGACTTCTAGCAGAAAAGGCTACTGAAGAAGCCAGATTGGCACAAGAAGCTGAAGCCACGGAAAAGGCCAAGCAAGATGTTATAATTGCTTCCTCGTCTGACCCTGCTGTGAAGCGTTTGGAGAATGCAATTGAAGAGATCAGAGGAGAACAACAGAAATTCAGAGAAAATTTTGAAGAACAAAAGACTGTCAATCCAAATGTCCAGAGCATGCTTCAGAAGATTTTGGACAAGGTGTCCTCTGGAAGCACCAAAGACTCGTCTGTGTTTCTTTTGTTTTTAAAGATTCTAGATATGTGTTTTTCACCCTTGGACAACAATTATTCATTTTGATCATGACAAAAAAGGGGGAGAAGTAAATGAATGTGATATTTTGATTCTCATAGTCAATCTCTGAAAAACAAACGTTGTTTACATGCTAACATATTTTGACAACTGTTATTTCTATTAGATTGTTGTTTTTCTTCAGGAGTTCTGATCCGATTCAAACGTCATGAAGTTAATCTTCAGAAAATCAGAACTCTGATACGATGATTTTAGTATCTGACATATTGAAATCAGGGGGAGCCCATCCATAGAAATTCACCAAGTCTAAAACTCAGGGGGAGTACCTCATATGAAGGATAAGCATTTCTTAAAACCTTTTTACTCTTGCATTATGTACAAAATTGTGTCATCAAAATACTTAGTTTTTATCATTATAAAAAGGGGGAGATTGTGAGAACAAGATTTGGTTCTGCAATATTACTTCTAAGTTTTGATGATATCAAACGAGTATGTTTGTATGAACAATTTCGTAAGACTAATGTTTGCTATCTTGAGAATCTAACAAACAGGTTATGCTTCCGTTAATTGGTGTGGACATAATGCTGAAAGAATACTTTGCCTACGCGTTTCACCTGATAAAGAAAACAAGTTCTGAAAATATGAAAATTGAGGTTCTGATGAATGAAGTCTAAATGCTGTTGTGATAAACGAAGTCCTAATGTTGAATATCTCCACTCTCTGATAAAGGTTATGAAGACCCAACCAATAGTCTCTACTCATGCTTCAACTAAATACTATCTGAAGCCTCTGAAGATATGAAGACAATTTTCTAAGTGAACAAGGTTCTGAAGACCAAGTGCTGAAGACTCTGAAGACGCTGCTCTGAGGACTCCAAGACTTGAAGATCTTAAGAATCAAGCTACATTTTCCCTTCTTACTCATGCTCGCAGTAGCCTCTAAAGTTAAGAAGATTAGAAGAATAAGCAGCGAAGTTCAAACGAAGATATCTTGGTAACTGTGCAAAAGTTCAAATGAAGATTTCTTGGTAACAGTGCCAACGAAGATATACTGACAAGACAAGACACAAAAGGTTTTATCTGTCCTCACGTTTCTACCGAACCGCCGTCAATAGTCATGATTACTTTACAACGGCTACTTTTTCTCAGCTATAAAAGGACTTGAAGACTCGAAGAATGATAACAACAGCCCCGCTTAACAACACGCTCTATCTTGCTATTATCATTCAAAAAGTCATTATCTGTGCTGTAAAATAGTTTACATATTCAGCTTGTGTTAGAAGCAATACTTTGTAAACAAAACTTCTTTCAAACTTAGGTTTGTATTCCTTGAGAAAGACCTGTAGGGTTGTATTTCTTGAGAAGTCTAAGACGTGTTGTCTTAGAGGTTGTTCCTTGAGAAAGACCAGTGCGGTTATATTTCTTGAGAAGTCTAGAACTTGAGAGTTTTAGAGGTTGTTGTTAGTCACCAGCAGTTAGGCTTGTGCATTGTATTAATCTGATTGATTAGTGGATTAAGACCTCGATTGAGAGAGGCGAAATCACCTTGGTGGGTGGACTAGATTAACTTGAGAAATTCTCAAGTGAACTAGTATAAACATACTGTGTCATCTCTTTCAGTCTTCATTAAGATTTTTACTTATAAGTTAAAGAGTTGTTAAAAGGGTCAAAATAAAAGAAGAGATTTTATTTTAAGAAAAACCAATTCAACCCCCCCCCCCCCCCTTTCTTGTGTTTTTCACACCTTCATTTAATTCTTTCTGATGAAATAAGTACTTCACACTTTTATGATCGCTGAACACTTCAAACTTAGAGCCAAACAGATAATGTCTCAAAATTTTCAACACAAACACCATAGTGGCCAATTCCAAGTCATGTGTAGGATAATTCCTCTTATGAACTCCCAATTGTCTCGAAGCATAGGCAACAACTTGACCATTCTGCATCAGCACTCCACCAAGACCCATCTTCGATGCATCACAATACACCACAAAAGATTCACTCGGATTAGGCAAAATCAACACTGGAGCGGTCGTTAATCTCTTCTTCAATTCTACGAAACTCTCTTCACAAGCTACATTCCACACAAAAGCTTGACCCTTTCAAGTCAACTGAGTCATAGGTAATGCCAACTTAGAAAATCCCTCGATAAACTTACGGTACTAACCCGCCAATCCCAGAAAACTTCGTATCTCAGTAGCAGACTTCGGAGTCTCCCACTCCAACACATCATCAATCTTGGAAGGATCTACAGCAATTCCACCACTTGAAATCACATGGCCAAGAAAACTCGCTTCCTTCAACTAGAACTCACACTTTGACAGCTTCGCATGCAACTTCTTTTCCTTCAATACTTGCAACACAGTTCTCAAATGCTCATCATGCTCTTCTTCAGACTTAGAATATATCAGAATATCATCAATGAAAACCACCACGAACTGATCCAAATACTCATGAAAAATCCGGTTCATATACTCCATGAACATACTAGGTGTATTGGATACACCGAACGACATCACAATGTATTCATAGTGACCATACCTCGTTCTGAAAGCTGTCTTCGGAATGTCGTCATGCTTAACACGAATCTGATGATAACCAGACCTTAAATCAATCTTGCTAAACACACAGGCACCTACTAACTAATCCATCAAGTCGTCGATTCTCAAAAGTGGATACTTATTCTTTATAGTCACTTTATTCAACTGCCAATAATCAACACACAACCTCATACTTCCGTCATTCTTCTTCACTAACAACACAGGAACACCCCACGGAGAAACACTTGGTTGAACAAACCTCTTCTCAATCAATTCTTCCAGTTGTTTCTTCAATTCACTCAACTTGAAAGCTGACATCCGATAAGGAGCCATCAACACTGGACTCGTACCTGGTATTAAGTCCATCGCAAACTCTATTTCCCGTTCTGGAGGCAAATCACTGACGACATCTGGAAACACATGTGGAAATTCACATACAACTGGTAAGTCGACACTTGCAGCTCACGATCAATCTACAAGGATGCAAACATTGCAAACACCAGGGCTTCATCTTCCATAAGCTCGTCTACTTGTCTAGCAGGGAGGAACATCAACTCTCCACTATCACCAAACTCAGGAAACTCCACAGTCTTAGTATAACAATTGATATGAACATGGTTGAACTCCAACCAGTTCATTCCAAGGTTTACATTGATTTGGTGCAAGGGTAAACACACTAAATCCATCACACAACTCTTTCCAAAAATCGTCAAAAGACATCTCAAACACACAAAAGTAGCAGTAACAGAACCATTAACAGGAGTCTCTATTAGCATACTACCATTCATATTGGACAACTTCAAACCCAATCTATTAGCACATTCAAGCGAGATAAAATAATGAGTAGCACCAGTATCAATCATAGCAACCAACTCAATATCATTAATAAAACAAGTACCTCGAATCAGGTTGTCCTTCTCTGACACTTCTGCACCACTCAAAGCAAACACTCTACCACTGGTCTGAGCAGCAGTAGTCGTCTTCTTCGGTTTCTGACACTTGGTACTGATGTGACCCTTCTCACCACAATTGAAACAAGTTGGACCATCATCCTTGCAATCAGTAGCTCTATGACCCTTCTTACCACACCTGTAACACCTCAACACATTATTAGTACAAACATCAGCACGGTGACCTTGCTCGCCACACCTATAACACTTCCCAGAAGCGGGAGCTGCTCCTCCACTTATCTTTTTCCCCTCTGAAGCCTTCTGTTTCCCTTTGTCAGCTGAAGTCGTATAAGGTTTACTTCTATACTGCCCCTTCTTCTCACTCAACTGCTTGTTGTGAGCAGATCGAGCTCGGCTATCCTCATCGTAGATTCTTCTCTTGTCCACCAGCTCAGCATACCTGCGGATCTGTTGATACCCAATACCCTGCTTAATCACTGGTCTCAGCCCATTCTCGAACTTGAGGCATTTGGACATCTCAGCATCAACACGGTTGTAGTGAGGACAGAACTTCACCAGCTTCTCGAACTTCGCAGCATACTCTGCAATAGTCATATCTCCTTGCTTCAGCTCAAGAAATTCCCCCTCTCTCTTACCACGAGCATCCTCTGGATAATACTTTCCCAGAAATTCCTGCTAGAACACAGCCCAGGTGATCACAGTGCCAACATCTTCCAGTCTCTGACGGGTGTTATCCCACTAATCCTCAGTGTTGCGGTGAAAATCGGATAACAAGCTATTAATTAACTTGCATCATATTTCTTTTACAACCGACTTTGATTTATCCAAAGGAAAGGTTCAAGATCATTAGAAAAACCTAAAGGGGGGAGATCTAAGGTTCGGGGGTTGGTTATACTAAGGGAAGGTATTAACACCCTTAATATCTGTAGTACTCTACAGGAACCTCTTGTTTAGTATTGTGTTATGTTATGTTTGATTTCTAAGGGAAATGTCTAAGGTAAATAAAGACCTAAGGGTATATACACTAAGTATGCTCGCCAAGACATCGCATCTCGTGCCTACGTATCCTGACGGGAATGGAATCAGAACATTCGTAGTTCCCCTCACTACGGGGTAAAAGGGGTGAAAAGCTTGAAAGCAAAGCTTGTAAGGATGGATTGGTTAGAAGAAAGATATTAATGGCTATCTCTTGAAAAGATTGTGAAAGGTTGGACCGTCTTAAAGGAGAAGAGATTAATAGCTATCTCTTTGGGAAGGCCAGGTCAGAAGGGAGAAGAGATTAATGGTTATCTCTTGTGAAATGGTTTGAGGTTAACAGGGTATTTGAGCTATCTATGACATGAAGTCAATAGATAGACTTTTCCTTTGGAATGAGGGGAAAGCAACATCTTGTAAACAAGAGTTAAAGGGAAATTGAATTGAGTAGGATCTGACAGCAAGGCTATCCTAACTGACTGGACATTCAATTGGGTAGGTCATTTCCTTTGGAATGATAGTAAGTGACAGAGGGGCAAAGAGGAGAACCTCGAGTAACAATTGTAAAGTGAATGGCAATATATACAGTGAATACAATGAAAATTGAATTGAAAATGAACCTCGGGAATTGACCATAATAAAATTAAGGATAGTTAAGGTTAGAAAATTAATTAAAATCTAAATAAACAAAAATCTAATTAAAGCTAAAATGGATTAAGATCTAGCTAAATAACTAAATTCTAATTAGAAAATCTACTTAATAACAAATTCTAATAATAAGAAAATAATCTAATTAAAAAATAATAATCAAACTAAATTCTAAATTAAAATCTAATTGAAAACTAATATACTAATTAAAGTCTAATTAAAAATTAATTAAGTAAAAATAAATCCTATTTACTAGATTCTAAATTCTAATTTGTATTTTTATCTAATCTTAGAAAAAATAATATTTAATCTAATAAAAATAAAAACTAACGTTCTAGTTAAATGTTAGTTAACTTAACTTAAAAAACTAACTAAACTAATTAATAAGCTAAAAATTCTAACTAAACTAATATCAAAGTTAAACTAAAAATTTAAAACTAAACAAAATATTAACAATTAAATTAAATTAACTAGATTAAATTCACCAAATAATAAAATAAAATATACAAAAAACATAAAGGAAATTGTCAATAAAATAAAAATATTTTTTTTAACAATTTTGTTGACACATTCTTTATAAACAAACACTGCTGCAAATAAAATAAAATATACAACATTAAAAGCACGTATTACAATTCATACAACACCTACAGACACTACATATTGACTCAACATTGAATTAACATTCATTATTTTACACAGAACAATTAAAATTTATCATAACTAATAACTACGCATTGACATTACTTACATGCAACAACAAATTCACAATATAATCATAAAATAACAATGCAATACACAACACTACTGCAAAATACAAACCACACTTCTAAAAATAAACACATAATTCTTTATATACCTAAACAACACAATTACTACTTTAATAATAAATATACAAAAGAATAGATAACAAAAGTGATAAGTAAAAAAACAAGAACCTGAAAATACTACTCTCAGCTCCCTCTCTCTCGGCCGTATTTCTCCGCCTCTCCCTCGAACTCGCGTCCTTCTCACAGCGGCGACGGTTTTGTGTAGAGAAAATAAATGGAAGAGATGGTAGTGTGAAAGGTATGTAGGTTGGTGAAGTTGGTTTGAAGTAGAGATGTGCGGTTTGGTGGTTTGCGGCTTTAACGGCAATGGAGGGGTGGTTGTTGTCACGATGAAAATGGAACAAGGAGTTTGAAGCGTTCGAAATAAAGATGATGAAGGTAGGTGCAAGGTTCGCGTGGTAAGTTTGATGGTGTTGTGTTACAGAGTCATGGTTTTATATTTTCTCTTTTCTTGGTTATAGCATGGAGAAAGAGAAGTAGAGATGCCTCTATGGTATGCTCAGAAAAATAAAAATAATGAGAGGGTGAGGTAACTGTTGTAAAAAATGTGGAAAGAGGAAATGTTTATGTTAGCATGGAGATGATGGAGTATATGTGTTCGATGAGAGAGTGAGAACTTTGTAAGGAAAATGATGTTGAGTTGCTCAAACTCTCCTCTCCTTCGCAGGTGAAAGGTATGTCCCTTTTATGATGAAGCTGTGTGTATTCCCATTCCCTCTCTCTCCTTTTGTTTAAATTCACACAAAACTTGTAAGCTACGTTGTCTATGGTACAATTTTTCTGTGGTTTTTGCAGGAATTTTGAAATGGTCTGTGGTTATTGATGCAGGTTATTTTTGGAGGGTAGCAAGTGTTTGTACGGTTTTGGATGGTTGTGTATTGGTATGCAGAAATCGCAGGAGGATATGGCTTTTTTTATTGTATGAGGGAGATTTTCTTTTATCATGTGCCAGTCCTGTGTGTCTAAATACATGAAAAATGTGTTGTCCAAGAGATAGAGGTGATGCGCATGGGAGAGAGAGTTTCCTTTGAGTGGGACCTGTGCATACTTTACAGTTTATGGAGAGAAAGAGAGTAGTAACATGCATGCTACGTTAATTCACTAAAGTAGTAAAAGACAAAAATCTGATTTTTAAAACTTAATAAATAAGTCTTACCTTAAATGCAATAAAAATATATATATATATAAAGTATTATATTATAAATAAGAGAAATGAGACTCTATGTATATTTTTGAATGATTTTTTAAACAAAAGAAAAATAATTAAATGAAACTAAGTTAAATTAACAAAATTAATCTAATCGAATTAAAGTTAAAAGTAAATTGAATTAAAATTAGCCTAATTACTAAACTTAAGATAACAAACTAAATTAAAAATTAAAAAATGAATTAAAAAGATATAAACTAAACTAAATTCAAAATTAAACTAGATTGATTCTAAATAATTCAAAAATAAATATTTAAGCAAAAATAAATAAATAAATAAAATTAAGAATGATATGGAATAAAAAGAAAAGCATGACTAAAGGATCAACGAGACATTTGTCAAGAAGACAAAAATGGCCGACTTAAAATGATGTGAAATTATCAAACGAATCGGAGGGTAAAATTTAGGGTACAACACTCAGCCTCTTTCGATAACATATGAGTTCTAAACTGAACTTGCTGCGCGTCAGTACATCCCATTCCTCGGAAAATCTTCTCGTTCTCCTTCAGCCACTTGTGTGCACTTGCTGGATCGTGAGTACCCTCAAACTCTAGTGGATTATTCCTCTTGAACTCCCATAAAGCACGAAACTCATCTGGAACTCCACCATTCGGATTGAGTTGCGCCACCATATTAGCAACTGATTCCAAAGCATCATCAATAGCACAATCATTTCTTCCAGCCACCCTGCACACCAACAAAAAGGTTAGAAGAACTAAAACATCGACAGTGTACACACACTTGTCGACCGACAGGGGACTGACATCACGTAAATACCTGGCCGGACGGACCGACCTGCTCTGATACCACTAAATGTAACAACATTTTCTACCCCACAATTATCGCAGCGGAATAAACATAAAATCATAGTAAAGTCAGAATCACCTCAAAGGGTGCACATTTCTCATAAATTCAAAGCAACAAAATTGCTCCGTAAACAACGAGTTTTCCTCAAAATAACTCGAAATGCCTTCATAGGGCAACAGAACCACCATAACCACAAAAATCCCACAAAAAGGGTTTATTAAAATAAACCATAGTCATCAAATAATCAATAAAATAACAGCTAAATAAAACTCAACATGGTTCGACTCAACGACCCAACCCAGTGTTACACTATCAGAGCAAGACCCTCTACATCGACCAATATGCAAATAACTTCAAAAGTCCTCAAAAGCATCCACAACTAATCCTGATCACCTGCACGTTACCCACGTGGAGGCAACATTCAAACAGGCAGGGTGAGTAATACAATTCATTATAATCAATATAAAATAAGATATGCATAAAAAATGGCGTTATCATCATATACAACATCATCAGAGTCATCACAAGGCAAACATCAAAACACGTCATCATAAATCACAACAAATGCCACATAAATGCAATGCACAATAGGACTCATGCATGTGGTACCAGTCGTCACAATCGATGGACACTTAGGCCATCACCCTCCAAAGATCCCCGTCAATAGGATCGGTTCCACACAAGAACCGGAGCACATCATAATCCACTTCACATCCGCACAATGGGATGGAAGCCACAAATAGACCGAAGTCTAACATCATCATCACTGGACCGAAGTCCTAACATCATCACCAGAATATGCTATGAATACATGATACACAACGTCAATAATCATCATCATCAAAATATCATTATGTGCATCATCATTCATCAAAACTTCATGTTAATCATGTCATCATATATTCATCAAAACATCACAAATCATCATCTCATAATCATCAGTAACATAACAGTAAACCATCAGAAAGATCACAACGTCAAACATTAGAACTTCACAGAAATCATAAACAAAATTTCGCGAACTGCAGCAGTTCGCTGCAGAGTTTGCCGTGCGAACACATTTGCTGGGAGGTTCGCTTTGCGAGCTCCAGCGAATCCCCTAAATCCCACACAAAACCAGAAAGTTCCCAGTATTCACCAACAAAATCATCACGCATTCGCTGCGTCGCTCGCTTTGCGAGCCTGGGCAAATGTTCGCCTTGCTAACCTACAATTTCTGCAATCGCTGCTACGCACCTGTAGCATCCCAGCCCCAAAAACCTTTATGAATCCAAGCTCAATTCACCCCAAAACACTCTCAAGACAGTCCTAAGGCATAAAGGCAATCAAAGGCATAAAACCTACGACTATTAGGTCGATTAATTTCACTATTCCAACTCGAAATACATAAATTGTCACAAATTCTCAAGATTACCATAAACCCCATAAATCTCTTTCTCATACAAGATCCCACATATCATCAAATAAGGTTTTTCCTCGAAGGCTTATTTTTACCCGAATCAATTCAACCCTTAATAATCCATCATCGATCCTCAGAAATACCCCTAAATCATCAATAACTCATAAACCCTTCAAAAACCTCAAAAATCCACTTTAAACACGTCACTTCCTATATTGAAAATAATGACAGACAATACTCCCCATACCTTAGATTGTCGTTCAGGAGTTTTCTCTACTGATTCTTTGGAAGCCTTCACGAATCCTCGCCTTTTCTTTTTTCCTCAGAGCTCTGCACTTTTCTCCTTATTTTCACGTTCAAACCAAATGAATCCTATTCCTTTCTAATTCCTTTTTGTTAAACCCTTGGGCTTCCAAAACGGGCTTTCCCCATAATACCCTCACTAATCCTCCTCAAAAGTCCATCTTACCCTTGATTCCTCTAATATTATTTAAATTAATAATAATACTAATATATTCATATTATATACTATTATTTAATTAAATAACCACAACTCCACAAAAATGTCAACTTCAACACAAACCACCAAAATTCACCGAAAATTCACAAATATTATATTTAAATAAATTAAATAAATATTCTAATAAATTTGGAGTGTTACACTGGGTGAATGGGATAAAGGTACCGAATACACCTGTGTGTGACCCCGATCACTGTGGTCGGAGGGTCGTTCTACCGAGCAGTTCCCTGTATCCTTTCTTCGCCCTTTCACTTTATCAGCGCTGGAAGGGTGAATTTGATCCAGGCTATCGAATTCACCAGTTTCCTCTGCTTTTCAAGTAAAATGGCTGCCAAGGGAATTGAAGGGATTATTGAAACTGACGATGAGCCCGAATCCCCAGCAGCGCCAGACAGCGGTGCTCGAACGCCCGAGGATTGGGCTGGGATGAGCCTCTGGGCTTCCCTTCGCAATTTGTTCCAAGTGGCGTTGACGCCTTCGCCACTATCGAGGACCTCTACGAAGGTTCCGCGCGGAGTTGGCGGGCGTACAGGCCATTGGAGCATCACCGGATCTGCTCGTCGTTCAGAAGGACGCGATTTCCTATGTATGAGTTCGCCTTTCTGGAGGCGGGCCTACGTCTTCCCTTAAGTGATTTTCAGTTGAGGGTGTTTTCTTGGTTACGCCTGGCGTCCTCCCAACTTCACCCAAACACAATTGCTTTTATACGCGCATACGAGCTCGTGTGTAAATATCTCGACGTCGAGGCCACAATCCCCCTCTTCTTCTGTATCTTCCACCTACAATGACAGACGGTTGAGGGCCGTCATAGTTGGGTGTTCTTTAAGCAGCCGAGGAGGCTATTTCGGGCATATCTGGATTCTGTCTGGAACTTCAAAACCCAATGATTCGTCATCAAACTCCTCACCCGGGCGGCCACCGACACCTTGTACAACCGTAGGACAATAGAGATGGAAGATGGTCGGTAGAAGGAGGTCATCGAGTCGAAGTGCCCCCTGGAGTGGACAGAGGAGCACTTCGAACTGAGCACAGAGAGCTATATCGTTAGTCCTAGTGCATTAGGCGAGGAAGACCAGCAGGCCTACGAGAAGTTAGTGAAAATTTTTGCCGGTTTCAGTAAAGCGAAGTTGGTGACCCCGGATGGAAACTTCATAAGCAACGACCGCGGGGAGACCCTTACAAAGGCCCGACTCATAAACACAAAGGCCTTCCTCGAGTGTGATACCGAAGAGGAGGCACTTCAGTTCTTAGGTAGTGGGCATACCCTTGACTCAGGGTCCCTTATCGTTTCTACCGTTGGTTTACTGATGTTTGCTCTCTTTTCGCAGGTACCATGTCGAGCTTGAAGGAACGTGTGAAGAAGCTGACATCTACTCGAGGCTCAAAGAGAGGCGGAAATGGACGAATTAAGCAGATCCGGCAGCAGGATATGGGTCCTATCCCGGCTTCTGGGGGTTCCTCTAGCTCACGTCAGTGTAGCCAATCTCCTCACTCGCAGAGATCCCCGAAGAGACAACGAACCAGCGAGCAGACGCATGTCGATCTTACTTAGAGCCCTCCCCAGGAAAGGTTTGTGTTACCGCCTTGTCATTTGAGGCCTAACTTCTTCTCGGGGGACAACTCCCCGACCGTCAGTGCTCCCGAAGCCCAATGCCATCTTGGACGCTGACCGGGCTTCGAGGAGAAAAGCCTTAGTGGATGATATGGCCACAATGATGCGGGTTTGTGCTACAGCACTGGTCCTGAACGACGAAACTTGTCTGTCATCAGAGCTGACTTGATTGCAAGATAGCTTCAAGTCAGTTGAGGCTGAGATGAAGAAGCCGAGCAAGGATCTCGCGAAGTGCCAAAAACAGTAAAAGGCCTAAGTCGAGCTTCAGGGGCAGCTGGAAGGGAAGTTGAAGAACACTGCTGATGAGAGGAAAAATCTCCTGGCGAGAATCGCTGAGCTGGAGCAGGTTGTCCGACCCGCTGAAGAGGAAATTGAGGACGACAAGCTGCTGACCTCTCGAGCTGAATTGATCTCAAGGCTTAGGCAGACCGAGCAGTATGTCCTCCAGTCTGTCGAGCTGGGCTTTGCTAAGGCCTTGAAGCAGCTCTAGATACTGAATCCCGACCTTATCACTGAGAGAACTAGCCCTTACCACGAGGTAGTTGAAGGTCAGATTGTCCCACCGGCGTCCGAGGAGGATGATTACGACGAGAACGCGGAGGAAGGGCAGCCCGAGGGGGACGTGGATGTTTAGCTTTTCTTTTATCTAGCTTGTTTGGCCTGCGCGCCAATTTTTGTGATTACCTTTGCTCGGCCTGCGTGCCAGGGGCTTTATGACATTTTTGTATGCATTTTTGTATGTACTATTCGCACAATAGGCTTATGTCCGACCTAATGTTTTGTCTTGTTTATCTGTGTGTGTGATGTTTTGTATGCTTGATGATATATCTGATGTTTTTGTCTAAGTAATTTGGGGGTTTTGCTCGACTTTGTTGATCCTCGACCGTGTAGGGAACTGGTCGAGTGGCCGGAGCTGTACTCTGACCTTTAACCGAGGTCTTAGCTTCGTGGCGTGAACTTCCCATCGCGAGCTGGGTGTTCTGCCTACTTGGTACGGCGACGACGGACCTTTGTCTTCTTGTTTCATGGAGGGGAGTCGCACTTGTACCATAGTGCGCCCCCGTGATCGCGATGTGGCTGTGTCGCAGGCAGTGTTTAACTGTAGTACTGTTTAAGTTTCTCAGCATTCCATGGTCGAGCAAGTTTCTCCCTGTGTATATTTTCGAGGTAGTAGGCTTTTGTCCCCGTTTTCGCGCGGACGCGGTAGGGACCCTCCCAGTTCACGGCGAGCTTGCCTTCCCGCGAATCTTTTTGGTTCCTTCGTAGGACGAGGGTGCCTACCTGAAAATCACGTTTAATAACTTTGTCGTTATATCGTAGAGTTATCTTCTGCTTGAGTGAGGCTTCGCGGAGGGACGCACCCGACCTTATCTCTTCGACGAAGTCGAGCTCTTCCCTGAGGGCCTCATCATTCGTTTCCTCGTCGAGGGGAGACTCCATTCTTCT